>BSBN01000283.1:0-2400000 GCA_027924645.1 Cunninghamia lanceolata
AGAAGGACATGCATGGAAATAGAAGCAAGGATTTAGAAATAAAGTTTTTTAATCTTCTTTCTAGACTATTTGAGCATCTCTTCCCTTGGCTCTGCAACTATACTTTCAGTCTTGAGTTTGACTTGGTTAGAAAGATGGGTGGCGATAAGATGAGAACTGAACCCATGAACTGTGGTGAATTCAAGGAGGATGCACAGGTTTGGAGTATTGCATATGAAGGAGGGGTTACTCTATTTATTGAATGCCTGAATGGATTTGATGAACATTTGTCGGCTCAGTGCCTCATGGGATAGTAATAGGGTGGTGAAAGTGGGTGGTGTCTAGTTCAAAATTTTGGAGGATGCCATTGCCAAATCTATAGGGCTGCATTGCTCAGGGAATAGATTAAAGAAGCAGACGTGGGTTCAAGACAATGAAGGAATGAAGCTATTCTTCAAAGAAGGAGAGAAGCAAATAAGACTGCAAGGAGGATTCGAAAGGGAAAGCCTGGTAAGTCCTTGGAACTAGGTTTGCTTCTTGGTTATGAAGTACTTTACTTTAGAAGGGAGATATAAGGTTTTCTATCACTACCATTTTGCCTTTCTGAACCACTTCCACCACAAAGTTGAGGTCAACTTTCCATCCTTCCTTCTATCTAGTTTGGATGCTTCAGTGATTCAAACTAAAAAATCTTGTGAAAGTAAACCTGAGGTCTCAACTTTGCCTTTGCATCAGGGGCTCATTTTCCGTCTCTATCAGTACCACCTCACTCTTTGCCCCTCCAAACCCCCTACTGCTCAACTGGTAGATGACAGTTCTACTGATGACCCTAAAGAAAAAGTCCCCCTTAGTGTGAGACTCGGGAGACTGGATAAGTAAAAAACCTTTGTGCCCTCATCGCCAAATTCCCCCACTAATATGCCCTTGATCTCCTCGGCCCCAGTCCCTATCCCTTCGATTTCCAAGGTCAATTCCCGATCTAAGTCCCTTTCTAGGAGTCGTACTCCCTGGGCCTCTATTCAGGTTGGTGGGGAAGGTTCCCATGGGGGTCCAAGGTGGAAGCGGCAGAGGGCCTATGCAATTTAAAGAGTAATTCCCCTAAACATGGTAGCAAGAAATGCAAAAGAGGGATTCCTGAGCCAAGCAAGGGTGATGGGAAAACTCACAATAGAAGTGGTGAGAAGAGTGGGAAGGCTGATAGGCCAACGCAGGGGATGTTGGATAGAGAGGAGAAGCAGGTTGAAGAGGAGGTTAAGGTGGTGAAAGAAAGGGCCATGGGAAAACAAGGTATAGCAAGGAGACCGAGCATAAGAAGATCCTCCAGACTGGCTAGGGATAAACCCCAATTTGTGAAGATTGTTGACTACTCCTCCAACTTGGAGCAGGAAGTATTGGAGAAGAAGGTGGAAGTTAAAAATGTGAAGTCTTCCCTGGTTTAGGATCAAGAAGGTACCAGCCACTTTGAATCCATGAACAACTCCTACTACAACACTAACGATGAAGACACAGAGATTCTGGAGATCCGGGAGAAATCTGAGGTAATGAGCACCAGGATGGAGATGGACAACAAGAGACTAGAGAAGGAGTTGACATAGGTCAAGACTCATCTTGTTGCTATGGAGACCAAAGTGAAGGTTTTGATCAATCTGGTGTTGAAGGCTTCTCACAGGGCTACTACTACGTTTTCGGTTCTACACGATGATCAGGTCAAGGGAGAGGATTCTCTGCTGGATAATAAGGAAAATTTGTTTAATTTACTCAGTGAGGACTGGAAGGATCTTCTTAGCTATCTATTTCATTATCTTTTGTTTTAAACTCTTGAACTCTATTTTTTTGGTTATGTTGTTAAACTGATGTTAGTCTGTTGTTATGTGGTTGTTTGAGGCTCTATGCCTATTTTGCTGCCTGTTGGCTTTTGTTATCGGGATCTGCACCTGAGTTTGCAGTTTATTAATATCAAAAACTATCAAATTCAAAAGTTCTATAAATCTAATACAACAAAGGGATGCATAACATGATAATATTGTTTCTATTTCACTAGTCATTTATGCCATATTTGTTGTCAATTGATAGAATATATATAAATTATAAGTTGACTGTCAATCCATATTGTATTTAGTGCATAATTTACTACACTTTTTAATATTGTATTAAACTAATATTTGTATAAGGTGAGTTCTAGATAAAGTCAATCTTATATACTCATTGCATTTTATAATAGTTAATTAAACAATGTTGTCTACTATATTTTCGCTATACTTATTCTCTCAACGTAATTATTTATCAAAGATTTGAGTTTGAATTTTTCATAAGTAAAATTCTAAATATTTTTATAATACATTGTAGGCATTCCATTCTATAATAAATGAGAGGCCCTTCAAGATTCAATAGTGCAAATGCTAGCAAATCATCTAATAGAGAACATAGAAATCAATTGCAACGGATATGGTACCATGTAAAAAAGGGTGAAATCAATAAGGCTAGATGAGAATCACATAATGCTTCAATTGAAAGAAATGCTCAAGCACTAAACAACAACACATTCAATACTTTCCTACCAAAACCATATGTTTCTATACCTCCATCCTATTCTACCATGATCCATAACATGTTTTGTACATTTGAGTATATTGCTACTCAAAAATGATTCTGCTCAAGAATAGACAAACTATCAATCATGCCTACATGTTCCATTTGCATAGAGAGTTACCCAAGTATTCAAGTTAGAAAGTCAAACAATGTGACTAAGTGTTCTAGATGCTTTGCTGAGCAAAAAGGAAATCATTTTTTGAAGTGGAATAACATGGACCCTCGAAGAATGCGTCTTGCTTTGTAAAGCCTTACTGAAGTAGAAGAGATGTTAATAGCAAGGGTAGATCCATTTCTTTAGGTTAGGCATGCACAGGTAGGCCAATTAAAATATAGTGGCCATACCATTAGTTTCCCACAAGATATTACTGCTATCACAAAATACTAACTAGATGTATCAATCAATTATATATAATCATTGTTAGAAGAAAAAGTGTAGAGCATTAAAACTATGATTTTTATGTTAGTCACTCATGATTTATCACAACCTTAGAGTATAAAATTGCACATGATCGATACTACAAGTATGCCCGACTCGATAAATCTTCACTCTTGAGCTTGCCTTGCACTCCTACAAATGTGTCAGACATGCTTCCGCATGATTCCACAAATATTCTAGAACCTAAGACCCACTCCACATCCACAAACATTAATGAGTTTGATAATGTTGAACAACAATTAAATGAAGAAACACTCACAACTCACATCCTCAAGTGTAGCACTCCATTTTGGAGTCCACTAACTAATGTAGGTCCCATCTGTCATAACAAGCCTCTCCACTTCTTCCTCTAGAACCTAGGAATGGAAAGTGCCTTAAATGAATTCAAAGTCAATTGTAACCACCACTGTAGTGCTCCACCTCTTTCATGAATACATATGAAAACTAATTCCAAGATTCTTGGGAATCTAAATTACAAATTATTTCTCCAATTATACCCTAGGCATCCATGTACACCTTCCAAGAGTCTTAGAGACACATAAAATATACATAGGATTGCAAGGTAAGTGGCATCTTAATCCAAGCACTCACCAATGGAAGTTTCTTCATCTTCCATTTTACCTTGTTAACTACTCATGCTCTTATTGTTGCCTCAACCATTCTTGATTTTTGTGATGCCTCTCATGTGGCCTTCTAGTCTTGTCACCTATGTATTAAATTCCTCCATGTGGATACACTTTGAGCTTTGTAAAAGTGATGCAAAACAAAATTATTTTCATAAATCCACAAAAGATGCTAACTTCTTTGATACCCAAATTGATCTATAAACTCCTAACTTATGGAATTTATAAATCAACCAAAATTCAACTACTTTCTACTTTCTTTCAAATGAAAGTGACATGTTATTTAAATAAATTATTATTATGCTAAAATCATAACAATACTCAAGAAAACTCACAACACACAAATTTATCTTAGAAAACCTATAATGTAGAGGAAAAATCAACCCCTTTGGTAGTGGCAATTTGCCTTGACAACCCTTCTTTATTAATGTCAAAGAGATATAAAGCAAGTGGGTGATCTTTCCTTTTACTTCTATTGTTTCTCCTACAATGAACATAAACATAAAATATTTCTCAATCCTTGAATAATCAATGATTTGAACGCTCACATACAAGCCTTATTTATAGATTTATTTGCATAGTTGAGTTTTCTTGTGCCTTGAACAAACATCAATAGTCATTGGACTTTGAAATAATGCTTGTATGACTTGTCTTCTGACTTTGAATGTCTATATGGGTTGGGGACACTACCTCACCCACAGTATGTTCTTGGACACCTATGTACCCATGTTACAATCCTATCTGATATAGTTTTGTAGCACTATCAAGCATCCATCCCTGCATCTGAATCCTATTTTATATTCCTATTTTTTCTATATATTTTTTAGATGCTTTTGGATCAGTTTCTAGCCTAAAACTAAAAAAATACTCACAATAGAAAAACATGGTAGACTTTGTGAGGGATGCTTAGTGCTACTACTTATGTAGCCACTTTCTAATCACTAAGATCCTGAGAGGGCAAGTTGAGAGCATAAGGTGGATAATCACAAAAGGCCCTAAACTATTATTATTGCTATGTAATGTCAGCTTGTAAAGTTCTCTAATACCACTCGTTGGGATCTTTACATGTAGAATATCAAAAAACTAAACAATACATATAGAAATAACACAATGCTCATAAAATAGCTATGAATATGGTCATATTCAACACTAGAATCAACCCAACCTCCAAAGCTCAAACCAATGTATTCATTATATAATAATTCAATTACATTACATAACAAGCTCAAGTCTTCACAAGAGAATAACCAATACAAGTATAGAGAAATTTCGACAACATAAACCCTTACATAAATCACATCATACAACTCCAGCCTAAGCATCCAATATATAAGAGAATCAAACTAAGAAATCATGAATGGAAAACCACAAACAATGGTCCAAAACCATGACCCAAATATGGCACTAAAAATCAAGGCCCAAAATCAACCACCCTATTCCAAGGAGTCGACATGCTATTTTTAGAAGATGCTCTTATGTTGTTATTAGTTGTCCTACCAACTCCCAAACTTGGGCACTCTATTTTGGTTCTATTATTTTCATTCAAATATGCCATGATACATCATTCTTACACATCATAAGCTAGTCAACAAGTCAAGTCCACTATGTAACCTTCCTCTTACATACTCTTACACATCATAAAATCTTCATAAGATCTCTTATGTATCCTACAATGCCATAAGAAGAGCTCTTACACATCTATATGACATTAGATATTCTTACTACAAGTTACATACACCATAAAATATGATACACGTAGATAATAATACTAAAACAAAGTGGATACCCTTTTCTATGAGGGCTTACAAATAATTATTGTAAATAATAATCAATCATTAGGATTGCAAGGTTTATGACACACCTATCCCAACAACCCTCATGGGTTCAACCCGTAGATTTCAATTCAAGTCCATGGGTACCCCTTATCAAGCTAATATTACTACCCTAAAATCTAAAAAATTCTATACCTTTTTTGAAAAAAGACAAAATTACTCAAAAACATAAAAAAATAGGGTTCACTCACCATGTCAGTCACCTCACCTCACTCAATCTAAGTTTGAACTCTATTACTAAGTTTTTCTACAAATGATATTGGGCACACAAAATTCCTACCTACAAAAATTATGATAGGGTGAACATCCACCACCCAACAGTTTTATCAATTTGGCATGAAAATGTTGATTGCCAACCTATTTTGTCATGCCATGTGGTGCTAAAATACATTGCCAAATCTGTAGCAAAAGTAGAGTGTTGATCTGAAAGTTATCACCAACTTTTGAAATGCATATCTACAAATATTGACCCAAAAAAGCTAGCTACAATTGTATTTCACAAGTTTGTAATTGAGACCATTGTTGATCATGATATCAGTGCACAAGAGTCTTACCACTTGCTATAACTACCACTAAAAATATGTATTTGTTCCTTTGTTTCTTTGAATGTCAATAGGAAAACCCTGTATCGTGTGCATTCTATTCAAGATTGTACAATACCTACCTCAAACTTCATTGAAAGGTATATGGTCTGACTGATAGTATTGGAATCATTGTCATTGATTGTGTAACATGCCATCTCATATTACTTGGAATTACACATATAATTTACTAAGACAGTAAATGAAGATGATTGAACATAACTTTTTTTAATATTTGCATAATCACATAAAATTAAATGCATATCTTGTCTGAATAATTTTCTACCTTGAAAATCACAATATATACTCAAAGATAAATCTTAGTGAAATCATTTCACTTTACATTTACAAACATTTTGCACATAGCAAAAAGAACAAGTTTACATAATTTTGACAATCGTAAGTCAATCATAAAGTAAACTGCATCTGGAATCTTGATATATGTGACCACTCAAGTCTTGGTGAGTCTTCTTCTATAGAGGGAGAGAATCATCTGAGTGCTTTACCTCCAACCACAAATCGACAGTCCCCCACATACCTTCCTTCCTGGAAGTGGTCCTACCTTTCATGAAGAGCATAGACATAGAGAACGAGTTGATAGGTTTCCATCTAAATTTTAGTGTTGTGTCCTAAATAACTCAATTGACCACACAACTATAGACAATCTTCTAGCTAAGTATGATCATTCTAATAGGTTACACAATCTAGACACGGTGAACCGACTAATGCATGCAGAGACAAATGCATCACTTTGGCCAAAGTTTCTATATAAATAGATATTTGCAGTAAACGTAGTCATGTGTTCACACACCTCTAATTTGACCTGGAGACTATCTCATCCTACAGTTTGACTTATTTGGCTCGTATCTCTTGACATAATTGTCTTGACCAACATTCAATCCTAGTCAATCCAACTTAGAATTAATCCTTAATCTAGGATAAACAAACGATATATAGGTTTAGGTAATTTCAACCTTTCTGAGAATCCCTTTTTGCAAACTTGCAAATATCAAGGTCTATGACTTCCTGTCATTCTACTCAAAGATTTATAAATTAATCAATCTTGTGCTAAATGACAAGTTTTGATTTTATCTAGAAAACACTAAAAGTATCATAATGCTACTTAGACTCTTTTATACTAGATTGAATTATGGTTTCTCGACCATTTAATGTTGACCATAAATATGATAGACTAAAACCTTGTCATAGCCGACTAAAGAGTTAAGTTATCTAAAACCCTCCTAGGTTGATCATAGGATTTAACTTCCCTATCCCACACTCATAACTCAATTATTCTTATTACCAAAAAGTAGAAGTTTGTAAAAATATAGCTTGATAACATACCTCTAGTCTTCTCTTGACTACTTAGGCTTTGTTGAATCCTCATAACTTGCATGTAGAAATAATATAGCACATGAGGTATACCCTCTTGATATAAAGTACTATCATTTCTTTAACTATCTCCTGACTAAGTTAAATTTTTAACCTAGATAATTTGATTCTACAAACATAACATTATCAACCTCTTGGTCTTCTTAAGTCTACTAATTCTCTAAAAAGGATCAGTTTTGAACTCATGCAAAACATCTTTGATGATCATAGTAAAGTTTATCTACATAGAGTTATATCTCGACATGATATATATAAACAACTAGAAGTTGCTAAAGGATTACTTCCTACACAACTCGGCCTTAGTTGACCTTATGCAGAGATAACATCTCATGCATTTACTTGGCCTTCATACAGTTTAGACCATACTACCATGTTGGCTTTCTAAAGTTTAGAACTAATTCAGACTATCATTTTTCCAAAGTATAATTCCTTCCCTACTGTCAGCCTTACAAGATATAAGTCTTACCTAACTATTGGCCTCACAGGATATAGAGAAAAATATAAACTATATAGTTTAGGAACAAGTTAAACAAGATAACTCTGGTTTCTATAAGAAAAGATGTGATTACATATACTATGAGGATTCTCTGAATACATGAAACATTCGACCTCATATCAAATACAGTGATTTACTACACTTAACAACCACCCAACAAACACATAAGTTTTAATACTTATCGACCAAAATAAAACGCATAAGTTTATATACTATCAGCCTTATAAAACACAAAGGTTTATATACTGTCAACCTTATAAAACACAAAGGTTTATATATTGTCAACCTTATAAAATACAATGGTTTATATACTTTCAGCCTTATAAAATACAAAGGTTTATATAATGTCAGTCTTATAAAACACAAAGGTTTATATATTGTCAACTTTGTAAAATACAGAGGTTGGCCATTATTATCAGCCTCATATAACTAACACAGATCCACACTATGTTTATTGGCCTCATATAACAAAACACAGAGCCGATTGAATAAATAAAATGACTCTATTATCTAACTATACTAGTCTCTTCTAATACAGATACCCCTGTTGAAAACTAAAAACAACTGTGGCTTCTCATAAGAAAATGAGAGAAATCATAACATAAAAATAATTTTATTCAACAAAGAGGATATAAAAACTCTAATCATATCCAAATGGTTTTATATATAAATAAAAACAAATGGCTCATACATCTTATTCAAATAAACATATTAAAAGAACTAATATAATACGAGCCAGAGACCAAAATACACTTACTTGTTAACTCTCTATATCTAATAGAGTTGCTCGCTCTCCAGTTCTCTGCCTGAGTGATAAATCCTTCCTAAAGCTATGCGTTGGAATAGGATAATTCCCACCTTTGATGCAAAGCATTCGTAAGCACATAAACTCCAGTTTGTTTTCCACCACTCGTGTTGTTTCACAAAGAATATCTGTGGTGATTAATAGAGTCTATTATTTATAACCACTAGACTCCCTCCTAAAACATTGTCTATTAAAACTCCCACGAAGGCATGCAGCATTGGTGGAGGTAATGGTCATAAAGACTACTCCACAAACTGGCTATAAAGCTCCTCCATAATCTCTAAATCAGCTATGGAGTAAAGGAGTCGAGCCAACATAATCATACAAGTGGTTTGCAATAAATGAAAACTTTACCACGTATTCATAAACTCCACGAATACATAGTATGAGTCCAAACTTTAAACCATATTAAATATATATATATATTCTCTCTTGAGTATAATCTATATTCAGACACACAAGAACTAATGACTATCAACCAATCCTTGTCGAAGGTCAAACTTTCCTGACTTACATCTCAACAAAAATCGATACCAAGAGATCCTAATGACAAATCAACATCTGTCAAGTCAAAAGCAACTTAGACCAAATGGGTCAAGCACAACTTACCCAACTCAAAAAGGGTTCACTAAACTGTACAAGTACAAGACTAAGATGGCAACAACTTGTTCCTTTCCATACGTCTATTCACTTCTCTCTAATGATGCTCTCCCTCTCTTTTCTTGGAGGGTGGAAAAAATGTTTCCTGAATACAACTTGCAATCAACAAACTGGGAAATTAGTGTATCATTAGTCATTCCATAAATAATCATGACATCATATAATCACATGTCTAAATTCTAATCATATAAATATTAACTCATGATATCTTTGATTATCCTGACATTTGACTTAACGTCAAATCATTAAATCATGCATAATCAACTACTAATTATGTGCAAGTAAAAAGTAAAAGATAGTCAAAATTTGGGGTGTGACATATCTCCCCCATACGATTCATCATCCTCGATGATCCAATGTATCCAAAATAATAATATGATAAAAAAATTTATTCAACTTTGAAAATGATAAAACAAATGAGGAAATCTTTGATAAAAATCATGGCAATCTTCTCATGTGGCACTATCCTTTGCATTCTGGTCCCACCAGACCTTGCATTAAGTAACCTCTCTATTACACAAGCAGAGCTTATGAACTTTGAGCACCTTGAGAGGATCGATCATGACCACTCTTGGGTCTTGTACCTATAAAGCATTCCAATAAAGAATATGATTTTGCCTGTTATATACTTTTTCAAATATGAAACATGAAAAATATTATGCATCCTGGCAAGAGCTGGTGGTAGAGTGATTATGTAGGCAACCATATTGACTACTTTGAGAACTTTGAAGGATCCTACATAACGAGGAACTAGTTTGGAAGACTTTCCAAACTTTATGGAACTTTTTTGAGGTTTGACCCTCAAAAAAATGTTTTCTCCAACTGAGAATTGCCTTGGTGTACTCTTGGCATCATCTTAACTTTTCTGTGTATCATTTTCTTCTGCCAATCTATTCCTCATCAGCTTAATTTGTTCTTCCATTTCTGACAACATTTCTAGACCAATGCTAATCCTATCTTCTAGCTTATCCCAACTTATAGGAGTTTGTCATCTTCTTCCATATAATGCTTCAAATGCATCCATCTTGATAGTAGAATTGTAGGAGTTGTTATAACCAAATTCCACAAGAGGTAGATACTCTTCCCACTTGTATTGTTGATCCATGCAATACATCCTCAACAAATATTATAATAATTAATTTTCTCTCTCAGTCTGACCATCTATCTCAAGGTGATAAGACGAGCTTATATTGAGTTGAGTTCCTAGCGCTAAAAACAAAGTTTACCAAAATCTTGATGTCATGAGTGCATCTCTATCTGAGATAATCTTCTCCAGAACTCCATGCAATCTAAACACTTACACAAACTTGCAAGTTAAAACTAGTGCTCCATTCGTTAAATTCCCATGTATAAAATGAGCTACCTTGGTGAGTTTGTCTACCACCACTAAAATAGCATCATGTCTATTTCAAGACATTGGAAGACCTTGCACAAAATCCATACTAACGACCTTCCACTTTCACTCTATAATATCGTGTGGATATAGAAGTCATGCTGGATGTTGATGCTCAGCATTGACTGTCTAGCACTCTAGGCAACTTGCTACAAATCTTGTAGCATCATTCTTCATTCCTTTCCAAAAATAAAGAGGTTTCACATTGGCTAGGATTTTGATTACTCTTGGATGACTTGAATATGGTGCAGAATGAACTTCCTTCCACACAAGGTTTCTCAATTCTACTGAATCTAGAACATACATCCTTTCTTTGTTCTTAAAAGCCCATCTGGTTCAAAATAGAACCCATCATACCTTGATTCTTAAGGATTTACCAAAAGAGCCTACTTAACTTTCTCATAGAACACATCACCTGCAGAATTTCACAACACTAAATCCTTGAAGTTTGAGTGTATAGAGACAATTGAAGAAATATGCCTCTGTCGACTCAGAGCATTTGCTACTCAATTCTCCTTACCTTTGATATAGCTTATCTCAAAGTCATAGTCAAATATCAATTCCAACCATCTTCTTTATCGAGCATTTAGATGAGGTTGGGAAAATATATACTTAAGACCATGATGATCTGACTTCAACTCAAAAGGTTTTCCTAGCAAGTAGTGTCTCTACACTTGCAAAGCATGCACCACTGATGCTAACTCTAAGTCATGAGGAGCATAATTCTTCTCATATGCTCTCAGCTTCCTAGATTTATAGGTTACCACTTGCTCATTATGCATAATCACTCCACCGAAACCTTCTCATGAGGCATCAACGATGGCAACAAATTGACTTTCAAGATTATGAACTTTTGTTATTTGTGCAGTTGTCAACCACTCTTTTAACTAATCAAATGCCTCCTAAAATTTATTTGACCAGTCAAAATGCTTTCCCTTTCTCTAAAGCAAAGTGATTGGGCTTGCAATCTTAGAAAAGTTCAAAATGAACTTCCTATAATATCCAGCTAACCCCATAAAAGTGCACACTTCATGCACATTCTTTGGCATAGGCCACTCTATATAGCTTTGATCTTTGCAAGATCTACTGAAATCCCTTTAGCTGATATTATGTGTCCTAGATATTGTATCTCTCTCTGAAAGAAAGTACACTTAGAAAGCTTTTCAAATAGCTTATATTCTCTTAGCCGTTGCAGAACTAATTGCAAATGTTGCAAGTGCTCTTCCTCATTCTTAGAATAAATAAGAATGCCATCTACAAACACTAGAACAAATTTATCCAAGCAATCTTGAAGTACATTGTTCATCAAATTCATGAATGCAGCAAGGGCATTTGTGAGTCCAAAAGGTAAAATCGTGAACTCAAAATGTCTATACCTTGTTCTAAAATTTGATTTATGAATGTCATCTTTTGTTCTCAGTTTATGGTATCTAGATCGTAGATCAATCTTAGAGAATATAGTTGCGCCACACATCTAATCAAAAAGATCATCAATACATGGTAAATGATACTCATTCTTTATCATTGCTTTATTAAGCATATGATAGTCTATGCAGAGACACAAAGTTTCATCCTTCTTTTTGACAAAGATCACAGGTGCTCTCTAAGGAGAAACACTGGGTCTAATCAACCCCTTAGCCAATAGCTCCTAAAGATGGGGTTTCAATTCCATCAACTCCGTAGTAGTCATACGATATGGCACCTTTGAAATCATGTCAAATCCAGGGATTATATCAATTGAGAAATCAAAAGCTCTCTTCAGAGGTAATCCTGGAAGTTCATCTATGAAAACATCCCTAAAATATTGAAGGAAAGGATAGTTCTCCAAAGATATACCTTGTTTACTAGGATCCTCTTCTACTTGCTCCATCTCGACTGCAAAAAGTTGACAACCTTTTCACATAGCCCTCTTTAGTTGCATAGCAGAGATTGGTCTGATCTTGACTTCTCTTTGAGTGCCTTGCAAAAAGACTTTGTTTCCTACAGCGTCTAGACACTCAACAATTTTTGCAAAATAGTCACATTGGCTCTATGCCTCCATAGCCAATTTATTCCTAAGATAACATCATAGGAACCTAGGGGGGCTACAAACAAATTCACCTCAGTCAAAAAACTAAGAAGATCAATCTTAGCTTCAAACATGCATTGCTCTACCTAAGCTTTAGTATGGTTAGCCTATTCTACTGACCAGAGTTTAGCCATATATCCATCTCTTCTAGGAAATTTACTTAATACTCTTGGAGAAATAAAACTTTCATTTTCTCTAGTATCAATCAAAATAGAAATAGGAACTCCAAACAATGTACTTGTTGTCTTAATGGGAGTAATTTGGTACTCCGCCTGGCAATTGTCCAAAGTCGCATGGATCCTCTATTGAAATGTTGCTTGTTGGGTAGGTAATATGTTACCACACTGTTGAGCTCCTTGGTTATTGGTTGGACATTGATTTGCATAATGATCTCCACCACAAGAGAAACATCCTCTAGGAGATCCTTATTTCTCAACAACTTTTCCTGAATTATTAGCATTCCTTCAGACATTACTATTGCTCTTCTTCTCATTTCTGGGTCCATTTCTTTTATTTATGGAGTCGTTGTCACTTTTCTTATTCCCTTCTTGTTTTCCATTCCTTTTCTTGAAAGGTTGAGAAGTTGGTGTCTTGTTAAACCTCTTGCAATTGTTCTCGCAATATGCAAAAATTGACTTCAATTTTTGCTCTTGTTTGATGGTTTTCTCTAAAACTTGGTCCATAGTGGTAGAACCATGCACATCCACTTCTCCACCTATTTAGGAATTTAGACCCATGATGAATTTCCCGATTCTGAACCTTTCATTTTTCTAATATTGTGGCACATATTTCAGGAGACGGGCAAACTTTACCCAAAATTCAACCATTGACATATCTCCTTGTCTCAAATTCTAAAAATCTATTATCTTTTGATCAAAGAAAAGTTGTGGTAACCGCCTCTAGAAAAATAAGACCACAAATTGATCCCAGGTTAAGCTCAAAGAACTTAACCCTAGTTCCATTTTCTTGTTCATCCACCACATGGACACTTCTCCTGCCAGCTAAAAGGCACCTCATACTGCCTTGGTTCTCTCAGAGTAATTTCTAATCTCAAAATATTTTTCCATCTATGTTAACCAAGCTTCTGCAACATCACCATTTTTATTTCCTTTGAACTTGGGTGGCGTGACTTTCTTCATATCTCTTGACAGTTCTAAAGCAAGTCTACTTCTCTTCTCTTCTTGAGACTTAGTCATATCAATATTCTCCCTTTGTTCACTATGAGTGCTAGGTTCATGGACATCATCATCTCCTTGATGTGAGTCCTCATTTCCTCCTTTGGATCTACCTTGACCCCTAACTTCTTGTTCTAGGTTTCCAAGTCTTTCCTTCATTTCATTAAGCATGGTCAATATCTAATCCAACTTAGCCATTAGATTTTTGAAAGGATTCGACTCTCCTTGACTATCTTCAAGATTTGTTCAAGTTCGAACCATGACTATACTCTATATCGTCCTTGGTATTCGTATCAAGTTATAAATTAGAATTTGGAAATAATGCATCTCATTAATTCAAAATTCATCAATAAAATCTATTCACAAAACTTAGATTTGTGCAAACAATCTCATCTTTATTATAGTTTATTATGGGTACAAGTACAAATACATGCTTATTTAAATAAATAACACAACAAGACTACATGTCACTATCGGTTAAAAGATATTCCTCAGGTTCCTCTTCCCCATTGGAGTCCAGTAAAACAAACTTAGAGGGTGTATGTACATGCAGGTACTCCTCCATCACCTCTTTTCCTAAAATAGGAGCATCAAGGCCACACCCAAATGGCATGTCACGACTAACAGAAGGTTTACTTGGTTTAACTACACAAGTATGGACAATAGGTTTCTTGGCCAGTTTGTTTCATTATTTCTTTTCTAACCAAATACGCTTAAGAGCGTTAGCCAAAGTCTTAGAATCCTCCAGCCAGGTACCCTCAGCATAGTTAATATGCTCTTTGAGTTTAATCTCCTCATTAAGTTCTTTCTTAACCATCAACTTGGGAAAATGTTGGGGAACAAACTTTCTGGCATTTTTCTTGATTCTTCTCCATGCCATTCTGGCATAAAACCAATTTCAAACATTAGCTAATGTGCTAAATGTTGACAAATTTCTCATAGTGAGCACCTAGGTCCATGAGTTGAACCCAGTAGCTCTGATACCATATGTAACATGCCATCTCATATTGCTCGGAATTACACATATAATTTACTAAGAAAGTAAATGAAGATGATTGAACATATTTTTTTTAATATTGAAATAATCACATAAATTTAAATGCATATCTTGTCTGAATAATTTTCTACCTTGAAAATCACAATATATACTCAAAGATAAATCTTAGTGAAATCATTTCACTTTACATTTACAAACATTTTGCACATATCAAGGTCTATGACAAGTTTTGACTTTATCTAGAAAACATTAAAAGTATCATAATGCTACTTAGACTCTTTTATACTAACTTGAATTATGTTTTCTCGACCATTTAATGTTGACCATAAATACGATAGACTAAAACCTTGTCATAGCTGACTAAAGAGTTAAGTTATCTAAAACTCTCCTGGGTTGATAATAGAGTCTAACTTCCCTATCCCACACTCATAACTCAATTATTCTTATTACCAAAAAGTAGAAGTTTGTAAAAATATAGCATGATTGCACACCTCTAGTCTTCTCTCGACTACTTAGGTTTTATTGAATTCTCATGCCTTGCATGTAGAAATACTATAGCACACAAGGTATACCCTCTTGATATAAAGTACTATCATTTCCATAACTATCTCCTAACTAAGTTAAATTTTCAACCTAGATAATTTGATTCTATAAACATAACATTATGGACCTCTTGGTCTTCTTGAGCCTACTGAATCTCTAAAAAGGATAAGTTTTGAACTCATGAAAAACATCTTCGATGATCACAATAAGGTTTATCTACATAGAGTTATATCTCGACATGATATATATATACAGCTAGAAGTTGCTTAAGGATTACTTCCTACACAACTCGGCCTTAGTCGGCCTTATGTAGAGATAACATCTCATGCATTTACTTGGCCTTCATATAGTTTAAACCATACTACCATGTTGGTCTTCTAAAGTTTAGAACTAATTTAGACTATCATTTTTCCAAAGTATAATTCCTTCCATACTGTCGGCCTTACAAGATATAAGTCTTACCTTACTATCGGCCTCACAGGATATAGAGAAAAATATCAACTATACAATTTAGGAACAGGTTAAACAAGATAACTCTAGTTTCTATAAGAAAATATGTGACTACATATACTATGAGGATTCTTTGAATACATGAAACTATTTAGCCTCATATGAAATGCAGTGATTTACTACACTTAACAACCACACAACAAACACAGAAGTTTGTAATACTTATCAACCAAAATAAAACACATAAGTTTATATATTGTCGGCCTTATAAAACACAGAGGTTTATATACTACCGGCCTTATAAAACATAGAGGTTTATATACTATTGGACTTATAAAATACAAAGGTTTATATATTGTCGACCTTATAAAATACAAAGGTTTATATACTTTCAGCCTTATAAAACACAGAGGCTTATATATTGTCGACTTTATAAAATACAAAGGTTGGCCATAATTATCGGCCTCATATAACTAAACATAGAGCCGCACTATGTTTATCACCCTCATATAACAAAACACAGAGCGGATTGAATAAATAAAATGACTCTATTGTCTAACTATACTAGTCTCCTCTAATATAGATACCCCTATTGAAAACTAAAAACAACTGTGGCTTCTCGTAAGAAAATGAGAGAAATAATAACATAAAAAAAATTTATTCAAAAAAGAGGATATACAACCTCTAATCATATCCAAATCGTTTTATATATATATATATATATATATATATAAACACAAACGGCTCATACATCTTGTTCAAATAAACATATTAAAAGAACTAATATGATACAAGCCAAAGACCAAAATACACTTACCTAAACTCTTCTATATCTAATAGAGTTGCTTGCTCTCCAGCTCTCTCCCTGAGCAATAAGTCCCTCCCAAATCTATGCGTCCCTTGGAATAGGATAATGCCCACCTTCGATGAAAAGCATTCGTAAGCACATAAACTCCAGTTTGTTTTCCACCACTCTTGTTGTTTTACAGAGAATATATGCGGTGATTAATAGAGTCTATTCTCTATAACTGTTGGAATCCCTCCTAAAACATTGCCTATTAAAACTCCCATGAAGGCATGCAACATTGGTGGAGGTAATGGTCATAAAGACCACTCCACACACTGTCTATAAAGCTCCTCCATAATCTCCAAATTAGCTATGGAGTTAAGGAGTCGAGACAACATAACCATACAAGTGGTTTGCAATAAATGAAAATTTTACCACATATTCATAAACTCCATGAATACATAGTATGAGTCCAAACTTTAAACCAATATATATAAGACAATATATTATTTACGTATACAATATATACTCACATTGTTTTGTTACTCAACAAAATGTGTGAACAGGGTCGAGATATTCTCTCCTCACAATCTTGCGTAAACATGTCAAAAACAAATAAATAGGATAGCATAATGGAATTTCAACCAGAAATTACCAAAAAAATGAGATAGTTAACCACTTTAAACACACACACACACACACACACACACACACACACACATATTCTCTTGAGTATAATCTATATTCAAACACACAAGAACTAATGACTATCGACCAATCCTTGTCGATGGTCAAACTTTCTTGACTTAAATCTCGACAGATCTACACTAAGAGATCTTCATGACAAATCGATGTATATGTCGAGTCAAAACTAACTTAGACCAAATAGGTCAAGCACAACTTACCCAAATCGACGAGGGTTCACTAAACTATACAAGCACAAGACTAAGATGGCAACAAACTATTCCTTTCCATACATCTACTCACTTCTCTCCGATGATGCTCTCCCTCTCTTTTCTCGGATGGTGGAAACCCTGTTTCCTGAATACAACTTGCAATCACCAAACTAGGATTAATGTATCATTAGTCATTCCATAAATAATCATGACATCATATAATCACATGTCTAAATTTTAATCATATAAATATTAACTCATGATATCTTTGATTATCCTGACATTTTCACTTAAAGTCAAATCATTAAATCATTCATAATCAACTACTAATTACATGCAAGTAAAAAGTAAAACATAGTCAAATTTTGGGGTGTGACAGATTGAAGTAAGGAGAAACTAAAATTGTTCAAGGTCCCACACAAACTACATGTGGACAAGAAGAGATATTCCAAATGTTCAAGTATCTCCACGGTTTATTACATTTCCTTCTAAAGATAATGACATGTTTGAGTCCTTTTTGTTGGAGTGAGCTTCTACTATACTTTCCTTTTCGCAACATTAGTCAAGAAATAGGCTAATGTAAGGAAGATATAATCACTCAATGAGAAGGAAATTTTGGCTATCATCTACCATGCATGGCATGTTGATTGCACACCACCAAAATTAAATAACAATGATGATGAACTTGTGTCAGAAGGACAAGAATATATAGAACACCTTGATGCAGAAGAGTGGAATCTTCTATCCTCGCTCCACCTAGGAAATGATCTTGCCATTGATGAACTAGACATGCTTGGCTACCAAGAATTTGACACATCCCACAATTAGGTTGCCACTACAATTGCCCCAGGCTCCTTGATGGAGAATGTTGTCACATTCATTGACACTAACTATTCAATGCAAAATTCTGATAAAATTGAACCAAACTCACTTATTGCAAAGGGAAAGCTTTCTTTAGAGCAACAAAATGTATTAAATATTATTGTGAACCATTCTAATTAGACTAGAAGGCAACCACCACTTCTAATGATCATACAAGGTACTATAGGAACATAGAAATCATACTTGATTAATAGCATTCAAAATGCAATCTCGATAAATGTGCCCACAAAACAAAAGAAATTGCTTTTTCTTGCCCCAACAAGTGTCATTGCTTTCAACATAAATGCATCAACCATTCATTTAGCACTTCACATACCAATAAAAGAGATGAAGCCTCTTCAAGGTCAAGCTCTATCAACTTTCCAAGAAAGATTGTATTTTGATTTGATATATTCTAATTGATAAAATGAGCTTCATTGGACCAATGTTGTTAAAACACATCGACAACAGACTATGTGAAGCATTCCCATACCACAATCAAATCCCATTTGGTAGATACTCTATTGTGCTTATTGGTGACTGAGGACAACTACCACCAGTATGTGGCATTCTAATGTATGTTGGATCATTGTATGGGACAACACTTTGGAGAAGCTTTCAGACAGTAGTCACACTGAACACGATTTTTTCGACAAGGATATGAACCTACCCAAATAATATTCTACAACCTCCTTTAAAATATAAGGAATGCTAAGGCAACACAAGTAGACTGGCAACTACTCATGTCATGCAACAGTGACAACCTATCTTCTAGCAAACAAGATATTTTTTCTTCATCCATACAATTGTTTCAAACAAATGGTTTGGTTGAAACAAATGTTAAAAGCATTGGACAAACCAGTAGCACATTGCATTGCTAAACAAAAAAGAAGCATAGTAAATTAACATTCAGATGATGAACAACTACAAACAAAGGTGTTATTGTGCGTTGGGAAACAAGTTATGCTAGATACAAATTTGTGTGTTGCAACTAGACTTGTCAATGGTGCACTTGGTGAATTAATTGCTATTGTCTACAAAAATGAAAGAAGGCCACCAAATCTACCTCTATTTGTTGTTGTTAACTTTTAGTGGTACACTGGACCTACATGGAACATAGATGTTCAAAATGGTTCTAATTGCTCTAGTAACACGAGGTTGTTGCCGACAAATCCCTTTGGAAATGGCTTAGGCACTTACAATCCACAAAGCACAAGGTCTCACTATAAACAAAGCAACAATAGACATTGGAAACACTAAACAACAAGGATGAAATTTGTCAAATCTACAAATATTCCCTGCATTTTTATTTCAAACATATAAATGTATGGAAAAAAGTATGTATGTAATCCTACATAAACAAGAGGAGGATTGTCTCAAAAAATTCTCTACACAAAATCCCTACAAATCAAATTACTAAATATATATTTCAGATCATTTTTGTTTTGTTGTCCAACGTTACCTATGAAACACCATCTAAAATTACATAAAATTTAAAATTTAGAAATTTAAATTTAAATTTCTTATATTTAAAATTTTATTTCATATATATGCTATTCCTAAAATCACTATCATTTTATCCTATGTCCATCCTTTAAATGTCATTTGGATAATAAAATATTAAACAAATATTGTTATAGGTATTAACTTACATGGAATAAATAATTAAGAAGTAAAACAATTATGTGTGATTCATATAAAATGTGACAACAAAAAAATAAAAATAAAAAATTAAGAAATAATAAAAATAATCTCTAACGATTAACACTTGCTATAACCCGGAAATTTTCTAAAGGCGTATTCCTTGAACCTCCAATGAGTACAAGTGCTAGTAATAAAACTATCAGCCTGCCCATTAAACTTATGGGTCCAATTGCTAGTTATTTTTTCACATCTCTACACTTAAGGAGAACTAAAGTGTCTATTTCTAGGAACCAAATCATGACAGAAGAAAAGAGGGGCAACAACTTTATCCACCTTAACTACACTTAGACGGTAGTTTGTGGGTTAGTAAAGTCATATTTAACTGCATTTTCGGGATTGGTAATGGGAATAGAAGAAATTAAGTGATATCTGAAATGACAGAAATAGTGAGTGTGCTTTATAGATTTAAGTGTAAGTGGTTTATTATTCGAATTTCGAAGTGTTAAAGTGGTTATCTTCCAATCAATTAAAAAATTGTATCGTTTGTTTATTTTATTTTATTTGTTTAATATTAATAAATAAATTAAAAATTAATGAAAATGACAAAAAAATGTTATTTATCTAAATATTATTGAATTATAAATTTAAAATCTTATTGTCTGGTTTACATGTAGGGGAGAGAACCTAATAGCTGAGCATCTTCCAATAGTTGTGATAGTATTTGTGGGTTTAAGGTTTAATATTTTAAAAATTTAACACTAGTAGTTGTGACTTTAAGGTTGTTAGGGGAGAGGACCCAGTAGTGGTGCACTCTAACTTCATTTCGAATCGCTCCAAAATTTTTACAATAGCTTATATGACAACACCTCTACTTATAACTAAGGTTTCAGGGCCACATCATCAAATATGATGCCACATTAACATGCTTTTTGTTGAAGTGTCAAATAGTTCCACCCAAAAAAGGGTGGACCAATAGGTGTGCATTAAGTCATGTTTTGTTGGTGCACTGATGTGGCATCACATGATTGGTTGCTTTTTAAATCTAAGGGTACATTTCATTCAATTATTAGTACTTATAGTAACACTAACAACCTTAAAGTCACAACTACTAGTACTAAACTTCAAAATATATTGGGCCTTAAATGCACATATATTATCTCAACCATTGGAACTATCTCACCTATTGGGTCTTTTCCCCTAGTGTTACTATGAGCAAGGCCTAGATTTGATGGCCGTATTTAATCATTTTAGCAGTAAAATACAATTAAAATTTTAGGAAGATTGCATAGTTGAAGGGAAGATTTTAAGTGAACTGTAAAAATTTCTGACTATAAGTATGCACAATTTTTTTAAGGGGATATTTGTGGAGCTAGTGATCCCGTGAATATTTTTTTTTAATCATAATTTGTAATTTTTATTATATAAAAATAAAAACAAATAATCTTAATTAGCTTAATTTAGAAGAAAATAAGAAAAAAAAAGAGGGAACGAAATATATGCAACCACATTTTCATTATGCAGTGGCTACTTATTTCCAACCCTCTTTTTTTCCACATTTGCAATCTCTAAACAGTAGCTACTCCACAACTATAGGGAAAGATTCTAAATTATCCTTTTCCCACAATTGTAAATTTCCATGGAGCCATTCCAAGCCACATGGGGTTATAATTGAATGAAATATGCTTTTTACATCTTAAAAACAACCAATCATGTGAATCCACATCAATGTACTATAATTACTTAGTGTACAACTGCTGATGTGGCATCATATTTGATGATGTCCCTGGGACCTTAATTATAAACAGAGGCTTTGCCAAATATACTGTTGTACAAATTTTGGAGTAATTTGAAATTGATATGATTTTGAAACTGAAGTTAAGTGCTCAACCCCTGGATCCTCTCCCTAAATGGGGAACATATTTAAATTGATTCAGATTTTCTCTGGAACTGTATTGTACATGAAAAGACTTTAATCTGTGCAGAAAACGTGAAAAAACTATCGAATTAAATTGCTTTGCACTCGAAAGGCAGGAGTAGTCAACAGAGAACCCGTGATTTTGCACGGATCTACAGACAGAACAGTCTACGGTTAGAGGTATTGTCCAATCTATAATAAAGACTTGCAGTGGGCACTGTTGAACTCAGGAGTATAACAAATTAAGTGAATCTAGTGAGAAAGGGACAGCATGCCAGTTGGCCATTATTCAAAGCATCGCCCTACCCTTTTCAGATTTTGATGTTCGAATTGAAAATCTTTGTGGAAAATCCTTGCTTTCTTTTTGTCTCTAAATACCGTGATTAACATCATACATTTGAAAGTACAGATTTTGACTCGTAATCTTTCCCACTATTCTATTTTTATTTAACATCTCGTCAGTCATTTACTATCATCATTATCGTCCGTAAATTCTGATGTCTGTCTGCACGCGTATTTAATGGGGAAACCGATAAGCTCACCCCCATAACTGTCAGTCTGCCAGAGTCTAGGACATTATCATTTCTAGGTGTATTTAATTTCACATGGCAAATATACAAAACCATAAACTGTTCCCATTTAAACCAAGCTCTGTAAAGAAGAAATATATTGTAATACCTTTAAAATGAATAGAAATTTGAAAGTGTAACAATTAAAAAAGCGAATTCAACGTGAAAGAAATTAAAAATCGCAGAGAATTGTTAACTTAGTTTATGGGATTGTATTTAGTTATTTTTATTTTAACATATAATTAAAGTTTTAAAAGAATTATATAACATAATAAAGGGATGATTTTGGATAGATCATTAATTCTCACATATTTTAATACCACATATTCTCATCTTTTCATGGATCATTGAGTGTGATCCCAAACGTGATCCAAATAAGCTACACACAGTTTTCTCCAAAAGTTTTAATCTATATTACGGATTGTGGAAACATCATGTCTACTATAGATCATTAATCCTTATATATATTTGTTGACATATTTAACTTATATATTTTTTTTCAAAATAAAGTACATTTCAATATTTAACAAGTGCCACTAAAGTACATTTAATATTATAATAAATATAAACATCAACGCAATAAACATAAACATAAATATATTATAATATAATAATACAATAATAAATATAAATATAATATAATAATATATAATATTATAATAGTGGGTGGCAGGGTGGGAGACCTTCCACACATTCTGGTGTGGAAGGTCTAGGGTTCGATATGCCAAATAGGCGACCAAGGTGGCAAGTTCTTGCACATAGATTATAGCAAGTCGATGGGACACTCAGCTCTAACTAAAACATCAAATCAATTATTATTAAGACAGCCTTTGCCACCTCTCAACTGCAATGTAATTATGGGAAGGTAATCCAACATGCATTTGGCACTAACATCTAGATGCTTCATATTCCGAAGGGCCGAGAAGGTTGAAGGCTAAATGCTTTCTTATTTAGGAATTCCCACAGACTCATAGCTGCACTCAGTCACTCTCATGGCAGTCAGAACAAGGTTTGTGGTCCGAGTGTCGATAGAGGGAATAGTGTGCCTAGGCATGGATACCCCGATTCAACTGGAAAGTGGAGTCAGGCAATTGGCGTTTAAGGGCAAGACTTCAGATCAGAGACTGAAGAGAGTGCTCTGCCTCAGTGATGAATTCACCATAGTTGCAGTTAAAGTGATCCTTGGCAGGGGTTTTGTTGAGGGTAGTGAATTCTATCGGACGGACACCTCAATTGCCTCTCGCCTTCTCGCAACCGTCCTATATGCAGGCACTGCTAAAGAAGTTGCAGAGCAGTTGGTGCGAAAGATTTTCAAAGCAAATCTCATTGTGGGTTTGGAGGAAATCTTAAAGGCAACCTCTTTGGGAGTAGGAATTCCACGACCGGCGGACTTCGCTCTACTCCGAGAATTGGACGAGGTAGTCAGATTTTATCCCTTTCTCTTGGATTTGAAAGGTATGGCTCTTCTCGCTCATAGAGAGCAGGTGGAGGTGGGGATAAGCTTCATGAAAAAGCAATTGCATATGGAGCCGAACGATGGACGTTTCGAATGGGTGGCCGAGTCTCGTGATTTTGCCTTCAATCTGGGATTCATGTGATATGCGGCTATAGTTTCCCTTTGGTTTGCAATGTCATTTCAGTTTGTAATGTGAATATAGTTTAAAATAGTCTCTCTCCCCTATTTTTTTGGGTTTTGGTTCATGGTGGGGTGATAGTTATATGTCCTTGGATTCTATTTTCTTTGGGTTGGTCAAGGTTAGTTTTCTATTTTTTGTTGAAGAAGGTCGATGGGCTCTGCGTGGCCATTTTCTTGGTTCGGTCTTGGCTCTGTGTAGCCGTATGCATTTTGCCTGGAACCCTGCGAGGTCAATTTTGGAAGGATAGGGTAAGGGGACAAAACTTTTAGTATGGCAATGGCTGCCTCAAACTCAATGTATTTTTGGCTTTAATATATATAAAATCTTTTCTTTATGGAGCATATATATATATATATATATATATATATATATATATATATATATATATATATATATATATATATATATATATATATGATAATACAATTATATAAATATATTATTATTATATTTAATATTGTAATAATAATATAAAGATAATATTATCATTATTTTATTCTAATATAATAAATAATAATAAATAAATAAAAGTGGAAACGTGGTGTACTTGATACTCCTAGAACTTACAAATTGTTGAGTCTTTGTTTTGTTTCAAAGCTTTGTATGTAGTGGTCCTAAGCTGAAGTTTGGACAAAGTGAAATATATCTTTTCTATGCCCTAGGGTGAATGTAAGTATCAAGGGGTAAATTTTGTTTGAATGTCATGAGTAAATGGTATTTTTCCATTGAATGATTTCATGATGTTAGAGTAAGTTTATATCTCTTTTGGGGAGGTTAGATATATAGGTTTCTTATGTGCTTTGGAAAGTCTCGAAGACATTTGAAGGATTGCATTTGTTGTAACAACCCCCGTGTTTGCATTTTGCTTTTGCTTAACCTTGATGGATTTCGATAACTGTATATTTTGTATTAGATTATGCGTCCTATCATTATTTTGTATTGGCACCGGTGATGTGCAATCTTGATATTATTATGATGTTGACATGATTATTGCTTATGCTGGATTTCATGCTTACATGATTAGATGTTGTTATTGTTACTTTTGTTTGATTATGGATAGGAAAGGGATGATGTTGTAACACTCGTATCCGAGAGGCTTACGATATCATGACCCTCTTCCTGATGGTTGATGTTGCTTCAGCTATATGATATGTGTTATATGCATAAGTACTTTGACATGTGATTGGAGTGTTGCAAGTACTGAGTATCGACTCCGCCTGGATTCACAGGCCCGAGCATACTCATATTCCCCAATAGTGGTTACTGGGGATAGTCACAAGCCCTATACCCGAGCCTAGCCCATTGTACCCTGTTAGTGTAGTGTTCCTGTGTTGTCTTATCATCCAATTACCTAACGGTAATGTTTGGATTGCCCCACATGGTCATGTGTAGTTTGCCAGTGTAGTTGTTGAGGCTTTTTCTCCTTGGTTTCCATTGATTGTTCATTATGGTTATTCTAGAATCGTAATGAAGATTTAAATTGTTTAACTATGTGGTTTTAAATATGCTATTTTAAATGATTTTATCTATCCATTTTGTGAGCTCTTAGAGTCTTATTTAAATCAGAGTTGGAGAGGTTTATATTTGTTTGGAATGTTGGATTTTCTTTGAGGGCAGTTTTTCTTCATTTTAATTCATTTTTTCTCCATGCCATTCGATGGCTCTTGAAAATGGTTGGTGAGTTGGTTTAAGACATCAGGAAAATATCTGGGAGTTTAGGTGAGCGAATTTATGTTTTTTGGGAGAGGATTGACCCACAGTACAAGCCATGATTTGGAAACCCACACCCAACATTGACTCTGTCCCTACACCCCTGGGAAAAAGATGCCTGAAAGAAGGTTGAAAGAAATTTTTAATTATTTCTTGTCCGCAGATGGTGAGGGAGATAGGGGCCGTTCATTTTGGGGCAAAGTTACCCTTCTTCTGGAGTGATAATTGCAACTGAAGCGCATGAGGAAAGGGGAGTAAAATGCCTCATGTAGAGGCTCTGGAAAATATACATGGGAGAAAAAAACAAAAGGGGAAAAAGCAAGTGTAGGAGGGAAGAAAGAACGGAGGCGAGCATATCAATTTGCAAGATTGGAGGTGAGGAGAAGGGGAGTGTGACTAAGGAGGTATTTGCATCAGTTATTTTTTTTTCCAGCACAAAAAACTAAAATTTGTTTGTTGCGTTTAAAATGATTTTAGGATATCAATTTGAATGGCTAAACAAATTTTTAATAATTTAAATGGGGAATTTGAATTTTTGTTAGGAAGGGATATTTGGCTACCCTCCATATAAATAAATAAAATCCAGGTATACTCATTCTCTTCTTCACACCTTAAAACCCACAGAAACCAGAAAACCCATTGCTGCATTTTAAATATGCCAAAATTTATTTCATTGCAAGATATTTACATCGCCTTTTTCCTTGAAATTAGTTTTTAACATGCAGAACTATTCCCTTAATTTTGTAGATAAAAGGGTCTTCAAAAAAGATCACATGGTTTTTGATTTATAATTTTTAGGGAAAAATAGGGGTTCGATTTTATAGAGAATATAATGAGGGCAGCCATACTAAAATATGGGATGCAATGATAGAAATTGAAGAGATCTAAGTCCCATGGAACCTTTTTATCATACGTTGACTTCTCTGAAGTGATTTTCTTTACAACTCTTCTTAGAATATTGAGTGGCTTTTTGTTTTGGGCATTATGGTCATTTTTTGCTAAATCACCAGCGTTGTGGAAACCTTCACCTTTGATTTAAAGAATGTTATGGCACTAAAATACCTTTGAAACAACGATCTGTGTTTGTGCATTGAAATTTAGTCACATAATTTCTAATTGGGAAAATCTGTCACGCAACACAAGGATCTAAGGGAACTATTGGAGGAGGAAAAAAATTAAGATTGCCATTTTGTAAGTCTTTTTAACATTTTATTTTGTTATGTTAATATGGTAGACAATACGTAAAATTTAGGCTGTGAGAAGACTTGCAATGCCATCTGCTATGCTTTTCTTAGAATTTTCGTGTGTCCCTTTGTGAATCGTGACCAATTCGGGTCACTAGAGTTATTACACAACTAATCTAACTGACAAAGGGCTACTTTCAATAAAATTACCCTGTCATCGAAAGCTTTTATCTTTAACAGATATATATCTAATTTTGTTTCTGGAATAGCATTTAGGTCTCTTTGAGTAATGCAAGGCTTATGATATTCTATCTTTGTAAGATGTAAATTGGTTTCTTTTTTTCTTTTGGCTGTAAAGACTTGAATCCTTTGATGGTGGCCATCTTGGCCACAACATATGTAACGATACAGCTCTATTTTTTGGTAATATGATTTGACTATCTTTAATCCAAAAAAAAAAAAGCTTTTGTCTTGTAGATCACATTTTGCAATTTTGTATTTAATATTTAAAAACATATTGTGTTTCTGCTGAGTTAGATGTGGTGTCCTTGGGACACATCCCCTACTCTCTGTGGCTATTCCAAATACTTTAGGGATGCAGATGGGACACTTACTGTGTCACCTATTTTTGTTGAATTGTTAATTTGGTTTTGTATACCTCATTTGGTTAAACGAGATGAGATTGGTCTAGGTAATTAGAGTGGTCTTTTGGAGTGGCTCTCTATGGGTCTGGGGCCCGCAAGTGGTTGCCAGGGGAACTAGTAGCAGAGTAATAGTAAACAAGTGATAACATAATAAAATATTGTGGTAAAAACACTAATAAGATAATGAGTCCTCGTGCATGGCCTTGAGCGGTTTTAAAGGCTAAGGATGCATACAAGAAGGCCTATCCGTCCATGGGGCATTAATTCAGGCATGATTGAGTCTCCTCGTCTGTATGAGAGGTGTACTTGGTTTAGTATGGTGCCATTCCTTCGAGCACGCATGATGACACTCCATCTGATTTACACTCTAGTATCTAGTTCCTTAGTAATCATGAGTAGTACCTGACCTATGATTCGATGAGCATCTCTATATTATGACACTAGCTTTATGCATTATTTTTCATGTCTGCTCTGTGATTGATTTGAGTGTTGGCCATCGTGTATACCCTTACCTTGTTACTTCTGTTTGGACATTGTGACTACCTCCGAGCATGGTGGGGTGGTCTCGTATGAGTCCACATGGTTGGGAGGCGTTGCCACTGCCATTGGGGACCGGTGAACAGGTTACTGGAGCACCAGTTGGAGATATTCTCTCTCTCTGTTACTTTATTAGTTGTTGTACTCATTTAGTTATTGTATCATATTCATGGCTATGCCATTGTACTTGTATATTCTTTTATGTAATTGTACTCTCTTGAGAGAGAAGATGTAATCATATAATTTAATGAGAAGAATGAGATGTTTCTTATTTGACTTACGGATTCTAGTGTGGGTATCGGATCCGCTTGTACTATGATGATTATGGATTCATGTTTATAATTGGAAATGGGATATAGGAACATTTGAATTGGTGTTTAAAATGAATGTAGTTTTTACAATGTTTCACTAGAGGGTGAATTAGTCCTCTCCCGTGGGTTGTACATTCAGCCATACTTGGCCATGAATGTTGTCGACATATCGAATCGGCAACCGTCTTTGTGTATGTTATCTATTTATGTCAAAAAAAAATTATCTTGTCCTCTTTTGGCTCTTACCCTTCGGGGGTTATGTAGTGGGATGTTACATTTGGTATTAGAACCCATGTTCACACACTGGGAGCTCTGGCATACTTGAGCCTTCTATGTTTTGTTGTGTTTGGCATGTGTGGCATGAGCTTGTTATATTGTTTTATAGTCTTGTTGTTATGCTTTCATGCCTCAATAAGGTGTATAGGTCATCCTTGTGATGATCTATTTTGATGTGCTCTTTGTTTCCTTTAGGATGCCTCCTAGGGGCAGAGCCATAGGCAAATTTAGAGGTAGAGCCACTGTTCTTCGACGTAGCACCTAGCATAATGCCAATCAGGGTAATCAGGGTGAGCATTAGGAGGAACAACATGCTGAGAATCAAACCAAAGGGCTATGGTGTGCTTAGGTTTTAGCTCTTTTATAGTTGATTATGGACTAAATAGGACATCATCAAGAGGTATCTCATGAGGAGGAGTCACACCCTTCTAGTTAGGATGGTCAGGATGCTAGAGCTAAGCGTGAGCGTTCCTGTAGTCCAAGTCATTCGTGAGATGATGTTGTGAGGGACAAGGTGGTTGTAGACTCCCTTGTTCATGGTTGTGTGTTGGATTTAGGCACCTTCACTACCACATTGGAGCTCCATGTGTTGCCTTTGGGGTCCTACAAGATTATTCAAGGCATGGATTGGTTAGAGACCCATCTAGCTAGTATAGATTGTTAGTGTAAGTCAGTTTAGTGTGTAGATGATGTTAGAGAGCGTGTTGAGTTAGTTGGGGTTCAGAGACCCATTTCTCTCCGTGTGATTTTAGCTATGCAGCTGAAGTGTGCCTTGCGGCAAGGTTGTCAGATGTTCACTATTTCAGTTAGTGATCTTGTTGAGGGTGGGATTCAGGAGGTGTCTCTTGATAATCATCCTATTCTCTAGGAGTCTACGGATGTCTTTTCGAGTGATATTCCAGGTATGCTGCCTAAGCATGACATAGACTTCCATATTGATCTCATTCCTGGTGCAAAGCCTATTTCTTGGGCACCGTATCACATGACTACTCAGGAGTTGAGTGAGTTGCAGTTGCAGTTAGAGGAGTTACTAGAGAAGGGTTTCATTCGTCCTAGTGTATCCCCTTAGGGAGCACCTGTCATCTTCGTGAAGCAGAAGGAGGGATCTCTTCGCTTGTGCATTGATTATCACCAGTTGAACAAAGTGACGGTGAAGAATCGTTACCTGTTGCCTCGGATAGATGATTTATTCGATTAGATGAGGGGAGCCAAGGTGTTCTCCAAGATAGATCTGAAGTCAGGATACCATTAGCTTCGCTCTCATGAGGCAGACATTCATCGGATGACATTTCGTACACGCACAGGAATTATGAGTTCACGGTTGTCCCTTTTGGGTTGACCAATGCTCCATCAGTTTTCATGAGTTTGATGAATGGGGTGTTTCGCACCTATCTTGCCTGGTTTGTTCTCATGTTCCTTGATGATATTTTAATTTATTCGAGGAATATGGAGGAGCATGAAGGTCATTTGCGGCAAGTGTTGCAGTGCTTGCGAGATAATCAGTTGTTCGACAACTTGGCCAAGTGTGAGTTCTTCTAGACTGAGGTGAGATACTTGGGCCATATCATCTCAGGAGAGGGTATCTTAGTGGATCCCTCTAATATTTAGGCCATTGTGGATTGGCCAGCACCAATGAATGTGGCTGAGGTTCATAGTTTCATGGGATTGGCAGGTTACTATCACCGATTTGTGAGAGATTTCTATCATGTAACTCATCCCATCACTTCTCTTCAGTAGAAAGGAAAGAAGTTTGTGTGGTCAGATTAGTGTGAGTTAGATTTTTAGGCTCTTAAGGAGCGGCTGACTAGTGCACCTATCCTGGTAGTGTCAAATCATACAAGTGATTTTGTAGTGTGCACTGATGCTTCATTGGAGGGTGTGGGGGTAGTTCTTATGCAGGAGGGATGAGTGATTGCATATGAGTCCCATAAGCTCAAGGATCATGAGCTAAACTACCCCACCCATGATTTGGATTTAGCGATTATCGTCCATGCACTTGTGCATTGGATACATTTCCTCTTGGGACATCAGTTTGAGTTGTATAGTGATCATCGTAGTTTGCAGTATATCTTCACTCAGTCGATTTTGAATGCTCGATAATGTTGTTGGATGGAGTTCCTTTGTGAGTATGAATTTGAGGTTTGCTATATCTAGGGTAAGGAGAATGTTGTTGCGGATGCCTTAAGTAGGAGGAGACATGAGATTTTAGTTTTGTCTCTTGGAGTGGATTTGCGGAGCCATATTTTGGAGTCACTTCCTAGCAATACTTGGTATCAGGAAGTTAGAGCGGAGATTGAGTCTGGGAGAGTCCTTGAGGGCAGATTTGTGGGTTTCTCTCTTGAGTCTGATGGACTTTTACGGCATCTTGGTCGTATTTATGTTCCAGATTCTGGTTATCTTCATTCCTTGATTTTGTCAGAGGCACATTGTGCACCATATGAACATCTCATTCGGGTGTCACGAAGATGCATGCCGATCTTTGACAGTTGTATCATTGGGCAGGTTTGCGGTGAGATATTGCCAATTTTGTGGCTCGGTGTCTTGAGTGCCAGTGGGTGAAGGTAGAGCATTAGCACCTAGCAGGACTGTTGCAGCCTCATTCCATCGATGGATGGAAGTGGGATATGATATCTTTTGATTTCATAGTGGGGATACCTATGTCTTCGCGTCATCATGATGCTATTATGGTTACAGTGGACAAGTTGCCCAAGGTGGCACACTTCTCACCCATGAGATCTTTGTACACTACAGCGTCCGTAACTCGAGTGTTTATGGAGGATATTGTGCGTCTGCATGGTATTCCTCGTAGGATTATTTCTGATCATGATCCAGTGTTCACTCTAGCTTTGTCGACTTCTCTTCAGCATGCTTTGGGAGCTCATCTTAATTTCAGCTTTGCATACCATCCTGATACTAACGGACAGACAGAGCGGGTTAATCAGGTTTTAGAGGATATGTTTCAGATGTACGTTATGGATCAACAGTCTTGTTGGAAGGACTACTTGTACTTGGTTGAGTTTGCTTATAATAATGGGTACTACAGTTATCTTGGTATGTCTCCCTTCTAGGCCTTTTATGGTAGGCCATGTCGCACTCCATTGAGTTGGGATCGCTTAGAGGACTGAGTTCTTTTGGGTCCGGAGATGCTTCAGGATATGGAGCAGTAGGTAATGTAGATCAGAGAGCAGTTGGCTATAACTTAGGATCAGCAGAGGAAGTATGCCAATGCCCGTAGGTTGGATCACCACTTCTCAGTGGGTGACTGTGTGTTTCTAAAAGTTCATCCGCGGAAGGGCCCCATCCCTTATGGGAAAGGCTTAAAGTTGGCACCTCGTTTTGTTGGACCTTTTGAGATCCTTGAGAGGATTGGTCATGTTCCCTATCTTGCCTTGCATTGCCACTGAGTCTATCTCGCATTCACGATGTTTTCCATGTTTCAGTTCTTAGGCAGTATATTCCTAATGTGACCCATGTTCTTGATTGGACTGCTTTGCAGGTCGAGGTGGACAGGTAGCTTTCTTTGGAACCCATACACATCCTTCAGCATCAAAGGTTGACCCTCAGGGGTCGAGACATAGAGTAGGTAAGGGTCCACTAGGATCTTGATGGTGAGTCCTCGGCATCTTGGGAAGATGCGGCGAGGATGAGAGACCTTTATCCATATCTTTTTGTAGGCTTCCAGGAGTAAGCCTAGTCCTAGGGGTAGGATGTAACAACCCCTGTGTTCGCATTTTGCTTTTGCTTAACCTTGATGGATTTTGATAACTGTATATTTTGTATTGGATTATACATCTATCATTATTTTGTATTGGCACTGGTGATGTGCAATCTTGATACTATTATGATGTTGACATGATTATTGTTTATGTTGGATTTCATGCTTACATGTTTAGATGTTGTTATTGTTACTTTTGTTTGATTATGGACAAGAAAGGGATGATGTCGTAACACTCATATCTGAGAGGCTTACAATATCATGACCCTCTTCCTGATGGTTGATGTTGCTTTGGCTATATGATATATGTTATATGCACAGGTACTTTGACATGTGATTGGAGTGTTGCAAGTATTGAGTATCAACTCCGCCTAGATTCACAAGCCCGAGTGTACTCGTATTCCTCGATGGTGGTTATTGGAGATAGTCACCGGCCCTATACCCTAGCCTAGCCCACTGTACCCTGATAGTGCAGTGTTCCCGTGTTGTTGTCTTATCATCCGATTACCTAACGGTAATGTCCGGATTGCCCCACATGGTCATGTGTAGTTTGCCAGTGCAGTTGTTGAGGCATTTCTCCTCGGTTTCCATTGATTGTTCATTGTGGTTATTCTGGCATCATAATGGAGATTTAAATTGTTTAACTATGTGGTTTTAAATACGCTATTTTAAATGATTTTATTTATCTACTTTGTGAGCTCTTAGAGTCTTATTTAAATCAGAGTTGGAGAGCTTTATATTTTTTTGGAATGTTGGATTTTCTTTGAGGGTAGTTTTTCTTCATTTTAATTCTTTTTTTTTTCATACCAATCGATGGCTCTTGAAAATGGTTGGTGAGTTGGTTTAAGACAAAAAGAAAATATCTGGGAGTTTAGGTGAGCGAATTTATGTTTTTTGGGAGAGGATCGACCCACAGTATAGGCCATGATTTGGAAACCCACGCCCAACATTGACTCGGTCCCTACACCCCTGGGAAAAAGATGCCTGAAAGAAGGTTGAAAGAAAATTTTAATTGTTTCTTGTCAATAGCTAGTGAGGGAGATAGGGGCCATTCATTTTGGGGCAGAGTCGCCCTTCTTTTGGAGTGATAATTGCAACTGAAGTGCATGAGGAAAGGGGAGTAAAATGCCTCATGTAGAGGCTCTGGAAAATAAACAGGGGAGAAAAAAACAAAAGGGGAAAAAGGAAGCATGGGAGGGAAGAAAGAATGGAGGCGAGCATATCAATTTGCAAGATTGGAGGTGAGGAGAAGGGGAGTGCGACTAAGGAGGTATTTGCATTAGTTATTTGTTTTTCCAGCACAAAAAACTAAAATTTGTTTGCTACATTTAAAATAATTTTAGGATATCAATTTGAATGGCTAAACAATTTTTTAATAATTTAAATGGGGTCTTTGAATTTGTGTTAGGAAGGATATCTGGCTACCCTCCATATAAATAAATAAAATCTAGGTCGACTCATTCTCTTCTTCACACCTTAAAACCCACAAAAACCAGAAAACCCATTGTTGCGTTTTAAATATGCCAATATTTATTTTATTGAAAGATATTTACATTGCCTCTTTCCTTTAAATTAGTTTTTAACATGCAGAACTATTCCCTTAATTCTGTAGATAAAAGGGTCTTCGAAAAAGATCACGCGGTTTCTGATTTATATTTTTAGGGAAAAACAAGGGTTTAATTTTATAGAGAACATAATGAGGGCAGCCATACTAAAATCTGGGATGCAATGATAGAAATTGAAGAGATCTAAGTCCCATGGAACCTTTTTGTCATATGTTGACTTCTCTGAAGCGATTTTCTTTACAACTCTTCTTAGAATATTGAGTGGCTTTTTGTTTTGGGCACTATGGTCATTTTCTGCTAAATCACCAGCCTTGTGGAAAGCTTCACCTTTGATTTAAAGAATGTTATGGCACTAAAATACCTTTGAAACAATGATAGATGTGTTTGTGCATTTAAATTTAGTCACATAATTTCTAATTGGGAAAATCTGTCACGCAACACAAGGATCTAAGGGAACTACTGTAGGAGGAAAAAAATTGAGATTTCCATTTTGTAAGTCTTTTTAACATTTTATTTTGTTATGTTAATATGGTAGACAATATGTAAAATTTAGGTTGTGAGAAGACTTGCAATACCATTTGCCATACTTTTCTTAGAATTTCCATGTGTCCCTTTGTGAATTTTGACCAATTGGGGTCACTGGAGTTATTACACAACTGACCTAACTAACAAAGGGTTGCTTTCAATAAAATCACTTTGTCATCGAAAGCTTTTGTCTTGTAGATCACATTTTGCAATTTTGTATTTAATATTTAAAAACATAATGTGTTTCTACTGAGTTAGATGTGGTGTCATTGGGACATGTCCCCTACCCTCTGTGGCTATTCCAAATACTTTGGGGATGTAGATGGGACACTTACCGTGTCACCTATTTTTGTTGGATTGTTAATTTTGTTTTGTATACCTCGTTTGGTTAAACAAGATGAGATTGGTCTGGGTAATTAGAGTGGTCTTTTGGAGTGGCTCTCTATGGGCTCAGGGCCCGCAAGTGGCTGCTAGGGGAACTAGTAGCAGAGTAATAGTAAACAAGTGATAACATAATAAAATATTGGGGTAAAAACACTAATAAGATAATGAGTACTCGTGCATGGCCTTGAGTGCTTGTAAAGGCTAGGGATGCATATGAGAAGGCCTATCCATCTGCGAGGTGTCGAGCTATCCATCTGTGGGGCGTTGATTCGGGTGGGGCGTTGATTCGGGTATGATTGAGTCTCCTCGTTTGTATGAGAGGTGTACTTGGTTCCGTGTGGTGTCATCCCTTTAAGCACACATGATGACACTCCATCTGATTTACACTCTAGTATCTAGTGCCTTAGTAGTCGTGAGTAGTACCTGACCTATGATTGGATGAGCATCTCTATATTATGACACTGGCTTTATGCATTATTTTCCATGTCTGCTCCGTGATTGATGTGAGTGTTAGCCATCGTGTATACCCTTACCTTGTTACTTTTGTTTGGGCCTTGTGACTACCTCTGAGCACGGTGGGGTGGTCTTATATGAGTCCACATGGTTGGGAGGCATTGCCACCACCATTGGGGACTAGTGAAAAGGTTATTGGAGCACAAGTTGGAGATGTTCTCTCTCTGTTACTTTACCAGTTGTTGTACTCATTCAATTATTGTATCATATTCATGGTTATGCCATTGTACTTGTATATTCTTTTATGTAATTGTACTCTCTTGAGAGAGAAGATGTAATCATAAAATTTAATGAGAAGAATGAGATGTTTCTTATTTGACTTACAGATTCTAGTGTGGGTATCAGATCCGCTTGTACTATGATGATTATGGATTCATGTTTATAATTGGAAATGGGATATAGGAACATTTGAATTGGTGTTTAAAATGAATGTAGTTTTTACAATGTTTCGTTGGAGGGTAAATTAGTCCTCTCTCGTGGGTTGTACATTCAGCCATACTTGGCCATGAATGTTGTTGACATATCGAATCGACAACCGTCTTATGTGTATGTTATCTATTTATGTCAAAAAAAATTATCTTGTCCTCTTTTGGCTCTTACCCTTCGGGGGTTACGTAGTGGGATGTTACATTTGCACTTTAAAAGTGTTAAGTTCAAATATTTCATTGGCCAATGTTTAGCAAAATATTTTTTTAAGTGTTAAAAGAATAACATTGTATATATAGAAATTTTAATTTGCCAAAAACAAATTGTTTGTTTGTTTTTTGATTGTAAATCCATATATGAGAACGTACATATGTTTTTTTAATTTTAAATTATTAGCCCAAAATATTAGGTAAAATGAGATATTTAATCAAATATTTTAGAGCTCAAGTTAGATATTTACTATATAATAATAATCATATAACAATTTAATAAGCATAAATGAATTGTTTCATAAAAAAATTAAATTGTTACCATTGCCACCTCCTCCCTTCTAACCAGAATTATAGTATATGTTTTAGTTGTAATTTTCTTCTTACAATAAATATTTGTTGTATAGACAAATTGGATTCCAAGAATGTTAAACAAATAATTTTTTTTAAAGCCAATATAAATATTATAACAAAATTGTAATATTTATAGTATAATTTATAATTTTTTTTAGTTTAAATATTAATGAAATAGTATAATTAATTATTTATTGATAATAAACAATGTTTATATTATAAATATGATAATAATATATTTATATTATTACATTATTCTAATATTATAATATTTTTATATAGTATTATATTATATTTTTGTTTTTTATTATATTGTTATAATATATTATATTTATGTTTATGCTTATTAGTATATTATTATACAATATTATTAGAATATTATAATATCAATTAAGATAATATATGAAGAAGTGTTAATAATGGATATTAATAATATTATTAATGGTATTATTAATATTATAACTATAAATAATAACACTTTTGTACCTTTGACAAAAAGTAATTTTGAAGTTTAGGTAATGAAGTCAAAAATTAAATTCTAAAAAATTGATAATTTTTCACTCTATCGCCATCTATTTAGGCATGACTTAACTCGTGGGAGGTAAGATTAGTGTTCATAATTTGTTTTCTTTCCACATCCTCCCCTCAAACTAAATTTCTCTCCACATTTATAGGTGTTTGTTCTGATAATCCGTCATTTTTTTGAGCCAATCACAATAGAGATAAATCGTTTTTCAATTGATTTTTTGTTAAAATTTTATCATCTTGACATAGGAAAAGTTCAAATTTATATAAAAATTGCCCGACAAGAAAAATAATCCTGTGTCTTGATTGGTTTACTGTTAATAGATTAATAACTAGATAAGCCTCAACAGATGCAATAGTACCGCTAGTACTAAAAAATAACTTTAAAAGAATAACCATCAGAAAATTTTTGCTTGATTGGGATTATCAACAAATGATTCTATGTATAGGAAAAGCGATAAAAAGGTACTTCCCATCAATCAATATCATCTTCTTTACAAGTGATGTCAAAGAACAACAAAGATGTTTCTTATCAATTGGATTAGATTAATTTCCATGTCCAACATATTCAAATTAATTAGCAAGGTAATGTCACTGGTCTTCATCGTGCTATGTGGTTCATCCATAATTAAAGCAACCAAATATATAGTTCTCTTGCTACTACTATTTTAATATGTTTGCACAAATATAGATAGTATTTTAGTTGATGTGGATTTATCCTAATCAAATTGAATTAGACTTTATTGCTTAGTCATCTTGGATCATTTTTGTGGGTGCTCCTCATCCACAAATTCAACTCTTGAAATTTAAACAACTCCTACTCATTCCACCAACCATTATGAGCTGACTAGACTTAAATTTTCATGATTTGATGTTACGTGTTTGTATTTCAAGGCATTCATTTGCATCATTTTATATCCTCTCACATTTGACCATCCTCTCTCATCCTAGAAGTATTTAATAAGCAATCAGTGGAACATTTTAGTTTGTTGCACTAACATTTTAGTTTGAGGGCATTAATTGCTATTTGACAATTTTTATTTACTTCTTCTAGGGGTTTACCTAAGAGAACATGACCAATGGCAACATGCCAACAATCTTCTAAAGGTATTTCTAAATATTGTCAGTCTTTAGAGTAAAAAGAGGGTAGAGTAGACAAAGACAAATTCAAAAAATCAATAAGCAGGAGTGTAGATTTACATAGATCATATCTGCATAGTAGCAAGACAAATCTATGGATGCAAAAAAGACCCTAAGGCACAAAATTGGTTCTACACAAAGCACAAGTCTTGCACAGAATCTGAACTATTCCATAGACATAGAGGCATCATTTACTAGTCTAGTGATAGTCAAATCCAAAATGTGTATTAGAGTTACACATCTTGGATTATAGAGCTAAATACCCCTATCATCTTTACATTTAGTTCCTTAATTAGCATTAATTACCAAATAACCCAAACCCACAACCCATAATCATTATTTAAGTTGATTAGAGATGAATTGTAAGCATTATATGATTATCCTAGACTAAGCTTAGGGAAATTTTATTTTCCTGTACACAACCTTTGTGAGAGATTTTATTGTGCAGACATAAATGGGTAAGTGCAAGAAGATGGGGGGCCAAAAAGGGGTCTTAAGTGGCCACTTTTTTTTCTGACATCAGGAAATACTGGTCTTGGATGAGAAATTGAGCATAGTTACACTCAAAATTTGGAGATGCAACCAAAACAATGTTCATAGTGCTCCGAGTCTACTTTCTAAACTACTATTTTTTTTTTAAAATGGCATAGATTAAGGGGTTCAAAAGAGGGAGCCACAGAAATTGGTGTTGTTTCTGTCAAAAAAACATAACATAGCATGTTTTGTGGCTCCCTCAAAAGGTTAACTTTTTTTTGGTATTTTTAATATTGCTTTGGTGAGAAATTAGCTAATAGCATGTAGTTTATGCCCGATTTTTCTGATAATTTTTTGATGAATATTTGATTTTTTACTAATTTTCAAAGTGGACACATCCTAAAAAATAGAATTTTGGCCATGCTACCCCTATAAATTTTGAAAACTAATTGAAAATCATTTTTTTCTTTTTTTAATATTTGTAGAATGGAGTCTAGTTTCTAAATATGTAATTTTTTTGAAATTTTGATGAATATCTAATTTACAATGAAAAAAAGACCAAACAGTGGTTTTTGCCCAAAAACAGAAACACAAACAAAAGAAATTAAAGATGAAAGGCTTAACATTGTTAAAATGTGAAAAAAATCACATCGTCAAATAGCTAAGAGAAAGCCTAACATAACCTAGGTGTTCGATTTGTTTGACGTTGAAACACGTGCAAATCCGAGGGTTAGCACGAACGAAATTATGTGAAATCTTGAAGAATCTGGAAAAACACGTATGTGACTGTTCAAAAGGCACTCCAAGCCTTTGGGTTGGAAATCCAAAGAAAATCCCAAGCCCAAGGCTTGGGATTCCCAAAGCAAGACATAACGCGAGCACGTTATAACGCACTCACGTTATGTTTTGCTTTGCATTTTTCTTTTTCGCAAGTATGTTGTTTGTCATGTTTGACATAACGCGAGCGCGTTATAACGCGCTCGCGTTATGTTCCCCTTAAATTTTTTTATGTTCAAGGCTATTAATCATGTATGTATGTATGTATGCCTATATGTATGTATGTATCTATGTATGCCAATATGTATGTATGTATGTATCTATGTATGCCTATATGTATGTATGTATAGTGTCGAGGGCAGAGGAGGGTAGAGATGGGAGTGAGCCAGATAGGGGAGGAGAGGGGTGGATAAGGATTGAGTGATTAAGGTTTAAGGTTGAGGGTTGAGCGTTTAGGGATAGGATTTAGAGTTTAGGGATAAGGGATTAGAGTTAAAGACCTTGAGGGATTAGGGTTTAGGGTTGAGGCTTTAGGGATAGCGTTTAGGGTTAAGGGTCGAGGGATTAGGTTTAAGGTAGAGTGTTGAGGGTAGAGGGATTAGGGATTAGGGTTTAGGGTTGAGGCTTTAGGGATAGCGTTTAGGGTTAAGGGTCGAGGGATTAAGTTTAAGGTAGAGTGTCGAGGGTAGAGGGATTAGCAATAGGGTTTAGGGTTGAAGGTTTAATGATTTAGGGTTGAGGCTTTAGGGATGAGGGTTAAGGGATTAGGGTTTAAGATATAGTGTCGAGTGTCGAGCGTGTAGGGATAGGTTTTAGGGTTCAAGTTTTAAGGGTCAAGGGTCGAGGGATCAGAGTTGAGGGTTGAGGGATTAGGGTTTGACGTTGAGGGTTGAGTACATTGAGGTTCGAGGGTTAAGGGTTTCAGGATAGGGTTGAGGGTCGAGGGATTAGGGTTAAGGGATAGGGTTGGAGGGTTTAAGGATAAGGGATTAGGGTTTAAGGTATAATATCAAGCCCATTAAGGGTATAGGAATAGGGATAGCGTTTAGGGTTTAGGGATGAGGGATTAGAGTTGAGGGATGATGGTTGACGGATTAGGGTTAAGGGATTAGGGTTTGGGGATAAGGTTTAGGGTTAGGGTTGAGGGATTAGGGTTTAAGGTATAGTGTTGAGGGTTTAGGGATAGGGTTTAGGGTTGAGGGATTAGAGTGAAGGGTTGAGGGATTAGGATTTGACATTGAGGGTTTAGGGTTTAGGGATACGGTTGAGGGTCAAGGGATTAGAGTTAAGGGTTGAGGGATTAGGGTTTGACGTTGAGGGTGGAGGTTCGAGGGTCAAGGGTCAAAGGTTTAGGGATAGGGTTGAGGGTTGAGGGTCAAGGGATTAGGGTTAAATTAGAGTGTGGAGGGTGTAAGGATTAGGAATAGGGTTGGAGGGTTTAGGGATAAGGTATTAGGGTTTAAGGTATAGTATTGAGTCTGTTGACGGTTTAGGAATAGGGATAGCATTTAGGGTTTAGGGATGAGGGATTAGAGTTGAGGGATGATGGATTAGGATTGAGGGTTGAGGGATTAGGGTTTAGGGATAAGGTTTAGGGTTGAGGGATTAGGGTTTAAGGTATGGTGTTAAGGGTTGAGGGTTTAGGGATAGGGTTTAGGGTTGATGGATTAGGGTTTAGGGTTAACGTATTAGCATTTAATGTTGAGGTTAGGGTTAGAGTGTATAGGGTGGAGGGATTAGGGATAGGGTTTAGGGTTGAAGGTTTAAGGATTGAGGGTTGAGGCTTTAGGGATGAGGGTTTAAGGCTTAAGATATAGTGTCAAGTGTTGAGGGTGTAGGGATAGGGTTTAAGTTTTAAGGGTTAAGGGTTGAGGGATAGGGATTAGGGTTTAAGGTATAGTGTTGAGGGTTGATGGTTTAGGGATAGGGTTTAGGTTTGAGGGATTAGGGTTTAGGGTTGATGAATTAGGGTTTAATGTTGAGAGTTGAGGGTTGAGGGTTGAGGGTTGAGGGTTGAGGGTTGAGGTTGAGGGATACGGTTAATGGTCAAGGGATTAGGGTTAAATAAGAGTGTCGAGGGTAGAGGGATTAGGGTTTAAGGTATAGTATCGAGCCCGTTGAGGGTCTAGGAATAAGGATAGCATTTAGGGTTTAGGGATGAGGGATTAGAGTTGAGGGATGACGGATTAGGGTTGAGGGTTGAGGGATTAGGGTTTAGGAATAAGGTTTAGGGTTGAGGGCTGAGGGATTAGGGTTTAAGGTATAGTGTTGAGGGTTTAGGGATAGGGTTTAGGGTTGAGGGATTAGAGTGAAGGGTTGAGGGATTAGGATTTGACATTGAGGGTTGAGGCTTTAAGGTTTAGGGATAGGGTTGAGGGTCGAGGGATCAGAGTTAAGGGTTGAGGGATTAGGGTTTGACGTTGAGGGTTGAGGTTCGAGGTTCGAGGGTCAAGTGTTTAGGGATAGGGTTGAGGGTCAAGGGATTATGGTTAAAGTAGAGTGTGGAGGGTATAAGGATTAGGGATAGGGTTGGAGTGTTTAGGGATAAGGGATTAGGGTTTAAGGTATAGTATCGAGTCTATTAAGGGTTTAGGAATAGGGATAGCATTTAGGGTTTAGGGATGGGGGATTAGAGTTGAGGGATGACGGATTAGGGTTGAGGGTTGAGGGATTAGGGTTTAGGGATAAGGTTTAGGGTTGAGGGTTGAGGGATTAAGGTTTAAGGTATAGTGTTGAGGGTTTAGGGATTGGATTTAGGGTTGAGGAATTAGAGTGAAGGGTTGAGGGATTAGGATTTGATGTTGAGGGTTGAGAGTTTAGGGTTTAGGGTTTAGGGATAGGGTTGAGGGTCGAGGGATCAGAGTTAAGGGTTGAGGGTTGAGGTTTGAGGGTCAAGGGTTTAGGGATAGGGTTGAGGGTCGAGGGATTAGGGTTAAAGTAGAGTGTGGAGGGTATACGGATTAGGGATAGGGTTTGAGGGTTTAGGGATAAGGGATTAGAGTTTAAGGTATAGTATCGAGTCTATTGAGGGTTTAGGAATAGGGATAGCATTTAGGGTTTAGGGATGAGGGATTAGAGTGAAGGGATGATGGATTAGGGTTGAGGGTTGAGGGATTAGGGTTTAGGGATAAGGTTTAGGGTTGAGGGTTGAGGGATTAGGGTTTAAGGTATAGTGTTGAGGGTTTAGGGATCAAGTTTAGGGTTGAGGGATTAGAGTGAAGGGTTGAGGGATTAGGATTTGACGTTGAGGGTTGAGGGTTTAGGGTTTAGGGTTTAGGGATAGGGTTGAGAGTCGAGGGATCATAGTTAAGGGTTGAGGGATTAGGGTTTGACATTGAGGGTTGAGGGTTGAGGTTTGAGGGTCAAGGGTTTAGGGATAGGGTTGAGGGTCGAGGGATTAGGGTTAAAGTAGAGTGTGGAGGGTATAAGGATTAGGGATAGGGTTGGAGGGTTTAGGGATAAGGGATTAGGGTTTAAGGTATAGTATAGAGTCTATTGAGGGTGTAGGATTAGGGATAACATTTAGGGTTTAGGGATGAAGGATTAGAGTTGAGGGATGACGGATTAGGGTTGAGGGTTGAGGGATTAGGGTTTAGGGATAACGTTTAGGGTTGAGGGTTGAGGGATTAGGGTTTAAGGTATAGTGTTGAGGGTTTAGGGATCAAGTTTAGGGTTGAGGGATTAGAGTGAAGGGTTGAGGGATTAGGATTTGACGTTGAGGGTTGAGGGTTTAGGGTTTAGGGTTTAGGGATAGGGTTGAGGGTCGAGGGATCAGAGTTAAGGGTTGAGGGATTAGGGTTTGACGTTGAGGGTTGAGGGTTGAGGTTTGAGGGTCAAGGGTTTAGGGATAGGGTTGAGGGTCGAGGGATTAGGGTTAAAGTAGAGTGTGGAGGGTATAAGGATTAGGGGTAGGGTTGGAAGGTTTAGGGATAAGGGATTAGGGTTTAAGGTATAGTATCGAATCTGTTGAGGGTTTAGGAAGAGGGATAGCATTTAGGGTTTAGGGATGAGGGATTAGAGTTGAGGGATGACGGATTAGGGCTGACAATTGAGGGATTAGGGTTTAGGGTTGAGGGCTAAGGGATTAGGGTTTAAGGTATAGTGTTGAGGGTTTAGGGATAGGGTTTAGGGTTGAGGGATTAGAGTGAAGGGTTGAGGGATTAGGATTTGACATTGAGGGTTGAGGGTTTAGGGTTTAGGGATAGGGTTGAGGGTCGAGGGATCAGAGTTAAGGGTTGAGGGATTAGGGTTTGACATTGAGGGTTGAGGGTTGAGGGTTGAGGTTTGAGGGTCAAGGGTTTAGGGATAGGGTTGAGGGTCGAGGGATTAGGGTTAAAGTAGAGTGTGGAGGGTATAAGGATTAGGGATAGGGTTGGAGGGTTTAGGGATAAGGGATTAGGGTTTAAGGTATAGTATCGAGTCTATTGAGGGTTTAGGAATAGGGATAGCATTTAGGGTTTAGGGATGAGGGATTAGAGTTGAGGGATGATGGATTAGGGTTGAGGGTTGAGGGATTAGGGTTTGACGTTGAGGGTTGAGGTTTGAGGGTCAAGGGTTTAGGGATAGGGTTGAGGGTTGAGGGATTAGGGTTAAAGTAGAGTGTGGAGGGTCTAAGGATTAGGGATAGGGTTGGAGGGTTTAGGGATAAGGGATTAGGGTTAAAGGTATAGTATCGAGTTTGTTGAGGGTTTAGGAATAGGGATAGCATTTAGGGTTTAGGGATGAGGGATTAGAGTTGAGGGATGATGGATTAGGGTTGAGGGTTGAAGGATTAGGGTTTAGGGATAAGGTTTAGGGTTGAGGGTTAAGGGATTAGGGTTTAAGGTATAGTGTTGATGGTTGAGGGTTTAGGGGTAGGGTTTAGGGTTAACTGATTAGGGTTTAGGGTTGATAGATTAGCATTTAATGTCGAGGTTAGGGTTAGAGTGTCGAGGGTAGAGGGATTAGGGATAGGGTTTAGGGTTGAAGATTTAAGGATTGAGGGTTGAGGCTTTAGGGATGAGGGTTTAAGGCTTAAGATATAGTGTCAAGTGTTGAGGGTGTAGGGATAGGGTTTAAGTTTTAAGGGTTAAGGGTTGAGAGATAGGGATTAGGGTTTAAGGTATAGTGTTGAGGGTTGATGGTTTAGGGATAGGGTTTAGGTTTGAGGGATTAGGGTTTAGGGTTGATGAATTAGGGTTTAATGTTGAGAGTTGAGGGTTGAGGGTTGAGGGTTGAGGGATAGGGTTAATGGTAAAGGGATTAGGTTTAAATAAGAGTGTCGAGGGTAGAGGGATTAGGGTTTAAGGTATAGTATCGAGTCTGTTGAGGGTTTAGGAATAGGGATAGCATTTAGGGTTTAGGGATGAGGGATTAGAGTTGAGGGATGACGGATTAGGGTTGAGAGTTGAGGGATTAGAGTTTAGGAATAAGGTTTAGGGTTGAGGGATTAGGGTTTAAGGTATAGTCTTGAGGGTTTCTTTCGTCAAATGTAGATTTATGGGTTTGATTATATTGATTGCCTCTCTAGTTTTGGGGTGTGGATGTTTTGGAATCAATCAAGAAGTCTTCAGGAGACTTTGCAGAAGTGGATTGGAAATCGCTTGACAAAACCCCTGCTATTTATGCTTGGATAAGGATTCGTCACAAACTAGAACTTCTGCTTCCAAAGAAGATCTGTCTTTCTTCCTCGATGGGCATTTTCTATCAAGAACTTGATTATGAGGGCTTGCCCCTTCATTGTCATGCCTATCATATGGCAGAGCATATGGCAAGCTCTTGCAGGAAACAGGAAAAGTTCTCCCTCAAAAACCTTATGGTCATTCAAGTCTGAAGGGGAAGGTTTGGAAAGAGATGTGATCAATGCAAAGGATGTGATCAATCTATAGCAGGGCAAAACGTGAGCACGTTATAACATGCTCGCGTTTTGTCTTGCTATTGAAACGGTAAAAAGGTGTTCACCCCCGTGATCCAGGCCCACATGCTTTGTTTTCTTACTGACGTGCTCTGACAAAAAAGAAGTGCTTTCGTGCTGTTGGGAAGTTCACATGCACATTTGACACATTGTACCACCTTTGCATGATCTTTCCACCACCTTTTCTGCTTTGCTAACTTGAGAAGGAGGAAATAACATAGTTTTCACACCAAGTTTGATATATATCTATTCAAGTTTCAATTTTTGTAGTGTTGCAATGTTAATTGTGATTCAATTTTAGGAATTTAACATTATAGATTGGTTAATAGTATTGTTGTTAGTAATTATATTTGAGTGTTATTCAATTTAACATTGAAAAGGAAGCAAGTGGTGAAAAACTCAAATTGTTGAGGAGTTTGATGCAAGAAGGAAAAAACACTACATAATTGGGTACTCTCTCCATTCGAATCTTCATTTTTTAGGTATGTTAAGTCTTTGCATGCATGTTCTTTACATTTTCCTTATTTCGGATTGAATTACTTTATCATGCTTTATCATACATGTTCAAAATAGACACATTCCCAATCAAGAAAGAAGCCTACAATCTCACATGATGCCATGTATATTTTCTACACTTAGGCTCTTTAATAATTATGTGTAATAAACAGACCTTAACATACCATGATGTCAAACTATACAAGAATAAATCCTTACAACATAAAAAATACAATCCCACTATTATCTTGTATTCATTTCTTAGGAACTAATATTGGTCTCTTTATCATGCTACAGACAAATTCTTCGTCATGCCAAGGAAACGATCAAAAATTAAACCAACACAGGAAGAGATAGAAGCTAAGAATGCGAAGAAAGCAGTGGCTATGAGGGAACTTCGTGAGAAGAGGAAATTGGACACGATAAATGAAGACATACCAATTGAAGAGGAACCAAAACCATCACAAAGAGATATGGTATTGGCGGCACAAAGAGAATGAATGCAAAAACTTCGTGGTACGAGAGATTTGAATACCATAGTTGGAGACACGTCCTCTACCGCAAGTCAACATGTAGCGACACCATCTACCACATCTCAAGTTGAGAGTACATCATCACTCACATGTGATGAAGGAGGTACGCCATCGTTCCCACCTCAACCTCAAGGTATGTCATCTATTCCATCTTCGATCGAAAGTATGCCATCTAACCCATCTCATTTAAATATTGATGAAATTCCTAATGTTGAGATGAATTTACCTAACTTAACACCACCTATAATTTTGCATAGAAAGCCAAAGTATTTGATTGATATTGATGAGAATATTTTGCAGCCAATGGAAGGTAAAATTCTAAACTGCACGTGTAGAAGATATGCTAATAAGATTTGGAGATTGTTCTTTGAAAAGTTAAATGAGACTGCAAGATGTCAACTATTCGTTGAAATGATGCGAATTATAAAGTATAGGTCTATCATGAAGATTCTTGGGTTGAGAACATCAAAGGCTTCAAGTGAAAAATCTATTGTCAAGAATCTAATGAGTGCGTATGAGAGTGTGGGTAACACCTCACACACAAAAGATAGTAATGCAACACGGCATGTGAATACATTGACTATAGTAAGTAGTCAAACAAGGAAAGCTCGTCTCATTAGAAAGACGAGTCAAGAATTGAGAATTAATAGGAAAACTTTATCAAGAGCCATTGGAAGACACCAAAGAATTGAGGACACTAATGCCAATGAATTATGGGTGTTCTCGGGAAGACTACCATGAAAAGATAAACCAATTGTTGAAGCATTGAGATCACTAATTGAAGACTTTTGGAAGAATTACACAAGGGTATCTCTAAATCAAAGGGATGTGGTAAGAAGGAGAATCGGTAGTCAGAACCACGAGGCACATCCAAATTATTTTTTGGATGAGACTCAAACACAGTTTTATGGTAAATTTCTAGAGAAGTATCCTCAAATTAAAATTTGTCAAAGATATTTTGAAATGCTAAAACTTTTCTATGTTAAGATAAATCACACACGCACTACTTGTTGTTGTAGATTACATATTGAATTTTCTAACCATTTTGATGCTTATAGGTCTATATGTTTAGATATGCATACTAACAATGATTTGCAGGGTTGTGCCATATGTGCCCCACCAACATCTTCAAGAGACTTCATATCAAGAATTTTATGTGAAAGAGAGGAAGGTCAAATATTCTACAAGAAATTATGCTTGGATGGCACATGTCATCGTTGCGGTGGCTTGCAACATTTGCCAATATGTGAACATATGTAAAGAACACATGCGGTTGGAAACGAACTAGTAGAGTTTGGCAAGTATAAAACAGTGGCATACAATACAAAAGATGGTAAAGAAGCAAAGAGGTGTGAATTGGTTATTGAAAAGATTCCAGTGTATTAGTTTATGCCTATATTTTGTGACAGCAGTGTATGAGTATGCAAGACATGCCCATAGAGCTCGATGGTTGGACTTGTAATTCAAGTTATACAAGGACACATTTTTGGTTGGTAGCATTGTTTCAGTTGTCGACTTTGCAGAGAACTACAGTCTACAGCCATAGCGTGAGGTGCAATCACAATATTACAACTCCACACAGGTTTCTATATTTGTGCACATCGCATTCATTCATGCGAATGATAGTACAGAGGATGACAGAAAGATCATAAGAGAGTATAATTTCTATATTAATGATGATCGCACGCATTCTACGGAGTTCGTGCAAGGTTGCTTTCAGGTGTTCTACAATGCTTTGGCTAGAAGGGGCATATCGTTCAGTCAGGATATCATATGGTCGGATAACTATGCGTCATAATTCAAGAACTCATGGAATTTCTATTGGCTGAGTAGGAGGCATAATTTTACAGGTATTCAACATATGTGGAACTTTTGTGAGGTCGGGCATGGAAAGGAGGAGCATGATGGTGTAGCCTGAGCATGTATCAAAAGAGCCATAGCACGAGAAGAGTTAAAGTATAAAGACAATGCAAAGTTGACAAATGCAAAATTGATTGTCGAGTGGTGTAATGCTTCCATGGGTCCAGGTAATGAAAATAAGTCTTTAGTTCGTAGATTTTTTTGGTTGATAGATGATACTAACATTGCACCATATGAGGATTGTTGTACACTGACAAGATCAAATGAGATGCACTCTTTTAGAAACTCAATTGCAGGTTCATGGAGTATCCATACACAAAAGATGTCATGCTTTTGTTCTTCTTGTACAATTCAAGTCTAGGATGAGTGCGAGTCAAAGGAGTGGGTTGACGAATGGCAATTAAGTTATCTTAGCCCACTTGACACGTATTGACCCCCGACGGCACTGGAACTAACACAGATGGAATCATCAGTTGACTTTGACCACATATTAGATTTAGCTCAACCAGGTAATATAGGGCACGTATATGCATCTAATTTCATCTAGTTCAACTAGGTTATGTCATCTTACTTTGTAGTGTTTTTGTAATGTTGACTAATTTCATCTAATTTGCTACACATATCAATGTAGGGCACGTATATGCAGTTATTGCAGATGAAGATAATGAAGAGGGAATAGATTATTACTTATGTCGTTGTGTTGAGGCCAAAAAGAAATTGGAGGCCCCTATTACAGATGGAGAAAATATCGAATACCCTACAGGCTCAGTGGTTATTACTAGAACATGGCTTAAAAGGTACCCACATAAGAGTGTTAATATTTGGCTATTTCAGGACTTTGACACGCATTGGAAGATTCTTCATTACTCAAACCTTGTCGTGGCATCCAATGTTCATTTGATAAAGTATCAGGTAGACCTTTGAACAAAATCTTGTGGAAGGTGAGTGAGTCCGACCATGAAGCAATACTTGACACAATAAAGAGTAGAGCAGACCCGGATGGTTCATTGGATTAATGTGTAAGTATTCACATTCATTTTGTAAAGTCATGTTACATTGAGTTGTAAGTATGCACATTAATTTGTAAGGTTTGTCTTTTTTTATTTCCTCCTGTATTTTTACACATATATAGGGCACCAAATCAAGTTGAAAAAACTACATAAGGGTGCCAAAATGGATGAAAGGAGACATGAAATGCGCCTTAGGACTCCATGCTAAGGTTTGAGCCATTAAAGTCTCTTGATATTAAGCGCTCATGATGATGAAACTTAGAGCTTTTTCCTTTCCTATGCACTCATCTAAGATGTTTGAATGATAAGGAGTGCCTCGACCTCTATAATATACATTGGGCGCTAAAATCAAGGTGATTTTAAGTCACTTTGAGTCATTTGGGGTCAGTTTGAGTCTTTGAGTCATGTTGCAAAAAAGTGTCAATGTTGTCAAGTTGCACAAAGCAACTTTTGCATTTTTGGTGTCCTGCTCGTGATGCGACCAAACTGACTATTCCAATGCATCTAAATGGGTACATTTACGCTAGGCATGGTCCATTTTTTCACCCAAACATGTCGAAACAATCCGAGCTACATTGTACCGACGATATCCCTGAAAAGTCCAAAGTCCAAAAAGGCAGCAATCTTTGACGAGATGTTACTTGAAAACTGTGTCACTTAGAAACATTTCGTCTAAGGCAACACAATCATGTAGAGTGCCTCTACAATAACCTCTCTCAGTTTTTTATATCTCTGAGGCATTTTCCTATGGTGAAAGGTTTTCTGCTGCCCCAAAAATCGTCAGAAGGAGGCAGTGTAAAGTTGCAAAGGGGTGTAACTTTCATCCTGCTCATGATGCAACCAAATTGACTATTCCAACACGTCTAGATGGGTACATTTACGCTAGGCATGGTCCTATTTTTCACCCAAACATGTCAAAATAGTTCGAGCTACATTGTACCGACGATATCCCTAAAGAGTCCAAAGTGTAAAAAGGTAGCAATCTTTGATGAGATGTTACTCGAAAACCATGTCACTTAGAAACATTCCATCTGAGGTAACGCGATCATGTAGAGTGCCTCTACAATAACCTCTCTCAGTTTTTTATATCTCTGAGGCATTTGCCTGTGGTGAAAGGTTTTCTGCTGCCCCAAAAATCGTCAGAAGGAGGCAATGTAAAGTGGGTGTAACTTTCATCCTGCTGGTGATGCGACCAAACTAACTGTTCCAACGCATCCGAATGGGTACATTTACGCTAGGCATGGTCCTGGTTTTCACCCAAACATGTCGAAACAGTCCGAGCTACATTGTACCGACGATATCCCTAAAGAGTCCAAAGTGCAAAAAGGTAGCAATCTTTGACGAGATGTTACTCGAAAACCATGTCACTTAGAAAAATTTGGTCTAAGGCAACGCGATCACATAGAGTGCCTCTACAATAACCTCTCTCAGTTTTTTATATCTCTGAGGCATTTGCCCGTGGTGAAAGGTTTTCTGCTGCCCCAAAAATCGTCAGAAGGAGGCAGTGTAAAGTTGCAAAGGGGTGTAACTTTCGTCCTGCTCCTGATGTGACCAAACTGATTGTTCCAACGTGTCTGGATGGGTACATTTACACTAGGCATGGTCCTAGTTTTCACCCAAACATGTCAAAACAGTCTGAGCTATATTGTACCGACGATATCCCTGAAGAGTCCAAAGTGCAAAAAGGCAGCAATCTTTGACGAGATGTTACTCGAAAACTGTGTCACTTAGAAACATTCTATCTGAGGCAACGCGATCACGTAGAGTTCCTCTACAATAACCTCTCTCAGTTTTTTATATCTCTGAAGCATTTGAATGTGGTAAAAAGTTTTTTGCTGCCCCAAAAATTGTCAAAAGGAGGCAGTGTATTAAGTCAAGATGAAAGCCTATTCACTCTAGGCGCCAATCTCAAGTTCCACAATCATGAATGGGTGCCTAGAGCAATAAGGTGCTACATCATGGTTCCAGGACCTTGAAATGGCGCCCAAGCATGTAGGAGGAATTTTCAAGGAGCCAGAATGTTTTTGAAACTCTAAGGAACTAGTCCAAAGACTCTATGGTGCCATCTTGATACCATTGAGTCAACTTTGGAACTCAAACATATTGAAACAAGGTCTAGGAAGCTAGGTGCCATCTCTTGCCAGTTCAACCTCTCAGATGTGTCAACATTGGAAAGACTCTTAATGAGCGCCTAAGTTTGAATTGATCTTGTGATTGAAAGTTTGGTGATGTATTGGTACAAGATGATCTTCAGTTGAAGCAATCTAAGTTCCAGGAAGGGTTTAGAAGTTATCAACCTCTTCACTAAGTTAGGCGCACTTTACAAGCTTTCTTACCCAAGAGTTGCACCTCACTAAGAGAAGGCGCATCTTAACCTCCGGGACTTTTTCAAAGAAGCGCTTCAGTTTATTAGCACCTTTGGAACTTGTTTTGCATTCTGAAAGAGAAGGCGCACTTTGGAGGCATTTCTAACCCAGATTGACGCCTAGGTATAGTCATCTCTCTGGGCATTACAATGTGTTTAAAAATGAAGGAGGACATTTCATAAGTTGGGGAATTGATCACTGAAGACCTTGGAATGTTTGAATTACTCTAAGCAAGAAGGTGCATTTCCATGGAGTAGCATACTCTAGATAGCGCCTAATGCCATCAAGGCGCAATTCCACCCTCACTTTGGTGCCTATCATCAAGAAGGGGCATTGGGCATTCCTTGAACAGTTCTGAGTGTTTGAAGTTCATGAAATCACCTAGGAATTTTGGGCTCCATGTGTATCCTCAACAAGCTTGAGTTTGCACCTAGACAAGTTGGTGCTTATTCATGTTTTAACTTCCCTCTTGAAGCGCCTAACTTGGGAAAAAGTTATCTTGTTGTTAGTCAAGTGTTTGATGTGTTTTGGAGACTCCAAAAGACTTCCTCTTGCTAGGCGCTCTTCTTGGCAACTACAACCTTCAACTGGCACCTAGATCCTGAAGGAAAACACTTGCAAGTGTGGGCACACTTTCCTTGTGATGGAGCATCAAACTGGCGCCTAGAAATCATAATGCATGAAGTGAGTGCCTAGGATCCTATTGGTCCAATAGGTGGTTTTGGGATCCGTGTCAAGTCATTGGATTAGGTTGCCAACTCAGAATGATTTTCATGCACTTAGACTTCAAGGTGCCAAAACTAGTAGGAAAATATTTGGGGGGAAACCACGCTGATAAAAGTTGGGTAAATTTAACCTCTGAGTCTGATTAGGCTCCATATAACAACAATATTTATATCATGTCCCTTTTCTTTATGAAACAAGCAGTATGTGTCAAGTCATACGGATAACACTATGGTCCTTAGAAATTTCTCTGTGACTTTTGATAAGATTATCTACTATTATGTGGATGCTTGACAGTATTATCCTGATCCATTGGACTAGTGTGGCTATGAGGTTGGAAAGTGTTGCAACCTCCATCCTTCAAACCTCTCCATCTTGTTATGGGTTCTTTTGAGTATTTTCACTTGCTTTCTCTTCGAGAATATATTCTAATGATACATGATGTGTCATAGATCATTCAATTTGATAAACAACATGGAGGGATTCTCATGCCTCCTATACTTCTTGCAAGTTTCTTTATAGATAGCTCACATCATTGTCCATCTAGGTGGTCATTTCCCTAAATATTATGATAAGATAATCCTGTTAATGAACTTTGGATTGAATGAGAATCAACATGCTTTGTCTTGACTAGAATAGTTGGGATGGACAAAAATCTATTGATTCTAGGTTGGGTTGTTAAAGGTCAAGAAGTTTTGGTGTCTAATGTCCTCTAAATCTAAATATTCAAAATCATAGTGGTTCAATAAGTTACAACAAACAGTTAGGTAGACAATAGACTATAAGGAACAAGGACTACACATGAATCCAAAACAACACCAGTCAATAAGGACATCACAAGTAACTCAACATTACTTCCAGAGGCGTTCACAAAAACAAAGGGGAGAACACAACTAGAGAATGCTAGACTGTAGTAGGGATGAGTGTCTGATGCAGAGCACACAGTGGAAGCATAGAATTATCAACTTTTGAACCTTTGAACTCACTATTGGTGAGACAACATACCATCAGCGAGCTTAAAATTTCATCGGCTGATACGCCGATGCCACCATGACTCCTTTTGATTTCACTTCTGACAAACATCCCATCATTGACTCTTATCGGTCAGACAGACCACTATCAGTGACTTTATATCCTTTCACACCGATGTCTTTGTCACTCCGATACGAGACTCTAAGTCCCTCGCCTATCGGTAGGACTTAATACCATCGACACACTCAAAAACTCTTCTGCCGACACACTGATCTCACCAATGACAACCTTCAGACCACACCCATTGGTGAGACTCCAAACATCGGTGAACTCTAATCTCGTTGGGCTGATACACCGATGGATTTTGACTGTCGGTGTGACCCCCTTCATCGGTGAATCTCTCAACTGCTCTTTTGATGCACCGATGGGATTATCTTCCAATACACCGATGTCTTCAACTTCAAACCACACTCGTCAGCAAGACAGACCACTATCGGCAAAGCCTAACCAAGCTCTGCCGATATGTCGATACGACCAACTATTGATGTCAATACAAGGTCCTTTTGAAGGCAAAGGGTGCCTAAGCTTATGGGGCTCAATTTGATGTATTTATTGAAAGCTCAAGGTGAATTGATGTTTATTGAAAATGCCACTTAGTCCTTCATTTGCATTCTAGGTGCCATTTCCTATTGACTTATATACTCCTCCTCATGCTAGGGTGCCATAATGAAGTGGTTTAGACAATAGGTGCGCTTCACTTACTAGAGGCTTGTTCTCCTTCCACCTTAGGTGCACTTTTATGGTGGAACAGGTGTCAATGGGCACCTTGTCTTAAATGAATGCTCTCTCTAAGTTGGGCGCCCTTTTGAGGCTTTATGAGTTGTAAATTGCACCTTAACCCTTCATGCTTGTTGCTCAATGTTTGAATGTTTAAGAAAGTCTCCTTTAGGCACTCATCTTAATGACTTTTTCTCAAGGTGCAATCATCCTAATGACTTGGATATTCATCCTAGTGTTTCAGGATATCAGGCTACCAGACTTAGTCATTTTCAGGATCTGAAACATAAAGAATAACATGATGATTCATTTTTTTGTATTGCATATAGTTGACATTGTATGCTACTCATAAAGAATATTAATATTTCCTGTTCAACATGATGATTATTTTTTTTTAAATACAACTTTTATCTTTTAGTTCCAAAATGAGGTTTAGGTGATACTTGAATAACAATAGCTTGTTTATTGGATCAACAAACATCCTATGTAATATAATTGGACTTTAAATATTTGAAGTAGCCATCTACAAATATCCATTCAAACGTGGATTTATAATGCAAGTATGGATGCCATCAATAAAAAAGATTTGTATTAACCAAATATCCATATAGGCGTACATCAATATCTGTCGATATAAGTATAAAATATATACAAAATAGCCATATAGGCTTACAAGAATTCCATATAGGCATACAATGTCAACTATATACAATACAAAATATATGTCCACAAATGCCATATAGGCATACAACAAAGGAACACAATAAAAAGTCATTCCCCTTTGGCTAGTGAAGAGAATAGATCATGGGTAGCCTTTGATCTTCTAGGGGATGGAGACATGCATGTGGGTGGTCTACTACGAACCCAAGGGCTACTCCTCCTATTTAGTTCTTTCTGCATCTTTAGCTGTTACAATAAAAAGTATAGACATTAATATATAGAAATTACATGTTATAAAAAATAAAACATTTAACAAAATAATCACTTACCGCTAACATATAATCTGTCTCCTCACTTGCCTCAGTAGCAGGAATAGGCCTTGGTGATGTCATGTCCTATAGAAACCATCCAGATAGAAATTAAACTTCAAATCAATAATCTTTTAATTTTTTAAAAATAGACAACTATAACAATGAATGTAAATTAAAATTTACTAGTCTGCCTCATACCCCTGTCAATGCCATGGAGCTATGAATCGCAGAGGCCACACCTTGCTCCATTGCCCTATGAACATGGGGAGGTGTCTCCGCAACCTGCATCATCTAGAAATAAAACAACATTATTCAATTACAAAAACTATAATAGTGATGCAAATCATGGCTCCTAACATACACACACGTTCATCTAAACATGGAAGTACACACAATAAAGCACACAAGTCACATACAAAAATCTAGTAAGTACAATTCATTCATTAAACTATTCATTTTATTACCTGCGTAAAACTTTGAAGTCCACCACCGCTGGCAGGTGTTGCCATGAAATCTACAGTATTAACCTATTCAACATCCAAAATCAGATGTTAGAATACCATTCATATAACGATGCTATTCACATGTAATATTTATAATTGGTTACTAGTTACATACCCCGACAGTAGATGATCTAGTGTAAAATGCAGGTGGAGAACCACTGAAAACTGCATCGATGCTATGACCCTGATATTTCATTAAAATCATCAATTTAAATTAGTTAATCTTGCATTTCAAAAATGAAATTTAATAAATCAAATTTAATAAACTTGCTAATATTTACCTGAGTATCAAGGCCGAAAGTCTCACTCAGGAGGGTATCTGTCATCACCATCTGCTCAGCTGCAGATGTAGCCTGTGCACCTACGTCCTGACTATCCATGGGGTCATAACCACAGGCTGACCTGCAAGCCTGGCAAGCATGGGGTGGGACCCTACTCCTCGCACTATCTCCCAACCCACTCTGTACTACAGGACCGGCATGCTCTATGATGCTCTGGGTCAAGGCACTAATGGACTAAAGTGTATCGACCTCAACACTCTCCTTCACAATGGAAGGCATAGAAACATGCTCATGGGCTAGTCTGCTGATTACTCATCTCACTACCCGTTGTGGGTCAAGACGTGCCCCTGGTCTATCTTGTGCTGACCCCCCACCTCTACCCTGGAAGTCCCGCATATCAAAATAGTTTGGCACTTTATTGAGGACAAACTCGCAGTAGAGTTTCCTCAAAAAGTATTGCGGGACCTCATTATTATTGCATGGAGGATGGTCAAAAACCATCCACCACCTCTGCCCAAAATTGTCCCTTATCGCTTGGTTGTTGCACCAATGGATAGGGAACCTCTTGCATGTAATGGGCGGAGATTGATTTGTTTGTGGGTTTGTGAAAATGGAACACAAGTCTAATTTTGTGATTTGTAATTTTTTCACATCTTGGTATGACAACTTGTCTGCATAATAATCTCTAAACTCTCTCCTCTTATCCGTCCAACTAGTTATTTGCTTGCTAATTGAATCTACATTTGATAACATAGATTCAAGAGATTCAGCAAGCGTGGACCTATGCAAGGTTGAAGTGGAAGGTTCTTTCAACCTTGCAATTATATCTTCAATTTCTTTTTTGTTGTTTTCAATTTGCCCCATTATATTTTCTTGTGTTCCAGGGGCATGTCGAAGAATGGATGGAAGAGGTTGTTGTTCTGCAGGTATTTCCTCCTCAGGATTTTGTGGATTTTGAGGAGGAGGAGGAGGTGCATTAACATTTCCTGATAATTAACGAAACATACATCAAAAATCAACTCAAACCTACCTATTTAGAAACAAATTCAAACAAAAAAATATAACTCACTCCTTTGGCATGCTCGACATCGTGGCGGCATTTTGGCGATGAATCGATAAGGTTTTTGTGTTGAATGGAGTTTTGCAAAACGTGAGCGCGCTTTCTAGGGTTTGCAAGCCGCGGGCATAGAGGAGAAGAAAGAAATGAAATGAGATAGAAGCCTTTTTTTATTTATAGCAAGTCAAAACGTGAGCATGTTATAACGCGCTCGCGTTTTGTATTAATTTTTTTTTAAAATAATTTGGCCACTTTTTGGCCCCCCATCTTTTTGCACTTACCCAAATTTGAGGGGATTTCTTAAATTTATCTTATTCCAAGGTAAGAATCATACCCTATGATTATTTATGTCTATTAAAATAACAAATCAATATATCTAATTGAACTTAAATAAATTGTAAGAAAGTAGGATCTACTAAGTAGAAAAGTGGCATCAAATTTGGAGTGAATTGATAATGAACAAAGAGTGTGTACAAATATAAGAGGAGGTTGAGCTGACTCAGAAGTCAACTTCAACACTCCACTAGACATGTCAAGGTAGCTCCACAAAACCCATTAGAGGTGGCGAGGTGGTAAAAAAATGAATTAATATTTTGGGCTCTTATAAACATAAGAAAGGATAGTTTTTTAAGAATGCTTTGATGGGTGATACATATAATTTTTTTGTGGTTCTAACATAAAGAGGGGAAGAGTGACATTTCTTAGGATGGAAAGAGAGTACCTATAGGCTTCACTAGTGTAGTGACAATGCTACTTGTTTCCTTGAAATTACACATCTAGGATTAGTTTTTAGAACTAGAATTAATACACTCTCAATAACCTGCATTTCAAATTTGATCTTTGATCATATGGTTGAAATTAGAAGATTTCCTCACATTTCTTCTCTATAAGACTGAACTTAGAGAGGGCTCCCACTTATGCCAATGATGGATGAAGATGATTGGAATGTGGTTGCAAATGAATACAGTATGGTAGCTAAAAAATGTGTCATGTAATGAGGTACATGTTTAGGGTAGTGGAAGCATGTAACTAAAAAGCTCAATGGTCAAGCAAGGTGTGATATTGAAATAAATGATGGATACATGTAGAAGGATTCACCTTGCAATAACAATTTTTAGAGGAAGTCTTCAATTAATTGGGCCTAAGACATGGGCAATTGAGGGAACAAGAAAATGTAAGGAGATATTAACAATAATGTCCATATGATATAGTGGACTCATAGTTGTGACTTGATTGTGATCTTCTTTTCCATTACCAAAGAAATATGAATTTTACTATGACAAACATAATAATACGACAACTTGCAACTTTTAATTTTAATAGTAAATTTGTACATATACATAAATTGTTAAGTTGTTTCACACAATCTTACATATCAATTTTTTTAACATTAATAATATACAAATTATAACATTAAAATTCATATACATCTTATAATTTTAGAAAATTATTATACAGAAATTTAACTAAAATTATTAAAATTAATTAGTAAATTCTAATAAACTTAGAAGTCATAAATATTTAGAGAAAAATAAATAAAAGTGGAAAATGTTGCCTATGCCACTAGATGTAAAATAGTTGGTAAAAGAAGCACTAGTTGACCTAGGTGTGGGTATTAATATTATTCCAAAGATAATTTATCAAATAGTGGGGGAACCTACATTATAGAATACACCATACAACGTAGCACTAGTAGATGGGAATCATAGATGTACCTTTGGAACTTAGAGAAATATGGAAGTCAAATTTAATGCCATTTTTAAACAAAGCAAAGGAATATTTGAGCTTCAAAATGTCAAATTAAATCTAAATGACTAATACCACTGATCATATAACAAACTTGAAAGGTGTAGGCATTTTCTACATGAATGGAGCAAAATCACATGCAAATGATAACAATAATCAAAGGTAATTTTATGAATTTGTACCATAAAAGTGTAACTCGCATTGACAACCCAAAGCTAAACACCTTTGCTTATGCCTTTGTGACATCCTAGAAATCTAGGATTAAATTACGACCACACACCTAAACTTTCAAGATGATGACCATATGCATGAAAACACACAAAATGAGACCTCCATTGTAGTGAACCAAAATAATCATATGGACATGCTTCTTTGACAATGTGACACACATGTCAACAAGGTATGACAACCACTAATTGAGCTCAAAATGGAATAACTGCATAATAATAAATACAACACCATGAAAGAAATCAATGAGAATAATGCATGTCAAAAAATCCATCAAGCGACACAAAAACAGGGTTCAAAGGGTGAAAGACTTGGAATATTAATAGGACTCATGAAAATACGACTTGAGTAATGGCTTGTGGTGTTGGCACATTATCCTCACATATACCAATATCCCCATGTTGTTTATCCTCATGCATTTCTAAGACATGTTTGTTTCAAGTAGAGGAAGGAAGGTTATTGATGGAAGAGGATTGGATGTATACTATTGTTTAAGGTGAAATTAGAAAGGGATTTGTTTAGGGTTGATTTTGATGGTTTGTATGAATCCTCCTTTCACCTCAAACATTCAAGGACTTCAACCGAGTAGGAAATCTACTATTAGGTTTTCAGTCACTTGGAATATCAAGGAAAATTGGAATTATGTGATTTAGTTGTTCGATTATGCCCAATTATGCTTTAAACCCTAATTATACAAATTCAAAAGCAAACTAACAAATTACAGAAAATGCTTGCACACAGAGATACCAAATAACAATCAAATGCGTACCCAATTTCAAAGTTTGAAAAATGGAAAAGCTAGGGACTAATGAGCGGGTGCCCTAGTCCAGTGCCACCATTTTCTTTGGGATCTAGGAATCTTGTCTGCAACCTGTTCCTGTTGTTCTGAAGATTTTCCTGTTGCGGGATCTGGAGGACTAGGGCATGGGCGCCTGAGTCTAGGTGTCTATTTTCTCTTCTGATCTGCTATTTTGACAGTCTACACTACTCCCCTGCAACTCCACTTTTTTGCTCCTGCAACCTATAATCATAGAAAAATAGGTTGGGGGTTGTGGTGGTTAGAGGCTTGCCTCAGTTAAGCCCCAAAGAGACATTCAAGTCTTCTGAACACCGTTGGCAGATAAAGAGTGCATATCCCTGCAAGATAGAGGATAAATCCAAATGACAAATGATTGAAAACACAAATGATATCACCTTGTAGTGAAGATCTCATGGAAGGAAGAAGCTCTTCATGCCATGAGGAGATGAATGTCAAATCTGCAAACACAAACACAATAACAATGCTCTACTCTACAACACAATGAATATTTTGAATGCTCAAGTCACAAGTATGCCAAAATCATTAATTGTCTATCTAATTTACAAATGATAACCTAATCATGCTTATATATGCAACTACAAACATTCCCACTAAGAATTTCATAATTGAAACTTACCGTGTCGGCATAGGACCTAATTAACGGTCATAAACTGACACTTAAAATTTAGGCCTGACCCAAAATAGGGTAGGACTAAGGCATGTGCGCCCAAGTCCTCCCTCCTATTTTAGGTAGGGATCATGTTAACTGCATCCCTTGAGTCCTATTTGCCATGAAACATCAGGGTTTTCTCATCGGGAGTCATCAAAATCATGTAAGATGCTCTAAATGCATAAACAAGACCTAGGAGCTAAACCATAAGAGGGAAAAGCTCCCAAGGGGACATTTTCTGACGTAACATTTAGCCCCCACTTTAATGTATGTATAAATGCAAGGCCAATACATGCATTAAAGTACGGTCAACAAACACAACAAACACGCCAATCACAGAGAAGACAGTAACAAGCACACAAAACACAGAGAAGATAACAATGAAAACACACAAAACACAACGAATAAAGTGAAGAGAGTAATAATTTTATTTTCTTTTTCTTTTTCATATATATGAAATGTAGATGCAAGTACAAGGAAAGTAAACACACCACCCATAATGCAAGAGTGACTCATCACCACCATTCTTTAAGACTGCATATGGGGCAACACACACGCCAAACATGCCATACAAAGCAAACATGCCATACAAAGCAAACATGCCATACAAATCCCAAAGCATAGGAGGGACTCATCGCCATCAATATTTAAGACTATGCTTGGGAACAAACATGCAATACACACACACTTGGAAAAGACATGAAGAAAACACGGCAGACAAGCGATAGAGTATTCCTATTTCTAGGCTCATCACCATCTCAGTCACATTACAGGCACACACCGATGATTGGGCTTCGCCACAACAATCACCAAAGACATGCTTAAGGGTTGAGTTAGTCACAGAACCACTCCCTGCCTCTCAATGAAGACTTTTGAAAATGACAGGATGTGCACTCTCCACGAGAAATACACCATCCCCGCCTCGCAATGAGGGCTTAATGATTGCAAAAGATTTCAAACAAATCTCAAAGTGCATGAGGGACTCATCACCACCAATCTTTAAGATTGCACTTGAAAACTATTATGCCTTGCACACATGCCCCATTTTGCCAAATGGAGACCCCCTCTTTTGCTTTGGCTTGGAGTCTCAACCTTTTTGCCTTATGATGATGAGAAAGTGAATTTGTGCTTAGAGTGCAGGATTTGTTCCAGATTTGAGTATTTTGCATGTTTGGAGTCATTTGATGTTGTGCATGGTTGATTTGGAGGTGTCTTGGGTGGTCTTGTCCTTAAAAGATAGTCATTTGTTACCTTTTGCGCTAAAATTGGGTGTTACTGTACTTTGCTCTAAAATCTTGTGTCACTGGATATTGCCCTTGAAAGTGCTTCTACAGGATGTTTCATGTTGAAATTCCTAGTTTCCAGGTCTTAGAGTTGCAAAATCATGTCAAATTTCACTAGATTTCACTAAGGGGTCCATATGCTTTCACCCTAATACATGGTCCTGAAGCCCTGATTTAGCTAAGTCTGAAACCCTGAAAACCCTAAAAAATGGCTAAGTCTGAAATCTGGTAGAACCTCAAAATTCTAGAATCTGCATATGAAATCCTATGGATCTAGAACCTATCTCAAACATCCTGAAAGTATATTTAAAAATATTTAAAGTATAGGAAATTCCATATCTAAAATTTCTTATACTTAAATATATTTTTAAATATACTTTCACCTTGGCCAATTCAAAATCTAGTGCTAAAAATGACCCCAACTACAAAAAGCACTAAAAACAACCTCTACCGACCTTAGCGCTAAAAATTGACCTTACCGACTTGCGCTACAATCCACCCCGACCGACCTTATGAGATGCTGTTAGTCAATCCAAGCCCAAACTCACGCAAGTCGGTGGCACCCAAAAGTAGTGCAAAAATATTTTGTGCTAAAAATGAACCTCTCTGACTTGTGTTAGAATTGCATTGCACCAACTTTTAGTCAGTAGACTCCAAAATCCCTACTAGGTCGGTAAACCCAAAAATCAACGCTTTTGGTATTTTGGCTTGAAATTGAGTTTTTCAAGGAACAAATTGGATTTTCTTAATGGATTTGAATTGCATATCTATTTGTCACATCATGATGAACATTTTACTAAGTTTGTGTAGATTTTTGGCATGTTTTACAATAATTAATGCTACTACACATAAAAAGTCTGTGACCCCCAAAAATCTTGTTTTTTGCAGAAAATGCTAGAAAAACCTGAAATAAAAGTTCCCAAATGGATCCTAATAACCACAAAAACTTCTCTAATCATCATATTGGCCAAATGGGTACTTGAAAATGGTAAAAAAATGTAGAAAATTATGCAAGAATCACTAGATTTATGAAGTTGTCTATAAGGAAGCAACATTGACAATGAGCTATTTTTGACTAATCCATGACTACAAATGGACATGTTTTGATCCAAATTGATGAAAAATGAATTGTTAAGATGAAATTGATGCTTTGCATTGTGAATTGTAGGTAATGAAGAGCATAGGAGCTTGTTGGAGCCATCTTGGAAGAATGTACACACAGATATGCAGTGCTGACCCAGAAATGTAGAAACTTTATTTTATCAACCAAATTGCTGTTGCACCTGCAAGAGGATATTAGTATGATGTCTGGGATGATGGAAATAAGTCCCCAGAGCTTAAAGACACTGAAGATCATGCCTAAATCACTATTGTTCCTGCAGATCCAGTCCAATGTCCTAGCGATCCAGTCCGAGGGTCATAACTCCTAGCTATTTTATCAAAATTTAAACTTCTTGGACTCGTTGGGAAGATAAACTAGTTATCTAGTTTGAGCTACCCCTTTCGAGCCCCCATTCCACTCTGAAAGCCTCTAAAAATGCAATTTACTACGATGTAAAAAATACCAAAAATTATATTTTTGATATTTTCCCAAAAATACCTCTCAAATGACCTTGGATTGGATCACCAAGACATGCATATAGCTATCCCAATAGTCCAGTCATCAAGAATCAGTCTAGAAAGTATCTAGTTGCATATACCTTCACCAAAATACTCCTTTTCATCCAGTCAGCACTTGGAATCTCATGAATCCACATCAGCTCAAGTTTTCAAGTGTCATGTGACTCTATTTTGGCTTTATTAGGCCTTAAAAATTGACTTATCATTATGTGCAACCAAATGGGTATCTATTTTGTCCAAATTCAATGTATTTGCAAGCTGTATTTTATCTTTTTCCTACAAGACAAAGACAAATCCTGGATTGTAACTACCCACCGACCAAATTAAATGTCATGTAATCTAAACCATTGGTGTTGAGTTAATCTCTGTCGTCCATTGAAAAACTCGGTATGGTGCCTTGTCTATAAAAGGGCCATCATTCTCTCATTGTAACAAGTAAGATTAGATATTGAATTGTTGAGACTTTACCAAATTGTGATCAATACAAAGCAAGTTTCGCAGGTTGCTGGGAATTTGTGTTCTTGTGTTATCCTCTTTAGTTTTCATGGTTCATATCAATCTGAATTTAATTAGTTGTGCTTTTGCAATGATGGGTAAATGTTAAGATATCTGATGAATGCTTTGGTCCATACTATTAGTACTTGTTGATGGTAAGTTGCTATGTAAAGTTAGTCTAGACTTATCAGTTGTGCTTAGTTCAATTGCATTTCATGAGTTGAATTGCGCTAGTCATTGGGTATTTAATGAATGAATGTAATCTAAAAATCTCTAGATTTCCATTGAAGATAGCACCATTTTCTGCAGTGTTGTAACACCCATTTTAGTTTGGTAACTCAGAAAGCTAGTTAAGTTTCAGAGCATTTGTCTACTTAAAGTAAAATCTATGCATTGTGAATGTCACTTAGGATTCCTCTAAAACTCTATACCTTTTGCATTTTCTTTAAAAAACCTTGGTTAGATTAAGAATTTTAGCATCATTTTACATTATTTATCAGCTGAAATCTTGAAGGATTTATATGTATTTGCTATTCCAACTCGAAGATCTATAGATTGCATGTAAGACTGCTTGTAGGCACAGCTAGAACATACCAATTGAGAGATTCCAAGCAAGCTAAGACCTAGCTGTATTATCCTTGGAGTAGTCTTACCTAGGGTAGGATACTTTTCAAGAGGTGTGAAACCAGCAATCACACCTACATTGTTGCATGATAAAACACACATCAACAAGAACAAGCACATTTCTAACATCTAAAACAGATAGCTTACCTTATATATGTCCCCACCTTAAGGTGGTTGATATCAGGTATCGATATCAAGCACGTTAATGTAGGAAGAGAAAACACACACGGGAACATGAGCTCTCACAAAGCCCATGCCCCCCAGAGGTGACATGTACTTTACGATTGCCAAATGTTCCCACAAACACATCCCTACAAGAAAAGTGTTAGTGTCCATATAATCATGATAAACAACAATGCATAGAGAACTGAGGAATGCAAGATTCAAGATAGATAAAGTGCACGGAGTAGTAGTATTGTTATGTTTTGTAAGTGTGATAAGACACCATCTAGAGCACACGGAGTGTTTCTACTAGCAAAGCATCAGATAATATATTACAACCCCATTGTCATATAGGAACTAAGTCTAATTCTTGATTTCTCCCTAAATGGATGCTAGGTCCGCATCAGTATAAATATTTTTCGTCATCCGCCGTCTAGATAAAAACACTAGAGGAAGGGAAACAATAAATCAAGAGAAGAGAAACAAGTGTCTTAGGGATAGTCACATAGGAGGGTGCCCCCAAGTCACCAACCGCAACACTATGTCCGTAAGACACAACACACAATAGTGAAAATAGAGGAGAACCAATATAGAAGAATGATGATACAAATAGAAGAAGGGTCACAATAGAGGCGGTCTCCTAGTACCCTGGACCTTACAAGAGTATCAAGGGTCATCCGAGGAGGCCTGAACAACACATAACACATCACGAGGGAAACACATCACAAGAGATAAAGGGTTAGAAATACTTACCTGTAGTACCATCTTACTAAATTTTAGAACTTGCAAACCTCTTAGAGAGGTACTCGATCAAGTTTTGTGTGAAGGTGGAGTGGTTCTTATGAGAGTCTTGTTTGTGGTTGGAGAATCCATGTAATTCTTGTTTCTCAAATCCTTGTGTAAGTGAGACCTTTTGTTGTTTGTGAGGAGAACCACTATTATTTCCAACTGATGATAATCATCTTGCTCTTTTCCTATTTTTAATGAGTTTTCATTGTTGATTTCATCTACCATAGTTACAAGAATCATCCTGTACTATCTCATTCTTTTCTTTTGTTAGATTCTCTTGTTTTGGTTGTTCTGTTTGTTTTTCTAATGCATTTTGGTTATCTCCTGATCCTTGTAAAGATAATGGAGGAGGAATCTAAGCATAAATTTCATTTCTGTGTGGATGAGGTGGGTTATCCAACTTTTCCTTATCCACTTCTATTATACCCACGATGTTTTCATATTCCAAGTAATCATCATCATCTACTTCCACTATACCATGTTCCATCATATTATTGTCAATATGCTTAGGGAAAGGATTAGTGAAGATTTGTAAATTCTGATTCGGCAGAGCAACTGACTTATTTCCATTGTCATTCACACTCAATACAGGTGTATCACATTCGAGTCGATGAGGTCTTGTATTTCATGTTTATGATGCATACATCATTCAGTATCATGTCCTTGTGTCTAATGATAATGACAAAATGCATTAACATAGAAGTAAGGTCCTTGTGCTCTACTAGGATCCAAAGGCTTATGGTGTAGAAGCACCTAAAGAAACACTTTGGAACAAGAAGACACCAATGACCATGAGAGGATCCTATGAAGTAAATCAAGTCAATTGGAGCATCTTAAAACTAGTTATGGCATATGGTAATGTAAGGGTCAAATGTCCTGAGGGTCCTGGCAAGGACCCTAGGACCAAAAATGATGTAAATTGGGCCAATAGTGCCTCTAGGAGCAGGGGCACCTAGATAATTTAGATAATTTCTTGTTTATGTAGTTTTAGTGTTGTATAAGGTCCAAGAGACCAATTGTAAGGCCTTAGGGCCATGTGTGAGTTTGAACTAGTCATGTTTGGTAGTCGAAGAGGTTGTAACTGGCAAGAGATTGAGTGCAACCGTGTGGTGGACAGTTGCAGAGTTGTTGGCATTCCCACCACTGCAACTACCACTCACACAGTGATGTATTAAATCAGGCTTGTGAGATAGGAGAGTATAGGATGGAGTAATTGGAGACCTGGGTTGCATGACTTGACTGCAATAAAGAAAGACATTCATTTATTTCTGACATTTCCTTTCAGTTTTGATAGTTTTTCTTCTGACCGGTGCAAAGAACCACGTACTATTCTTGTTTTGTTTTGAGAGTGACAATGCATTTTTAGACCTTTCCATGAATGTAAGACCCTAATTCTCATGGAATAGGCCCTTAATGACATGTACAGTATGATCTCTAACCCTAATAGTTCAAGAGGAGTGCAGGTTGGATTTTGATCACCACTAGAATGCAAGGTTGAGACCACGGGAAGGATGTCTCAAGCGTGAAACAGAGGAGATTATTGGCGTCTCACTGAAGATACAATTTGTGTATATACGTCAATTGTATGTTGGGACATTTTCTGTGTATATCGCATTTGTATGTGAGTGTCTATTTTGTGTGTATCCTGCGAAGGAATGCATGTTAGCAATGTATGCTAGGTTTGTATGTGTTGAAACATACAATCGATGACCGAGGGTCGAGGGCCCCACAAATTGCATAAAGCAATGTATGCATGTGCATTGGTGTGAGAAGAGGCATCGGGTTGATAAAATTGTATTGAGCTGACACTAAGTGTTCTTACCGATCGGGTGACAACTGAAAGTGTTACCGATGGATAGTTTATCGGCATAACGACGGTGTATCAGTCAGAGTCTGCAAGCGGCTGCCGATAGGGTCGTGTGTTGTCGATGAGGAGTTCAGGGAGACAAGAAGCTTCGGAGTAACATTTCAAAGGGAGGCCGATGATAGAATGTTTGGCCGATATACATAGAGGTTTCGATGTGAAAGAAACCTTCAGGAGGAAGAAAGGTAGCGAGGCCGATAAGGTGGGTCAGGCCGATAAGGAAAGAGAAGAATAGTTTCGGTGAGACAGGGAGATCTCTTGCCAATATTGTTAAAAATAAACATTTTGTTTGTTTCCACTATGTGACTTTGCATCAGCTTAATCGAGGGAAGCTTCATAAGATTATTACTCACAGCTTGATTCATGATAGAATGATAAGACTCAGATATCGGAGTAAACTTTCTTTGTTGATACGGTGCCTTCTTCAGATTAGTGATAGCAAACACGTTAAAAAAGTTATTCGAATTCAGTCCATTAATCTTGATGAAACTCCTATTATTGTTCCTCTTAAAGTTGTTTTGTGATGGTCCACCCATGGATTGACCAACTTGAGCTGATGAGTTTTGGTTTTCATACTGACTAGACGAAAGTTGATAATCACGAAGAGCAGTACATAGATGTTGAAAAGAGTTATATTTCATCAAGAGTATCTTATCGTGGATGTTAGGCTGCAAATTTGTAATAAATATTTTCTGAACATCATCATCTTTCATCTAATATTGAATTTGTGAATAAAGTCCTTGATACCGACTGATAAACTCAATTAACTTCTCTTTCAGACCTTGCTTGTAATGAAAAATTGATCAAAGACACTTAAGGTCCAATGTTTGCTTGAAAATGTTGTAAAAATTGATCAACTAATTGCGAAAAAGAGTGTATTGAATTCGGAGGTAAAAACCAAAACTATTCTAAAGCAATATCCTTGAGAGATTATGGGAAAAGTTTTGCTAACAATTCCTCTTCAAAGTAGTAATCGCTACACATAGTTGTGAATGCTGCCACATGAGTATTAGGATCACCTTTTTCCACCATAGTTTTCAAAGTGAGGGGTCTCAAACCTCTCGGGCATAGGAGTTCTCAAAATTGCATAATATAGGGGATTACGGGCATGATAAGTAGGTCTATTAGGTTGCAAAGAATTTGTCATGTTTTGTTGTGAAGAAGTCATGCCTTGCAAAAGCTGATTTAGGAGGGCATCATTGGGAGATGCAGTTTACTGCAAGGAATTGGAAGCAAGTGAGGAGGTGATTGAACTTGAGTTGTGATAGGCAGAGGCTATGAAGAGTTAAATGGTGGTTGCGAGTAGTTATATGTAATAGGTGGTTGAGAATAGGTGGGATAGATAGGTGGTTGAGAATAAGAAGAGGTCCCCTTAGAAACCAAGTTTTGATAGTTAAATCCCATAGCTTTGTAATTTTGTGAACTAGTTCCATTAGATACTCCAATACTAGTGGTAGCATTACTACAGGCATTCTTATTAGTTGTTAAAATTCTTGATGTAAATGTAGACACTCCAGTGGTCGGTATAGGTGCCGATACTTGCGTATGAGACGGTGACGATATGTTTTTTATACCATTTGCACATTCAGTCACCATCATGACATTATTGTGTACAATATGTGTTAAACCTCAAACATCATTAATGCCATCTTGTTCTTCTTTTATCAATTCTCTTATGTTGTGAATCACAGGGATGGCTTCTTCTGCTATCCTTTCAGTTTCCATAAATGCTTGAAAATCGGCTAACTCTTTATCAAGTCTGTTTATTTGCTCATCAGGAACATGTGCGACCACCTCAGTAGTGTCGTCAACATCATGAAATACTTGATCTTCCATAGTGGTTGTAGAAGGTATAATATCTTGCAAAATGTGTCTGTCCTTTTGTAAAGAAGGTATTCAATGGATTTTCAAAGGTATGGATGTCAACTTCTTCAAGACCACTAGATCCCATGTGTCTTACACTTCTTCTTAAGGGGATATTTCTATTAGGACAGCGAGTTATAATACTCATACAGAGGTATGCAATGCTCAATGCACAAACTACTAGAATAAACCCTAAGAGAAGGATATGTTTAAGATCCAAAAATGCTTGATTTTTTCAACTTTTGTCAATGCAAATAACTGAAAGAAAAGGTGTTGTAAGGAAATTGATTAGGGGTAGCAAAGAATATGTCTAATATCAGTCCAATAAAGCAATAATATCCTTCACAACACACTTTTGATGAAAATCTAGAATGATGACAAGTCAAACCCTAGTGAAAATGCACTAAAATATGCGATTTTTCACAACTTTTCAATGCAAAGACCCAACAAAAGGGGTGTTCTAAATAATTTTAGGAGGTGAAGCAAAGTATAGTAGTAATATCAATCACATAAATCTATAAAATCTATCACAACACGCTTGGAGTGCAAATCTAAGTCAAACCCTAGGGAAAATATAACTAAAATATGTAATTTTTCTCCAAACTTTTCACTGTAAGAGCCCAATGAAAAGGTGTTGTAAATAATTTTAGGAGGGGAAGTAGATAATAACCCTAATAACAACCAATTAGTGCAGAAAAATCTTTTGCAACATGCCTATGGTGCAAATCTAGAGAGACGATAAGGCCAAAATCTAGTGAAAAATCAAGGTTTTCAAACCCTAGGCATGAAATTTTGCAAGCAAACCACTATGATGCAATACTAAAGTTAGAAATTAGTTCTAATGAGTGTTTTAAAAGGGTAGTAAAATTTGAAACCAGATTTTGACTACAAACCCTAGCTAATGCAAAACTAGGTTATATGAAACAGTGCACAATTTTAAGCAGTTTTTTAACAATTTTAAGCATGAAAATGCAATCTCAATGAATGATGAATGAAAAATTTCTGTATTTCAAATCATATCTGATGCTAATGACAAAAATTTAGTGAAATTCAATTCCAATTAATCTAAATTGTATGAAAACGCAAGCTAAAAATGTCAAAATGTTTTCAAATTTTCCAAAATTTTTAATTTTTTTTTGTAATTTTCCAAATGCAACAAGATGAACAATGAAATGAATGAATGAAATGAATGTAAATATAAAGCACAATACTCAGCAAGGTGCAAAATTCATTAAAAATATGGGTTCACCAAAATGTTTAAGGTGAAAAAGAAAGGGGATTTTTATGTTTAGGGTTTATATGAATCCTCCTTTGGCCTCAAATAGTCAAGGACTTTAGGCCGAGTAGGAGATCTACTATTAGGCCTCTGGTCACTTGGAATATTAGGGAAAATTGGAATTGTGTGATTTAGTTGTTTGATTATGCCCAATTATGCTTAAAACCCTAATTATACAAATTCGGAAGCAAATGGACAAATTACAGAAAATGCTTTCACATAGAGATACCAAATAACAATCAAATATGTACCAAATTTTGAAGTTCAAAAAATAGAAAAGTCAAGGATTAATGAGCGGGCACCCTAGTCCAGTGCCACCATTTTCTTCAAAATATAGGAATCTTGTCTGCAACCTGTCCCTGTTGTTCCGAAGATTTTCCTGTTGTGAGATCCGGAGGACTAGGGCGCGAGCGCCCGAGTCTAGGTGCTTATTTTCTCTTCTAATATGCTATTCCAATAGTCTGCACTGCTCTCCTGCAACTCCACTTTTTCTTCCCCTATAACCTATAATCATAGAAAAATGGGTTGGGGGTTGTGGTGTTTAGAGGCTTGCCTCAGTCAAGCCCTAAAGAGACATTCAAGTCTTCTGAACACTGTTATCAGATAAAGAGTGCATATCCCTGCAGGATACAGGCAAAATCCAAATGATAAATGATTGAAAACACAAATGATATCACCTTGTAGTGAAGATCTCATGGAAGGAAGAAGCTCTTCATGCCATGAGGAGATGAATGCCAAATCTACAAACATAAACACAATAACAATGCTCTGCTCTGCAACACAATGAATATTTTGAATGCTCAAAGTCACAAGTATACCAAAATCATAGAATGCCCATCTAATTTACAAATGATAACCTAATCATGCTTATATATGCAACTGCAAACATTCTCGCTAAAAATTTCGTAATTGAAACTTACTGTGTCAGCATAGGACCTAATTAACGGTCATAAATCAACACTTAAAATTTAGGCTTAACCCAAAATAGAGTAGGACTAGGGCACGGGTGCCCAAGTCCTCTCCCCTTATTTCAGGTAGGGATCATGTTAAGTGCATCCCCTGAGTCCTATTTGCCATGAAACATCAGGGTTTTCTCATTGGGAGTCATCAAAATCAAGCAAGATGCTCTAAATGCATAAATAAGACCCGAGAGCTAAACCTTAAGAGGGAAAAGCACCCAAGGGGACATTTTTTGACGTAACAACTACATGCCAACAAGTAGCACAGAGTAGATGGTGGCACCTTGGAGATTGTTGCTACAAAGCTACACTTCACATGTTCACTAAAGTGATGTGGTATGAATGTGGCTATTGTATGATGATAATGGCTACTCCACTATGGTACCTTGGATCCTACAAATCAATCCATGAAGCTTAAATTAACACCTCACAAGGCAGGGTAATGTATAGGTTTATTACTACATTTCTGTATTGTATATTTCAACAACATGTGAAGCTGAAAGAAGTAATTGTTTCTAAAATATGTACTTGATGTTGTGGAGGATGCAATTACGGTTATAAAAGCCCTATAAGTAGCAAAAAATTAGATCCATAACATTATAATAAGTCTCAGGAGTATTTGGTATAAATTGCCTAATGCTAGTGCATCTTCACAACTTGGGAGGCAAGTTGTGAAATGCAAGTTATTGATGGAAGGAAAATGGAGACTAATGGCATGGACAAGTTGGATTGGCTTTGGATATGGCAAAAACAATCTCACTCAGTTAGGTCCACTATTCTGAGAGTTCCCAGGATGTTGGGAAGAAAGTTGGATAAAGTGGCAATTGGAGAATTTACAAGAGTTCAAAATTACACTTATGATTCAGTGAGTATTGTACACTTCTTTGATTTGTATTTTCATAAGGGAAAGTTGATCTTCAAAGAAGTGATCAAATCACTTGATGTGCACAAGAATGTAATGGATATTGGAGACAACAGAATTTACAGTGTTCTATGGCAGGAGTTATCTCGCTTGACAGGTACAAGATCCATGTTCTATGGACAGTTTAGCATGACTTATTACATTGACACCATGATTCTAGAGAATCTTGGTTTGCATTTCTTGAGGACAAGAAATCTTTAGGAGGGAGGACTTGTCATGTCCCCTTTTCTTAATATTTGATTAATGGTCAATATTAACCTATTTTATTCTTCCGTGGGTTAATTGGGCAAGCATAGGAAGAATAAATAATTTAATGTTTATTATTGTCCAAATATAATTCAATTCTTGAGGACAACAAAATATTAAATTAAATATTTTGAGGATCAAAAGAGGCATTGGGTTTTGTGTCATGAGAGGTGTCCATGTGCATGAAGATTTTGAAAAGATTGGGAAATTACAAGTGGTGGGGGGATTTATGATAATGTATGACAACTTATGACAATTCTATCATATCCCATAATAGCAAGGAATCCAAGAAAATGTGGGAAACTTGTGCACCCATCTCTCCCAAGGAAGATTGATACAAAAGATGAAATTTTAGTCATTTGGAGGTATTGTTGATATGACTTTTTCTCTCAAACTTGCAGATTTACAGATTGTGGATTCAATGGACGAAACCCTGTTGGAGTAGAAGGCTTGTGGATAAAATCCCATGAGTCTCAGGTGGCCATAGGATGAAAACCCTTTATTCACAAGGAGTGGCTTCATCCAAAGGTTGCACAAAGCTTTAAAGATTCAGTAGTTTTCGACAGTTTCCATTGTTTGTGTGTGTAGGTCTTCTTTGTGTTGTCGTGGTGATTCTGGAAGCATTGGAATGTGTTTCTGCTATTTTTTTTTTTTATGTGTAGTAGCTATATATTTTATATTTTCTGGTGCCATAGATTAGATCTGGGTGTTGTGAGCAGTGTTCTGTTGTTTTTGGTTTTGTGGGTTTGGATACACAGGGTGTATTTCAGCGTTTTGTGAAGATTTGGTTGGGTAGTTTACTACAGAGTGTTGTAGGTTTTTGTTGCTATTATTTTGCTTATATCAGATCATATTAATGTAATTTCCATTTGGAAATCAAACTATATCGTTTTGGGGTGTTTTGGTGTATTTTGGTGATTATAGGTATTGACAATTTTTGTGGGTTTTGCCTAGATTTTGTTATTTGAAGTTGTAATGTTGTTGTTGTTGTAGATCAATATCACAAACTTGATAATATGTTATTTACATCTAAAAATCAATTAAAAACATTTTGGTGAAGATTCAGCATATTAAGTGTTAATTCATTGCAAGACTAGCTAGCTAGTTTCATCAATTTTGGTGTAGTTTTGGTGGATTGGTTGAAGTTGTATTTTCAGATCTAATATTACATATTAATTTTTAGTTGGTACATTACAATGTATCCCTTTATCTCTGTCTCTCCCCTTCTCTTTTCCTTTACCTCTCTTTCTCTCTTCCTCTTTCATTCTCTCTATCTCTCTCTTTCTATATCTCTCTTCCTCTATCCTCCTCCATGTCTTTATCTCACTTCCTCTCTCCCTCCTTTCTATATCTCTCTTTCTCTAGCCTCCTCTATGTCTCTCTATCTCACTTCTACATAATTTACATTATATAAAATATGCTATATAATAACAAATATAACTATATTAGATATTATATAATTATATATTATATATAAAATAAATATGATTAAATTATAAATAAATATTTATAATATAATAATATTTTTAAAAATATTAAATAATTTATATTATATAAAATATACTTAGTATCAGAAAATGTGGTTAACAGTATTAAACTATCAATAATCCAATAATCTCAATGAAATAAGAAATAAACAAGATTCAAACACAAAGAAACAATACCTTGCAAACCTCTTTTATTTCATAGCTTCCATTGGTCGCCTATCCCAATTGATCTCATTGTATGAATGTAGCCCTCAGAAGGTGCACTTCCTTGCTTCTTTCCAAGATGACAAATGAGAATAGCTATTGATAGGTTTGCAATGAAGATGATCTTGCAATGCAATGAAAATGGTGATAGTTGATCGCAATCTATGGAGATTTGGGTGCCAAAGGCACGCTGTGATTCCTATAGAGTAAGTTTATAAAAGCTTGGATCATTGAAATGGAGGAATGGGTAAGTGCAAGAAGATGGGGGGCCAAAAAGTGGCCAAAAAATTTTCAAAAAAATTTAAGCCATAACGCGAGCGCGTTATAATGCGCTCGCGTTATAACCTGCCATAAATTTAAAAAAAACGTCATTTCATTTCATTTCATTTCATTTATCCTTATTTTCTCCTCTGCCCGCAGCTTCAAAACCCCCAAAAACACGCTCGCGTTCTACAAAACGCCAATCAACACAAAAAGCTTGTCAATTCATCACCAAAATGCCGTCGCGACGTCAAGCACGCCAAAGGGGTGAGTTATCTTTGTTTTTTTGTTTGAATTTCTTCTTAAATAGGTAGGTTTTTGTTGATTTTTGATGTATATTTCGTTAATTGTAGGAAATGTTAATGCACCTCCTCCTCCTCCTCCTCCTCAAAATCCACAAAATCCTGAGGAGGAAATACCTGCAAAACAACAACCTCCTCCATTCATTCCTCGACATGCCCCTGGAACACAAGATAATATAATGGGGGAAATTGAAAACAACAAAAAATAAATTGAAGATATAATTGCAAGGTTGAAAGATCCTTCCACTTCAACCTTGCATAGGTCCACGCTTGCCGAATCTCTTGAGTCTATATTATCAAATGTAAATTCAATTAGCAAGCAAATAACTAGTTGGACCGATAAAAAGAGAGAGTTTAGAGATTACTATGCAGATAAATTGTCATACCAAGATGTCAAAAAATTACAAATTACAAAATTAGACTTGTGTTCAATTTTCACAAACCCACAAACAAATCAACCTCCACCCCTTACATGCAAGAGGTTCCCTATCCATTGGTGCAACAACCAAGCGATAAGGGACAATTTCGGGCAGAGGTGGTGGATGGTTTTTGACCATCCTCCATGCAATAATAATGAGGTCCCGCAATACTTTTTGAGGAAACTCTACTGCGAGTTTGTCCTCAATAAAGTGCCAAACTATTTTGATATGCGAGACTTCCAGGGTAGAGGTGGGGGATCAGCACAGGATAGACCAGGGGCACGTCTTGACCCACAGCGGGTAGTGAGACGAGTAATCAACAGACCAGCCCACGAGCATGTTTCTATCCCTTCCATTGTGAAGGAGAGTGTTGAGGTTGATTAGTGCCTTGACCCAGAGCATCATAGAGCATGCCGATCCTGCAACACAAAGTGGGTTGGGAGATAGTGCGAGGAGTAGGGTCCCACCGCATACTTGCCAGGCTTACAGGTCAGCCTGTGGTTATGACCCCATGGACAATCAGGACGCAGGTGCACAGGCTACATCTGCAGCTGAGCAGATGGTGATGACAGATACCCTCCTGAGTGAGACTTTCGGCCTTGATACTCAGGTAAATATTAGCAAGTTTATTGAATTTAATTTATTAAATTTCATTTTTGAAATACAAGATTAACTAATTTAAATTGATGATTTTAATGAAATTTCAGGGTCATAGCATCGATGCAGTTTTCAGTGGTTCTCCACCTACATTTTTCACTAGATCATCTACTGTCGAGGTATGTAACTAGTAAACAATTATAAATATTCCATGTGAATAGCATCGTTATATGAATGGTATTCTAATTTCTGATTTTGGATGTTGAATAAGTTAACACTGTAGATTTCATGGCAACACCTGCCAGCGGTGGTGGACTTCAAAGCTTTACGAAGGTAATAAAATAAATAGTTTAATGAATGAATTGTACTTACTAAATTTTTGTATGTGATTTGTGTGTTTTATTGTGTGTACTTCCATGTTTAGATGAACGTGTGTGTATGTTAGGAGCCATGATTTGCATCACTATTATAGTTTTCATAATTGAATAATGTTATTTTATTTCCAGATGATGCAGGCTGCGGATACACCTCCCCATGTTTATAGGGCAATGGAGCAGGGTGTGGCCTCTATGATTCATAGCTCTATGGCATTGACAGGGGTATGAGGCAGATTAGTAAATTTCAATTTACATTCATTGTTATAGTTGTCTATTTTTGAAAAATCAAAGATTATTGATTTGAAATTTAATTTCTATCTAGACATCTGGTTTCTATAGGACATGACATCACCAGGGCCTATTCCTGCTACTGAGGCAAGCGAGGAGACAGATTATATGTTAGCTGTAAGTGATTATTTTGTTAAATGTTTCATTTTTTTATAACATGTAATTTCTATATATTAATGTCTATACTTTTTTTTGTAATAGGTAAAGGTGCAGGAAGAACTACATAGAAGGAGTAGCCGTCGGGTTCGTAGTAGACCACCCACATGCATGTCTCCATCCCCTAGAAGATCAAAGGTTGCTCGTGATTTATTCTCTTCACCAGCCAGAGGGGAATGACTTTTTATTGTGTTCCTCTGTTGTATGTGTATATGGCATTTGTGGACATATATTTTGTATCGTACATAGTTGACATTGTATGCCTATATGGCATTCTTGTAAGCCTATATGGCTATTTTGTATATATGTTATACTTATATCGACAGATATTGATGTATGCCTATATGGATATTTGGTTAATACAAATCTTTTTTATTGATGGCGTCCATACTTGCATTATAAATCCACTTTTGAATGGATATTTGTAGATGGCTACTTCAAATATTTAAAGTCCGATTGTATTACATAGGATGTTTGTATTTTCTTTGATAGGCTTGATAGGCCATGGATTACATGATGGTGTTTGATGGAAAAGTATGGTACTAGAAGACTCTAGTTCATTCTTAACAGGCTTGTGATTGATAATATCTTTGCATGATTGCACTTGATCTTGGATCATGGGCATGTTGTTAGGATTTTGATTGCATTGTGATGTTTGATGGATAGGCATGGTGTAAGATACCCAACTAGTTCTACGAAAATTTTTCCTTACTTAAACAATTTTACTTGCTATACAACACAAAGATATACATCAAAGATAACTATTTGAATGAATCAACCTTAGAGTTGGGTACTTGTCTAGTTATTTGACTCAATCAACTTGTAATGTCTTATTACATGGATAATGCTTTCAATAGCATGAAGTTACAACTTATTCAATGGAGATACAAAAGAAAGGCCTTGAAGCGTTGATGTTTACAATGGCGTCTACACTTGATAAACTCAATCAAACTCAATGATGTCAACTGAATGTCAACACCTCACAATATCACAAGGGAGCATCACCTTGCTTGTTGCATGGATGAACGTCATAGTTGCAAATGGAAAGAGTGCCTTACTTAGATTTGATTTCTGGATGCCAGAATTGGATGCCAGATTTGAAATTATTTCCACGCCAAAGTGTATGGACTTCTCCAAAGAGGGCACCAAAATGGATTGTCCTTCATATTAAGGGCGCCCAAAAGAGAAGTTTGGATACCTATAAGCGCCTAACTCCATGATGTTCCGCCTTCTAATCTACTTTGAATAATAAGAGAGATGTGATGTTGTTATCTTCATGTAAGAGTAGATGATGATGACATGGAGTAGAGATCTCTCTAGGACTGGATGAAGCCTTGCTTGATGATAAGATGAAGATGAAGTGATCCTTCATGACGACCCTTGAAGTGACCCTCTTGGAGTTGTGGACTTTGAAACTTTGAAGATTGAGAGATCTTGAAACTCGAATGGATGAATGTCTATCATTGATGAAGTACACTTGCAAGATATTCCTCAGAGAACTTGAATGGATAGATGCCTTGAAATTTCAACATGACGTTAGTGATGAAGAGTATTGACATGTTGGACTTGATGTGACCTTGCTGAAGGCGCATTTTCTTTCTTAGCATGATCATCCCAAACCAAGGCGCCAACTTGGAAAACCCTGTGAAGGCGCCACTATCTGGAATTTCTTCCAAGGTGTTAAAACTTGACATCTTTTCTTCTCTAGGTACTATCTCCTTCAAGGCGCTCCTTAAAATCATTGGAAGTGCTCAGGACTTACCTTAGTCCAAAGCGCCACAATCCATTCCTTAAAGCACAAAGAATTCTCAAAGGCGCCCCTATTTACCTCTAAGCACTCAAATATCATTTAGATTCAAAGCGCACATTTAGCTCCAAAGTGCAAATTTCCATCATCAACCCATCAAGGTGCATCATCTTCCCTTTGTATCCCCTTCAAGGCACAGACATTCACTTCTTCACACTCAAACTCACTCTCTGGTGCCAGAATAGGTGTATAACTTCAAATAAGGCGCTAATCTTAGGTTTCTAAGTACTTAGTTTGATCTTAAGGCTATCCTTCCTCTAAGCACTCTCTACAACTCCCTCACTGAAGGCCCTCTGTAAGTTTGGGCGCATTTCATCCCAAGGTGCTTCAACATCATCCAAGGCGCAAATTCACTCTCCAAGACAAGGTGCAAAAAACCCTATCCTAAGGTGCTCAAATCTTGCTTCTAGACCTAGGCGCACAAACATGAGATTGTGACTTCAATCATCATTCTTGGTTAAGGCACACAAACTCTCATTCAAGGCGCATATATTTCTCCAACAAGGTGCATATATTCCTCCAACAAGGCACATATTCAATTCTAGGGCGCTCTATCTTGGATTAAATCAGGGTATCTCCTCAACAAGGCGCTCCAAACCATACCAAGACGCTAAAACACTTAATGCAAGTTCTTCAAGTGCTTATCCAACTTGATTCCTCCAACACAGGGCGCTCAATCTACTTTCTCAAACTTTCAACTCAAATCCTCACCTTATATTCTCCAAGGCAAAAAGGTGCAATTTGATTGAGGGCGCTAAAACTCTTAGGCGCACTTATCTCCCTGAACTTACCTCTCTTCTTCCCTAGGCGCCAGAAACACCTCTTTATCTCAACTAGGCACTTATCTTCTCTAGGCGCACATGGTCTTCAAGGCGCATTTCATTCATCAAGGCACCTATCTCTAACAATCTCAACACTCAAAGGGACTCAAGACTCATCTGGACACCATCACTTCCCTAAAGGTGCAAAATTGGTGTAGATACATTCCATTTATTAAGGATCATTCTGGTGCCCAAATCTTGTCAAAGCAAAGGATCAATAGGTTCTCTCCAAGGCGCACTCCAGGGTTTGATCTTGCAAGACTTCTCACATCAAAATTTTGACCAAGACACTCAAGGCGCTAGTCTTTATCATCTAACCCTACAGTGCACTTACTCATTATGATATACTCCTCAACTTTGTATTCAACCTTGCCCAAGGCGCATATTCACTATAAGGCATTCTCACTTTGTCAAGGCTCAGAGGGCTTCAACTTGCTAAAGGGTAGAGGTCTAGGCGCATATCTGACTTGAAGCTCAAGGCGCTCCAACCCTCTTGCTCTGGAATTCCTTCTAGGCACTAAGTGACTTCTCCAATTCCTTGACAACATTTGAAGTGTTTTACCTTCTCAATGTGCTCCTTCGAACTTGACTCCAAGGTGTTATAATCTCAAAGGTGCTGACATCATCTCAACCAAAGGTGCTCAATGATTCATCCCATATCTAGGCGCTAAAACACTTAATCAACCAAGTCATTCAAGGCACCATTCAGTAAACTCATCTTCCATGATATTCCTATCAAGGCGCATATCACTTCTCTCATGGGCTTTAGGCGCTCAGTTGAGTGTTTCAATACTACTTAGGTGCCAAATTCATTTTAATGCACCAAACACAAAGAGCTTTCAAACACTGGGCGCTCACAAAGAGTCTTCCAACCTTGGGCGCTAAATTAGGTCTTTGCAACTATCCAAGGCGCATATCTTGGTTTAAACAACTTATGGTGCCAAGACAACTTCTCATTAGGGCGCTCAAAACACTTGTGTTTACATTTGAAGTGCTTTACCTTCTTAAGGTGCTCCAGACTAACCTGACTCCAAGGCGCTCCATCATCATCCTTAAGGCGCTAAAAACATCATCTCCACTCTAGGCAAAAACATCATCCAACTCCTTAAGGCACTTCACTGTCAAAGTCTGAAGGCGCTCTACCTAGACCTTTCCCCTAGGCGCCAGAACTCCTAAGCACTCACCAGATAACTCTCTTCTTCAAGGCACAAATCTTCCTATACTATGATTGCCTCTAAAACGCCGATTAACGTGATGTGAGGGTGCAAAGGCTACTCCAATCCTCAGTGAGTGCCTAGTTTAAACAAGGAGAAATAAAGCATTCAAAACTATCCAAACGATCATCCCCTTCCTAATGTCTTCACTGCTTCGGAAAAACTTGGCCAAAATGACACATAACAACTCCTGTGCAAAGCACCTGAGCAAGAAAAGAGGGGGTCCCCAATCTGATGGGGTGATGTGTGATTTGGGCACATGTGTGATTTGGTCAAAAACAGGTGCCTAGAGTGAATAGGCTTTCATCCTGACTTAATACACTGCCTAGAGTGGATATTAGCGCCTTCGTATGGTTTGGAGCGCCTTTAGCTATGCCTTGAGGAGATTTTCTTACATCTTTAAGGAGGTTCTGACACCTTGCCCCCTTTGGTATCTAGCACCCTAGTGGCTTTAACCTAACGCCTTTGGAGTCCAAAATGCGCCTTTGAAAGTTGAAGTGAACCTTGATAATTGGAGTCTTCATAATGAGCGCCTAGGTCTTGTTGAGTAGAATACCCCACAATGTGCGCCTAGGTCTTTAAGAAGAGTAATGATACTTGAGATAGAGTGCCTTGAGGAGGTAGTTGAGTGCCTTGGATTGAATAATTGGAGTTCAAGGAAGGTTTGAGCACCCAAGGCATATGGCTAGAGAAGTTGTAGAAAAGACCACTTTTGGCGCCTTAAAAGTTTGAATGCTTGGGGAGTTTTTGCAAAGATCTAGTTTGAGCGCCCTTATGCCCTAGGATCATCTAGTTTGTGCGTCTTGTAATGAGGAGTTCATGTAAGTTTGGAATGAGCGCCTTGAATAAGTGTAAACTAGCCTAAAGAAGGGTATGTGCGCCTTGAGCATTCCAGAGATAACTGTGCGCCTAGAACAATATGAGCGCTCATGATGATGATTAACGCCCTGATGAGACTATGAGCGCCTTGTTTAGGAGATACCTTGTTTGATCATAAAATGTGCCTTGAGTCTTGAAGGTTTTGAGCGCTAGGTCATTTGGATGTTGGGATGTTGGTATGCACCCAAGATTGAGGTAAGTGAGCGCTTGTAATGGAGGAGAGCAATGAGATGGAATGTCTTGTAGAGATTGGCGCCCAGAGACCCATTTTTGCGCCTTTGATGATGACCATTTTTGCATAAGAGTTTAGCGCCTTAGATTTGTAAACTTTCTCTTTGGGCACCCCTGAGTGAATGTTGGCGCCTTGGACAACTAAATACGCCTTTGATGGAGTGGAGCCCAGAAGGGGAGTAGGAGGAAACCCAATCTTCAAGATTCATCAAGATTCAAAGTTTAGGTCAGAGGTTATCCACTTTATCCAAGGAAGGTGTTATCATCTACACTCCGAGAAGGTAATGTCAAAGGCCATCATGAAGGATCACTTCATCAACTTCAAGTCCTTCAAGTTCAAGTCCTTTCACCTAGCAAGTCCAAGAGAGATTTCTACTCTGATTCATGAAGTAAGCTTATATCATCCTTATCTACTCTGCGAGAAGAAGAAACATTACAAAGTCAATCAAATGAGTTACAAGTACCATACATCCAATTGCAAGGAGTGAACCACCTTAAGGAAAAATAGTTCTCTTGAAGTTACTTGAAATGTCAAAAGGTTTAGCGCCTCCAAGTAAGGTCAGAGGTGAGGTTAGAGGTGAAATGCGCCTTTGGACCATTCTGGCGCCTTGGATGAAGAACCTATATCTTGAGCCCAAGAGGTAAAATTTGCGCTGTAGTGGATTTGGAGAGTTACAGAGATTAGAGAAAAGCGCCTTCAAGACAGAGTTGTTCAAGGCGCATGTGTGATTTGGTCAACAACAGGCGCCTAGAGTGAATAGGCTTTCATCCTGACTTAATACACTGCCTCCGTCTGACGATTTTTGGGTCAGCAGAAAACCTTTCACCACGGGCAAATGCCTCAGAGCTATAAAAAATTGAGAGAGGTTATTGTAGAGGCACTCTACGTGATCCTGTTGCCTCAGACGGAATGTTTTTAAGTGACACAGTTTTTGAGTAACATCTCGTCAAAGATTGCTGCCTTTTTGCACTTTGGACTCTTCAGGGATATCGTCGATATAATGTAGCTCCGACTGTTTCGACATGTTTGGGTGAAAAATAGGACCATGCCTAGCATAAATATACCCATTCGGACGCGTTGGAACAGTCAGTTTGGTCGCATTAGGAGCAAGACGAAAGTTACACCCCTTTGCAACTTTACACTGCCTCCTTCTGACGATTTTTGGGGCAGTAGAAAACCTTTCACCACGGGCAAATGCCTCAGAGCTATAAAAAACCGAGAGAGGTTATTGTAGAGGCACTCTATGTGATCACGTTGCCTCAGACGGAATGTTTCTAAGTGACACAGTTTTCAAGTAACATCTCATCAAAAATTGCTGCCTTTTTACACTTTGGACTCTTCAGGGATATCGTCGGTACAATGTAGCTCCGACTGTTTCGACATGTTTGGGTGAAAAATAGGACCATGTCTAGCATAAATGTACCATTCAGATGCGTTGGAACAGTCAATTTGGTCGTAGCAGGAGCAGGACGAAAGTTACACCCCTTTGCAACTTTACACTGCCTCCTTCTGACGATTTTTGGGGCAGCAGAAAACCTTTCACCACGGGCAAATGCCTCAGAGCTATAAAAAACTGAGAGAGGTTATTGTAGAGGCACTCTACGTGATCACGTTGCCTCAGACGGAATGTTTCTAAGTGACACAGTTTTCGAGTAACATCTCGTCAAAGATTGTTGCCTTTTTGCACTTTGGACTCTTCAGGGATATCATCGGTACAATGTAGCTCCGACTGTTTCGACATGTTTGGGTGAAAAATAGGACCATGCCTAGCATAAATGTACCCATTCGGACGCGTTGGAATAGTCATTTTGGTCGCATCGGGAGCAGGACGAAAGTTACACCCCTTTGCAACTTTACACTACCTCCTTCTGACGATTTTTGAGGCAGCAGAAAATATTTCACCACGGGCAAATACCTCAGAGCTATAAAAAATTGAGAGAGGTTATTGTAGAGGCACTCTACGTGATCCCGTTGCCTCAAACAGAATGTTTCTAAGTGACACAGTTTTCGAGTAACATCTCGTCAAAGATTGCTGCCTTTTTGCACTTTGGACTCTTCAGGGATATCGTCGGTACAATGTAGCTCCGACTGTTTCGACATGTTTGGGTGAGAAATAGGACCATGCCTAGCATAAATGTACCCATTTGGACGTGTTGGAACAGTCAGTTTGGTCGCATTAGGAGCAGGACGAAAGTTACACCCCTTTGCAACTTTACACTGCCTCCTTCTGACGATTTTTGGGGCAGCAGAAAACCTTTCACCACGGGCAAATGCCTCAGAGCTATAAAAAAACTGAGAGAGGTTATTGTAGAGGCACTCTACATGATCACGCTGCCTCAGATGGAATGTTTCTAAGTGACATAGTTTTCGAGTAACATCTCGTCAAAGATTGTTGTCTTTTTGCACTTTGGACTCTTCAGGGATATCGTCAGTACAATGTAGCTCCGACTGTTTCGACATGTTTGGGTGAGAAATAGGACCATGCCTAACATAAATGTACCCATTCGGACGCGTTGGAACAGTCAATTTGGTCGCATTAGGAGTAGGATGAAAGTTACACCCCTTTGCAACTTTACACTGCCTCCTTCTGACGATTTTTGGGGCAGCAGAAAACCTTTCACCACGGGCAAATGCCTCAGAGCTATAAAAAACTGAGAGAGGTTATTGTAGAGGCACTCTACATGATCACGTTGCCTCAGACGAAATATTTCTAAGTGACACAGTTTTCGAGTAACATCTCGTCAAAGATTGCTGCCTTTTTGCACTTTGGACTCTTTAGGGATATCATCAGTACAATGTAGCTCCGACTGTTTCGACATGTTTGGGTGAAAAATACGACCATGCCTAGCATAAATGTACCCATTCGGACGCGTTGGAACAGTCAGTTTGGTCGCATCAGGAGCAGGACGAAAGTTACACCCCTTTGCAACTTTACACTGCCTCCTTCTGACGATTTTTGAGGCAGCAGAAAACCTTTCACCACGGGCAAATGCCTCAGAGCTATAAAAAACCGAGAGAGGATATTGTAGAGGCACTCTATGTGATCACGTTGCCTTAGACAGAATGTTTCTAAGTGACACGGTTTTCGAGTAACATCTCGTCAAAGATTGCTGCCTTTTTGCACTTTGGACTCTTCAGGGATATCGTCGGTACAATGTAGCTCCGACTGTTTCGACATGTTTGGGTGAAAATTAGGACCATGCCTAGCATAAATGTACCCATTCGGACGCGTTGGAACAGTCAGTTTGGTTGCATCAGGAGCAGGACGAAAGTTACACCCCTTTGCAACTTTACACTGCCTCCTTCTGACGATTTTTGGGGCAGCAGAAAACCTTTCACCACAGGCAAATGCCTCAGAGCTATAAAAAATCAAGAGAGGTTATTGTAGAGGCACTCTACGTGATCCTGTTGCCTCAGATGGAATGTTTCTAGGTGACACAATTTTCAAGTAACATCTCGTCAAAGATTGCTGCCTTTTTGCACTTTGGACTCTTTAGGAATATCGTCGGTACAATGTAGCTCTGACTGTTTCGACATGTTTGGGTGAAAAATAGGACCATGCCTAGCATAAATGTACCCATTCAGATGCATTGGAATAGTCAGTTTGGTCGCATTAGGAGCAGGACGAAAGTTACACCCCTTTGCAACTTTACACTGCCTCCTTCTGACGATTTTTGGGGTAGCAGAAAACCTTTCACCACGGGCAAATGCCTCAGAGCTATAAAAACCGAGAGAGGTTATTGTAGAGGCACTCTACGTGATCACGCTGCCTCAGACGGAATGTTTCTAAGTGACACAGTTTTCGAGTAACATCTTGTCAAAGATTGCTGCCTTTTTGCACTTTGGACTCTTCAGGGATATCGTCGGTACAATGTAGCTCCGACTGTTTCGACATGTTTGGGTGAGAAATAGGACCATGCCTAGCATAAATGTACCCATTCGAATGCTTTGGAACAGTCAGTTTGGTCGCATTAGGAGCAGGATTAAAGTTACACCCCTTTGCAACTTTACACTGCCTCCTTCTGACGATTTTTGGGGCAGCAGAAAACCTTTCACCACGGGCAAATGCCTCAAAGCTATAAAAAACTGAGAAAGGTTATTGTAGAGGCACTCTATGTGATCGCGTTGCCTTAGACGGAATGTTTCTAAGTGACACGATTTTCGAGTAACATCTCATCAAAGATTGCTACCTTTTTGCACTTTGGACTCTTCAGGGATATCGTCGGTACAATGTAGGTCCGACTGTTTCGACATGTTTGGGTGAAAAATAGGACCATGCCTAGCATAAATGTACCCATTCGGACGCGTTGGAACAGTCAGTTTGGTCACAGCAGGAGCAGGACGAAAGTTACACCCCTTTGCAACTTTACACTGCCTCCTTCTGACGATTTTTGGGGCAGCAAAAAACCTTTCACCACGGGCAAATGCCTCAGAGCTATAAAAAACTGAGAGAGGTTATTGTAGAGGCACTCTACATGATCACGTTGCCTCAGACGGAATGTTTCTAAGTGAAACAGTTTTCGAGTAACATCTTGTCAAAGATTGTTGCCTTTTTGCACTTTGGACTCTTCAAGGATATCGTCGGTACAATGTAGCTCCAACTGTTTCGACATGTTTGGGTGAAAAATAGGACCATGCCTAGCATAAATGTACCCATTCAGACACGTTGGAACAGTCAGTTTGGTCGCATTAGGAGCAGGACGAAAGTTACACCCCTTTGCAACTTTACACTGCCTCCTTCTGACGATTTTTGGGGCAGCAGAAAACCTTTCACCGCGGGCAAATGCCTCAGAGCTATAAAAATTGAGAGAGGTTATTGTAGAGGCACTCTACGTGATCTCGTTGCCTCAGACGGAATGTTTCTAAGTGACACGATTTTCGAGTAACATCTCGTCAAATATTGCTGCCTTTTTGCACTTTGGACTCTTCAGGGATATCGTCGGTACAATGTAGCTCTGACTGTTTCGACATGTTTGGGTGAGAAATAGGACCATGCCTAGCATAAATGTACCCATTGGGATGCGTTGGAACAGTCAGTTTGGTCGCATTAGGAGCAGGACGAAAGTTACACCCCCTTGCAACTTTACACTGCCTCCTAACGATTTTTGGGGCAGCAGAAAACCTTTCACCACGGGTAAATGCCTCAGAGCTATAAAAAATCGAGCGAGGTTATTGTAGAGGCACTCTACGTGATCACGTTGCCTTAGATGGAATATTTTTAAGTGATACGGTTTTTGAGTAACATCTCGTCAAAGATTGTTGCCTTTTTGCACTTTGGACTCTTCAGGGATATCGTCGGTACAATGTAGCTCCGACTGTTTCGACATGTTTGGGTGAAAAATAGGACCATGCCTAGCATAAATGTACCCATTCGGACGCGTTGGAATAGTCAATTTGGTCGCATCAGGAGCAGGACAAAAGTTACACCCCTTTGCAACTTTACACTGCCTCCTTCTGACGATTTTTGGGGCAGCAGAAAACCTTTCACCACAGGTAAATGCCTCAGAGCTATAAAAAACTGAGAGAGGTTATTATAGAGGCATTCTACATGATAGCGTTGCCTCAGACGAAATGTTTCTAAGTGACACAGTTTTCGAGTAACATCTCGTCAAAGATTGTAGCCTTTTTGCACTTTGGACTCTTTAGGGATATCGTTGGTACAATGTAGCTCAGACTGTTTCGACATGTTTGGGCAAAAAACAAGACTATGCCTAGCGTAAATGTACCCATCCAGATGCGTTGGAATAGTCAGTTTGGTCACATCACGAGCAGGACACCAAAAATGCAAAAGTTGCTTTGTGCAACTTGACAACATTGACACGTTTTTGCAACATGACTCAAAGACTCAAACTGACCTCAAATGACTCAAAGTGACTTAAAATCACCTTGATTTGGTGCCCAATGTACATTATAGAGGTTGAGGCGCTCCTTATCATTCAAACATCTTAGATGAGCGCATAGGAAAGGAAAAAGCTCTAAGTTTCATCATCATGAGCGCCTAATATCAAGAGACTTTAATGCATTGATTTGGCGCCCTATATGTGAAGGAAGATCTAAAGGCATGAAAGTGGATGTCATATTGCAAGAGTTTGGATCATCAAAATTGAAAGAAATAAGTCTATTAAGCTTGGGCGCCCTTGGTCTTCTTTTCATTCATTATGAGCGCCTTGGGAGAATGGTATATAGGTCATCATCATGATTGGGCGCCCTGGATCCAGAGTGTTGGAGATATCATCAAATGGTGTCTAGTAGGGTGAGTTATGAGTTTGGTCGCATCAGGAGCAGGACACCAAAAATGCATAACATGATGATGTAAAAATGTGTACATATGTGTAAAAATGCAGGAGGAAATAAAAAAATACAAACCTTACAAATTAATGTGCATACTTACAACTCAATGTAACATAACTTTACAAAATCAATGTGAATACTTACAAATTATTCCAATGAACCATCCGGATCTGCTCTACTCTTTATTGTGTCAAGTATTGCTTCATGGTCAGACTCACGCACCTTCCACAATATTTTGTTCAAAGGTCTACCCCGATACTTTATCAAATGAACATTGGATGCCATGACAAGGTTCGAGTAATGAAGAATCTTTCGATGCATGTCAAAGTCCTGAAATAGCCAAATATTAACACTCTTATGTGGGTACCTTCTAAGCCATGTTCCAGTAATAACCACTGATCCTGTAGGGCATTCGATGTTTTCTCCATCTGTAACAGGGGCCTCCAATTTCTTTTTGGCCTCAACACAACGACATAAGTAATAATCTGTTCCCTCTTCATTATCTTCATCTGCAATAACTGCATATACGTGTCCTACATTGATATGTGTAGCAAATTAGATGAAATTAGTCAACATTACAAAAACACTACAAAGTAAGATGACATTACCTGGTTGAACTAGATGAAATTAGATGCATATACGTGCCCTATATTACCTGGTTGAACTAAATCTGATATGTGGTCAAAGTCAACTGACGATTCCATCTGTGTTAGTTCCAGTGCCGTTGGGGGTCGATATGTGTCAAGTGGGCTAAGATAACTTAACTGCCATTCGTCAACCCACTCCTTTGACTCGCACTCATCCCAGACTTGAATTGAACAGGAAGAACAAAAGCATGACATCTTTCGTGTATGGATACTCCATGAACCTGCAATTGAGCTTCTGAAAGAGTGCATCTCATTTGATCCTGTCAGTGTACAACAATCCTCATATGGTGCAATGTTAGTATCATCTATCAACCAAAAAAATCTACGAACTAAAGACTTACCTTCATTACCTGGACCCATGGAAGCATTACACCACTCGACAATCGATTTTGCATCTGTCAACTTTGCATTGTCTTTATACTTTAATTGTTCTCGTGCTATGGCTCTTTTGATACATGCTCCTGCACCATCATGCTCCCCCTTTCCATGCCCGGCCTCACAAAAGTTCCACATATGTTGAATACCTGTAAAATTATGCCTCCTACTCAGCCAATAGAAATTCCACGAGTTCTTGAATTGTGATGCACAATTATCTGACCATATGATATGCTGACTGAACGATATGCCCCTTCTAGCCAAATCATTGTAGAACACCTGAAAGCAACCTTACATGAACTCTGTAGAATGCATGCGATCATCACTAATATAGAAATTATACTCCCTTATGATCTTTCTGTCATCCTCTGTACTATCATTCGCATGAATGAATGCGATGTGCACAAATATAGAAACCTATGTGGAGTTGTAATATTGTGATTGTACCTCACGCTGTGGCTGTAGACTGTAGTTCTCTGCAAAGTCGACGACTGAAACAATGCTACCAACCGGAAATGTGTCCTTGCATAACTTGAATTGCAAGTCCAACCATCGAGCTCTATGGGCATGTCTTGCATACTCATACACTATGCTGTCACGAAATATAGGCATAAACTGATACACTGGAATTTTTTCAATAACTAATTCACACCTTGTTGCTTCTTTACCATCTTTTGTATTGTATGCCACTGTTTTATACTTGCCAAACTCTACTAGTTCATTTCCAACCGCATGTGTTATTTCCATATGTTCACATATTGGCAAATGTTGCAAGCTACCGCAACGATGACATGTGCCATCCAAGCATAATTTCTTGTAGAATATTTGACCTTCCTCTCTTTCACATAAAATTCTTGATATGAAGTCTCTTAAAGATGTTGGTGGGGCACATATGGCATAACCCTGCAAATCATTGTTAGTATGCATATCTAAACATATAGACCTATAAGAATCAAAATGGTTAGAAAATTCAATATGTAATCTACAACAACAAGTAGTGCGTGTGTGATTTATCTTAACATAGAAAGGTTTTAGCATTTCAAAATATCTTTGACAAATTTTAATTTGAGGATACTTCTCTAGAAATTTACCATAAAACTGTGTTTGAGTCTCATCCAAAAAATGCTTTGGATGTGGCTCGCGGTTCTGACTACCAATTCTCCTTCTTACCACATCCCTTTGATTCGGAGATACCCTTGTGTAATTCTTCCAAAAGTCTTCAATTAGTGATCTCATGCTTCAACAATTAGTTTATCTTTTCGTGGTAGTCTCCCCGAGAACGCCCATAATTCATTGGCATTAGTGTCCTCAATTCTTTGGCATCTTCCAACGGCTCTTGATAAAGTTTTCCTATTAATTCTCAATTCTTGACTTGTCTTTCTAATGAGACGAGCTTTCCTCATTTGACTACTTACTATAGTCAATGTAATCACACGCCGTGTTGCATTACTATCTTTTGTGCATGAGGTGTTACCCACACTCTCATACGCACTCATTAGATTCTTGACAATAGATTTTTCACTTGAAGCCTCTGATGTTCTCAACCCAAGAATCTTCATGATAGACCTATACTTTATACTTCGCATCATTTCAACGAATAGTTGACATCTTGCAGTCTCATTTAACTTTTCAAAGAACAATCTCCAAATCTTATTAGCATATCTTCTACAAGTGCGTTTTGGAATCTTACCTTCCATTGGCTGCAAAATATTCTTATCAATATCAATCAAATACTTTGGCTTTCTATGCAAAATTCTAGGTGGTGTCAAGTTAGGTAAATTCATCTCAACATTAGGAAATTCATCAATATTTAAATGAGATGGGTTAGATGGCATACCTTCGATCGAAGATGGAATAGATGACATACCTTGAGGTTGAGGTGGGAACGATGGCGTACCTCCTTCATCACATGTGAGTGATGATGTACTCTCAACTTGAGATGTGGTAGATGGTGTCCCTACATGTTGATCTTCGGTAAAGGATGTGTCTCCAACTATGGTATTCAAATCTCTCGTACCACGAAGTTTTTGCATTCGTTCTCTTTGTGCCGCCAATACCATATCTCTTTGTGATGGTTGTGGTTCCTCTTCAATTGGTATGTCTTCATTTATCGTGTCCAATTTCCTCTTCTCACGAAGTTCCCTCATAACCATTGCTTTCTTTGCATTCTTAGCTTCTATCTCTTCCTGTGTTGGTTTAATTCTTGATCGTTTCCTCGGCATGACGGAGAATTTGTCTGTAGCATGATAAAGAGACCAATATTAGTTCCTAATAAATGAATACATGATAATAGTGGGATTGTATTTTTTTATGTTGTAAGGATTTATTCTTGTATAGTTTGACATCATGGTATGAACTAAGGTTTGTTTATTACACATAATTATTAAAGAGCCCAAGTGTAGAAAATATACATGGCATCATGTGAGATTGTAGGTTGCTTTCTTGATTGGGAATGCGTCTATTTTAAACATGTATGATAAAGCATAATAAAGTAATTCAATCTGAAATAAGGAAAATGTAAAGAACATGCATGTAAAGACTTGACATACCTAAAAAACGAAGATTTGAATGGAGAGAGTACCCAATTATGTAGTGTTTTTATCTTCTTGCATCAAACTCCTCAACAATTTGAGTTTTTCACACTTGCTTCCTTTTCAATGTTAAATTCTTAAAATTGAATCACAATTAACATTTGCAATACTACAAAAATTGAAACTTGAATAGATATATATCAAACTTGGTTTGAAAACTATGTTATTTCCTCCTCAAGTTGGCAAAGCAAAAAAGGTGGTGGAAAGATCATGCAAAGGTGGTACAATGTGTCAAATGTGCATGTGAACTTCCCAATAGCATGAAAGCACTTCTTTTTTGTCAGAGCACGCGCAGAATCAGTAAGAAAATAGAGCATGTGGGCCTGGATCATGGGGGTAACCACTTTTTTACCATTTCAGTAGAAATACAAAACGCGAGCGCATTATAACAGGCTCGCGCTATAACGCGCTCGTGTTTTGTCCTGCTATAGATCCCTAATCCCTAAACCCTCAACTCTGATCCCTTGACCCTCAACCCTCAATGTCAAATCCTAATCCCTCAACCCTCAACCCTATCCCTAAACCCTCAACCCTCAACGTCAAATCCTAATCCCTCAACCCTAATCCGTCAACCCTCCAACCCTATCCCTAATCCTTACAACCCTCAACCCTAATCCCTCAACCCTTAACTCTGATCCATCAACCCTCAACACTATACCTTAAACCCTAATCCCTTCAACCTCAACCCTATCCCTAAACCCTTGACCCTCGAACCTCAACCCTCGACGTCAAACCCTAATCCCTCAACCCTTAACTCTGATCCCTCATCTCTCAACCCTAACCCTAAACCCTCAACCCTCAACATCAAACCCTAATCCCTCAACCCTCAACCCTAATCTGTCATCCGTCATCCCTCAACTCTAATCCCTCATTCCTAAACCCTAAACGCTATTCCTAAACACTCTACTGTAACCCTAATTCCTCGACCCTCAACCCTATCCCTAAACCCTTGACCCTCGAACCTCAACCCTCAACCCTCAACATCAAACCCTAATCCCTCAACCCTTAACTCTGATCCCTCGACCTTCAACCCTGATCCTAAACCCTAAACCCTCAACGCCAAATTCTAATCCCTCAACCCTTCACTCTAATCCCTCAACCCTAAACTCTATCCCTAAACCCTCAACACTATACCTTAAACCCTAATCCCTCAACCCTAACCCTAAACCTTGTCCCTAAACCCTAATCCCTCAACCCTCAACCCTAATATGTCATCCGTCATCCCTCAACTCTAATCCCTCATTCCTAAACCCTAAACGCTATCCCTATTCCTAGAACCTCAACGGGCTCGATACTATACCTTAAACCCTAATCCCTCTACCATCGACACTCTTATTTAACCCTAATCCCTTGACCATTAACCCTATCCCTCAACCTCAACCCTCAACCCTCAACTCTCAACATTAAACCCTAATTCATCAACCCTAAACCCTAATCCCTCAAACCTAAACCCTATCCCTAAACCATCAACCCTCAACACTATACCTTAAACCCTAATCCCTCAACCTTCAACCCTAAACCTTATCCCTAAACCCTAATCCCTCAACCCTCAACCCTAATCCCTCATCCCTCAACTCTAATCCCTCATCCCTAAACCCTAAATGCTATCCCTATTCCTAAACCCTCAACAAACTCGATACTATACCTTAAACTCTAATCCCTTATCCCTAAACCCTCCAACCCTATCCCTAATCCTTACACCCTCCACACTCTACTTTAACCCTAATCCTTTCAACCTCAACCCATCCCTAAACCTTGACCCTCGAACCTCAACCCTCAACCCTCGACGTCAAACCCTATTCCCTCAACCCTTAACTCTGATCCCTCATCTCTCAACCCTAACCCTAAACCCTAAACCCTCAACCCTCAACGTCAAATCCTAATCCCTCAACCCTAAACCCTATCCCTAAACCCTCAACACTATACCTTAAACCCTAATCCCTAATCCCTCAACCCTAAACCTTATCCCTAAACCCTAATCCCTCAACCCTCAACCCTAATCTGTCATCCCCCAACTCTAATCCTTCATCCCTAACCCCTAAATGCTATCCCTATTCCTACACCCTCAACAGAATCGATACTATACCTTAAACCCTAATCCCTTATCCCTAAACCCTCCAACCCTATCCCTAATCCTTATACCCTCCACACTCTACTTTAACCCTAATTCCTCGACCCTCAACCCTATCCCTAAACCCTTGACCCTCGAACCTCAACCCTCAACGTCAAACCCTAATCCCTCAACCCTTAACTCTGATCCCTCGACCCTCAACACTATACCTTAAACCCTAATCCATATCCCTCAACCCTTAACCCTTAAAACTTAAACCCTATCCCTACACCCTCAACACTTTACACTATATCTTAAGCCTTAAACCCTCATCCCTAAAGCCTCAACCCTCAATCCTTAAACCTTCAACCCTAAACCCTATCCCTAATCCCTCTACCCTCGACACTATAACCCTAACCTCGACATTAAATGCTAATCCGTCAACCCTAAACCCTAATCCTAAACCCTCAACCCTCAACCCTCAACACTATACCTTAAACCCTAATCCCTCAACCCTCAACCCTAAACCTTATCCCTAAACCCTAATCCCTCAACCCTCAACCCTAATCCATCATCCCTCAACTATAATCCCTCATCCCTAATCCCTAAATGCTATCCCTATTCCTAAACTCTCAACAGACTCGATACTATACCTTAAACCCTAATCCCTTATCCCTAAACCCTCCAACCCTATCCCTAATCCTTACACCCTCCACACTCTACTTTAACCCTAATCCCTCGACCCTAAACCCTATCCCTAAACCCTTGACCCTTGAACCTCAACCCTCAACCCTTAATGTCAAACCCTAATCCCTCAACCCTCAACCATAATCTGTCATCCCTCATCCCTAAACCTTAAACACTATCCCTATTCCTAGACCCTCAACGGGCTCGATACTATACCTTAAACGCTAATCCCTTATCCGTAAACCCTCCAACTCTATCCCTTATGCCTTAACCCTCATGATTAATAGCCTTGAACGTAAAAAAATTTGAGTGGGACATAACGCGCTCGCGTTATGTCAAACATGGCAAAAGACAGACTTGCGGGAAAGAAAAATGCAAGGCAAAACATAACGCGAGCACGTTATAACGCGCTCGCGTTATTTCTTGCTTTGGGAATCCCAAGCCTTAGGCTTGGGATTTGCTTTGGATTTCCAACCCAAAGGCTTGGAGTGCCTTATGAACAGTCACAGACGTGTTTTCCTATATTCTTCAAAATTTCACATAATTTCGTTCGTGCTAACCCTCATATTTGCACGTGTTTCAAGGTTGAACAAATCAAACACATGGGTAATGTTAGGCTTTCTCTTAGCTATTTGACGATGTGATTTTTTTCACATTTTAACAATGTTAAGCCTTTCATCTTTAATTTCTTTTGTTTGTGTGTCCGTTTTTAGGCAAAAACCACTGTTTGGTCTTTTTTCATTGTAAAATAACTATTCATTCAAATTTCAAAAAATTTATATATTTAGAAACTAGACTCCATTCTACAAATATTAAAAAAATAAAAAAATGATTTTCAATTAGTTTTCAAAATTTATAGGGGTAGCACGGCCAAAATTCTATTTTTTAGGATGTGTCCACTTTAAAAATTAGTAAAAAATCAAATATTCATCAAAAAATTATCAAAAAAATCAGGCATAAACTACATGCTATTAGCTAATTTTTCACTGAAGCGATTTTAAAAATACCAAAAAAAAGTTGACCTTTTGAGGGAGCCACAAAACATGCTATGTTATGTTTTTTTGACAGAAACAACACCAATTTCTGTGGCTCCCTCTTTTGAACCCCTTAATCTATGCCATTTTCAAAACAAAATAGTAGTTTAGAAAGTAGACTCGGAGCACTACGAACATTGTTTTGGTTGCATCTCCAAATTTTGAGTGTAACTATGCTCAATTTCTCATCCAAGGCCAATATTTCCTGATTTCAGAAAAAAAGTGGCCACTTAAGACCCCTTTTTGGCCCCCCATCTTCTTGCACTTACCCGAATAGGGGTTGTATTTATAGATTTGTGAGGAAGAAGATCAACGACACAGAATGAATAAGAAGATCAACGGTTGATGAAATTTGAGAGGATGTGTGCGAATAGGGAGAGGACAAGTGTCTTACTCCTTCATGCATCAAGAGAGTTAACATAATAGATTGAAGAGTTAATTGAGATGATTGATCAATTAACAGAATTGATTGGAGAGATAAGTAGGCCAATTGGGGAGTTGACTGAGATGATTGAACAGTGAACTCAAATGACTAATCAGTTATCTATTTTGATTGATGAGTTAACTTATCTGACTGGAGGAGAAATAGGACATGTGGGTGAGAGAATATTAGCTAATTAAATATTATATAAATATTTAATTACATGTGCACGTGAATTAATTGAATTATTTTTTGTATTAATTCAATTTTGGAGAAAATAGATAATTTAAATAAATATTTGGATTTATTTAAATATTGAGAATGAGAAGAATTAATTAAATAATTTGGTATTATTTAATTTAGAATGATTTTAGAAGAATTTGGATGATTTAATTAAATAAATGGTTTTATTTAATTTTTGGAGAAATATGAATCAAATAAATAATTTGATTTATTTATTTATCGATAGAGGAACTTAGGATGAAATAAATATTAAAAATATTTATTTAGCTAGAGTCGTGTCATTTTAGGTGTATACAATACTATATACAATAATAAATACAATTATATTAGAGACTATATATTATATATAATATAAATACAATTAAGTTATAAATATAAAATATGTCTCTCTATTTGTCTATTTCTCTGTATTATGTCTCTCTCTATATTCGTCTATCTCTTTGTCTCTCCCATTCTCTATTCCTCTACCTCTCTTTTTGTCTTCCTCTCTCTTTCATTCTCTCTATCTCTCTCCACTTCTCTTTTCCTCTCTCTTTGTGTATCCCTTTATCTCTCAATCTCTCTATTTCTCTCTTCCTCTACCTCTCTTTCTCTATCCTCCCCTATGTCTCTCTATCTCATTTCTAAATAATTTACATATATAAAATATGCTAAATAATAACAAATATAACTATATTAAATATTAAATATTATATATAATTAAAATGATAATATTATAAATAAATATTTAATATAAATAAATGATTTTATAATATAATATTATTTTTAAAATATATTAAATAATTTACATTATATAAAATATACTAAACAAGAATAAATACAATTATATTAGAGACTATATACTATATATTATATATAAAATAAAAATAACTAAATATTAAATATTAAATGTGTTTAGTTTATCCTTGTCAAGATAGAAGACATTTGAGTGATGAAAACATAAAATAAAGGGATATTTAATGTGGAGATGTATTTTTGCATCTGTCAAAGCAAATTTTACATTACCACTTGAAAAGAGGGGACTGAGAATGCCACTATTGTCCAATGAATATCACTTTTCTCGATTATTTCTTTGCTTCACTTTTCTCGATTATTTCTTTGCTTGGTGTAATTTCCTTTTAGCATAAAGTAGATTGATACAGATAGCAGTATCAATTACAACACAAATTAACCAAATTTGAGCATAATTGTTGGTTTTTCACTATGGCTTCTTAGTATTTATGTGTTTCTTTTGTTTAATTTTTTGTTACTATTATTTTTTTGTATCTATAACTTTAAGAGGAGGGAATTTGTACATTTCCTTTGGATTCATATGTTTTGGAGTAGATTTTTAGCCCCATGTTTGTAAAAGAGTGGAAAGCATTATTAAAACTTTAATTATATAGTGAAACCATTATTAGATTCTCTAAGTAGTGTCATTTTGAAAAGTGTCAGGACATTATATGGTTGACCATGCTTATTTTCTAGTGTATTTGTGTAGTGCCTCCATTGTTTTGAGAGTGTCTTAAAATGTAATTGATAGCCTCTAAGTAATTTTAGCATGTAGGAAAAACATTTATGTTTGAATAATATAGACTCATTTTTATTCTAAATGATGAAATGAATCTAATTAGTTAGCATGACTAATCTCTTTCTCTATTCCTCTCTACAATCTCCTCTCTCTCTCTGTATCCCTTTATCCCTCTGTCTCTCCCCTTCTCTCTTTCTTTCTTCCTCTCTCTTTCATTCTCTCCATCCCTGTCTCTCTTTCTATATCTCTCTTCCTCTATCCTCCATGTCTTTATCTCACTTCCTCTCTCCCTCCTTTTTATATCTCTTTCTCTAGCCTCCTCTATGTCTCTCTATCTCACTTTTACATAATTTACATTATATAAAATATGTTATATAATAACAAATATAACTATATTAGATATTAGATATTAGATATTGTATAAATATAATATATTTTATATGTTATATAATATTAATTAAAAAAGTATTGAATTTATTTTTTTTAATTCTCATTTGTGAGTGGGTCTCTTTCTCTAGCCTCCTCTATGCCTCTCTATCTCACTTTTACATAATAACAAATATACATTATATAAAATATGCTATATAATAACAAATATAACTATATTAGATATTATATATTATATAAATATAATATATTTTATATGTTATATAATATTAATTTTAAAAAGTATTGAATTTATTTTTTTAGTTCTCATTTGTGAGTGGATCCAAAATACAAAATATAATTTTGTGTAAAACAAAAATTAAATTTATGTTTGAAACTGATACTTAATAATTTGAATTAAAGTTTTAATCATTGACATTATCCATTCGTGTGTGTGTGTTTTATATTTCTCTTCACCTATGTAGTGCAAGTTACCATCATTTCTACCATTATCATAAACCCCATGTTCTAAAGCAACTTCAAGTAGTTTTAAGAAATAATTCACTCCATGCAAGTCATATATAAACTTTGTAAATTTAATATGTTAATAAGATATTTTTAAAAAACTTTGGCACACTCAATTTTATATTCTAAATATAATTGACTTTTAAAGAAGAAAATCCAAGCATTAATCTTTTTTATTTTACATATCAATGTTTAAATGTTAATAATATTATAGTAATCACAATTAAAAAACTTATTCAACATCTAATTATTTTTTAATATTTGTTAATAGATAAAACAATGGTGAAAACTCAAAACAATAATTATATATTATTAATGTTTAAAAATACTTATGCTCTAATTATTAATATGATATAATAACAATGCTTTTAAAATAAAATTAAAGTTAAAATTTAAATTGTTTTTTAAATTAATGCATATTATCTTTTTATGTAATTTTAAACTATATTAAAAAATTAATATTATCTTTTAATATATATTTTTTCTACCATTTATAAATTGTGAGTGCCTCTTCTTTTCTGAAGTCAAAATATTTTTATTTTTTAAATGATAGATTTTTATATTAATTTATAAAATATAACATATTGGTGTGTATAAAAAAAAAATTGAAAAATTGAAAAGGTAAATATTTATATTCTAGTTTAGGGTATGTATATGCACTCCACATTGTACAGAATGCACTCCTGAAGCTCACTGGAAAAATTCACAACAATATCCAGACCCAATTTACACACATTTATCTTTTTTTTTTTATAAGAATTATGATTTCGTTGTGTTAAGACTTGACTTGGTTTAAAAAATATTGAAAGTTAATTGAACTTTTGAACTTTTTCAACAATTATGAATTAATTAAGTGGTAGAGACAAATGACAAAAAGTCATATCCCAAGCACCTTCTCACACCATACAACTTTTCTTAAGTTGACATAATCATGTTCTTTGAAATTTGAAACGTGTATGAAGAGATGTATACAAATACTGTAGAACATGGAGTATCAATTGATTATGGTCTTTGATAAGTGCATGAAAATCTGGCAACTATTGATCTTTTAGTTATTAGATGACGGACAAAAAAAACAATCCCCTAATTAATTATATTTATAAAATAATTTAAAATACTAATTAAGAATGTTAATAATAAATAGTATATAATTATATTTATAAAATAATTTAAAATACTAATTAATAATGTTAATAATAAATAGTATATTTTATAAATTATGTAATTTAAAAGAATTTAAACCGTTGTCTTAATAAGATAATTTAAAATATTAATTAATAATGTTAATAATAAATATATTTTATAAATTATGTAATTTAAAAAAGTTAAACCCTTCCCTCCTCTTAAAAATTTAATGTTATATAATTTTTAAAAATTGAACACTTCTTTCTAAATAACTCTACAATAAAAACATCATAATGTTTAGTGGATTGTAATGCTGTACAATGTAGAATGATAACTATGCGGCATATCTATGCAATAATGAATATTTGATATTTTCATTTGATTTGTTAATTCACATGACCTGACAATTTAGTGGAGGAAAGTCTCCCACATGTAAGTCTATTGGCTAAAATAATATTATTAACAGTTTTTTCTTGTGCATGTATAAACAATGGTTCGAAATTCGAATGTCCAACCTAAGTAATCTTTTGTGGAGAAATAAGACTAAGACATCCACGAACAATTGTCTGGCCAGTAGTCAAAAGCATTGTAATCGGAGTCTCTGTCACTGTCGGCCACCATTAAAATGGTCATTAGCCGATAGGCTTTTATATGCTCCCATTATAGTGCTCGGAATTGTCTACGCTGTAAAAAAAATTCACGACCGAAAAGTTTTTAAACTCGTCGGTTGTTCCTATCGGCGTATTCCTTCAACCTCCTATGGCTGCAAGTGTTAGGTTTATGAGATGGGTTTCACACTCACTTTTATCATTGCTCACGAGTCACGAGTGCTAGCTTTATCAATATTAAACAAATATCTAACTCACTAAACGTGATAATCAATTGTAGATCTGCATATCCTATAACTGATATTTCAAGCGGCCACATGATGATTTCCAGCCGGTAAGGTCCCATCCAACAATATTGTATATATATATTTTTTTTTGAAATTTTCACTTTCGTGGTGAAAATCTTTTCAAATGAAACAACTTAATCTATTGGCTAATTATTTTATTTAAAGGTAAAGACACAAAAGAAGTGTAAATCCCTCAATTTTAAATATCCCATACAACACTGATAAGAAAACATTGATAGGCTAATTTTTTAAATTGAAAATAAAGAAGACTTAAACAACAGATAGTCAAAGCAAACAACCAAGTTAATCACACTTCCCGAAAAATAATTAAATCAGATAAACAAAACACACAGAAAGACAAAAAAAAAAAAAAAAAACAGCTTGACACAGTGAATTATGTGGTTCACCAAAATTGGCTACATCCACGGGAGAAGTAGGGTAATCTCTCATTGTTCACAACAGGGAATACAATGTTTCATCAATCTTTTACAAGTGAGTAAATCACAAATATGTGAAGAACTCTTCAGGACAGATAAAGAGTCTCCAGAGGAGGGAAGAAAAGGGGAGCTGAAAGATCAGGGGCTGTTGGACTTCACACAACCAAACACTCAATACTTTTGCTTTCGTTTTCGCTTTGCCACGTCATATGCTGCCAACTTTGGTACCATACTTCGTCTGTATAATCGGTCTACAATTCTTTGCAATACAGTTAAAGCTTTCCCTTCTTCCCCTTCATTCACCGTGGCCACAAACCCTTTCTTTATTGTGACGTCCCATAGCCTACAATTACTCTTATGCGGGGTGAGTAAAACTGTAATCATCCATTCACCTCCACATGGCAAGAAATGCAAATAGGGGACTGCAGATTCAAGTTGTATGTGAGCAAGAGTACCATTAGACGTTCCAAGCAAAGCATATATAGTGATTGCACTCGATGAACTTCTCATCTCCAGCATCGACTCTCCGCCCTCAATCTCAGTGCTAATCACCTCAGAAAACAAATTTAAATTCAATCTGGACGATGCTCCATCCACTGGCTTCCCTGTTAAAACGGTATACTCTGACGGCAGACCCTGAAACATTTAAAATATCAGCATAAAGAGGCTGGACATCAAATAATTGATACAAATATTACAAACGTAAAACACATCATTTTTAAAACACACAACTTAAAAATAGTAACATTACCGAATTCAATTTTCACAATAAATAAACTTGCTTTCCACACAAAATCAATTGTTTGCGTTGAGAAAAAGTAGTACCCTCAGTCCATAAATACAATTCCGTACCCATGCATATCCATTGCCAGGCACTTCAATTACCAGACTCTTCAATCCTTGCAACTCTACAAAACCTTCTACACTCTGCAGCTGATCATATTCAAAAATAGTGATTCGCTCCAGATGACGTAGAGGTGCAAGGGTCGGCAACGATTTCAACCTTTCACATTTAAATGTGCGTAACACTTGAAGCCCTGTTAGAGAAGATAACCCTGATATTGTTTCCAATTTGGGGCATCTCCCCACATTAAGAGACTGAAGCCCTGTTAGAGAGGATAACCCTGATATTGTTTCCAATTTGGGACATCCCCGCACTATAAGAGTATTCAATCTCTCTAGCTGCTGTAAGTCCATTTCATTTAGATTCCCCATCTCTTCAACTTTCAATGATAGAAGTCTGGGACAATTCTCTCTACTAATTTGCAACTTTAATATATTATCTAATCTACGAAATTCTATGGTTTCAAGCCTATTCATACGGCTGCTTGTAGAAGTACTCAGATCCAAATTCCCACTGAAGAAGACGCCGTGCTCAAACCACAATTTCAATGATCTAAGATTACTAAGTTGTTTAATTGATTGCACAAAGGATGTTACATCTGTCTTCTCTAAGTAGCTCCTTATTTCTAATTCTTCCAAATGACTGAACATTCCTATTAAATCTGGAAGGTTTTGCAACGACCGAGAGCGGAAAATCTGCAGCTTTCTCAACTCGAAACTGGCCTGGCATTCACAATTACTCCCAAAAAAAATTAATTAGTTTTGAGTAATAAACAATCTTCACGAAACAAAGATGCTATTCTTAAATATCATCCATTTCAACAGTCACAGGTTAATTTTGGCCATTTAAAATAGGACAAGTATTTATTACTTTTTGTTGTGAGTTGTAAAATTGCTATTGCTTATTTGACCATTGAAATTGATAATATTTAAATAGAGTGGTATTGATACATGTTTACTGTGAATTTAATTTCCAGCAAAGAATAGCGAAATACCTGGGTATCGGTCTGCAACTGTTGTTGAAAAGTGCTCCACAATTCTTCCACATAGCAAACAGATAAATTGTGCAATTTTCGTAGAGGAATCCATGGAGGAATGGATTTTAAGTTGCCACCAGCATTATTAATTTCAAGCCACAGGAGGTCAGTCTCAGCAGAGTCATTTAAACTGCCTATAAAATAAGTAATTTGGGTTTTGAGGGACGGATCCTTGAACGAATGGAAACACCTGCCCTTTGTTTCTGCTAGGATTGGTTTAAATCCTTTTGCTTCCTACATATAAGGATCAGGGTTAAATGTGTGGTAGCTGGAAATTGGATTTAGAAAAGCACATAACTTGAAATGATTTTTCAAAAGCTTTTTATAGTTTTAATTTCAAAAATGTAAAGAAGCAGCACACCATAGACTTAAGAATGTGTGGTCTCCACAGCCGAGGAGGGCCCAAGTCATTTGCCATTTGTCTTCCCAGATCGCGGAGGTGATCGTGCATTTCAAACTCATAGAAAGATTGACCGTCCCCCACTTCAACTAGGCATTTGTCTTGCAGGGTTTCAACTGCATGTTCAGCGCTCCAACCAGAAGCTTTCCAGATTGATATAGCCTTTGCTTTTATATTGCCTCTAATCTTCTTATTGAAAAAACAAGCAATATCTATAAATATCTGTTTCTCCTGAACGTCCAGACCATCAAAGCTGATTTTAAGCCTTTGCATTATATCGTCAGGGAGGATGTTCTGAACTTTGTCTAATTCCAACTTCCAGTAATTCTCATCCCTACGATAAACATGGGCACCCAAAACTTTGAGGGAGAGGGGTGACCCTTCACAGAATTTCACAAAGCTTTCAACCAATTTCTCATATGCAATGGGTGAATCCCTTGTGCGGAAAGCATGGCTACAGAAGAGCGTTTTAGCATGATTACTATCCATTCCCTTCATCCTATAACGGATACTGATATCTGCACCCCTTAACACACTTTGGTCACGGGTTGTAACAACTACAAGGCTGCCTGGACTCAACATGCCTTCAAATAACAGACCACGTAACTGTTCTAGACGATCGATATCATCTAGGACTATAAGGAAGTGGAAATGCCTTGCCCTTCTCAGACGATGCTTCAGCTGTCCTATTCCTTCATCAATATTCCTGAACCTTCGATCTTCATGGAAGAGATCTTTCAAAAGCTGACTTTGCAAGCAATGCAATTCACCTTTAGCATGTGATTCTCTGACATCAGAAAGAAAACATGATGCATGGTAGCCTGAACGCTTCCTGTTAAACAACTCTTTTGCCAAGGTGGTCTTACCAGACCCCCCAAATCCATAAATCCCTACTATCTTGACCTTGTCCTTGATTGTCTCTGAACAAGAACTTTCAAAATCTTGGACGAGCTCAGCAAGTCCGACTGGATATTCCGCAACATGTAATGGTATCCTCTTTTCCATTTCTTGCAGCACGCGGGCCACAATCTTTTCACACAAATCTCTGAAATCCAAGACCGAGAATCTCTTTAGAAAGTCATTCTACTAAGTTAAAATGAATATCATGTTCTGTAGAAAAAGGGATAACATAATGAATCGCAATCAATACAAAGCACATAGCAGTAATCTTACTCTTGATGCTGACTACGTTTATAACCAGATATGTCTGCAGAAGATACGAGGGCCTTTTTCCATTCATCCAACTTATCAAAATACCTGCCTTTACTTCGATAATCAGAAAATGCCGCAGCATACCGAGACTTCTCGTTCTCGATGTGACGAAGCTCCCAAGGTTCCACATCGTAGAACACAGGAATAAACAGGGCATCAGGTTGTTCTAACATAAGAACAAGCTCGTTTAGACACCAAGGGGACATTGCATATCCGTTGGAAAAAATGGCTATTTGCACAACAGATGAGCATATGCCATTGCGAATGGCAAAAGGAATAGAATCTCCCATTTCTATCTCTTCTCGGTCAAGAAATGCCCGGCACTGTCTAGACTTAAGAAGCTCATACAGTTGTTTAGCAAGGGTGTTCTTAACATCAGGGCCTCGGTGGCTGATGAATGCATCATATAGTTTGGGAGATGCAATCGATCTTTCCTGCTGGTGTTGATATTCTACAATTTTTTGACGAGAGGAGGAAGAGGAAGCCATGAATGCAAGATTAGAATTGCAAAATGTATGAAACTTTCGAGAGCAGAGTGGGCTAGAATTGATGAAAGGATACAACAATAGCAGCTGGGCTTGAACAACATGTCTCTAAACTTTGACGTCATACGTGGCTCAAAAGTCCCATCTCCTTTCCATTTTCCCTTTTGTCACCTCACTGCCATGGTTATCTGTCACGGTTAAGTTTTTTTTTTTAAAATCTCTCTCCCGCCCAATCTAACACTCACAGTCATAATCAAATTTGAATTTTTTTTTGACTCTGCATCTCTCGCCTTCCGCCCAATTCATTTAAAACTGGGGAGGCCATGAAAACAGTACTCGCACTCATGTTTACATTCAATCTTATTTAGATAGTCTAATCCAGCCGGCTGGGTGGTTAGAATGGTCGGGTACCTTTCCCTTGAATACGCTATTCTATGGTGAATACAAAAATGAAGGTGGGTCCCATACATCACAACGAGTTACATGGCCTAGCTCTCATGTGATGAACAAGAGTGATGCTCAAAATTTCAAGGTAGGTAACTTCATCTATAGTTACGCCGAAGGTGTTCCCTATTTGAGAGGAACGATCTCGACGGTGAAAAACACTCCAGAAGGCAGGTAGGTAGACGATTGAAACGATCTACACCGTCTATTTTTCATACCGCCATTTTTTCGTTTTCTATTTTTGCAAGGTTTTCATTCGAAGGGTGCTTCATTCGCCTTTTTTTGGTTCGTTGTTTTCGCCATTTAAGGTGCATCATTTATCCCCCCCCACGAATCTCGTTTACCATTTTATTGAGTTAATTAGGGGAGAGGGACCCATAGTAGGTCACCCTAACCTCACCCCTCCACCTGGCGCGCCACGTCATCTGAATTAAAAAAAATTGACTTTGCCAGCTCAATGCTGACATGGACTCCCTAAATATTTCGTTTTGCACCATCGAATTGCATTTTTCCACGTGGAAGACGTGTTTTTGGCAGGAGAAATTTCCAACCCTTTTTTTACCAACGACCGACGACCGGACACAACTTACCTCAATGGCAGGGAGCTGCATCATAGGTTGTGCTCAACATGTCATGTGGCATGCGAGCAACTCACCACCTTTTCTTCTCACACTCGCATTTACACAGCGCCACTCCCTCAATGACTTCCCTATTGTCGCATTAACTCCACTTCCCTCCGCATTTCGTTGGGTATTGTGCTCCCAGTTTTTGCAGCTATGGAGCATTCAATGCTCCCATCCTTCCCACTCAACAAATGTTGGCATTGTACACTCAAAATCGCGACCTCGGTTACATGGGGTTGTCGTGTTGGATTTGGGCATGCACACGGACCCTTCCCTCCTTGCCACGGGGCGATCCGCCACGTCACTCTCGCTCTCATGGAAGTAGCCAGTCGAGAGGAGGCAAGATATGACAAGGGTTTGGCTCGTTGGAGAGCTGGACTTCGCGGAGAGGGGTCGACACGTTCTGTGGCCTTTGTTGTTGTGTGCTAATTTGAATGTTTCGTTCGATGACTGTTGTTGTGAAGATAACCCTATGACCTGAAGGGTCACTAGTTTCTCTTCTCTTGTTGGGGTTTCTGCTATTCCACCTTTGTGTGGGTAAGCTATTACTTTCGTTTATGGCTTCTTATCTTTCAATCTATTGAATGATTACACATTGTATTTGAGTTTATCTATGTTCTTCTATCAATAGGAGGACAAATGGATCTTGTTGTGGCAAAGTAAATGTCTCCTTTTGTGGTCTTGCATTGATCTCTTTAATCTTGTCAAGGATTGTCCTTACCCACTCACCTTTTATCCCTAGGCACATTCGTGAGCCAAGATAAGAGATAAATGTGTGTGGACTAACCTTGACTAGACTTAGGGTTTTGACCTAGGGTTTTGATTGACCTAGGGTTTTGATGTGCTTTGACCTGTGTTGACCTTGTGATATTATCAAGGGTTTGATTGAATCGTTGATTGTGGTTTACCTTGTGATGGTACCAAGGGTTTGCAAGTTTATCTATGTTTTTTATTTTTTCTAGGTTTTTATGCATGCAAAGCTATATGAAATGCAAACTTGTTTTTGTCCTTTTTTTGTTATTTTGGAAATGAAAAGTGCTTTTTAATCTAAGGAAATATGGATGCAACCAAAATGAGTTTTACCTAATGCAATTATGCTATGTTTTTGGGTTTTTGAATAATTTGGAACAATCTAATCTAGAAAAGGAAATTGCTTTCTAAATAAACTAGATCTAGGAATTTGAAAATAAATTACTCTAACATACAAGATCTATCTATCAAGGAAGAAGCAAAATGTTACTAATCCCAAGAGCAATTTTTTATTTTCTAATTACTACTAATTGAATAAAAGCATAGAGGAACCTGAAAATAGAGAAGATTTGTGTGACTCCACTACCCTCAGAAATCTTTGATGGCAACCTCGTATCCTCTTGAAGTAGCGGGAAGACCTCTTGACGACAAGACAATACAAAGAAGCAAAAGAAGCTTGTAGAAGCTTGAAAGAGTTCAATGAGAGCTTTTGAGCACAACGGCATTGATTGAAGTAGCGTAATGATGCTTGAAGAGCTTTATGCAAAAGCTTGATGAACAATGAATAAATAAAAGGCACCTTCGTCATGTGTGAGCATGAGAATGTTCATTGGAGAGCAAAAACTTAGCAAGAATTGTGTACACAATGAATTTGCCTCTTCTAGAAATGCCTTGAAGCTATGCAACAATGAAAACTTTGAAGCTTTGGAAAACTAAAGAAATAAATGAAGAAAGAGGCTCAAAGGCTTGTGAAGAAACTTGAAAAAACTCGTGAAGATGAGAAAGGTATTCTCTAACTTGCTCAACTTGGAAAATAAAGAAGAGGTGAGGGGTATTTATAGGTTTGAAAAAGGGATGAGAGGTGGAATTGATTGAGAAGTTAACTCAATTGATTGAACAGTTAACAAGGATTGATTGGGGAGTGAATTGGATCGATTACCCAGTGAACTCAATTGATTAGAGAGTGATGAAGCAATGATAGCTTATCACTGAAGAAGAAATAGAGTTAGAAGAATGCATATGAGAGAATGAGTTGTTAATTTTAGATCAAATGGAGCTAATTATGCATGTGTGGGTGCATGAAATAGTCAACTCCATATTAGGGACCAAAAATCATGCGAACTGGAAGAAAAATGGATGAAAACGGAGTGCTTTTTCGATTTAAAAACTTGAGTTTTTCCGCGGCTGGAAACGCGAAAGGGTCACTCGGGAGGAGATCCTGTTGATTAGAGGGTCACTCGGGGGAGATCTAGAAAGAAAGGGGTCTGAGAGGAAATGCATGATGGGAGATGGTAGAGAAGATGAAAAGGAGGTGATCTGCCTCTGAAAATAGGTCAATCATGTGCAAGAATCCAAATCTCCACTTGCAATGTAGGATCTCCCAAGGAGAGATCTAGAAGTAATAGGGGGAGATTTGGATTGGTTGAGTGAAACTAAAAACCAAAAGTGGAAGATGGATTCGGGGGACCTCTAGAAGGCTTCTAGGGGGTGGAGAGAATGAAAAACATAGGGGAAAGGTGAAAACTCACCTACAAAATGCTTACAAGGCTTAGGAGCAAGGTCGAAAGCTCAGAAAATATAAATCAACAAGTGTCACAAAAGTGTCAAAAAGCGTTGACAATAAAGAGAGGGAAAACGACAAAGAAGAAACAACATAAGACAAGAAAAAAGACACGTCATCAAGAGGTTTTCTACTTAGAGGACATTATTTCACGCTTACATGTACGTGACAAGAATCATATATCATCATGGGGGTCCTCGTGGAGGTTGTGCATGATTTTTGTGCTTACAGACACGTCATTATCGACTCTGCTGTTCGCATTTGGTCATTGTAGATGGCATTGAAACTGGGTCACCTTGGGGTCATTTTAGCTAGTCTTCGTGCTGGAAACTACTCATCTTTGGCGACGGCTCCGCTAGTTTCTCCTTCTGCTTGTGGCTTCGCTCGTTTATCCTTCAACCCTTGTAAGGATATCTTATCTTGCTAAGGCAATGATCTTTCTAGCTCAAAAAAAAAGAGGATTTATTTGGTTTTTTATGTTTGTTGTATAGTTTATACATGCAATATCTCGGTTTGGTTTTTTCTATTTTGAATGGGATTTATTCCATATATTGCTTTTTGTGGTTGTAAATGAAATGATATTTTCATTTTTAGTCTAGTTGTAATCATTAGGCTTCGGTATTCAAATGGGTTTATTGTTTATGCATGGGTATTAACTTCTCTCCTTGTATTTCGATATAGGTTTTTTTCATCAATTGTTTTCTGTGGTCGTAAGGTTCTTTTCGTTTTCTATCTGGTTGTAGTCATGACGGTTCGGTGTTGAAATGGGGTTATTGTTTGTTAATGGATATTTGGTTTAGGCATTCAAAAAGGCTCGGCTTTGGCAATGACTCCACTGGTTTCTCCTTCTGCTCGTGGCTTCGCTCGTTTATCCTTCAACCCTCGTAAGGATATCTTATCCTGCTAAGGCAATGATCTTTCTAGCTCGAAAAAAAAAGATTTATTTGGTTTTTTCGGATTTTTTTGTCGTATGGTTTATACATGCAATATCTTGGTTTGATTTTTCAGTTTGCAATAGGATTTCTTCCATATATCGATGTCTATGATCATAAATGGAAGGCTCTTTTCATTTTCGGTCTAGTTGTAATCATTAGGCTTTAGTATTCAAATTGGTTTATTGTTTATGCATGGGTATTAACATTTATTTTATTATATGGGATTTTTTTTCCATCGATTGCTATCTCTGGTCATAAATGGAAGGTTCTTTTCATTTTCTATTTGGTTGTAATCATGAGGGTTCAATGTTAAAATGGGGTTATTGTTTGTCCATGGGTATTATATTATTTTTTATTGCTTGCAACATGATTTTAAATAGTAGTTTGCTATATGTAATCGTAAATGGAAGGTTCCTTTGGTTTTCTATTTGGTTGTAATCATGAGGGTTTGGTATTAAAATGGGGTTATTTTTTATCCATATACATTCATAATGTAATATATACATACATATGCATACGTATAAATGTTGGTGTATACTTTTAATCTGTTGGAAATAGGATTGACAACTGAGAAGGAGGGTGAATCAGTTGTTTTAAAACTTTAATACTTTCTGCAGTTAATTCTTCCTTTTATCTCTTAACAATAAATCAATAACTTAATCATGAAAACAATCATAAGAGTAAGAACAGCAGCACAAAAATACATTTGACACCAATATTTTTAACGTGGAAACCCGGTTAAGGGAAAAACCACGGTGGAGGTTAACCCACAAAAATTAATACCTGTTAAAAGTATTTTTACAAATGAGAATGCATATGCATTCGGGCTCACTGCCCAAAGGTCACTGCTCAAAAGGAGGCTCACTACCTACAAATGATTACAAGAGAATAACAGAGATTTCAAACTGATGAGAAGCATCTACTAATGCATGAATTCAGTTCTGATTAAGCACAAAACACTGATCTTACACATTTCATCTTTACTCTGCCCTTTTTACTGCTCTACCTTCATCTGAATCTTAGATCTCAGTACTTTTCGTATTTACTCCATATTCGCAACATCACACTATTCATTCAAATCCCTCGGGTATATATATATCCGCATCCTGATCTTCAATCACTTTTTAGTCAGCTTCAAGAACACTTAGAACTTTATTGAATACTCTGCTATGTCGGCTAGATCCGTGCATAACTTGAGATGCGGACCAAAACTTGCACTCACAAATCATTAATCAGGTCGGCCACTATCACTGGTCATCACTAATTGCCCAATCAACAACTTCCATACATCCGGAACCAAGATCATTTACAAGGTCGGCATGTTCTTCTTCTGTCTGTTCTATCAAACTGTTAACCCGATACTCAGAAGCTAATAACTTTTGAATCCTTCATCACCGGAGGCTAAAACTCTGGATTTAGATTATTCTAGCAATGCTTATGACTTCCTCAAATCCGCAATAAATTAAGACTTTCCACCGGAGAGATCCGGACCAAGATACCGGACCCTATCGTTTGCTCTGTTCCTAACTACCCAGACTTAGATAAATCTTCGATCTGATTTCTGGTATGAGAAAATTATGAAATGTGGATGTGTATTAGAGACTTGGTTTCCATCAATGACAACACTTATCATGCCTAGCAGTGTCTCTTGCCAACAATCTCCCCTTTTGGCATTGATGGCAACACTTAGTGAAAAATGACTAAGTGTCAAAATGTAGCTCCCCCTTATTCTGTACACCTGTGCTTGTCACTATTTCCAAAGCTTCCCCTTTGCTGGATTCCTCATTTTTCACTACTCTTCACTCCCCCTTTGACATCAATGGCAAAGGGTGGGGTCCGCAAGCCAAAAATTCTCCAAAAATTCTATGTATAATGCCGCATATGTACAACTAATCATTAAGTTCTATTCACGTGAACTTGAGAATGTCTACAAAACTATTTTTCAATTGCACAAGTTCAGAGGCCCAAGTTCCCTTCATTCCATCCAAAATTGAGATGTGTCCACTCAGCAAAAATGCATATGCTTCTGCCTTTGTCAAATTCGGAGGATTACTTGTCCGAAGTGTAGTCTAGGCTTCTGACAAGGCATTAAACATGGCTTCTAACTTGGGGGCAATCAATCCCTGGAGCTCACATATTCTCTTCATAATGTTACCTTTTTCTTTAATAAGCCTCCTTATCTCATCCGTCAAGCTGATTCCTTGACATCCCTGACTTATATTGAAACTGTCAGAGGATCAAAATTTTGAGAAAGATTTGACAATTTCTTTTCTTGCTCCTTTATCTTTCTCTCAATATCCTCACTAACTTTGGGCCATGATAGACAGAATTTGTACATATTACTTCCATCATTTAGAGCATTCTAAATACTCTTTATGCTAATACCAAGTATTATTCTATCATTTCCTATCAGGTTCTTTACTTCACTAAATTTCTTATCCAAGAATTCTTTTTGAACTTTTGCCTCCGCAGACTTTTCAAAGGACTCAAAATGTGTACTTACAGCATTCACAAGATTCTTCAGGTGACCGGAGGGGGAATCCGATGGACTCTTTTGGCAGGTTGGTAATAACTTCTCCAAGACTCCGGTTGTAAGCCCTAATAGTTCACTATCCTCCATGTGAGATTTTAACATCTTCTCTTTGGCCTTAGCTTGAGTGAAGGATGCAATCTTCATCATTTGTACCAGGGAGAGAGCATCTAGATTAGGTCCTTGGAGTAGTTCAGGCTCATCAAACTCAAGCATCTCTTTATCCAAAAGACTTGTCACTGCATCTGCAATGTCTCTTGCAACAATTTCTGGAACACTTTCCTCTTCTTGGATTTTCTTCGGATTATCCTGTTTGGGTGTTTCAAAATTTGCACCATCTTCTTCTATTTTCTTATCCCCACTCTCTTCTTTCTCTTTCTCTACTTTACCTTTCTCTGTATCATCTGTAGCAGGATTCTCTCATTTGTCCTCACCACCTAAAAACTGTTTCGGAGGATCTAGTGTGGCAGCAGTATTCTCAACATTATCTTCCCTTTTTGATTGGTCAGGAGGAGTTAGAGTATCACCTGCATCATCAATTTGGTCCACCATCTCTGTATCTGCTTTGTTTATTTGCTCCTCTCCCAGAATAGAGGAGTCATCAATCTATGTTTGTTGCTCATTGATGTTTACTTCTCCAACAACTAGAATTGATGAATTAATTCCATCATCTGTCTCCTCATAGGTTTGCTCCAGAGGATCTAGAGTATTACCTTGGTCATTATTTCCTTTTTCAATTTCTTCTTCTAGAGCTTCTTGTTCCTCTGAAATAATATAGTATTTATTTTTTTCAAGGGCTTTTCTCAAAATTTCTTATGTTTCTTTTACAACTTCCTCAATTTCACCAAGCATTAACTTGTTCATCCGGATCTTGCTTCTGAATTTCTCCTTAACTTCCTTGAGGATTTTATCTTCTCTTCTAGTCATTACTGGACACAGAGTGGAGAGAACATATTCTCTGAGTTCTATGTCTTTTTCTTTTGCGGCTTCCTTTCTCATTTCTAGTATTTTCCTTAAACTTTTGGGAATTTCTTGCAAGATATCCAATAGAGCTCTATTGAATTTATTCAAGTACAGGATGGTGGCATCCTCCAAGATGATTTTATTATTTGCTTTATCAAAACTATCATAATATATTCTGATAGGCTTTAGATTCCCATGAACTGTAATTGACTTTACAATTTGTTCGACAGTCATAGCAACCTTACCAGTCTCTTGCCTTTTTGCTCCCGGAGGGTTGGTTCTCAGAGGCCTTTGAAGTTTTGGCTTTCTTTGATCTTATCTCTTTAACTTCTTCATTTGTTTCTATTCCTGGTGCAGGAGCACCTAGAAAATCATGTTTTCTTTTGTAATAAGGTCTATTTGACCAATGCATTTTCATTTCAGTTGTATCTAGGTTCATTTTGTAAGTCCCAAGTGACTTTAGGACGCTTGTCAAATTGTAACTGCATAATGCCAAAATAAGGTAGTAGGGCAGTTGGAGGCTGTTTAAGACGGTTGTCTCCCAACCGCTTGGAGTTAGTTTGGTACTACTCAGAGCAAGTTGATAAATGCCCAAAGGAATGAACCAAAGGATGATCGATTGTAATCTGATCAAAGAAGTAGTGTGATCAAATGTGACTGTATTGTGCTCAGGAGAAATAAAGCAATTTTGTTCTGTCCATTTGATTTTTGCTTCCTATAACTGTAATTTGTATAGCTGTAGATTTTTGTGCTTTCCATTTTGTTGTTGTATGTCCTCGTGAAGCATTCCACTAGTGAGATTTCTGTCGAAATCAGTGGAATGGCTTTGTTGTATAGATATTTGTTTTTGTTTTTTGTTTTGTTCCATTGTTCGATAGTGCAGACGTCCCAAACAGTGCATTTCGCATAGTAGGTTGACCTAGCATCTCCATGTGCTAGGGTTCGGAGAAGGTGGCCTGTGCGATGGCGGATCGGTGCGACAGCGGATTGGTGTATCGGCGTAGAAAACCCTAAGATGGCCGATGGAAATTGTCCTACCGATGAATGAAGGTCAGAAGTGACATCAGGGTGATCGGTGTATCGACGGTAAGGAGCTGAATGACTCGGCGTGAATCCCATGGTATCTCGCCGAAGGGAAAGTAAAGACAGTTATCAATTGGGAGGTAATTAGGGCCCAATTTGTTGTTTCCAATATGTGCTCCCCATCATATTGGTATCAGAGCAAGGTTAAAGATTTGAGCGGCAAGTCAAATTGAGGATTTGCGAGAGTGTTGGCGTTCGAGTGTTGTCTGTGAATGTTTATGTCAGACAAAGAAAGCGAGATAGAGGCAGAGAGGATGCCTCCCAAAAGTATGTCGTAGGACGCCGTTAAGAAGATGATCGAGGAGATGCTTGAATCCAAGTTGGGAGAGTTCAAACAGTCCAAAAACAAAGATAAGGAAGATGAAAGTGACAGCGATGAAGGCGATACAGAAATTGGGGAAACCAGTAAAAAGACGGAGGAGATACCAGCAGACCAGAGGGCATTTTTAAATGCATTGAAGTCAGCCAATAGGGACACCATAGATGGGTTACCTATGTATAGTGAAAGTATGGAAACTGAAGAGGTGATTGACTGGATTGAGGCATTGAACAATCATTTCGAATACAAAGAAGTCCCTGATGATAAGAGGGTTAAGTTGGCAAAGGCAAGATTGAAGGGATCTGCTCTTGCATGGTGAAATTATGAGCAAGGAGACAGAGTCAAGGAGGGGAAGAACATGATAACCTCCTGGGAAAGGATGAAGACCAAAATCAAGGCACAATTCTTACCTCTGGACTATAACATGCAGATGTATAAGAAATTGCAGAATCTGAGACAAAGAGACCTTGATGTGAATGCATACACACAAGAGTTTCATAAACTCAATCTCAGATCAAAGAGACAAGAAGAAGAGTCAGAGAAGGTGGCCAGGTACTTGAATGGCCTAAGGATGAACATCCAAGATGAGATCAGCATCTTAGCACCAGAAATAGTGAACAAGTGTTTCCAAATGGCCTTAAGGGCTAAAGAGAAGATAAAGTGAAAGAGTGAGCAGAATAATAGAGGTAGAGGTGGAAGGAATTTTAGAGACAGAGGTAGTTTTGGAGGAAGAAGTCCTAACCAGAGGCCTAGTGGTGAGTCTAGCCAAGAAGAGCAAGTTGGGGACTCCAGTAGCAAAGGAGGCTACCAAGGAAGAAGGCCTAATGGAAGAGGTGGGACAAGTGGATTAGGTGAGGATCCAAATTCTCCAATATGAGATGTTATAACTGCAATCAGATAGGGCACCCGACATACAAGTGTCCAGAGAAGGCCTCAACTTCTCATGGTGGTGAGAAGAGAACCACTTTGATTCAAGAAGATGCAAGGAGTGTGACATTTCCTGAAGTGAATCTAGCATCAGAAATAAGAGAAAATCTGATGATCAAGAGGACGCTGCTCAAGGAACCAGTGCAGACTGAACCGTTACAAAGAAGGGCTTTGTTTAGAATCAACTACAAGATCTAAGGTAAGGTTTGTAAAGTTATTGTTGACTCTGATCCTACTGATAATGTTATATCTTTGGAAGCAGTGAATAAGTTGAAGTTAGAAAAGATACCCCATAGCAGTCCATATAAAGTCAGTTGGTTGAATAAGGGGCAGCACATACTCATCAATGAACAAGCATGGGTAGAATTCGATATTGGGGGGTATAGCGATAAAATTTTGTGTGACATCCTTCCAATGGATGCTTGCCATCTTTTGGTAGGCAGACCATGGCAGTTTGACAGAAAGGCTCATCATGATGGAGAAAAGAATGCTTACTCATTCCAAAAGGATGGTACGACTTATAGGATACAGTCATTGGTAGAAGAGGATCCACAGCATGTAGGGTCTAGTGTAATGCTGGTAGGAGAAAAAGAATTCATGGATACACTAAAGGAAGGTGATGGAGTAGGTTTTGCTTTGATTGTGAAGCCTAAGGGGGAAAAGAAGGAAAATGTGAGAGATAGGACATAAGGAGGTCAGAGATTTGCTTGAGAGTTACAAAGGAGTGATTGCAAAGGATATACCTGATTCCCTACCACCTATTAGAGACATTAGCCATCACATAGATCTCATACCAGGAGCAGTACTTCCTAATAAGGTAGCATATAAGATGACACCTCAGCAGAATGAAGAGATAGAAAAATAGATTCAAGAACTCCTAAACAAAGAGCTGATAAGGAAGAGCCTTAGCCCATGTGCAGTACCTATTGTTTTAGCCCCAAAGAAGGATGGGAAATGGAGACTGTGTACCGATTCCAGGGCAATAAATAGGATAACCATTAGATACAGGTTTCCTATTCCTAGAATTGAAGATCTAATGGACTATTTGGGAGGTGCTACCTATTTCTCTAAGATAGACTTGAAGAGTGGGTACCATCAGATAAGGATAAGAGAAGGGGATGAGTGGAAGACAGCTTTCAAAATCAATGAAGGGTTGTATGAGTGGCTTGTGATGCCATTTGGTCTTTCAAATACCCCTAGCACCTTTATGAGATTAATGAATGAGGTGTTGCAGGAATTCATAGGGAAATTCGTGGTAGTCTACCTTGATGATATTTTGGTGTTCAGTAAGAGCAAGGAAGAGCACTTGGAGCATTTGGAGATAGTCTTGAAGAGGCTGCAAGATCAGAAGTTAATGATAAACTTGGAAAAGTGTGACTTCATGAAACAAGAATTGGTGTACCTAGGTTTTGTCATCTCTAAGGGTGATTTGAAAATGGATCCTTCCAAGGTAGAAGCTATTTTGAATTGGCCTACACCCAGGACAGCAAGCAAGGTTAGAAGTTTCCATGGTTTGGCCATATTTTACAGGAAATTCATTAAGAACTACAGTGACATATGTGCACCTATGTTGGAGACCATCAAGGGTGGAGGTAAGATGAAGTTTGTGTGGACGAGAGAAGCAGATAGGAGCTTTGAGAGTCTGAAGTAGAAAGTTGCTAAATTCCCTATCTTAGTGTTACCTGATTTCAATAAGGTTTTCACAATTGAATGTGATGCAAGTAGACTGGCCATAGGAGCAGTGTTGAGCCAAGAAGGCAGACCAGTAGCCTTTTTCAGTGAAAAGTTAAATGAAGCCAAGAGGAAGTACTCCTCTTATGATTTAGAGTTGTATGCTATGGTACAAGCTCTGAAAAAATGGAGGCACTATTTGCTTCCTAAAGAATTTATTGTATACATTGACAATCATGCTCTCAGTTTTTTGAATGGACAGGAAAAGCTCAGTCATAGACACATGAAATGGGTGGAAAGTATTCAAGTATACACCTTCATCATCAAGCATAAGAAAGGAATAACCAATAAGGTTGCTGATGCTTTAAGCAGAAGGCTGTTGATAGTGCAAGAAGTGCAGCTACAAAGTATGGGTGTTGAGTCAATCAAAGGATTGTATGAAGAGGACCAAGATTTTAAGGAGATTTACAAGGTATGCAGTGAGTTTGCCAATGTTTTCCATAGTGAATTTTTAGATTATACATTGCAGGATGGGCTTTTGTTTAACGGTAGTCAACTATGTATCCCTAAGTGTTCAATGAGGGATAATATTGTGAAGGAAAAACATAGTGGTGGTTTAGGAGGACATTTTGGGCTCAATAAGACTTTAGATCTTGTAAGAAGGTTTTACTTATGGCCACGGATGTAATCTGATATCAAAAGGTTTGTTGAAAGTTGTATGATTTGCCAGAGAGCAAAGGGAGTCTCAACCAATGCAGGACTGTACCAACCTTTGCCCATACCAAACAGACCTTGGGAAAGTTTGAGTATGGATTTTGTGATGCGATTGCCCAAGACAAGGACAGGTCATGACAGTGTGTTTGTTGTGGTAGATAGATTCAGCAAAATGGCGCACTTTATTCCTTGTAAGACCACCAATGATGCTAGTTACATTGCAGGTTTGTTCTTTAAAGAAATTGTCAAGATTCATGTATTGCCTTTGAGAATTGTATTTGACAGAGACAGCAAATTTATGGGACATTTTTGGAAAACCTTGTGGAAAAGATTGGGTACAAATTTGTCTTTTAGTTCAGCCTATCATGCTCAGACTGATGGCCAAACTGAGGTTGTGAATAGGTCATTAGGCAATCTGCTGAGATGTTTGACAAAAGAACATGGCAGTAGTTGGGATGTGGCAGTCCCACAAGCAGAGTATGCCTATAATGATTCTACAAACAGAAGTACAGGTCTAAGTCCTTTTGAAGTTGTCTATGGTAGTCATCCTAGAGGAATTTTTGAATTGCAAGATGTTCACGGGTTGGACAAAAGGAGTGGACATGTCGATACATTTGCAGAGGCTATGAAAGAAATCCATCAACAAGTTAGAGATACTCTACACCAGAACAGTCAGAAGATCAAGGCTAGAGTGGCCCAAAGAAGAAGGGATGTGCAGTACCAAATAGGAGATATGGTCATGGTTCATCTCAATAAGAACAGACTACCCACAGGAAAACACAGCAAGTTGATGAGAAAAATTGGACCTTGTTAGATTCTGGAAAAATATGGTCCTAATGCTTACAAAATTGAACTCCCTGATGATATTGCTATTTCACCTATATTCAATGTTGTTGATCTGACATTATATAGGAGTCCTGATACAGGAGAAGTTACAGCAGATTCTGTCCAAGATAATACAGAGTGGGTGCAGTCTTTACCACCTAAGGAACCACCGCAGATGGAGTGCATCTTGGATAGCAAGATAGCCAAGAAGACAAGAAATCAAACCTATTTTGAGCACCTAGTCAAATGGCAAGGACTTCCAGACTCAAAAGCCACATGGATGCTGGAAGAAGACATCAAACAACGGGGTGGTGATTTGCAGCAGTTAGTCTCTAAGAGGACTTGAGACAACTTTCACCCGGGGAGTATGGTGCAGGAGCACCTAGAAAATCATGTTTTCTTTTGTAATAAGGTCTATTTGACCAATGCATTTTCATTTCAGTTGTATCTAGGTTCATTTTGTAAGTCCCAAGTGACTTTAGGACACTTGTCAAATTATAACTGCATAATGCCAAAATAAGGTAGTAGGGCAGTTGGAGGCTGTTTAAGATGGTTGTCTCCCAGCCGCTTGGATTTGTCTCCCAACCACTTGGATTGGTCTCCTAGCCGCTTGGAGTCAGTTTGGTACTACTCAGGGCGAGTTGATAAATGCCCAGAGGAATGAACTAAAGGATGATCGATTGTAATCTGATCAAAGAAGTAGTGTGATCGAATGTGACTGTATTGTGCTCAGGAGAAATAAAGCAATTATGTTCTATCCATTTGATTTCCGCTTCTTATAACTGCAATTCGTATAGCTGTAGATTTATGTTCTTTATGTGCTTTCCATTTTGTCGCTATATGTCCTCGTGAAGCATTCCACTGGTGAGATTTCTATCAAAATCAGTGGAATGGCTTCATTGTATAGATATTTGTTTTCATTTTCTATTTTGTTCCCTTATTTGACAGTGCAGACATCCCAGACAGTACGTTTTGCACAGTAGGTTGACCTAGCATCTCCATGTGCTAGGGTTCGGAGAAGGTAGACGGTGCGATGGCGAATCAGTGTGACGGTGGATCGGTGTATTAGCGTAGCAAACCCTAAGGTGGCTGATGGAAATTGTCCTGCTGATGAATGAAGGTCAGAAGTGACATCAGGGTGATCAGGGTATCGATGGTAAGGAGCTGAATGACTTGGTGTGAATCCCATGGTATCTCGCCGAAGGGAAAGTAAAGACAGTTATCGATTGGGAGGTAATTAGGGCCCGATCTGCTGTTTCCGCTGTGCACTCCCCATCAGTTCCCTCATCATCTTTTGTGCTCTGGTAGGATTTTGTGGTCTTGGTTTTCTTCCTCTTTCCTCCTTCACCGGATCGTGTAGGTTCCGGTGTCTTAATGGGAATAGACTTGGATTGTTCTGAGATAATTGCAGAGCTTCTTGTTTTCCTTGAAGAACTAGGTGGGACTTCCAGAGTAGCTGTTGGCTCACTTTTTGTCCTTTCTTTTGAAGCTTGCTCAGCTCTTCTGTTCATCTTCTCAATCCTTTCTATGTTCTTTCTCACTACTTTCTTTTGTAATTCCAATGCTTTTTGCATACATCTCCACTTGCTTCAGCACTTTTCTTTTTATTTTCGACTGACTAAGTTCTACATGCAACTTCATACTTAGTTCCTTGTAAGTTCCAAACCTTTCCACAGAGGTGTCTTTAGGTTTGCTCAGAAGATGCTGAGTATACATGTCCAGAACTCTCTCATCCACCTCATAACCCATTGGCATTATCCATACTGTTCTTGGTTCTACAGCTTCCATCAGACATTGATCTATGTCAACCATAAAACATATCTCATTCTCAGACTTTTCTACAACTGACTTAGGGATTCTTTCCCTTGCATGCATCAGACTCTGAAATTTTTTGAAATACCCCTAGATTACAGTCTTTTGTGCACCTGAATCTCCAAGGCTATATAAATGATCTCTTATCTGGATTGCCACTGGCCTGTCATTTGTCCAGTGCACACTTTGCACTCTAGGCACTTCATTCATAAAATAGAAAAATAAGCATATGATCAAGGAACCATACTTGAAGGAATTTTTCTTATCTTTCTTGATTTTTTTTAAGTTTTCAAACAGTTGAACCTATAGTAGCTCACAGAGGTCATAGTCTGCATTCTCTTTTAGCATTTTAGATGCTGCATATATAGTTGTTCCAGAGACAGAGTTTTCTCTGTTGGAGTGATAAATCTTATACCTGATTACCATGGAAGCAAACTTGACATCCGGTTCTATAATGTCATTGATTGTCATGGCTCTTTTATCAAATTTTGCACCGGTTGCATCAGTGATAGTTTGGTTTTTGACAGATTTTAGCATGGGTAGTCCACCGGTTGAGTTTAACCCAGTCAAAATTCTGATAACATCTTTGGTGATCTTAAATGGTTTGAGTAGCTATATAAATTCATCGTGCATTTGGCTCAACACATAACGAACCCATTCACTCTCATCAAATTACAAAAATTCAATAATTTGTAGAAAATGTTTGCTTTCTAGGGCTTCAAATTCAGGTTTCAGTTGGTAATTGTCATCCTTTAGATGGCTCTTAAACAACTCCACTAGTTTCAGATTCCCAAATTCTTCTACATTGGAATGAATGTATGCCCTAATGTCTTCAACATGTAAAACCCCATATGGAACATCTGAAAAGGCACCTAGTGGCTCGACTTCAACAGATTTGTAAGGATGCTTCTTAAATTTAGGATGAGGCCTTTTAGTGACATCAACAACTAAAGGTGTAGCCATTTGCAGAGATTGAGAATTCAAGAGGTTTTGCAGAAAACAGAAATACCTTGTTCTGTAGATTAGGATTTTGCTTGGAGATCCTCTTCGCGCTTCAATTCTTGAGAATTCTCAGCTTTGAGCTCGTTCACTCCTTCTCTTCTTGCTTTCTTTTGATGCAAAGTGATCTAAATGAGGAATGAATAACTTTTTTATGCTCCACAAAACCTAATTTCACATTGTAATAAATGCACTGCCCTAACTTCATCCAGTTACTTTGTTTCTTCATGAATTACTCCGCAAACTTCCATATCAACATTTTTCCTTCGAGAAATCCTTCCAAAAGTTCTGAAACACTTTAAAATATCTTTTCTCAATGTGCCATATCCAGGCACCCACTTACTAACTGGGGGAATTTGATGTTCAATGCAGCTCCCCCTGAGTCAGAGCTCCTGATTTAATTCCCGGAGGAATTGTCAACACTAGATTCCGGTGCGGACCCATCACCAATTTTCATTGTATCTTTCTTTACCCAAGTCTTGTTCATTTTGCTCTAAATCTTATTCACATCAATTTTTCTTTTGCCCTTGTCTTGTCTCTGCTCATCTAGTTTTCTGTTTACCGAACCTCTTCTTCCCTTATTCCTGTTTCTGCATAATCTTTCAATATGACCAGATTTATTGCAATTAAAGCACACAACATTTCCTTGCTTATATACTTGATTTCCTCTTGATCTACACTGATTAGCTATGTGTCCAAATCCATTGCAAGCAAAACAGTAGCCATTGAAAGAATTGCCATTAGTGTTATTCCTTATCATACTTCTACATTCATTGGATCTATGACCATACCTCTTACACTTGAAGCATTGACCGGAGAAGGATGGCTTATTTTGACTTACTTTACTTCTGCACTAAGTAGATTTATGGCCAAATTTATTGCAGTTGAAATAATTTCCATTGAAGGATGGATATCTTTGAGCATTTGGTTGTCTTACCAGAGGTCTTCTAGGTCTGTTTCTCCCATTCCTTGGTTGAAAATATCTTTGTTCAGATCCGGAGCATTCATCTTTTTCATATCCAAGGCCATGCTTGTCATTAGCCTTTTTCTGTCCTTCAAGCAGTGCTTCAAGTTTGGCTGAGCTTATCTTGAACTTTTCCTTGTATTCATTTGCAACTTCTAGGTCATGTCTTAGGATGACAATTTGTCTTTCAAGTTCTCTTTCATTATCTCTGCATTCTTGTAGATCAGATTCTAGATGGCCATCTATTCTATCTAATTTGCAGCATTCTTTAGTTCTTTCTTTTAATTTTTGATTCAAGTCTTCTTCAATTTCTTTGGTTTGCCTCATCACCCCAGATTCCATTTCAATTTTTAGAACAACTTCTTTTGGCAGCTTCTCACATTCCTTTGTCTTTTCTTCCAAAGCTTTATTCATGCCATTTTCTTCAGTTAAACTGGATAACTATAGAAGTAACTCCTTTTTCCTTCCCATAGATTTATTTAATTTATCTTTTAACATTTCTATGGTATCATCAGCATCTTTAAGTTCACTTCTCAGATTACTAATTTCTGCTTTAGATTGAACAAGATCTTCTAGGGCCAACTGGAGTTGATATTTTAGTGAACCCATTAAAACTCCTTCCAAGATCTTTCCTTAAGCTGTTAGGCTTCTCAAAGGAACCTTGCTCTGATACCAATTGTTGGAAATAGGACTGACAACTAAGAGGGGGGATGAATCAGTTGTCTTAAAACTTTAATACTTTCTGCAGTTAATTCTTCCTTTTATCTCTTAGCAATAATGCATGAATCAGTTCCGGTTAAGCACAAAACACTGATCTTACATATTTCATCTTTACTTTGCCCTTTTTACTGCTCTACCTTCATCTGAATCTTATATCTCAACACTTTTCATATTTACTCCATATTTACAACACCACACTATTCATTCAAATCCCTTAGGTATATATATCTGCATCCTAATCTTCAATCACTTTTTAGTCAACTTCAAGAACACTTAGAACTTTATTGAATACTCTACTCTGTCGGCTAGATCCGTGCATAACTTGAGATGCGGACAAAAACTTGCACTCACAAATCATTAATCAGGTCGGCCACTATCACTGGTCATCACTAATTGCCCAATCAACAACTTCCATACATCCAGAACCAAGATCATTTACAAGGTCGACATGTTCTTCTTTTGTCTGTTCTATCAAACTGTTAACCTGATACTCAGAAGCTAATAAATTTTGAGTCCTTCATCATCAGAGGCCAAAACTCTAGATTTATATTATTTTGGCAATGCTTATGACTCCCTCAGATCCGTAGCAAATTAAGACTTTCCATTGGAGAGATTCGGACCAAGATACTGGACCCTGTCATCTGCTCTGTTCTTGACTACCCAGACTTAGATAAATCGGTATGAGCAAATTATGAAATGCGGATGTGTATTAGAGACTTGGTTGCCATCAATGACAACACTTATCATGCCTAGCAGTGTCTCTTGCTAACATAATCCTAGGTGTATACACATTTGTATTAATCATACTTAGGCATTTTACCACATGTTGCTTTGAACATGTCAAAGTAGTTGGTCAGTTTTGAGAGGTGTCGACTTGCATTGACACCTCACGCTATATTTGTGGGAGGTTACTCGCCACATCTCCATGTAGAGGAGTCCATATGATTCATGCATATATGGCACTGATTAAACAATGAACAAGAGGTGACATATATAGGTGAGGGAGGTGAAGAGGTTGAGTCAACTTCAACACTCCTCTCACCAAGTGTCGAATGAGTGTCGACACATAGCTTGGAGAGTCCAATACAACTCTCTAAGTTTGACACCTAGCACCTAAGGTGGCTTAAAGCCATGTTCTTAAATATATTACTTAGAATAAGTAATATAAGGTATAGTTTAGCACTAACAACCCCCCTTAAGCACAACTTAGGTGAGTTCAAGAAGAGATGGGTCCCGGATACAAGTCCTGGTGAGGTACCCATGCACAATGGAGAGAAATGGGTCCTAGCTACTAGCCTGGTGAGGTATCCATTTACAAAGAAATCTCTCAAATTAAACAATATTTGTGTTTAAACTGTATTGAACTATTTGGTTTAAAATGTATGTTGTTTTAGTGTAAAATGTGTTGTTATTTAGCTTAAAGTGTTTAAACTGTATTGTTTCTATTTTTCCACACTTTAATCTAAACAGCAATACAGTTTAAACAATTTAAGCTAAAACACAATAAATGAAAATAGCAATACAAAACAACAATACGGTCTAAAAAATTTAAGCTAAAACAGTTAAAATGAAAAATAGCAATACAAAACAACAATATGATCTAAGCAATTTAAGCTAAAACAATTAAAATGAAAAATAACAATACAGTTTAAACAATTGAAGCTAAAAAACATAAAACCAAAACATGAATACACTTTAAACTAAAACAACAAACATTTGAAACCAAAACATGCATTGCAGTGATAGTAGTGTGCAATTCGAAGCCTCCAGGAGTCTTTTGTATGGGATGTTGGAAACTTGAACTAGGAAATCTGGGGTTTATGTAGGGAAACTAGAAAGGAAATGTTTATGATATGTGCACTCTCATTTGATTGGTTCAAATAGTTTTTATTGCATTTAATTTGAATGATTTGATGGATGTCTATAAATTTGAATTTGGTATTAAATATGAGAGGTGATTGATTTGGTCAAATGCTTATTTTCTCTGAATTGTTTGAATTCCTTTAATGTTTTTTGATAGCTTGATTGGTGAGCCTTAAACCTTTGACTGTGTGAAATAAATGCAGAGTTGATTGATTTGGTTGAATGCTTTTTTGGGCTGGGTTTTAATAAATTTATGTCCTCTTGTTTTGACGGCTTGTTTGGTGAGCGTCACACCTTTGCTTGTGGTCTTTTTTGCAGGTATTAAGAAAAAAGGACTAGTAGTTGGGCATTTATCAGTCTATGGAGTGCATTTGGGCATACTCGATTTTACTTGGGACTCTAACTTTTGAAAATATGGAGCTTTTCTGGAACGGAAGTCCATATTGGATCGGATGGTTTATATTGTGTCAATATTTAAAAATATTTATTTTATTCTGACAAGGAATTCAAACTTGGTCGATCGTTGGTCTTTAACTTGGAAGATAGTACTATTTACTTTTTAATATAAACTCTTAACGTGACATTTTGGCTTATGTTAGATGGACACTTGTCTACAAGTGCAAATCATATCTGTTGCATTTATGTTTTACAAATCCTTGTAAATCATTTGTCTATGCCACCTAATATGAATAATAAAATACTAATGAGTAAACAAATATGATGTGTACATTGATTAGTCCCTATTTGTGCTATTTTTAGAATTTTTTTGAAATATTTAATAGATCATTTAAAGCCAACTTGTGGCCCCACTTTGGTCAACTCCTATACCACGTATAGGAGCCTAACCCACTGTCGAGCCCTCTCCCCTATGTCATTTTTTATTTTTTCGTTGTTTATGTTTCTTTCGTTGTTTCTAAATTCATTGGTTGTTCTCACGTCAGGAAAAAATTGTGTCAAAAAAAGTGACGTCATTTAAATGTCCCCCACTAGATACTTTGGGATTTCTATTTTAAGTGAGGTAGGATGATGTAATATTTTGCGTCTTCTTAATTAGATAAAAGCGCTTGGAACGATAATGGGAGGGAAGGTTACAACGGGTTTGAAAAGTGTACATTTAACATTTTTTAAATCTTATTTATAATAGTTTTAGCATCTTTGTTATAAATATGTCTTCTAATTACGTCGAAGGCATTCCCTCTATGAAGTGAATCAACGTTCCCTCTATGAAGGTGTTCCCTATCTGAGAGGGATGACCTTGCTCGGTAGATCAATGATTAAAAATTCTTGAGAAGGTAGGCATAAGATTGAAATGATCTACACCGTCTGTTTTTTTGTGCTATCATTTTTTCATTTTCTATTTTTGCAAGGTTTTCATTTTCTGGGTTTTTGTTCGCAGGGTGCTTCATTCGCCGCTTTTTTGGTTCGTTGTTTTCGCCATTTAGGGTGCATCATTTTTTTTCCCACCACAAATCTCTTTTACCATTTTATTGAGTTAATTACGTAGTTTTCCATTTTTTTCATCGTTTTCTGTTTCTTTCGTTGTTTCTAAACTCGTCAGTTGTTCTCACGCCAGGAAAGGAATTGTGTCAGAAAAAGGGATGTTGCTTAAATGTCCCCCATTAGATACTTTGGGATTTCTATTTTAAGTAAGGTAGGATGGTGTAATATTCTGCATGTTCTTAATTAGATAAAAGCGCTTGGAATGATAATGGGAGGGAAGGTTAAGCAGGTTTGAAAAGTGTAAATTTAACATTTTTTAATCTTATTTATAATTGTTTTAGCATCTGTGTTATAAATATGTCTTCTAATTACATTGAAGGCATTCCCTCTGTGAAGTGAACTGGCCCGATGAGTGAAATTGGCAACTGAGAGTGCTCCTTACGAGATGCAAGATGATTGAATCCATCTTGGTCATTCATTTCCGTCAACTCCTTCCCAGACATCTGTCAGAGTTTCCTGTGTCAGGGATAGATTCGTCAAACATTTGAAAACATTTTCATTTTTGTTTTAAATCGATGGTTGATATGCTTGAGGATAAGCAATGCAAGAGTGTATATTCGATCTTGCCTGTACACGTGGGTTTTTGGTGGTGTCATGTTGTTTGAAGGTGGAAACGAACTCAGAGGAAATGTTGTCATGTCATTGACTAGACACCTGTCGGACGTCAGAAAAGCCCTATTTTTCATTGTTTCCTGCAAAATCCCTCGTTCTCCTCTCTATGTGATGTGTTTGAGTGTTCATCCATAGCTAGCACCGGTTTTGTGTAATGGAAACATTGAGACTCCTACCATTTCCCATATGTTTAAATGTTTGAGCAAATGAGTAAGCTTCTAATTTTGTTCCCTGATATTTGTAATCAAATGAATAGTCAATTTCAATTTCATTTATATTTTCAAATAAAGATACATGCACAACTCTTCATAGAATAGAGTGTAAACAATCCGATCCATGAGAACTTTTAATTTGTTTCAAACAAAGGTTAAACAAGAATGACTCCAGTCACATTTACAAATGCATACACAATAGATCTCTATATGCTGGGAAGTGAAGACAACTAAGTATCAATCTTGTAAGGGGCTTAACATTGTTCTCAACAAGTCCATCTAAATATAGACCTTGTCATGGATTAAGAAGGGCCTTGTACAAGATTCCTAAGGTAGGATCATCTTGTACCAAAACTATTAACTCCTCTCTGACATTAGAAAAAACAACTAGCAATCTAAAGAATTCGGCACCAAAGTGTTGAGTTACTAATGCCTATAAAATCAGGGCACACCTGTCTCAAGTACCTCCCTAAGAAATGCAATGTCACTGAAAGGAAAATTTTACATGCCCTCTGAGATGGTAATAATTTATTGAAAGATCCATTTTCTATCCACAAAGACATTGTCACATATTAAAATCTTGCAATATAGGGACCTAAGATAGTACTTACAAACTACCCCATCAAAAAATAGAAGGCTACTGCTATTTGGATTTCAACAAACATGTAAAATAGAAAATAGAGAAGTCATTGGTCTCCCACAAATCATTAGACCAGCAGAAAATCATTTAGTTCCAAGGATGAATTAGTCTTTTCATCGCTATACACCAAGACTCCGAACACAATGTTGAGACAATTTTACATCCTTTAAGCTATACCCTTACTATCCATGAATCATATCATCAAGACATCCCAACCAATTAAGTTCTAAGTATACATTATAAAGCCTACTAAGCTTTTGGTGGCACAAAAATGATGAAACATATAATGATAAGCAATGCATAGAAAAATAAAGAGAGGATGTCAATGGCACTCCTGATAGACCCATCTGCTAAAGGAATCAACTTATTGATGTCATCAATGTAAGCATCTGCACCGTGAGGAAACATGGTTCCGCCACCTGGAAACCGGAACTGGTCACCCTTAACCGGTCTCCAGTTCTGCACAGCCTTCTCTATTGTAAATTCTATGTGTGGCACATTGGCAAACCAAGCATAATCTCTGTTTCTGGGCCATAGAAAGGTCTTTTATACCCAGGAGGAGCAGAAATGAGGCAGTTCCGGATCTCATTCTTTTATGGGCAATGGCATTTTCTGTATATCAGCTTCTCTCTACTATAATTCTGAGATCTCACTGGATCTTGGCAAGGTGTGTACTCACTATACTTCATGCTGCAAGGCTTAAATGTCATGTTTTCTTCTTTAAGACTCTCATTACTCCCCATTGCATGGTGAGCTTCAAAATCCAAGGAAACGAATGATGACGATGACGATATTGATGAGGTTGTTGGAGCAACAGAATTGCAGAGACCCATTTTGGTGTTGGCCAGTTCTGCTGTTGGAGTTTTAGTGTTCTGCCAGGCACCCAAGAGGTAAAACACTTCACAGAACCCCACGACTTCTAAGATCCAAGTTATTCTTCGATTCTTGGAATCAACCAGTAGGTGTAGCTTGGGAGATCCATTGTAGTCCTTCCCCATACCGCCTTCCTGCAAACATCAAAGCACCCAAATAAATACCTTCAGCAAACTCGTTGACATCTGGAGATTTACTTGTAATCTCATTATATGCTTAACAAATTAATTCGTATACCCTGCTTTTGGTTTTAATTGACTGAAAAACTTATCGATGAACAAAGAAACAAACAAAAAATAAATCAGAGTGCTGATTTTAGTGTGAGGTCGACAACTACAACGCCACGTCACCCTGTGAACATAGATCAGTACCTTATTGTCTGCTTTTCTTTTTCCTAGCTTGGAGCTAAACGAAGGCATGATACACACGACTGGTTCCTTTATGTTGTGTATATGTGTATATCATATTAGGTGGGAAGTGTCAACCATGCAACTCAGAATAGTGGCGTTAAAAACCTTCAAGCACTAACCTTTGTCTAAAGGGCGATGGGTTAGACCGGTTGATGGGCCAACCAAGCATAAAGCACAAGGTTATATGGCATGTAGAGTGGATAATTTAAAACAAGGTGACCATGATATTTAAAAATTGCAAGGCAAGGCATGGTAACAATAGAGGCCTAGGGATAAACTGAGTGTAGGTCGGGCGTGAACGATTATAAATATAAAAATGACAAAATGTAGAGTTTAGGGGTACAATAAAAATGGAGTTAGAAGAACAATTACACACAATTGTATGAGAATATGTGGCAAGGCAATCACCATGTTCATTCACCAAAGTTTGGGAACAAAGACCAACAAAAACTAATCAATGAGGTTTGTTTTAATGTTGTTTTGAATTTTATCTCACCTATAAAGAGTGGGACACCCAAATATTTGCTTGGAGGATAATCTATTGTGAAGTCTAAGAAAGCAACAATGTGTCTCTGTGAGGCCCAATTCATGTGGAAGAAAAAATCATTGACTTATCTTCATTGATTAACTGTCGTTAGCATGAAATGTAACTTTTTAATGTGTCTTTGCTAGCAATCGCCTCCTCCCAATGAGAAACCCCATAGAGAATAGTGCTATTAGAAAATTGTTGATGGGTAATTGGCTCCAAACACCAAGCATCCTACATCCCATTCTAGAATCTATAGCTCAAGATTTATTTTTAATTGCTCATCAAAGAGCCTTAGCCATCAATACAATCAAAAAAGAGGAGGTAAGGTTTTCTTGCCTTATGCCACGAGAATTCTTGCAAAAAATGAAGGTAGTTCCATTGACCATTATGGATAAATATGGAGTGGATATGCAGCTAAAAACCCACTTGAGCCACTTCTTTTTGAAGCTGAATTTGTCCAGGATCCTCATCAGGAAAAGCCAACAAACTCTATCATAAGACTTACTGATGTCCAACTTGATCACTATGCTTTTTTGTTTGGAGCATTCAATCAAGTGAATAGTCCCATGCACCAAAATAATTCCATCAATGATGGTCCTTCTAGGGGTGAAGTCGCTCTGCTCTAGAGATATAATATGCAGAAGAACCATTTTTAATCTATTTGCTAGTAAATTTGAAATAATCTTATAAATGGTATTGCACTATGATATGGGACGAAAATTAGAGAAAGTATTGCACTATATCTTCTTAGGGATCTATATAATATTTGTCTTTTTCAAATCTATTAATATCTTCCATTTGCATCCCTTTAAGGTAGAACAGGTTCTTAGAGAACCTAAACATCTTGGATCCCACCTACACATCCACCTCAAACCAACAATCCCTAATTAGATCCAACAAGTCTTCTCTTTTGAACCACATTTTATTGAATCTGAATTGGCATTTTTAGGAGGCTTGTCCACCAAGATTGACAAGATTACTAGGAAATGATCGAAACTTGATACTAGCCATATAGAATATTCTAGAAAATGAGGAGATTGGAGCCAATTTGCAGAGGATAGGAAGTGGTGAATCCATTCTATAATGTTTGTAAATCTCATCCTCCTATTGGACCAAGTAAAAGAACCATTCTTTGGCACTAGATCTAATTGATCTGTATTCCTAACCAAAGCCTAAAAGTCCTAGGATTGTGATATACTAGATAGTCCACCCCTCTTATCACCTAATGACATGATTGCATTAAAATCACCCCCAAGATGATCTTTTTCGTGGGTGAAGAAAGAATGATGGGAAAATTTTCATTCCGAACTTTAAGTTTATCTGTTGGTCTTGTGGGGCCATAAACATTCATCAATAGAAAGGATAGATTAGACAGTATACCTCATACCTTGAGAAAAATCTAGTTTGGTGTAAAATTAAGAATCTCCATTAAAACTTGCTCAGGGCACCATAAGATGCCTAATTTGCCACTTGACCCAATGACATCCACACCATAGCCCTTCCAAACCACATAATGATTGATAAAAAAACTCCATCTCTGAAGATTTTAATTTAGTTTCCTACAAGATTACTATGTCGCCCAATAAATTGTCAATAAATGGCACTTGGCCATGTGTCGCTTATTAGTGGCGTTTAAGCCCCTAACATTCCAAGTACAAATCTTTAATGCTCACTAAGGGAGGGGATGTTACAAAATTGCCAAGTTGGTCAAATTAATTCCTACATTACCCTATGAGAGATAATGATGCATACAAGCTTACATAATTATCATAATGCAAAGATCAAAAGACAACTAGAATATATCACAAGATATATCCTAGGAAAACCCTCAAGAGGTAAGAAACCCAACTCCCAAAAGCATCCACACTCAATGTATTATTCAACAATAAAACATTACAATGCACTTACAAAGTCTCATTAATACTTTTGAAACATCAAGCTCCTACAATGCATCCTCCATGTGTCCAAGCATGTAACCACACATCTCATGCCATGCTTTACATATGCACTCTCAATAGAAAGTACAATGATAGTCCACTCAACCAGCCAACCCAAACCACTAACCATGTGCTTACTTTTATAGACTCAAGTTCACACAAATACAACCTATGGTATTGGGAAAACCATGTGTCTCAAAACCATGAGTACACAAAACCATTGATCCCTCATTTAATTCTTGTTACTAAGTTTTCACTTTATGGTACTAAGTTTTACAAGTGGACCCAAATAAATATTTAATGTGCCTAAACACATCCCCTAAGATGCACCACAAATAAATATTTATTTTACATAATTAAAATATTTCTTTTTTATGCAAGGTGTACAACACGCCTTTTTCCTAATAGGGGACTCCTCCCTTAGACCTCAATTAATAACTTAAAGATGATTGACCTTTCTCCATTGCAGTTTCCTCCCTTTTCTATGTGTTTGTTTTTCTTCCACACTTGCTCCATAGCCAATGTCTACTTTAAGAAGTTCCAAAGCCAATTGGATAATACAATGAATGTAGATAATACCCAACTCCTCTATTTCATTCTTTGAACTTGAATAGTCTTCCACCTCCAATTCCCATTGTTCCAAAGCACCCCTAGAAGAGTATTTGGGGATCAATGGGATAATAGCCATTTCACACTAATTTGCTTTTGATATCATCACATTCATTCTATCTTTAGTTTGAATATTAGTATCCTCCATCTCAGGCACATCCACCACCACACTAGGTTGCTTCTTGGGACCCATCGTCATGTCTCTCTTGTTGTAGAATTTCTTATGTAGTACTTCTCCAAATGGTCCCACCTCCTACAATGTGGGTAGAAGAACTTTGTTTCCTTAATCTCCACCTCTTGCCTTCATTCACTAGAGAATGTGGATATGATTATTTTCTTTGGGATCTCATATAACAGAGCCACCTTGATTCATGCATATGCGTGCGAGTTGTCCTTGATTAATTCCTAGTTGACAGGATCAACCATACCCATGCATTCCCCAATTTTCATTAGACAATTGTTTAACCAATATTCTTCTAGGAGGTTATACAATTAGATCCAACATCAAGCATTACTAGGGGAGCAAGATAGAGGATTGAAATTAGGGATCCATTCCTAAAAGAATAGAGTTGATTCATTCATTCTCCATGGTCCATTCTACATAACATAGTCCTGATCTTTGTTACTCTTGAATTTACAGAGAAAAGGCCTTTAGATAGAAATTTAACCAAAATCCTAAGCCTCCAAGAATTTTAAATCAATTTTAAAATTTTCTATTGCATCCATTTGCTGCTAATCCATCTACTAATAAGGCTACACCCCTACAAAATGGTAGAGTTACATTTGTCCTCCAAGTTGACCAAGATCCTCTGTTCACTCACACCAAAATCGAAATCCTTTGCATCTCCATCAATGAAATTTCATGAAATTCAACACCAATCCATTTTCCCTTTCCCCTAGACTTGTGAATTATTTATATATATATTCGCATACTTAATTCTATTGTATTGATATAGTTTTATTTATTTCAAATAAATAGTCATAAAAAAAATGTCAAAATAGAAGTTTAGATTATTATATAAATAATTTTAAATATTTAATAAAAACAAATTATTTATTAGATTTTTCCATGCATGCATTAAAACTTAAAATTTAGAGGCCATGTGAAGGAGAGCTCTACTAGGGTTTTAGTCTTAACTTTGTTGGTTTTAGTTGCATCCCCCTAATGTCATATTACTTCATTCTGAAGTAGGATTTGACATTATTTATCTACATTTATTGCAGTTCATTTTAGGTTGCCACATCCACAGGGATTTTCTACCCACTATGAATGGCCTCAACCTTCTATAACTTCGCAGTTGCTATATCAGTTAAAAATTTTATGATGTTTGACAATGGCTCCCCCGCTCAAGCATCCCAGGAAGTTTGTTCCTAAAGATTTGAAAAATGCAAGTAGATTGATTGATGAATTGATAATTACAAGAGAGCGAAAGCGCTCAATATATACAATGTACAAGTTATAGATGAGCATTAACAAAACACGGCCGACATAGAAAAAAATAAGGCCGACATAGAAAAAATACTAATACCCTCCCTTAATGTTCAATCTATCAACAACACCTATAGACCCCCTGAAGGTTACAAATTTATCAGAACCGAGGGGCTTGGTGAAGATATCTGCTGGCTGCTCCGAGGTAGGAACATACAGCAACTGAAGGGATCCGTCTTCAACCAGCTGTTGTATGTAATGACAATGAGTTTCCACATGCTTGGTTCATTCATGGAAGACCGGATTCTTGGCCAGTTTGAGCACTCCCTGATTATCACAGAACAAGGGAGTTGGACCTGCCTGAGGAAAATGCATATCCGCAAGCATCCGTCGAAGCCAAACTGCCTCACAACCAGCTTTAACTGCTCCCCGATACTCGGCTTCTGTCGAGGAGAGAGCCACTGCCTGCTGCTTCTTACTAGTCCAGGTGACAGCACCAGATCCCAAACTAAACACATACCCAGCGGTAGACTTACGATCATCAATAGAACCTGCCCAGTCTGAATCTGTGTAACCTCTGAGGATAGGATCAGAACTCCGAGTGTACAGAAGTCCATAATCAGGAGTGCCACTCACATAACGCAGCACACGCTTCGCTGCTGTCCAATGATCAGCCTTGGGGGCTGTCATGAAGCATGATATGTAGCTCACTGCAAAACTAATGTCAGGTCTAGTAGCAGTAAGATAAATGAGACTGCCGACTAGTTGCCTGAACAAAGATTCATCGACCACTGGTGAGGTGGACTGAGCTGACAATTTAAGCCCGGGTTCCATAGGAGTAGAGGCAGGTTTGCAATCCTACATTCTGAACCTGTCCAGGAGGCTGCGAGCATACTTGGACTGAGAAAGAAAGATACTGTGCTCAGTCTGCCAAACCTCAACTCCTAGGCAATAATGCAACAAGCCCAAATCTGTCATATCAAAAGTACGGCACAAATCCTGTTTGATCTCAGCAATCAAATGTGCGGAACTGCCAGTAATGATTAAGTCATCCACATAGACAACCACAAGCAATATATCATCACCAGAAAGTTTGATATACAGATTTGAATCAGATGGACTTCGCTGAAAACCATGATCTGTCAAGTACTTATCGATTTTCATGTACCAAGCCCGAGGGGCTTGTTTCAGACCATAGAGCGCTTTGACGAGTCTACAGACCTTGTGTTCTTGACCAGCAACCTTAAAGCCTAAAGGTTGCGTCATGTAGACTTCTTCCTGCAAGTCGCCATTCAGAAAAGCACTCTTAACATCCATCTGATGGACTTTCCAACCGAACTGGGCTGCTAAGGCAAGAACAAGCCGGATGGTACTCATTTTGGTTGTAGGAGCAAAGGTCTCCTCATAGTCAATGCCTTCCGTCTGTGAGAACCCACGAGCAACAAGACGAGCCTTATACTTGTCGAGGGTTCCGTCAGCTTTGTATTTCACCTTGTACACCCATTTGCAGCTAATGGGTTTCTTCCCTGGAGGAAGATCAGAAAGTGCCCAAGTGTGATTCTTCTGAAGACTCTGGAACTCTGCATCCATAGCCTGTTCCCACTCAGGTATACCTTTAGCCTCTGAGTATGTCTGAGGCTCAAAAACACTATTAATGTTAGCCATGAGAGCAAAATTGACTGTAGGCTGCTGTTTGCTCTTATTTCGGGAAGTTCTACTCTCAATGAGCTCACCATCCCGGAGATCACTAATGGTTTTAGCATACCATTTAGGCCGGAGAGTAGAAGTGCTAACATCTGGAGGAGCCGGAAGAGGGGCAGGATCAGCAGCAGGAGCATTAGGAAGAGGATTATTCTCCGGAGGAAACTCAGGTAGTGCAGCATCAGGAACAGATTATGCATCATCCCTCCCATCAGGTGGACCTAGTGGAAGAAGAACACTGTGAAGCTGGTCCTCAGAACACTGCTCAGAAGAAGAAGACTGAAAAGGTCCTCTATCTTCATCAAATACAACATCACGGCTGAAGATAAGACGATCAGTGTCAATATCGATCAGTCGGTAGGCCTTATGGTTGTCACTGTACCCTGTCATCATGAGCTTCTGACTCTTGGATTCCAACTTCGAGCGCTGAGCATCGGGAACCCAAACATATGCAAGAGAGCCAAAAACCTTCAGGTGGCTGATACTAGGCTTGCGACCAGACCAAACCTCTTCTGGAGTCTTCCCCTTAACAGCCTGAGTAGGAGAGCGATTAAGGAGATAGACGGCAGTAAAAACTGCTTCTGCCCAATACTTATTAGGAACACTCCGGTGCTGTAACATAGAACGAGCCATCTCAACAACGGTACGATTGCGACGCTCAACAACACTGTTTTGCTGCGGAGTGTAGGGTGTAGTCAACTGGCGTTTGATGCCATGGGTATCACAGAAGTCAGAGAATTCACCAGAACAAAATTTCCCCCCGTTATCTGTCCTAAGAGTGATGATGCTACAGCCAGACTCTTTTTCAACCAAGGACTTAAACTTCTGAAAGATACTAAATACATCTGATTTTTGTTTGAGAAAGTACACCCACATCTTTCTACTAAAATCATCAACAATAAGCAAGAAATATTTGCAACCAGTAACTGAAGATGTATTCATAGGACCACAAATATCAGCATGAAGTAATTGAAGTACCTTAGACGCACGCCAAGAATCTCCATCCTTGAAGGGAGTCCGATGTTGTTTGCCAGCTTGACAGGCGCCACATACTCCAAGATGCTGTGTCTGAATATCAGGTAGGCCAGAAACAAGTCCCTGCCGGGACAGCTGAGAGAGATAATGCATGTTGAGATGTCCATATCGCTGATGCCACAAAGTGCTGAGAGAAGAAACACGGGCTGCCATAGCTACTTCAGGAGAATCACCAGTGTCAATGAGCCGATAAAGGCCATGATCCTCTAGACCAACAGCAACAGTAAGACGGGTCTCTCGATCAATAATAGAGCACTTGTGAGCACTGAACACAACATCCAACTGAGGAGCATTCCTCATGATCTGACTCACGGAAAGCAGATTGAGTTCCATACCAGGAACGTAGTACACATTAAGGAAGATAAGGTTCCTTCCACCAGACTGTATCTGAACAGTGCCTCTGCCAACAACTGTGTACTCCTCACCTCCGCCAAAGATAACTGAATCACTGAAGGGAGAAAAGTCGGTAAACCAATCACGCCTGTGAGTAAAGTGACGTGACGCACCAGAATCGATGTACCAAGCAGAAGTCTTGACAGGATCTGAAGACCTTTTAGCCATAAAAGCATAAAAGGTAGATTCCTTCTGCTCAGAAAGTTCAGCAACATGCGCCTTCTGGTGTGACCCTCCCTGCTTCTTCTATTCAGAAGCTATCCTCTGACAGCAATCTTTCTTCATATGGCCAAATTTGTGACAGTAATTACACTGCACATTCTTCTTCTTAGGGTTGCCCTGAGGGTGAGTTGAACCGTTCGACTGTGATGACTGAGATGACTGAAATTTGCTGTAATCCTTCTGAAAGGATTTAGCTGCAAATGCCTGTTCTGAAGAGGACGAGGAAGCACTGCTACCAAACTGCTGTTTCCAGCGATCCTGCTGCAGGAGTTTGTTGCATAATTCAGGAAACTTCATATCAACATTTGTAGACGTAATGTTGAGAGTCTCGACAAAGTGCTCGTAGGATTTAGGTAGACTTTTGAGGGTGATGACTACCATATCCTCTTCCTCCATTTTTCGACCGATAGCCTCAAGCTGATCTCGAATGTCCTTAATCTTCGTGAGATGCTCCTGTAAGGACATTCGTTCGTCCATCATGATGGAGAACAACTGATTCTTCAAAAAGAAAGCCCGGCTTTTATCAGAGGTCTCATGAAGTTCCTTCAGGTGCTTCCAAATTTCAGCAGCTGTCTTGCCTAAAGGAATCTGCGGCAACTGGTCATCTGTAACAGAAAGCTTAAGAAGCATGACAGCCTCTCTGTTACGATCATCAAACTTGTCCTGATCAGCACCAGCAGTGGGAGGACGAGTTTCTTTTTCCAAAACCAATTCATCAAGGCGACGGTACTCGAAAATAGTCATCATACGCTGCTTCCAGATATTATAGTTTCTGCCATTAAATCGCTGACTGCCCTCCAGCATCAAGTTGGTCAAAGACGCCATTTGCACGTCTCCCAATGCAGGAGAATGACAGAAAACTGAACAGCGTTGAGCAGAACAGAATCAAGTACAAAATCTGAGGCAGGGACGGTTGCACGAAAAATGAGGCACGAACTTCAGGGTACGGAAAAAATCTGACAAATACCCACGAAAGAGCTCGAAAAACCCAGAAGGAATATGTGTTCGAAAAAAAATTTCGTCAAATGCTGAGGGTTCAAAACCCTAGACGAAAACTGCTCGTGCCCTAGGCGGCCATGAATACTCAGAAAACACAGACCAACTGTTGAAAAACCGGATGCTATTCAAAGTAGATACCAGCATGTACCGAAATCATGGACAGAGAGCATATGTCGAACTCCAGACCGAAAATCGTAACCAGAAAATGTCACAAAAATCGCGTGAAAAATGATGAACGCCATCCTAAAAGGAAAACGCGACCATCGCTAAGGGTTTAGAGCTTTGGCATCGCGACCTTCAGACAGAAAGGGTCTTCAAACAATCACGACCTCTGAAAAAAAATGCGGCCAAAACCCAATCTGTAGAGCCCGCGGGAATGGCAAAAAACACAGCCTGCGAAATGCAATTCAGAGTTTGACGCGACTGGCAGAGGGAGTTTGTCGCGGCCAGAATGCGCCCAGGAGCTCGAAAGGAGAGAAAAATCACCCGCACCAGTTGAAACCCTAGCCGCAGAGGAACATGAAATCGCGGATTAAGTCGCAGAGATGCATAAAATCACGATTTTCAACAGAACAAACCACGATTTCTGAAGATCGTGGCCGCCATACGTCCCGCGGGAATACGACCTGCAAAATCGCGCGGCCCTTTCACGCGCCCAAGCGTGTATCCAATGACGATTCTGTTCCAACTGTGATACCCGCGCAACCAGAAAAAACTCGAACCAAAAAAATTTGGCGCCCAAAATCGAACTGCTCTGATACCATAAAGATTTGAAAAATGCAAGTAGATTGATTGATGAATTGATAATTACAAGAGAGCGAAAGCGCTCAATATATACAATGTACAAGTTATAGATGAGCATTAACAAAACACGGCCGACATAGAAAAAAATAAGGCCGACATAGAAAAAATACTAATAGTTCCCAAGGTGTTTCACAAGGCATTCCATAAGGTACAACCATTGAAACACCTTTGGATGTGGTGCTCCCCACTCCAAAGTTTGAGAGTGCATGTCACTAGCTAGAAAATTTTACCTTGATAGGATATTTTGTGGGAAGGGCCCCCTTGGAAGCATGCTCAAAGAATGAGTGACCAAGAAATGGGTCATGCATGGGATTAGCCTTGATGCCATGCAAAACCTTACTAAGGGTTTTTGTCTTTTTTTTTTGTTGAAGCTATCCATGTTGAGGATATCTTTAAACATGGTCCTTGGTGTGTCCATGCATCTTTATTAGTTTTCTCACCTTGGACTTGAGACTTCATCATCTCTGATGAGAATACTCTCCAAGTTTCTATTTGGGTTGAGTTTCCTAGGTTGTCTTTGTCGTGCTGGAATTTCCTAACCAAAATAGCCTCCTCCCTAGGCAATGTCATTCGTGTTGAACTAGACAAGTTTTTCTTGGCTTGACCTTAGAAAAGGGTCTATGTCAAATTGACCTCTCTAAGGATCTAAAGGAGATAGTGAATATATAGATTGGACAAATGAGTCACTCTTAGCGTGTTCTCTATTTGAACCTACCCATTACTTGCTATTATTGTCAATATTTTGAGCATAAGATACGTGAATGCCCTTTGGCTACTCTTTGTACCAAACCCACCACTCGACCAGTTGTCAATAACCTACCTCCTATAGAAAAGAGGATGGATGGTCAACTATGGCTCTTTGAAAATCCAAGACTAATAGTAATGGTAAGGCTCTACCTAAGCCCTTAACTATAACTAGTGGCCAATAGTCAAAAAATTAAGGCATGGTTTCAAAACCTTAGGATTGCAAAAAAGTTATGGTTTAATACCAAGGGGAGATGTCCAAGGAGGTGAATAAATTGAAATTCACTAGAGCACCACTAGTGGCATCAGTTTTATCATCTCAAGTAGCTACCACTGGTCACCACACCTTTCCATCCTTAGTGGCCCAACAGAGATCCTATAGCCCACTTGGATAGTTGGAATAAGGTGAGTATGTGCTAGAGAAATGATGGCCTACCCAAACTTTCATTCGGATAGGCAATTTCAATTCAGAGGAAAAGTTTTTGCAAAACTATTCAACTCTTGGTGAGCTAGATAGTGAAGATATGACCCTTGACACTTGAGCATGAATTTTATCTCCTAGAATGTTTAAGGTCTGATGGACCTCCCAAGGAAGTATTCTGTACATGACATGCAATAGATTTCCAAGTCTAGACATTCTCTGTTTGCAAAGGTTAAGATTTTGGTTTTTTTCTTTTTGTTGCATGCCATGTTATTTGGCTTGCCAAACATTTTTGTGTAGCAATCTTGAGATGGGTCGTGATGGTATTGTCACTTTTCTCTCTCCTATGTGGAATCAACACTTAGTTAACTAGGTATGTCACCCCACCAACTGATTGTTGTGGATTTTTTCAACATTAATAATCATTCTTTTGGTGTTATTAATGCTTATGCCTCTAATGATGTTGTTGAGTGATCTACTCTTTGGAGATAGATTGTGGATTTAATGCTTATCACCACTTGGGTTTTGTGTGGGAATTTTAATATGATTAAGATGGCATTGGCAGATGATAAATGTGGGGCTTTGCCTATGAGATGGATAGTTGGTGAAAGAGAGGCATGGTACTATATGTGCAATAAATCCATGGTTAGATGATGTGGAACACATGGAGTCAGTTTAGAGTAGGTTCTAACAAAGTCTACGAATGGCTTGATAAAGCCGTGATGACATTCCAATATTTCTTTTCATTTGCTAGTTGTTATGCCTTTCCAGTTAAGCCTTTATTGGATGTTGTCCTTTTAGACCACTATTTGGTATGGTTTTGTATTGAATGGTAGCTTTCCAAACCTAAAGCCATGAGGACTTAGTTTTTTTCTAAACACATTTTTGTTATCTCACAAAGCCACATTGGCACATATTCAATGTCTTTAAAGTTTGGAGCCATGTCCCATGTATAAGATGGGTTGGATTACTTAGTGGAATGATCCTATCAAACACACTTCCTACTTCCTCCACATTTATAGGCTCTAGTTTGCTCATTTTTTCCATTGTTCCTATAAGGCCACCACTTCGGAGCTCCATTAGGCCACCGTTGCTCTGGAGGTGCAAACCTTTGATTCAGCTATGCAATTATGTGTTGCTAAACTCTGCCACTAGAAGCAAGTTGTTGATTCTCATTTAGCTCGAGGTTCCCAAATTAAAGCTTGACTTCACTAGCTTAAAATTTGAGACAAAGTCTTTAAGGAGTTCTTCTAGGCCCTAGAGGTTCCTCATACATCTCAAGCCATCAAAAAAATCAAGGATAATCAACAACTTTTAGCAAAGCTTCTTGACGTCATCTAGGCTTTTGTCTCACACAATGAGAAAGTTTTTACTGCCCAATAAGATACTCATGAATGAAATATTGCTTTACAACAATGCTTAAATGTAGTGCTTTGCCAAGTTTCCACATCTCAACACATTTTTGTGATCAGCTGCTCACAAAGGAGGACTTGCCTAAGGTTGTGTTCACTATGTCAAATGACAAAGCTCCTATCTTAAATGGATTCCTTTGTGAGTTTTATAAATCTCTTTGGGATAGTATGGGTGAAGATGTCCACAAAGTTTATCTAGAAGCATTCCATGGGAATTCCATATGGAACTTAATTAACAAGGGTACTATGAAGTTCATTCCTAAAGTTGGTGACTTGGAGGATATTTACAACTGGTGACCCAAAGGACACCTACAACTAGTGACCCATCACCTTGCTAACAAAATCATTTCCAAAGTCTATTCTCTCAAGATGTGACCCCTTCTTCCTCAGCTAGTTTGTCATGACCAAACTAGTTTCATTAAGTCATAGTACATCCTTGACAACATCATTATTATCTGGGAAGGGATGGAATGGGCTCAACACTCCCAGCAACGTGTAATGTTTCTTAAAATTGAATTTTCTAAGGCTTATGACCTTATTAATAAGCCCTTCATTCTTGTTATGCTTCAGTATCTAGGGTTTGGGCCCTATTTTGTGCATTCTGTTAAGATAATTTTTGTAGATGCCTCCACTTGCCTCACTATTAGTGGTTGACAATTCAATTCTCTTGGGCTCTTTTGATCTATCCACTAGGGTTTCCCTTTAGCCCCTACACTTTATGTGCTTCATGTTAAGGGTTGTGGTTACCTCTTGATCCATGCAGTCTCCTAGCAACTTGTTAAGGGCATTGTCTTGCCCAATTCATCAATGGTCACTTTGCGAATGAATTCTTTATTACTTTGATTGAAGAAGAGGATAATATCAAGTAGGATCTTCATTGCCTTGACATTTTTTGCAAGGTTTCAAGTTCAAGTATTTAACGGCATAAGACTCAATGCTACAAGCAATCTTTTCTTCCTATGCTTGGTTGGTTAGAGTCATTTGGTTAGAAATGGATTGAGCATGGGGAGATTTTCACATTTCTTGGCATCCCCTTTAATTTTAAAGCCTCCTTTTTTCTACTTTGTGGCAAGCCATCATATCAAGAATTGAGAAAAAGCTAGTTTATTGGGTTACTAAGCCTCTCTCTCTAACTGGTAAATTTCAGGTGTGTTGTAAAATTTTAGCTACTACTCATGTCTATTACTCTTTTTGCTAGATCTCTTCTAAGGCCTCTTACCTGAAAAGTAAGAAGCTACTTAGGAATTTTCTTTTGGTTTATTTTGAAGGCAACATAGACTTTTAGTATGTGGCTTGGGAATACTGTTATCTCTCTCATGATGCTGGGGGCTTAGGCTTACTCTCAGTCCTTTGTCAAGGCATAACACTTTGTGCTAAATGGATTATCAGGGCCTTGGAAGGTGAGAATGCTTGGAAAGTTCTCATTCAACATTATATTTCATCTAGAGTGCCCTCTAGGCATCTAGCTTAGAAAGGCCTTGGGCTTCATACTTTTCTCGTGATAAAGGAATCCATCCAGATACATGCACATTTGTTATCAAAAGCATATGGAAGGCTTGGGAATCCATCAAGCCCGATCTTTTTAGGTTGGAAATGATTTTTTAATGGTCTTTCCATCAATCAACAATCTATTTGGTGGTCTCTAGTCCTTTCTTGTTAAGACCAACCTCTGGCCAAAGCCCATTGGGTTCATGATCTGAGGTTTTATAATAGAGGAATTAAAACACTACTAGATCTTTTCAATAAAGCTACCAAGAATTTTTTAACTTGGCATGAGGCTAAGTCAAAATTTCGGTTATCCAACCAGGATCATGGGAATTTCCAAACAGTCATTGATGCCATCTCACCTCACGTGGTTCACAAAATTGGGGTTAGGACTTCCAAGCCTTAATGGAAAGATTGGAAATGGTGTCTAGATACACCATTTCGCAATTACAGGCATCACAAGAGATACTTGTGGCTTACACCTCATTTACCCATGGTGGCCCAATTAAATCTTCATTGGCCCCTTCAGTCTTCTCTAGGAACTTGGCACCATAGATTTCAAATTGTTTGGCTAGTTATTCTTGAGCTGAAGATTGCTCATTTTCATTGGTGCATTCTATATCAAGGTCTTTTCCTTGGATCTCACTTGTCTCATTTGAGAATTCTTAATCCTCGTTTTCCATTTGTCTATTTTGTGGACAACTTGAGACTCTCAAGCATCTTTTTTGGTTTTACACTAGAGCCTAGGAAGCTTAGACTTGGATTCGTGACTTCTTCAAGCCATTCAAGTTTACCTAGATTTGGCATGCTTTCAAGGTGGAGATTCTTTTTAGCATTTTGAAAAATAGAAATTCTGCTATTTTTATTGGTTGTGCAGTTGATATCATTTCTTTCTTTACACTAAAGCTATGATTTGCTCTAATGTGCTTATGTAGATTTAGGTACAAGCAAACAAAGTTAGCACTTGAAGTTGCCCCATCTGCAGGTGTTTTTAGATCACTAAGGCAATGCTCCTTGTATGGTTGTGAGAGTGTTGTCTTCTTCTGCCTCCCACCAGTGTCACTTCCAGCCATTTGGGTGTAGACATGGACATAGCTAGTTTGCCAGAAGGGACCATGGCTCCCAGTCACATAGCTTTGAGCCTTTGAAAAGAGCCCGGGATCGTGTTGCTCGCATATGGTCTCACCTTCTTGGCTGCCATTGGGCTCTTCTCATGGGCATGGTGCTCCTGGCTGGCCAAATTCTAAAAAGTCTCTTCGTTGCCTGTACTTGACCATTTCTCATGTTCATGCTCAACAACTTGCAAACGAAGATCAAGAAGAAGATGGCGATCTCATTGATGATGATGGTTCCATCCCTACTGGTGTATGGGGTAAACTAGGTGACCATGATCCTCCCCCTTGATGGTGTAGCTCTCGTTGTTTAGCAACTTTATCAATCTTGTTGTTTGGGCTTGGCCCTAGTAGACTTTGTTTTGATTCCTCGTCTTGTTGCTTGGGCTTGGCTCCACTTAAACTTTGAGGTTGTGCTTCTACCACCCACCCCTTTTTCTATAAATAATTTCTTTTTATCTTTTTTTTTTATATATATAAAGTAATAAAACCATTACCTCAATATTTTTAAAAAACTAAATATTAAATATTAATTATATATATAAATATAATTTTTAAAATTTTGAAAAACATAAATATAACTAGCATACCTATATTTAAAAAATATATCTAAAGTACGTTGAGAGATATCCTTCTCGAGGCGCCTATTTTTTTATCAATTTGTCACACAGGTAGAATAGGTGCCTCGAGAAAGATATCTCTCAATGTACTTTAGATATCTATTTTTTTATCAATTTGCCACACATAAGTAGAATAGGTGCCTTGAGAAGGATATCTCTCGGTGTACTTTAGATATATTAATTATATATATAACTATAAATCATTTTAAAATTTTGAAAAACATAAATATAACTATAAATCATTTTAAAATTTATATGTATAAATAAACATCGTAGCTTCCTTTGACAAACATAATCTGCGAAGGGGAAGATGCTTACGATGCTTCTTTTACAATATGAATCCACCTACAAACATGGTCTCGGCGGGAGGAGGCGGCTTCGAAGGATATTTCTTGCATGGGTTTTACTACACGCTGGGGACATAATGAGATGTTTTTTTCTAGGGGTTTTAGAACACCAACGTCACGCTGCAGACGGTGGGTTTTCTTAAAAGGAATGTGATGTTTTTTTTTGGGGTTTTAGATACACCAACGCGAGGATGTGGATCCACATACTCACGTTGGTGTATGTAAAACACATACAAGAAACATCCTCGAAAGCATCCTCAGCCGGAACAATCGTTCGTCAAAGATTGTTCGTCAAAGAAGTTGCTTCCTTGCTCAAACGGAGTTACGACCTTTATATGGAAATTTTAAAATTGTTATCAATGGAAATTTTAATGGCATAAATTTTGGCGAATTGAGCAATTTACTTAATGCTCTACAAAGAGAGAATAGATTTATGTATCAGTTGCATGTAATTGTTGAGTTTCCCTATTTTTTATGGGGAATCATGTCTTGAAACTTTGTCCATGGATATATTATTTTTAGTCTAAAACGAACTTTAAGATGGGTTTGATTGTATAAAAATCCATGGTAGCAAATGTATTAAAATGAACAAATTTTGGTCAATTGAGCAATATAGATTTCAATTTGTGTGTCACTTATATCTAATTGTTGGGATCGTAAGGTTAACTTGTTTTTTATGGGGGCAAATCTTGCCTTGGGTCTTTACTAATTGATAAATTATTAGGATTATAAGTTTTCCTAGTTTTCTATGGGCAGATCTTGTCTTGGATCCAGGCATAAAATTCCCAAGCAAACCTTAAGAATTTTGGCCTTTGGACTTATTAGACATATTACAAACAACTATCAATTGCACATGAAGGATCTAAGATGAGAATCCACAAATTTGGAGATACGAATATTGCAGTAAAAATTAATAATTCAATGTTTACATTGAAGAAAAGTTAAGTGATTGAATAGTGACAGAAGACGATACTCCATAGCATGAGTATGCACATGACATCTATGCTTATTTGGCATCATCTGAATTCTTTCTCATTCCAACTCAATGTCTAACCATTTGTTCTCACATGGTTACTCACCAATCTAAACTTACCCTAGATTATACATGAAATGTGTGTGTTAGTCCATAATTGCAAGTAGACAATACTTTAAAATAGCCTAACTATAAGAAGAAGTGCCCCACTTATATCAACATCTTGGATTATATCTTGCTTGATAGTACTATAGCAATGCTTATTATAATTCCTATATGGGAGAGTCCTCATTGATATAGCACTCGATAAATAAAAATTCATTAAAAAAGTAAACATGTAGATCACCATAACTGTTGTGACCCCTAGCGATGTGGGACTCCTATCTCCAAATGCATGTAAACATATAAACTAAATATTTCCATGGATTTTGAACCTTGAATTAGACCAATAAACAAATGTAGAAGAGTTCACAAAGGATTGAATTGAGCAAATAAGGAAAGTGGCATACATGTAAAAGCTTGGTTGAACTTCTATGGAGAAAACTAATAGTAGAAGAGATACATTTCTATACAAAAATGATGCAATGTGTATTGAATTGTATACACACATTGTTTGGAGGCCCATGTTGTGTGTGATAATGGATCAATTGTACTTGAAAAGTACTGTTGTTGGCATAGCTTTCATCATGATGTGCAACAATATATCATGTCACGTGTAATTTGTGTTGTTTCAATTGGAGATAGGGTTTGTACATTCCTAGCAGACAGTTGGGAATTCGTGTCTATGGACTTGCTAGTTTTCTAAAACAAGACATACTCATGATCAATTATTAGTGGTATGAACAATTCTCCAAAACAAATATTCTTGTTGCTCTCACTAATGCCATTGCAAATAGAGCAAAAGGGTTAATTTTGTTGGATATATTACATCATAGTATAGTTTTTTTCAGATTATATAGTTAGGAGATGGGGCCCCCACTCATGAATTGAAGCTTTGCATACATATATGAGGTGATAAGGTCTGAAAACCAAATATAAAGCATTTAATATTAAAAAAAAAACAAGTGAAGTGTACTATAGAGTATCACCCTACCATTGTACAAACACTTACCACCTCCTTGCTCCACCACCCTTCTACCCCTTCTCTTTCTCCTATCTTGGCACTCCAAATCCAATATGCTACTGCGCACAAAAGAACCAAATTCAAAAAATAAAGATAACAAAACTACAAAAACCCTATTGACCAAAATGCTGGTACCCTTATACAATGCCCCAAAACGTATACTCTAGAACTGCTAGAATAGAACATTGGGAAGAGAACCAAGACCATGTTATTGCAAACATTAGGAAGCACTACTAACTCATTCAATTCACACACTGGTGTCCTATGCCAAAGGATATGGCTTCTCTCACTCCACATACTCTTCCATTGCCATATCTCCTGCTCTTGCCAAATGGTTGATTGCATTAAGCCGTACCCCTTTCTAGATTTCTTGCGTCTTATGGGCCCTATGCATTTTACCCCCATAGAAATGAAGAATGGAATGTTTACTAGATACTTCTAGTCGACCATTGCAGCGAGTTATGTAATGGTCACCCTAGTTTTTTTTTTTTTTTTGAAAATCACAATGAAGGCACGTCCAGTTTTTTTAGTGGGAAGCCATTACATTGTTTGTTCTCCACTATCCAATATGATTAGATGATATCAACATTGCATGGCAAATACAAACAACAAGATTAATAGAACACATGCAAAATGAATTTATACCATGATGGGTCTGCTGTGCTAAATCAGCTTTCAAGAAGGGCAGAAGGGCTGCTGTATGGTGGCCTAGCATGCAAGGATCTCATAACCCTAAACACCAATCCCTTCTCAACTGTTTTCCCATGATAAATCCATGCTAGGTGCCCTAAAGAAAGCTGGAAATGTGAGCTGATCACTGGTCTAAGCGGCTATTGGAGCTAGTTCAAGTCTGCAACAGTCATTATGACAACCATATATCATGTATATAGCAGTTCAAACTATATTCAAACCCTTCTCAAATCATCAACCATATCTTCCACCATTATAGGCACACCCAAAATGATGTACCATCAAGTCTAAAAAAACAACGGTCTGCATCAGAATTTCCCATGCCCCAACATGGATTGGTATGGCCCTGTCATGGTATGGCTGGGTACAGCAAATGATACTCAGTAGATAATCATTGGAAATAGGCTCAAATGTGGATGCCTCTATGATACAGATAATGGGAAATCTTCATGCAAAACAAAACTTTAATCCCTTATTTGCTGCAACAACAACTACCTCCTGCTATATGACCCTGTAACTATACAACCAACATTAGAAAGTGCAAGGAAATATTAAGGAAATCACTCACAAACCACACCAAACTTCTAACACCAAAAACTTGCATGGAAGATAACATGTATTATTCACCAAGATGATCAAACAACTGAATTCCATTGATGCTCAGTGTGATTTCTGGATGAAATCACTAGATATCCAGCTAGGGTCAATCTTTCACAACTGAAACCAGATGAGAAATTGAGGCTAAACAACCCCAAGAAATAACTTTACTCAACAACACAAGTTTTCAGAAGAAATAAAATATAGTCCACCCCTTCCAAATGAGCCCAAAACTCCTTTATAAAGACACTTTTAGGGCAACAAGAGGAAATAATAATAATAATTTCATTTTTCTTTTAATTTCCTCCTCATATAAAAATAACCTTTTTATTTGCTCACTTTATGTCTCCCCTGCCTAATATGCCTTTTATGTGAGCATCATAAAATACATTTCAACACCTTTCCAAAGAGCTATTACACTTAAGTTATCTCTTAATATTTCTCATCCTTAGACAACTTAAGTGAATAATTAATTAAATATCCCAATAATATACCCAAGTTGCGGAAAGCATCCAAATGATATAATTTTGCAATTCTGAACATACTAACAAGATACTGAAGACTTGGGATGAAAATCGGAGCCCGTCGGGTGACTTTCTAAAAATAGTATGTTTCTCCAAGAAAGTTGGAGAGCACCCGAGAGGTCAAAACTGAATTCTGAAAGCATCTATGAACTCCAAATGACTAGTCGGACTTAAAAGCACAAACATCTACCATGTAAGACTGAGCCACTGTTGACATGCGTCGGACAACTAAGAGGGGGGGTGAATCAGTTGTCTCAAAAACTTAAACACTTTCTCCAATTAAATAATAATCACTTATCCACATTTATCATGATTTAACAATGAATGCATGAAATCAGAAGCTTAACCATAGATACAACATCAAACACAAGAGACACTAGATTTTACGTGGAAAACCCCTAGCTGGGGAAAAACCACGGAGAGGATTAGCTCTCAATATATTGCAATCTTGAAATAATGATGTTTAGGCTTGGTCACTCCATAGGCCTAAACATACTGGCTCACTGCCATGAAGAATAACTAGGTCTAGCAGGCTCAAAGCCTCAACCCTAAATCTAGCAAGATTACAATAAGGGCTATTAATCCCTACTGGCGGCTCACTGTCAAACTCACTACCACGATTAACACCTCTTTATGTCTGTGATTGAAGTACAATAATTTCTCTGCTTCTGCTCTACCTCTTTTTTGCTCTGCCTCTACTTTGCTCTACCTTTTTAACCTTTCTTTTTATCTTTCCATTTCCGCTCAAGGACATCTTTTCCACGACTCAACTACAAGTACTTATACACTTCAACAACCTTGGAATGATCATCAAGGTCGACATTACAATCATCAACCATTGGAACAATCTCCAAGGTCGGCATTACAAACATTTACAAAATAGGTCTTGAACTATTACAACATTATGCAAAGGGGATGAAATAAAAGTGTACACAGATCACGACACGCCTTAGCTGGTACTTAAACACAATCTTCCATGCTTCATCATGCTTCCACAATCTTCTAGAGATCTCCACAATCACTGGGATTAACTAGGTCAGCCAAAACTAGTTATACAATACGCTATCCGGGAATAATCTTCAAACACCTTCACAATTCTTCCACACGAACCGATGTAATGATAGGAACATGATTAGGAGCTAACCACAAGAACGTAATCATTAGGATTAACTGCACAAACCTTAACCACTTTAATAATAAGAATCTTCACACTGGAACACATGAACTTCACTGTCTTCAACTGTCATGATGGAAAGATAGCTTGCAGACCACCAAACCACGAACCATTGCAATTGTAGGCACCTATAATCATCCCAGACTTACTTCCAGAACCGCAGAGCAAAATTCTTTATTGCGGAGGAATACGGAGCAGAATACTTTCTCCCTGTCCCAACTAAACTTATAGAAAAAGTAGGTTTCACTCTACTGAACACAACTCATTCAGATCTTCATGCGGAGGGATCAAACCTGAAATGTAGCATCCTTAGACATACCTCTAACTTACTTCCAATCCACAAAGCACAATCTTCAATCAACAATAAATGCGGAGCAGTTTACCAGACTATTCTTCAGCATACAAGTCACTATCTATACTGCACTTTACTGTAACTCACTTGATTCTTCCGGAGAGGCTAATTTTCTCAATATCCTCAACATACAAATCTTCTAAGCAAGTAATAGAACAAGATACAGTTGACACCAATGACAACAAAGATATGTTGACATCAATGACAACACCGATTAGGCACATACCTGCAACAATCTCCCCATTTGTCATTGATGGCAACATATGATGTGAAAAATTGCAACAACCATCAAGACAAGATTCTCCCCCTTTCTCTTTACACACCTACACTCTTTCTTTCTACTAGATTCCCCCCTTTCTCTTTACACATTTGCACTATTTGTCTAAGTTTTTCACATGACTTTTCTCCCCCTTTGACATCAATGGCAAAGGGTACATACTTGCACTCTTTTGTTCTGATCAAATCTTTCTTTTGAACTCTCTGACTACTCCCCTTAAGAAGTAGCCCTAAAAAGCATCAGTCCAGATCTTTGAGCACTTCCAGATTGATGCACTATTGTGCATCTTAGTTTAGAGCAGGAGGGGTGATAACCCCTAATTTTTCTCTGAGATACTCAAAGGTATCCTTAAGCATAGGCTTGGTAAAAATGTCTGCAATCTGATCTTTAGTAGAAACATACTCCAACTTGACTTCATTCTCTGTCACCTTTTCTCTTAGAAAATGATACCTAATGGATATGTGCTTTGTCCTTGAATGCATTACTGGATTCTTTGATATGTTTATGGCACTTGTGTTGTCACAAAAGATTGGGATTGGATCCTCATACATAACACTGATGTCCTTCAAAGTCTGCTTCATCCATAACACTTGAGTGCAACTGCATGTTGCTGTAATGTATTCTGCTTCTGTAGTAGATAAGGATATTGAATCCTGTTTCTTGCTCAACCAAGATACTAACCTTTTTCCTAAGAAGAATGCACCTCCACTTGTACTTTTTCTGTCATCCACATCTTCAGCCCAATCTACATCAGTATATGCATTGAGAGTAAAGTCACTGTCCTTAGGGTACCACAAACCATAATCAATTGTACCTTTTAAATATCTCATAATTCTCTTGATTGCCATCACATGTGATTCCTTGGGTTCTGCCTGAAATCTTTCCATAAGACATATTGCATGCATTATGTCAGGTCTGGTTTGAGTCAGATAAAGTAATCCTCCAATCATAGATCTATACCTTTTCTGGTTCGCCATGGGTGAGTTCTCATCTTTACTCAACTTACAACCAGTAATCATAGGTGTGCAAACTGGTTTAGAGTCTTCCATCCCAAATTTCTTTAACAACTCTTTCACATACTTAGATTGAGAAATGAAGATACCTTTATCTGATTGACTTATTTGCAGACCTAAAAAGTAGTTCATCTCTCCAAACATGGACATTTCAAATTCACTTTGCATTTCTCCAGCAAAAACTGAGCACATACCTTCATTGCCTCCAAAAATAATATCATCAACAAAGACTGCAACAATTAGGATTTGTTCATCATTGATCTTGAAGTAGAGATTGTTGTCTGTAGCACCTTTACTGAACCCTATCTGTATCAAATACCTATCCAACTATGCATACCATGCCCTGGGGGCTTGTTTTAATCCATACAAAGCTTTCTTCAATCTGCATACCATGTCACCCTTATCTGATGGATGAAATCCTTCCGGTTGTTCAATATAGACTTCTTCTAACTCTCCATTTAAGAAAGCAGACTTCACATCCATTTGGTAAACCTTGAAATCTTTGTAGGCTGCAAAGGCCAAAAACATCCTTATTGCTTCAATCCTTGCCACTGGAGCAAAAGTTTCTTCAAAGTCTATTCCTTCAACTTGAGTGTATCCTTTGCATACCAACCTTGCTTTGTTTCTTACCACTTCACCATTCTCATTCATCTTGTTTCTGAAGAACCACTTTGTGCCAATAACATTCTTATCTGCTAGTCTGGGAACAAGATCCCTAACTTAATTCTTCTCTATCTACATAAATTCCTCTTCCATAGCCTTTGCCCAATTCTCATCTTTGCAAGCCTCATCCACAGTTTTAGATTCAATCTTGGAAATTTACTTGTTCCTCTACAGCTTTTCTTCTCGTTAGGATTCCTTTGTTTTTCTCCTATGATTTGATCTTCAGAATGGCTGAGTCTTATATACCTTGGAGTTTTGTTAGCACTTATCGGAGCTTGTTCTTCTTCATTTGAGTTGTCTTCATGCTGCACCACTTCTGAAACTTCTGGTTCATCTGATTCATATCCACCTGAGCTGTCTTCATGCCGCACCACTTTTGAAACATCTGATTCATAACCACCTGATTCATATCCGCACACAAGGAGCTTTCACACCACATCACAACAAAACACACAAAACAATCAACAAGAAGAACTCCCATGGCTTGCACAAAACAAAACTCATAAAAATAAGTTTAATGGGGTAGGGGAGTGGACATCAGTCAACTCGAGAGTGCCACTCCAACCATCTCAAAAACTAATTTTCACAAGGCCTCAAGCCAACACATATATACCAAATTTCACATACTTCTCCATGGCTCTCAAACCATTCAAAAATACTCATTTTCACAACTTGCCCTCAAGGCTAAATACCAAAGAACTAGGATGTGACCTCGAGGAGGTTCACTCCTTCCGCACCCCACACATGTTGAGCATTTTCTCCAAGTGGAGAGGCTCTCACAACACCCATAAAAATCCCCACAACACCAAATGTAAAAATACACACACAAACATCACACAAGAAATATAAATTACATAATGAAAGGCATTTAGCCTTGAATCCTACCTTAAATAGCCCACAAGGAAGATAGTTGAAGAAGAGCTCTTCCAACTCCACCTCCAAGTCTTTCTCCAAATGAACCTCCAAAATTTTCTCTAACTCTGTCCCAAAATTCAAATAAAAATTCAAAATTGAAAACAAATCAACAACCCTCTCCCTCTTTTCAAAAGAGATTAAAATAGGCTCTCCTCATTGGCCTTGAGGAACAGGGAGGTGACACATGTCACCTCCTCCTTCCTCCACACAACCACTTTCAAGCTTCATGGAATGTGGTGATGACACATGTCATCCACCCATTCCACCAAGTCTTGCCCCCCTCCACTTGTGCTCTCTCACACATGTGGGAGAGAAACGTGGAGCCAAAGAAGGAGTGGGTACTACAAGTGCCCCAATCATCTCCTTCTATGAAAGCCCACAAAACCCCAAGGTACCCTCACCAATGTGGGAGAGCCTTGGAATTGATTCCTCCACAATTTAGGGGTCTTGAAGACTCCCCAAGCCTTGGAAAGAGGAGTGGGTAAGGTTTAGTGTTTGACCCAACCTTCCCAAACTTCCATTTTCGTCACTTTACTTCAAGGTGAAATTTAAGTGACCAAATGGGAGTTTACCTAAGGTTATGCAAGCTCAAATGATCCCTAGACCCTAGGGGTATAACCCAAGGTCACTTTTAACCCATTTTGAGCACCATAGGGTGAGTAAAATCACATAAAAAGGGGTCACAAAAATAAAAACTCAAAAATAAAATCAATTAAACATTACACCTTAACAACACTAAATACAATCAAATATAAAAGGGGTGGACCTAACCCAAACAACACCACACAATAACATTACAAAATTTCATTATGGATAACATAGTTGATCTTGGTTCCTCTTGGAATTAGATCAGCTTAACATGGAAATTCACAAAATGTGTGGGATAATCTCTGATTATCCGTGGCTTGGTTAGAACACCCGCACACTTAAACAAAAGATTAATCCAACATGTATATCATAGCTGAAGCAAAGTAAAACATATACACACACCATCACATAATCATATAAAACAATCATAAACATCACATCATAATTAGATTCATAATTATGCATTTCTATAATCCATCACAAGATAAATTTTACATAATAAATCCATCACATAAGCACATAACTAGTATCTCAATAATGTCATAATGCAAATCACATGTCAAATCATCATCAGTGAATCAAATCAAGATCTAGTCTCATCACAATCATGCTAACATAATAAATCAAAGTACAAGCATATAGTCTAATAGTCCTGCATATCGGGATCAACAATCCCCAAAAGTCTAAAATATGTCTCCAATAGTAATATAAAAATGGTCAAACTAAGGGAGTGAAAAGGTGGGCCTCACACACCTCCTTCAAGGGCTTCAACTTATGATGAACTCCATCATTTGTTAGGGAATATGTATTTGCATGTCTATCATTGATAACTTGCGCTTATCATACTGCCACAGCCTCCCCAATAGCATATGACATGTGTCCATTGGTATGATATCACACAACACATCATCATGGTAGTCTCTAATCTAAAACTTGAGTAAACACTGTTCATTGACCAAAGCTCTATGGTCTTTCTGCAACCATGCGATCCGATATGGATGTGGATGCCTTCTCCTTGTCAACTTCAACTTGTTAACCATCTCCTCTAAAACAGGATTGTCAGTGCTTCCACTATCAATAATAATATCATAACACTTACCTTCACAATTGCATCTTGTGCAGAATAAATTCTTCCTTTGATTTGATTCTTTCTCCTCATTCAAAAGGTTCTTCTGACAACTAGGGTTTCTCCCCTTTCAGCATCTTCAGAATGCTTACACTGTGCATCTTCATCTACATGTGTAACTCGTGCATTACCTTCAGGTCTTATGTTTGTCCTTCCTTGATGTTGTGGACACTCGTATGCTTGATGTCCTTCTTCTCCACATTGAAAACATGTTCCTCTGAAACCTCCTTTTCCAGGTCCTTGCCCAGGCCTGCCTCTTCCTCTTCCTCTTTTCTCACCATTATTTTGGTCACAAGGGCGGTAGGCATTATCTCCTCTCTAATTTCGACCAGTGCCAGCTTCTTCACTTTTATTTTGATCTTCATCATGACCTCCATAGGATCTTCTACTAGTCCTTCTGCCTTAACCTCTTCTCCTTTGCTTTCTATCAAATCTTTTATTAAACTTCTCTTCCACCTTCAGGGAAAACTGGTATGCATCTTCTATGGTGGTCATTCTGACCAAGTTCAGCTCCTCTTGAAAACTTGGCCTCAACCTATTAATGTAATAGGCTACCTTCTCCTTGTTGGCCTCTGCATGGCATGTCCTGATGGTAATCTTATAAAAATCTTCTGTACACTCTTTAACGGACTTGTTACCTTGCTTCAATCCTTGCATCTTCTTCAACAACTCCATCTCATAGTCCACACAAATGACATGCTTCTTTAGTTTTTCCACCATCTGATCTCATCTGGTAATCTTTCCTTTCCTCTTCTATCCCTCTCTAACTAGACCTCCTTCCACCAAATATTGGCATGGCCCTTCAACTTTGTTTTTGCAAACTTGACCTAATCTAGATCCTCCACATCTTCATACTTCAAATATTCCTCCATGTCATTGCTCCAATCAATAAGTTGTTCTGGATTCAAATCTCCAGAATAGGTGAAAACTTTGATTCTGGGCCTCTTTCTGATATTTGAAATGGCCCTCAACAACCTAACTTCTACAGGATCTCCTGTAAGTTCGTGTTCTTCCTCAAATAGATCTTCTTCAGCTTCAGCTTCACTTTCTTCTCTCATTCTCAGCTCAAACCCTCTTCAAAACTCCTCTTGCAATGCATTGATATGCCTCTGAAGGGCTCTAAAACCCTCTTCTGTCAAAGCATTTCTTCCAACATAGTTTCTTCATAGAGGCATCTTGATCTCCACAATAAACCCACAACCTTAGGTCCTGGTGCAAACTGCTCATGGTCGGCGATCTGTCTACACACTTAGGAACCTTTTCTCTGATACCATTTGATGAAGGGGGTAAATCATAAAACACAACAATAGAAATTGCACACAGAAAATAAAATGTTCTTTTATTGATTTGGACAACTCATTACATTACAGAAGCTCAAATACAATCAGAAGAATCAATCCTCCATAGGCTGCAACACATTACGGCTACCTATCACTAGGCTCTAGAATCTTCTGCCTTTTGTAACCCCAAATCAGCTAGCGTTTCTATTTTCCCACCTTTTTTTGACTCTACATTTTCCCCCTTATCTCTACTACTAATAAGGGTTCCCAAAAATGGTTATTAATAACCTTTTTTACGGCCTCCAGCCAAATTTTAAATTTTTCATCTCCCTCCAAAAATAGGTCAAATTTCGGGAGCCATAACTTTTGATCCGGGTGTTCGATTGATGAACTGTTTGAAGCACCAAAAAAGCTCGCAGAGTGCTCTACACGTTAAGAACCTGCTTTGCTAGTTCTGCCCATTTTTAGGCCTATATAGGGCTATCTAGTGCCTTAAACCTAAATTTGAATAATTTTTTGGGAAACAGAAACTTTAACATCCTTTATCTCACAAATGATCTTTACGTAATTCATTTGCCAAAGGTCTTATTTTTCATTTACAAAGCTTCCTATAAATTTTTGCTTCAATCCGTGCCTAAATGCAAACTCTCCAAAAATAGTAGTTTGTTATTTTTAGCAGTTTAGAAAAACTGAAAGTTCTACATCATTATTCAAGTGATTATGGAACCACAAACACTAATTTTGAAAAGAAATGAAAACAACATCAATGATTTTGAATCAACATCTTTTTTTGGGTGATGCAAGATTGCCCTTACACCACTGGATGCTCGTGGATCATATCCGATAGTTGGGAAAGGCAAGGTATTGTTGTGTCTCAATGATGGGAGGATTAAAACCCTCCCTGGTGTTTTGCATGTTCCTAGATTAGCTAGAAATCTGATTTTAGTTTCGAAATTGAATGATTTGATAAGCATGATTGTAGATTGGTGAGAGGAAACTTGGTGGTAGTGAAGGGAAAGAGATTGTGAACCTTATTTACGCTAGATGCCACTATATTTTGTAATTCCTTTTATGTTTTTGAGGCTTCTAAAAATACTTATATGTTGTGGCACTGTAGATTGGGCCACAGAAGTAATAATGTTTTAAAAACAATTAAGAATAAAGATTTGTTGGACAATTTCTCTTATTCTAATGAGCACTTTGAGTTCTATGAGCATTGTGTGTTTGGAAAACAAAATAGAACATTATTTCCTTTAGGAAGCAATAGAGCAAAAGAGAAGTTAGAGATTATTCATTCATATGTGTTTAGACCTGTGGATAATGACTCTATTGGGAAATCTCATTATTTTGTTACCTTCATTGATGATGTATCTAGATTTACATGGATTTATTTTATGAAACACAAATTTGAAGTTTTTACTAAGTTTAAGGATTTTAAAGTCTTAGTTGAAAACCAATCGAGATTAAAGATAAAAATATTAAGATCTGACAATGGAGGGGAATATTGCTCTAATGAATTTGATGAGTTTTGTAAGCATGCATGTATAATTAGATAAAAGACAACTTCGTACACACCACAACAGAATGGTGTTGCAGAAAGGATGAACCAAACAATCATGGAAAGAGCTAGAAGTATGTTGAGTGATTCATAATTAGATAAATTCTTTTGGGTAGAGGCTGTGTGTATCACTTGTTACTTGATTAACATAACTCCTTGTAAGGCTCTTGATTTGACACCTTATGAAATGTGGATAGGTAAGAGACCTTTGGTTTCACATTTAAGGGTTTTTGGTTGTGAGGCTTTTGTTCATGTGCCTAAGGAAAAGTGATCTAAGATGGATCCAAAAATGCAAAAATGCATCTTCATTGGATATGGTGAGAATGTTAAAGGTTATAAGCTTTGGGATCCTCTAACTAGAATTTTTTTTTTCTCTCGAGATGTTATTTTTAGGGAACTTAGAGCTATTTATGAACTTGGATAGCCAAAATAAAAAGAAAAGGTGAAGAGAGTGCACTTTGACTTAAAGAAGAAAGATGCACCTCAGGAAGAACATGATGATGGATTGGAGGGCGAAGAAGAAGAAGAAGAAGATTTGAGTAGTTCTGATGAGGAAGATTTTGTTGTTACAAAAGAAGTTGGTGTAGAAGATGATACAAAAGAACTAGTTGAGTCTCTTACTCCACCCTTGAGGAGATCCACAAGACAACGCAACCCAATTGACAGGTATAGCCCACTAGATTTCTATTGTGTATTTGCTTTATTGAGTACTGACAATGAGCCTAGATCCTACAAGGAAGAGTCTAATTGGGTTTTGTTAGGAGCAAGGAGGATCATTGTGTGTACATTCATTGTATTGATGATTCTATATTGATCATTGCATTGTACGTTGATGACATGTTATTTTTCAACAATACTAAGGGTATGATCAGTGAGCTAAAAGCCCAACTTTTAGGTGCATTCGATATGAAGGATCTTGAAGTAGCCACATATATTCTAGGTATGGAGATCAAGAGGGACAGAGGTAACAAAAATCTTTGGTTGTCTTAGAGTAAGTATGTGAATTCCATTTTGTAGAGATTTAGTATGCATGACTGTAACCCAATTAGAGTTCATTTACCCATTGGTACTGAGATTTCATTAAATACGTGTCCAAAGAATAAGAATGATTTTGAGGATATGTCTAATGTGCCACATGCTACATTGTTGTATGGAATTTGATGTATGCAATGGTTTGCACTAGGCTAGATATTGCCCAAGTAGTGGGAGTTTTGAGCATATTTATGTCTAACCCTAGTAGACAACATTAAAATTATGTGAAAAGGGTGCTTAAATATCTTGCATGTACTCTTGATTATTGTTTGGTTTATTCTGGTATTGATAGTGCTGATAAAACTGTGGACATACAAGGATTTGTTTATGTAGATTGGGTAGATGACTTGGATATTCAAAGGTCCACTAGTGGCTATGTGTTTACTATGTTTGGAGGAGCAGTGAGTTGGATGAGTAAGAGGCAACCAATAGTTGCTTTGTCTACCACCGAAGCAGAGTATATGGTTTCTACTTATGTCTCTAAGGAGGCAGTTTGGTTGAGGAGACTATGTACATGCATTCGTTTTGATTGCAAGGTCATTCAGATTGGTTGTGATAGCTGGAGTACTATCTGTTGGCCAAAAATCTTATGTATCATGCTCAAACTAAGCATGTTGATGTTCAGTATCACTCCGAGAATTGGTTGCAAGTAGATAGATTGAGCTGAAGAAGATAGACACTCAGGAGAATGTTGCAGATTCATTGACCAAACCTGTGAGCATAGAGAAATTTGTTTGGTACAGAGAGGCTATGGGCCTTGTATTTAGTGCCTGATTACTTTTCATTTGATTTCCTATGGGCTGATTTACAATGTATAATGTCAAGTGGGAGAATGTTTGGATAAGGTGCCATTAACGTTGTAAATCCTAATATTGTATTTATTCTATTTTATTATTTGTAATTTGTAATTACCCATAAGGGAATGAGGTAGTTTTACCGGTAGTGGTAATTATTTACTGGAGGTGATTATGAAATGATATTTATGGTTGGCAATTGTGAAAATCATGGGTAAATGAGGGTAGGCATCACCTTGGAGGAATCAGTTATTTTTAGCATGTATGGCACATGTCATAATGTTGGTGAATGCATGTAAGAGAATCTATGACAACTGCAAGTTGTCATAAGATTCTATGACAATATGACAACATATGACAGATATTTAATAGGTGTAAGACGCTATGTGTTGCCCTAGGCACCCATCTTGGGAAGATTCTTTCTAGAGGAATCTATGATGGTTATGACGCATCATAAGATGATGTAACAAACCATATTTAGCCTTGGGTGCCCAACTTTGTATGGTTGACTTTGAACAAGTGTCATGATCTTGTAAGAAGATATATAATGTTTGCAAGTTGGAGATTCTCAGGAGAGATAAAGTGGATGCCTAGATTGGAGGGAAAACACTTATATATAAGTAAATTGCCATGTAATTGTTGTAGTATGATAGATTTTTGTACACAGGTTCCTGTCGAAGTGAAGGTTGGAGAGAAGAAGGAAGTGTATATATTATGTTATTCAGTTTTTGAAGATAATACAACTTGAGCCTCTTTTCTTAGTGGAGTTTTTTTACCCAAAAGGGTTATATCTTGTTTCATTCTTCTATGGTGTTTGTTCCTGTGTTGTGATTTAATTTCTGAATGCAATCTCCATTGATATTACATTGTTTGAGATCATTTACATATTGTAATTATATTTCTATTTGAGTAGTTGTTGTCTTCATTTCTAACACTTATCGCAAAATATTTCCTTCATGAACTATTTTTGTCTTTGTTTTTTCTTTAGTTGGTGAAACCTCCATTTCACAAACTAATCCCTTAGCTGACTTTCTTTCTTTCTTTTCCTTATCTTCTTTTCTTTTCATATCTCCTTTGTCGGCAATTTTCCACTTTGGCAAACCATCCTTTTCTTTTTCTTTGCCCTTGCTTTCCTCTTATCATCCCATTCTCCCATCAACAAACTCTTTGGTTGATGAACTTTTTAGTTTGCCAATAAGTACTTAGTCTCTTATCTTTGATCTTTCTTTTACCTTGTTGACTTTATCTTCTCTTTGCCACTAACTTGTCCATTTTTCCTTTCCTTTACTGTCTTTATCTTTGCCCTTTTCCTTTGTCAACAATATCACCGATCAATAAACCTTCCAATTGGTGATCTTAAGGTTCACCAAACCTTAAGTTTATCGACAAAGGCAACTCTTTCCTTTTCTATGACTATCTGATGTAGCCAACAACATACACTCAATAGAATTGTGCCATTAATCATGTGTGAGAGCCAAAGATTTGAAATAACTAGAAAATTTAAAAAAAACTTCTATTCACCAACTCTACTGCTACAATGAAAGAAAACTCTCTTATATCCAAGAAAACAAAAAAATAAAAAAATAACCTTTTTTGGTAGATTTCGACAATTGTTAGATTTTACCATTTTAAGTAATTTTACATGCATATCTTGAGAATCTAGTTTTTTCCCCCAAAACTTCCTAAAACTAAGGTAGAATGAAATGCCAACTAACATCCTAAATTTGAAACATGAGTTTCGAGTTATTAACAAAAACAACTTTTAAAAAAGCTAGGAAAAAACACTAAATTGCCATTTTGAGGGCCAAGATGAAAGTTTCAAGCCCCGAAATAGTGCCAAAATGGGGTCCAATCAACTAGGATGGTTGGGAATCCACATGCCACCTCATAATGCATCCACCTATGAAATTTCAGCCCAAATCCACATCCGAGTCAAAAGTTATGACCTCTGGAAGTCCCTGCATCACTATCTTTCTTCTTCGACAACTCTTTGCAAACCTTTACCTTTTATCTCTGACCTAGTTGCTTCCCTTTGGTTAACACCCTCCTACTATCTCCCTTCCTTCCTTAGTTGGTGAATTCGCCAATCAACAAACTCGTCGATCGACGAACTCTGAGTTTGTCGAACTCAAAATTTGTCGACTAATGTAACTTTCTTTTCTTTTGCCTTAGAAAATTCTTCCTGCTTGGGTTAGCTTTAAGTTGCCGAACTGACTTGTTCGCAAACCACACATTTCACCAACAACTAAACTTTTCCTTAACATTTTTTCCTTTCTTCTTTTTCTTCCTTTGTCAGTTGATTAGCCTATCAGAGAATTTGTCGATCGATGAACAAGCAGGTTCACAAGTCTTCAAATTTTTTGACAACTACAAAAATAGGCTAAGGAAGAAACACTTAGAAAAATTTAGGATTTTGGGGCAAAAATTATTTCTATTTAAAGTGTCTTAGATTGGATTTCTCTGATGGAAGGAAGGATTTTGAGGGACTCTTAGACCATTTGGCTTGGGAAAAATAGGATAACAAGTATCTTCAGGCATGGTCCTTGGTATGTACATGCATCTTTCTTAGTTTTCTCACCTTGGAGTTGAGACTTCATCATCTCCGATGAGAATTCTCTCCAAGTTTCTATTTGGGTTGAGTTTCCTAGGTTTCCTTTGTCATATTGGAATTTCCTAACCAGAATAGCCTCCTCCCTAGGCAATGTCATTTGTGTTGAACTAGACAAGTTTTTCTTGGCTCGACCTTTGAAAAGGGTCTATGTCAAATTGACCTCTCTAAGGATCTAAAGGAGATAGTCAATATATAGATTGGATAAATGAGTCACTCTCAATGTGTTCTCTATTTGAACCTACCCAATACTTACTATTGTTGTCAATATTTTGAGCATAATATACGTGAATACCCTTTGGCTACTCTTACCAAACCCACCACCCGACCAGTTGTTGATAACCTACCTCCTATAGAAAAGAGGATGGATGGTCAACTACGGTTCTTTGCAAAGACAAGACTAATAGTAATGGTAAGGTTCTACCCAAGCCCTTAACTACAACTAGTGGCCAGTAGAAAAAAAGTTTAAGCATGGTTTCAAAACCCTAGGACTGCAAAAAAGTTATGGTTTAATACTGAGGGGAGATGTCCAGGGAGGCTAATAAATTGAAATTCACTAGAGCACCACTAGTGGTGCTAGTTTTATCATCTCAAGTAGTTACCACTAGTCACCACACCTCTCCACCCTTAGTAGCCCAATAGAGATCTTATAGCCCACTTGGGCAGTTGGAATAAGGTGAGTACGTGCTAGAGAAATGATGGCCTACCCAAACTTTCATTTAGATAGGAAATTTCAATTTAGAGGAAGAGTTTTTACAAAACTATTCAACTCTTGGTGAGCTAGATAGTGAAGATATGACCCTTGACACTTGAGCATGACTTTTATCTCCTAGAATGTTCAAGGTCTGATGCACCTCCCAAGGAAGTATTATGTGCATGACATACAACAAAGTTTTCCAAGTCTAGACATTCTTTGTTTCCAAGAGGTTAAGAATTTGGTTTTTTTCTTTTTGTTGCATACTGTGTTATTTGGCTTTCCAAACATTTTTGTGTAGCAATATTGAGATGAGTCATGATGGCATTTTCACTTTTCTCTCTCCTTTATGGAATCAACACTTTGTTAACCAAGTATGTGACCCCACCAATTGAGAGTTGTGAGTTTTTTCAACATTAATAATCATTCTTTTGGTGTTATTAATGCTTATGCCTCTAATGATGTTGTTGAGTGAAATACTCTTTAGAGATGGATTATGGATTCAATGCTTGTTGCCACTTGGGTTTTGTGTGGGGATTTTAATATGATTAAGATGGCATATGATAAATGTGGGGCTCTGCCTATGAGATGGGTAGTTGGTGAAAGAGAGGAATGGTACTATATGTGCAATAAATCCATGATCAAATGATGTGGTACACATGGAGTAAGTTCAGAGCAGGTCCTAAAAAAATCTACAAATGGTTTCATAAAGCCATGATGACAATCCAATATTTCTTTTCATTTGTTATGCCTTGATAGTTGAGCCTTTATTGGATGTTGTCCCTTTAGACCACTATTTAGTATGGTTTTGTATTGAATGGTAGCTTGCCAAACCTAAGGCCATGAGGACTTAGTTTCTTCTAAACACATTTTTGTTATCTCATAAGGCCACATTGGCACATATTCAATGTCTTTAAAGTCTAGAGCCATGTCCCATGTATGAGATGGGTTGGATAGCTTAGTGGAATGATGCTATCAAACAAACATCCTACTTCCTCCACATTTAGAGGCCCTAGCTTGCTCATTTTTTCCATCATTCCTATAAGGCTACCAATTCAAAGCTCCAATAGGCCACCACTACTTTAGAGGTGCAACCCTTTGATTCAGCTATGCAGTTGTGTGTTGCCAAACTCTACCACTAGAAGCAAGTTGTTGATTCTCATTTAGCTCAAGGTTCCCAAATTAAAGCTTGAATTCACTGGCGTAAAATTGGAGACAAAGTCTCTAAGGAGCTCTTCTAGGCCCTAGAGGCTCCTCATACATCTCAAGCCATAAAAAAATTAAGGATAGTCAACAATTTTTAACAAAGCTTCTTGACATCATCTAGGCTTTTGTCTCACACTATGAGCAAGTTTTTACTGCCCAAGAAGAAACTCATGAATGAACTATTGCTCTGCAACAATGCCTAAATGTGGTGCTTTGCCAAGTTTCCACATCTCAACACATTTTTAACAATCAACTTCTTATAAAGGAGGACTTTCCTGAGGTTGTGTTCACTATGTCAAATGACAAAGCTCCTGTCTTAGATGGATTTCTTTGTGAGTTTTATAAACCTCTTTGGGATAGTATGGGTGAAGATCTCCACGAAGTTTATCTAGAAGCATTCCATGGTAATTCCATATGGAACTTAATTAACAAGGATAATATTAAGTTCATACCTAAAGTTGGTGACTTGGAGGATGTTTACAATTGGTGACCCAAAGGACCTCTATAACTAGTGACCCATCACCTTTCTAACAAAATCATTTCCAAAGCCTATGCTCTCAAGATGTGACCTCTTCTTCCTCAGTTGGTTTTCTATGAGCAAACTAGCTTCATTAAGTCAAGATACATCCTTGACAACATCATTATTATTTGGGAAGGGATGGAAAGGGATAGACACTCCCAACAACATGCAATGTTTCTTAAAATTGACTTTTCCAAGGCTTATGACCTTATTAATAGGCCCTTCATTCTTGTTATGCTTCAGTAGCTAGGGTTTGGGCCCTGTTTTGTGCATTCTGGTAAGATGATTTTGTAGATGCCTCTACTTGCCTCACCATTAGTGTTTGGCAATCCAGTTCTTCTAGGCTCTTTTGATCTATCCACTAGGGTTTCCCTTTAGTCCCTATACTTTACGTGCTTTGTGCTAAGGGTTGTGGTTACCTCTTGATCCATGCAGTCTCCTAGCAACTTGTTAAGGGCATTATCTTACCCAATTCATCTACCAATTCATCAATGGTCACTTTGCGAACAATCCTTTATTACTTTATTTAAGAAGAGGCTAATGTCAGGTAGGCTCTTCATTTCCTTGACATTTTTTGCAAGGCTTTAAGTTCAAGTATTCAATGACATAAGACCCAATGCTACAGGCAATCGTTTCTTCCTAAGCTTGGTTGGTTAGATTCATTTGGTTGGAAATGGATTGAGCATGGGGAGCTTTTCATATTTCTTGGCATCCCCTTTAATTTTAAAGCCTCTTTTTTTCTACCTTGTGGCAAGCCATCATATCAAGAATTGAGAAAAAAACTAGTTTATTTGGTTACTAAGCCTCTCTCTCTAGTTGGTAAATTTTAGGGGTGTTGTAAACTTTTAGCCACTACTCATGTCTATTACTCTTTTTCCTAGGTCTCTTCTAAGGCCCCTTATCTAAAAAGTAAGAAGCTACTTAGGAATTTTCTTTGGGCTTCTTTTGAAGGCAACATAGACGTTTAGTGTGTGGCTTGGGAATGCTATTACCTCTCTCATGATGTTGGGGGCTTAGGCTTACTCTTAGTCCATTGTCAAGGTATAACACTTTGTGCTAAATGGATTATCAAGGCCTTGGAAGGTGAGGATGCTTGGAAAGTTCTCATTCAACATTATATTTCATCTAGAGTGCCCTCTAGTCATCTAGCTTGGAAAGGCCTTGGGATTCATACTCTTCTCATGATGAAGGAATCCATCTAGATACATGCACATTTCTTATCAAAAGCACATGGAAGGCTTGGGAATCCATCAAGCCCTATCTTTTTAGGTTGGAAATGATTTTTTAATGGCCTTTCCATCAATCAACAATATATTTGGTGGTCTCTAGTCCTTTCTTGTTAAGACCAACCTCTGGCCAAAGCCCATTGGGTTCATGCTCTGAGGTTTTATAATAGAGGAATTAAAACACTACTAGATCTTTTCAATAGATCCACCAAGAATTTTTTAACTTGGCATGAGGCTAAGTTGAAATTTTGGTTATCCAACCAGGATCATGAGAATTTCCAAACAGTCATTGATGCCATCCCACCTCACGTGGTTCACAAAATTGGGGTTAGGACTTTCAAGCCTTGATGGAAAGATTGGAAATGGTGTCTAGATACACCATTTCACAATCACAGGCCTCACAAGGGATACTTGTGGCTTACACCTCATTTACCCATGGTGGCCCAGTTAAATCTTCATTGGCCCCTTCAATCTTCTCTAGGCACTTGGCACCATAGATTTCAAACTGTTTGGTTAGCTATTCTTGAGCTAAAGATTGCTCATTTTGCTTGGTGCATTCTGTATCAAGGTCTTTTGCTTAGCTCTCGCTTGTCTCATTTGGGAGTTCTTAATCCTCATTTTCCATTTGTCCATTTTGTGGACAACTTGAGACTCTCAAGCATCTTTTTTGGTTTTACACTAGAGCCTAAGAAGCCTAGACTTGGATTTGTGACTTCTTCAAGCCATTCAAAACTACTCCCTTCTTGTGGCATATGGTTTTGCTGTGAGATTGACACCCCCTTTCAAGTTTACTTAGATTTGGCATGCTTTTAGGGTGGAGATTCTTTTTAGCATTTTGAAAAATAGAAATTCTGCTATTTTTATTGGTTGTGCAGTTGATATTCATTTCTCTCTTTACACTAAGCTATGATTTGCTCTAATGTGCTTATGTAGATTCAGTTACAAGCAAACAGAGTTAGCACTGAAGTTGCCCATCTGCAGGTGTTTTTAGATCACTAGGGCAATGCTCCTTGTATGGTTGTGAGAGCGTTGTCTTCTTCTGCCTCCCACTAGTTTCACTTCCATCCATGTGGGTGTAGACATGGACATAGCTAGTCTGCATGAAGGGACCATGGGTCCCAGTCACATGGCTCTAAGCCTTTGAAAAGAGCCCGAGATTGTGTTGCTTGCAGATGGTCTCAACCTTCTTGGCCACCATTGGCCTCTTCTCATGGGTGTGGTGCTCTTGGCTGCCCAGATTCTAGAAAGTTTCTTCATTGCTTGTACCTGAGCATTTCTCCTAGGTATTCGTGCTCAACAACTTGCAGACGAAGATCAAGAAGGAGAGGGTGATCTCATTGATGATGATGGTTCCGTCCCTGCTAGTGTATGGGGTAAACTAGGCGACCATAATCCTCCCCCTTGATGGTGTAGCTCTCGTTGTTTAGCAGCTTTGTCGATCTTGTTGTTTGGGCTTGGCCCAAGTAGATTTTGTTTTGATTCCTCATCTTGTTGCTTGGACTTGGCTCCACTTAAACTTTGAGGTTGTGCCCCTTTTTTGGTGAATAATTTATTTTTATCTTTTTTAATATATAAAAAGTAATAAAACCATTATCTCAATATTTTTAAAAAACTAAATATTAAATATTAATTATATATATAAATATAATTTTTAAAATTTTGAAAAACATAAATATAACTATAAATCATTTTAAAATTTATATGTATAAATAAACGTCGTAGCTCCCTTTTACAAACATAGGAAGGGGAAGATGCTTAGGATGCTTCTTTTACAATATGAATCCACCTACAAACATGGTCTCGGCGGGAGGAGGAGGCTTCGAAGGATATTTCTTGTATGGGTTTTACTACACCAACGTCAGGGTGCGGACGACGGGAGGAGGCTTCGGAGGGTGCAGATGGGTTTTATTAATAGAATGCGATGTTTTTTTAGGTGTTTTATTACACCAACGTCAGGTTGCGGACGGTGGGTACGTGAGGATGTGGATCGGAGGATTTTTCTTTGGGTGTGTTTTTTAACATCAACGTGACACTCTCCACATCACCAAACGTGACACTCTCCACATCCCCAAACGTGACACTCTCCACATCCGATGTGTGACACTCTCCACATTGGATGTGGAGAGTGTCACGTTGGTGTTAAAAAACACACCCAAAGAAACATCCTCCGAAGCCTCCTCCGCCGAAACAATGTCTAAGCCAACGATGTGGAGAGTGTCACGTTGGTGTTAAAAAACACACCCAAAGAAACATCCTCCGAAGCCTCCTCCGCCGAAACAATGTCTAAGATTGTTGGCTATGTTCGTCTAAAGAGGTTGCGTGCTCCTGCGGAGAGTACGTTTGCTCAAACGGAGTTACGACCTTTATATATATATATATATGCAATGAGAGCATACTGCTTAAAACATCCACTTTGGTCGAGAGAAATAAGAAATAGATAATGGCGAGCGGTCATGTTTTATATTTATCAATACATCAACTCACTGGTGTGGCGCTTCGCCAACACGAACCACATGCTCTTGAGTACTATGGCCAGAGTATACAGTGGCAGGTTGGATTTTTTAATACTGAGATTTCCTTGTTAGGGAGAGTCATGTCAGATCGAACACAGGGAATTTATAAGCTTTTGAATTATTATGTGGGAATTCACGGAATGATCATTGCTGCAATATTTTCAGTGCAAATTGTTGACATGGAAATGCACCGTGCAACGTGGTGGGTTTTACCTGTTCTCACGGCTATTGCCTCTGCTGGATTGATTTCCGCAATTGCCGTGAATCTCTTTCGCCATTTTACTGCTTTAGCTAACAAGCAACTTGTTACCCACCAGCTTAATATGTTTCTTGCCAGACATTTGGACAGCATTGAAGGTGCCCTGCTAAGGAGGAGTAACCCTACGCTTTTTTTCTCTATACTCAACATGAGTATGCAAGCAAATATTAGACGGGAGCTGTCAGTAAGATTACAGTGCATTCAAAGCATTGCGGTTTTGGTAATACTAACTGTTTTCTCTCTTATTATTTTGGTCTCCTGCAAACGTCTTATTGTTGAAAAGTCTCCCTTTGTTTCATAACTACTTCCATTACTTTTAATTGTCCACTTTGAAAATTTACCGAGGGTTTCTTAATTTTCTGTTGACATAGCTTTCCCTTGTGTTATTGTATCTTGTTTTGCCTATTCTATGTAAATTTTAAAACTAAAAAATACTCTTGGTTCGAAACTTCGGAAATTGCTATGAGTGAATTTTAGTTAAATGAGTATTCATTTTAAAATTGTTATCAATGGAAATTTTAATGGCATAAATTTTGGCGAATTGAGCAATTTACTTAATGCTCTACAAAGAGAAAATAGATTTATGTATCAGCTGCATGTAATTGTTGAGTTTCCCTATTTTTTATGGGAGATCAGGCCTTGAAACTTTGCCCATGGATATATTGTTTTTAGTCTGAAACGAACTTTAAGATGGGTTTGAATCTTTGATTGTATAAAAATCCATGGTAGCAAATGTCTTAAAATGAACAAATTTTGGTCAATTGAGCAATATAGATTTCAATTTGTGTGTCACTTATATCTAATTGTTGGGATCGTAAGGTTAACTTGTTTTTTATGGGGGCAAATCTTGCCTTGGGTCTTTACTAATTGATAAATTGTTAGGATTATAAGTTTTCCTAGTTTTCTATGGGCAGATCTTGTCTTGGATCCAGGCATAAAATTCCCAAGCAAACCTTGAGAATTTTGGCCTTTGGACTTATTGGACATATTACAAACAACTATCAATTGCACATGAAGGATCTAGGATGAGAATCCACAAATTTGGAGATACGAATATTGCAGTAATAATTAATAATTCAATGTTTACATTGAAGAAAAGTTAAGTGATTGAATAGTGACAGAAGACGATACTCCATAGCATGAGTATGCACATGACATCTATGCTTATTTGGTGTCATCTGAATTCTTTCTCATTCCAACTCAATGTCTAACCAATTGTTCTGACATGGTTACTCACCAATCTAAACTTACCCTAGATTATACACGAAATGTATGTGTTAGTCCATAATTGCAAGCAGACAATACTTTAAAATAGCCTAACTATAAGAAGAAGTGCCCCACTTATATCAACATCTTGGATTATATCTTGCTTGATAGTACTATAACAATGCTTATTATAATTCCTATATGGGAGAATCCTCATTGATATAGCACTCGATAAATAAAAATTCATTAAAAAAGTAAACATGTAGATGACCATAACTGTTGTGACCCCTAGCGGTGTGGGACTCCTATCTCCAAATGCATGTAAACATATAGACTAAATATTTCCATGGATTTTGAACCTCAAATTAGACCAATAAACAAATGTAGAAGAGTTCACAAAGGATTGAATTGAGCAAATAAGGAAAGTGGCATACATGTAAAAGCTTGGTTGAACTTCTATGGAGAAAACTAATAGTAGGAGGGATACGTTTCTATGCAAAAATGTTGCAATGTGTGTATACACACATTGTTCGGAGGCCCATGTTGTGTGTGATAATGGATCAATTGTACTTGAAAAGTACTTTTATTGGCATAGCTTTCATCATGATGTGCAACAATATATCATGTCACGTGTAATTTGTGTTGTTTCTAATCGTTTCAATTGGAGATAGGGTTTGTACATTCCTAGCAGACAGTTGGGAATTCGTGTCTATGGACTTGCTAGTTTTCTAAAACAAGACATACTCATGATCAATTATTGGTGGTATGAACAATTCTCCAAAACAAATATTCTTGTTGCTCTCACTAATGCCATTGCAAATAGAGCAAAAGGGTTAATTTTGTTGGATATATTACATCATAGTATAGTTTTTTTCAGATTATATAGTTAGGAGATGGGGCCCCCACCCATGAATTGAAGCTTTGCATACATATATGAGGTGATAAGGTCCGAAAACCAGATATAAAGCATTTAATATTAAAAAAAAGAACAAGTGAAGTGTACTATAGAGTATCACCCTACCATTGTACAAACACCTACCACCTCCTTGCTCCACCACCCTTCTACCCCTTCTCCTTCTCCTATCTTGGCACTCCAAATCCAATATGTTACTGCACACAAAAGAACCAAATTCAAAAAACAAAGCTAACAAAACTACAAAAACCCTATTGGCCAAAATGCTGATACCCTTATACAATGCCCCAAAACATATACTCTAGAACTGCTAGAATAGAACATTGGGAAGAGAACCAAGACAAATGCTATTGCAAACATTGGGAAGCACTACTAACTCATTCAATTCACACACTAGTGTCCTATGCCAAAGGATACAGCTTCTCTCACTCCACATACTCTTCCATTGCCATATCTCCTGCTCTTCCCAAATGGTTGATTGCATTAAGCCGTACCCCTTTCTAGATTTCTTGCGTCTTATGGGCCCTATGCATTTTACCCCCATAGAAATGAAGAATGGGATGGTTACTAGATACTTCTAGTCGACCATTGCAGCGAGTTATGTAATGGTCACCCTAGGTTTTTTTTTTTTTTGAAAATCACAATGAAGGCATATCCAGTTTTTTTAGTGGGAAGCCATTACAAAGTTTGTTCTCCACTATCCAATATGATTAGATGATATCAATATTGCATGGAAAATGCAAACAACAAGATTAATAGAACACATGCAAAATGAATTTATACCATGATGGGTCTGCTGTGCTAAATCAGCTTTCAAGAAGGGCAGAAGGGCTGCTGTATGGTGGCCTGGCATGCAAGGATCTCACAACTCCGAGCACCAATCCCTTCTCAACTGTCTTCCCATGATAACTCCATGCTAGGTGCCTTAAAGAAAGCTGGAAATGTGAGCTGATCACTGGTCTGAGGGGCTATCGGAGCTGGTTCAGGTCTGCAACAGTCATTATGACAGCCATATATCATGTATACAGCAGTTCAAACTATGTTCAAACCCTTCTCAAAGCATCAACCATATCTTCCACCATTATAGGCACACCCAAAATGAAGTACCATCAAGTCTCAAACAGCAGCGGTCTGCATCAGAATTTCCCATGCCCCAACATGGACTGGTACGGCCCTGTCATGGTATGGCTGGGTACAGCAGGTGTTACTTAGCAGATAATCACTGGAAATAGGCTCAGATGTGGACGCCTCTATGATACAGATAATGTGTAATCTTCATGCAAAACAAAACTTCAATCCCTTATTTGCTGCAACAACAACTACCTCCTGCTGTACGGCCCTGTAACTGTACAGCCAGCATTAGAAAGTGCAAGGAAATACTAAGGAAATCACTCACAAACCACACCAAACTTCTCACACCAAAAACTTGCATAGAAGGTAACATGTGTTATTCACCAGGCTGATCAAACAACCGAACTCCATTGATGCTCAATGTGATTTCTGGATGAAATCACTAGATATCCAGCTAGGGTCGACTTTCACAACCAAAACCAGATGAGAAATTGAGGCTAAACAACCCCAAGAAGTAACTATGCTAACAACACAAGTTTTCAGAAGAAATAAAATATATTCCACCCCTTCCAAATGAGCCCAAACTCCTTTATAAAGACACTTGTAGGGTAACAAGAGGAAATAATAATAATAATTTCACTTTTCTTTTAATTTCCTCCTCATATAAGTATAACCTTTTTTATTTACTCACTTTATGTCTCCCCTGCCTAATATCCCTTTTATGCGAGCATCATAAAATATATTTCAACACCTTTCCAAAGAGCTATTACACTTAATTTATCTTTTAATTTTTCTCATCCTTAGACAACTTAAGTGAATAATTAATTAAATATCCCAATAATATACCCAAGTTGCGGAAAACATCCAAATGATATAATTTTGCAATTCTGAACATACTAACAAGATACTGAAGATTGGGATGAAAATCGGAGCCCGTCGGGTGACTTTGTAAAAATAGTATGTTTCTCTAAGAAAGTTGGAGAGCACCCGAGAGGTCGGAACTGAATTCTGAAAGCATTTATAAACTCCAAATGACTAGTCAGACTTAAAAGCATGAACATCTACAATGTAAGACTGAGCCACTGTTGATATGCGTCGGACAACTGGGGGGGGGGGGGGTGAATCAGTTGTCTCAAAAACTTAAACACTTTCTGCAATTAAACAATAATCACTTATCCACATTTATCATGATTTAACAATAAATGCATGAAATCAGAAACTTAACCATAGATACAACATCAAACACAAGAGACACCAGATTTTACGTGGAAAACCCCAAGGTGGGGAAAAACCACAGAGATGATTAGCTCTGAATATATATTGCAATTTTGAAATAATGATGTTTAGGCTTGGTCACTCCACGGGCCTAAACATATTGGCTCACTGCCATGAAGAACAACTAGGTCTAGCAGGCTCACTGCCTCAACCCTAAATCTAGCAAGATTACAATAAGGGCTGTTAAACCCTACTGGCGGCTCACTGCCAGACTCACTGCCACGATCAACACCTCTTTATGTCTGTGATTGAAGTACAATAATTTCTTCGCTTCAGCTCTGCCTCTTCTCTGCTTTGCCTCTACTCTGCTCTGCCTTTTGGACCTTTCTTTTTATCTTTCCATTTCCGCTCAAGGACATCTTTTCCACGACTCAACTACAAGTACTTATACACTTCAACAACCTTGGAATGATCATCAAGGTTGGCATTACAATCATCAACCACTGGAGCAATCTCCAAGGTTGGCATTACAAACATTTACAAAATAGGTCTTGACCTATTACAACATTATGCAAAGGGGATGAAATAAAAATGTACGTGGATCACGCCACGCCTTAGCTGGGACTTAAACACAATCTTCCATGCTTCATCATGCTTCCACAATCTTCTAGAGATCTCCGCAATCACTGGGATTAATCAGGTCGGCCAAAACTGGTTATACAATATGCTATCCGGGAATAATCTTCAAACACCTTCACAATTCTTCGACACGGACCAATGTAATGATAGGAACATGATCAGGTGGTATCCACAAGCACGTAATCATTAGGAGCAACTGCACAAACCTTAACTACTTTAACAATAAGAATCTTCACACTGGAACACATGAACTTCACTATCTTCAACTGTCATGATGGAAAGATAGCTTGCGGACCTCCAAACCATGAACCATTGCAATTGTAGGCACCTATAATCATCCCAGACTTCCTTCCAGAACCGCAGAGCAAAATTCTTTATTGCGGAGGAATGCAGAGCAGAATACTTTCTCCCTGTCCCAATTGAATTTATAGAAAAAGTAGGTTTCACTCTAATGAACACAACTCATTCAGATCTTCATGCAGAGGGCTCAAACCCGGGATGTAGCATCCTCAGACATAACTCTAACTTACTTCCAATCCACAGAGCACGATCTTCAATCAGCAATAAATGCGGAGCAGTTTACCGGACTGTTCTTCAACATACAAGTCACTATCTGTACTGCACTTCATTGTAACTCACTTGATTCTTCCGGAGAGGCTAATTTTCTCAATATCCTCAACATACAAAGATTCTAAGCAAATAATAGAACAAGATACAGTTGACACCAATGACAACAAAGATATGTTGACATCAATGACAACACCGATTAGGCACATACTTGCAACAATCTTCCCCTTTGTCATTGATGGCAACATATGATGTGAAAAACTGCAACAACCAGCAAGACAAGATTCTCCCCCTTTCTCTTTACACACCTGCACTCTTTCTTTCTACTAGATTCTCCCCCTTTCTCTTTACACATCTGCACTCTTTGTCTAAGTTTTTCATATGACTTCTCTCCCCCTTTGACATCAATGGCAAAGGGCATATACTTACACTCTTTTGTTCTAATCAAATCTTTCTTCTGAACTCTCTGACTACTCCCTCTAAGAAGTATCCTGGAAAAGCATCAATCTGGATCTCTGAGCACCTCCAGACTGATGCACTATTGTGCATCTTAGTTTAGAGCAGGAGGGGTGATAACCCCTAACTTTTCTCTGAGATACTCAAACGTATCCTTAAGCAGAGGCTTGGTAAAAATGTCTGCAATCTGATCTTTAGTAGAAACATACTCCAACTTGACTTCATTCTCTGTCACCTTTTCTCTCAGAAAATGATACCTAATGGATATGTGCTTTATCCTTGAATGCATTACTGGATTCTTTGATATGTTTATGGCACTATTATGACCTAATCACACATCACCCCATTGCGAATGGGCACCCCCAGTTTTCTTCATAGGATTAGTTGTTTTAGGTTGGTTGTTTGTTTTATCTTAGAGTTAGTTAGCTAATAAGCTTGCAAATGCAGTATAGAGCCTTCCTTAGGTCAAAACTGAGAGGATCCTGTGTCGGAATTTCTTTGAATTCAATGTGCTTTAATGAGAGAGAATCTACAAAGAAAATGGTTAAGTATAGACTAGGCGCCAATTGTCATCTATACCACCCCAAACATGCGCCTAGAAGAGAATGACCTTCACATTTCCAACTGTAGCGCCTAGTCTTAGGATCTTCAAAATGACTAAATCTTATCAAACGAAGTCTAGGCGCCTATTGTCACTTGGATCAATCTCAATGAGCGCCTTAGTGGAAGGAGAATAGGCATCTTATATGAAGGCGTATCTTTTTGTCAAAATAACCTTACATTTGTGCCCGAAGGGGAGATCAACCTAGCTCTACAAATTGTTGAGGTTTCTTGGTCTTGATGAAGTTTTTTGAGAACAATTGCAATGATTAAGAAACGCATGAAAAGTTAAGGAGGTCCTTATGAAGTTTAGGCGCCATAACATACTTTGAACATCATAAAAGAGCGCTTTAGAACCTTGTCAAGACCATCAAAAGCTTAGGCGCCAATTTAGGACCAAATCACCTTACATATGCGCCTAGGAGATAGAAAGCAAGGACCTTAAAGTTTTTGAAATCACCTTGGAGTGAGAGAGTCTTCAAACAACATGCTTTGATTGGATTGCCAACTAGAAGAGTGCCTTGGTGAAATATGAAGTTGAAGTCCTATGTAATTTCAATCACACCAAGATGCAGGGCGCCATTTCTTGCAATTTTGATCATTTGGAGCGCCTTGAATGTGAGAAGCATGAATTTGAGGATGAGGCAGCATGAAACTTGCTAATAATATATCAAAGGCTTAGGCGCCATTTCTTCAAGTTTTGGACATCTTAGGTGCACCTAGAGCTAGTTAAAGTGTCTCATGGATATAAGGCACTCATTGTCACTTGTTGAAGACCAAAACTGCGCCTAAGATTAAACAAGCTTAATTCCATAAAATTTGAAGAGGTTTGAGTGCCAAGGCTCTTTTTTGAGTATGTGCAAAAGTTTGAATCATTAAAAGTTAAGTGAATACTCACCTATTGTAGGGCGCATTTTGACATTTGGAGGATTACAAATGGGCGCCTTGTAAAAGGAAGGCTTGAGGTTATGAAATTTGACGTTAACTTGAAGCAAGAAGCCCTCTAAGCTTTAATACATTGGTTTGAAAGCAGTTCCTAACATGAAGATTGTCTAGGCGCACTTTGCAACTCATTTCTCCCCAGATGAGTGCCTTAAATTGGAGATTGTATTCATTTTATTAAGGGGCCCTATACCTTCAAAACTGATCATCTTGAGCGCCTTAGATGAAACCAACTCACAATTACAAGTGTTAAAGATAATGTCTTGTGAGATCAACTACAATAGAAGTGGGGTAAGGTGAGTGAAAGAGAACTTCATCTCCCTTAGGCGCTAATTCAACCCAAAACAACCCTATATAAGCGCCTAGAATGGAGGAGTGGAGGAAAGAGTTTAATATCAAGAAAACAAGTTATCAATTAGTTTGAAAGACTTTGAAAACAATTATCATGAATGGAGCATATGAATATAGAGGAACTTCATTATGACCTAAGGTGCTATTCTTTGATGTTTTAGTCATTTTAGGCGCCTAGGAGGGAGGTTGATTGTTGAAGTAAGTATGAGCGCCTAGCAATTGTAAGGGTCCTAAGCAAATCAAAATGTGGAATTAAAGTGTTAAAGAGTGATTTAGTTTGGGCGCCCATTCAAACCTTTTTACCTAACATTGGCGCCTAGATCAAGTTGGAGATTATATTCATAGGCGCCTTTGACTTCAAAGTAACCTCACAATGGTGCCTTGGTTAAAACTACAAGTCTTGGAGATGTTTATCAAGTTTATGCGCCAATTTGTGTCTAAAAACTCATCTATATGCACCTTGAATGTGAAGTGTAAAAGATAGAGAAGTATGGTGAATCAAGGTAGGAAGTTTAGGCGCCTTCAAAGAGGTAGTCTATTTGACCTCAAAAGTTGATTTATTTACTTGTGATGATCAAATTTACTAAGATAAGCTTAGGCGCATTTTGCTTACTACTTTGCCATCATAAGTGCCTTGTTTATAAGAGGTTTGAAGGGGTGTGTTTGAGGCGTTCATCAAGCTACTTCAAGGAGTAAGTATTGAAGAAAACACATTGAAACCTCGCAAGTATTTGGATGCATAAAATGAGGGAAGTATCTTTGAAAGAGGACATGGCGCATTAAAAGTTAGCATTTGGATGATAAGAACATTTGGAGAGTTTGGAGAAGTAGTTTAAGGTTTTAAAGGAGGCCAAGAAGAAGTTAAAGAGGATTAGGCGCCATTTTCAGCCAATTTCTACCTAAAACAACGCCTATGTGACAGCAATATCTATTCAAAGTTAGGCGCTAATTCAAGATCAGAAGATTATAAATGGGAGTCTAGAGATCATTAGGGTGTTAGGAGTTTAAAAAACACGTTTCAAGTCATTACAAAAGACTTCCAAGACTTGGCGCCCTTCACACAACAATCAACCTCATTTTGGCGCCTAAGTTTGAGTAGTTTAAATTTTGAAAATTTTTAAAAAATTGTATCATATGCGTGAATGTTGGCCGACCCCTCTACCTGGCCGACCAGCACTTTCTCCAAGATAAAGTGTATATATAAACTCAAGCGCCCACCTCATTTCAACATCATTCACATACAATCCACTTCAAGGAGCGATTTTTAGGAGAAGGGGCAGCATTTCTTCATAGCAGATCTGCACTTTTCAAAGTTTGATTTTGTCATTTATAACTGATTTTCATCATTTTCTACAGAAATCTGCACTTATCTTTTGATTTGAAGGTACGTTTCTGCTGTATTTCAGTCAATAATATTGCCTTTTACTTACTTAATTTGCAGAATTTCATAGTTTTGTCATCCAAAAATCAGGCTTGTGAAGGTAAATTTCATCATTTCAAGTCTCTTATAGAGGTGTTGTCTTGTAGGTAGATGGGCATGACGGCGAAGGAGCGTCAAGTGATGATTAAGATGGATGCCAAGTCAACCATACCCGACTCCAAGCTCGAGACTCATTGGAAGAATGTGGGAGACACCAACATAGGACACGTCAACCTAGAGGAGATAAAGGATTTCTTGCTCGCCATTACAAGGAATGAAGATATCAAGGCCATTGCAAAGAGTGGAATTGTACAAGCAGCATGCTTCCCACCTACCCTACCTAGCAATGAATTGGTGTTAGAATGCATTCAACACTATGATAAAGAAAAGACAAATTGTGGCTAAAGACGGGACTGTCCTCGCCTACTTGCAAAGAGAAGCCATTCAGGAGATCTTCAACATCCCAAACTGGAAGGCAGTGTTCATTTGTCCTACAACTGCCCAACGTACGTTTGAAGGCAATTCCAAGTAGTATATGCAAGAAGTAAGGAAGAAGTGGATGATAGATTCTTCAATCAAGATATACAACTCTGAAGATCCAAGGTTCCACAAGGCGGATTTCAAGAAGGAGATAAGTTACTTCATCATGTTCTTGAATAGAGTAACAGGTAGGCCTCAATGATCGACTTTTGAAGGATGGATGTATACATACTTTGATCATGTGTTTACAAAGAATAAGATGATTGATTGGGTTGGGCTTATAAGTCATTGCCTTGATGAGCAATTTGAAAATTTTGATGAGTCAAAGTCCTTCATGACTTCCTATCTTATCTACATACTGGCAAGAAATGTGGTATACAAGGGATTGACATCTAAAGGAGAAGTAGGCATAAAATCTGGCCAAATCCTATCACATCAATGCTATACACAGCTCCATTTGAAGAACATCAACCATTACAAGAGATTTAATGATGCCTTTGCCATGTATATAGTAAGGAAGTTGCGAGGAGAATTGCATAGAAGATTGACAGGTGCTGCTAGGAACTTCATTGAATAATATGGAAGATACTACATTCAATATGATAAGTTCACCTATATCAGAAGTCAGGGCTTCACATCCTTTTCATATAGATTGCCAAGGTATTCTACTAATAGGATGGTATTGTTGGAAGTATCGAGGCAGTTGTTGGAGTTCCATAAGATGCAAAGGACAAGAAAGAAGGCCGGGGTTCAGTTCCCTCTCAAGCTGGGGAGATATTATTGATGTCCATCACTTCAAGCAGCCGAACATTCTGAGATTGAGCTTCAAGCATATCATTTACACCTTCATGATTCAAGGAGGGAGAACTTTGACCCACATGGAGCTATTAAGCAATCATATCCTACCTACCAGCATATAGAGCAACTTGAAGATCATTGGGCATATGCTATTGATGATGATGATATAAGGATGCAGAAATGTTCAAGGTTAAGATGGGATCTGGTGAGAGCTACAAAAATATTGAGGATTCCTGATCAACTAGATGATGATAGAACTCTTTCAGGTGATGAATACAATAAGATGCGGAACCTGCCATATGACATTGATTGGACTGATAGAGAAAGAGTATATGATGAAGAGTTGATAGAACCTATCATTGCTATCACTAAGGAACATGCAAAAGAGCAAGTACAAGCGCTGATAGATGAAGGAAAGAAGCTCACTTACACTAAGATGGGAGAAGTTGAACAGCAAGAACAACATAGTGTACCTGGCAGAAGTTCACGAAGTAAGGATAATGAAAGAGATTCAAGTCAAGCAAGGAAAAGAAAACAACTTGAATCTACACAAGGGGAATCAAGTAAGAAGAAGAAAATGATAAGCATTGAAACTGCTTCATCTAGACAACCAGGAGATACTCCAATGAATCAGGATATAGTTGTACATGTTGAAGATGCAATTCCGGATACTCCATTTGAAGAGGTGCCTTCAAGTCCACATGATACTGAAATCATTGATGAAGCTAACATTGAAGATAAAGATGAAGCTGAAGAAGAATCATTGCCAATGCAAGGAAGGCAAATACAACAACTAGGAGATTTTTCATCATTACCGGAGTGGTTACAGGATAGAATTAAAGAAAGTTGTGAAGTGGAAAAATATCATCCCATTCCAGTTGAAGAGTTGCTTCTAGACATGTCTACTAAAAAACTAAAGAAGAAAGCGGCTACTCTTTCAAAGATAACAAAAGATGAAGTTGGTGTAAGGAGAGTACATGTAGCTGTTCCAAGACTTGAGAAGAATATATAAGACATTGCACCTGAAGATTATGATATCAATACATTTGACTTGGGTCTGTTGATTGGAGCACAAGGAGGAGAAGAACTTCAGTATTCAATTGATAATGCTTGAGCTATCATAAGACAAGAAACAAAAGGTAGGATCAAGGCTGAGCAAAGGTGTCAAGCATTGGAATAGTATATTCAACACTTAGTTCATCCTATCCATCAGCAGGAAAGTGTTTCTACACCTCCACCTATTCTTCCTCCGGAAACAGTTGTATATCTTGAGGGGTTGAGGTCTTCATCTCATAGGTTGAAAGATTGGATGAAAAGGTCAAGGGAAACAACATATAGCTGTCTTACAGATATTATGCAAGTGTATAATAAGGTTGCTAATCTCAAGGAAAGAGTACTTGCATTGTTGATAGCCTGTGTTGAGTTTAAGGCCATCAAAGAACAATATATGCCACATTTGAAGAGTTTGATGGAAACTTGAGTTGATGAGTTGATACATGCTGAGGTGATTGAGGAAGGAATAACACATGATTTCTCTTCCTAGTACTACTGCTTTCGCAATAAAAGACAGCTACTTGATAGAGTGGCAACAGATATGTCAAGGGTAAGAAGTGTGATTCAAAGAATCCAAGATGGAATACATGCATCCTTGATGAAGATATGCAATCCCTTTGGAGAGGTGACTATTGATAATATGAAAGAACAAGTTTAAGCATTCTACTTTCAAGAGGATGATGTTTCTGATGAGAAGCTTGATAACATATTTTCACTTGCTATCCACCTTGGCGCCAACAAAGCTAGAATGACCGATTGGGAGAAGACACTTAGCCTTTATGCAGTTGATGTGCTTGAAGCTGAAGGGACCACTAGGAATACGCCAAGTGTACCTTTTGATGATATCAAACAAGTGGTGTCCAGATTCATTGAATTCCATAACACTAGTGATGGTTATTCAGATGGAGATTCCTCATAGGCTATTGATTTGTCATCCTTATCTTCTTGGGAAATATGCCTTTGTTCCCTCTTTCATATGCTAATAATAGGAGTTTGTTGTAACCGCCTGCTTAGGTGGCATAATCTGGTCCATTGGCTTTGCCAGTCGATCTCAACCGTTCATGTATTCTTGAGGTCTATATAAGGGTTCTTTTTGCTCTCATTTGTAAGGTTGAAGACTCTGAAAATTGTTGCAAGAGCTCTTTTGAAATAATATACGACTCATTGTGTGGTGATTCTCTATATGTTTCTAAGTGTTGCATGGTTTCTGATTTCTTCAAGCGAGTGTTAAATTAGATTAAGTTTTCTTTTAAGTATTATGTTAGTTGGTGGAAGATTTTATTATTGTTTCTTGGTGGAATCCATATGTTCAAACCATTTGTGATTTGTGGCTTGCAAGTTGCAGTGTATGGTTAGTCTGAACAAAGTAAGCTTAATTTTGATCGTTTATGTTTGTTGAATTTTCATGAACATAAGTGATTTGAATATTTTATATCACCCATAGAAGATTGCATCCACCTTGTGTAGTTGTTTCAACTCGGCGAAACAAAGTTGGTTGATTCCACCTGATCGAATATCGTCTCTTACATCTAGGATTAGAGTAGTTTTCTAAACCTTTACCTTTTGCACTTTTTTCATCATCATTAGGAATTAGGATTAAGAACCTCATTGCCATATCATACGTTGAAGAGTTGGAGTACTTAGAAATTCCAAGTGTTTGCCTCCCCATAAGTGAAACAAATCGAGTTGTCAGAACAATTGTGTAAGTCCCTTTGTGTTCATCAGCAAAATCACATCAAATCATTGAGTTAATCCACTGCGAATTATAAGGAAAGGAACCTTGGAGTTGTCTTGATTGATCACTTTGTTTAGCATTCGAGAGGCTTTATTCAAGAGAGAGTGGGATACTCTAGTGTTTTACTCTATTATTGACTTGTCTAAAAACAATCATCAACAGGCACTTGTGTTGTCACAAAAGATTGCGATTGGATCCTCATACATAACTCTGATGTCCTTCAAAGTCTGCTTCATCCATAACACTTGAGTGCAATTGTATGCTGTTGCAATGTATTCTGCTTCTGCAGTAGACAGGGATATTGAATTCTGATTCTTGCTCAACCAAGATACTAACCTTTTTCGCAAGAAGAATGCACCTCCACTTGTACTTTTTCTGTCATCCACATCTTCAGCCCAATCTGCATCAGTATATGCACTAAGAGTAAAGTCACTGTCCTTAGGGTACCACAAACCATAATCAATTGTACCTTTTAAATATCCCAGAATTCTCTTGATTGCCATCACATGTGATTCCTTGGGTTCTGCTTGAAATCTTGCCATAAGACATATTGCATGCATTATGTCAGGTCTGTTTTGAGTCAGATAAAGTAATCCTCCAATCATAGATCTGTACCTTTTCTGGTCCGCCATGGGTGAGTTATCATCTTTATTCAACTTACAACCAATTATCATAGGTGTGCAAACTAGTTTAGAGTCTTTCATCCCAAATTTCTTTAACAACTCTTTCACATACTTAGACTAAGAAATGAAGATAACTTTATCTGATTGACTTATTTGCAGACCTAAAAAGAAGTTCATCTCTCCAAACGTGGACATTTCAAATTCACTTTGCATTTCTCCAATAAAAACTGAGCACATACCTTCATTGCCTCCAAAAATAATATCATCAACGAAGACTGCAACAATTTGGATTTGTTCATCATTGATCTTGAAGTAGAGATTGCTGTCTGTAGTACCTTTACTGTACCCTATATGTATCAGATACCTATCCAACCGTGCATACCATGCCCTGGGGGCTTGTTTTAATCCATACAAAGCTTTCTTCAATCTGCATACCATGTCACCCTAATTTGATTGCTGAAATCCTTCCGGTTGTTCAATATAGACTTCTTCTTCCAACTCTCCATTTAAGAAAGTAGACTTCACATCCATTTGGTAAACCTTGAAATCTTTGTAGGCTGCAAAGGCCAAAAACATCCTTATTGCTTCAATCCTTGCCATTGGAGCAAAAGTTTCTTCAAAGTCTATTCCTTCAACTTGAGTGTATCCTTTGCATACCAACTTTGCTTTGTTTCTTACCACTTCACCATTCTCATTCATCTTGTTTCTGAAGACCCACTTTGTGCCAATAACATTCTTATCTGCTGGTCTGGGAATAAGATCCCTAGTTTGATTCTTCTCTATTTGCATCAATTTCTCTTCCATAGCCTTTGCCCAATTCTCATCTTTGCAAGCCTCATCCACAGTTTTAGGTTCAATCTTGGAAATTTACTTGTTCCTCTGCAGTTTTTCTTCTGGTTAAGATTCCTTTGTTTTTCTCCTATGATTTGATCTTCAGAATGGCTGAGTCTTACATACCTTGGAGTTTTGTTAGCACTTACCGGAGCTTGTTAGCACTTACCGGAGCTTGTTAGCACTTACCGGAGTTTTGATTCATATCCCCCTGATTCTGAAGACCTTTCCTTTACATTCATCAACTTTAACATTTGCACTTTCAATGATCTTATTCAGCCTCTAATTATAGCACTGGTAGGCCTTGCTCTTAGTGGAGTAACCAAGGAAGATTCCTTCATCACATCTAGCATCAAACTTGCCTAAATCTTCTTCTCTTTTGATATAACATTTGCTACCAAAAACTTTGAAATATTTCACAGTAGGAACTTTACCATGCCACAATTCATAAGGAGTCTTAGAACTGTTACCTTTTACTTGGACTCTGTTTAGGATATATACAGTGGTATGAATTGCCTCTCTCCAATATGCTTCCGGAAGATCAGCGTCCTTCATGATGGTTCTAGCAGCTTTTTGAACTGTTCTGTTTTTCCTTTCAACAACTCCAGGTTGTGGAGTTCTAGGCGCGGATAGCTATCTCTTTATTCCATATTCTTCACAAAAGAAATTGAATTCATTTGATGTGAACTCTCCTCTATCTGACCATTTTCAAATCCATCTCATTTTCAACCATTGCCTTAAATGCCTTGAACTTATCTAGAGCTTCAACTTTTTCTTTCAAAAAGTTGGCCCAAGTCATTCTAGAATAATCATCAATAAGCACCATGAAATACCTGTCTCCTTGCAAACTTCTTACTCTGGTAGGTCCACACAAATCTGTATGCACTAGCTCAAGTAGTCCTCCAACTGATTGGTCCTTGCTTTTGAAACTTGTTCTTGTTTGTTTCCCAAATCGACACTCCTTGCAAATAGGATTAGTAGGCTTCACAAGCTTAGGCAGATCTCTAACAGCTTGTGCAGTACTTATCTTCATAATGTTATCAAAATTTATGTGACACAACCTTATATGCCATAACCAACTCTCATTAGTCTGAGTCAACAAGCATTAGTTATCAGTTCCTTTCAAGTGATAGATATTACCTCTGGTCTTCTTACTAGTTGCAATGATTGTTTTGGAGCTTTCCATGATCTTGCATCCATTGTTCTTGAAGCTTAAATCATAGCCCTTGTCACACATCTGACCTACACTTAAAAGATTGTGCTTTAATCCTTTCACATACAAGGCATCTTCAGTATTATGCTTGCCATGAAAAGAGATAGATCCTTTTCCACAAATCTTACCAGCTATATCATCTCCAAACCTAACCAGTCCACCATCATATCTTTCCAAACTTACAAACTTACTTTTGTCATCAGTCATGTGGTGAGATGTAACGTCCCTTTCTCGCAAGTCCAAATTTTCACAATCTTATTTACAATTTCAACTTACAAAAAGAGAACATTAGTACACTAATCTATCTTTGAATTCCCACTTATTATAATATATGCAAGAAATATTCAAATTACATAATCACATTGCCCTTATAGGGTTATACTCTTATGATCACATCATTATACATTTCACCTTTCCATCATTATCCATCATATTTCGATCTATGCATTAATCATTAATTCCATGTGAGAGGAGGTGATAGGATGCCTTATGCCATTTACCATCACGGGTCCACTATTTTATCTTTTGACTCAAGGGGTGGATACTCACCAGCCGAGTCAAGGCCACTATGATATTCCTTGGTACGAGGGGTGATTTTTCTCACCAGTTGTAACCAAGGCCACTATGATATTCCTTGGTACGAGGGGTGACTTTTTCACCAACTGTAACCAAGGCCACTATATAATAATCCTTTGGCATGAGGGGTGACTTCTTCACCAGCTGTGACCAAAGGCCAATTCCACTTGCCTCGAGGGGTGCCCTTGCACCAGCTGAGACAAGGGCCACAACATACCCATGGTTGGCTAATCATTCATCCTCATGATCACACCTCTCAAATGGAGTTAATGGATTAATTCCATTATTCCAACTGCTCATATGATTCAACAAGTAATATGTCTTATTTCATATAATAACTAACATTTCATTATGAGAATTTCACTTCTTTGATGCTCATCATATTATTGGATTAGTCATTGGACAATTACATAAAGATACATATTTAAAATATAAATTTCATACCTTATTTCTCTTGTGGCTGATAAGATTGGATGACTCATTCCCTTTTCCTTTGGTCACTCTTTTATTCTTATTACACTTCTTATCATTCGATTATCATTTGTGACTGTAGAAGATATTATTTAATGTCTGCTTGCTGGTCCGGTTAGTGAATATTCTTACGCAAGGATATAATGATGCTTCTGTAATAATGTCATTGGCTGAATGATATTCCTTCCTCTCCATTTGTTGATAGAATGATTCCCTTTTTAATGATTCTATGGTGTTTATGTTTTTCTATCCTCATTCCTATGTATTTGTTCCTCTTATTATTGCAGGCCTTTTGTTTAAATCAGAACTGCTGAATGGGATTCGAATTGTATTTTTTTCTGCCTTCCCATTTCTCTACCTCATATCTCTCTTTAATACCATAATACTACTAGGAATGGGTGTGACTTTATGAAAACATCATAAGTGAATCGTTGTTTTCCCTCATTCGCTGCCCTCCTTTTTAATAGTTATTCATACTAATAAGTTCCGTCAAGTCTTTTAAACTAGTATCACTTTATCCTAATTCATGGGTTCTCTTAATAGAATCGTAAGCTATTAATAGATTTCTTTTATTTACTTTCCTTGAATCGTATGCTTTCTTTTTGTCTTGATTGCTTTTCTCAAAAAAACTTTTCTTTTTGTCTTATGGGGTTTATATTATATTAATATTAATATTAATATCTATATCAATATTTATATTTATAATATATTTATTATATTATTATAATCAACTATAATATATTTATTATTTTATTATAAAAAATGATTATAACAATATTGCTTATTTATTTTTATATTTATTTATATATTTATAATAATATTTATATTATTATAAATATATTTATTAATACATTATATTGTAATTATAATAATATCAATATTGATAATATTTTTTTTTTTTGTATTTATATTATCATTTATAAACACCATAAATATAAAATATTTATAAAATAATATTATTTAATATTATTGTTTATTTACATGATTGATGATGACAAACATTGTATTTGACGGAACGGCTTTTCCACCTTTATCATGGCGTTTAAGTCTTAATTTAAACAATGCCTTAATATGGGGATATGACATGAGAGCAGCCACTATCAATAACCCATTCATCCTTGTCCTTAATGACCTGAGTAGCCAAAGCACTTTCCACTGGTTTTTCTTCCTTCACACAGCTAGTAGAATTAGTAGTCACAGGATCTTCCTTAATAGCAATAAACAAGCATTCAGAAGTACTAGCATTATCTGGTTCACCATTATCTGATACTCCATCATCATCAAAATCTTCAACATAATAACACTTCTTTTGGGTCCTAGGCCTGATCTCATATCTTTTTCTATTTCTTTCAATTTTTCCAGGACATCTGGAAGCAAAATGACCTACTTTGCCACAAGAAAAACATTTGAAAGGTAATTTGCCTTTATACTTACCGGATCCTCTTTGCATTTTGTCCACAAAGTTGGCATCAATTTCATCAAACTCATCATTAGATTCTACCTTGTACTTTTTTGATCTGGAAGTTCTTCCAGGAGTACTGGATTTGAAGGCCGTCTCAACTTTCGGCAGAGCATCACCAAACTCTCTCATTTCAAAGGCAGTAAACTTACCAAGCCGCTGATCCCTATCAACCTTTTTTACTTGCATGAATTCTTCAATTGCAACTACCTTGTGACAGTAGGACTTGGGCAGAGATCTGAGAATTTACATCACAACTTCCTTATCGTCGAGAGTTCCTCCCATGGCTTTTATCCCCATGACAAGTTCATCAACTCTTTGCGTAAAGGCTGATACGTTTTCATCTTCATTCATCTTTAAACTTTCATATCTCACTTTCAGACTTTGTAACTTGGCTTCCTTCACAGAATCATCTCCTTCATACAGCTTTTCCAACTTCTCCCATACCTCATTTGCAGTTTCAAGATCCACAACTTTCGTCAGTATTGAGTAGGTTAATAAGCTTAGCAGAGCATCTTTTGCCTTGACATCCATCTCATATTCTTTGATTTCATCTTCAGTCGTCAGACCATTTTGAGGTAAGGTGTATTTTGTTTCTGCAGCTTTCCATACTTTGTAACCAAGACAAAAAAGATGGCTTTTCATACGAGCCTTCCAGAGACCATAATTCGTTCCATCAAAATGCGGTGCTTCCTTCTTGTAAGACATTTTGGATCTTCCTCAAGCTATTAAACTTTCTTCAGAGGAACCTTGCTCTGATACCAATTGTTGATATGCGTTGGACAATTGAGAGGGGGGGGTGAATCAATTGTCTCAAAAAATTAAACACTTTCTGTAATTAAACGATAATCACTCATCCACATTTATCATAATTTAACAATGAATGCATGAAATCAGAAACTTAACCATAGATACAACATCAAACACAAGAGACACCAGATTTTACGTGGAAAACCCCAAGGTGGGAAAAAACCACAGAGAGGATTAGCTCTCAATATATATAGCTTTCAATATATATTGCAATCTTGAAATAATGATGTTCAGGCTTGGTCACTCCACGGGCCTAAACATACTAGCTCACTGCCATGAAGAACAACTAGGTCTAGCAGGCTCATTGCCTCAACCCTAAACCTAGCAAGATTACAATAAGGGTTGTTAAACCCTACTGGCGGCTCATTGCCATACTCACTGAGTCACCACCACGATCAACACCTCTTTATGTCTGTGATTGAAGTACAATAATTTCTCTGCTTCTGCTCTGCCTCTGCTCTGCTCTGCCTTTTGGATTCTTCTTTTTATCTTTCCATTTCCGCTCAAGGACATCTTTTCCACGACTCAACTACAAGTACTTATACACGTCGACAACTTTGGAATGATCATCAAGGTCGGCATTACAATCATCAACCATTGGAGCAATCTCCAAGGTCGGCATTACAAACATTTACAAATTAGGTCTTGACCTATTACAACATTATACAAAGGGGATGAAATAAAAGTGTACGTGGATCATGCCACGCCTTAGCTGGGACTTAAACACAATCTTCCACACTTCATCATGCTTCTACAATCTTCTAGAGATCTTCGCAATCATTGGGATTAACCAGGTCGGCCAAAACTGGTTATACAATACGCTATTCGGGAATAATCTTCAAACATCTTCACAATTCTTTCATGCGGACCAATGTAATGATAGGAACATGATCAGGAGGTATCCACAAGCACGTTGTAATCATTAGGAGCAACCGCACAAACCTTAACCACTCTAACAATAAGAATCTTCACACCGGAACATATGAACTTCACCGTCTTCAACTGTCATGATGGAAAGGTAGCTTGCGGACCACCAAATCACAAACTATTGCAATTGTAGGCACCTATAATCATCCCAGACTTCTAGAACCGCAGAGCAAAATTCTTTATTGCGGAGGAATGCGGAGCAGAATACTTTTTCCTTGTCCCAACTGAACTTACAAAAAAGGCAGGTTTCACTCTGGTGAACACAACTCACTCAAATCTTCATGCGAAGGGCTCAAACCCGGAATGTAGCATCCTCAGACATACCTCTAACTTCCAATCCGTAGACCATGATCTTCAAGCAGCAATAAATGCGGAGTAGTTTACCAGACTGTTCTTTAGCATACAACTCACTGTCTGTACTACACTTCACTGTAACTCACTTGATTCTTTCGGAGAGGCTAATTTTTTCAATATTTTCAACATACAAAGCTTCTAAACAAGTAATAGAACAAGATAAGATATAGTTGACACCAATGACAACAAAGATATGTTGACATCAATGACAACACCGATTAGGCACATACTTGCAACAACCAAGACCACTCCAAGAACGTGGGAGTTCTCCTTAACACGCTGAATAACCTCCCGAAGACTAGGAACAAGCATAATGCGCACAAAAAGTCTGTGCAAAAAAGGGGACATTACAAGTTACAAATAGCTTGCGAATTACCTTCGTCAAATCGTTACAATAAGTGGGTAATATATAGACCTCCTCCAACAATGCCATTCTTACATACACAAAAACCATATCAGCTGTAATGCCCCCTTCTAGCAAGCCAAAATTTTCGCAACCTTGCAACAATCTCAACTTACAAAGAGAATATTAGTATCCAAATCTTCTTTCAAAATCACATGTCATTATTTATAAACATAAGCCAGTTGTTATTATAGATTGATTGTATACATTTCATGATTCCCTAGAAGAGATATACTTGGGCCTTTGTTAATCAAAACCTCCATCTTATGAGAGTGAATCTGTTAGGGTGCAATGCCAATGGTATAGGTCGTTCTTCCTTCGAGGGGTACTCTAGACCTAGGCCACTCTAGGACCTTCCTTTGACTCGGGGTTCTCTAGACCACTCAAGTCAAAAGACTACCTCTTGCCTTCTAAGGTACCATCTTGAGACAAGGGCTCGAAGGGGTGCTCTAGACCAACGAACCCATACCTATCCTTGGTTGATTGCCCGCCCCTAATCTTCCTTACTCCTCATAGTGGTGAGTGGATTAACATTATTGCCCTCATCTATCTTAAGAATTCATGCCTCTTATGTACATTATAGTCTTTGTATTCATTTGTCAAAACAATGTTCAGGTATTCATAGATGAAATCTTATTATCATATTTAATCACAAGTTCTAATCATCTCTAAGTTCATATCAATTACTTATAACATATTAAGAAATTGTATACATAATCTTATTAAAGCATTACTTTATTCTTCCTTAGGAATTAATTCATCATTTTTCTGCACATACTAGTAATTGAAGAACTTATCTGTTATGTTACGCCTGATTTCTATGTAATTCTAATAAAGCGATGCTCAATTATCTTCTTTGTCATCCTATTTGAATTGTTTCTATATCTAATCTGCAATTATTCTTTCTTACATTTATGCAATCTGCCTTACATTTGATCTATCAAGCTGTATAATTTCAATGGTTGAAATATATATATTACATGCCTTAGTTTTTATCAGCAATGGACACTGTTTGAGGCGGCTGTGATATACTCTATTTTTTGCTGACTGTAGATGATGTTACTGCAGAGATCTCTTACTATTTTATCAGTGATCTTTCCTTGTATGCCTCGAACACAATTGCAGAAATGATTGAACGATGGAACTTTCCTTTTTGTGTGCTGCGAATGAAGAAGAAATGAATGTTCGATGATTGTGATCGATGCCGTTCTTGCTTACCGCAAGGTCCCTTTTAAAGACTTGGAGGGACGCACATTGGAGAGGATGTGATGCTTGAAGGCTTTGTCCTTTCATTATTGTTAATTAACAATATGTTATTCTTAACATGATGATGCCGCCGCCTTGGATTATAGTCATTATATCCTTTTTAAAAAAACAATATTTAATGCCTTATGAATTGCGATCATCTTGTTGACGTCGATGTCTTAGTATTAATGTATCCTTTCTTCCATCGACGCAAATATTGGTTCCTTATGATCTTTGACGCCGCCATTATCATTCTTTATAATATGAATATTGATGATCTTTAATACTTGAAATTCCAATATTCATGTGAACTATATCTATATGATTGATTAATCTCATCTTTATATGCTTGATTTCCAATCTTTAATTGGAAATGTTATTGATCTATGACATCAGCACCTCTTTTTTTCCCATTTTTTAAGCCGCTTGCACTTCTTGTTCTGCTGCTATTCCTACTAGCACCATTATCATACCTTCAAATTGCATTGGCAAAGACATCTACAACAACCTTACACTCATCGTTGCATTAGGAATACCAATCACCATCTTCTGCATACAATCATGATGGATCATTTCTTTCGAATGTGGTGGCTTGCTTTGACCTAAATTGTCCTCTCCAAGTATTACCTTTACAAAATCTAGGGTAGTGTTAAAACAACATGCAAATATTGAGAGAAGTCTTTGATTGGAGAAAAGCCCTTTTTCGGTCTAGGTCTATACCAAATTTTTCTTTCCTTTGATGTGCCATCTTCCAACAATTCCAAATATTTGCCACTAACCTTCCACCTCCTACACCACCAATGATAATGAGAGCACACAACACAAGCAAAAAACACATAGCTATCTTCCAACACCGCAATGGGTATAACTTCAATCTTTGCATGTCATTAAAACCTACATCTTAAATATTCTCCCTAGATCACCCTTTCGAATCTCTCAAATATTCACTCCAATACACACACTAGAACATTAATACTACTTGCTCAAGCTGCCATCTCTTGGCAATTCTAAAGATTGCAATGATTAATATCAATAACTCTATTAATCATCATTCCTTTCCTACTATACTTTTCCCAAATAATAGATAATTCAAAGAGGTCTATAATTTTAAATGAATTCTAATCCTTCCCATGAATCTATAAGGTGGCTATATACAGCCATAATAGGGGCTTGGTGAACACCATAATTTGCTAGAAAATCCACTACTACATTCAAGGATCTCTCACAATGCTGATATTCAATTTGAACAAAATTCACTCCTATCCCCTATGCTTCTTCTATATAATGATTCAAACTCCAACTTGGTCTCCCACCTTTCTTAAGGGCATTAATTACAACCAAAGATTCACCTTCCACAACCAATTTAGACACCTTTAGACTGGTTGTTGCAGCCATTTCTGCCACCAATGCCTCCTACTCTGCCTCATTATTAATGCCAATACCCAAAAATAGAGAGTCGCTATGCACCAGTTCTCCTTTCGAGTTTTTAAGGGTGAAATCACATCCAACAATTCTAGGGTTGCCCTAGTTGCTCCATTGAAATTCAACTTTATAATGTCCTAAGGAGGGGGAGACCAACAATTGTGATGTTCAAACTTGCTATAATTTTTCTTTCTTTCTTTTTGACTAACATTTGTCTTCTCTTGTATTCCTTGAACAGGAATTCATCATAGTATAGTTATTAGTAATAGCAATAAAGGTTAGTATGTTAGTAAAGAATAAATGTTAGTGTGTTAATAAATAATACGTTAGAAAATTTGTTGTCGGGAAGTTTCCCATAGGGTAGTTGTGTAGTTTAGGTGGTTGTAATAGGAAAATGACTTTATTAACCAATGCAAGCAAATTGTGATATCGATCTTTTGTAATCCCCATAAATAAAGTATATTACATGTAATCTCTACAATAATGGTGCAGTTTATGTAACATCCCAACTGGAATATTAAATAACATTAAACACAAATAATGCAAAAAATCTCTCTCTTTTTTTTTTAGCACATAAATCCAACAATAATATATTTGCAATTTCCAAAATTTAATAGACAATTTCAATTTATGGACGCTTCACATGCGACTTACAAATTTTACATATTTGTCAAGTATAAATACAGATGGTCGCTCTCTTTGCGACTACATGTTTCAATTTCTATTTACATAGTAAGTAATGTTTCCTATTCACAAATCTTCAGCAGTCAACTGCAGGAGAGAGAGAGAGCATCACCCCGGTGCTTTTCCTCCAACCACAGATTGGTGGTCCCCCGCACATCTTTCTTCTGGAAGTGGCCCTTCCCTTCGTGAGGGTATAGATAATAAGAATCAACTGATTCTTTGCCATCTAAGAAACAATCGGGTTTACAACTCTAGTCTAGCTCTAGCTATGTATAACCCACTTTGATTGTTCAACTAACTGGTACACAGTGAATTGACAATGCAAGCAGTGACTTTTGCGTTACTTTGGCCAAAGTTTCATATAAATAAGTCGTATGTTCACACACTCTATTCTCGACTTGGATACAACATTCTTATATTTTAGTAAATAATAAATCGACTTTCTTTGACTTGTTTAATCAAATATCATTCATAAAAGACTTAAAATATAGCCTCTCTATAAATCGACAAGACAGGTAGAAGATAAGAGCTTAGGTGACTTAAAGCATGCATTGAGCTCCACCTTGCATCCTTGCAATCTTGGGTCTATGACGTCCTGTCATTTGCTCAAAGGCTTGTCAACCCATTTCCGTTTTCTTCAATAAAATTAATTTTCAATCGTTAAGATTTACTTGGCTTCGACGTAAGTCGTTATTATTGGTGACTAAAGACTCTAGGTTCTTGCCACTAAGGTCTATCCATCTTAGTCTAGGAATATATATTCGACTTATACTTGTTGAAGGAAACAGTAAACTTTACTTTCCTAGAAATTTATCTTACCTTCCTTTAAATTGGATAAATTTCTACTTATATTACAAAAAAGAGTATTCCCAGTGAAAGATAGTTCTAGAAACAATAAAGATTATCCCTAATACTGTTATGAGGTCATTGACCTTCCTCAAATTATAAACTTATGTAGACATGTTTGAGAAATGATATCTTACTTCTATTGAATTGTTACAAGTTCCAATATAAAAACAATACAATCTTAACACTAATTTCGACCTTCGCAAGGCAAAAGGGAATGTAACCCTATAGTAATACTACTGTCTTATAATAACATTCTCTAATGAATATCAAACAGAAATATACACTAGTCTTCGGCCTTAAATAATGTTTGGGATCTCCAGAATTACGACCTCATTAAGCTTCTAATACATTGATACACTTAACAAAAGCTTTCATAAAAGAAACATATGGAAATCAGCTTAAAAACAACTCAAAACCTCGTCCATTCTTATCAGTCGGCCTTCTTTCACAGGTTAAGGACATTAAAGATAACTTCTAACAATATTACTATGAGTCTGCCATACGACTTTTATACTTAGACAATTCGGTCTTATACAGACCGTATAACTATAAGGCTCTGCGAAGAGTATATTAGTAATAACTATAGCTCTTCCTTCTAGTTACACATTTTAAAACATTTTGATAACGTTAATATATATCAATATTACGTATCATGCTCTGGTTTAAACGTTTTCTCTTAGTTTTAAGGATTTCATCCTTTAATACTAGCTTGTTCAAAACTAAAGTATGGTGCAACAACAAATATAAACCTCTGTCGAAGGTATTTATACTAAGTAGTCAATACTCTCTACAGATAGCTATTATCTTATGAAGTTCGCAGCCTCTTAGGGCTCACAACAGAATAGATAATATAGATAACTACTATACTAGTTATTTCTTATAAGAATACGGCTTACATGTTCATAGTATATTGAAGATTGAGCTCATACCTACAACTCTCAAATTCTTCTTCAAATAGAGCCGATACTCTTCTCCTATTGTGCTCTTCTTCTCCCTTCACACTCCTCTTGCCTGCCGTAAAATCTCCTTCCTTTTACTACTTAGCTTTCCTTCTCTTAATGCAAGCAAGGAATCTCCATTTATTTCTCTCCACTACCGGTGGTTAACAACTGAAATTCTTTACTAACTTTCCACTTATCTTTCAGCCACCTGCAGCCTCTTAGCTTGGAAAATGGAAGTATGGAGCTACTGCTCCTTCCCACTCCCCTAGTATCTAGGGAAAAATACACGATGGGAAACAATCCACTTATAATATTAAAGAATCTTTCTTCTATCAATTGGGTTAATGAATTTAATCATGACCACACTTAAAAATAATTTAATAAAAGATATAAACAATAATACACCTATTTCAAAGATGTTACAAATGCATTCCTTTGAATGCCTTAATTATGCTATTCACGAGCATAATATCGATGATGAAGTCTTGCAAAGCTGATTAGGTGTTTGTGTCAAGATTAGACTTGTTTTGTTGATTTCTCACGTCGACTTACCATTCAAAGACATACATAACCTTACTGATTGTTGATGTAAAAGATTTAGTCATTGACATGATGATGACAATATAAATCAAATATGGAATGATCACAACGTTAAAATATTACTGAGGCGACCAACAACATAAAGAATAAGACATAACCTCTAATGTGAGTGTGTGTATGTTTTCAGATAGCACAAGGACCATTGTATTGACACGATCTAGCACCATCTCCACAGTGATACTCTCTCTCCTTATCTTGGAGGGGAAAAAACATTGTTCTTGCATCCACCTCAACGGTAGTTAGTCCATTACATTATTTAACTACATGCATAATAATAACGCCATAGATAATTATTCTTTGCATATAAAGTAAATAAATCAAATGCATTTTCTATTCTAATACAACATTACTTTCTTCATAATAATTTCATTGACTAACTATCTGTCTGCTTGAAATAAAGTGATAAGTATGTTTGTTTAAGAATGGGGTGTGACAATTTACAATTTTTGTGCTCACCATTTTAATATGGTATCAAAGCATTGTAGATTGTTGGAGTCATGGTGAGAAAAAATGAAGGTTGAAAGTTAAAAATTCAAAAAAATATTATGAATGGAGGAGATTTCCATAGTTTCCTTCAATGGTACTCTAATAAGTGCCGTCCAATGGCAGTGTGAGAATTTGATATAAATAAATCTTAAAATTATATTGTTTGCCTTGGTCTAGAAGTTTTGGTCAATTTAGAAGAAAACTTAGCCACCTGCATTTTTGCAACACCAGCCCACTCCAATCTCAACATCAACACCAAGAATATTTTCTCATTTGGACTGTAGAAGTTTTATTGTCTTTTTCCAGTGAGGTAATGTGGGAGTTTGAATTTGGTCCTTTTTTTTTCTGTAGTGCCATTACTTGTAGTGATATTCATATAGGAAAATAATGTTTGCATAAAAAATAAGTTATACTTCAATACAAGATTTGGTATATAGCACAATTGGTATAAGGTAGTCTCTAATTTGTTACTATTGATGGGGGGATCTTAAATTAAAATCCCAAAGGTTTCATTTTGATCATTTCAATTTATTCATATATACATGCTCTATGAGATATGAGTGCAAATTCATTGTTTAACCAAATACAGGGATACAACCAATCTTGCAGGTTTTGGTATCTTTTGAATCCATTGGTAATGCTATTTTGGAGACATTGTAACACATTTTTTGAAAATTTCTTTGTAATAGCCTAGTAGGTGCATTATTGGTTGAAACCAACACCCCAATGCCTAAAAACCTTGATTGTGCTAATGATGATTTTGGAGGCTTTTATGATGCATTTGGTGAATATAAAGTAAAGCAAATCAAAGAGGAGGTTGGAGGATTGGGAGGATGGAGGCTTATTTCCATCTTGAGTTGGCTTCTCACTTGAAGATGGTACATTGCTTGAGGGACATTAGATACTCATATTGTGTCCCCTTTTTGGATCAAGGGGGCTTGATGATTTTTTGGACATGGAGGGAGTTGTTCCTATTGTACATTTGAGGATGGATTTGATCCCATCAGTGTTACAAGACTCGCCTAGACTCGGCGAGTCCCAAGGCGAGGGGCACCAAATGAGTCCTAGGGACTTGAGACTCGGATCTTTGGTGAGTTTTTCAGACTTGCCCAGTCTGCCAAACTCACCAGAATCGACGAGTGCCAAGAGTAAGACTCGGCTGTGGTACGTAAAAAATCAGGGAAAAAAAGGATAAAAAATGGAAAACAATTAAACATAAAAGCTTGAAAGTCAAGCTTTTTTTTAAAGGGTTTGGAGGACTTTTGAAAAGAAAAAAATACAAATGATTTTGCGCCATGCTGGATGGAAAAGCAACATTTTTTTATTCTTTTGAACTTTTCCAATTAAATCCCAAGTAATTGAATTACATTTATACTTTTGGTTTGCTAAGTCAATCCCTATCCTGAGTAATGCTCCTATGGCTGTAGCAACATTTGCAAATTTGTCTAAGATAAACACATGACTCCACATAGAGCTAGCAATGTTGGTCTGAGGGATACAAGTTCCTTTCTACCATAGTTCATGACTCCATATTGTGATTTTTCTTTTTGATACCATGGATATCATAATCCATGAGTTTTGTAGACCTAAAACACTTGACAATATTTATATATCTAACAATGTTGTTTCCTTCAGCTAAAATCCACTTGTATACTCATTTGATCGATGTATTGTAATGTCCCGTTTTCTAGATTGATCTTTTACAGTTGACCGTTGGCCTATTCCAGAGACCCGTAGGCTACTCGGAGGTTGAAATTGGGGTTTCATGTTTTGGCGGTTGCTTTTGTTCGTGGATTGTGGTTTGGTTGGCAGTTTCTTTCCGGGTTTGTTCTCCTTAGTCCCTGTTGGTTACGGCTATTTTTAGTAAGTTCAGGATTGGCACCAGAACAGGATTTTGAGAGTGGGGTTGGATTCGTCTTGTCAAGACCTTTCCAACGAGCTATAGATCATTGATTTCCGACATCATCTTGGCCTCCGTTTTAAAGTCCGTAAATTAAATATTATTATTTAATATTAATGTTGTTTTAAAAGAGGGGACTTTAAGGTTGAGGATGAAAAAGAATTGAAGAGGATTATATTATTTTCCCTCTCATGTTTTATCCCATATGCAAGAGGATTTTAGAGACTCCCAATTGGAAAAGTATAAAAGGAGGAAGAGTGCTCTCATTTGGGCATCCGAAATCTTGATAATGTTATGCTGCCGGATTGGCCTTGAGATTGCTTCGAGGAATGTATGCCTCCTAGCTTGGCATTGCTTCTCGCTTGAAAGATAGCGACTAGTGGTGAAATAGTCTAGTTTGTGAGTTTGCATTGGGATTTGTGCATTGTAATCAGCTTTTGGCTTTAGTTCAGTTTTGCATATTAGAGTTTTTCCGGCATTGCATTTTTAGCTACAGCAGATTTGTGTTTTATTCATAAGTCAAAAAACAACAAAAATATTGTTCTGGGTATTCTCTTATTCTCATTGTCTGGTCAAGGTGTCACTTTCCTCCAGTTTGCAGATTTTTTGAGATAGCTATGATTTTTAAAAGGCAGATCGCCCTTTCTTGAAGGCCGTACCCTCTGCTGATGCATTGGAATCTATGCATAAATAATACATGACATTTTGATCTGTTTTCAGTGTTCTATCCTAAGCATCATCATTCTTAGGGAATATTGCATTTTGTTTCAAGTCAGTTGGATGAGTTATGAGGGAGATATGAGCATATGAGTAAATTCATAGGTTGCTGGTTTTAATTTAAAGGCGAATGAGATTCATTTTGTAAACTGACAGTAGTACTGGCAGTAATTCTCAATCTTGTTCAATTCTGATTTGTAATGCTCAACTCTACTTCCAGTATTTGCTTTTGTATTTATTTTACCTCCGCCCTATGGTAGATACTTTCCCATTTCGGGATAGAAAGCACATTCTGGGTGTTGAGTACTTTCAGCATTACAGTTATTTCTTTCAAGCATTGTAATTTGTAATACTCCGCCATATGGTCGCCTCAACTCCATATTGGATTGGGTAGCACATACTTGGTGTCGAGTTCTCTTTCAGTACTTAGTGTAGAAGACCCTCTGACCATATGCTCGCCATCATTGGCGCCATTCTTGGTTAGAGTTATTGCATAAGCATTTTGATTAAGATCCTCTGACCAATGCTCACACCTTGCCCACATCGGGATCCTGGTGTACATTCTGGTTAGAGTTGCTTCAGCAACGTTTTGGTTTAGCTGCTAACCTTAACGGGTGCATTGGTTTGTAATTTGTAATTTGAAAAAAACAAAAAATTTGGCTCGGAATATTTCATGTATACTTGTGTATGTTTTCAAAGTAGCTTCTATTTGATTAGTTTATTGCGTCTTTAAGGTTTATTTATCAACGGGTGCATGAAACAAGTTTTAAATCCTTAGAAATCCTTGTATTTCATGGATTTTTCAATTTGTCGAGTCTACGCCGAGTCTAGGTGCCGAGTTTGAGTCCGTGTCAAAAATTAGCGTGCCGAGTCCAGGTCTTGTAACTATGGTTCCCATTATGCACTATAGGAGGGATTTGTACTCTCAGAGCAGGGATGTTCTCTTATTGTGCGCTGGAGGGGTTTGTTCTCTTAGAGGAGGGATTTGATCTCTTGTGTTGTACATGGGATTTGGGATGGATAGTTAGGGCATCCACTAATATGTTTGGTTAGGTGTGTCTTGGTTAGTTTGTGCTGCTTGGTGAGCTATGTGTATGCCCTAGTTCATTAGGGGTTATCTGGGCTGTTGTACCAGCCCAATAATAGTGTTCTCACCCTTGCTTAGATTGATGTAATAAGGGGGGAATGTTGAATATATTACATCATAGTATAGCTATTAGTAATAGTAATATAGGTTAGTATGTTAGTAAATAATAAATGTTAGTGTGTTAATAAATAAGTTACAAAGTTTGCTTTCAACAAGTTTATTGTAGGGTAGTTGTAACGGGAAAATGGTTTTATAAGCCAATGCAAGCAAATTGTAATATCGATCTTTTGTAATCCCTATAAATAAAATATATTAAATGTTCTCTGCAATAAAGGTGTAATTTACAATTTGGCTGCTCACCATTTTAATAAATTTGGTCTTCCATTTTCTATGATTATTGATAGAGATTCCAAATTTGTTTATAGTTTTTGAAGAACTTTGATAAAAATTTTGGATGCTAAATTGGAGACATCCATAGTCTTCCATTCCCAATTAGATGGATAAAAGGAGGTTGTGAATGTAATGTTTATGTGATGTTCCCTCTTCAATATGAGTATCAAGTTGATAAAAGCAGATAAGTTCTCCTAAACGAATAAGTGTCAGGTGTAATGCAATTTCAAGGTAACATGGCTGATTTGATCTTTGCCTATATAAACCGATGTGTTAGCGTTTAATTTCGCACCTTTCGGTGAGAAAGCAAAATGGACAGCGTGTACAGTAAGACTGTTCTTCAAATTTGGAGGGGAAGCTCCCTCAACAAGAAAATTAAAAAGACGTTTACAAAATAACCTATCTTTTTGGTTTCTCAGGGCACGAGCACAAGGCAATGAAGCTCTTCTGCGAGGCTATAAGATTTTCTAAAAGTTTTCCAGAAGAAAATAACTAACTTTATCTTTAAAACAATTCTGATTTCTTCAAGTAAAATCAGAGCATAAAGAAATCAGAAGGACAACTTGGACGTTTTCAAAACAAAAGAACAAATACAACTCAACAATAATTGCTCATGCACAAAGTCATGAACAATTTACGTAACTCTTGACAACAAGATAGATCTCTGAAACCATGATGCGTATTCTCATTAATCAAAAAGCAAGAATCAATAATATTGCTTGAACAATAAAATGTGAGCAAAAATTAGTCTCAACATTTACCATTAGAGAGTTTAAGTGTGTAGAATACACTTATTTATACCTAAAAAGCAAAGGTGCAAGGAAATAAAAGGAAGAGTTAACTAACACTCTTCACTCTAGATCTAATTGTTGCATGGGAAGCATGCAAACTTATTAACAATTAAAACTAAAAGTATCTTGTCATGCAATTCAGTTAACTGAACTTGCATGTTATTACACATTGAGTTCCAACTCAAAGATATTTTGCATGATTTCCAAAAGCAAAATCTAAAAATAAATTTAACTTTAGTTAACAAAGACAGTTCTCAAAATAGAAGCTGCTTTGGAAATCTCTCCTGTTGCCAAAAATAAGTCCCTCCTACAAAATGTGAAAAATAAGCTAAGTCTGAGAATTGCGATTTCTCTCAAATTCCTCAACTTTGGCTTCATTTGGTATGATCATGGACTCAAGGTGAACTGTCCTCATTTGCAGGTCTATGGCAGCATCTTTTGTGATTTTCTCAAACACTTCAAAGTCATTTTCAGCCTTGGCGCACCTTGACGCAATATCAACCAGGAGATACATTTTGTCTACATGAGGATCTCCACAAAACTTTCCACGGATCAGCTGAATGAACTCCTGTAAAACATGAATGAGGCAATTTACGCCGCCTTCACTAAAATACCTGCATGGAATGTTTTGGACAAAATCAATGGCATATCTTTCAAGGCCTAGAAGCTTTTCTTTCCATATAGCCAACTTCGAGGCTATATTCTTCGAGGTATAAACCAAGAAGGAATACTGGTGAGTCCAGGAGAAAATTGCAATCTTCTGACCTGATGTTATAGGCCTCAAACCAAGTGCACGCAACCTGACCATCAATCTATCATACACGGGTTCCATGTCCTTCATGCACTCGATCATATTCTGGATTCCAAGGAGGACATCCTTGGAATTGGACACCACTTCTGATAACTTTGCCAGAAAGTTAACATTTTTCACAATAAAATGCTCCACCCAATCTTTAGTGTGCTTACCATACACCACCAACTGACTTAACTGTTTTTGTTCATCGGTAGATTCCATCACTTGTGGCAACAAGAGTGGAGGAGAAGGTGAATGCAGAAGTTGCGAGATGTACTGACGTAGCTGCTTGACTTTTGATTGGAGGGCAGCCTTGTCCTCTCCATCCTTCAATACCCTGTTTCTCATAGTATTTGTAGCAGCCTCCAAAATATTCACTACTGTCTTTCGTGTGTTATGACCGAAACAAGTCTTGACAATATGATAATCCTCAGGCTCAACTTCTTCGATTGCTTTGTCCTGAGGAGGAACAACAGTCTCTAAAACTAATTTTCCTTCACTTGTCTTCAGAAACTTGACTGCTTCTTGGGCTTCTTTATAGATGGCTCCTTGAAAGTTTTGGTCAAGGTATTGAAATCCAGTTGATAGGATGTCCTTTTCTTTTTCTCACTGACTGCTGTATGAAGCCAAGCTGAAGTAGACTCTTGAAATGTTGGCTTTGGACAACTTTCTTTTTCAGCACCCGGATTTGGCGTGACTTCGGCCTCAGGAGGTGCAAAATGAATATCCATATCCGGGTCAAAATCCAACACTATGTTGGGTTCGAACTCTAGGTCCACCTCCATCACGGTGTTCACTTCAACTCCTTGCACGACCTCAGGCTCTCCTGCATCGTTAACTCCAGGTGAGTTAAAGTGGTGTAGAATCAATAGGTATAGGAGACCGGTGAGGTTTAGATATCCTCTGTGGTGCAGACAAATTCCCTTCTTTTGAAGAGGAAGAAGAAGAAGAAGACGAAGAAGAAGAAATAGAAGTGGTAGGCAAACTAGGTTCAACTGGTGGCAAAGGGGTTGCCTGCTTGCTGCTGTGCTGGGGTTTGAGCCTTGCTTTTTGGGGTCACCCTCAAGGGTTCTTCCTTGGTAATGTCGGTTGCTTGGGCCTTCCCACTCACTACCTTGGATTTCAAGTGCGGAGTCAAATGAGTAGGAGAAGATGGCGGCTCTGCTGTAGATGCCTTGTCTTTGGGTGTGTTCATCGTCTTGCTCCTTTGACTGTTGATAAACATCTAGCTTCTTTTCACCACTCCTTTGGTTCTTTCGGCAATAGAGGTGATCTCTTGAAGCGACCAATCCATTGGTGGCAATGGTTGTGAATCAATTCCCTCTTTGACAAATTTTGGGGAGAGAATTAAACCATCTTCGTGCAAGTCTTTGTCGCTCTCGTCAAGGAAAACTAGAATTTGCTGCAAGGTGAAGCGACTGTAACTCCTTCGTCGAACCTTATATTCATCCTGACAGTTAACCCAGAAATCCTCCATAGTAGGTACATGGGCAAATTTGCTGCTGAGTCTGGATTTCATCACTTGATTAGGATCATATGTGCGTTTCTCTTTGAACGTCTTTAGGCCGAATTTGGACATTTCTTCCCCAATTGCTTTTGCATCAGCAACACTTTTGCACTTGAAAACACCCATTTGGATAGGAAAGTTCACTACCGTCTTATGCCTACTGCGTAGAAAACTATGCACTTATTTAATCTGACGCAGGAACTCCATGAAGACAACCTCATCAGATGGATACCTCGGAAGCATGTATGGACATGAAGTAGACCCGTATGCTTTGATATAGGAGAAGGTAGGGAATTGGATATACCAATCCACCCATTCCGCGATTACTGCTCTGGCTTCTCCCAATAATCTAACATGCATCTGGTTCTCTAAGTCATCTACAGTGAACATTAGGAATGCGTCGTTGACTCACCGGAAGTGTTTCTGAGACTCTGAAATCTCAAGTTGAGGATACAGCCTGACAATCCTGGTGTTTTGCAAAGAGCCCACAAAGTTCAACTTGGCAAAGTGACGTTGCTTGGCCACCATGAATAGCAAATAGGACACCATCCTAAACTCATGAGTTTGTGTGAAGTCCATGATTTGTCGGTGAATGTAATCACTTATGAGAGTAACCCATTCATAAGTTGCGCTTCCATTGGCGATCGATCACATAGAACATCCATGTCCTGAAACTCCTTCCCTCAGCTTGACCTGTAATCTGGTTGAGCATTGTGATCATGATAGCATATTCATCCTTGAACTGGCCTCGACCCATGTTCTTTGGAAGCGTATTCGTTCTTTCTTTTAGCCATTTGCAAGCTAACTTTTGACATTTATCAGTGGCGGTGGTCCAAACTCTATCACTTTCCTCTAGATCAAGGGTGAGTGATTCTTCAAAAATAGGGATGCCAAGGGCAATCTCTCTGTCATCAGGTTTCAAACTGGCGATCAACCTTTCGTCCCTTGATCTAACTTCTCTTGATTCCGGGTTATAGTGTTGAATGCACGAGAGTACAAATTCAAGACTATGGGCAACAGTAGGAAATGATCCGGCTTGAATAAGTCCAGAATTCTTCAAATTTCTCGCTGCTACATGGCCTGAGTTTATCAGGGGTTCTAGGTCAAAACCCTTAGGTGAGACTTGACACAAGTCTGTTTCTTTGACCTTGGAATATTCGTGTTTGAGCAAAGACTTGGCCTCGATGGTGACTGACGAATATTGCATGATGACTTAAAGAAGCTTGCTCTGATGACCTTTTCTGCACTGAAAATGGACAATCTGGTCTTCTGTATGTTTGCTGCCCAAGAAAAACAAATTTTCTTTTCGCTGTCCAAAATTTAATTTTTGTGAAAAAATTAAAATTTTGCCCTTGGAAAATGAAATTTTGGAGCCACACCCTCAAAGATTCAACAGATTTGAGATCAAACTGGTCTAGAATGATGGAAAATGCCTTTTGCCGAGGTGGGTGTGTGTCAGAAATGAAAATTTTTGGACAAATAAGCCTCAAAAATCAATTTTATCTTGGCTGTAGGTGGTGATTTTGCCCTTGAAAAATCATGACCAGCGGTGAAAATACTTGAAAATTTACCAAAAATGACTTCTTGGGTTTGGACGTTGCCTTGGGAACATGAAGATGGACCTTGTGAAAGAAGAGAATGAAGAAAAAGAAGGATAGAAGTGATCGAATTGCCCTCTTTATGCTTCGTAGATCCGGAAAAGCTTCAAAAAAACTTGGAAAAGCTTCAAAAAAACTTCAAAAACCCTCAACAATGGCCGCCAGTGCAAGAAAGAGACCCTTTGGTGGATAAATTTTCTTCTCAGAGTGAAAGAAAGATGTAGAATAATGCAAGGATATATGATCTTTGCCCTTGTGTGAAGATCCAATCTTCAAAGTCTTCAACTTCGCCCTATGCAAGCTTTTATCCGTCCATTAATGGCCGCCATGTGAGAAGTGCAGCCTCAAGTACCATCCTCTTGCCAAGAAAATGATGAAAACTATGCCAAATACCTTCCTTATGGTGAACGCCCTCCTCCTAGGGTTTCATTCCTCAACTTTGACCTTGCTCTACCTCTCCAACGTTACACAAACAATGAATGAAATGAGAGAGGTGAAGGGGTTTATTTATAGGAATAAACCTTCTCTCTCCTGGCACCAACCTTCTCTCTCCTCAATGCCAATTTCCAAGCAAACAAGACTCCTTCAAAAAGGCGTGGAAATGATGCATATTAGGCACCTTTTGCATGAGGTAGATAGGCGTGTGTTTTGGTGCATTTGGATGCCATTTGCCAATGATCAAATAGGCGTGGGAAATAGACAAATGAAGCGCCTATTTGATGCATACAAAAAGGCGTGGGTTTTCACTCTTTTAGGCTCCTTTTTGGAGTGAAGAGAAATGGCGTGGGTTTTAGGCAAAATGCACACCATTTCTAGTCAAGGAAAAAGCGTGGGTTTTGGAGGATTTGAACGCCTTTCTCTTGGTGACTTTGCCTTGATCAAATACTTCAACACTTGGCCATTGAAAAACTTCGTGATTGCTCCATGAATTTGGTGCATGAACCTCGCAATTGCTTCATCATTTCCATGTTTATATATCATGAATTTGACCTTGAGAAACCTTGAAGTTGGCCTTGAAAACTCTGACGGAGTCAGCCTGAATCATCATCATTCATCACCGCTTCTGGATCTTATCATTGCCGTAACTTCTCCGTCGGACGTCGGAATGTCTTGAAGTTTGGAAACCAAGCTCATATGATCTGAAACTATCATCAAACCTTGTCCTCCATGGATTATACTCACAAATGGAGCTCATTCAAGCCAAGAACGCCCAAAAATGCCTAAGAAAAATTTTCAAATTTTTCAAAATTAAAGTTTGATTTGCCAAATGTATTTGCATTGTTTCCCTTATTTCCTTTATGTCGTTTTGGCCTCCAATTCAACACTTTGACCTCCTCTTTTTGACGTTCTTTCATTGCTTCGTGCCTGATTGGCTTGTCAGAATCTCCTTCATTCGGGCATTCGATCATTATCTTTCGATATATCTTTGTACCTGCAGGGTTAGTGCAGTAATGACAAGGCTACATGGTGCTTGGGAGGTATGTTTGGGCACATATACGAAAAATTTCTTATGGGTACAACATTAGGCTTTGTCTGGTGACCATGGTGTATACTTGCAGCATAGAACCTCTGAATCTCTGGGTTTATAGTGTAGACCAGTGTCTTATTAGTTGGGCAATAGAGTCAGTATATTTTCCTAATCACCTAAAACAAGACTTTTTCCTAAAATCACCTAGGACTGGACTTCCTAAAATCACCCAATAGTGGAACTCTGGTCTACCTAACGAAACACGACGAATGAACAAAATGTGAAAGGGAAATACAAAACTACATAACCAATACATTACGAGAAGGGGAAACACAATACAACATACAAAAAGGGGAAACCCCTTCAAACCCTAAGGAATGAAGTGTTTTAGGAATTGCCCGCTGAAGGGCAATGGCAATGGCAACGGCGTGCCTTTCAAGTGTGAAAGGAAATAGGTGTTGTCTCCACAAAGTTCCTGGATCTTGAAAGGTCCAAGCCATAAGGAGCCAAATTTGCCGTGCATTCCTTTAGGCTCGTGTCTCTTATCCCATAATAGGACAAGGTCACAAATGTTGAAGTTGCGTTGATGGGCCTTCCTATCAAAGATCTTCTTTACCTGCTCTTGATGATGAGTGATTTTGTTAGCCACCTCTGATCTATCTTCTTCAAGTTTGGACAGGTACATGATACGCTTGTCAATGGGATCTTTGAATTGGCTATCTTCAACTGCCGCTGCAAGCTGCAAGGCAGATAACTCTAGTGTGATGGGTAGGAGGGCCTCTGTGCCATACATAATAGCAAATGGCGATGTGCCTATCGCTCTTTTAGGTGTGATTTTGTCTGCCCACAAGGCGTCATACAACTTCTTGTGCCAAGTGCGTTGATTGCTATCAACCAACTTGCATATTATTGTGAATAAATTCTTGTTTGATGATTCTGCTTGACCATTACCCTGTGGGTAATAATCAGAGGAGTGGGATAATGTGATCCCATAGTCAAAGCAGAAACCCAATAGCTCTTCTGATGAGAAGCTTGTTGCATTATCAGTCACAATCTTCTGAGGTACCCCGAATCGCGACAGGATGTTCTCCTTGAGAAAGTCGCACACTACTTCTGAGGTAGCTCTTCTAGCTGGAATGGCCTCAACCCACTTTGTGAAATAGTCGGTGGTTGTGAGAACATAAATGTCCTTTGCTGAAGTTGGAGTTGAGAGGCCCAATGAAATCTAATCCCCATTGCTGAAAAGGGGCTTCAATGATTACTAGCTTGAGTGGAAGAGCTGCCAACTTGAGCTTTCCAACGAATTGTTGACAGGCTTGACATTTTTGCACCCACTCATATGCATCCTTGAACATAGTTGGCCAGTAGTACTTTGCTCGCAGGATTTTGAACGCAGTGATCTTCGATGAGAAATGACCACCACAGGCTTGGTCATGGAAACCTTCAAGCAACCTCCTTTGTTGATTCTTGTTGACACATCTCAGGAACGTGCCATCTATGCTCTGTTTGTACAATACATCTTTCCATAGTACATACTTCAAAGCTCTCAGCTTCAAGGTTCTCTTCTGTTGCTTGTCTAGATGGTTTGGACACTCTCCATACGTTAGGTAGTAGACTATGTCTGTGTACCATTCGTCGGCAGAATCAATGAATAGTACCAAAGGGAGCTCTTCTTCATCGCCAATCAAATTGTAAGTATCTTCTCTTTCTCTGTCTCCATTTTCAGCAATGAGTTGGCAAAGTCCTCGGCCTCGTATGAGCTTTGGTTGGCCTGATTTCAAGATAATATTCTTGAACTTTTGCCACCCAATTCCCTCGCTTGGTACCCATTTCTTGCTGAGTGAGAATACTTTTGACTGCTGGATCAGGTACAAAAACTATGGTGCGAGAGTTGAGGATATAGAATCTAAAATTTTTGACTGCTCGGACCACAGCATATGCGTGTTTCTGTATTTGTGAATATCTCATTTCATGATCTTTGAAACTACTGCTCATGAAGGCTATGGGGGACTTAGCTTCTTCCCTCAATTTTTGCGTGAGAATAGCCGACATGGTGTGCTCTGAGACATAGCAGTATAGAATGAAGCTTTTATCAAAGTCAGGATGGATTAAGATAGGTGCTTGGCTGATTGCTTCTTTGATTTTGATGAATGCCTTCTTTCCTTCCTCTGTCCATTTGAAAACCGAAGTCTTTTTCATCATAGCTGAGATGTCTTTTGTGAGTTCTGAGAAATTTGGCACGAATCTTCGAAGGAAGTTAACTTTGCCGAAGAAAGAATGTACTCTGGTCTTGCTTGTGGGCAAAGATAGATTACGAATGGCATCAACCTGGTTTGGGTCAATCCTTGTGCCTTATTTAGACACGATATGGCCTAACAACTTTCCTTCAGTTACTGCAAAGACCGACTTCTTCGGGTTTAGGGAGATGCTGTGATATCTACACCTCTCGAACACGTGAGTTAAATGTTGAAAGTGTTCTGCACGCTTTTTGGAGAAGACAGTGAGATCATCCAGGTATACCACTATAACTTTGTCCTTCAGATCACCAAAAGCTAGATCCATAGCTCTTTGAAAAGTAGCTTCAGTGTTGATGAGGCCAAATAGCATCCGCTCATAAGCAAAGGTACCCCATGGGGTAGTAAATGTCGTTTTGTGCTGATCTTCGGCTGCAACTGCGATTTGATTGTATCCTGAATATCCATCCAAGAGCGACAGCATCTCTGAACCAGTGACCGTCTGTAGGGTGTGATCCATGATAGGCAGGGGATAATTGTCCTTCAAAGAGGCTTGATTCAGGTTCCTGAAGTCTACGTAGATCCTGATTTCTCCGTTCTTGCGTACTGGAACAATATTAGACACCCATGTCGAGTGATGGATTGGAAAGATAATCTTCGCCATGAGCATCTTTGGATTTCTGCATAGATGGTATCTTGCACCTTCAGATTATAATGCCGTTGCTTCTGTCGGAAGGGCTTGACCTCTGTCTTCAATGGAATTGTATGAGACAACTCCCTAGGCATGAAAACCTTCAGGTCTTCATAGGACCAAGCGAAGATGTCTATGTATCGCTGGAAGAGTAAGATAAATCTTTCACTTTCAGAAGGTGAACAACACTTGCCTAGATTGACGAGCCTAGGCTTATCCATAGTGCCAATGTTGACCTGTTGATACTTAGCTGAGGTTCTTTCTTGTGCATTGACTCGATCTTGAATGTATCGGTCGTGTCTGTCAAATATATTCTCTAAGAACACAAGTCCCTTAGGAATTTTATTACCCTTGAGTTGTATGACATCATTCTCTGTACTTTCTCCATGGACATTTTCAGCTTCTTCGATTAAAATTTCTCGATGTGGAGAAAAACTTCCTTCAAAGAAAAGACCTTTGAAATAGTCATCCATTCGTAGAAAATTGATGATGTGCTCATCATCATTGAAGACTTGCCAATTTTCTGAGTTGTCAGGTACTGCAGGCCTATAGATCAACTCAATGGTGAAAGCACTTTGCCTGAAGTCTCAATTTAGCATGAAGAGAGATGCGGATACTGCTAGAGCATCGGCCTTGCTATTCTCCATTGAAATGTATTCAATGGCGAAAGCTTCAAACCATTCGATGGCTTCCCAGACACGGTTTCTGTAATGTCAGAGGCGATCTTTCTTGACTTGGAATTGTTCTTTGATCTGCTTCACGATCAATTCGGCATCTCCTTCAACCTTCAGCAACTTGATTCCCATGTCATGTGCATTTTTGAGACCTAACAAAAGCGCCTCATATTCTGTAGTATGGTTTGTACAATCAAACTGCAGACGATACGCAAATGGATAAAGCTTACCCTTAGGAGATATCAATACTACCCCTGCCCCTGATCCGGTTGTTGAACAACTGCCGTCAAATTGCATGGTCCATAAGTCAGTAGTATCTTCTTTATTTGTTTCTGAACAAATAATGGCTTTATCTTCAGCTTCATTTTTAGCCATCATCATGTAAGTGCTTGGACCGGTCTCTTGATATAGAATCTGGGCTTTTAGGTCTTGAGACTTGTTGTGACATTTTCACACATCGCCCCATTGCAGATGGGGACCCCCTTTTTTTTGGGACCAGTTCCATTTTTTGCTTTGATCTTACAGTTTCTTGCCTGAATCCATGAAGTTGAGAAGAAGTTTCAACATGCTTGGCTCACGAGGAATTTGAAGAAGGCTTGAAATGGTGAAGAAAAGAGTGATTTTCCCGAGGATGAATGATACCCTAATTATCATTCCTTGATCAAATCTGGCCAATCCATGGCAGAAGTCTATCATTCCATAGGAAATGTCCAAGTCCTTCACCCTCAGCATAAGGCTCCGTGATGAATAAGGAATCCTGTTCCAAGACTCTAGTCCAGAAGTTCCTATTCCAAGACTTTAGTTCGGAAGTTCCTATTCCAAGACTCTGTCCGGAAGTCCCTGTTCCAACACTCCATTCCAGAAGTTCCTGTCTGGGAATCCTGTCCCGAAGGTCATATCTAGGAATCCTATTCCAAAGTTCTTGTCTGGATTCTTGTCCCAAAGTTCCAATCCAGGGCGGAATTCAACAAAGACTGTCACTCCTTGGCATGATCATCCTTCAGTCATGGAACTCAGTTCCCGGCCAGACAGCTCCAGTCTGGAAGTTCAACCCGGGGGATATTCTTATGATCCCAGTCCGGCACTCAACCTCAGAAATCCTCAAAGCAGCATGATTTTCAGGAACTTAGGGCAATTTCAGAAGACAAATCAGTGTTCAGGATCCCCCCCCGCAGAGCTGGAAATGCAGACCTTGGAACCTTCCTGGTCGCATATTCCAGTACCAACTGGAATATGCGCCCACGACAAATTTTTGTCTTGGTCGCATAATCCAGTAGGTAGTGGATTATGCGCCCAGGACAATTTTTTGTCTTGGTCGCAAAATCTAGTACCTACTGGATTTTGCGCCCCAGGACTGGGAGTGTCCAGTTCTGCCTTCAGTCTTGTCCGATTAATGCATTTGACTTGAAAATCTGTCTCTAACTCCTTTGTGGATACCTGAATCTTGGAATTCACGGTCAGGATGGAAGGAACGAACTCCGTATCTCGCCATGGAAATGAGATATTCCTTGAGAGGATGGAAGAAACGAAGGATGGAAGAAACGAACTCTGAATCTCGCCATGGAAATGATATTCCTCGAGAGGATGGAAGAAACGAAGGATGGAAGAAACGAACTCTGAATCTCGCCATGGAAATGAGATTCCTTAAGGGGATGGAAGAAACGAAAGCCCCGTGTTTCGGATCCCGTATCGATAGCTGAACCTCCGTAAAAATAGCTCAAGGTGTACCTGTTGCAAAATTGAAACTCCACTCAAAACTGAAGAGAAGATAAATCCTTAGGCCAAAATCCATGAAACTGGACAGGCATGTCCAAAAGCGCAAAATCCCTAACATGATGAAAAGTGCGCTCTAGGACAATTTTTGTCCTTGGGCGCAAAATCCCTTACCAACTGAAATTTGCGCTCCAGGACAATTTTTGTCCTTGGGTGCAAAATCCCTGACCTACTGAAATTTGCGCTCAAGGACAATTTTTGTCCTTGGGCGCAAAATCCTTGACTACTGGGAATTTGCGCTCTTGGGGAACTCAGCTTTTTTTTCAGTGTCTCTCAGGGTAAAGGTATATTAAAAAATATATTTAAGTATAATTTCTTATACTTCAAATATTTTTCAATATACCTTTCAGGATGTTTGAGATAGGTCTCGAATCCACCGGATTTAACATGCAAAATCTAGAATTTGGAGGATCCACCAGATTTCAGACTTAGTCAATTTTTTAGGATTTCAGGCTACCAGACTTAGCCAATTCCAAACAGGGAAGTTGCAAAATCATTCAAACGAACTTCGTATCTCGCCTTGGAAATAAGAAATTCCGCGAGGATGGAACAAACGAAGGATGGAACAAACGAACTTCGTGTCTCGCCATCGAAGGCAGATTCTCGGAGGATGGAAGAAACGAGGATGGAAGAAACAAACTCCGTATTTCTGATCTTATAGTGACAACTAAACTTCCGTAGAAAAGCTAAGAAAATGAACCATGCTCCCAATCCAAAACTGAAAAAAACTATAAGTCCTTGGCCAAAATCCCTGACCTTCAGGAATTTGCGCTCCAGGACAAATCCCTCCACTTATCAAACAGAAGACTTCAGTCCGTCGTGGGATGTTTGAACTCAGAAATTCCTGCGCAACGATCCTCCTCACCCAATCATGAATGCAACTGAACAACTTGATCCAGGACTTGCAAGAGGACGTGCCAGGCAGATTCCAACTCCTTCCGGGAGTTTCAGCTTGAATGAATTCCTGTCCATAGAAAGCAAAATTACAACCTTCCATCTGAGTAAGATTCCATAGGAGAAAATATTCCAAGACTTAGCTAGATTTTAACAAAAGTTCAAGGATCATGCTAAGGAAGAAAATCCTAAACCTCAGGAATTCCCCGACATTGCAAATTCCCCGACATGCCAAATTCCCCGACATTGCAAAATCCCCGACATTCATAAATCCCCGACCATCGACATGGGAGAAAAGGACAAAAAACTAAGTCGGCCAGTGATAAAGTTGGGCAGCTAAATTTCTTTTCCTCTAACCCAGGTCGGCCAAGTGGCAAAAAAGGATAGATTACCTATAAAAGGGGCAGTGCCCAAGTCATTTCTAATCATTCCAATTCAAATCCAAAGCAGAAAACTACATTCTAGGGGTAGAAATTCATCCTCCAAGACAAGTGGAATTCTAGGATGAGCAGGAATCCCTGACTCCCAGGAATCCCCGACCAACTGAAATTCCTCCTGTCCATGCCTGGTAGCCCTAGAATGAAGGAAAAGTTAGTCGAGTATGAAGAATGCTGGAGAATGAGGGAAATCCTTTGTTTGTTCAGGAATTTATAAGTGAAATTGATCAAAACTCGCAAAATCATTCATGTTTCATTTCATATTGCATTGCATTTATGGATTTTGTGCATCATGACTATTCGAGGTTTCCTATGTTTTGCAGGAATCCAAGATGAGGATAAGTTCCATGAGGAGGATGAACAAAGATGATCCGGGGCAAGCAGGATGGATGCAGAGAGTTCAAGCGCCGGAAATGATGACCATTTCAAGGATCCAGGAGTTCCGACAATAAGAAGACTACACATGCATACCGAGGGAAGGGAAGGCAACATCAAAGATTCTAGTTCGGCGACAGGGAGACTTCGCACAAAGGGATAAGGAAGATCAAGATGTCCTTCCAAAGATTTCAAATGACAGAGAAAGCCTGCATCAAGGATGGCGGAATGGGAGAAATCACTCCAAGTCCAGTATCAGGGATTCCAGTTCCGAAGGATCAATCCTTGGAGAGCCAAGAACAAAAGTACAGTTCGCCAAACAAAAGTACAGTTCACCATCCATCGGGAAGAACGGGAATCCCTACCAAGGATGAGGAATTCCAACCCAGGAATCCGGAACAAGGAATTCTATTCCACGACAGGGAATTCCAACTCAGGAAGGAATTCCATTCCAGGACCCTAAGGAAAGTGCGCCCTTGCTCAAGGAAGGATTCCTTCACACAAAGTTCCTTGACCCCCTGGAATTTGCGCCCAGGAAGAAAATCATTCCTGGTCGCAAAATCCTGTTCCAAGTGGAATCTGCGACCAAGGAGCAGGACAAATAGACAGTTGGCTGGTCTCACCTACCAACCAAGCAGCTTAGTCAGTCTGGCGTCCAGGACAGGTGGCAGCATCCCATGGAGCCTATGACATATTCATCCCTATCTCTTTAGGGTTTGCACAGATTTTGAGGAAATCTGATCCTTTTTCACCTCCTTGTTTGCTAGCTAGCCTATATAAAGGCTGAGGGATGCTTCATTATCTCTCTCTCCTTTTCTGATTTTTATCATTCTGATGCTCCTAGAGCACCCTAGTAGCTAGTTTTTTTATTTCTGCATGACTTTTATGAGCTGAAACTCCCAGAATCAGTTGGATGGTTGTAATATAGACTTCTGAAGAAATAATATATGCATTGAAGAATGGTGTTCATATATTTCTTTAGATTTTTGGCATGGTCTTATTGATTTCTTGGAGCAAATCTGAAAGATGTTGAAATTATTCCTTGTATTTTCTTACTTTTGTTAGATAGATGCAATGGAAATGTTCTTGTTGAATGATTGAAGTTGATTAGTTCATACCATTTGTGATATGTGGCTTGCAAATCACTTTGTATGGTTAATCTGAACGTGATCCATGCTTAACTTCGGCTGTTTCTGTATGATCAGTTCCGTGTTCCATGACAGGACAGTATGAAAATCTCTACCTCTACCCCAGAAGATTGCACCATCCCTGCCTAGTTGTTGTCTCATGGCGAAGCAAAGGACTGGTTCCAGTTTCCATCTTCAACAGCAATCATTTCCATTGATTAGATTCCTAAACCCTTACCTCATCTTTTGCATTTTCTTTTAGATTTTCACTAGGATTAGTTTTCTAGAAGCTTCATTGCCAAATCATCCGCCTAAACCAGAGAGTGGAACCTAGGAATTCCAAGCTGTCCATTTGTGAAAGAGTTCCATTCGCCCACAAGTCCGAGTCCCGGGAGTGAATTCCATGTCTACGAAGGAGTAAGCCTACGTAAGTCCCCCGCGTGATTACCAGCAAATCACATCATTCCACTGAGTCTATCCCTGTGCACGTCAAGACCTGACACAAAAGGAACCTTGGAGCAGTCTCATTCGATCACGTAGTTCAGCGTCTGAGAAGCTTTATTCAAGAGAGGATAGGATACTCTGTGTTTTATTCTAATGTTGTTGTAGTCACAAAAACCTCATCAACAAGACTTCACCACTGTAAAACGAGACTTGGGCTCAGGTGCCAACTTGATCTTACCACCCTTGACGGGGATGGTTGCCGAGGACCAATCCAATTGAATTTCTCTGCCTAGGTCTTTGCAAAAACTTCAGCTTAGCAACATTCCGTAACTGGCTGGAATATCTGATACCCGAATAGTCATCATAATTCTCTTCTCTGGACAAGCTAATAAGGCAACTTGTGCATCCTTCAACTGTCCAACCAGTGGCATTGATTTTGATTCAAGTGAATAACACTTGCCTTGGGTATTGGTGCATGAGAGTCCTAGTGCATTCATCACTTGTAATGTCATGACGTTGTCTGAAGCACCGGAATCTATGATGCAATTGCTCAACTTGAAGCCGCCAATGTATAGAGATATGTAAAAAGGCTTTGGCTTCTCTCCTGTTGTTGCAGAAGATTCAAGAAGAGTAGGTTGGATAGGGGTCTCCTTCCTTACGAATTTGACAATTTTGTCTAGCCGATCAGGGTGATTTTGGAGGTATTCTAGTTGAGAAATTTGGACCTTCGTCTTCATCATGGAATCGATGATATCAAAATTTGCCGTGGATGAATCCGAAGTGCTAACTTTGACGTCCTCTTGAGGTAACTTAGCCGCTTCTCTATACTTCTCCTTTGCTTTCAATCTTTCTTCTTCCTCCTTTTGAGCTTTCAGGTGCTGCGCCCGAGTGAAGACTGGCATGGAGTAATGTTTGGCATTGACCGCAAGAGAATATTGTGAAATATTGTCCTGGTCTTCTTCAAATGTGGATTCATCTTGAATGTATCCCGTAGTAGAGTTGCCATCAAGCTCATCCATCTCGGGATGAACAACGCTTGAACTTGAGGGTCCAGCATTAGCAAAGCCCATGATTTGATTCATTCTCTGACTTTTAGGACAAGTAGCTCCATTATGTTCACTAGTTTCATGAAAAGAGCAAAAATATGCTCTCGGTGGTGGAGCTTTAGCTACTGGCTTTGCTAGAAGTGTTGGTAACCTTGGCCTATAATTGTTATTATAGGGCTGAAAATTGTTTCTTCTGTGGGGTGGCTGATATTGCTGCGGAGGTGGTGCCTGCTGCGGCATTTGCCTCTTCATGATTGTGACATCATTTGCCACCTTTTGAAGTAGTGGATCTGCAGAATTCTGGATCAGAGGCTTGATGGAATCCTTCTTCATTTTACCTGAACTGATCATATGATCCTCTAGTTCTATAGCGTGCTCTTGTGCATCTGTCAGTTCTGTCTCATGAGCTGATTTGAGAAGAAAGGAAATTTCAGATGGCAAAGCATTGATGAAGCTTCTCAATAGGATCTCAGGTGACGGATTCAAAGTAACTGATAGCCTTGTGACAAGATGATTAAATCTCGCAATGAATTCTCGCATTGGCTCGTGAGACTCCATCTTTGAATTTGATAGTTGGGCAAACAATAAGTGGCTATCCTCAGTAGGCTTGAATTTGGCCAAGTATTTCTCACTCATAGTATTCCAGTTGGTGATGCTACGTGCTTCAAGATGGTTGAACCAATCTGCTACATTACCGGTCAAAGTCTCAACAAAAAGACGTACAACATCTTCATGAGCCACACTCAACACAGCACAAGCCATTGTGAACGCTGAAATATGTTCATCGGGGTGCTGGCTTCCATCTCCATGAAACCTTGGAAAGTGCTTTCTCGACCCCTTTGGAAGATCATGATTTTTGGTGAGTGCAAGGGGACCAATTGCATTTCCCCATGGTAAAGGAGGCGCACGCCTATTGTTGCCATTGTTACTATTATTGCCATTGTTAGCATTGTTGCCAACTCCTGCATTGTTGTCACCCATGTCTTCTCCTGTCAGATCTGGTATATCAGGATTGGTAGAAGATGGGCCTTCAACGTCTGCAGTACCGAAAGTTGAAGCAAGTGGATCAGCAAGACTCCTATTCCGCCTCTGGTATACTTGGTACGCCAGATTGCTTAATTCCACGTAGGTGGGGGTAACACTGGTCTTCCTGCTGCAAGAGTAGCCTTTCTTTCTTCTTCGTCAAGGATCGTGGCAGCAGCTCTCCAATGTGCAAGATTCTTTCTTTCAGCAAGTCAAATCTCCTCAAGCTATCAACAATATCTTCTTGCTCCTGTTGAACTAGAGTCGTATGCAGCTGCAAAACAGGTGCAATAGGTCTCCAGATGGTCATATATGCAAAAAGACAAAGCGTTAGCTTCAAAGTAAAAATCTTGTGCCCCACGGTGGGCGCCAAAAAGTGTTAGTGTTTAATTTCGCACCTTTCGGTGAGAAAGCAAAACGGATAGCGTGTACAGTAGGATTGTTCTTCAAATTAGGAGGGGAAGCTCCCTCAACAAGAAAATTAAAAAGACGTTTACAAAATAACCTATCTTTTTGGTTTCTCAGGGCACGAGGACAAGGCAATGAAGCTCTTCTGCAAGGCTATAAGATTTTCTAAAAGCTTTCCAGAAGAAAATAACTAACTTTATCTTTAAAACAATTATGATTTCTTCAAGTAAATTCAAAGCATAATGAAATCAGGACAACTTGGAGGTTTTCAAAACAAAAGAACAAATACAACTCAACAATAATTGCTCATGCACAAAGTCATGAACAATTTACATAACTCTTGACAACAAGATAGATCTCTGAAACCATGATGCGTATTCTCATTCATCAAAAAGCAAGAATCAATAACACTGCTTGAACAATAAAATGCGAGCAAAAATTAGTCTCAGCATTTACCATTAGAGAGTTGAAGTGTGTAGAATACACTTATTTATACCTAAAAAGCAAAGGTGCAAGGAAATAAAAGGCAGAGTTAACTAACACTCTTCACTCTAGATCTAATTGCTGCATGGGTGTAATGTCCCCATTTGGGACTTCCCTAAACCTTGCCCTAAAATCACTAGTTAAGGTTACAACTTACCAATCAAATGTTGTAAGCAAGATAAATCCTAGTTTATGCAATGTCCTTAAGAAGAATTACACTAATTTTATCCCATAGTATCAACTTTCTAAGCAAACAATGGGTTTAGAGAATACCTTGTCCTAGCTTAATCCTTGCAACAGGTTAGAAATTGTAAACATCTATAACGAGAAACAAATATCATGTCATAAATATATTGAAATCTTTTAGGTTTCTAATTCATTCTTCCTTGAGCAAAATGGTTTGATAGGGTGCCCAAGAAACTCTCTACCCTAGGCCCAAGAGCGGGTACCTTACCCCTCTTGGCCCCATGTGGCCTTTTGCCATCCATATGGGGTGGTGTGCCTAGTGAGACGTCTTATCACCGTTTCCCTTATCAGAACCATTTTGTTTCCTCTTATGATTCAATTAATCACCATGATGGGAGGTTGGGGTGCAACTACAGCAGGGTGTCCCAGAAATCACTCCGTCTAAGCCCAAGAGCGGCCTCTTATGCCCCCTTGGCCCACATGTGGCAGGCCTCAGCCATCCACCATGGGGTGGCGTACTTAGAGGATGATCCCAACACCGTTTCCCCTCCTCGTAGGCCCTCAATTTCCTCATCATGGCTAGTTACCATAGTCAGATAATAAAATATTATTTCATATTGTAGTCACATTCTATACAGGTCAGTAATATACTCATTATGTCATATTTAGCAATATATGATACCTCAGATTTACGCAAGTATATGGAGCTGCTATTATTATGACTAATGATATACATATGTAATTGCATACCATAGTAGGATATTTATATCTGCATACCATAGTTAGATAAAGTCTATTATAAATATAAACCAAAAATAAATTAATTACTATAGACATACCACAATTTGCTGTTGTCCCTGACGATCAGATTTCCTTGATTGATGCTATAGGGTGCTCAGACTTATATTCCTTGATTGATAGAGAATGTTGAGTTGATCGTTGCCCTCTAAGAACAATTGCTTCTTATAATCGTTGTCTTTCTTAACACATTCGTTGACTTCATTTAGTTGTTGCCTCTTATACCAACTGTGTCATTCATACAAGTCTTATTTTATTGCTTATGATAATCGCTGCATTCTTTGGCACACTTTGTTTGCTGATTGATGATGCTGAGTTGATGATACTTTTAAATAAAGGATTGCTCATGCATGCTGTGATCGATTGATGGATTGAAGGATAATTCAATAAACTGTTTTTGCCTGCTGATGATCCCTCCTCCTTCCCATTTGTTGTTCACCTATCTCCTTTTATGCTTTGAACAATTGCAACTTAATGATCAGTCGCATTCCTTCATTTGGATCGCTGGCTATGGTTATTATTAATTTAATCTCATAATGGACACTCATATATTAATCGCCTTTGTCTTAATTCATACGGTCTCTATTTTGTCCTTATTTGTTACCTGTCTTATTTATAAGGCATGCTAATTTGTTTGTTTATACTCATTATCATGGATCACAGCCTTATAGGGATTAATTGCTGCCAAAGGTAAGTTTGTTTGCTGCCCTTGCAATATACTAATCATAATAATAACAATGTTTGCCTTCATTAGTGTGATCGCTACCTTATTAAGTTCATGTCTTTTTAATATGACATGCCTTTCCTTTATTAATCGGTCCCTTATGATGGGATTTATTTATTATTATAATAATAATTAATTCATTAATATTTATATTATTATAATAGTATTTCGTTTAGTATTTATTTTTATATTTATGTTTAGAAAATAGTTATATATTATTTATATATAATATATATTATATTTGTATTTATATTCATTATTATAAATACAATAAATATATTAATATTATTTAATATAATTTTATATATGTTTATTATGATTATCATCAAAAGTGATTTCCCAGTTTTATCATGATGTTTAAATCTTTAATTAAACAATGCCTTAAATTTCAGGACATGACAATGGGAAGCATGCAAGTTTATTAGCAATTAAAACTAAAAATATCTTGTCATGCAATTCAGTTAACTGAACTTGCATGTTATTACACATTGAGTTCCAACTCAAAGATATTTTGCATGATTTCCAAAAGCAAAATCTAAAAATAAATTTAACTTTAGTTAACAAAGACAGTTCACCTTGAGTCCATGATCATACCAGATGAAGCCAAAGTTGAGGAATTTGAGAGAAATCTCAATTCTCAGACTTAGCTTATTTTTCACATTTTGCAGGAGGGACTTATTTTTGGCAGCAGGAGAGATTTCCAAAGTAGCTTCTATTTTGAGTCCATGATCATACTAGATGAAGCCAAAGTTGAGGAATTTGAGAGAAATCTCAATTCTCAGACTTGGCTTATTTTTCACATTTTGCAGGAGGAACTTATTTTTGGCCGCAGGAGAGATTTCCAAAGCAACTTCTATTTTGAGAACTGTCTTTGTTAACTAAAGTTAGATTTATTTTTAGATTTTGCTTTTGGAAATCATGCAAAATATCTTTGAGTTGGAACTCAATGTGTAATAACATGCAAGTTCAATTAACTGAATTGCATGACAAGATATTTTTAGTTTTAATTGCTAATAAGTTTGCATGCTTCCCATGCAGCAATTAGATCTAGAGTGAAGAGTGTTAGTTAACTCTTCCTTTTATTTCCTTGCACCTTTGCTTTTTAGGTATAAATAAGTGTATTCTACACACTTCAACTCTCTAATGGTAAATGCTGAGACTAATTTTTGCTCGCATTTTATTGTTCAAGCAGTGTTATTGATTCTTGCTTTTTGATGAATGAGAATACACATCATGGTTTCAGAGATCTATCTTGTTGTCAAGAGTTATGTAAATTGTTCATGACTTTGTGCATGAGCAATTATTGTTGAGTTGTATTTGTTCTTTTGTTTTGAAAACCTCCAAGTTGTCCTTCTGATTTCTTTATGCTCTGAAATTACTTGAAGAAATTAGAATTGTTTTAAAGATAAAGTTAGTTATTTTCTTCTGGAAAGCTTTTAGAAAATCTTATAGCCTTGCAGAAGAGCTTCATTGCCTTGTGCTCGTGCCCTGAGAAACCAAAAAGATAGGTTATTTTGTAAACGTTTTTTTAATTTTCTTGTTGAGGGAGCTTCCTCTCCTAATTTGAAGAACAATCCTACTGTACACGCTGTCCGTTTTGTTTTCTCACCGAAAGGTGCGAAATTAAACGCTAACACGATGCACATATAATAATGAAATCCAAGACTTGCAAGAATGTAATTCTCTTATAACTATCTTATGTTGTGGTGGTACCCACCTAGGGTTAGGGTTTTGAGTCGAGTTTGCAAGCCTATATTTTATTCCCTTAAACCCTTAATGCCTTAAGTTTTATTTTCCCTCGGCCTCCTGCATTGTATCTTCTATTTTGTCGTTGACCTCCTATAGCGGGTTCCCAGTCGTTTAATTTGTAACTTGAGTCTTTTAATTCGTTGAATGACCAGCCCTCTTTGCCTTGTGTTACCTCCTTTTCCCGTCACAAAAGTCATGTTGCCAAGACCTTGCCTATCGGCAGCCAAGCTAAGGGTCCTTCCGATGGGCCGATGAGATAAACAAAGATTGGTCTTCGGTGTGACAATTTCGTTGGTAGTTCTGTCCAAGCTCTCTCCGATGGGCCGACGCACATACAAGGTAAAAGTTACAAAGTGTCATTGGCGAAGCTTTGGCTATCGGTAGCCAAATCCAGTGTTTCTCCGATCGCCGATGAGAATAAAAAAGATACATGCAAGGAAAGGACCAAAAGGTGGTAGCACATTGAATATTCTACCGCAGATTCCGAACTTGTATGTAAGGGTTTGTATGTATATGTTGTTGAATATTTGATATACAATGGGCCAAATACAATGCCGGACTTCAAAAAAGGGTTCAAAACAGGTTAAATCTGCGGTTGTATATTGGGATTGTATGTTCTCAATATACAACCGTGCATACAAAGAAATATACAAGCAAAGTCCGTAGTCTTCGGAGCCAATGGTGGGCCCTGTGCAGTATGTCTCGTGGTTGTATGTGTGTGCATATACAATACAAGATACAAAGGCGCATATACAACCCGGATGTGAAAGCATAATTAATTGTGGCGAATTTTAGGTTGGGGTCCGCGGGTTGTATGTTGCACATTGTATGTGCGATATACAATGTGAGATACAATGAGGTAGATACAAGCCGGATTTCAAAGATTTTTCCAAACTAATTGATGGGTAGTTGGGATCCGAGGTTGTATGTTGCAAATTGTATGTGCGATATATAAGGAGATATGCAAGAGGGGAAGATACAACGCTCGGACCTGATTGAAATTTCAAATGGATTCATATTGGTTTGGGGTCCGCCCTTTGTATGCAGGGGATTGTATGTATATACAATCTCGTATGCAACCACAAACACAAATGAAATACAACGGCTCATCGGCAGGACAATGATCTACGGCAGCTCAACTCAGTGTTTCACTGATCGCCGATGGAGATACAAATACACCGTGATGGAGGACCAGTCAGGTGCTGCCACGTGCCCAAATGCAATTTTATATGCATGCTTTTGCATATACAAAGATTTAAAGGCAAAATAGGCGAAAGAGAGCAATTTGAAGCTGTTGATCTTGGCGATGAGGAGGAAATCAACTGCTAGTTTCAAATTGCTCGAGGAAGGAAGGACTTCTTGTGTTTGCGACTACATTCCAGGCGGGAAAATTTCTTGAAACATAGGCTGCTGCGTTTCCAGAGGCCGCGGGTAGGTTGGCCATTACTGGCAAAATTTGTAGAGGCGTGGTCTTGATTGACAGGTCAACTACTCGATTAAGGGCGAAAATCTTCAGTTGGCTGCACATCTCCCTAGTTCACCTACTCCTTTCCTCTTTGTCTCCCTGCTTTGAATGTTTTGGGTGCCATTCTGATGATGCACTGTATCTAGCGAAATTTTGAAATGCAATGTAATTAATGCTGAGTACACATTCTTGCTATATAGGGCAAACTGTGTTACTCATTGATGTGTGGAAGACTTGGGCAATTTTTTTTTGGTGAGATAACGAAACAAAGCCTTTTTTCGCTGTTCTATCTCTTTTGGAGTTTATGAGTTGCATTTGAGTGCACCTTGCACACATGTTCAGTTTCATGTTTTTTTTTATATGAAAAATGCTTCTTTGCATGTGTTTAGCTGTTTGTCTCCATTGCTATATGCATCCCTTCTTCTGAATCTGGTTGCTAAGGGTTACTTAGATTCTAGGGTACAGATTCTCTGTATTGCATGCTTGATCTTTAACTTCCATTCAAGGAGTGGATTAAACTGTTTTAGGTTAAGTATGAAGAAGAATGTATGTCAGCAGGGATATTTGTAAGTAGAGGCAGCTAAATACTCAGTCTTGGGTGGTATTTGTAAGGAAAATACCAGTTCTGACCCCTTGAAACTTGAATGCCAGTGCAAATCATTCACTTGTATACGTCTAGTTGACTCCTTGCCCTGAGATAGGCACCAGTCTGCTCCTTGTGTTGTGTTATGTTCCCAAAACCCCTGTCTTGCATCGAAAACATTAAAACAAATCATTTCAAATCTGCAACCTGTTAGTTTGTAGGAGTAGGAGTAGGACCCTGCATACTCTCATCCATAACCAGTTAGATATGTCCAAGAACATTGCCAGCTTGTGGTCTTATCATCCAAATCTTGGTCCAAACATGAGAGTATTCTGCTTGTTGTTGTAAAGTTAAATCTTTCTGCCATTGGGCGAGTCAAATGTTAAATCTTTCGCTATAGGGACACCCCCCTTGGTGCGGCAGAACCAGAACTGAAGGGGAGGCAGCTCACGCAACCTTCTGTATTTGTTGGCCGAATCTGCCTGTGCATTGGAACTGGCAAACCCTTTGCTGATTCGGAGAGCAAGACCCAACATGTTGACTGGAGCAATCATATTCATGAAAGAAGTAATAACAAGTAATACGTAATATCAAGTACCCCAAGGTGACAATCAAGAATAAGACTAGATAAAATATTCGATAATGATGAAGCAACACCACTTAAGGAAGAGGACGTATAGTTAGCAACTAATATGTGAGAACAACAAATCAAATTATAATAACTAATGTGGATGTCTTGACTATGATCGACCTCCTAATAATCGGCGACCTCCTAGATAATAATAATGATCGATCTCAAGTTGATAAACAATCAATTGTTCCTTAATAGCGATCACAAACAAATGAGACAAAGGCCACGTAACAATCATTGATTAGTAAGAGTTGCAATTTTAAAAGAGGGCGTCTCTTATGGAAGGCGGGTCCCTTGAATGGACGTGACTCTTAGAAATCTTTTAAGAAGGATCAATAGAAAAGAGGAAGGCATCGAAGGAAGTATCTAAGTTATGAGCAAAACATTTTATCATCATTCAATCTGCAGCCTCTCATTGACCAATAATAAATATCTAACAATTTGCCATCAACTCAGAAAATCAGCATTTCTCATATTCAAATAATCAGATTGTCACTCTCAGCCTCTCCTATCAGCGATCCATCATAGCAGGGAATTGTCTTACTCATATTCCAGATTATCGATTTCCTCTCCAGCAGCTTTCTAATGGATAGCATTGATAATCAAGGCAGCAGTTATAAAGAGGCATTGCTCTCAGCGATCAACAACATCCAAGGATCGACCATCAAACTTATATCGAGCCAGTGATACATAATGATCTCAACAAAGATTTGATCAGCATAATTCAAGGTTTGATTGTTTATATCATAGACCTTATCATTGCAAATTATCCTAGTTAACTATATTAATAATAAATGGATCGAATGCCTAATGTGTTAAGTATAAAGGAATAGAATAAGAGTATCAAATGAATAACCTTAGTTAATGCTGATTTAATGGATGACATTATAGACGTATATGAATTGAATTAAATACTATCATTGTTATATTCATGGATAAACTATATTGAAATGGAAATGTAGCAAATATATGAATGAGCATGAAAAAATAAATTGAAACACAAAGCCAAGTATAAGGTCAGAAATACAATAAGGTTCCCAAGGAGGAACAAGAATAATGATACCATCTTGTGATCCGGGGTAGGATCACAAGATAGGAATAATGAATAGTGATTTATGACTCATGAACTCGTGATATACTCGAAAAGGGGTGTTCGAGCCTCATCCTTAATCACCTAATCAACCTATGAGTATGGGGTTAAGTTAAGGAAGGGCGGAAATTGGACCTAGGTGACCCTTAAGTGGATGAAGAACACTGTGTGTTGTGTGAAGTCCCTTGAGCCAAGAGACGAGGAACACTGCGTGTAGTGTGAAGCTCTTGGGCCTAAGGTAATATGAACTCATAATTATTATAATGTGCCCAACGAATGGTGATCTCAAGTAAGTGAGGAATGCCACGCGTAGCATGAAGCTTCTTGAGCCAAATGGTGAGGAACACCGCGTGTAGTGTGAAACCTTTGGGCCTCCAGATGGGATGGATATACCAGCGCCTTAACAAACCATGCTCATACGAAAATAGGGTTGATTAATGATAGGGCTACTCAAGGACTCCCCCGAGGTAGATCATGGGGAACTATGAGTGAAAGAATATGAATATGAAATGCATGAACTTAATATGAATTATGATTATAAGTGTAAATATGAAAAGTATGTGATTATGATTATGAGATTACAATCCTTAAGTGTAAATGTGGAAAGTATATGGATTTGAAATTTGATTATTAACTCTAATTATGATGTGGAAAGAAGAATTGAATACTAATGTTCTCTTTTGTAAGTTGAAATTTTGTGCAAGGTTGTGAAATTTTCGACTTGCTAGAAGGGGACATTACAGTTTCAACTGTTCAAATGCATAACCATCAACCACAATGAACTTGGGATGAGAACATTCCTTATGTTCAACACAACTATTAGGGTTTTTGATTGTTCTATAGGCAAGAGCCCATTTGAGGCATATTTTCATTTCCATGTATTAACATCACTAGACGTGGTCAATCAATCAAAACTAGTAGTAGTTCCTTACATGTGCAACCTATTGGAACCTACTCCATTATTGCAAAATCTCTCTTCCTTCATGGCCACATTTTACCCTATGCAGATAATTGATTTGAGATAAATTCACTAAGGGTTCTATACTGTCTTGAACTATAGGTGTGTCGATGTGAATTTGTCCCATGTGCCTGAACATTGGCCAATCAAATACCATCATTTGATTGGCCTTGATACTTTAGAGGTTGTACTCATGTTCTCTATGGTGTCCGTGTTTGTCTCGAGTTTTTTTGTGCCCTTTTGCTCAAACTCTAATGGCCTTTAGTGGCCGCTTGCAGATTTATTTTTGAAGTCCTAAAAGCCAAGTTCCTTGCCTTAGGGAAAATTTCATGTTTCTCTCCATGCCTTAGTTCATAGTGCAATCCCACCAAAACCTCTTGGCACTTTATGTTATATTCTTTTGAAGACCTGGCAGATTGGTTGCTACATAAGTTAAATCACACGTGTTAAAGCTTTGTCACTATTGTTACAACTTTGCCCGGTTTCCTTGCCACTTGCATCTCGTCATTGCTAGCCCCTTGGTCTCGACCCTCAGTCTCGTGCTTTTCTAGTCTTTGTCATGTAGCTTTGCTCTAAAATCTGAACTCAAGCTTGTATTAAACCATTTTGTAGTTAGCTTCTTGGGTTTGCATTTGTAAAATTTTTAAGTTTGTTGAGTTTACAAATTTGAAATTCCTTGTTGAGTTTCAAGTCTATAATTCTGTGCTTTATTCCACGGATCACTTGGTGTCACCATGTGGCATTTTTGGTTTGCTCCAGTTGTCTCTTTCTTGTGAGCTATAGGCTTCTCTTGCTTTATATTGGACACCAAATGCTTGGTAAGCTACTTTTAGCTTGGCTTCTCGTATCTGTAAGTTTATCTTTTGGATTTTGGAGTTTCCTGTGGACTTGAGCTTGCGAGTAAATTTCAGTCTAAGGTATTTTGGGTTCGGCCTTTAACTGGTTGGTGTCAGCTTGTCTCTTGGTCACTTTAGTGCTGCCATGTGGCCAATTTGGTTTGCTCCATGTCTCACTCCTGCATGGGCTCCGAGCTTCTTATATTCTACTCTAGACTTCAGCTCATTGGCAACCTTTATGTTTTATGGTTGAGTGGGATTTCGAGATCTGAGTCATATTGTATCTGTGGGGCCGCTTTCTTTGTGATTTTCTTGGTGTATGTAGACTTATTGCTTGTTTCCATGTCTCTTATGCTTAAAACGTGTGGTGGGGCCCTTGTTTCTTGTCTGTGGGCTTGCTCTTGTCAGTGGCACTACATGTGTTCTCGAAGGCCAATGTGGCCCTACACGCATCGCCTTTGATGGCGTTGGCCCCAATCGTATCTTGGTGGCATCTACTCACAACTAGCCATGTGTGTATACTCCACAACGTCATTGATGGGCTCTTTTGGTTATGTTACATGAATGCTCAGTTTTGGTGGCATCTACTCGAATCTTCACCCATCATGTGTCACTTTCGGCTATGGTGGGCTCAGCCATATCAAGTTGGCATCTTCTCACTTCTCAACGGTGGATTATGGTGTGCTACGTGGCATTTGTGTGGAGATATATGGGCCCACCATGCAAGCACTGATTTGGCTGTGGGTGGTTGAGACTTGCCAGCACCGATTTGGCCATGGTGGTGTTATTGTGGGTGATTGAGACTTGCAAGCACCAATTTGGCCGTGCCCTAATCTATAGATTGCATGTGTATTTCTCCTTCCTTTGGTCAACGATGGTAAATTAAGGGCTTGTAGGCATCTCTTTGTTCTTTGGTGACACAATTACACCTATTGTCAGCTTGTATGGTCATGTGTGATGTTATGGGGCTGCTTGGAGCCATGCGCAGAGTTATTGTGAGGGGATTCTGATTGTTCATCGCTTCAAGCAACTTCATGGTACTGTTTGTGCATTCAATTCTCAGAGGGTCGCCCGTGCCTTGTTGTACCTGATGACAAGATCCAAGGGGGATTCTTTCTGTTTGCACAAATCTTCTATTTCTCTTTGCAATTCTGTATTGATTGAAACATTGTTTAATTGATTATTTGATTTGATGTATGACTGCTCTTGGGTGTTCTTGTGGCCAAAAGACTGAATTGTAATGCTTTATAAGCATCTGAAACATATGTAATCAGATTAGATGGTTAGTTGGTTGGCTTAAGGGCTGTGCCCTATTGTAAATCTTCTGCTCTTGATCAGCTTAATCTAAGGCATCAACTCTTGCATGTTCTATTCTGTTTGTCTTCTACTTCCACTTGTATATTCATGAAAAGGAGCTGAATGCAGATTTGTGTTTATGTAGGAATGTCTCCATAGTTGACTGGGCTTGTTCAAGAGGTTGCATGCTATGACCAGCTTTGAAGTTACACTTGTTGATTTGGTGACATGCTGTTTAGTTGACCTGCATAGGGTTTGCAAAACAACTTAAAATGCTTCTAAGATTCTCTTTTTTGAATGGCATGTGGATTTTTTCTTGCTCGGCTATGGATTATTCAATGATTGTTCATGCACTAACTTGTTTGGTCACTTGTAGGTTTACCAGTCTTACTTGTAGAGCCTAGTTTATGGTTAATATTTGCATGTGTAGTTTTCATGGTGAACTTGCACATGTGAAGGTGTTGAGGACAGGATAGTGACTTAGTTGCCCAATAGGATTAAGGCATCAGTCAGTAGTGGTTCCCTTGTTGCCGTGTGATCACCCAAGTCATTAAAACAACATCCTTTTGTCATTTTAGTGCTAGTTTCCTGCCTTGCTTGTGAGTATAATCCAGCTTTAAAATTGTGGTCAAATCTTGAGAGAGCTTGTAGTCAAGTCATATTTTCATAGGGTTATGCTTATAAGAGCCCTGCTTATTATTTGAGCCTGTTGCTCTAGCAGTACACATCTTTGGTGAGCCAGTGATTGACAAACATTTCAGAGGGCTATATTGATGAGACCACAAGATGCATATGTGTATGAGCTATAAGGGGATTCATGATTAGTGATGTGAATTTGATGTTTTCTAAATTTGCATATGTATGCTTGTCTATATCTGCTTATAAGAGATCTTTTAGGTCCTAGCCCTATCCTTGTGATGACAAAGTCCCTGGCCTTGATGATTGATCTTGTCCCTAGGAATGTGGAGCTATAACTTTAGGAGCCAACACAACCAAAGCTTAAGAAAGCATAGCAATTCATTCGTGAAATTCACATGATAAATCAACAAGTTCAAAAGGCGCTCCAAAAAATGAGTGCATAGGGGAAAGCAAGAAATGATAAGTATGAAATTTCTCAAGAGCGTCAAGCAAGGGATTAGGTTTGGGAGCACCTACATAAGGAGTGATATGTTAGGCCACATAAAAAATTATGGCCTTTGCATCATGTTCATAGTAGGGTCTTTGGAGGATGGACAACAATGCCTATAAACAAGACATTCCATATTATTGGCTTTGCATTGAGTTTTTAAATAATTGCTATCTTACCACTCTCTCTTATGGAATAGTCCAGAGAATCTATTCAAGCTCCAACAAAAATCAACCTAAAGCTACAGACTCTCATTACAAAAGATACTCTTCTTCATTCTTATGATAGACATATGCAAAAGCAAATATTTCCATTGTTTCAAGTGGCAAAGATAGGACTGATTTAAGGAATAGGGAAATGGATTTCTTTGCATGAATTGAAGCTCTAGTTTCCCCATGTACAAAAACAAGCAATGGAGGCCATTGCTGTTAATGAGGAAGGACTGATTTGGATGCTACAACCATGTTAGTTGATTGACCCATTCATTCAAGAAGAGTTTGTAAGCTTCCCAAATGCGGAAGTTGAAACAATTGCCTAGAAAATAGAGCTATGTTCATTTTGTTTCCGTTTTATTTTCAAATATAATATATTTTCCCCTACTAAAAACTTCTTTAAGGTGCTTGTGTTCTAAGTGGGTAACTTTGCCTTGGAATTATTACTGACATGCATGAGAAAATGTAAATTCCCCTTCTAGTAAGCCAAAATTTTTTACAACCTTGCACAATTCCAACTTAGTAAAAGAGGACATTAGTATTCAATTCTCCTTATATTTCAATATATTAAGACTATTGAACAATATTATTATCAAAAATTCATATACTTTCACTTTGCCATTAAGGTTAGTAGTCTCATGATCATTATCTATAACACTTTCTTAAATGCTTTCCACATTCACATTGTTTACTCTTATAGCTTGTCCATGATATATCTCGGGAGGGACATCACCTAGACTCAAGCGTTAACCAGCTCTACGTCACCAATGTGAGTATGACTTCATTAAGGCGCTAGTTTAACCATCCCATACGGAGGCCCAAAGGCTTCACACAAACCCGGTGTTCCTCACCATTTGGCTCGAGGGACTTCATGCATACCCGGCATTCCTCATCCAGTCGAGGGTCACCTACCGTAGGGCACATTATACATAACCATGCAAGTTATACCTTAGGCCCAATATACCGCCCTTCCTTAACTTACATCCTACTTGAATGGTGATAGAGGGGTTAAAGGACAAGTCCGATTGTCAGCTCCGAGTATATCATGAATTTACTTTCATCATTGTTTATTCTTATCATTACCATATTTACTTGTTATTACTACCTCGTGATCCTTATGGATCACGAGATAGTACCATTCCATACTATCTCATTTCTATTCGATTTGGCATCACACTTGCCATGATCATTTATATAATATCCATAATATGATTATTTGGTAAGATATTCTATTTTCTTATATCTATGCATTTGATTCATCTATTATGCTTACATGATCTATTCATTTCAATAACATAAGAATATATTATCTGATTTTAACATTCGTTTCATTACAATACAACTGAATTATCCTTGTTCATGATAATCATAATTGCCTTCCTATTTGATCCATGATTATAATTCAATTCATGTCACATTTCACGTATATCATAATCTTAAGATGCATAAGCAATATCATTACCAATATATGTTATAAAGAGTATTATAATTATAACGTACCTTAGTATGCTGGTGCTACACCTTTTGACAATGGATATCAAAATCTGAATATTACCTTGGCAATGATGGGTTGATATCTTGATACTGCAGGTTATATTGGATATACCGTGCTATGAATCAACTCGATATCGAGATATTGTTTAGTTCTACATACATATGTAATTCCAAGGGGTGCTGATAGAATGTCAAGAGCAGATATCACAATGCTGATATATTATTCTGTGCTATGTGAATAAGATTTCCAGCGTTGATTAATGAATGAATGCTGATAGACCAAATGCAGATGCTTCGCTGCTGTATGATATGAACTGAAGATGCTACGATGAGATCCCCCTCAATGAGTGTTTTGATCGCTGATTGATGATCATATGTTTATCTGATCGATGATTCCCTGCCCTTGAGCCCATCGCTGGCTTCCTTATATATCCTCCCGATCGGGGAAGAGTTGCACCTCCTTCTGATTGTCACCTCTCTATAGTATCGGCGCCTTTAGCATAAATAATCAATTCTTATTTAAATACTTTTGTCTCATTACTATTTGTCTTATTCTCCTCATCATGGTGCTTATTGTCTTATTTACTTAAGCGAATGCCATATAGGACGACTGTCCTCTTAGAACTGCGATCAAAGAGGATCCGATCCTCTGTACTTGCCAAGATCTGACGTTACTTTTATTATTAATCTGGCTCTTATGTGAAAGATGACGAAACATAATTTGAATTCTACCATTATTAGTTTTAATCATAATAGCATGACTTGTATTACTCACACTATTCCAATCTTTAATTGGAATAGGATTATCGGGGAACATGACAGAAAAATTGCTGTTAGTGTAACACTAATCATGGAGGCGCTCTTGAGATGACTAAAAATAAACATGGGTCAAATCCCACAAAAATTAACATATAATACATTATAGAAATTGGAGGTAGGAAGAGGGGAACAAAGGGAGAGAAAGATATAAAGAGTAAAATATGAGATTTCTTCGGTACAATAAATTTTTGGCTCCTTCTTATTTAATCTAATTCCTATTTCCTTTTACTATGTTGTTTGAAATTTGTATCACATTCTAAGAACAAACATCTATGAGACTGCATTTTGGCTGCTGTTTCCTTGCAAAGGGCAGATCAAATACCTAGAAACTAGAGACGTCACAACAAATCTCCAATTGTGGAAATCTTTAGAATATTCTCCACCAAGAAAGGGCACATAATATGGTCTTCATGTACACACTCCTAGAAAAATTTCACAAAACATGCTGATAATCTTGGCCCAATATTCACAAAATTTGGGTCAAGCTCTTGCAAGTGTTTTTCGATTCCTCTAACATGGTGCAAGAGTTCGTGGACATTATTTTCATATTACCTTAACTCCTAATGATCTTGCCCCATCCCTTGCCCTCGCGCCGATCCAATTTGCTTTCTAATCAACCAAAGTCAACCAAGTAACAACCCTCATACAGTGCCATATGCTAAACTTTCTAGAAACAATCTTCACATTGTCAAGACATGAAATGTGAAACAATCTACACATTTTCCCTACCTAATGCGGAGCCAAAATTGACTAAACTATGGGTAAAAAGGAATTATATGATTATTATCATACTACTTGTCCTTTAAAAGATGAAATTTTTTTTCATCTTGGGCTTTTACAATGGCCTTACAACATTGAATCGGTCACAATTTCTTATCATGTCAACCCATTTCCTCGTACCATTGTACATTGGACTCTTAGCACAATTGTAAGCAAAATCTCCAGTTTAAAGACACTTTTACAAGGACAAGTTCTCCTTGGGACCTTTGTTAGTCAAGTGCATAAGTGCACTTGTCCTCAAGTGTCATGTCCCCATTTCCGGAATGATTCCACATGGAGTTGATGATTAGCCTATCATCCATTCCTGTAGCCTAATATATTGTTAAGGGAATGAATTATAGTTTGAGCCTGTTTGTAGACATGGAGAATCGGAAAGTTGGCTCGACAAGTGTTTCTATTAATTTGGAATAAGTGGGAGATGACAAATGAAATCTTTAATTACATTTGTCAAATATCTATTTGCAATTGTAATGAATTTTGCCAAGGTGAAGTTTTTATAATATTTATGCAAATCGATGGTTCAAGGAAACTCTCCATTTAATCCGCCCATAGGAAACAAAAAAAGGCCCAGCCATCATACTATGTGCCACCAGTTGGAATGGAATGTTGAATCGGGTGTCATCGTTGGAAAGTTTGCATTGGAAGTATTAGAACCAAGGAATAAATTATACACGGTGAGGGTAATGCCTTGGATCATGTGATAAGCAAATATAATATTTTCTTTGTGAAGAGTTAACAGCTAATAAGAGAATCGATGCATGTAAAAACATGTGAAAGTAACATGCAAATCGATTGAGACTTGTGTAAGCATATCCTCATTTCCATGAGTGCCAATTACTAAGCTTTATTGGATCATGTGCCCGGCGAATATTATATTGTCATTGTGAAAGGCTAACAACAAACAAGGAGACTCGATGCATCAGCAGAGATATGAATCGACTACAAAGGAATTTGATAATTGTTTCAATACACATCTCATACCAACGGCTGAGAGGAGTTAAATATATTCACCCAGCTGTGAGGAGCTATTTATATGATGGCCGCCAATAAAAGTAAGGGTTATTGACATCAAAATGCATGTATGCTGAATCAACCAAATGAAGTGGAGTATTATCAAAGGCCTATGTGAATATGTTCGCCCAGTCAAGGAGAATGATAATTGTCATCAGCTAAATCAAACGTCCAGCTAGAAGAAGAGCGATTCATTGGTGGAACCCAATCAACATCAAATTGGAGTTAAATGCATCGACCCAGCTGAGAAGATTAAAAAGAGGCTTCCTACCAACAATGAACATAATCGATTCTTATGGTATGTTCTATTGTCCTTCATTTGACTGAAAAATTATATGTTTTCAGTATTGTATCAAGGTGATGGCCCTTTGATCACAGAATGGAGATGATCCCATTCATTAATGAGAGGTGTTTTCATAAAAGAATTCATCATGTTTGCAATTGCAGGTTGATATTGATAGTTGAAGGAGGAAATCATTGAATTGAAAGACCCTTGGTTACCATTCAAGAATACCAAGTTAGACGTCTTGATTGAAAGATGATATATTACATGATTTTGATAATTTATGAAGATCTGAATCATAATAGTGATCTGAAAAAAACCATTTCAGGGTCTTTAGATTGAAGATATTGAAGGCATTTGAAGCTCAAAGACATTTGGAGCATTGCTATATCAATTCGGCATCCTTGGAGACCAATTGCTGGTCTAGAAATTGTATTTTCAATCTTAAATCAGAAATCTGGGTTATACAATTTTATCATCAGTCCTGTCTCAGCCCATTTCCAGTGAAGATTGAAAGAGTTTCAGGGTCACTTGATATTGGAGAATGGTTCTACGTCAATGGCACACCTCTAGGAGCTGATTGCTAGCACATTGAGGCTATTGTTTGGCATAATTGGTATGATTTGGGCTATATCAGTTGGTAGCAGCAGTCTATATCTCTGCTACAGTGGCATATCAGACCTCTGTTCATGCATATACAAGGTCACATAACTGTCAGAACTCGTCATCGATCATCTTCTCTTGTTCAAACTTCGATTAGTAAAGGTTTGGAAGCTCATTGTTGTTCATTTTGTTTGATATTGAGGTTTGATATAAGTCTGATATCATACAGTTATATCTAATTGCCTGAAACAGCCAGTGAACATTTGTATATCATCTTTGAAGACAACAATAAGATCTTGCAGCTTTGATATTCATTTTATTATGTTGTTAAGCATTTAGAATTGTTTTGTTTTGAAAGGAAAATTAAAACAAAAATTTCAGTCAAATCTAGTGGGGTACTTTATAGTGGTATCAGAGCCACGATTCTGCCAGCCTTTGGGTAATGCATCCAAAAGGAGGAGGACCACACAGGTATTATACAAGGACAGCCAGACAAGCTCAGCAAGGACAAGTTAATACAGGTACTCAAACATTTATGGCTGAAGAAGGTGGTAATGGCAGCCCTAGAGGACAAGGCCAGCCCAATGTTGAAGACTTCTTGGGTACATTTGCACAACAACAACAAGAGTTTGCCCAACAACAACAGCAAGCTATGCAACAAATGCTTCAACAATTTCAGAACAGCTTGAACACCTTTGCTGACAGGGCACATTCTAGGAGGTCAAGGAGTGTGACTAGTGGGAGAAGTAGCATTGCAAATTCAGACAGAGGCAGAGATGCAAGAAGACATGATACACATAGAAATGCTACACATTCTCTTATAGGTAGAGTTACTACAACAGCCGATGATAGACCACTTCGTCCTAGGTTTGAACTAGTGCTTGAAGAGCGTCAGGAGGAAGAGACTAATCTCACGGATGATATTATGATTGCACATGATGAGTACTGCATACTACCACCTGATGTGAGGAGAGACCTAAATTTCAATCAATTCATGTCACAAAAGAATGAAAAGAACAAAAAGAAAAAAGAGCACGAATCTAAAAAGGAACGTAATGAATACAAAGAGGCATTGAATAAGATTCCTTTACCCAATTTCGATGGCAGTGGCAAAATAAGTGCTAGAGCATGGATACATAAGTTGGACACTTTCATCACGCTCAAGCCAATGAGTGAAGAAAAGGCCGTTCAGTTTGCTACTATGCATTTGGAGGCTTTGGCATACGATTGGTGGCATCATGGACTTGTGTCACAACGACATGATATGATTACCTCTTATGATGAGTTTACACGCAGGCTTATCAACCGATTTGACAGGAAGGACATAGAGGTCTACTATAGGGAATTGGCTCAACTGAAACAGGTTGGTAAGGTGGACTCTTACATTAATGAATTTCAAAAGATTGCTGTTATGGTTCGTGAAATGCCAGAAAGAAGAGTGACAATGTTGTTTGTTGAAGGCTTGAATGATAGAATGAGAGGATTAGTGAAGGTACATAAGCCTAAGATGTTGGATGAAGCTATAGAACTTGCACTTGATCTTGACACTTATCCTACTTCATTTCAAAGCCAAAAGAAAAGTTTTGTTAGGGGTTCAGGTTGTAATTAGAGGAAGACATTTCAGCCTTTCAAACCTAGTCCCACTTCAGTAGAGAGAGATGAACTGAGGAGGAAGAAATTATGCTTTTCTTGCAAACAACCATGGGAACCAGGACATAGGTGCCTTGGAAAAGGCAAAGCACATCTTATTGAGGTACTTTTTGAGGATGAAAGTGAGACACATGATGATATAGGTTCATGCCACGATGACCAGCCTACATTGGAGCTTGAGGTAGGAGACACAGGTGATCGAGTTGCTATTGCTACTATTTCAGGAGTCCTTAGATACCATGCTTTAAGGATTAAGGGGGTTCTTAATGGACAACGGATCACATGTTTGGTGGATAGTGGAGCCACTCATAATTTCATTGACGAGGGCTTGGTTATGAGACAAGGATTACATGCAGAGGACTTTGAGGGTTTCACGGTATTTGTGGTTGATGGATTTACCATGAGTTGTCAGAAGAAGATTCCACAACTTAGTATTCAGATGGGTGACTATACATTGACAGATGATTTCTACATGGTCGGACTCTCAGGGATTGATGTTGTATTAGGAATGCAATGGTTGCATTCTCTTGGCAGATATATTCAGGACTTGAAGAAGATGGAGATAGAGTTCATTCATAATGGGAAGAAGGTTATTTTGAGAGCTATTTCAGATGGTACACCTAGAGTTGTTTCAGCAAAGCGTATGGAGACTTTATTTCGCCATAATGACATTGCATGGGCAGCTCAGGTTGAGATATCTTCTAAGTCTTCTTCCAATGGTGAGTATCATGTAGATATCCAATCTGTATTGGATAAGCACAATAAGGTGTTTGGTGACATTCCTCCGAGTAGACCACCATATCGTGGTTTTGAGCATGTGATTGAGTTGCAGGATGGGACCAAGCCCATCAATATTGCACCATATCGACATCCTAGGCACTTCAAAATTGAGATTGAGAAGACAATTAAGAAGTTGATTGATATGGGACACATTTGACCATCATCTAGTCCATTTGCTTCTTTGGCGGTTTTGGTAAAGAAGAAGGATGGTACTATGCGAATGTGTATTGATTATAGGGCACTGAACAAGAGAACGATCAAAAATAGGTACCCCATACCCATGATCGATGAGTTGTTAGATGAACTACACGGGGCCGTGTATTTTTCTAAGATTGATCTTTGTTCAGGCTATCACTAGATACGTGTTCGTGAGGAGGACATCCCTAAGACAACATTCAGATGCCACTACGGGCATTACGAGTTTCTTGTTATGCCTTTTGGTCTTACTAATGCACTTGCTACATTTTAGTCCTGCATGAATCATGTTTTCAATAAGCAGTTGCGTAAGTTCTTGTTGGTGTTCTTTGATGATATTTTGATATATAGTAAGACATGGGATGAGCATCTTCGACATCTTGATGAGGTACTTGGAGTCATGGAGGCACATTCATTATATGCAAAGGCTTGCAAGTGTAAATTTGGGATGGAGGAGATTCTCTATTTAGGGCATATGATTAGTGCTAATGGAGTTAGAGTACAGAGGGAGAAGATCAAAGCAATACAGGAGTGGCCTATTCCCAGGAATATTTTCGAGTTAAGAGGCTTCTTGGGTCTTTGCAGTTACTACAGGAAGTTTGTTAGAGGATTCTCACAATTGGTAGCACCATTGACAGACCTCACTAAGAATGGGGTATTCTTTTGGTCCTCTAAGGTACAAGTAGCTTTTGATCGACTCAAGGAGGTGATGAGTATTACTCCAGTGTTAGCACTACCAGATTTTTCACAACCCTTTGTTCTTGAATGTGATGCATCAGAAGAGGGTATTGGAGCTATATTGATGCAGAATCTAGACATCCCATTGCATATGAGAGCAGAAAATTGCGAGATGTGGAGCGCCTATATTCCACCTATGACAAGGAGATGCTTGCCATTATGCATGCTTTGGCAAAGTTTCGTCAGTACTTGGTAGGTGTGAAGTTTGTGGTGAGGACCGACCACAACAGTTTGAAATACTTCTTGGAACAAAAGGATTTGAATGAGCGACAATAGAAATGGGTCTCCAAGATACAGGGATATGATTTTGACATCCAGTTCGTTGTAATGTCCCCAATTTTTGCAGGTAACTTAAAAAGGTTCTAATTGTAAATTAATTTTATAAAGTATTTTTAATTGCTTTATAAAATTAATATTTTATTTAGTTACTTGAAAAATACTTTATTAAAAAAAGTATTATTGTACACACACATTTAAAAAGTGCAAGTGCAAGCACTTAAAAAGGTTAAGTGTGACTGTGTACACAAACTTTCATTTAATAAAATTAGGCCAGACCTAATTGATGTAAGGGCTTTAAAAGAAGGTCTGAGAGTCATTGTTGAGCAGGTATGTCTAGATGTCTGTGTGTTTGTTTTTGTGTTCATGACTTTTGTCAAGTTGTATTCAGCTATTGTTAAGGTGATGGCCCTTTGCATTTGCTGAGCCGAGGAGATGACCCCTTGGTGAATTGTAGAGGTGAAATCGTTTCAGATTTCACAGTTGGACTTCATTGTGTTTTGGGTTTGGTAATTTGCTGGAATAATCGATATTTGGTCAGTGACCATTATTGAATTATCATTGGAGTTTTGTATGCAGATTTTGGAATAATGAATTATGCAGATTTGATGGTATTGTTCATCCGTGGGATTTACTTGCAAATTTATTGAGGATTCTATTTGCAAATATCATTAGCTTTTTATCTGATATATATCAGCTTTTTGGTATTATGAATAAAGCATGAAATTTCAATAAAGCAGCAAATGTATGAGGGAATTAGAGTTGAATTGCTACAGAATTGGGAGACAAAGTCTGACGGCATAGTTTAATCAGCAAATTCCCTATTTAAATATTGATTTCAATCAGATAAGTGGGTATTTGTTTCATTCGCTGGAGAATTGTAATAGCATAGCATATGAATTTGCCATAGTAATAAGAGGAGACAACCTCTGACAGGATGTCAGTTTGGTCTGCAGAAAAAGAAATACTATTTGTATTGTCTCAGCCAATTTCATGTTTAAATATTGTTTCAAGCAGATTCGTGGGTTGTTTATGTTTGTATTTGGAACATCAAAGTAATAGTGGAATGTGGGCCCGTGCATATGGATTTAAAGTTGTGAGCTCATATTTTGTTTGATGAGAAGTGAGAATTTAAAATACAAGATTCAGATTTCATATTAAACGGTGGATTGTATAAAGTCCTTAAAAGGAGTCTTGTCAATTTCGTGGGACCCATTCCTCACTAGGTGCCTTCCTAAGGGAACTTGAAGTATGATATTAGTTACGGGGAGATTTGTGATGAATGTTCAAGAGCTTTAAAAGGATTGTGGAAATTCATGAGCAGCACCGCCTCTATTTGGAGTTATTCTATTCACTATTCTACATCAGTCCTGTATCATTGCACTCAGGCTGGGCTTCTAGATTTGGAACACAGGTTAATTGCATAAAGATTTGGAATTGCAGCAGTCCACTACAGCAGGAGCAATCTGATTAGAATTTGTCATTTCCAGTTTAGCATTGTGTGCACTTCTTGGAACACCTCCAGCTATGGTTCTGAGCACCATTGGAGTTTAAATGGTAAGCTTACTGTGTATTGATCATATCAGATTATCTTCCCAGTTGCAGCAGACCAACTTTGTATCAGACTTTTAATCAGCTTCAACAATTGGTGATTTGGCTTTTTAAATGGACCATGTAATGAAGTTTAAGCTCGGGTATGCCTATTATTAATTAGTTGAAGCCATCTTTTCAAATCTTTAATTTGAACAAGTAATCTTATCACTGTCATAGGGTTTATAAGTCTGTATCAAACCTGAGAATCATTGTAATTAGACTTCACATGAAGGAAATAAGAGGATATTGAAGGTTGGAGCATTGTTCTCTACAATTGTTAAATGTTGATGATGTTACATTCATTTGATATATGAATTTGCATTGAAACACAACCCTTGAACACATACCTAAACTCAGAAAATCAGTCATAGACAGTTTGCACTAAACTCAAAAATCAGTAGAGAGGAAATCAGAAAAATTCATGGTTTGAACAAAAATCTAGAGGGGATATTACATTCGTGAAAGGCAAAAAGAACATTGTGGCGGATGCACTTTCCAGGAGGCCTACACTTTGTTCCTTGAGTGAGATTTCAGGTGATTGGAAATCTCAACTTTTAGTTGAGTATTCCAAATCTACTTTGGCATGCAAGATCATGGATGGTATTATATAGGATGACAGGTATAAGATAGTGGATGATGTGATATATTATAAGGATAGAATATTCTTAGTACCTGAATCTAAGCTTAAGCAGCAGATTATGCGAGCCATTCATGACACACCTCTAGCAGGACATCCGGGGTTTTTTAAAACCTATAGATAGATTCGTGAGAGATTTTCTTGGAAGGGTCTCAAGGATGATGTATTACAACATGTTAGAGAGTGTTTGACTTGTCAGCAGAACAAGTCTGATCCTACTTTTCCTGCCGGAATACTTCAGCCATTGCCTATTCCTGAGCAGAAGTGGGAAAGTATTTCGATGGATTTTATCACAGGTCTTCCAAAGGTACATGGTGAGGATTGCATATATGTGATTGTCGACATGCTAACCAAATATGCACATATTTATCCTATTGCAGTGGATTATACAGCTTTACAAGTTGCGGAGCTATTCTTCAGAGAGGTATTCCGTTTGCATGGCCTTCCAAAGACCATTGTGAGTGATCGGGATAGCAGGTTTGTTGGGATGTTTTGGAGAGAGCTATTTTGACTTACAGGTACAGAATTGACACCTAGCACCAGTTATCACCCTTAGACGGATGGACAGACAGGAATTGATAATAAGTGGGTTGAGGGATATCTTCGCAATTATGTTGCAGGACATCAACGTGCTTGGGTGAGATGGTTATACCTTGGTGAGTATTGTTATAATACCACCTACCACATGTCGATTGGCATGACTCCATTCAGGGCATTGTACGGGTATGATGCACTTTCTTTTGTTGATTTGGCTTTCGATGATAGTAGAGCTCCTAGAGCTAAAGAGTTGATGCAGGACACACAGGATATCCTTAGAGTCCTTAAGGATAATATTCAGCATGCACAAAATCAGTAGAAGATTTATGCAGACAGACATAGAGTTGAGAGATCATTTGAGGTGGATGACTTGGTTTTCTTACACCTATAGCCATATAGATAAAGTTCTTTGAAAAAGAGTGGTGCAGAAAAGCTCAAGCTGAGATTTTATGGGCCATATAGAATCGTGAGGAGAGTTGGTGAAGTTGCATACGAGTTAGAATTGCCAGTAGGAAGCCGTATACATAATGTATTTCATGTATCATGTCTCAAAAAGGCATTGGGACAGCATGTGGTTTCTTCTCTTGATCTTCCACCACTTGATGAGGAAGGCATGTTGATATTAGAACCTGACGGTATTGTTGACATGAGAGAGCGTAAGCTGCGTAGCCGAATTATTAGGGAGTATTTAGTGCGATGGAGAGGTTTGCCACTAGAGGATGCTACCTGGGAAGGAGAACAGATTTTAGAGCATCCTAATCTTCGATTGCTTGAGGACAAGCAATCTCGGGAAGGGAGGACTGTCATGTCCCCATTTCCGGAATGATTCCATATGGAGTTGATGATTAGCCTATCATCCATTCCCGTAGGCTAATATATTGTTAAGGGAATGAATTATAGTTTGAGCCTGTTTGTGGACATGGAGAATTGGAAAGTTGGCTCGACAAGTGTTTCTATTAATTTGGAATAAGTGGGAGATGACAAATGAAATCTTTAATTACATTTGTCAAATATCTATTTGCAATTTTAATGAATTTTGCCAAGGTGAAGTTTTTATAATATTTATGCAAATCGATGGTTCAAGGAAACTCTCCATTTCATCCGCCCATAGGAAACAAAAAAAGGCCTAGCCATCATACTATGTGCCACCAATTGGAATGGAATGTTGAATTAGATGTCATCATTGGAAAGTTTGCATTGGAAGTATTAGCACCAAGGAATAAATTATACACAGTGAGGGTAATGCCTTGGATCATGTGATAAGCAAATATAATATTTTCTTTGTGAAGAGTTAACAGCTAATAAGAGAATCGATGCATGTAAAAACATGTGAAAGTAACATGCAAATCGATTGAGACTTGTGTAAGCATATCCTCATTTCCATGAGTGCCAATTACTAAGCTTTATTGGATCATGTGCCCAACGAATATTATATTGTCATTGTGAAAGGCTAACAACAAACAAGGAGACTCGATGCATCAGTAGAGATATCAATCGACTACAAAGGAATTTGATAATTGTTTCAATGCACATCTCATACCAATGGCTGAGAGGAGTTAAATATATTCGCCCAGCTGTGAGGAGCTATTTATATGATGGCCGCCAATAAAAGTAAGGTTTATTGACATCAAAATGCATGTATGCTGAATCGACCAAATGAAGTGGAGTATTATCAAAGGCCTATGTGAATATGTTCGCCCAGTCAAGGAGAATGATAATTGTCATCAGCTAAATCAAACGTCTAGCTAGAAGAAGAGTGATTCATTGGTGGAACCCAATCAACATCAAATTGGAGTTAAATGCATTGACCCAGCTGAGAAGATTAAAAAGAGGCTTCCTACCAACAATGAACATAATCGATTCTTATGGTATGTTCTATTATCCTTCATTTGACTGAAAAATTATATGTTTTCAGTATTGAATCAAGGTGATGGCCCCTTGATCACAGAATGGAGATGATCCCATTCATTAATGAGAGTTGTTTTCATAAAAGAATTCATCATGTTTGCAATTGCAGGTTGATATTGATAGTTGAAGGAGGAAATCATTGAATTGAAAGACCCTTGGTTACCATTCAAGAATACCAAGGTAGGCGTCTTGATTGAAAGATGATATATTACATGATTTTGATAATTTATGAAAATCTGAATCATAATAGTGATCTGAAAAAAACCATTTCAGGGTCTTTAGATTGAAGATATTGAAGACATTTGAAGCTTAAAGACATTTGGAGCATTGCTATATCAATTCGGCATCCTTGGAGACCAATCGCTGGTCTAGAAATTGTATTTTCAATCTTAAATCAGAAATCTGGGTTATACAATTTTATCATCAGTCCTGTCTCAGCCCATTTCCAGTGAAGATTGAAAGAGTTTCAGGGTCACTTGATATTGGAGAATGGTTCTACATCAATGACACACCTACCTCTAGGAGCTGATTGCTAGCACATTGGGGCTATTGTTTGGCATAATTGGTATGATTTGGGCTATATCAGTTGGTAGCAGCAGTCTATATCTCTGCTACAGTGGCATATCAGACCTCTGTTCATGCATAGACAAGGTCACATAACTGTCCGAACTTGTCATCGATCATCTTCTCTGGTTCAGACTTTGATTAGTAAAGTTTTGGAAGCTCATTGTTGTTCATTTTGTTTGATATTGAAGTTATACAGTTATATCTAATTGCCTGAAACAGCCAGTGAACATTTGTAATTATCATCTTTGAAGACAGCAATAAGATCTTGCAGCTTTGATATTCATTTTATTATGTTGTTATGCATTTAGAATTGTTTTGTTTTGAAAGGAAAATTAAAACAAAAATTTCAGTCAAATCTAGTGGGGTACTTTACATCAAGTTAGTTGAGTATCTCCGGATATTGATAAGAGTTCTTCACGAGGTAGTTGAGAAAATAAATTCCCTTGTCCTATCAAATGAGTGGTGTGCTAGTGCTCAATATTCACCCTCCTCATCCTCCTCATCGAATGAGTGCTCTCATGTTGGTTGATTCTTAACCTATTGATCAAGCAGTTTGCTATCACTCACACTTCATCCTAATGGATGAGTTGCTCAATCTCCTAAGTGTTGTGACCTAATCACACATCGCCCCATTGCAAATGGGGACCCCCTCTTTTTTTTTCGCTCTTTGTCGTTGCTTTGCTTTAGGGTTTATGTTTTCTTTGAGCTTGTATGTATGGAAGTGTTGTCTGACCTAGTCTCTTCCATGAAATAAAGAATGAGTCCTGAAATCTTGAAATTGACTAAGTCTGATGTCCTGAAGTCTGATGTTCTGAGATCCTAAAACCTGACTAAGTCTGAAATCTAGTGGATCTTCAAAAATCTAGAATTTGCATGTTAAATCCCATGGATCCGAGACCTATCTCAAACATCTTGGAAGTATATTTCAAAATATACCTATATATATTTTTAAATATACTTCCACTCAGGGCATTTCAAAATCAGGTGAAAAAGTTTAAGTCTTGGACCTTGGGCTGAAATTCCTTACCAATAAGGAAAATGCGCTCTAGATTGAGGGAAATTGTTCATCAAAGAACATTATGTGCCTTGAGAGATGATGCATGTAAAAATGAAGATTATCATACAATGAAAGTTTGAATGGTCAAAATTTTTGGAAGTTCATTTGAAGAGCTTAGTTCAACACTTAGAAATTTTGTGATTGGGAAAAGTGGAAAATGTTCATCAATGAACATTATGCGTTCCAGGAAGGCAGAGGAGGATGCACTCAAGAGGAGGAAATTTCAACAATCATTTGGAGGATGCACGTCGACTTCAAATTAAAACCTTCAAGCAATCATTTCCACTATAAACAATTTGCAAAATTTAGAGAAAGTCATGAAAAGTTTCAAAAATGAAAAAAAAAACCCAAGAATAGAGGTCGCAAATTGTTCATCAATGAACATTTTGTGCCCATCTAGAGGAGTATTCTTGCACAAAAGGAAAATGTCGACTCAAACATTCTTGCAAATTGATGCCATTTTATGAGGATTTAATACAAGGGCGTTGAAAAAAAACTCACTAAGGGTGTTGGAAAGTTTGAATGGAAGATCAACACAAAGGTTTGAGGGAAATTGTTCATCAATGAACATTATGCGCTCCCTTGGAGATATGCTTTCAAAATCAAATTTGCTAAGACCACTTGAAACTCATCGAAGTACATTGGAATCATTTGAAATCCGTAAGTGTTCATGTCGAAGAAGAGAGAGGAATCAAACTTGACAATAAAAAATGCCTAAGTGTTGGTCAAATGTAGTGATGAAAAGAAGGAAATTGTTCATTAATGAGCAATATGCGCCCTAATGAAGATCTCATCTTTGGTGTCAAGATAATAGAATATTACTTTCCTTAGTCAAATTCATGAAAATGCATGAAAAAAAAAACATATCAAATTGCTTGTTAGAAGAAATAAGAGATCTTATGAAATTGACAAGTACAAAAGGAGGAAATTGTTCATCAATGAACAAAATGCGCTCTTGAAGGGCGCATAGTGCTCATCAACAAGGAAAATCCGCCCTTAATGTCATAAGGAAAATTTGCCTAAGTCAAAAGCAAGTCGGCCTCAAGGAGAAGAAATTGAGTTTAATTTTGCAATGAATAACTTTCAATTTCTCATATGTGTTAATGAGTTTGATATAATGCTCTCATGATTAAATACTATGACTTATAATATTTTATTTTGCAAATATCAAAGAATCTGGAGGCGAGATAGGCACTTGTCAAGAGGAGGTCACTTCAAGGAACATCCAAAGCATTCAGAGGAGACGACTTCATTGAAGGAGATTCCACATGAAGATGTCATCAAGTTTCATCCATAAAGAAAGATTTCATCGCCAGGGCGGAGGAAATGCACTTCACTGCATCAAGGTTTCATCACCGGAAAGAACATCAATCCATCTTGCACGTCCAAGAATCCAACATTAGAAGAGGAACCTCCATCTAAAGGTTCATTTCCAGGGATTCATTTTCATGTTCAAGTTCCAGATTCATCCATTTCATGCGCTAGGACAAAACATCCATCATGAAATCTACTCCAGGAATGCACATACATGACATCTTCCTGCACCATCCAGAGTTGAATCCTGCACAAGAAGATGAGAAGAGGAATGAGTCAATCATCACAATTCCATGAATTACATCAAGACAACAAGAGGAAATTTGACAAGTTTCAAGTTCGAGAAGCCAAGTTCCACAAGTGAAAAATCTAAAATTCGGGAAAATATTCTAAGCAGTGTAAACATAGAGAAGATTAAACCAGTTTGCAAGATGTTGAGTTGGCATCAAGTCATTATCATCCAATCCAAGCACGCCAGCTCATCATGTCTAGATACATTGAACTTGAGCATCCAAGATGAGGATAAGGATGGAGCTTTCTAGAATATCATGTTGTAAACATCTCGTTGGTCGAAAGCAAAAGTAGTTGTAACTATCTCGTGTTGTCTAAATCTGGGTCGTTGATTTGCAAATCAATCCTGGCCATTCATGTAATTTTTGGAGTCTATAAAAGGCTCACTTCTCTCATTTGTATTACATTAGGAGACATTAGGAGTAGATGCTGTCAGAATAGGAGTAGAGTAGAGGAGACTCCTCGAAGTCATTGAAGAGATATTGGAAATTGTTGTAAAAATACTTCCTGGATCAATACAAGCTCATTGTTGGTTTTTCATGGTGATTTTGTGTGATTATGGAATGTTAGCATGGTTTCAAATTCTTGTAGATGATTGAGAAATGTTTCCAAGTAGCTTAGATAGTAGATTAGAAGTTCATTGATATGATGGATTTATGTTGAGATATTTGATGAATTCCTTTATGTTGATACTTTTTGTGACTTGTGGCTTGCAATTCACAATGCAAAGTTAGTCCAAACCCTCATGTTCTTTAGTTCGACTGTGGATGTCCATTCAAGTTGCGCCAGCTGTGGGTATTTGGATGTATGTTTACAATTTGAAAATCTTTCATTTCCGTTTGAAGATTGCACTAGTTTCGTGTGGTTGTTGCTCTCCTGGCGAAGTGAGGGTTGGTTCAAGGAGTTTGTCTATTGAAGTATCACCCATCAATTCATTGTCCTTAGATTAGATTTCTCTTAACCCTTAAGTTTTTCATTTTCTTTTAAGCTTGATTGAAGAAGTTCCATTCATTCACATCCAAGGAACAAGGAATTTCATCCGTGTTCGTGAAGGAGGAATTTAGCGTAAGTCCCTTTGTGATTATCAGCAAGATCACATCAAATCACTGAGGCTATCCATGTGCAAGTCAAGACTTGACATCAAAGGAACCTTGGAGCACTCTTGTTTGATCACATAGTTCAGCATTCGAGAGGCTTTGTTCAAGAGAGGATAGAGCACTTAGTGTTTCATTCTATTGTTGTTGTTGTCACAAAAACATCATCAACACTAAGCACCCCTCAAAACCAAACACATTAACAATTTTTTTCTTTCCACTCGAAGTCTCACATTCTAGGCATTCTTTCAAATATTAAAACCATACCCATGCCTATGACTATGACAGGTTGCTTCTTTCCACCCAAGGTTTAGCCCTAGAGTACTTCTACTACTTCCTAAAGTAGTCCCAATACATTCCCTCTTGGATTTGGATCCCATGCTTAAATAATTGAAAAATCCATAGAGCAAATGAGAAGAATGAGGTTTTTGAATCACGACTCCAAGCTGAGGAAGAACCATAGCTGCACCACCCCAGACTCCTCTAAATGCACAAAGACACACAAGAATTCATTTTCCAAAAGCAAAGAGATACCATTTATAAAGACACCTTTATTGACCTTCTCTATCATATACAGAGAAATGAAATTGGAGTACAATTTTCAGAATGAAAAAGGCGTTTGCAAATATCTTTACAATTTTCATGATGGTAATGCAAGCTCCATTAGCCAAACCACCACCTAACATGCCTATGTTCATACACGTGAAAGGCAAGAGATGGATTTGGAGAATATGATGTCCTGTATCTTTTTAATTGTTTTATTTTTTTCATTTTGGTGTTAACTGTTATCCTATATCTTTTCATTGAAACACCACTCTGAGGATTCATAGCCTTAAGTTTGAAATGACAAGGCAAAGGGTATGAGTATGAACAATAACATTTTTCTTGCCTCCATTTCCTGTCATGAAAAGTTTGTAATATATTTTTTGCCAAAATATTATGTCATAAAATTACTTTTGCAGTTTTGGTAAATAAATTTATCTAGTAAAGTAAACTGAACTCTTTAATAAGGTGATAACACTTAGACTCATTATGATCCCAATTACTATTTATGTTTTTAATCCATCCACCCCATCGACACAATTTTTCCTCTAAGCATATCTTAACTATTTTGGATTGCAGAAGCACGAGAATTCTAAATTTGATAATGTGAATTGGATCAAGCTGTCCAAGGTAATTGTGACTTTGATCAGTAACACTTACTCTAGGGAAAGAATAGTCGTAGCCTCAGCCAAAGATTTGGAAACTATATTCACTTTTCTTGGTTCATAAGCACTTTTATTTTCTGCGAAATATTCATTGAATTCCTAATTTGTTTCATCATCATCCTTCTGTTCCATAATGACATATCTCCACGCCTCAATCTCCATTCCCTTTTCCTCATTTTGTTCCTCACAGCCCTATGCTGTTTTCCTATTAACTTTTCTTTCTAGGATTATGGAGGTACTTCTAGTCATTATTTCCTGCATTTTCATGCCCTTCTTTAAAAGGAACTTCATGGAACGCCAATAGCTAATAGATGCAAGAGCATCCTTGGGTTGATGTAGCTATGCAACATAAAATCTAAACAAGTTTGTTTTATCGAATAATTGGTGGGTTTCCTTTGGGATTGACTCAGAACTTTGAAGAAGGTCATCACACTAAGTATTGGGTTTGTTTGTGTTGCCGTTTTCTCACCACTTAGCCTCAAGTTGGAAGTCAGCATTGACATTGAGAGGAATTTTCAAACAGGCTATCTTGCTGAGTTTCAAGGTCATAGCATCTTTCTAGAACCATCTGAAGAAGATTGAACATGGGGAAACAAGTTACAAGTCTTTGCTACCTAGTTTTCCTTATGCCTATGGGAAAACATAGAAAAATGTGAGTGAGAGAAGCTTTGAGAGTTTTTATTCCGGAAATTATGTCTGGTCACGATTAGAGGGATGTCACTAACCTATTCAAACTCACAAACATAAAAAAGGACTCATCTCTGAAGCAAAACAACAATCATGCCTTATTTAGGGTGTTTTGGTGCTAGGGTGAAAGTTGGGAGTAGATGGGCCATCCTGGGAGAAATTATAACTGAAATTCTTCTGGTATGGGCATGAGGATGGAGTAGGAACCATCATTTTTTGAATGGCCAGCACCATATGTGAGTTTTGGGGCTAGAAAATCTTCAAAAACTGTCACATTTTGGGCTCAAAAACGTTTTGTATGATTGCTGAGTGTAAAAATGTCCTTGGGAAAGAAAAACAGAGGGATTACATCTTGAAGACAGGAAAACAAACTTGGTTTAGAAGAACAGCAGAGGAATTGGCAGTGACAGGCCAAAAAAGAGCAAAAGCAGGGGATGTCCTGGCCACTTGAAGGTTAAAACTATTAGGCATCTCTTGCAAGGAATGAACAATATATTTGAAGTAAGCTTTCAACTATGATGGAGGATAAATAAAGTTAAGTGTGCATTTCTTAGTCTGAAGTGAGAAATCAGATTGAGAATATTGCCCTAAGTTTTTGACAAAATGCATTTTCCAATTTTCAGTTGTAACAGTCCAGGAAAGGTTAGACAATGTTTGTTAATTGTTTGGAAGATTTTATGCCTGAGAAAATTGTTGTAAGCAGATAGAATCTGATCAAAGAAGTTTGAGAGGTTTGACCTTTCTCGTATGCTTTATGAAGGCCTAAAAGCCCTATCTTTTATAAAATGAAATTAGTCCTTGTTCTAGTTGGTGTTTGTATGAAGTTGGATATAGGTCATGGTAAGTCATAAGATTCCTTTCAAGTACTCATAACCCATATCCTTTCTCTCATCTCACTCAATCTAAAATTTGGGCAATTTATGGGCTTCCTTTATTAAAAAAACCCCATTAAATGAATTTTTTTTTTCAAATTTCTTGCAAATGCCACCAAAAAGGTTGAAACAACATAGTGAAGTTCAATAATAGTGGGAGAACTTGTTTTGGGCTGCTAGCACATGACTGGCATGCATTTTGCCCCTAAACTAGGCTGCATCACTAATTTTTGAGAGAGCCTATGATGAGATTGTGGTGCCCAGAGTCAATTTTCACAATTAGTCTAGTAACAAGTCTTTGACTAGCCTTATCAATGTCTTCCCTAATAGCTATAGACTCTGCGTAGTTATTCATTTGAAATTTTAATCCCTTGGAAAAACAAAACATAGGTTTACCCTGGCTATCTTTTCATATCCCAGTAGCTCCCAGTTTTCTAGGTCTACCTACCAAGAATCTATTACCTTCTATTTATGTGTTATTTGAAGGTCAATTAACACATCAATTAACTTGTGTAACAATCCTTCCTTTGAGGGGAAGTCTTGCCAAATCCCCATTAAGAGTAGAACTTTAGAAGTTTATTCCAGCTTAAAAGATCGGCACATTCAATTTTGGAGATGATTGTTATTTGCTTGAAGTGGCTGTTATGACATTTTAAGAGCAACAAAGTGGAAGTCCGCACATTTCTAACTTTCTCAAACCTTGGTGACATAGTCGAGAATAGCATTGGGTCCCCCCAACGAGTAGCATTGTTTTCAAACCTTAGAAGCATAGGAGTATATATGATATAAGTGGACTTTGTCTTCCTCTTCAAAAATCCATACAGGGCAAGTGAAGGGGCCTAAAAATTCCAATTTTATTAAGTTTTCATGCATCAAAATTTTGTTTTGAACAAGAATTGAAGATAAGGTCACCTTTGGTCATCCAACCAGCACTAGGACCTTCGTCCATAATCTATCGATATATCTCTCTTGTTTCTCAACAAGGGTATTATAACTAGCCTTAATGGTGTAAACACTTGAACCCAGTCTTCTCCATCTAAGCTCAACAGATTCATCCAACCAATAGGTTTGTCGTCGCCGAAGGATTTTCCAGAGCATGTTTTTCTGTTTGAGGAAGTGTAAATGGGCTATTCCTGTGTTTCTAAATAAAACTCTGTCTAGAAATACTCGAGTTCATCCTGTCCTATCAAATATGTCAACTGACCAAAATGAGGAAATTCCTCAATTATGTGAGGGTGTTGTTCCCTGGCATCTTCCCAAGATATACTCTTTTTACCATTTTTTATCATCTAGAAATGACCCTCCTTAGTTAAGGTGTTGCCAGCTATGGTACACTCCCAGATCATGGATCCTTTTTGTATTAGGTTTTCTAGGAAGATTCTGACCTTAGACCATAACTGCTTATGAGCAAGAACCTTTATCTATAGAATTAAAGTCGTAGAGCAACATCTCCAATATAGTTCTGCAACCATGGTAATATTACTAGCTGCACAGACAAACCTACTTTGGAAATCTGAACTTGGGGCTAGAAGCAACTGCGTCAATTTGTTGTCTTGAGGAGAATGTACTTGAAGTTCTGAATGCAAATGAAAAGAAGACTTCTATAGAAGAAAATGTGCAAGTGCAAGCACAAAATGATTGATTCATTCCTTGTAGTGGTGGGATTTAAGGCCTTTATATGCCTACTTTTCTCACCTACAAATAAGGCCAGGATGATATATTTGGTTTAATCCAAATATGGCGGCTGTCACTAGAGACAGGTATTTGACTCAACTTATACAAGGCAAACTCACTCTCATCCAAAATTTTCCAAATAGGTCCTTAGGGGTAAAGATGGTAGATCAAGATGGAGTGATAGATCTAGGGCCAAATGATTGCAAATGATGAGATGGGAAGGGTAAGTGGGTAAATGGAAGATGGTGGGGCCTAGGGAGGTTTAGTGGGCCTAAAGGTTTATGGCTTAGGGCCAGTGTTAGGCGGAAATTATATTTGTTATGTTGTTGTATCGGTAAATATGTTGGTTAGTTGGTATCGGCGAGTAGTTACTCCTGACCGGTGTCGGCAACGGTTGGCAACCGTTAGACAACCTATATATGTATCGTCATTCCAATGTAGAGGCGGCATTGTGACATTGTAGTGTGATACTGATATATTCAATGAATGGAACAATGTTTTATTCTGTGCAAATTTGGTATGAATCATATGTTTTATAGTTATTGCTGTATATTTCCGTTTACTCCAAGTTTGGTCTGAAACACCATATTGCCAGTAAACATTTGGCGCCGTTGCCTGTTCGAAAACGGGTCGAGGGTGACAAGTCGATGACAAGTTGAGTCGTTGGAGAGCATCGGATGACAAGTTGAGCCGTTGGAGACCATCGCTGACAAGTTGAGTTGTCGGAGACCATTGGACAAGTGGTGTCGTTAGGGACGAGCAAATCGTCGGGTATACTCAGGGTCAAGAAAAAACACAATGAAGATGGCGTTGTGATGGGGCAGCCGATCGAAGAGCCGGTACAAGCAAATGAGGATCGTGAAGATGCTTTGACAGAAGACCTCTACAGTTTGTGGGAAATCTCGTTGAGAGAACTGTTGTGACGTTTTCACACATCGCCCCATTGCAAATGGGGATCCCCTCTTTTGCTCGCTTTCGCCGTCGTTTTTGCTTTGATCTTGCAGTTTCTTGCCTAAATCCATGAAGCTAGGAAAGAATGTCCAAGCAGTTAGCTCACAGGGAACATTAGGAATGCTTGAAATAGTGAATTTCTCCTGAGGATGAATAATGCCCTACCTATCATTCCTCGATTAAATCTGGCCAGTCCATGGAAGGAATCCATCATCCCATAGAAGAAGTCCAAATCCGTCGCTCTCAGCATAAGACTCCGTGATGAGTAAGGAATCCTGTTCCAAGACTCCAGTCCGGAAGTTCCTGTCCCGAAGGTCCTATCCAGGAATCCTATTCCAAAGTTCCTGTCTGGATTATTGTCTCAAAATTCCAATCCAAGGTCTTGTTGTGACCACTTTACAACATCAACCCCAATTACTAATTGGGTCCCCCTTTTTGATTTGACTTGCCTGGATCCTTGAGGCTAATCCCATACTCTGATCCGGCGATGTCTTCGCAGTTCGGAGAATGTCAGGAGCTTAGACTGGCCCACCGGGAAGAAAGAGAAGTAAAACACATAGGTTTCCCCCTGCATAGGCCCCGAACCCTAATTGACCGTTCCAGACTATCCTTAGGCGAGAGTTTTGTTTTTCCATCCTTAGGGAAGGGTTTTGTCTTTTCACACCTAGGTAATAAACCCACTCCGATCCCGGCATGCAACCCAATTCCAGTCCTGGTCCAAGACCCCATGTATGACTTAGAAAATCATTCCTGGACTCCGGTCCAGGAGTCCAACCCGGAGGTCCAAACCGAAGTCCTGTCCGGAAGTACCTATCCCGGAGTCTCGTTCAAGGAATTCCGGCCTGGAATCCCGTTTCAAAGTTTATCTAGATTCTTCTTCCAACCAAGATTGCGAAGTTCAACAGAGACTGTCACTCCTTGGCACGATCATCCTTCAGTCATGGAACTTAGTCCCGGCCTGACAACTCTAGTTCGGAAGGTCAAAACCAAGGGATATCTCTTTAAATCTCGGTCTGGCACTCAACCTCATTTCATAGCTCGGAAGATTCGCAAATCGAAGACTTAGGGCAATTTCAGGAGACAATCAGCATTTAATGAATCCCCCTCTGGTAGGCTGGAATTGCGATAGGAGATTTATCCCTGGTCGCATAATCCAGTACCTACTGGATTATGCGCCCAGGATAGATTTTTGTCCTGGTCGCAAAATCCAGTACCTACTGGATTATGCGCCCAGGACAACTTTTTGTCCTGGTCGCAAAATCCAGTACCTACTGGATTTTGCGCCCAGGACAACTTTTTGTCCTGGTCGCAATATCCAGTACCTACTGGATTTTGCGCTCAAGGACAAATTTTGTCCTTGGGCGCAAAATCCAGTACCTACTGGATTTTGTGCTCCTGGGGAACTTTGCCATTTTTCAGTGTCTCTTAGGGTAAAGGTATATTAAAAAATATATTTAAGTATAAGTCGAGATACCTTTCAGGATGTTTGAGATAGGTCTCGAATCCACTGGATTTAACATGCAGAATCTAGAATTTGGAAGATCCACCAGATTTCAGACTTAGTCATTTTTTTCAGGATTTCAGGCTACCAGACTTAGCCAATTCCAAACAGGTAAGTTGAAAGATGGAACAAATGAACATCTATCCTTTAGTCGTCGAGATAGCAGATTCCCGGAGGATGGAAGAAACGAAGGATGGAAGGAACGAAGGATGGAAGAAACGAACCTCGTGTCTCGCCATCAGATTCCTGGAGGATGGAAGAAACAAAGGATGGAAAAAACGAACCTCGTGTTTCGCCATCAGATTCCCGGAGGATGGAAGAAACGAAGGATGGAAGGAACGAAGGATGGAAGAAACGAACCTCGTGTCTCGCCATCAGATTCCCGGAGGATGGAAGAAACGAAGGATGGAAGGAACGAAGGGTGGAAGAAACGAACCTCGTGTCTCGCCATCAGATTCCCGGAGGATGGAAGAAATGAAGGATGGAAGGAACGAAGGATGGAAGAAACGAACCTCGTGTCTCGCCATCAGATTCTCGGAGGATGGAAGAAACGAAGGATGGAAGAAACGAACCTCGTGTCTCGCCATCAGATTCCCGGAGGATGGAAGAAACGAAGGATGGAAGGAACGAAGGATGGAAGAAACGAACCTTGTGTCTCGCCATCAGATTCCCGGAGGATGGAAGGAACGAAGGATGGAAGGAACGAAGGATGGAAGAAACGAACTTTGCATCCTGCCTTGGAAGTAACAGATTCCGCGAGGATGGAACTAACGAAGGATGGAACAAACGAGGATGGGAGAAATGAACTCCGTTTTCTGATCCTTTATCAACATCTGAACCTCCATGGAATAGCTAAGAGAATGGACCTGCTGCAAAACTAGAATCCCAGTCCAAAACTGAAGAAAATGCAGGGCATTGACTAAAAATCCCTGCAAACTGAGTTCTAGGGTCAAGTGGCTCAAATTCCAGTACCTCCTGGATTGTGCGCTCCAGGACAAATTTTGTCCTTGAGCGCAAAATCCAGTACCTTCTAGATTGTGCGCTCCAGGACAAATTTTGTCCTTGAGCGCAAAATCTAGTACTCCTTGGATTCTGCGCTCCTGAGGATTCCTGATCCAGTCTGGAATGGGAGACCTGCAGGATGAAATTCTGGAACCCAGTTTGCCAGCTCTTGCATGGAAGAATTCCTCGCCTGTTATACCTCGAAGTCTGGAATCCCTAAAGGAGATGGAAGGTACTTCTGGTTTTAAAAATGGAGTCTCTGATCCCAGTATAAGAAAATCTATCCCTGCCAAAATAGAGTGATGAAACCCTTAGCAAATATCCAAAAGACTGAACATAAAAGTCCAAGAACACATCCCGCCATGTTCCTCCATAGAAAGCAAAATTGCAACCTTCCATCTGAGTAAGATTCCATAGGAGAATATTCTAGGACTTAGCTGGATTTTAGCAAAAGTTCTAGAGTTGTGCTGGGGAAGAAAATCCAAAACATTCATAAATTCCCGACGTCGCAAAATCCTAAACCTCAAGAATTCCCCGACATCCCAAATTCCCCGACATGCCAAATTCCCCGACATTCACAAATCCCCGACCACCGACATGGGAGAAAAGGACAAAAGGTTAAGTCGGCTAGTGATAAAGTTGGGCGGCTAAATTTCTTTTCCTCTAACCCAGGTCGGGCAAGTGGCAAAGGAGGACAACTTACCTATAAAAGGGGCAGCGCCCAAGTCATTTCTAATCATTCCAATTCAAATCCAAAGCAGAAAACTACATTCTAGGAGCAGAAATTCATTCTTCAAGGGTAGAAATTCATCCTCCAGGACAAGTGGAATTCCAGGATGAGCAGGAATCCCTGACTCCCAGGAATCCCCGACCAACTGAAATTCCTCCTGTCCATGCCTGGTAACCCTAGAATGAAGGAAAAGTCAGCCGAGTATGAAGAATGCTGGAGAATGAGGGAAATCCTTTGTTTCTTCAGGAATTTATAAATGAAATTGATCAAAACTTGCAAAATCATTCATGTTTCATTTCATATTGCATTGCATTTATGGATTTTGTGCATCATGACTATTCGAGGTTTCCCTTGTTTTGCAGGAATCCAGGACGAGGATGGGCTTCCATGAAGACGGAGCTCAAGGATGATCAAGGATTATCTCAAGCATCATGAAGTTCTAACACCGGAGAAGAGGACTACTTCCAACGCCAGACGAGGAGACTATATGTGAATTCCACAAGAAGAAAAGAGAAAATACACTTCATGTCCAATATCAAGGATTCCAGTTCCGGACAAGAGGATCAATCCTTAGAGAGCCAAGAACAAAAGTACAGTTCACCATCCATCAGGAAGAACGGGAATCCACGCCAAGAATGAGGAATTCCAACCCAAGAATCCAGGACAGGGAATTCTATTCCACGACAGGGAATTCCAACTCAGGAAGGAATTCCATTCTAGGACCCTATGGAAAGTGCGCCCCTACTCAAGGAAGGATTCCTCCACACAAAGTTCCTTAACCCCCTGGAATTTGCGCCCAGGAAGAAAATCATTCCTGGTCGCAAAATCCTGTTCCAAGTGGAATTTGCAACCAGGACAAGTGGACTCCAGGACACCATGGGATTTGCGACCAAGGAGCAAGACAGACAGGACAGTCCTATCCAGGAGTCCTAGACAGGTGGCGACCAGGACAGCTGGAAGTTTCCTTACACATTCTGACGTCCTAGACAGGTGGCAGTCTCCTACAGGAGCATTCTGACGACCCCACCTGGTTTTCTAGGATTTGTAACCCAGGGCACATATTTCAAGGAAATCTGATTTCCTTTTTGCCCTAAGATATTTTTGAGAGCCTATATAAAGGCTGAGGGATGCCTCATTGTAACGCTCTCCTTTTATGATATTTATCATTCTGAAGCTCGCAGAGCTCCTTAGTAGCTAGTTTTTATTTCTGCATAGTTTCTTATGAGCTGGAACTCCAAAATCAGTTGGATTGTTGTGATATAAACTTCTGAAGTAATTATATATGCATTGAAGAATGGTGTTCATATATTTCTTTAGATTTTTGGCATGGTCTTATTGATTTTTTGGAGCAAATCTGAAAGATGTTGAAGTTCTCTCTTGTATTTTCTTACTTTCATTAGTTAGAAAGATGGAGATTATTACTGTTGTATGATTGAATCTGTTTGTTCATACCATTGGTGATCTGTGGCTTGCAAGTCATCGTGCATGGTTAGTCTGAACTTAATCCGAACCTAACTTTGACTGTTTCGTATGACCAAATCCATGTCTCTTACTGAAGCAGTCTGAAAATCCTTATTCCCCCTTAGAAGATAGCACCGCCCCTGCCTAGCTGTTGTCTCATGACGAAGCAGAGGACTGGTTCCAGTTTCTATCTTCAGCAGCAGTCTTCTTCCATCAATTAGTTAAACCCCTGAACCCTTACCTTATCTTTTTCACTTTCTTTTAGATCTTCATTAGGATTAGTTTTCCAGAGTTTCATTGCCAAATCAGTCGCCTCTGTAAGAATGGAACTTTAGAATTCCAGTTGTCCATCTGTGAAAGAATTCCATTCACCCACGAATCCCAATCTGAATCCCAGAAATGAATTCCATGACCCTGAAAGAGCAATCTTACGTAAGTCCCCTTCGTGATTACCAGCAAATCACATCATTCTACTGAGTCTATCCCTGTGCACGTCAAGACCTGACTTAAAAGGAACCTTGGAGTAGTCTCATTCGATCACATAGTTCAGCGTCTGAGAAGCTTTATTCAAGAGAGGATAGGATACCCAGTATTTTATTCTAATGTTGTTGTAGTCACAAAAACCTCATCAACAAGAACCAAGCGGGAAGAGGAGGAACAAGATACAAGCCGAAGACGTATGTTTAGCAACTAAGGCTCGTACAAGTAGCAATTAATGCCCATACAACTCAATAAGGACAAGAACCAACACCAAGATCATTGAGATTAAAGGAACAAGAAGAACGAAGGAAAAGACTGAGACAAATTGCCAATGAACATCATCATGAAATAAATCAATATACAGAGTTGCACCAAAACCTCGTTGATGAAACCGATGAAGGAATTTTCAAGACACCGCTGACAAATAAAGAAAAAGGGAATGAAAATGAATTAGCAGATGAAATTGAAAATAGCATACGCCGCATCAGAGAGTTATCCATATTGGATGACGAAGGGCCGAGAGTTGGAAGATCTGAGCCTAAGACCCCAGGGCAAAGGGAGTACTGGAACGAACCCAAGGAGACTCGAGGTGTAGAGGACGCCGACAGAGGACGCGGGGAAGACTCGAACGTGGGCAAGAGTGCAAGTGACGCACCGGGACGTTGCGAGAGAACTAGTCTAGTTAGGTCCAATGCACAAAGAGGGCATCGGGGAAGGATGGTGACTCCGCCAGGAGAGAGGCAAAAGCTGCCAAAATTTACGGGGAATGGGTCAGAAGATCTAGTACGGCACTGTAAGATGTGCGAGACGATTTGGATAGCCAATAGGCAAGATGATGTGGACTACTGGCTGAAAGCATTTCCAGCGACAGAGATAGTGCCATCGACTGGTACACAGAGTTGGACCAAGCACATAGGGCATCATGGAGATTACTTAAGAAGGCATTCCAAGACGAATTCAAACTCCTGAGGGATGACAGTGAAATTGTAGCGGAGATCTACAGTACGAAGCAAGGGAAGCACGAGAACGTGCGAACATACAACCGGAGACTGAAAGAATTGTTGGAAAATTTGGAGACTCAACCGGCCGACGGGCTGAAGAAGCGATGGTTCATCGAAGGGTTGCACCCATCGCTGAGAAAGGAAATGAAAGTCGTGCCTCCGTCGTCGTACGATGAAGCATACAATCGAGCGATGGATATAGAGAGTGAAAATAAAACATCCTTCCATGGGAAAAGGAAGACGGACGACGAGGAGAGTACGGACAACAATAGTGACAGTGAGTCCAAGACCGTGCAAGCACTCAGGAAGGACATGATGAGAATGATGAAAGGATTGAAGGCCGACAAGGAGAGTATGAGGGAAGCCAGAGAACTGTGGTGTATAGATTGCAAGGGGGAAGGTCACGCAAAGGCAAACTGCCCGAAGAAGTTGTTCTGCGATATCTACCAAGTGATGGGACATTCCATCAAGGAATGCCCATACAATCTAAAAGCAAGGGGTACGCAAGTACTCTTCACTCAAGGAGAACTGTCAACACCGTCGAACACACCACCAAAGCCCCAGTACAATAGAAATATATCCCCTGGAGGTTACAGAAGTAACAATAGCTCGAGGAACAGAATATAGTACGACAGTAAGGGGAGGCCCATGATACAATGTAGAAAGTGCAATGAATGGGGTCACTTTGCTAGGGAATGCCACAATGGTCAAGGTTTGGGGGGAAGACTATGCAAATGGTGTCGATTAGGTGATCATGAAGACAACGACTGCCCAAAGCAGAAAGGCATCAACATGCTGAATGTGGAAGAACAAAACCAAGAGGTACTGGCGGTCACCACTAGAGGCCAGGCAAAGAACGCTGTCTACCTAGGGCCACGTACAGGAAAGAAAAGAATGAACGAAGCAAAAGTAGAAGTGGAGCAGGCGATGACGAAGGAAGAGAAGACCGCTTTGGATATTCCAAGTACCTCTTGGCGATCAGAGACGGAGAACAATATTGTTCGGCAGATATTGCAAACCACTGTACCTATCAAGGTGATGGACCTTCTCCAAACTATGCCACAACTCAGAATGGCAATCACAAACGTAGTCGGTAATGACCAATGACAGCGACAGAAGGTCGAAGGAAGGAATTAAGAGTAGAACCTCCACCACAAGGTGAACAAGTCATTGACCCAATGTTATTGTCGGTAAACATCGACAAAAATCCAGCGATCTTACAAATGGAGATTGGAGGGAAAATCCTAAACACAATCATCGACGGAGGAGCAACAGTCAACGTACTACTCGAAGATACATGTAAGATACCCAACTAATTCTACCAAAATTTTTCCTTAAACAATTTTACTTGCTATTAATTCATCAACTACTGCAACAATACAAAGATATACATCAAAGACAACTACTTGAATGAGAGTTGGGTACTTGTCTAGTCACATGATTCAATCAACTTGCAATGTCTTATTACATGGATAATGCTTTCAATAGCATGAAGTTGCAACCTTATCAAAATGGAATTACAAAAGGAAGGCCTTGAAGCCTTGATGATTACAATGGGCGCCTATACTTGATCAACTCAATTGAACTCAACGATGTCAACTGAATGTCAACACCTCACAATACAAGGGAGCATCACCTTGTCAGTTGAGGGAGCATCACCCCAACACTTGAAACTCGCAGGCCTCAAGATTACAAGCTCAACAGCTTTGCAGAGAGAATTTTGTCAAATGCATCGATCCCAAATGAATGAGAGAGCTCCTCCTTTTATAGGCCTTCCAAAGGCAATGAAGGCACGTTTTCTCAAAGCACAAAGAGGAACCAAGGCACGTTTCCCAAGAAGCATATCCAAAGGAATATTCCAACTGATGACTCATTCTGAGTTGGCAAGCTCATCTAGAGACCTTGACACGGATCCCCAAAACATCCCGTCGACCAATGAGAGCTCATCTTCTGATCAGGCGCCAAGTGGAAACAGTTTAAACATGGAATGGTGCCCAATGAGTCTTAGGCGCCCAACTGAGGTAGAAATGGCATGGAAATGCGCCCAACCTTTTCTGGTGACTTTAACATGCATGATATCTTGTAGGAATGTTCGTTGAGGGTTCTCCGACAGCGTTTAAAGCTATTTTCATGTCTTGGCGCCTATTTGATATAGTTCCTTCATGCAACTGCGCCTCACCATCACTAGGCGCCAATTGAAGGTTGACAGAGACTCTAGAGTGCGCCTAGAGTTCTAAACTTCCTACAACCTCAACCACCTCAATTCTGGCGCAATTCTGGTGTTCTTCTAACTTGGCGCCAACTTTGGAGAGTTTATAATAGTTCTGGCGCCTTGGTAGTAGCTTATCAACTTCTCAAAGAATTGTGAAACATGACTTCCAATGATTATCATCTTGAGCGCCTTGCACCAACACTGATCTTGAGGAGTTCAACTCCACTCAGGCGCACCTATTGATAAAAAGGGTCTAGATGGGCGCCTTAAGAAGAAAATGGATTTGCCTTGCTAAAACCTTTAACTCAAGTCATATCTGAACCAAGATGACTATCTTCAATCCAGCGCCTTTCACCATGAATGGATCAAAAGTTCTTTTAGGCGAAATCAAGGTGCTAGGAAAAGAGTAAAATGGCGCCTTCACTTAAATGGTTCATTTTGCATGCAAGTGTCTTCTTCCAAGGGTATTGAAGTAAACTCAGAACATTACCCCTACTAGCACCTTGGCTCACTGGAGAATTTGGAGATCCAATTATCAATGAGGCGCATCATTGAGAGAAAATAACATGGATTTGGCGCCTAGTCTTGAATTGCCCAATCACTCTGAAGAGCACTCCTACTTGAAGTCCTTGAAACGAAACCAAACACTTGTCTTACCAAGCGCCCTGGCTTCTTGAGGAGTTTGGGAATCATTCATCAACTGGAGTCTTAACCTAGCGCCCTAGATAGACTAGGCGCTCATTCTGGCTTGCACAAGAGGGAATTGGCGCCTTAGACTTGAATGATCATCCTTCACCCAGTTTGATCTTAGAACATCAAACCAAGTGGGCGCCTTGTTTGAAAGAAGTAGTTAGAGGCTATTCCTCATGTTAGGCGCAAATCTCGATAACTACCCTTAGGCGCACACTAAGGTTCCTTGATGGAAGTATCTTCATCATAGCTTTCAATCCCAGGCGCTAGAGTTGAGAAGTTTTGATCAACATATGCGCCCATGCTAGGAACTTACTCAAATGACTCCACTTATCTTCAAAACTTTCAATCTACCACTCATTCATGCTAGGCGCTTATCTGGAGGATTCCTGGAAACATGTATTGGCACCCTGTAGTTCTTAGGTGCTTATTCTGGATGATACAACTTGATATTAGCGCCCAAAGTGAGTAGGCCCTCTTCAACATCCAATTTACTTAGAAGACTTCCATTTGGAGACTTATCAAACTTTTCTATCAAGGCGCCCTGTTGGATGTGCTCCCTAACATGCTTCTGAGCTAGGCGCCACTTGAAGTTGGAGGAAAGAGAAAGCCTTTGATGATGATGTGATTGTCATATTGCACTTCCAAACCCTGATAGCAAACCTTAAGTCCTTAGGCGCTCATCTAGGAAGTCTGATGTGAAATTGGCACCCAGACTTCAAGAGTCAACTTCCTATTAATTTGGCTTCCAGACTTAGCCAAATTTCAAGTTTCTGACTTTGTTCCTGCAAAACAATAAAACGGAGTTAGTCAAAAACCAATTCATTCCCTTATCATTCTGAATTAGCCTCCGGGAATGAGCAATAGGCTAATCCATTCTTCATTTGATGATCAAGCCGGAAACGGGGACATGACAATACATGGAAGAGTCTCAGGAAACCTACACTCTGGCCATCGACATTCCAATTGGTGGGCGTCGACTAGCATGGCATCAAACCGTTGGGAACATTGATGGCGTAGAAGGTGATGATCGGGACACAGCCGTTCTTGCTGAACTTTGTAGTCATCCCAGTGCAGAAGAGGGGGTACGACGCATTGCTCAAAAGAGGATGGTTGGTGGCAGCGAGAGCATATCACAACTGGAAGAGAAACACGTTATCCATAGAGAGCAACGGGAAAAAATATGTGATCAACCTAGTAAATCAAGCAGTGAGTGAAGAATTGGCATCATCAGATTCAGAATGTGAGGAAGGATGCGGAATGGAGGGAGAAAGAGGAACCATAGAGCCAAATGAGGAAGGTATTCTCGACCTCCATGAATGCTCGGAGGATGAGACGAATTCACTGAACGGGTTATTTCATTGGCAGATGGAAGACTATGAATTCTTCCAACCGGAGTGTAACATGATTTCAATAAGAGAAAGTGGCGAATACTCTCGAATGATGAGTGAAACACTCGGCAATATTGGGCCCAGTGAAACATTGCTAATGAATGAAGCACTGGATGGATTGACAAACACTTGACCACTTGGAAAGAGGGAACTAGTAATGAGTGACAAAGGGGAGGAAGGTAATAATCAGCCGGAAGTAACAGAGCAAATAGTGGCAGAGACAAGTCGACCAGAACAAACAAGTCGACCAGGAGAGGCACATAAAGAATATACAGAGGGTGAAGCGAAGATAGATGATACACTTGCACTTACATTTGAACCAGACAAGGTGATTAGGTATGAAGAGTCATTGACAAGCAAGGTGAATTAGAGAGATGAAACTAACGATGGGAACACAACATTGAAAACATGTCAGAAAGAGACCATATAGAAAGAATAAGGACTAGAGAGTAATTTTGCCGACTTGCAATTTTTTGGCGATCGGTGAAAAGCAATAGAGAAAAAATGATGTTAAAAAGTTGGACACTTTGCCGAACGTAGTATGCGGCTTCCGAAAGACAACAATTTTGGTTCCAAGAAAGACAATAGTTTCGGTCCCCGCCGACGATTACAAAATCAATAAAGTCGGAGTTGCAGATTGAACGTGGACCCTGTCGGAGAAAAATAGAAAAATTCGATTCAGGTTGACATGGATGAAAATTTGGAAAAGACGAAAAAAAAAAATGTCGGGAAAAATTGGAAAAATTTTTTAAAAAAAGAGAAGAGTATGACGTATGGCCAGGCCGTACGACGTACGACTCACCCCATCCCCGCAAAAAAAGACACTTCAAGATTTTTTTTTCACGCCGTACGGGAGGAAAGAGGCGGAGTGGAAGGACAATAGGAAGACAGTAAAATGCCAGGCCATGCAAAGCTGTACAAAAATCCCTTAGCCGTATGAGTCATCCAAGAGAAGTTAGCCAGTCATACGAAGTTGTTACTGCCTGAAGTGTATTTCGCCGTACTAATTCTTGTTCTCAGCCGACTATATGAGTTTTTGGATTGCAGATGAGTGTCCGATTTTGTCAAAAAAATGATGTGCGCCATGAAGGTCTGAATGGTTTTGAAGGTGTTAATTTGGGCTTGGCGGCGGGGGCGCTGTCCCTCGACCTCGCTAGTGGTGCTGCCCCCAAACCCCGGCGAGGGGCGTTGCCCCTCGACCCCGTTGGGGGCGTTGCCCCCAAACCCCCATCAAACCAGTACTATCTTGATTCAATGAGAAATGGGGTGCAACATTAGCAACATCCAGTGTGCTATCAGATTGGGTCCCTTGGTTGGTTGATCTACTGGCAGGTGTTCCGAATGTGTTGGTTCTACTTTTACATAGCTCCTACTTCAGCATTGTCGTCAGTTTGGCAGAGCTTACCTAATGTCACTTGATACTTCATGTTTTCCCGTCGTCTGGTAGACGACTTGTTTTTTTTTGGGGGGGATGATGTTAGGCGGAAATTATATTTGTTATGTTGTTGTATCGGTAAATATGTTGGTTAGTTGGTATCAGTGAGTAGTTACTCCCGACCGGTGTCGGCGATGGTTGGCAACCGTTAGACAACCTATATATGTATCGTCATTCCAATGTAAAGGCGGCATTGTGACATTGTAGTGTGATACTGATATATTCAATGAACGGAACAATGTTTTATCTTGTGCAAATTTGGTGTGAATCATATGCTTTATAGTTATTGCTGTATATTTCCGTTTACTCCAAGTTTGGTCTGAAACACCATATTGCTAGTAAACAGGCAGCAAAACTTCATTTGTGAGTTGAGTGATCCCACCCTAGTAATGTCAATAGATCATGAGAAGTCAATGCAAAGTAATTCATTTGGGAGGTTCATACGTCTTTGTTGTTAGGTGAATTGACTACAGTAAGCAATCTAACCATGAATTGTCATTTACATTTCGTTTACTTGCTTGGTTATATTTATAATCTGAAAATTGTGAGATGTTACATAATTGTATACAAGTTGACAGTTCAAAGGTTCCTTTTGTTCAAAGATTCGATGTTGCATTTTGGAGGTTCGACAACTATAATATCACAACTAGCAGCACAAAACTGTTGAAATGTATTCAGGCAAGTGTAGATTCTTCTTTATTTGTGCCTTTGTTATAGGTTATTCATAAATGAATGGCTTTGGCATTCTTCAAACATGTATCATGCACACAAGTTAAATTTTAGTTCTTATGATTTTTGCTAAGAAAAATCATTTGTCATGATCTACTATGTAACATATTGGCTTGGCTTGTGGAAGTGGGCATGATTTTTGTATTTGCAAAACTAAGTCCATGGCTAGATTAATATTTGTTGGAAATAAGCCACACTTGGACCAACGATGGATTGGCCACAAAAGGGCCAGTAGCTCAGTTGGTAGAGCACTCTAGCAACAAATGGAAGGTCCTAGGTTTGAGTCTTGGCTAGTCCATATGAGCTGTAGCTCAACAATATTGAAGTGTTAGGAAAGTATTAGTGCATTATCTATACTTAAAGAGAGTTCCAGTTGAGTATTGTGCTCTATCAGCATCATGAATAGAAGTATTTGTAAAAGTGTTTGTCTACTTCAAAGATTACATACAACTTGTTTTTTCACAATATTGTAGATAATCCAATTAATGCAAGTGTTTTAAGAGGATAAATTTTGAAAGTAAGAAAAAACTTGGATTCTATCACCTCCCCTACTTAAAATCCTTTGGTCAATTTCAGTTGTGTGACTAGATTCAACAAATCGAAGCAAGTCGACCAATTTAATGTGCTACATTATCTTTAAGGAAAACCAGACTAAGTAAACCAAAAATATAACACACCGTGAGACTGAGTTTAGGTCCTTCAAATTTATCAATCGCTCAGACTTGCCCGGCCTTTGCGAGTCCTGGGTCGAGTCACCCTTGCTGAGTTCAGGGGGCTCGGACTCGGACTCGGCTGAGTCCAGGGGGCAGCATTTTAAAGGGGAAAAAAACATAAAATTTAAATTAAAACTTGTTTTTTTTATTATATTTCCTCTACATCCCTAAAAGCAACTTCATTTCATTTTGTTGGCAAAATAGGAGGAGAAAAGAGAGTTGTGAGGAAAAATAAGAGTGCATTGTAGGGCAACCAGCAAGGAGGTAGACCCAGAATATAAGTGGATCACTGAGGCTACGGATCTTGTCTTTAGTGACGAGGACCTTGATTGGGTTGACTAGGGAGATAGCGACGCTGAGGCTGTAGCCATAGCAGAGGAGGAGGATAGAGCATGAGTAGACACAAGCACAACTGATGTTGGTGAGGGTGGCATGGAGTCACAGGCAGAGATTATGGCTGCTGCATCATCCAAGACCTACCATTTATGCATTCGTAGGAAGCCAAAGGATGCAGGCTCCTCTGAGCCATAGACTTCTAGTTATTGTTTTGATATTTCATATTTGTTTGGAACATTTGATGTCATGGAATTCATATTCCATGAGTTTTGTATACATTTGACTATATTTATATATCTAAGTGTGATATTTCCTTCAGTAGCTCAACTACGATTTGTGTTTATACTTATGTGATCGATGTATACTTGTGTATGTGATCAAATTAGCTTGCATTTGATGATGTTATTGTGTCTTTAAGGTTTATTTAATAAAGGGTGCATGAAACAAGTTTTAAATGCTTAAAAATCTCTAAATTTCTTGGGTTTTTCACTTTGCCGAGTCTAGGTGCCGAGTCCTGAGTCGAGTCACCCTCGCTGAGTCCACGCCAAGTCTGAGTCTCGGAACTATGATCAAGATATTTAAACTAGCTCAAAGTGTCTCCTTTGACTTTGCCATTGTGCTTAAAGGAGGACCCCAGTAAATGAAGTAAACTATTGTTTTAAAGTTCTATTACAAGTCATTTCTTGTAAAAATATATAGATGCATTTATTGCCATAGCCTCCATACTTTTTCAACCTCTAACATAAAAATGAGCAAGAATTGATTCACCACAAAAGAATGCCAAATTGAAACTAGGCCTTACCTTGTAGTACTAGCTCAGTCAAACAATAGAGTAGGTCTTGATTTAGACATAAGAATGGATAGATTGGCATCACCATAAATAATTAGATTAGCATTACGTTTCAAGTCCATAAACACAATTATATATGGTTGTGTGTGTGTGTGTCACTAACTTTTCCCTGTTTATGAACCTAGCTAGGCCTCAAAACTATTTAATTTTCTAAATAAACAGTGTATGATAATGTATCTTTTAAAGGTTTCATAGCATAGCAAGTTCTCAGGATGTTAGTTGACTTGTTTGTAATTTCTATCAGAAGGGGTGGGATCGCATCCTGTCTCAAATGGTCAGCCTAACAATTGTTAAAGGAAAGCATTGTGAGATTTAGTTGATTAAATCTCCTTCATTTGTGCTCCTTGGAGAAATGAATTGGATTGATGCAAATTTAAGGGGGTTCTGTTGTGACGTTTTCACACATCGCCCCATTGCAAATGGGCCCCCCCTCTTTTTTTGCTTTCTGCCGTTGTTTTGCTTTAGGATTTTTGGTTTTTTCTCTGAGTCTGTAGATTTGGTAGTGTCGATTTGCCCAAATTTCGCCAAATTCTTGCTAAGAAGTCCATCTTTTCATAGGAAAATGTCTAAGTCCTTCACTCTAAGTATAGGAATCCATGGTGAATAAGCTATCCCAATCGACAATCCAGGAATCCAATCCACAAGTCTCTATTCAAAGCATTTCCTTGGCAAAATTTGTCTTAGTGAGATAAGCTTCTCAAGGAGAGAGAACGTTTTGCTTAGACAGAAAAGCTTCTTAAGGAGGGAGAATGTCCTGTTTAGTGAGATAAGCTCCTCAAGCTCCTCAACGTCCTGTTTAGAGAGATAAGCTCCTCAAGGAGGGAGAATGTCCTGTTTTAGAGAGATAAGCTCCTCAAGGAGGGGAGAATGTTATGTTTTAGTGAGATAAGCTCCTCAATGTCCTGCTTAGTGAGATAAGCTCCTCAAGGAGAGAGAAATTCATGTTTTGGAGAGACAAGCTCCTCAAAACTCAGGGCATAGTAAGATGAGCTTCAGGAAAGGATTACCAAGGCCCATGAAATCCACGCCAAAAGGAAAGAACAGTCATAAATCCATGCCTAGGAAGATGAGAGGAAATCCAAGGAAAACAAGCACCTCATGAAATACATAAGAAAATATTTCAAACTCCTCACCAAATCCATGGAATTGAGGATCTACAAAACAAAATACATGGATTAGTAAAAAGTGCGCCTAACTCCATGAAAACAAGAAGGCATGACTCAAAATGAAATCCATGGAATTAGCAATCTTCACAAGGAAATCCATGGACTCGTCAAAAGTGCACCTACGGACAAGGAGCTCTAAGAAAAGGCAAAGGCATGACTTGAGGATGAAATCCAAGGAAAAGAAATGACTTGAGCATGAAATACATGGAAAAATATCTCAAGCATCTCACCATATACATGGAAAAATATCTCAAGCATCTCACCAAATCCAAGGAATTAAGAATCCACAAAACCAAATACATGGATTCATCAAATGTGCGCCTAGGGAAAAGAGGGAATTCCAAGCAAAGCAAATCCATGACATAATGAAATCCACGCCCAATCCATGTTAAGCTGCCTTTGTGCTAGGTCAAACCTGTTTTCTGTAGAAGCAGGTCATTTTTGACCAAATTAAACTCTGATTTCTGTAGAAGTAGGTCATTTTTGACCAAATTAAACTCTGATTTCTGAACAAGCAGGTTAGTTTTGACCAAGAAAAAATGAGTTTTCTTCTCAAAAGGATCATGATTTCATCTCAAAAAGATGAGAAATTCACTGAGTCAAAACAAGAGCCTATCAAATTAAGGCAGAACTCATCACAAAAAGCAAAGCTTTTCACTGAAAAGAGGGCAGATTTGTTGTAAAAACCAGATTTCTGTAGGAGGTCAATTTTGACCAAGTAAAGATCAGATTTCTTCAGAAAGAGGAGTAGATCTCTTCAAAAAAGAGGCAGATTTCATTGAATAAGTTCGGAAATTCATTAAATCAGATCAGAAATCCTTCGAAACAGAACAAAATTTTTTAGGAAGGAGTGATTTCCCCACAAGTGAATTGAAGAAAATCCTTCGTTTATTCAAGAATTTATAAGTGAAATTGATCAAATCTTGCAAAATCGTTCATGTTTCATTTCATATTACATTGCATTAAGGATTTTATTCCCCTTTGCTATTCAAGGTTTTCCTTTGTTTTCTTAGGAACTGAGGACAAAGATCCGAATGTTTGAGGAGGATTTGTTGTAAAAACCAGATTTCTTTAGAAGGAGGTCAATTTTGACCAAGTAAAGATCAGATTTTTTCAGAAAGAGGAGCGGATCTCTTCAGAAAAGAGGCAGATTTCATTGAATAAGATCGGAAATTCATTAAATCAGATCAGAAATCCATCGAAACAGAACATAATTCTTTAGGAAGGAGTGATTTCCCCATAGGTGAAATGAAGAAAATCCCTCGTTTATTCAAGAATTTATAAGTGAAATTGATCAAATCTTGCAAAATCATTCATGTTTCATTTCATATTACACTGCATTAAGGATTTTATTCCCCTTTGCTATTCAAGGTTTTCCTTTGTTTTTTCAGGGACTGAGGACAAAGATCTGAATGTTCGAGGAGGATGCTTGACAAAGATTTGGATGTTCGAGGTGGATGCAGAGAATTCCAATGTTCCAATGTTCCAATGTCGGAGGAGGCTGCTTCCAACATCAAGAGGACTTCATGAAAGTTCCAATGAAGATGAAGAGAGTTCAAGACTTCTATAACACGAAGAATGAATTCCTTTTCAAAGACATTTCTCCATTCAATGACGCCCTTCTCCTCCCAATGCCCATCAACATAATCAGCACTAAAAGAAGAGGTGCAAAAAGATCTTGTTCCTTTCAAAGACTTCAGTGACACGAAGAGTGCTCGCATCAAGAAGAATTCCACAATCAAGGAATCCAAGATCAAAAGAAGATCAATCACATGGAAAGTCCAAGCCAATACAGGAATCCAGATGAAACACAACACAAGGATGAAAATTCCAAGTCCAACGTACACTTGAGACAAAAGGATAGGATGAGGTGGCATCCAATCACCATCAACCAATCAAAGCATGCATAATACCTAGCCACAAAAGGACAAGATAAGGGAGGCGCCCCAGGATGTGTGTCATGCTTTCATTGGCCAAAATGTTGGCAACCTTTAAGGGTTTCTTTTGACCTAATTTGGGCGTTGATTTCTAGGAAATCAAATCTTAGCCCTTCTTTGTATTTTGGAAGCCTATATAAAGGCCCCTTAGCCTCATTTGTAAAGAGGAGAGGGACATTAGATGGAAAAATATGAGAGGAGATTAGAACATTTCTTCTCCTTAGTCAGTTCTTCTTCTTCTTAGAAATAGTTAGTTCTTGATAGAGTAGAAGCTTTTGAAGCATTGGAGAGATTAGGGCGAAATTGTTGTAAAGACAATACTAGAAATCAATACATGTTCATTGAAGAGTGGTGAAATTTGTGTGATTTTGGGAATGTTAGCATGGTTTCCTATTTCTCTTGGATGATTTGAAGCATTTTTTTGATAAGTTTAGTAGCAGTTCATTGATATGATGAATTCATGTGAAAATATTTGATGAATTCCTTGGTTCATACTTTTTGTGGTTTACTGATGGTAAGCTGTAATGTAAAGTTACCCTGAACCCCATTTTTGCAATAGTTTGATTGTGGATGTTCATTCAAGTTGCGCCAACTGTAGGTACTTGAATGCATATTTGCAGTATGAAAATCCTTCATTTCCTTTGAAGATTGCACTAGTTTCGTGTAGTTGTTGCTCCCATGGCGAAGTGAAGCTTGGTTTAAAGGAGTTTGTCTATCGAAGCATCATTCATCATTTCATTGTCCTTAAGATTAGATTTCCTTAACCCTTTCCCTTTTGTTTTTTTGTGTTTGTTTGAGAGTTCCATTCCTTCACAAATCCCAGGAGTAAAGAGTGATTTCTGTCCACGAAGAAGGAGCAATTTAGCGTAAGTCCCTTTGTGATTACCAGCAAGATCACATCATTTCACTGAGTCTATCCCTGTGCACGTCAAGACCTGACATTCAAGGAACCTTGGAGTAGTCTCATGTCATGTCCCCATTTCCGGCTTGAACACCAAGTGATGAATGGATTAGCCTATTCCTCATTCCCGGAGGCTAATTCTGAATGATAAGCGAATGAATTGGGTTTTGACTAACTCTGGGTGTTATCTTGCAGGTACAATCAAGGATTTTTGAGTCATAATCCACTAAGTCATGAGCAAGGCGCCCATTTTGGTAGAACACACCCATTCTGGCGCCTAGCTTCTAGAGTCACTTCTGGCATTGAAGTTGAGGTTTCAACAGAAGGCGCTCCACCTGAATGGGTTCCTCCAACCAAGCACCTAGATCAGAGATGAACATGAGTAAGGTATAATGAGGTTTTCATGCTTAGGCGCAAATGTCACTCTGACAAGTTTAGATGAGCGCTTAGCTTGGAACAAGGGTTTCAATGTCTCCAGAAGGGTGGCGCTACCTTTGGAGAAGGAGATATCAACTTCTAACACCATAATGCATTTGCAAGTGTTAAGGAAAATGGCTAAGTATAGCCTAGGCGCTCATTCTACATCAGAGTTCCCAAAAGTGCGCCTAGACTCTGAGCATCAAGATTGCATTCATCCTCCAAGTGGATCAAGTGAGTCTCATCTTCATTGAAGATCAAGTAGAAAGATGAAATGATCTTTGCATTGTCAAGATGCTAGGCGTAGATACCAGTTAAAACTACCCCAAATGTGCGCCTAAGATAGGTGCAAGTCATCAAGACTAGTTTAGATACAAGGCGCTCCATCAGGGGGCAAGATCATATTCATTTGAAGTCAAGTTGCTTTCAAATTTCCTTGAAAAGATGATAAGTTGTAACCTAGGCACCAAAACCTCTGTAAATCTTCCAAATATGCGCCTACCCTGTAAGGTGATAAGCTGAGCATCTCAAATCATCAAATGTTAAAGTATGGATCTAGAGGAGTTCACTTCATAAGGCAGTACCACCCAAGGATAAGGATTCATGACTTAGGCGCATTTCCTGGTGAGATCCTCCAAAGCTGGCGCCCCAGTCAAAAGAACCCTAAAACTGCGCCTAAATGTTTCTAGAAGGGTATAAGGTAGTTACATTGCTTGAATTCTCATTGGTCAGAGGAATAGCATTGGGATCCGTGTCAGGGTCTTTGGGTAAGTTTGCCAACTCAAGATGAGTTGTTAAGTGGAATATTCTCTTAAATATGCTTCTTGGAAAACGTGCCTTCATTGCCTTTGGAAGGCCTATAAAAGGAGTTCTTTCATTCATTAGAACATCTTATCTTTGGCGAAATTTCTCTCTGCAAAGCTTTATGCTTGTGATCTTGAGGCCTGCGAGTTTCAAGTGTTGGGTGATGCTCCCTCAACTGACAAGGTGATGCTCTCTTGTTGCATTGTGAGGTGTTGACATGTAGTTGACATCATCAGGTTCAATTGAAGTGATCTACATCAGTTAGAGTGATAGAGTTAGTTGTGAAGAAGTTGAAAGTATTGTATACATCTAGGCTTCAAGGCCTTTCCTTGTAATCCCTTTGAATAAGATTGTATATTCATGCCATTGAGGGCATCATCATTGTAATAAGACATTTGCATTGAATTGGATCAAACAATAATACAAGTGCCCAACTTCAAGTTGATTCATGCAAGTTGCCTTTGTTAACTTTCATATGTGATGTTAAGTAGATTTAGTGATTGAAGACTTAAGTGCAAGTAAATTTGTTTAAGTAAGAAAAAATTTTAGTTAGTTCTAGTTGGGTATCTTATAGTGGTATCAGAGCTTGGATCCTGCCAGCCTCTGGGTTATGCAGCCACCTGAAGTAGGTCCACATAGGTATGATACAAGAAGAGCTAGGCAAGAACAACAATAGGTACATCATACAGAAGCCCCAGCTAACATGGTTGATGAAAGAAGTAGAAGTCCGCTTGCTGTTGGTGAACGTGAAGCATGGGAGATGTTTAGAAACATTGCCGTTGGACAACAACAAACAACTCAAATATTGCAACAAGTCCTACAATCCCTTCAAAACATGGATCAAGGTGAAGTAGCTGGACAAGATCGTAGAGATGCAGTTAGACATGAGAGACAAGGAAGACATGTTGATGATGATGCTGCTAGTGCAAGAGGTAGAAGAGTTCGCACACGAACTCCTACAGCTGATAGGCCTCTAAGACCAACTTTCCTTCCACCACCACCTGAACAAGGCAATGAAGCTGATGAAGAGTTTGATGCGGAAGAGCAGAATAACTTTGAAGATGAAGTAGCACTCTTTGCAGATCTCTATGCCAGATTACCAGATCGTGTTCGGGAAATGATGACTTTCAATGAATATTGCCGACAGAAGAGGGAAGATAGGGACAGGCGTGGTAGAGCTAGAGGCTTTCATCCTAGAAGGGATGATGATACAAAGGAGTATAAAGAAGCCTTAAATCGAGTTCCCATTCCTACCTTTGATGGAAGTGGTAAGCTCAGTGCTAGAGCTTGGGTAAACAAGCTGGATACATACCTTTCTCTTAAACCTTTAACAGAAAAGAAGGCAATTCATTTTGCTACAATGCATCTTGAAGGATTGGCTTATGAAGGTGGCATCATGGCCTAGTCTCTCAACATCATGATAGGATAGAATCCTATGATGAGTTTGTAACCAAGTTGATTCAAAGGTTTGATAGGAAAGACACTAAAGTGTACTATCGTGAACTAGCTCAACTCAAGCAAGAAGGAAAGGTTGTGCAGTATGTAAATGAGTTTCAGAAGATAGCAGTGATGGTACCTGACATGATTGACCGAAGAATCACTATGTTGTTCATTGAGGGATTGAACAGTCAGATTAAACCATTAGTTAAGGTACAACGGCCAGCAAACTTGGAAGAAGCAATTGACTTTTCTCTTGATCTTGATACTACTCCCGTATACTAGCCTAAGAGGAAGTTCTATAAAGGCGTTAGCTCTACTCAAAGGAAACCCTCATTTCCTCAAAGGATGACTCAAGGTACATTTGCAGCGGAAAGAGATGAGTTGAGAAGGAAAAAACTCTGCTTTTCTTGCAAGTAACCTTGGGAACCAGACACAGGTGCCTTGGTAAAGGTAAAGCTCATTTGATTGAAGTGGTATTTGATGATGGAAGTGAAGAGGAGTCACTAAGTGACTAAGAGTCAACTCAGAGTGAAGAGGAAGTACATGAACAACCAACTCTTAATGTTGTCTCGGAAGGGACAACTGACAAAATAACATTAGCAACTATTTCAGGAGTACCTAAATATCATGCCTTCCGCATAAGAGGAGTTGTGAAAGTTAGAGAGTTACCTGTCTAATTGATAGTGGTGCTACTCACAACTTTATAGATGAAGGTTTGGTAGCAAGGCGGGGTCTAACAGTTGAAGATTTCAAATAGTAGTTGCTGATGGTTTCCTGATGAGTTGTACCAGAAAGGTGACCCAGCTGCAAATTCAAATGGGTGATTATTCTTTACAGGATGATTTCTATGTAGTTGGGCTTGGGCATATTGACATGGTGCTTGGAGTACAATGGTTACATTCACTTGGAAAGATAGTCTAGGACTTTCAGAAGATGGAATTGGAGTTCATGCATGAGGGAAGGAAGATCAAACTAAAATCAGTGTCTGATGGAAACCCTAGAGTTGTCTCGGCCAAACGCATGGAAGCATTATTCAGGCATAATGACATTGAGTGGGCAGCACAGGTTTGCATCAAGGACAACTAGATTCTCTTTGCTGAAGAACTTTATCTTGCTAATATCCAGACAATGTTGGATAAGCATGGTAAGGTGTTTAGGGATATACCTTCGGCATACCTCCTGATAGAGGTTTTGAGCATGTCATTGAATTGGAGGATGGGACAAAACCCGTCAACATTGCACCCTATCGGCATCCAAGACATTTCAAAATTGAAATTGAGAAGACGATCAAAGAATTGATCGAGATGGGGCACATTAGGCCATCATCAAGTCCATTTGCATCATCTGTGGTGCTAGTGAAGAAGGATGGAACAATGCGGATGTGTATTGACTATCGCACATTGAACAAGAAGACCATCAAGAATAGGTATCCAATACCTAGGATTAATGAACTACTTGATGAGCTGCATGGAGCAATCTATTTCTCAAAGATAGATCTTCGATCTGGTTACCATCAAATTTGTGTTCGTGAAGAAGACATTCCAAAGACAGCATTCAGATGCCATTACGGACATTATGAATTTATGGTGATGCCATTTGGATTGACAAATGCACCAGCCACTTTCCAGTCCTGCATGAATCATGTTTTTAATAAACAGTTGAGGAAGTACCTGTTGGTTTTCTTCGACGATATCTTGATCTACAACAAGACACGGGAAGAACATCTCCAACACTTAGATGAAGTTTTGAACGTCATGGAGAATCAATCTTTGTATGCAAAGATGTCTAAGTGTGATTTTGGCTTGAAGGAGATTCTATATCTGGGACATGTGATCGGAGCTAATGGTGTGAAAGTTCAGGAGGAAAAGATTGAAGCCATTTGCAATTGGCCAGTTCCCAGGAACGTATCTGAACTAAGAGGTTTTCTTGGCCTCTGCAGCTATTACAGAAGATTTGTTAAAGGATTCTCCCAGCTTGCTGCACCTTTAACAAATCTGACAAAGAAAGGTGCTTTCATTTGGTCAGTGGAAGCTCAAGCTGCATTTGACAGATTGAAAGAAGTAATGAGTACAACACTAGTGCTGGCTTTGCTAGATTTTACTAAGTCGTTTGTTCTAGAATGTGATGCTTCTGGAGAAGGCATTGGAGCAATATTGATGCAAGATCGTCATCCCATCACATTCGAGAGCAGGAAGTTGAAGGATTCAGAAAGATTGTACTTAACTTATGACAAAGAGATGCTGGCAATCATGCATGCTTTGGCTAAATTTCGCCAGTATCTAGTTGGATCTAAGTTTGTGGTCAGAACTGATCGCAACAGTTTGAAATACTTCATAGGGCAGAAGGATTTGAATGAAAGATAGCGGAAGTGGTTTGTTAAAATACAGGCATATGATTTTGACATTGAGTATGTAAAAGGCAAGAAGAATGTGGTAGCCGATGCCTTGTCTAGAAAACCTGCCATTTGTGCCCTGAGCGAAGTTTCAGTTGATTGGAAGTCTCAGCTTCTAGTTGAGTACTCCAAGTCTAAATTTGCTTGTGAGATCATGGATGGAGTCATTCAGGATGATAGGTACAAGGTGGTTGATGATATCATCTATTACAAAGATAGAATCTATCTGACTCCTAAATCGGAGTTGAAGCAACAGATTTTGCGGACATACCATGATACTCCACTTGCAGGACACCCTGGCTACTTCAAAACCTACAGACAGATCAAGGAAAGGTTCACTTGGAAAGGTCTGAAGGAAGAAGTTCTCTAGTATGTCAGGGAGTGTCTGACTTGTCAACAGAATAAGCTAGAGCATACATTTCCAGTAGGGTTACTCCAACCACTACCAATTCCAGAACATAAGTGGGAGAGTATCTCTAAGGACTTCATCACAGGTCTTCCGAAGGTGAATGGGAGAGACTGCATTCATGTAGTTGTGGACAGGTTAACCAAGTATGCTCACTTCTTTGCAATTCCAGTTGAGACATCAGCATTGCAAGTAGCTGATTTATTCTTTCGTGAAGTCTTCAGACTACATGGCCTTCCTCAGACCATAGTCAGTGATAGAGATAGCCAGTTCATGAGTGTATTCTGGAGAGAGCTATTTCGACTAGCTGGAACTAACTTGACACCAAGCACTAGTTATCATCCTCAAACTGATGGACAGACTGAAATTGTAAATAAATGGCTTGAGGGATACTTGAGAAACTATGTATCTGATCATCAACGTGCTTGGATTAAGTGGCTACATCTGGGTGAATACTGCTACAACACCACTTTCCACATGTCAATTGGCATGACTCCCTTTCGAGCTTTGTATGGGTTTGAGGTAGTTTCATTTGTTCATCTGGCACTGGATGATAGTAGAGCTCCCCGAGCAAGAGACTTGATGAAAGATACTCAAGATATTTTGAGAGTCCTTAAGGACAATTTGCAAAGGGCTCAAAACCAACAAAAGTTGTATGCCGACAAACACCGAATTGAACGAAGCTTTGAAGTAGGTGATATGGTATTTCTGCACCTTCAGCCATATAGGCAAAGTACTTTGAAGAAGTCAGGTGCGGAGAAATTGAAACCTAGGTTCTACGGACCCTACAAGGTGTTGAGAAGAGTAGGGGAAGTGGCATATGAACTTGACTTGCTAGCAGGAAGCCGCATACACAATGTGTTTCATGTGTCATGTCTGAAAAAGGCACTAGGTCAACATGTGGTTTCATCAGAAGAACTACCACCACTCGATGAAGAAGGAATGCTTGCACTTGAACCTGAGAGTGTGGTGGATATGAGGGAGAAGAAACTGCGCAACCGGAGCATAAGGGAATATTTGGTGAAATGGAAAGGGTTGCCGATGGAGGATGCAACTTGGGAAGGAGAAACGATTTTGGAGCATCTTAACCTTCAATTGCTTGAGGACAAGCAATCCCGGGAAGGGGAGACTGTCATGCCCCCATTTCTGGCTTGAACACCAAGTGATGAATGAATTAGCCTATTCCTCATTCCCAGAGGCTAATTCTGAATGATAAGGGAATGAATTGGGTTTTGACTAACTCTGGGTGTTATCTTGCAGGTACAATCAAGGAGTTTTGAGTCATAATCCACTAAGTCATGAGCAAGGCGCCCATTTTGGCAGAACACACCCATTCTGGCGCCTAGCTTCTAGAGTCACTTCTGGCATTGAAGTTGAGGTTTCAACAGAAGGCGCTCCACCTGAATGGGTTCCTCCAACCAAGCACCTAGATCAGAGATGAACATGAGTAAGGTATAATGAGGTTTTCATGCTTAGGCGCAAATGTCACTTTGACAAGTTTAGATGAGCGCTTAGCTTGGAACAAGGGTTTCAATGTCTCTAGAAGGGTGGCGCTACCTTTGGAGAAGGAGATATCAACTTCTAACACCATAATGCATTTGCAAGTGTTAAGGAAAATGGCTAAGTATAGCCTAGGCGCTCATTCTACATTAGAGTTCCCAAAAGTGCACCTAGACTCTGAGCATCAAGATTGCATTCATCCTCCAAGTGGATCAAGTGAGTCTCATCTTCATTGAAGATCAAGTAGAAAGATGAAATGATCTTTGCATTGTCAAGATGCTAGGCGCAGATACCAGTTAAAACTACCCCAAATGTGCGCCTAAGATAGGTGCAAGTCATCAAGACTAGTTTAGATACAAGGCGCTCCATCAGGGGGCAAGATCATATTCATTTGAAGTCAAGTTGCTTTCAAATTTCCTTGAAAAGATGATAAGTTGTAACCTAGGCACCAAAACCTCTGTAAATCTTCCAAATATGCGCCTACCCTGTAAGGTGATAAGCTGAGCATCTCAAATCATCAAATGTTAAAGTATGGATCCAGAGGAGTTCACTTCATAAGGCAGTACCACCCAAGGATAAGGATTCATGACTTAGGCGCACTTCCTGGTGAGATCCTCCAAAGTTGGCGCCCCAGTCAAAAGAACCCTAAAATTGCGCCTAAGTGTTTCTAGAAGGATATAAGGTAGTTACATTGCTTGAATTCTCATTGGTTAGAGGAATAGCATTGGGATCCGTGTCAGGGTCTTTGGGTAAGTTTGCCAACTCAAGATGAGTTGTCAAGTGGAATATTCTTGTAAATATGCTTCTTGGAAAATGTGCCTTCATTGCCTCTGGAAGGCCTATAAAAGGAGTTCTCTCATTCATTAGAACATCTTATCTTTGGCGAAATTTCTCTCTGCAAAGCTTTATGCTTGTGATCTTGAGGCCTATGAGTTTCAAGTGTTGGGGTGATGCTCCTTCAATTGACAAGGTGATGCTCCCTTGTTGCATTGTGAGGTGTTGACATGCAGTTGACATCATCAGGTTCAATTGAAGTGATCTACATCAGTTAGAGTGATAGAGTTAGTTGTGAAGAAGTTGAAAGTATTGTATACATCTAGGCTTCAAGGCCTTTCCTTGTAATCCCTTTGAATAAGATTGTATATTCATGCCATTGAGGGCATCATCATTGTAATAAGGCATTTGCATTGAATTGGATCAAACAATAATACAAGTGCCCAACTTCAAGTTGATTCATGCAAGTTGCCTTTGTTAACTTTCATATGTGATGTTAAGTAGATTTAGCGATTGAAGACTTAAGTGCAAGTAAATTTGTTTAAGTAAGAAATTTTTTTTAGTTAGTTCTAGTTGGGTATCTTACATCTCATTTGATCACATAGTTTAGCATCTAAGATACTTTGTTCAAGAGAGGATAGAATACTTAGTGTTTTATTCTAAATGTTGCTGCAGTCATAATTGGCGCTAGGAGGGTCGTGCAAGGAATTACTCCGTTATTCCGGGCATGAACTACAAATTACTCTATTCATTCCGGGTTGAAAGAAGGATTGCTACATCCATTTCGAGTCATTTCTCCATCAAATGCTCAACAGAAGCGAGAAGGAATGCTTAATGAATTCTGGATCGTGAATGTGGAACCAAAGTGAGCTTTTAAAGAAAAATTCGAGATTTGCTAGATCTCTCATATGTGGAAAAATACGAAAAAAAGTAGAAAACTCAAAATAAAAAAAATAGACATTGATTTGTCAAGACCTTCAAGGTAGTTCAATGTGGATCATCCTCAGGTTAATCTTATCCGGCTTTGGTGGAATTTGAATGCACGACTTCAGCCCAAGAGTTTGGATGACTTTGCGTCAAGGAAGGGATGTAGAATTCATGACACCAATGGACACGAGGAGCTATATTATGTAACATTTTTATCAAGGATGGAATTAGCATTGCAAGGGAAAATTTCCTTTTCACAGGCGCACGAGCCGATTGTTCCTGCAAAGGTGGTGCCCGAAGTTTTAGTTGATGAAAGAAAATTCTTCATAAGTTTCAAGGAAATGATCAAGAAGAGATTGAGCATTGAGAAGGACTTGCCTGCAAAAGAAATGTTGATTCCTGGTGGTTGGTGTAGGATTCATAACACAACTCATTCAGAAATCACATGTTCATCTTGTGAGGAAGCTATTCATCAAGTGAAGAACAATTAAGGTGGGAAGAAGAATCTAAGGTATGACTAAGACTGGACATCTTGTGGAGCAAATGTCTTCAAGGAATCAATTCAACATCCAAAGGAGTAGACGTTCCCATTTTATCCAATAATGAAGATAGCATAAGTGACCTTGATAATCAAGTGGAGATTCCATTTGCACATCTTCTTCCAAGAAAGAAAGAGCTTGCTGAAGAAGAAGTTGAAAAGGGGATAAAGGATATTCAAACAAAGGTAGTTGATGATCAAAGTGTTGATTCCTTGATCAAAGGGGAAGGAAATGAATGCTTGCCCATGCTACAAGAGGAAGTCATTGAAGATGAATCACAAGAAGTTTCAAGTGTCCTTGGAGAGGAAGAAAATCACATGGATATGTTGAATGAAGAATTACAAGCTGTTAAGTCCAAGAGTGAAGAACAATTCGAAGGGGCACTGGAAGATCCAAAGAATGAAGTGCATGAACTAATGCCAAAGTTGTTCCAAGATGGACGAGTTGTTGCAAGAGGAATGACCCATCATCAACTTCGACCTCCCAATGTGTTGGTGAAAAGCAAACAATATCCACCGGAAAACGAAGTATCCCAGGTTGTTTCTTTCCTTGCTTTTAGTTGTGAAAAGTATGAATTTGATTATGGAAACTTAGGAAGAACAACTTGTGGATAAATCATGGAACTTTTGAATTGCCACAATTGATAATTTTACGTGAAAGTTTTGCTTGAGTATGAGAAGTGTATTGTGCAAGATCTTTTCTCCGAATTCAAAGATGAACTCGCTAGATTTTAAATTGTCACTTGTGCATTATTGCTCCTATTCATTTTGGGAAATCATGTTAGATCATGTATATATTTAAGTCTTGTTCGCTTTTTGCTTGGTTAGATAGGTTTCATTTCTGTTGCTTTGGTTTAAATTTTTGTTCTTTTGCTTTCCTTAGAATAGACGTCTCTAGTTTTATTTTATAGCTCGCGTTGGTTAGTTGTTTTCCGGGGTTCCCAACTTGTGAAAAGGGTGATGAAACTTTCAAGAAATACAATTTGGCATATCTTTAGTGAAGTTCATTCCTTGGATAAATATTCATGAAATTCTTTAGAATCAGAGGATGTTTTTTCTCTAACTTTATCGTCAGGTTAGGATTTGTACTTGATTCGGAAAGGAATCATTAATTGTGTCTTGACACTGATATCTTGCGATTACACATATTTTTGTTATTGTTTTATTGATTTCTCTTAGTTTTCCCTTGAGAAACTTGAGTCATAAATCGGAAGTTTATTATGGACTCCATTGTTAGTATTGAATAAGTGTGACTTCTTGTTCTTGGGAGAGGAATTCATTGTCATGTCCCCATATCAAGACACTGTTAAAGTAAAGATTTGAACATGATAAAGATGGTTTGTAAAATATTATTTGGGATAATAGAAATAATTACATACATTATATATTATTTAATAAATAATATTATTGTATGAATATTTTATTATAATTAAAATATAATATCCATATTATAAATAACAATATATATAAATATATCTAATAATATAAATACGAATATTCTTATAATTATCTTACATTATAATATAAATACAAATAATATAATATAAACATATATCATTTATTATGATATAAATGATATAGTATAAATAATATAAAATATATCATATATCATTTATTATAATATAAATGATATAATGTAAATATAAATAAAATAAATAAACATCTTTTAACCTATCCTCTTATGATAACGGAGTTAGGTATGGTTAGAACTAGTTTTACCACAAAAGGGAATTAATATAAAGTAATAAAAATAATAAGAGACATACCTCTTCAAACATATCCCTTGAAAGGGAAATAAATAAAGGTTGTGAAATAGAAGGAAATCATCATAGGAAGAAAGAAGTAATAAAATGAAATAAATAAATAGCTATGAAGTCAATAAAGGCAATAAAAAAGAAACAACATTAGAATTCATCAAAGATGCAGCAAGAAGATATCACAAGGAAGTCACGGGGGCAGCCAAGGCAAGTTTGCAACTATCACAGGTACGCTGTTCATTAAGTAATTAAATATATAATATAATATATGTTAGTAATATTTAATATTTCAGTATATATTGTATAAGGTAAATAATGAACTTAGAAAGGAATGAAATTAAATAAATAAAGATATGTCAATAGGTAAATAGCATTTCATGATTATGAATGAGAAATATAATGCTAGAATAATATAATTATGGCAGAAAAAAATTAATTATGATTAGTAGTGAAATAAGGTATTGGTTAATTGTCTCATGCTTGAAAGTAAATATGAATGATATAAACTATATGATAATAATGTGAATATAAGGCAATGAAACCATTTATATGTCAAAAATAAGCATAAAATGAATTATCAATGAAGCCTAGTATGAGGCTATCAATAAGAATAAATTGAGATTCCATGAAAGAACAAGAATCTAGATGTAAAGATCTCAAATTGATAAAATTGTGGCTCACAAACTCATGATGTAATCAAAAGGATGTTCAAGCCTCATCCTTAATCACTTTAATCAACCCATGAGTATGGGGTTAAGTTAAGGATGTAAAATTGGACCTAGGTGACCCTCAAGTGGATGAAGAACACCGGGTGTGTGTGAAGTCCCTTGAGCCAAGAGACGAAGAACTCCGCGTGTGAGTGAAGCTCTTGGGCCTATGGTATTATGAGCTCATAATAAATGTGCCGACGGTTGGTGACTCTCAATGGGATGAAGAATGCCGGGTGTTGCGTGAAGTTCCATTGAGCCAAATGGTGAAGGACCCCGGGTGTTGGGAGAAACCTTTGGGCCTCTGTGTGGGATGGTTAACGCCTTAACAAACCATGCTCATGTGGAAGACAAGGTTGATTAATGATAGGGCTAACCAAGATCTCTCTTTAGATTATGCATGGGAACGATGAGAGAAATAATATGAATATGAAATGTATGAACTTCATATGAATCATAACTATAAGTATAGAGATGAAATATATGTGATTATAATTAAAGATTATAAGCCTTAAATACAATTGTGGAAAATATATGAGTTTGATACTTAGTTATTAACTCTAAATATGAAAAGAAGAATTGAATATTAATGTTCTCTTTTGTAAGCTGAAATTTTGTGCAAGGTTAAGGAAAATTTTGACTTACCAGAAGGGGACATTACATTCATTGTTTAGCATAACTTGAAGTATCTAAAGATCTTATACTTTACATGTCTTAATGATCCCGAAGTTTTTAAGTAAGTCTTGGTGAGCTTGAATTAAGTGAACATCTTAAGGTAGTTCATGGTTTCACTCCATTTCATTATGCATCATTCCTGTATATTTCTACCTTTCCATTACCCTCACCACCTCATGCAAGCAATAAAAGCCTCCATCCACTTTGCCTTCCCCATCAAATAATGAACTCAAGACTAGTGTCCAAATCATACACAGTCCTATTTTTTTCACCATGTACTCCAAACAATTAACTATCAAGGTAAAGATTTAAGTCCTTTTTGAACAAGGTATTTGGAGTTCATCCATGTCAATATCCATTCATATAGCCTTGGATATATACCCCAAGGTAAGCAAGGTCAAGTTGTTAATATTTCATCCACTTTCCGCCATCCGTCTTACCTTCACTTTTTCCAATTTCCATCATCCAATCCCTTTATCCATCTATCCATTTCCTAATCATGATCAACAGATGCATGAGCTGTCTAAACAAGAAGATTACACCCATCCACCCATCCCATAGTTTCAAGAAATAAATATTTGGATGCCCGTACCCATGAGAAAGAAAATCTTAAGGATCTTTATACCTTAGAGCACAAATCAAAGCAAGGCATATTCAAATAGCTACTTCATTCCATATTTCCATAAGAAAAAGCAAAAGTTTGGGTACCTAAGTTAACAAGCCAAATTAAAAGAGGCTTTCGCATCCAAGAATCCATCTTCCATCCATTCCACCCCATTTCCATTCTATCCAAAATTTCAAGTTACTTCATCCCACGAAATAAAATCAAAAGAAAGTTCTAAGTTTGTGTGGGTCATGAAGTCAACACCTCATACATTCACCAGCTATCACTCTCGTTCCTTCATACACCTCATCCGCTTGTAAGCTTCAAAATTTAGTTCGGTATGTGCAAACATTGATCATGGTTTCATTGCATTTCATATTCCACATATTCCACCATCTTCCATATTCCACCTCTCACTTGGTCTATGTTTTTGAATACCACCTTCCATTGATTCCATGTTTCGTATAATCCACATCATAATCCATTATTTCCATAATCCGTATCATCATCCGCCATTCCTTATCAACATCAGTCAACATAATTACATGACATGGTTTTTGTATGGACTATTCCTTTCATGGAACTAGACGCTTGAGTCCCTTCCATTCATATTCCCTCCTCCCATGCAAAAGGTAAAAAAAAAAAAAGAAAAAAGAAAGAAAAAAGAAAATAGTAAAGAGAAATTCTTTCATCCACAGGTGAAAACCACCCTTTTGGCGCCTTGGATAAGTACCATGATGAAAACTTGTCAAACAGGCGTCATGTGTAAAGACACATTGTCTCTTTCCATCCCATTGTACTATTTCCATACTATTATCCATTACACCCGTATACACATATACCCTTCCATTCATCCTCCCTCCATGAACTTACATAGCTTGATACAAGCAAACTTAGATGATCTTCGTCTCTAAGGGATGGAAATAAATGCAACTACACACACTTGGATCTTTGAGTTATGAATGGTTGTACTAAGCTTTTAATTCCGATTCCCTGAATCATGTTTTCATGTTTGTTCAATCTAACATGTGGGTGTACGCAAAAAGTTTCGTCTCTGTGATGCTTGTTTATCATATCAAAGGTAGCGCTAGATGTTGTGACGTTTTCACACATCGCCCCATTGCAAATGGGGACCCCCTCTTTTTTTGCTTTCTGTCGTTGTTTTGCTTTAGGATTTTTGGTTTTTCTCTGAGTTTGTAGATTTGGTAGTGTCGATTTGCCCAAATTTCGCCAAATTCTTGCTAAGAAGTCCATCATTTCATAGGAAAATGTCTAAGTCCTTCACTCTAAGTATAGGAATCCATGGTGAATAAGCTATCCCAATCGACAATCCAGGAGTCCAATCCACAAGTCTCTGTTCAAAGCCCAATTCTGAGTCCAATCCACAAGTCTCTGTTCAAAGCCCAATTCTGAGTCCAATCTAGGGTCCTAAGCTCACTTTAACTTAAGCATTTCCTTGGCAAAATTTGTCTTAGTGAGATAAGCTCCTCAAGGAGAGAGAACGTCTTGCTTAGACAGATAAGCTCCTTAAGGAGGGAGAATGTCCTGTTTAGTGAGATAAGCTCCTCAAGCTCCTCAACGTCCTGTTTAGAGAGATAAGCTCCTCAAGGAGGGAGAATGTCCTGTTTTAGAGAGATAAGCTCCTCAAGGAGGGAGAATGCCATGTTTTAGTGAGATAAGCTCCTCAATGTCTTGCTTAGTGAGATAAGCTCCTCAAGAAGAGAGAAATTCATGTTTTGGAGAGACAAGCTCCTCAAAACTCAGGGCTTAGCAAGATGAGCTTCAGGAAAGGATTACCAAGGCCCATGAAATCCACGCCAAAAGGAAAGAACAGTCATAAAATCCACGGCTAGGAAGATGAGAGGAAATCCAAGGAAAACAAGCACCTCACGAAATACATGAGAAAATATCTCAAGCTCCTCACCAAATCCATGGAATTGAGGATCTACAAAACAAAATACATGGATTAGTAAAAAGTGTGCCTAACTCCAAGAAAACAAGAAGGCATGACTCAAAATGAAATCCATGGAATTGGCAGTCTTCACAACGAAATCCATGGACTCCTCAAAAGTGTGCCTAAGGACAAGGAGCTCTAAGCAAAGGCAAAGGCATGACTTGAGGATGAAATCCAAGGAAAAGAAATGACTTGAGCATGAAATACATGGAAAAATATCTCAAGCATCTCACCAAATACATGGAAAAGTATCTCAAGCATCTCACCAAATCCAAGGAATTAAGATTCCACAAAACCAAATACATGGATTCATCAAATGTGTGCCTAGGGAAAAGAGGGAATTCCAAGCAAAGCAAATCCATGACATAATGAAATCCACGCCCAATCCATGTTAAGCTTCCTTTGTGCTAGGTCAGCCAATAGATGAGCTTGAGCAGCTTAATCAAACAATCAGATCTCTTGTGCTAGGTCGGCCAAGTGAGAAGCTTGAGCAGCTTAGCTAGGTCAGCCTCCAAAAGGTGAATTCAACCATATTTATAGGCAATTTGAAGTCATTTCTTTTCTTTTCCAAGCAAAGTCTTTCCCTAAGTCTTTCATTTCAACATCAAAAGACAAACTTCTTCATCATATTCAGGCGGATTTCTTCCTCAAGAGCAGCTTTCTAAAGGAGAAGAACAGATTTCTTTATCAAAAGCAGGTCTCTTCAGCCAAGCAAAGACATATCTCTACATTCAAAGGCAGATTTTGATCAAGAACAAAGGGCAGGGCAGGTATCAAGGCACTGATTTCTTCATATCAGACCAGATTTCTTCACCTCCAAGGTTGATTTCTCCACATTCTAAAGCAGAAATACCAAGAAAAATGCAGATTTCTTCCTCAAGAGCAGACTTCTTCACCAACAAAAGGCAGATTTCTTCATTGAAGACCCTTTCTTTGTCAAAAGACAGAGGTTTCTCCATTAAAACCAGAGATTTCATGGGATTTTCAGATTTCTTCTTCAAGTGAAAAGGCAGTTTTCTTCAGAGAGAAGTGAGGTTTTCTTCAACAAAGAGGCAGTTTTATCAATCCAAGGGCAAACTCTCCTCAAATTTCTTCATTAAACTCGGATTTTCATGCCCAAAGGGCAGGGTTAGCATCGAAAAAACCAGACCTTTTTCATCAAAAGCAGAGATTTTCAGACCTTTCTTCATCAAAATCAGAGAGTTTCATAAAAAAATCAGACCCATGAATCATCATAAAAGGCAGATTTGATCAATCCATTTGAAGATTTCCTTCATCAAAGAGGCAGATTTTCATCAAAGAAGAAAGAAATTTTCATTAAGCCAAGACAGATTTTCATTAAAAGACTAAGATTTCCATCAAAATCAGACCTTTTCTTCACCACAAAAACCTGATTTCTGTAGAAGCAGGTCATTTTTGACCAAATTAAACTCTGATTTCTGTAGAAGCAGGTCATTTTTGACCAAATTAAACTCTGATTTCTGAACAAGCAGCTCAGTTTTGACCAAGAAAAAATCTGTTTTCTTCTCAAAAGGATCAGGATTTCATCTCAAAAAGATCAGAAATTCACTGAGTCAAAACAAGAGCCTATCAAATTAAGGCAGAACTCTTCACAAAAAGCAAAGCTTTTCACTGAAAACAGGGCAGATTTGTTGTAAAAACCAGATTTCTTTAGAAGGAGGTCAATTTTGACCAAGTAAAGATCAGATTTTTTCAGAAAGAGGAGCAGATCTCTTCAGAAAAGAGGCAGATTTCATTGAATAAGATCGGAAATTCATTAATTCAGATCAGAAATCCATCGAAACAGAACATAATTCTTTAGGAAGGAGTGATTTCCCCATAGGTGAAATGAAGAAAATCCCTCGTTTATTCAAGAATTTATAAGTGAAATTGATCAAATCTTGCAAAATCATTCATGTTTCATTTCATATTACACTGCATCAAGGATTTTATTCCCCTTTGCTATTCAAGGTTTTCCTTTGTTTTTTCAGGAACTGAGGACAAAGAGCTGAATGTTCGAGGAGATGCTTGACAAAGATCCGGATGTTCGAGGTGGATGCAGAGAATTCCAACATTCCAATGCCAGAGAAAGAGGCTACTTCCAACATCAAGAGGACTTCATGAAAGTTCCAATGAAGATGAAGAGAGTTCAAGACTTCAATAACACGAAGAATAAATTCCTTTTCAAAGACATTGCTCCATTCAGTCACGCCCTTCTCCTCCCAACGCCCATCAACATAATCAACACTAAAGGAAGAGGTGCACAAAGATCTTGTTCCTTTCAAAGACTTCAGTGACACGGAGAGTGCTCGCATCAAGAAGAATTCCACAATCAAGGAATCCAACATCAAAAGAAGATCAATCACATGGAAAGTCCAAGCCAATACAGGAATCCAGATGAAACACAACACAAGGATGAAAATTCCAAGTCCAAAGTACACTTGAGACAAAAGGGCAGGATGAGGTGGCATCCAATCACCTTCAACCAATCAAAGCATGCCAAGTACCTAGCCACAAAAGGACAAGATAAGGGAGGCACCCCAAGACATGTGTCATGCTTTTGTTGGCCAAAATGTTGGCAACCTTATCTTCTTTCTCACCTACCTCTTTTTTAGGGTTTCTTTTGACCTAATTTGGGCGTTGATTTCTAGGAAATCAAATCTTGGCACTTCTTTGTATTTTGGAAGCCTATATAAAGGCCCATTAGCCTCATTTGTAAAGAGGAGAGGGACATTAGATGGAAAAATATGAGAGGAGGAGATTATAACATTTCTTTTCCTTAGTCAGTTCTTCATAGAAATAGTTAATTCTTGATAGAGTAGAAGCTTTTGAAGCATTGGAGAGATTATGGCGAAATTGTTGTAAAGACGCTACCAGAAATCAATACATGTTCATTGAGGAGTGGTGAAATTTGTGTTTTTTTGGGATGTTAGCATGGTTTCCTATTTCTCTTGGATGATTCGAAGCATTTTTTTGATAAGTTTAGTAGCAGTTCATTGATATGATGAATTCATGTGAAAATATTTGATGAATTCCTTGGTTCATACTTTTTGTGGTTTACTGATGGTAAGCTGTAATGTAAAGTTAGCCTGAACCCCATTTTTGCAATAGTTCGATTGTGGATGTTCATTCAAGTTGCGCCAGCTGTGGGTACTTGAATGCATATTTGCAATATGAAAATCCTTCATTTCCTTTGAAGATTGCACTAGTTTTGTGTAGTTGTTGCTCCCATGGCGAAGCAAAGCTTGGTTTCAAGGAGTTTGTCTATCGAAGCATCATTCATCATTTCATTGTCCTTAGATTAGATTTCCTTAACCCTTTCCCTTTTTTTTTGTGTTTGTTTGAGAGTTCCATTCCTTCACAAATCCCAGGAGTAAATAGTGATTTCTGTCTATGAAGAAGGAGCAATTTAGCGTAAGTTCCTTTGTGATTACCAGCAACATCACATCATTTCATTGAGTCTATCCCTGTGCACGTCAAGACCTGACATTCAAGGAACCTTGGAGTAGTCTCATTTGATCACATAGTTTAGCATCTAAGATACTTTGTTCAAGAGAGGATAGAATACTTAGTGTTTTATTCTAAATGTTGCTGCTGTCATAAAACACACATCGACAGGTTCCTTCCTGATTCTATTGTTACAACTTATTTGTTTGTTCAGGACCTGTTTCTGGTTTTTGAGTTCATCTGGGTGTTTTTCATATAGAGAATTATGTTCAATTTAAGAGTGTTGAGAATATGTAAGGGACATGCAGGAGATATTTGTCTTGTCAAGATCAAAGAAAAGATTCATTTGCTAGTGTTAAAACATGTTGAGATATTGAATTTGATCTTGACCATGTCGATGCTGCTGCTATTGGTGAGACTACTTTTAATGACGTTGTTACTTGTTACTTGTGCAACTATTTTTCATGACTTTGTTGTTTCTGGTTCTGTGGAGTTCTTATTGCTATTAGTTGTCAGTTCCTATTCAAAATTTTAATTTTTCTCCTAATTTAGGCAAAGTTTGATATTTTGATGTGTCTGGTAGCATAGAACGGGTTGCTTTTTGACTCTAGACTAATTTATTTTTGTTGAATCTTAAATATCCAGTTTATAAGTGTTGTATATGCTTCACTGGATCTACAGTCTATTTTTCAGTTTCCTAGTTGTGATTCGGTACTGTAAGCATTTCTAGAGAAATATCATTTTGAGAACATCAATACAAAAAAATGTATTTTAATTTTTCATTAATGGTATTTAGACCTGGCTGAAGGACAAAATTATGTTTACAAATATAAACTTGAAAATTCCAAAAGCAATATGGAAATTGTTATGGTAAAAAAGCAAGTTCTCGAGTCCAAAGAAAGACTACATAATGTTGTTGAAAAATGTTGCTCCAATACAAAATGGTTAAAAATAAAGTTCTCTACATTGTAAAATGGTCTGAAAAAAGCTCGCAATCTCAAAATTCATAATGCAATTAGTAATGAGCAGACACCACAAGATTAGTAATTTAATAAATTAATTCCATCATATAAAATCCCAATTCAAATTATATTCTAATTTGCTCGTAGATTAAGATTCAAGTGAAAGTGAAATGCGTTGTGGTCAAATGGTAGGACCTCTTGGTTCTTATGTTGGAGACCAAGGTTCAATTCTCCTCAAGTGGCATCTTAGTGCTGGTAGGTATGTTGGAGCGGTAGTCCTGCTCCAGTTGATTTACAGTGGTAGTGTGGCAGGTGATGCTGATGGAATATGCTGGAGGATTGAAGTCAGAAGAGAGAAGGAGAAGGATATGCCTTGCCGGAAGAGATTGGTGGTGAAGCGTTCAAGCTGGAGGATGCCCTGCAGGAGGAGAGGCATTCAATCCAGAGGTACACACCGGAGGTTCAAAGGTAGACATTCCAGCTGGAAGAGTGTAGGAGGGTGATGGAGGCAAGAAGAAAGTGAAATGGTTGCTCTGAGGAGGAGAAGGTAGGAGTGGTTGCCTTGCAGGAGGTGATAATTAATAGGTTATTGCAGTGGTATCCCTCATTGGTAGAGCATTAGTGATAATCCTGCAAATCAATTGTTTGAGATGTGTGTCCCATGAACAAACCCTGACAATTCAAGGGCGGCCCCCCAATAGAGCTCCCACTCAATGTAAAAAAAAACACTATCAACTAAATTTCTCCTAGTGTGAAAGTCAAGAAAGAGCTGCTACCTTGTCACCAGAGGTATTTTTCCTGCACATAATATTTACACTTTCAATATCAATTGTTAGTAGAGAACTTCACTTCTTCCTATATGGTATCAAACTCATGAACAGCCAGAGATGCATCATCTTGGTAGTGAGACAGCAAAGGAATCCTTATACCTTGGGAGACCTGGTTATAAAGCTTGCAGAAGATTCATCATTTGCTCTGAGTCAATTTACAACTATGGGAGATGAATTTGATGATAATTTAGGTGGTGATGTGGTGTAGAATACTAATGAAGTCTGATGTTTGCATGATGCAGTAGCAAAGATAATGCATAATCGAATAAGATAACATGGATTTTGCTTACACTGCTCCCATATTTTTAATTATTGTTTTCGTTCTTCCTGCAAAAGAAATCCTAGTTTCTCCACAGCACATTCAATAACATAACAAGGAAGCATTGTACTTTGAATTGCCGATAATCTATTAAATCCTATGGTGCCACTTTGCTAATTTTATTTATAGCAGCAGGAAGGAGCAAACAAACCACAAAACTTCAGATTCTTTCTAGCATGTTAATTCTTTAGACAATGATCCGATAGCAGCTACTTCCAACTCATCCAGTAATCCACTTTTCCATTTTGTGTACTTGCCATCATCCATTAGTAGTCACAATTGATTTTTTAGTCTCCTTTCTCAAAATGTAGAGCAATTATATTCTTTTTCCATTTTCATATGAATTTTCTCAGAGGCATTTTTAATCTCCCTTATCAAGTCTGTCTTCCATCCCTTGATCACCTGAAAGTTTGGAAGGCGAGATACTGTTTCTAACATGGTCTGGACTCTTTTTGCACAATTATGGGTTTAATAATATTCAGGTCATGTGATCTCAAAATGTCTTTGAAGTAGACCGGGGCAGGTTGGCAAATTTGTAGAAATAAAAGAGGAGATCTACTTGAAATGTACAATGAATACTTCTTTTGTGATTGCACATATTTTTGCAAGAAACAGTGGAGAATGTTATCATCCTGACTTGTGTTCAATTTGCATTTTGGATATCAAAATTTGCCAAATCTTGTACATATAGAAGAACAATCAGGAATTTGAGGATAGTTGTCATTGTTGCTTCTAGACCAGGCAATCTATTTTACAAGAGACAAGCAATTTTGGGTTGTGCAGAAATAAATCCAAGGTTGTGTTGGAAGGAACAAATGTTGATAGACTTACAATAATTCAAGGCTTTATTAGATACCTCTTTATGGAATTTATTTTCTCATGCTGAGAATTATCTTTTATGAATTTAATACATATGGCTACAAGTGATTAGAAGTAGTACCAAATTTTATAAATATGCAATGCATTTTATGTATTATTCATTTTCCCTTATTGAAAGTTTTCATAAATTTATGCAAAAGACAAATCAGAACACAAGCATTCTCTGATGTTGCAAACTATTTGATGAACCATCTATGTGTCTCAATACTTTGAGGTTATACATGGATTCATTTTATTCGAAAATCAGAATGCCGTAATCATACTCAAACAAATTAAGCAACTTTTTTGCATTTTAGTGGTGTAAATGGAAACACGCCTCCTTCTGGAGGAGATGGGGGTTCAAATCCCCTCTAAAGTCGTTTCTTATCAAGTATCCTAAATGAGGAGGCAAAACTCTCAAGTTTAACTATCAAAATAAATCCTATTACTTGGTTAACAAGAAGCTACTGCAGCATATATGTAGAGGTAAAAGTGGATAACAGAAAAAATGTCAATGATTAGTCATATCAATGTAACAAAAATTTGGAATAATTTGCAATAAAACGCAAGTTATTGGGATTCAGACCTATCAGCAGTACAATCTGAATTGGATTGCCGATTTTTTTTGTCAACTTGGGCACAATTTCTGATTGCCCATTTTTGCTACTGACTTATATCGTCTCTTGAGCAATACCATTATATTTCTTATACATAGCTTATTATTGTTAAATTAAGAAAGAAAAGAAGTAATTGACAATAGAAGCTAAACAAAATTGAAGTTTTTCGAAGTGTTTATGCATATCCTTAAATTTGAAGTATCACACCTTTGCACCACAGTTACGTAATACATCACTACACAACCATTGTTTATAATTATATACAATCAGGACTATCAAGTTAGACGAGGAATAGCAAGTTATACTGTCATAGTCTGTGAGCTTGCCAAAAAGATTCTCTGTGGTCAGCTTACTACAGTTATTTCTTCACTGAGCCTAGGATAAGCTTCATTTGCATGCAAGAGTTCCAACCACAGAAGCAGATATCTTTAAAATATCCTGATATATTTTTTCTTGGCAGGGTTCCCAATTTATTTTTGAAAATCTTGTGAGTTTTTTAAAATATTGCTGACCGCAACTTTGACCAAAATTTTCACCAATATATTGTGATATATCACTAGTAATATTTCAATAAATTAGTTTTTTTTAATTTTTTTTTATTATATGTAAGCATCAGACCTGCGAATTTTTTGATCATTCTTCTCTGAAACTTATATAAATTGGTTACACTCCTTGAATGGTGTAAGTAGACGTTAAGATTTCCAGCTGCCTTTATTTAGCAGTTAGGTCTGTTGCCAAGTGACTGTGGCAATTATTGCTGCCATTATTTCAAAAATGTATGTAGTTATCTACATTGTGAAGACATTTGGTATAATCAGGCTTGAAAACCTTGTGAATAGGGAATGACTCTTGTTCTTGTGATAAGCAATTATTACTGTTGCCTTAGATAATAGTGAACACTGCCGTCATTATTTATGATTAATGAGCATAGTTGTTACAAAACAAAACCGTCAAATGATTGTGCCATCCTTTGACTTGTCATTATTATTGCATTATAGATGTTAGTGTTGTTGTTGACTTGCTGTTGTTTCTACTTATCAATGGATATTGTTGCCATTACTTCATTTGTAAACATAGTTGTATTATTGAGGTAATTGTTTGGGAATTTTCCTTGTTACATATCAGCTGTTAATAATGTTGTATCAGGTGAGATTGTTGTCATCATTATTGCCTTTTGACTTAACTATCCTTCTATGATTAGTAAGCTTCTTATGATCTCTGATCAATAGCATTCTGTCATTATTGTGATCTGTATCATTCTTGATCAGTGTAGTTTTCAGTAGTGTCGTTATTAGTACCATGATCAATTAATGTGGGCATCATTACAGCTGTCAACATTATAGGAAATATCACTGATCAAAACAATTAATATGAAACGTTGTTAAGACAGGACATTGGCATCCTGAAATGCCAGGCATGATTTTTACCACTGCTATAAACTTAAGAGGTATTTGAAGAGGTTAGGGAAACTGTTGTTGTCAATTGTAGTTACTGTTTTGTGTATAGACTAGTCTTTTGGACTAGATAGTTAAGGCGAAGAGTAGGGTTAACAGGTCTTATTTACCTTAATTGTGTTTAACTGCATGAAGGGTTCATTATCATTCTGGCAGAGTTCTTTATTAAAATTGTTAAAGAGATTTATATGTCACATCCCTATAAAAAAACCTACACTAAGATACTGTAGTCTCGATGTAATTTGGATTGGGGGTGGGAACTTGTAACTTGATATTTAACTCTGTGTGTGTGTGTGTGCGCGTGTGTGTATGCATAAGTGTATGAACTTATAATGGTTGCCAGTGATAAATGTGGAAATCTAGTTATGTTTCTTGTCAAAACACACACACACACACACACACACACAGATTGTGTGTGTGTTTATGTGCGTGTGTATGCATAAGTGTATGAACTTATAATGGTTGCCAGTGATAACTGTGGAAATCTAGTTATGTTTCTTGTCAAATTACACGCACGCACGCACACGCACACGCACGCACACACACACACATTGATTATGTTTTCGACTAATTTGGACTGACCTTAACTTTGTGAATTGTGCGAGGACCATTGTTTGACTTGCAAGTGATAGGGTGCAAAGTGAAGTGGATTCTATGAATCTGTAGAAAGAGAAAAGGTTCTAATGCCAAATCCACACACACACATTGATTATGTTTTCGACTAATGTGAACTGACCTTAACTTTGTGAATTGTGCGAGGACTATTGTTTGACTTGCAAGTGATATGGTGCAAAGTGAAGTGGATTCTATGAATCTGTAGAAAGAGAAAAGGTTCTAATGCCAAATCCTTGCCGAGATATTGACTTAACCAAAGGTTTGACTGAAGTAAGTACTTGGTATGTATATATAGCACTTAGTCGGTCTCGTTCGTCGATTTGTCAAGTCCACTGGTCATGCTTGACTCCTTATGCTTGACAGTAAAAACGTGGTTACATATTTCTTTCTGATGCATTTTTGCTTGAACATACCTATATTCTAGCGACAATAAATGATCCAATTGATTGTTCTCAGCTAACTTGAGGTAATAGCTAATATTAACGGTGATAAATAAAATAGGTATTAATGAATATAAATTTAAAAAGGAATAAATCATAAATATAAATAAATTATTATTATTATTGTTATTGTTCATTCCAAATGTTGTGAATGGTAAATAATAACAAAAATAAAACAAAAGTCAAAGAAAAAGAAATCAAAGAAAAAGAAATCAAAGGAAAAGAAAGGAAAATGGAGAAGAAGCATAGGGTTTGGGAAGAGCATGCTATGGCCAGAGGAATTGAAGGAGGGTGGCAAAATTGAAGGCTTGGTTGCCTGTCTTGAAGACCAGTATGGTAAATCCACGACCTAGCAATTTCTCTGTCCCTAAGTGCACTAGCGAGAAGAGCGGCTAGCCTAGAGTGAAATGATGGAAGACACTAGAGGAGCACAACAACGCAAAAGACAAAAGGCGATTTAGAGGGAGTGTTTGGCAGGTTTTCCATTCAGAGAGCAGAGGAACGAGATGTGAGGAGAAAAAGCTAGATTAGATAAGTGTGGAGGGCGCTACAACAATGTTTCCAACCGCCTAGACTGATCTTCCATGCCCTATGGTAGGTTCATCTTACCTTACTGCTATTTCCTCTCATAAATTTGTAATTTCTTCTTGTCTTGGCTATGTAAGAGTTAGTTGTTTTTCTTTATACTGGTGTATTGGATTGTTGTTCATAATACTTTTAAGTTTTACCAGACATAGCAATGGATATCGCAAAGTTAGTTGTAGGGGTGTGTAGGTAAAAATCCACTAAATTTATCTGTCATCCACTGCAAAAATTTGGACACCTAGACAAGGTATGCTAGTTGTTTGACAAAATGCCTCAAGGAAATGTGGCCTCAAGAAAAGCCACGATGGCTAGATATGTCAAAATGGGTTGTTGAAAAAGCTTTCTAGAAACTTTTAAGCAAAGGCAAACCCACGTTCTGCTTGCCTGGGATCAAATAGGAGAGTTGGAAGGGGGTATGGACACCCATCAAAGCATAAATGAAAATGGGCTCTTGTGTTAAAGGCTACGTAATGTTCAATAGAAAAGAATTTATGCACAACTCTATTTTGAATGATTTCAAATAATGATTAAAACTTATTGCAACTTATATTGGGTAAGATCTGAAATTCATTGTAGTTTCTTAATACCTCATGATAGGATGAATTAAGCTCCCTTTATCAAACTTCACTTCTATTAATTACTGCACATAAATATAAATTAGTATTGGTTGTTAATGTTGATGAGAACAACATTTAAGCTGTAAATACTTGATGTGAACATCTAAAGACTATGTAATGGGTCTTAGAATTGCATTTCCATCCCTTTGATGTTTTCCTTATATGTACTTGACATTGCCTTACCTTTGTAAGTCAAGGTTGCAGGCTGTCCTCATGAAACAATAGTATTTTGTTTTGTGACTGTCTGGAAGGTTAGACATACTAGCCAAACCTTCAAAACTTCTTTACTTGTATATGTGGATGTTAGCGATAACTAGGACAGCTAAGTAAAAAAAATGATGCTCAACCTTTTACCATATGAAGTAACACTAGAAAGAGAAACATAAAGATGACTTGTAATACAAAGATAATTCAGTTAGTTGACTATGCAAGTAGGTGCTGATCGAGTCAAGTAGCATTCACGTTAAAATGCAAAGGAAGCAATGAGGGTGCAAGGGAAGATCGACTACAGCCATAGACCTCATTTGTTTAGCATTTACTATAGAAGTAATACTTCTAAAGTACTAGTGAGTACTAATCACATCACATAAATCTTTATTAATAAAATGTCTAGAACGACAAATGGTTTCCAAGTTATTAGGCCCTCGTAGACCTTTTGTTAGCCATTGAGGGATTTAATGAGAGAAGCTTTATGATTTTGGACGTAGGTCTTAAGATCACGGTGTACTAGGTGTAAGGAGGTGTGGAAAGGAAATCATGGATGACATCTAGATAACATCCCCACTCTTAAGCTTTATTAATAAGTAGCTTATATTATAGTTTTAAGTGTTTTTTGGATTAAAATGTGTAGATTATATTATAGTTATAAGTAGCTTATATGATGTTATGCTGAAAAGATGGGGATTGATCTAAGAAGGAATCCTTCCCTAAACTTATATACTACTTGGGACGATGACTCCCTATGATAAAATGGTTGTCTAGTTCCTATTATTAAACTAGACCTAGTAGGTAATAAAACAGACTTGAGTGTAGTAAACTACAAGGTTTGGTCTTGTTTATTTAGTTCTAAGATGACTTTCCACGTATAAAACCAAGCCAGATACAAGTGCTAAATTCTATGGCAACACATGATGATTGGAGTAAGGGCTCTACAAGGGCATAGGTAGGAGGTGTTGGGTCCCAAAACTACAAGTCCAAAATCTTAGAGTATTTCTCCTCCTTCCAAGCTAGGGGTGTCATTAGAAAGGTGAGAAAGGGGCTCATCCATAGATTGAGGATGGTTAAGGCCAACTAATGAGAGTGGGTATGCTCTCTTGCACTTCGGGTTTAGCTAGACCTAGGAGGGATATTTCTAGAGGCATGAAAGTGACATAAATAAACACTTATAGCCATATCCAATGTACAGTTGACCTCCATAACTGTCACTAGGCTAAGACAAACTGGCTACACATACCTCTTATTAATCTGATTATTACACCCTTTAGATGCACCAACAAATGATAGTAGCACAATATCCCTTGAGATGAATCCACTTAACTTCACATACACACTTATAGCGCAGACATGTATGAACACGATTCCAAATGATTTAAATAGGTTTATATTGCTTTAGATTGATCCCTAGTTATTATATTGAATCTATTACACATATGGTTCCTATGGTTGTCATTGATCTCAAAATTGTCACAAGGTTGTCATTGATGTCAACACTATTATGGATGTGTGATGGTGTTCATGGTTGGATGTCATGTTGAATATAATATGGTTACTGAAGTTCATGGTTGGATGTCATGCCTTGATCAGTTCAGAGTTGAGTATGAAGATACATTAATATGGGAATTAGAAGCACTAAGATGATCAGATGTGTTGCTGATGTTGGAAGATGTTACTGGTGGCTTAAAACATATTGTATGATCTCTTACTATTCCTAAGAATGCATATGTTGATACAAAGAAGGTTTGGCCTCCGGAAGTTGGTGACAGTTTCTGCTATAGGATGACTGCCTTTGAAGACTATCTGGGAGATTGCTCTACATTCCTCTACATTAGCAGTCATGGCTATGCAGTTTGGAACTATGTTCAGGGTGTAGTGAAGGTGTTAATTCCAAAGTTTTAGATCATTTGTCCTTCCGCTATGAAAGTTATGCATGATAGAATACCGACATGAGTTCTCGCAGAGTGAGGTGGTATTGAAGGCCTATTGGAATGCTTCACATTCCTTCGGATGTGAATGTTTACCTTTGTAGTTTTGTGGACATGTTTATGGATGTGCATTACACACTTTCTTATAATTTCAAGTTTATTGGTGATCTGCAAGCTCAATTTTTCAATGACAGTATGTTGTAGTGTGTCCCAGATGACTTGTTGTTCTCAGATTTCATGGTTTAAGATGTATGACCCCAAATCTTTGATGTGCGGAGGTAAATGAGTGTTTGGAGATGTTGTATGAGTCCTGTAGACTCATCTAGAAGAGTTTAATGAAGATCTTTCTTATTTTCAGTACCGCACAAGGTTTTCAAGTTGTTGTGGCCATCATGCTTCAAGTTTCATGTCTTTGCTTAAGACTGTCCTATTTTCAAATGAGCGGAGTGTGCGGATGTAATTCCTTGGTGTTTGAAGTTGTGAAGGATGTATTGGACCTGGTTAAGCAAGTGTTGATGTACACAAGGCATGGGTCTTCTGCTGGTGTAGCGTGTAGCCTTGTTTAGGACCTGTCCTCTACACATTTCATGTTGTGTGTTGTCTGGCTGACTTGTAAATGTATTTTTTATGTTGTCTCTAGTTGACAAGCAATGCAATATCATGTATAAATTGTAAATCAAATTGAGTTAGGTGAGGCGTGATTGCAATGTGATTGATAAGGTTCACAAGCAAGATAAGGAGGAGAAAGAACGCATTATGATGTGCAACTGAAGGAGAAAGAGCAAAAGTTGTAGATGTTGTCTTAATTCATCTTGAAGACATATTTGTGACAGTGATCAAGTGTAGAGTGTGCCTAACTGATCTGATCATCAGAAGGAAGTGTGAAGAGGCAGAATTGCAATCATTAGAGGTGTGAATTTTAATGTCAGTTTTCAGACAGTAGAAGGACTGTCATATTGTAATCTTTTGTTAGTTTGTTATCAATTCAGAGAGTAGTAGCTTCCTTGGGAGTGACCCTGTTGTCATATTTTGCTTCCCAACCAAATAGCCCAAATCCATGAGATCTCTAAGTATTTTCCCCTTTAGAGATGCAAGGAAAAACATCCAAAATTGACTAATTCCCAAAAACCTTGAGTTTTCCTTGTGTTTTCTAGCTTTTCAGAGTTTCAGAGTTTGGGGTTCTACCCTTCATCCTTCCATCCTACAATGTCTCTGAACTCTGCCCTTTCCTTTGTAAAATATTCTAAGTATGGAATGCCTTTTGGACTTCAGAAGTTGGACCTTCCTTCTTCCTCCTTCCTTCCCTTTTGGAAGGAGAAAGGTGGAAAGTCCGAAGCTTGATTTCTGCTCCTTTTCATTGCAAATTCTGCTAAGTGTTTTAACCTTTTCAGAATTTTGGACTTCAAACTTTTCCTCTTCCCTCTTCCTTTTCCCTTGGACGGCGTAAGGTGGAAGGTCTGACACCCAATCCTAGACGAGTGTTAAATTTTCTAAGGTATTCTGCCATTTCGTGGAACCTTTTGGGTGGACCCCACAGCGGGCTGGCGGAACTGCGAAAAGATGACAAATGGCCATGATGTCATCAAGAAAAGAGGAAGGCGGAAGGTTAGAAGGTTGACTTCTGCCAAAGCCTTATAGAAATAATGTTAAGTGTTTCAAACTTTGGGGATTGGACCTTCTTTCTTCCTCCTCACTGAAGGTGGAAGACGGAAGGCCTGAGCTCCGAACTCTACTGAAACTTTCAAAAGATCTGCTAAGTCCTTGACTTTCGAGGCTCAAACTTTCTTTCTTCCTCCTCTGTGAAGGTGAAAGACGGAAGGCCTAAGGCCCAAAGTTCGCCAATAATGGAATTGTCCTTTATAAAGCGAAGCTCAGGGGTCAGACTTTATTTCTTCTTCCTTCTCTCTTGGAAGGTAGAACGTCGAAGGCCCGAGGCCTGAACTCCGATGACTTCTGCGATCTTCAGAAATCAAGGAAAGGAAGCCAAATCAGGGGTCCACCATGATCAATCTTGTTGAAATCTTGCTTCCAAGGCAAGAATCCAGTTCAGATGAAAGTTAATCATCCAACTCTAGCTAGAAAATTGTTGTTGGACATTTATTGATTATAAAGGCGGTTTCTAGTGCATGTGTTCAAACATAGATATTTGCTCAACTACTTCTATGAAGATATTTTTTTGCATTTATGGCTTTCCCTTTTATAAAATATCTTCTGACAGAGCCCATGGGGGTGAATTTATTGATGAAATGATGGAAGTCAATGTAATGAAGTGCTATATATGCATAGAAAAAGATGTAATGAGGGTTGGAAAATAGTGGGATGTTTTCATGCTTCTATATTCCAAACAGAGCTCTCCTCTGTTGTAACTATGCCTTTTGTTTAATACATACTGTGTTTTACCTTTTATGCTTTTCTTTTAACTCTGTGTAGTCTTAGAATTGGCTATTATTTGTGAATATCTAATTCCTTGGAATCCATTCTTTATCTCTATTAAAAATCTTCATGATTTGCGTAAGTTTATCAGTTGTATTCATTTATTTGTGCATTTTAGCTCTGTGAGTGTTCTTCATTCAAACTTGGTGTATCACCTTCTTTTCATTTTCAGTTCATCCCTCTTCCTCTTTTCTTCAACGGTGTAGAGATTAGGTTTCATCTTAGGAATAGCTGAATTTCCCATTCAACGAAGGAACTAGCCTCTCTATAGAGATTTGACCTCCTTGCAGGGTCCCACACTTGGAGGTCATCGCAATGTTTCACTAGATTGTTGAAGACCGTTAAACCTCTCCAACATAGGGTGCAAATCCAGGTGACAACAGTTTATGGCACACTTGGTGGGACCATAAGTAATCTGAATCAAAAAATCAAGCTGAGAATCTAGTGTTCTTCTCAGTACTCTGCATTTTGGCAGACTTTTCATGCACCTGGTGACTCTACAATCTTTTGGCTTTTGATCAATGCCATCTTTTATGTCTGTGCAAACAAGGGCGTTTTCAAGAGGTAACTTTCAATTCACTGAATTATCTGTTGCTGTTTCAAGGAGAAGGTCTAGGCTATCTAGGTCTCCTGTGAGAAGTAATAGCAGCCCTATTTTACCTCATCCAAGAGATCAATCTACACCCCCTCCTGTTAGGTTTCAATATACTAGAAGAAGCTTGCATATCCTGAGATTGAATTTGAATATCCCTAGGATGGCAAGAAATTTGCCTTTTGTGACATTTAATGGAGGCAGTCCTGTAGATTTGGCTGCATGCAATGATATACTAGTTGCAGCCCTAAAGAGTGTTTCACCCTTTATAGGTGATGGTTCTGGAACCCTTGCTGAGCACATCAACGACATATCGAACGTGTGCTCAATCCATCATATACAACATGAAGATGCTACAGTCCGGCTCAAGGTCTCATCTTTTAAAGGGAGAACTCTTCAATGCTTTAGGAGCTTAACTCCTGCTTCAATACATACTTGGGATGAGCTAGGAGGATCCCTTTACAAGCAATTTGGAGGGAGGGCAGATAATGTTTCATTGCTGGAGCAACTGACAACAATCAAAAGAGCCCCAAGTGAGATGCTGGCAGATTTCAAATTCAGATTCCAGAGGACGTGGGATAGAATTCTAGCTACCTTCATGCCATCTCCACAAGGTACTTTTCTATATTTTTAAAGAGCTTTAAACTCTGATATTGCAGTGATGATGCAATCCATGGGTGCTGAAATCCTATCCGCTAGTTATGAGACAATTTTGAAAGCTGAAAATTGTTTAATACAGGTTGGGAAAATTGCTCCCAGACCTCATGTACCCCTTTTTCTAGAACTGCCCTCATTATCCCAGTAACCTATTATTGCTCCCATCCTAGAGCCTAAAGCTTCAACATCCTTTCTTTCTCAAGAAGAGAGTGATCTTAAAACCTTAATGGCTAATTTGACCAACAAGGTAAATAACATTGCTATTCAAATTGCCCCCAAACCCCATCAGAATTACAATCAGGGGCAGTCATCCAATCAAAACTGGAATCAGCGTTACAATCCTAACATAAACCAAAATTGGAATCAAGGTTACCAATAAAATAGATATCAAAACCCTAACCCAACTCAGCCCTTACAAACAGTCACGCCTATCCAACAGATCCCAGCTGTGAATCTAGTTAGGGCCCTAGTCCCTACTCAAAACAATCTGGCCCAAGAGGCCGATTGGTGCTACCCTTGTAACGAACCTCATAATCAGTCCACTTGTGCTTTTGGAGCACAAGAAAGGGATTTAATGGTGCAGAACTTTCATACCCAATAGGCATCATTATCAGAGGCAACTGATAACAATCTCAAGGTATCAAATAAGGCTACCTCTTATGCTAATATGATGCTATGGACTTTAGAGGACTTTTACACTATCAATCAACTCATGGATAGTGTGATCATGCTTGTAAGTAGTATTGTAGACAATACTAGATCCAAAAAGAGACAGTTGGAGGCCAACCCCATGACTACTGTGTTACAAAAAGAGCATGTTTCAAAGGCAAAAGTGGCCAGTGCTACAATTCCAATTCAGAGCAGCAAATCTGTTGCTACAAAATAAATTCTATCAGGGTCAAAAGTGTCTGAACAAGCTATAGATCAATCAAAGAAGGGAACATGGGTTACCTCAATGTATAAAGCAACCACTGTTCCACTAAATATTGTGGAATAGATGAAGAAAACAAATATCAACTTCTCAATGTGGGAAGCAATGTCAATCCCTTGTCAAAGAGATTTGTTACAAAAAGCTTTGAGGCAATTCCCATCAGCGGAATCAACAACAACAGACTCATCAACAAAACAGAAAGAAAAGAGCCCTGTCAGTCTTGTGCAACCAAGGGAAGAACAAGTAAGTGCAGATAAGAAGCCATCCCCTTTCTACTTGTCTTTAATCATTGGCAAATTTTTAGTACACAACTGTATGATTGACTCAGGGGCTAGTGTTTCAGTCATGCCCAAGAAGATAGCAGATGCATTAGGCATCAAATATACCCTTGTTTCATCAGGAGTATTACACTAGAGTGATCAAGGGACTAGATTTGACTCTACATGCATGTCCAAACCTGACTTTCAAACAAGACATTTCAGTCATTGATCTTCCTCCTTTCTTTTCCATCTGATTGTCAAGGGACTTCACAGCCAAAATAGGTGGCTACCTTTCTTCTGACTGGTCTCATATGTTGTTGAGAACTAGATATGGCACAAGGTTCACCATCAAGACTGAACCAATTTCAAATTATCATGTGGAGAACTATGACCACAGCCCGGTGAACCCGCATGTTATGATTCAGGGTGAGGAAGTGCATGACTCAGAGTCTATTGAAGAAGAATCTTCACCTCTTCCAATCCCTGATCTTTTTATTGATGAGTGGGCAAGGGATCACTGTGATTTTAATCCTTATGACACCATTGATGCAACTGATTTGGGCACTTACATGATCCATGAAGGGAATTCTTCAGTCCCTTCAATTCTTAAGCTTGATGATGATCTCAATGGCCCATGGAATATGTTCTTTAATGGTGCAAAGAGTAGAAATGGAGCTGGTACAGGGGTTTTACTAGTCTCTCTCTGATTGGTAAGAAGTTGCATTTTGCTCATAGACTACATTTTTCTTGCACAAATAATGTAGCAGAATATGAGGCATTGGTTCATGGTTTGCTGATTGCTGAGAAGAGGAATATCAAGAATTTGGAGATCTTTGGGGACATTGAGTTGGTAGTCAACCAGGTCAGAGAGAGATGTGCCACAAGGAATCAGCTTCTTAGAGCTTATGAACATAGAGTTTGGGGCTTGTTTGAGAGTTTTGATGCTCTCAACCTACAGGTAGTCCCAAGAAAATTAAATTCAGAGGCTAATCAATTGGCAACAGTGGGGGCCCAATTTTCTCCACCTATAGATTTGTTTCAAGGTCCCAATCAACATGTGAAAATGGTAATCAGGTCCTCTATTCTTGATAATGATATTCATTGGCAAATTTTTGATAGTGATGAGCAGATTGCAAGCTTCATTCAGAATGAAGCGAAGTTTTCTTCCATGGCGCACCCTAGGCTGCAGGAAATTTATGGTGATCAGATCATCCAGCTCAAAATGAACAAGATGTCCAAGGGTTTAGTTACTCTTGAGGCCGTTTTCAGCCCAGATGATGACTTCAAGGGTGAAAGAAAGACTATGACGTCCAAAAGAGAAGACTACCAGAAGGTCATTATCACCCAAGACAAGGAGTTGCTGCTAGGTAGGGTTTGTGATGATATAAATCAACAAGAATTCATACAGCTTGCCCAGAAATATGGTGATGTGCTGGCATGGACGTATGAAGATTTAAAAGGTTTCAATCCAAATGTAACTCAACATGCCATTGATCTAGATCCAAATTGCAAACATGTTCGTCAGAAGCAGCGGCCCATAAACCCTAAGATTGAACGACTTATGAGACAAGAGCTTGCTAAGCTCATCCACACAAGGATCATCTTCCCTATTAAATATTCTACTTGGGTTGCCAATCTAGTGCCTGTGAGGAAGAAAAACGGGGAAATAAGGCTCTGTGTAGACTTCAGGGACCTAAATCGGGCTTCTTTGAAAGATCATTACCCTTTGCCCTCTATGGATCAAATTTTGCAAATTGTTGCAGGGGTAGAGAGGTTTTCATTATTAGATGGCTTTTTTGGCTATAACCGGATCTTTGTCAAAGAAGATATATTTAAAACAACATTCAAAACCAAATGGGGAGCCATGGCATATGCAAAAAATCTATTGGGTTTGTCTAATGTTGGTGCCACATTTCAGAGGGCAATAGACATTGCTTTCAAAGGATTTATAAACAAGTTTATCTTGATTTATCTGGATGACATCACAGTCTTCTCCAAGAAGAGAGAAAATCATATGGAGCATCTAGAGAAAGTCTTCCAAAGATGCAGAGAGTTTGGGTGTCCCTAAACCTTAAATATGTATTTTTTCTGTTGCTTAGGGTAAGCTTCTGGGCCATCTAGTCTTTAAGGATGGGATCTCCATAGATCCTGAAAGAACATTAGCTCTTCTTGCTGTTCCTCTACCTGCTCATAATAAGGATCTGCAGTCTTTTTTGGGACAAATCAACTTTGTTAGGAAGTTCATTCCTAATTGTGCTAGCTTGGCAAAGCCTCTAACCCTTATGCTCAAGACCTTGAAGGACTATGAGGTCAGATACAACCCCATGGATAAATAGGTATTTGCCATTGTTAGAGCTTTGAAAATATTTAGATATATGCTGACAAATAATTATATCAGAGTTTTAGTTTCTCATCCTAGTGTGAGAGATTATATAATGGGCATTGAGATTAGTGAAAAGAGAGCCAGTTGGGTCACTAAGATCCTAGAGTATGATGTGATTATTAAGGCCACTAAGCTGATTAGATGTAGAGGATTGTGTGAACAACTAGTTCATACTTCTGTAGATGAAGTGAGTTCATCTTACCATTTGAATAAGGAAGAACCTACAGCTGAGCCTTCAGCTGTGAGTTCTTGGACAACATATATGGCCAAATTCCTATCCACTAGTGAGTATCCCTATGGATTGGACAGAACCAAAAGAAGACACTTCATGCTGTAGTCTATCTCTTATGCTTTGGTGGATGGTGTTCTCTTCAAGAAAAACCTAGATGGAGTCTTACTAAGGTGTATAGAAGAAGATCAAATTGGAAGATTACTCAGTGAGTTTCATGCTGGCCATGCTGGAGGCGATTTCTCTGCTAGAGCTACAACCATGAAAATAATGAGGGTGGGTTACTTTTGGCTCACATTATTCAATGATGCCCATGTATGGGTAAGAAAGTGCAAAGAGTGTGCTCTCTTTGCTAGAAAGAAAAGATTGGCAGCACTCCCACTCCATCCTATTCAGGCAGATCAACCTTTTTCATAGTGGGGACTGGCTTTCATTGGCATGATAAACCCTTCATCCAGTGTTGGCCACAAGTGGGTTTTGACTACAACAGATTACTTCACCAGGTGGGTTGAAGAAGTCTCTCTAAAAGAGGCCATTGAATTAGCAATCATGGATTTCTTGGAAGAAATCATGACAAGGTTTGGAACTCCTCAGACCATTATTTCTGATAATACAAAAGCATTCACTGGTTTTAGAATTGTTGATTTGGCTCTTAAATACAATGTGTTCTTGAAGACTCATCCAACTATTACCCTCAAGGTAATGGGCTGGCTAAATCTACAAACAAGAACCTAATAATTTTTTTGAAAAGGACCATGGAGACAAACTAGAGGCAATGACACAATAAGATCAAATTAGCTCTTTGGGCTAATAGGATCACATACAAGAGAGCCATTGGTAACTCTAATTTTATTATTGTGTATGGAAGAGAGGCTAGATTGCCTATATCCTTAGAGCTTCCTGTATTAGAATTGGCTCAACAATTAGAACTGGAAGGAGAAGGTGCCAGGTCCGTTAGAATGGCTGAATTGACTGAATTGGAAAAACAAAGACAACCAACCATGAATACATTGGAAGAGCATCAAAGATAGACAAAAAAGTATTTTGACAAGAAAGCCAAGGTTCAAACCTTTAAAGAGGGTGATCTTGTTCTAAAATGGGATGCTGATAGAGCCAAACCTGGAGGCCACACTAAGTTTGATGCACTTCAGAGTGGGCCTTATATCATCATCAGTTGCAAGCAAGCCAATGCTTTCATTCTTTCAAGGTTGGATGGTGAAGTTCTACCAATCTCAGTTAATGGGATCCATCTCAAACCTTACTTCTAAGGTTGGTCTGAGATTTAGTACATACTATTTTAGTTTTCTTTTGCTTTAGTTTTCCTCTTAATAAGTGCTCTTGTATAGGTTACATTGTCATTAGGAGAATGCATGTCTTGTCTTCCTTTATGTGGTGTTATTTTAAGGTAGGTTTCAGTTGTTCCAGACTCCATGCCCAATGAATGCTTAAGGCCAATGGTTCTATTTGTTTAGTAGGTAAACACCCCTGAGAAGTCGCCAAAATGTGTCCTATTTTCTTCCCAGCCAAATAGCCCAAATCCATGAAATCTCTAAGTTTTTTCCCTTTAGAGATGTAAGGAAAAACATCCAAAATTGACTAAGTCCCAAAAACCTTGAGTTTTCCTTGTGTTTTCTAGCTTTTCGGAGTTTTGGAGTTCGGGGTTCTACCCTTCGTCCTTCCATCCTACATCGTCTCCGAACTCCACCATTTTCTTTGTAAAATATTCTAAGCATGGAACGTCTTTTGGACTTCGGAAGTCGGACCTTCCTTCTTCCTCGTTCCTTCCCTTTTGGAAGGAGAAAGACGTAAAGTCCGAAGCCCGAGTTCCGTTCCTTTTCATTGCAAATTCTGCCAAGTGTTTTAACCTTTTCGGAGTTTTAGACTTTGGACTTTTCCTCTTCCCTCTTCCTTTTCCCTTGGGAGGCGTAAGGTGGAAGGCCCGATGCCTGATCCCTAATGAGTTTTAAATTTTCTAAGGTATTCCGCCATTCTACGGAACCTTTTGGGTGGACCCCACGATGGGATGGCAGAACCGTGGAAAGCTAACACGTGGCCATGATGTCATCAAGAAAAGAGGAAGGCGGAAGGTTCAAAGGCCAACTTCCTCTAAAGCCTTATGGAAATAATGTTAAGTGTTTTGGACTTCAGGGATCGGACCTTCTTTCTTCCTCCTCACTGAAGGCGGAAGACGGAAGGCCCAAGCTCTGAACTCCGCCATAACTTTCAAAAGATTGGCTAAGTCTTTGACTTTCGGGGCTCAGAATTTCTTTCTTCCTCCATGAAGGTGAAAGAAGGAAGGCCTGAGGCCCGAAGTCTGTCGATAATATAATTGTCCTTTATAAAGCAGAGCTCGGGGGGTAGACTTTCTTTCTTCTTCCTTCTCTCTTGGAAGGCAGAACATCGAAGGCCTGAGGCCCAAACTCCGACGACTTCCGTGATCTTTAGAAATCAAGGAAATGAAGCCAAATCAAGGGTCTGCCATGATCAATCTTGTTGAAATCTTGCTTCCAAGGCAAGAATCTAGTTCAAATGAAAGTCAATCATCTAGCTCTAGCTGGAAAATTGTTGTTGGGCATTTATTGATTGTAAAGGCAGTTTCTAGTGCATGTGTTCAAATGCAGATATTTGCTCAACTACTTCTGTGAAGATATTTTTCTGCATTTATGGCATTCCCTTTTGTAAAATATCTTCTGAGAGAGCCTGTGGGGGTGAATTTATTGATGAAATGATTGAAGTCAATGTAATGAAGTGTTATATATGCATAGAAAAAGATGTAATGAGGGTTGGGAAATAGTGGGATATTTTCATGCTTCTATATTCCAAACAAAACTCTCCTATGTTGTAACCGTGCCTTTTGGTTAATACATACTATGTTTTACCTTTCATGCTTTTCTTTTAACTCTTCGTAGTCTTAGAATTGGCTATTGTTTGTGATTATCAAATTCCTTGGAATCCATTCTTTACCTCTGTTAAAAATCTTCATGATTTGCGTAAGTTTATCAGTTGTATTCATTTATTTGTGCATTTTAGCTCTGCAAGTGTTCTTCATTTAAACCTGGTGTATAACCTTCTTTTCATTTTCAGTTCATCCCTCTTCCTCTTTTCTTTAACGGTGCATAGATTAGGTTTAGTCTTAGGAATAGTTAAATTTCCCATTCAACGAAGGAACCAGTCTCTCTCTAGAGATTTGACCTCCTTGCAGGGTCCCACACCTAGAGGTCATCTCAATGTTTCACTGGATTGTTGAAGACTGTTAAACCTCTCCAACATAGGGTGCAAATCTAGGTGACAACAGACCCTAAAACACAGTCTTCAGGGAGTAGTAGCTTCCTTAAGAGTGACCTTAAATCAAAGTTTTTAGGGAGTAGTAGCTTCCTTGGGTTGTAGCTCTAATATAAAGTTGTTATTTTGAGCTTCATATATTGTGAGTTAATCCTCACCGTGATTTTTCCCTTCTTGGGTTTTCCACTTACATCTGGTGTTATGTGTTGATATGCATTGTGTTAATCTTTCATGTTTGTGTTAATGCTATAATGCTTAAGTTTTGATCTATTCTAGAGAAATTGAAATTTGATTAGATACTGATTCACCCCACCTCTCAGTATCCTGGTGTGTTAAACAATTGGTATTAGAGCCAAGTTCCTTTGAAGGAAGGTTAATCACTTGAGGAAGGTCCAGGATGACACTTAAAGGATCCACCAAGATACCTAGGTTTGATGGAACAAATTATGCTTTTGGGAAGCTAAGGATGGAAGCCTATATCAATTCTCTAGGGTGTGATGTTTGGGACTCTGTCAAGATTGGTTACAAATTTCCTGCTACTACTATAGATCTAGATGAAGTTAAGGAATATGATAACAATACCAAGGCAAAGTTTGCTATTATGAGTGGGTTAGCTGATTCAGAACTCTCAAAGGTAATGAGTTGCAGTTCTACTAAAGAAGTTTGGGTTAAACTTGAAACCATATATGAAGGAGATAAGAAAGCAAAGAAAGCAAAGATGCAAATCTTCAAGAGCAAATTTGAGACCCTAAAAATATCAGAAGATGAAGACATTGTTGGATATATGCTCTGAGTGAATGAAGTGGTCAATGGCATCAGAGGTCTTGGTGGAGAAGTGAAAGAAGATGAGATTGTGAAGAAGGTTATGTGATCTCTTCCTAAATATTACAGTCATAAGGTATCTACGATTGAGTAGATTGGGAACTTTGATGCATACATTGTAGTCAAATTGTTTGGTTCCCTTACTGCCTTTGAAATGAGAGAGTTTGACAATGATGTTCCAAAGAAAGAAATTGCTTTCAAAGTCAGTATGAAAACAAAGGATGAAGTTGCTGATGAAGATGAGAGCTCTGATGAAGTTGAAGCAAATTTTGTGAGAAGACTGAAGAAAGGCACTGAAAAATACAAAGGTAAGTTACCCTTCAAATGTTCCAATTGTGGAAATGTTGGTCACTTTGCTTCTAAATGTCCTTTTAAAGAATTAAGGGGTAGTAACAAGAGAGACAAGTTCAAAAGAAGTCTGTATTCCATAGAGAGTAGTTGTTCTTCAGAAGGTGATGATCATGATGATTCAAATGATGAAACACTTTTCATGGCCTTGACTGTTGATGACAAAAAGAATGATGTTGGAAAATGTGAGAAGACTAATGCCTTGCAGTCAGACCAAAACAATGATAGATCAATAGTTGTGTGGACTGCCTTTCATACAAGAGAAGAATTCAAGGCTTGGGTAATTAATAGTGGTTGCTCAAATCATATGACTGGTGACAAGGAGAAGTTTATTAGCCTTGAGAAGTGGGATGGTGGTGATGTCAAGTTTGGTGGTGATGAGTCAACACAAATATGTGGAAAATGTGCTATAACTATTAATGGGAAGAATAGGACTAAGGATGTCCTCTATGTCAAAGGGCTAAAGCACAATCTCCTCAGTGTCAGTCAGATGTGTAGCAAAAGTTATAATCTCACCTTTCATGCCAAAGGTTGTGAAATCAGGAAGGCAGGGTCTGGAAAACTAGTTGCAGAAGGTATCAAGTCATATGGTGACATCCATCATCTGAAGTAGGTAAATGGAAGAACATGTTTGTTGGCTCAATCCAGTGAGTGTTGGCTATGGCACAAAATAATGGGACACAACAATTTTGATAATATGATAAGGATCATCTCTACTCATGTAGTGAGAGACATGCCCAAGATAATCAAGCCTGTAAACATAGTATGCAGAGAATGTCAAATGCGAAAGAAAACAAAGACAAGTTTTAAAAGTAAGGAGTATTCTTATTCAAATCCATTGGAGCTGATCTACACTAATCTATGTGGCCCTACAAGAGTAAAGAGTCAACAAGGTGAGAGGTATTTTATGTTTCTCATTGATGATTATTCTAGAATGACTTGGGTTACTTTCTTAAGAGAAAAATTAGATGCCCTTAATAAATTTAAGGTGTTCAAAGCTATGGTTGAGAATGAAGTAGATGCTAAGTTCAAATGTTTAAGGTCTGATAGAGGAGGTGAGTTTACTTCAAATGAATTTGAAAAGTTTTCTGAAGATCATGGTATTAGGAGACATCTGTCAACTCCTAGGACCCCTCAACAAAATTGGGAAGTTGAAAGGAAGAATAGGACCATGTAGGAGATGTCAAGAGCAATGTTGAAAGACGCAGACATGCCTGATATGTACTGGAAGGAAGCAGTTTACACTGCTGTCTATCTGATTAATAGAGTGCAATTGAGGGTTAATAGCACTAAGACCCCTTATGAGTTATGGTATGGAAGACCTCCCACAGTCAGATACTTAAGGATCTTTGGTAGCAAATGCTATATCAGAAGAGATGAAGAAGACCTAGGAAAGTTTGTTTCAAGAAGTGATGAAGGAATATTACTTGGTTACTCAACTAGAAGCAAGGCCTATAAATGCTACAACAAGAGGTTGGGGAAGATGATTGAAATCACAAATTTCAAAGTAAATGAAGACTTGTATCATATCTCACAAGATTCAGAGGACTTTGAATTTGATATCTTTCCATGCATTCACGATGAGGATGAAGAAGTGAAAGAAGAAAAGGAACAAGAACTAGAGCAGTTGCCTAAGACTCGAACAAAGTATGTTCAGAAGAACCACTCACTAGATTAGATTATTGGAGATAAGAATGAAGGTGTGTAGACAAGGAGAAGGTTTGCTAAGACACATGAGCAAGTAAACCTGTGTTTTCTATCAAAAGTAGAACCCAAAACCTTTGCTGATGCTAGCAAAAATGATGGATGGATAAAATCTATGGAAGAAGAATTGGATCATATTGAGAAGAATTAGACATGGGAATTGGTTCCTAGACCAGCCAATAAGAATGTTATAGGAACAAAGTGGGTGTCCCGGAACAAGCTGAATGAAGCAGGTGAAGTTGTAAGGAACAATGCAAGGTTGGTATGTAAAGGATACACACAAGTTGAAAGAATTGATTTTGAGGCGACTTTTGCTCTAGTATATAGGATGGAGGTAATCAGAATGTTCCTTGCCCTTGCTACTCATAAGAACTTCAAAGTATATCAGATGGATGTTAAGTCAACATTCTTGAAAGGTGATCTAGAGGAAGAGGTTTATATTGAGCAACCAGATGGTTTCCAGATATTAGAAGATCCGGACATGGTGTGTAGACTTAAGAAGGCTTTGTATGGTCTCAAGCAAGCACCTAGGACTTGGTATGCTAGGTTAGACAAGTACTTACTTTAGTAGGGCTTCAAGAAAGGTACTATAGATATCAATCTTTACATCAAGGAAGGAGATATGATATTGATAGTTGCAGTATATGTTGATGACATCATCTTTGGTGGAGATGATGATATGTGTAAGAGGTTTGTAGAGGAGATGCAAAAAGAGTTTGAGATGTCTATGATTGATGAGATGTCTTTCTTCCTTGGACTTCAAATTACTCAACTAGAAGGTGGTATCTTTATTTCTCAAGCGATGTATGTAAAAGAGTTGTTGAAGAAGTTTGGTATCGAGGATTCAAAACTAGTGAGTACTCCTATGGTCACTAGATGTCACTTAAGCAAGGATGATGAATCTCCAGAGGTGGATCAGACTGCCTATAGATCTATGATTGGAGGATTGTTGTACCTAATTGCTTCTAGACCTGATATTATGCATGTAGTATGTGTGGTTGCTAGATATCAAGCCAATTTCAAGCAAACACATGAGAAGGTAGTGAAAAGGATATTCGAATACTTGAAAGGAACTCCAGATTATGGCTTATGGTATCCAAGAGATAATGACTTTGATTTGAGTGCCTACACTAATGCTGATTGGGCTGGTTGTGTTGATGATATAAGTACAAGTGGTGGTGCTTTCTTTTTAGGAAGCAAATTGGTTTCATGGAAGAGTAAGAAGCAAGATTCAATGTCCTTATCAACTGCAGAGGCAGAGTACATTGCAGCAGCAACCTGTTGTACACAAGTGTTGTGGATGAAGCAAAATCTAAAGGATATCAAGGTATTGTATGATGAGCCTATTCCTATTTTGTGTGATAATACAAGTGCTATCAATATTTCCAAGAATCCAGTGATGCATTCTCGAACCAAGCATATAGAAATCAAGTATCACCTTTTGAGAGAAAAAGTTGCAAAAAATGAAGGTTGGAATATGTTCCAAAAAAGGATCAGATTGCATATATTTTTACAAAGAATCTTGCAAAGGACACTTTTGAGGATCTCCGGCAGAGGTTAGGGGTAATTGCCCCTCCTCCTTCTTGCTAGATGCATAGTGCATCTATCCAGGGGGAGTGGTTCAGGTTATATCTTTTTTTCCTGGATTGATGGTGGCTACCTCTCAGGGGGAGAAGGTAATGTTTGCAAATGATAAAAGGGAGTTTGTTTGCTACAAGAAGTTATGCCCTAAGAGAGAAGAAGTTGCCCTTTGTCCTTGATGTCAAAGGGGGAGAAATGTGCAGGTATGTGTTGCCATCAATGCCAAAGGGGGAGATTGTTATGCATATGGTTCATATGGTTGTCATTGATGTCAACACTATCACAAGGTTGTAATTGATGTCAACACTATCATGGATGTGTGATGGTGTTCATGGTTAGATATCATGTCCTATCCAACAAAGAAGATATAGTTCATGGTTGGATGTCATGTTGAATATAATATGGTTACTGAAGTTCATGGTTGGATGTCATGCCTTGATCAATACAAAGTTGAGTATGAAGATACATTAATATAGGAATTAGAAGCACTAAGATGATTAGATGAGTTGATGATGTTGGAAGATGTTATTGGTAGCCTAAAGAATATTGCATTATCTCTCCTACTATTCCTATGAATGCATGTGTTGATACAAAGAAGGTTTGGCCTTTGAAAGTTGGTGACAGTTTCTGCTATAAGATGACTGCCTTTGAAGACTGTCTGGGAGATTGTTCCACATTCGTCTGCATTAGCAGTTATGGCTATGTGGTTTTGGAACTATGTTCAGGGTGTAGTGAAGGTGTTAATTCCAAAGTTTCAGATCATCCGTCCTTTCACTATGAAAGTTATGCATGATAGAATACCGACATGAGTTCTGGCAGGGTGAGGTGGTATTGAAGGCCTATTGGAATGCTCCGCATTCCTCTGGATGTGAATGTTTACTTTTGCAATTTTGTGGACATGTTTATGGATGTGCATTACATGATTTCTTGTAGTTTCAAGTTTATTGGTGATCCGCAAGCTCAGTTTTTCAATGATAGTATGTTGTAGTGTGTTCTAGATGACTTGTTCTCCAAGTTCATGGTTGAAGATGTATGGTACCAAATATTTGATGTGCAGAGGTAAATGAGTGTTTGGAGATATTGTATGAGTCCTGTAGACTCATCTAGAAGAGTTTAATGAATATCTTTCTTATTTTCAATACTGCACAAGGTTTTCAAGTTGCTGTAGCCATCATGCTTCAAGTTTCATGTCTTTGCTTAACATTATCTTATTTTCAAATGAGCAGAGTGTGTGGATGTAATTCCTTGGTGTTGGAAGCTATGAAGATGTATTGGACTTGGTTAAGCAAGTGTTGATGTCTGCAAGGCATGGGTCTTCTGCTAGTGTAGCGTGTAGCCTTGTTTAGGACTTTTCCTCTACACGTTTCATGTTGTGTGTTATCCTATTTTTTTGCCCATGCCAAAATAGTCTAAGAGTCTCTTAGATCCTTCCTTCCATAAGAGAAATATGATCTGAGAGAGCCCAAATGGAAGGAAGTTTCCCTTAGAAAAGCCCAGAAAAATCTCCAATTTTTTGAAAGTTTTTTGCCCTTTCTTTTGTCTTAGTCGACAAAATTTTGGTTTGGAGAACCTTTGGTTGACTAGTTCACTAACTAAGGAGTGAGTAGGAAGATAATTGGCTAAGGAAAAGGAGATAAAAGAGCACCTAATCGGCAAAATTCAAAGTTCGCGAACCTCTCAGTTCGTCGATGGGAAAATTTCCCGACAAGCCAATTTAGAAGAAGAAAGTGAGCAAGTGGGCAAAAGATTTAACTAAGGCAAAGGGGCAAAGATAGACAAGGTTTTCCTTTATCGGCAGTGTTTGTTTGATAAACCTTAGGTTCATCGATCAATGAATTTTCTAACAAAGGAATGAAGCAATGAAGGCAGACAAAAGTGACTAAGGTAGAGATGCATGAAAAGCTAAGGGAAAGAGGAAAGCAAAGGCTCTGTCAGAAGATCGGAGGAAAGGTGAACTCGTGGCATGGTTTGTGTTTTTAAAGGTTCACTAATGGGGTGATTAGTTGATAAAGAGAACCTAAAGTGGAGAAGAAAGCCAAAGGCAAGCTAGTTCATAGAATGAAAAATATGTCAACAAAGAGGGAAAGTGAAGAGAAAAGAAAAGTCCTTGCTTGGTCGATAAGTTCACAAAATGGAAAACTTACTGATAGGTTTGTGATTTCTCAAATTCGCCAAGAAGGAGAGAGGCAAAATGAAAGATATAAAATGGAAGGCAAAGCGGTGAAGGTTTGTGGAAATGAAGATTCATCGATAGGGCGAAAGGTAAACAAAAGGCTAAGATAAAGGGCCATCATCTGCAAATCAATAAAATAATGAACTTGCCAACAAGTTCACGAAAGGTGAACTTCGCTGATAAGATGAGAAGTAATAAGGAGTCAAGTTTGCAAACGGGGAGGTTTGCCGATAAGGTAAAATGGAGGATAGAGGCAAAGAAGTTCAGTTCTCAAAAGGAAGATGTTGCCGATAAGGCAAAAGTAAAGACAACTAGGTTTGTGAAACAAAAATTTTTCTAACAGAGGGACAAACTTGCTAGGTTTGCCAAATGAGGAATTTGCCGATAATGTGAAAGGGTATAAAGGAAGATCAGCTAAGGCAAGGAAGTTTGTAGAATGCAAATTTCAACAAGGTAGGAAGGTAGAGAAAAAGAAAAGTCCCCACTTGGTTGGTAAGTTTGCGAAATGGTGAACTTGTCGATAGGTTTGAAATTTTCAACATTTGCCGATAAGGTGAAAAGCTAGGGGAAATGAAGAAACCAAGGAGGTCAAGTTCGTAACAATGGCAATTTGTCGATGGAGAAGAAAAGAATGAGAACAAAGGCAAAGCAAAGAAGGTTCTAAAAATGAATAAATTGTCGACAAGGGAGATTAAGGCGAGAAAGATAAAAGGTGAACAGAGAGTTCAACATGGGGTGAATTTGCTGATAAGGCGAATTAAATGGTGCCGAAGGCAAACTATAAAGATACGACACTTTAAAGTGTCGTAAAGGTTGTAAGGCATGCATACACCATTATTGTAGAATGTTTAATACTTGAAGTACAAGGTTGTAGGCCAAAGTCAATTATAGGTAGCTAAAACAATAGAAATCTTGAATGCTCCTATACAAAGAAGCTGCAAAGTAGACTTGCAGGTACCAGGGAAGTATTTCAGGCCTTCTCTAATTAATGCATTCATACCCATGCGTGCGAGTGATCTCCTTCTGCAAAGTTGTAGGCCTGTCAGAAACATGGGCACCATTCCAAATTCGTAGGTTCTAACAGTTCTTCTGGGCCAAAATTGAATGTTGCATGGGTGCATAAATCAAATCAATTGGCCAAAATTCAATGCCTGTAACTGTAGGATGGACTATGAAATGCTATATATACATGAAGAAAAGATGTAAAAAGGGTTGGTTAGCTATTTTCTGGGCTATTATGTTGGTTGGAGAATTGTTGCAGTTGTAGACCTTGTAATGCTTTACAAGAGCCAACTGGATTTGATACATTGTGCATGAAACTGCGCCTTTGATGATTCTAGTTGTTGCTTACCAATGAATGTAAACTGTTATTTTGTGTCTATTTCCTCTATTGTTTATTCTTCTATTTTGTAATGGTTTTCTAACCTTCATGATCAATATAAACTATCATTTTGCCTCTCTCTGTAGCTTTGCACTATGTTCATTTGAAGATTGTATGCTAATATTGTGGATAAAATGGTCCCTTTAGTAGTTTTGGTTTTCTACCCAAACCTCTGTGATAGTTCACTTGAGTCTGTGACAGTTTATTGTAGTTTTGAGGTCATTATTGTGTTAATACAGACACAGTTAAACACATTTATAAATCTAGCGCATCATCTCCCTTTCAATTCTAGTATTTTCTTTCCTTTCCCTTGTGTGTAGCATTAGATTTAGTTTTCATTCTTTGAGCCTTAAGCTCATAAAGAGGAACCAACCTTCTTTGGAGGTTTAGTCTCAATTGCAAGGTCCCACACCTTGAGACCAATGCCATGTTACTCTGAAATTGTTGAGATTGTCAAATCTTCAACAAAACGGTGCAATTTCAAGTGATAATAGTTTCTGGCATGCCCGGTGGGACTCTTTGCTCTAAGTAAGAGCTAAATTGAGAATTTCGATGCTGTTCGTAGTTTATTTAGTACTGTGGAAGCATTCAACAAAGCACGTGGTGACTTTGCTGGTCTAGTATTTAGATCAATTCAACATTTCATGCCTAGAGTGCAGATTAGAGCTTCTTCTTCAGGTAACTTTCAGTTCAATGAACTATCATTTGTTGATTCAAGAAGAAGAAATAGACTATTTAGGTCCCTTGTGAGGGAAAATAAGAGTGTTGTTCCATCTCCTTCAAGAGCCCAGTCTATGCCCCCTCTAGTTAGGTTCAAATATTCAAGAAGGAGATTGCATATACCCAGAATCAACTTGAATATCCCTAGTATGGCAAGGAACCTTCCTTTTCTTGCTTTCAATGGGGGTAGCCCTCTTAAACTATCCCAATATGATGATATCCCCACCTCAACTCTAAAAGCAATCCCATTCTTCACTGGTGAAAATTCCACCACCCCTACTGAGCACATCCAGGACATTGCTAGTGTTTGTTCTATCCATAATGTCATTCTAGACAATGTGGCTATGAGACTTCTAGATTCTTCCTTTAAAGGAAAGCCCCTTTAGTGGTATAGAGGTCTCCCAGCTAATTCCATTCACAACTGGGATGACTTGAGAACTAGGATAAGAGTGATCATTTGTCTCTGATGGAGCAATTAGCTAAAATCAAAAGTGCCCCCCTTGAATACATGGTAGAGTTCAACTACAGATTCCAGAAGACATGGAATAGGATCCCATTATTGGTGAAACCCTCCCCAAATACTGCATTTATTTATTATTTGAAATCTTTGAATCATGACATTGCTATCATGATTCAGTCTATGGGAGGGACTGTGTTACCAGACACATATGATAGTCATAAGGGAAGAGAACTGTCTGATTCAAGCTGGGAAGATTGCTCCAAGGCCACCAATGCCCTTATTTCTAGAGGCTCCTTTCATTCAGCCTATTGTGGTTCCAATTCCTATGACAGTCAGCCCTGCTATCCCTCTAATTACACCTTCATTTGAGCAATCAGAGGATAAGGATGCTACGATAAGAAGGTTGAGCAATGAATTAATGTTGGCAAAGAGACAATAGACACAACCCAGCAGGCCATATCGACCATTCAATCAGAATTATCAGCAAAATAGACTGCCATATCAAGGCAACATCCAAAAACAGAACCAACCTAGTTATATCAGGCCATTGAATGATGTCCATCCCAATGCTACAATCACATTTGGACCTCCTGTGCCCATATAGAACAATTTAGCTCAGGACAGTGATTGGTGCTATCCCTGTAATTAGCCACATGATCAGAATTTGTGCCAGAATGGTCAATTCAGTCAGGCTTTGATAGTGCAAGGCCAACCAATAAATTCAGAACAATAAATCAATCCTAATCAAAAGATGGTGGGAGGGCAAGAACAAATGCAAAATAATTCCACCTTGATGAATTGGACAGAAGATGATTTCTGTAGTGTCAATCAGGCCACAGACCCAATAGCGTACAACACAAGAGCCAAACGAAGGGCGACTAAGGATGCAACGATCCCTATGGACACTTACGTCTCCACTTCTCATGCATCTACACCTCATGCATCCCCAACAAATGCAACGAAGGAAAAAATAGTAGAAATACCTTCAACATAGGTAGATCATTCTACTGGGTGAGTGAATTCAGTGCCACAATAGTAACCCTAGGCCAATCAACGATCCAATGTTGACTCTGTTGTTGCCAAAACTTCTCAAAAGGTTAGCCAAATTCCCTTTAGCATCGTCAATCAAATGAAGAAGACCAACCTAAGCATCACTATGTGGGATGCCCTGTTGATCCCATCATAGAGGGATTTGTTGTAGGAAGCTTTGACAAGCGTCAATCAGCGTGCCATAGAGGCAACAAAAGAAAAGGCCATCATCCCAACAAGCCTATGCCAACCAGAAAAGGAAGGAACAAGCACAAACAAAATTAGTAAGCCCCATCCATGCTATGTATCCCTAATCATTGCTGACAAATTGTTGCATAATTGCATGATAGATTCTGGGGTGGGTACTTTTGTTATGCCTAAAAATATAGATGATAAGTTAGGCATTGAATATGAGCATGTGAATAAAGGGGTTGTGCAATTAGATGACATTGCTGTTAAGATAGTAGGTGTGATTAAGGATTTAAAGCTCACTTTGCATGCATGCCCTGGTTGCTCTATTTCACAAGACATCTCAGTTATTGACCTCTTCGCATATTTTGGTATATGCCTATCTAGGGATTTCACTGCTGAAATAGGTGGGTACCTATCTTCTGATTGGTCCCACATGTTATTTAGAACAAGATATGGCACTAAAGTGACTATTAAGGCTGAGCCTATTGCTAATAATCATGTAGACCCTTATACACCCATCCCTTTGAACATGAATGCACAATCCATGATCTAGAGGAGGATGACGATAGTATGCATAAGGCTGCAACACCAGTGGAAGAGATCCCGAATATATTGTTTGATGAGTGGGCAAACTATTTTTAGTTTGACACTCTTGATCATATAGAAGACACGGGACTGGGTACTTATTGTATCTATGAAGAGGATGCTATCATGCCTAATCTCAAAAAGGCAACATCAGATCTGAGTAGGGAATGACAGATATATTTTGATGGCTCCAAAAGAAAAAATGGAGCAAGTGCTGGGGTTGTGTTATTTTCACTCCAGAAAAAAAGTTATTTCTCTACTTTTAGATTATAGTTCAGTTGTACTAATAATGTGGTTGAATATGAAGCCTTAATTCAGGGTATACAACTGGCACAGAAGAGAGGAATAAAAGTTTTACAAGCATTTGGTGATAGTGAGCTTGTTGTCCAACAAATCAAATCACAAAGTGGTTCAAAGAATGTCTTGCTCAAGTCATATAAACACAAAGTCTGGGATCTAATTGAAGACTTTGATGCCTTCAATATACAGGTAGTACCTAGACAAAGAAACAAAGATGTTGATAGGTTGGCTATGATTGGTGCTCAGTTTCACATTCCCTAGAATGTCCAACAAAACTCAAATCTGTATGTGAAAATTGTTGTGAGGCCTACTGTGCCTGACAATGTAACGAGCTAACAAGTATTTGAGAATGACCAACAGATTGTAAATTTCTTGCAAGATGAGGCGGAGTTTACTACCAAGAATCAATCAATATTGCAAGAGCAATAAGGTGACCAAGTGATCTAGCTTGGAAAATATATTTGGTGCTGAAGATCAACCTAAAAGGGAGAAGATGAACATGACAATCGAGAAAAAAGACTATGAAGAGGTGGAGATTGCATAGGGCAGATTTCTAAAACATGGCAAGGTATGTGATCAAGCTGAAAGGCAAGGTTTTGTTGAACTTTGTAATTAATTTGATGATTTAATTTCTTGGGATTATACGGATCTGAAATGCTTTGACCCCAGTTTAATCCAACATACCATTGATTTAGACCTCAATGCAAAACCTATCTGCCAAAAACAAAGGCTAGTCAACCCCAAAAATCGAGCCATTAATGAGAAAGGGCTATCCAAACTCATAGAGGCCAAAATGATTTATCTAATTAAACATTCCTCTTGGGTGGCTAACCTAGTTCCAGTTAGGAAAAAAAATGGGGAAATTAGATTGTGTGTGGACTTTAGAGATCTAAACAAGGCTTCCCTCAAAGACCACTATCCACTCCCTTCCATGGAGTAGATCCCACAAATAGTAGTAGGGGATGAAAGGTTTTCACTCCAAGATGGCTACTTAGGCTATAACCAGATTCTTGTAAAAGAATCAGATCAATACAAGACAACCTTTACCACCAAGTGGGGTACTTTGGCTTATCAAAAAGTGCCATTTGGGTTGACTAATGCTGGGGAAACCTTCCAAAGGGCAATGGATTTATATTTTAAAGGCCTAATCAATGATATTATTTTAATGTATCTTGATGATTTGATTATGTATTCCAAGCACACAACTAACCATCTAGGTCATTTGAGAAAAGTCTTTGAAAGATGCAGGGAATATGGCATATCATTGAATCCAAAGAAATGTGTGTTTGCTGTCCCAAAAGGTAAATTGATGGGACACGTGGTTTCAAAGGAAGGGATGGCTATTGATTTGGAAAGAACCAGCACCATTCTGGCTCTTCCCCTTCCCAGTCACAAGAAGGGCCTACAAATTTTTCTGGGAAAGATTAATTTCATAAGGAGGTTCATACCCAATTTTGCTTCAATAGAAAAGCCCCTCACCGCCATGCTTAAGAAGAACGCTACTTTCACATGGTCAAAGGAAGGCAGAGATAGTTTTGAAGTTGTCAAGCAAGCCATAGCACAGGCCCCCACATTGATAAACTTGAACTATGAAAAGGATTTTATCCTTTATGCCTTTGGAGGCAAGGAGGGCATATCAACAGTTTTAACACAACAAAATGAAGAGATATTGGAACAACCAATTGCTTTCTTTAGCCAACCGCTCAAAGAATATGAGATGAAGTATGATTTTGTTGAAAAACAAGTGTTTGTTGTGATGAAAGCACTCAAAAATTTCAAGCATATGCTTTCAAACAGCAAGATACAGTTGATGGTAAACCACCTTGGCGTTAAAGAGTTTCTTTTGAGCAGAGATATCAATAAAAAAAGGGCTAAGTGGATTACGAAAGTAATGGAATACAACGTGAACATCAACATCACCAAGCTGGTACGTGATAAGGGCATGTGTGAGCAAATGGTTGTAGACCTTGAAGAGAAAGGTGACACTGCATGTGTCCAAGGGCAGACACAGCCAGCTGGTTCCCATGCTCCAATTGACTGGTACCATGATATGGTTACATTTCTATAGTCAGGTAGATGCCCAGATGGACTAGATCGAGCAAAAAGAAAGTATTTCAAGCTCCAGTCCATACCTTATGTTCTTGTTGTTGATGTCTTGTTTAGAAAAGACATCAATGGGGTTCTTCTTAGATGCATTGCACAAAATTAGATCTCTAGTGTATTAGAAGAATTTCATAATGGCCTTGTTGGTGGCCATTATTCTCCAAGAACAACTGCTGTCAAGATCATGAAGGATGGTTATTATTGGCATAATTTATTCAGATATGCCCATAGATGGGTAAGAAGCTACAAAGAATGTGCATTATTTGTAGGAAAACAAAGGTTGGTTGCTCTTCCCCTGCACCCAATTCAGACTGATCAACCATTTGTCTAATGGGGTTTAGACTTCATTGGGATGATTAATCCACCTTCTAGTGCTGGCCACAAGTGGATTTTAGCAGCCACTGATTATTTCACCAAGTGGACATAGGTGGTTGCATTGAAGGATGCCACATAGGCCTCCATTTTAGACTTCCTTAAAGGGATAGTTATTGGGTTTGGTGTTCCATTCACCATTATCTTTGACAATGCCAAGGCCTTTGCAAGCACAAAAATCAATGAGTTGGCACTTAACTATGGGATTTACTTGAAGACATCATCTAATTAAGTATACCCTCAAGGGAAAGACCTAGTTGAGTCTACCAACAAGAACCTGATTAGGATCATCAAAAGAATAGTGGATGATAATCAAAGAGCTTGACATTCCAAGTTGAAGACAACTCTCTAGGATAATAGAATTACCCCTAAGAGGGCCATTGGTAGTTCACCTTTCATGTTGGTATACAGAAAGGAAGCAAGGCTTCCATTATCACTTGAATTGCCTTATTTGAGCTGGCCCAGTAGCTGAAATTACTAGAAAATGATGCCATGACAGTTAGGCATGTTGAGTTGATGGAGCTTGAAGAAAAAAGGGATGCCGCCATGAAGACCCTTGAAGCTCACCAAGATCAGGTCAAGAGGACCTTTGATAGAAAATTAGTTGATAGAGTCTTCCAAGAGGGAGATTTGGTGTTGAAATGGGATGAAGATAGAGTTAAGGCTGGGAGGCATTCTAAATTTGATGCCTTACGGGGTGTCCCTTACATCATCACCAATTGCAAGAAAGCTAATGCCTTTCAACTCTCCAAGCTGACTAGTGAATCACTCTCGATCCTAGTGAATGGGATTCATCTCAAACCATACTTCTGAGTTTGGTTTTGAGATTCTTGTAAATATTTAGAGTAGGTCTATTTTCTATTTTAGGTTTCCCTTCCTCTAAGCGCTTTTGCACAGGCAACATTCTCATTAGGATATTGTTTTCCCTGTTGTTTTGTTTCATTTTCTAGAGGTAGTTTTCAGTTTTGTTTGCTCATGTTGCTATAGTTTTTCTTTTGACCTTGTGCCCAGTGGATTGTATAAAGCAGTTAGATCCTTGTGTTTAGCAGGCAAACACCATTGTATAGTCGCCAAAATGTTATCCTATTTTTTTCCCAGGCAAAAATAGTTTAAGAGTCCCTCAGATCCTTCCTTCCATCAAAGAAATCCAATCTAAGAGAGCCCAAATAGAAATAAGTTTCCCTTAGAAGAGCCTAGAAAAAGCCCAAAAAAATTCTAGGTTTTTTTCCCTTTCTTTTGCCTTAGTCGTCAAAATTCTCGTTTGGTGAACCTTTGGTTCACCGGTTCGCCAGTTCGTCAGTTCACCGGTTTGCCAACAAAGGAGCGAGCAGGCAGATAATTGGCTAAGGAAAAGGAGATAAAGGAGCGCCTTGTTGGAAAAATTTGAAGTTCGCAAACCTCTCAGTTTGTCGATGGGCAGGTTTCCCGACAGGCTAATTTAGAAGAAGAAAGTGAGTAAGGCAGAGATGAAGGAAAAGCTAAGGCAAAGAGGAAAGCAAAGGCTTCGTCATAAGATCGGAGGAAAGTTGAACTTGCTGCATGGTTTATATTTTCAAAGGTTTACCGACAGGATGATTAGCCAATAAAGAGAACCTAAAGTGGAGAAGAAATCCAAAGGCAAGCTAGTTCATAGAATACAAAATCTACCGACAAAGCGGGAAAGTGAAGAGAAAAGAAAAGTCCCTATTTGGTCAGTAAGTTCACGAAATGGCAAACTTATCGATAGGTTCATGATTTCTCAAATTCGTCGATAAGGCGAAAGAGGCAAAATGAAAGACAGAAAATGGAAGACAAAGCGATGAAGGTTCATGGAAATGAAGATTCGCTGACAGGGCGAAAGATAAACAAAAGGCTAAGGAAAAGGGCTGTCATTGACAAATTGACAAAATGATGAACTTGTGAGCAAGTTCGCGAAAGGTGAATTTCGCTGATAAGGCGAGAAGTAACTATTGTCACATGGATTGCACCCTAGGTAAGTTTTACACTTTGCCATCCTGTGAAACATAGGATCACCTTCAAGCTGTGGGTTGCCTATGACGAAGGTGAACCTCTAGAGAGGGATGGTTCCCTTGATAGCTCTCCTAAATCTTCTGTATTGATGAGGGAAAGGGATAAAAGGATTGCTATATAACTGAAATCTAGATCCTAGGAGGTGATGCACCGAGTTTATAAGTCCTATTCTTGTTGTTTCAACTCACAATTTCTCTCAAAAAGGGTTTTTATTTCACACAACTCAATCTGAACAATGCTCATACATCAATATTTCATAGGGAGGTTAGAATTTTTGTGTTTTCTTGAAGGAAAACTAATGGTTTTCACAACTACAAAAAAGTCAAAAAAATGATTAAATCAACCTATAACTTGTATAAATTAGTTGTTTTTTCTGTATTAAGCTTAAAGAATGAGACATGAAATTTGAAGGATTTGTTTAAAATCACAAAAAGTTCCACATCAAAATCACTCAATTAATCACATAACACATCAATTTTTGAGAAGGTAAGATGCTACTTTTATTTGAGAAAAAATAGAAATCTCCTTACAAAAATGTCTGAAACAATGCTATAAAATGTTGTTGTTCAACAATGAATAACACTAATTTTTTGAGTTACAATATAGAGTTTTCTTGCTGTGAGCAAAGGAAAACTAGTAGGAACTGAGAAAAAAGTACCCCGTGCCTTTTCTTTTTTACCCCGAAAAGTCTTCCTCCAAGAGGCCTAGTTTTGAGGAAGGCAACTCACATTGAACTAAACTCCTCTCTACTTGCGTGAGATGGTTGGAAAAGATGCCTTCAATCTACTTCATGAACTCATTGTTGCTGGGCGTGAAAGGCAAAAAACCTATATTTAAGGGCTCCAAACTACTCCACAATGAGTGATTTTAGCTTTGAACTCCCCCTATCTTCCAATTTCACCAAGTGGGCCTCTAAAATAGGCCTAAATTGAGTAAAAAGCCTTAGTAAACTGAAAGTCTTATCCCCTTTGAATAATGCAATATAATAACTTTACAATTATCATAATGATTCCTTGAATGCATGCTTTACAAACTCATTGACTGGTCCAACATCTCCTTCTTGCTAATTCTAATGTAATCATTAATTTACTTTAACAAGTATTAAGGTAATCGATAACCATCAATCTACCTTAATAAGTGTTAAGGTAATTTGATTAATTTTCTCTGTTTTCAAACATTATCATGACTATCCCATGGGCTCATGATTATATCTCCTTTGGTTTTTTAAGAAAAGAAAGGGTTTTGATGATGGTTGATTTGACCACGATTAAGTCACTCCTTACTTGGCTCAAAAAGTTTGAAACCCTAGCAACAAACTTATCATTTTGCTTTTCAATCTGCTAGCTCTTGGGAAGACTGGAGCATTGCCATGGGGATGAAATCATGCTTCTTCACTTGACACTATGCTGGGTCTTTCGTCTGTGTTTGGGGAAAACATAAGCTAGTAAGAACCTCTTCTTGTTGATTCTGCTTTTGAAAAATACTATGAAGAGTCACTGTCCATAGCTCCTTTATGGTTGTGTGTTTCCTATATCATGGATGTATTTGTGGCTCTCTGTGGAAGCTAATACTGTGTACTCTTTCAAGGTTTCTTATGGTTTTGACTACATCATACCTTAGTGTTTTGATTGCTCCTCAAAAACCCTCTACACTGTTCTAAACTCCTTCATAGGGTTAAAGTCTGCAAACCCTCTTGTGTCTATCATGGATCTCTTGATTCTTTGAGCTTCTTGTTCACTGTAATTGTCTATATTATCAACCCATTGTCTGGAGGACTGTTCTTCATCAATCCTTTTGTTTCTCTGACTGATTAGGTTTTTATTTATTTGAGGGAGCCTTTGTTGCTTTTTACAAGATGAACTAATATGGATTATTAAGTTCTGATGATTTGAACATATGATAACCTTACAGGTTTCAATATGAACTTTTCCACAACTCTTGATAGATACCTGCTAATTTAGGACTCCACATTTTCTGAAGACCTAATCACTACAGGAATACCCTTATGTCTTGATGACTCCTTAACTTTCTTGAGCAAGTCCATGAGCTCTGGCATATTGTAGTCTGTGACTATCATATTTACCTTCATCTTATCAACATTGAGGCCTTGATGGTCATCCTCTAAACCAAGGAACTGTAGACCTTTTCTCACATTGTCAATACTTGACACCTTGGACAGTCTTTTATCATGCTCTATTCATTGAAGCCAAATTAAATATGTATCCTCATCATCTATCTTCATGATGCTATCTGCATCCCTAGTATGCACCTTGCACACTACCCTGCAACAGTCTCTCAACTCTTCACATGAGCCTTTGTTAGGCTTGACAGATCTCTATCAGACTTTTTTCTATCTTGCAGACCTAGTGAGACCTCTATTAGGTCATTGTGACCTCTGTATGCTCTTGATCTCTATTTCAACTATGTATATCTTCATATGATCACTATGTATATTGCCTTTGAGAATCCTCTCTTTACCCTACACCACTGTCCATGATGCCATACTACACCTTCCCACTGTTTACTCTTAGCATGCATTGTCCTTCATGCTGTCACTGTTTTCTATTTTCCATGACTATACTTTAAACTTTCTTAATCACTGTTTATATCCTCTTCATGACTACAACTTGCTTTGTATTTTCATATCCTATATGTCTGCTAAAAGCGTCTGCTGGGGTTTGATGAATGTTGACAGAGATGCCTCTATTGTCTAATGTTCTTTTGACATTCTATAAAAATCATTTTCATGCCATTGGGACTCACTGTCTCTTGTCTCTGATGGACTTTCTAGAGTATCTTCATTTTCTTTCTACCAAGCAACTACTACTGAGGTGTAAAATTTTCATTGATGATCAACAGTCATTAAGAAATGTTTCTCTTTTCTTATTATGTATGTCTACATTTGGGGTCTCTTTATTTCTTTCATTTATTGTTTGATGCTTCTGAAAAGAACACATGTACATTTGATGCTTTTAACATAGTTAAGTGAAGGATGCCCTGAGCTCTAACCCTATTTTCTTCTTCCCTTTATAGTTGCTTCTGGAGGCTGAAACTGGAGAACCTTGAAAGTAGTGCAGCTACAAGTGAGGGGATTCATCCCATAGGCAATGACGGATCCCCTTCTCTTCTTTATGCTTCTTGTTTCAGATGTATATATCTTCTTTTCATTTCATCATTTTATAGTCAATTCCTAGGGATTGTGCGGGAACCTTGAACAAAATTTCCTTGTGAATATAAGTTGTTTTGTGCAATGAATTGTTTGTTGTTCTTATTTTACAAAACTATCAATTGCATAAGGAAAGAGCATCTAAAACTTTATTGTTTAATATAGTTGCTTATAATCATAAGTAAGTTTAATAAACTGTGTGTACCTTTTAATTATCTAGGACTAAGCAAGCTGTAATGAATAAAGTTGAATCAACCTGAAATTGTAACCTGCTTCCATGCTTAGCCCTGACTATTCTATATCCAAATTAAGGAATAGATACATATCTCCTGCTTGTTTCTGAATGTCTTCTGCTCATGTATGATGCCCTTCTCATTTTTATTTGGACCCTACAACAACTTGAAGAGACTTAATGTCTCAAGTTACTACTTGGAACTTCTTACCTTCGTGGTTTTTTGTTTATCTTTCATCAACAATGATTGAACTATTCATCGGGTTCAATTATTCGTTTGAACTGTTTCATTGAACTGTTCATCGGGTTCAATAGTTCATTGAACTGTTCATCGGGTTCAATTGTTCGTTGAACTGTTTCATTGAACTGTTCATCAGTTCTGTGGTTCAATGGTTCAACCGAACGGTTCGATGGTCCGTCGACATTGGTTCAAATGGTTCGGCATTGGTTCAACGTGATAGGTTCATTGGTTCAGTGGTTCAATGGTCCATCACCTTAGCTAAAGATATCACTCTGTTGAACCATTGAACCTCGCGTCAAGGTTCGATGGTTCAACAGGTTCAACAATATGTGAAGTTGGTCGGCGAGAGATCGTTCATCGAAAAAATGGAAAGTGTTTGAACCGATGGTAAAGGTCTATCCGATGAAGGGTGGTAAACTTGAGGATTGCGGAGACTATATGTATCGGTGAAGGAAACAATGCGTTCACCAGTGGAGCAGATTAGGCCGATGGGTCTTTGGTTTGGTATCATCGACAACAAAATTGCCGACGATAATATGACCGAGCGTTTGGCCATATAAACCGAAGCATCGACATCGACCTTGTGCATGTGGGATTATATATCTCACGGGAATGTGAACAATTACGACTGTTGAATAGCAGTGGCGATTGGGCAGTTAGATAAATCAGTTAGGGCAACAGAAAAGTAACGGTCTTTGCTCTTGCAAACTGGAGAATATAAAACTGATCTATTGACATCGTCGCAAGTAGTTGGAATACGTTTCAATTTGTACTGTTTATTTTCTGAAGAATGTGCAGATGATATAAACAGCTTTGTACAATTGTGAAGTGATTCGATTATACAGTTTATTCTATAAATATATAGAGGAAATAAATAGTTTAGTATAATTGTAGAGAATCATTACCTGAGCAAGAGAGAGCTGGGATCTTTATTGTAACTATTCAATTTACGGTAATAAAGATAGCTTCTATTGTGGTGGTGGGTTTTTTACCTGAAAAGGTTTTCCCACGTAAATTTGGTGTCATTCTCTATATCTTGTTTTGTTTTTCTATATTTTTTCTGGTGTATTCATCTGTTGTTTTAATATAAATGTTACTTGGCTGCATTATCCCCTTTGAATTAACATTAGGGAAGCTATGTTCTGCACCTCTGCTTTCCTTACACAACTCTTAACGAGTTGATGCATGATTTTGGTGAAGATGACAACTGGAATGGCCTCTTATATGGGGAGTAGGCATCCTGAGATCAGCAGTGAGCTCTTATCTTGCATTGTCCTTGTGATTCTTCTCTTCACAGTTAGACATTTGGTGTAGATTTTTGCTTGTAGATCCATCTCCATTTCTCTATTTTTTGTTCTCTATCCTCATGAATGTTGTCATGCTGATTTGTCAAGGTCTTCTTAATTGTTAGGTTTGTTCTTTGACAAGGTTTGTGGCTGTCTTCTTGACACATTTGGTGACATTTTCATATCACACAGTTAAATCTTATTTTAGGCATTTGCAACTCTAGGCAGCTTTGTATCTTCATCCTTGATTGGTCTTTTGTAAAAGGTGATGGATTCCTTTTTCTTTGATATCTGTGGAATAGTCTATGTTCATGTTTTAAAAAAATTTGCCCCTAACAAACACTATCCTTCTAACTACAACTAGTTTTAGAAAGTCACAAAAATGGTTCTTCATGGTGCTCCAAACCTTTAAAATAACTTCTTGAAGACCCAATACAACATTTATGGTACCCATCTCTGTCAACTATAGGGTTTTCTTGCTCTTTATGATTGTCTCCATTGTTGGTAATGTCTTCTATGGGTAGGTATGACTGTTGTACTGTTCATGACTGTTGCCATGCTATTCCCTTGAGTTTCTTCATAACCCTTAGGGTGTTCCTGTTGTCCTCTCATACCCTACTACTCTATCCACAATCTATTAGGGATTGTCTTTCATTGTAGCAGTCTCTAAGGCTTCATAGTGATGACTGCTCCTTTGGTTACTGTGCCTATAGATCTCTACCGATAAGCAAGTGGTGTCTCCTCCAATATCATGCATACTTTTGCATGCTCCATGTTTGACTTTCCCATTGTTTAGCTCACCCTTTTTATCTATGCATGCTTCTTAAAATAGAGGTCTTATAAAGGTAAAAGGAAAAATGTAAACTTTGATGATCTCAGACCTTCTATAGTTATATGCAAGCCCTAATGTATTTGATCAAGACTTTAACAAGCCCTTAAAATACTATCTACAACGAGAAAAACTTCAAACCCTTCTATGACTATAGTTTCTTTAATTTGTCTGAAGCCCTTTCCTCCTGTGACAACAACATGCCCTTTGCTTCTTGGGGGTAGAATAAACCTTGAAGACACTTCATTCGAATCAACATCACAATTGGATATATTTATCAAAAATATTGACATATTAAAACCCCCTCAAAACCTAACAAGATGACCCCTAGACCATGAGCTAAAACAAGAAATCCCCTTCGAAACCTAGTTTTGCCTATTTGGGCTGAGATACACAAATAGGTAACAGTAACAAGGAGTCAAGTTTGCGAATGGGGAGGTTTGCCGATAAGGAAAAATGGAGGATAGAGGTAAAGAAGTTTAGTTCTCAAAAGGAAGATGTTGCTGATAAGGCAAAAGTAAAGACAACCAGGTTTGCGAAACAAAAATTTTGCCAACAGAGGGACAAACTTGCCAGGTTTGCCAAATGAGGAATTTGCCAATAAGGTGAAAGGGGATAAAGGAAGATCGGCTAAGGCAAAGTAAGTTTGTAGAATGCAAATTTTGTTGACAAGACAGGAAGGTAGAGAAAAATAAGTCTTTTCTTGGTTGGTAAGTTCACGAAATGGCAAACTTGCCGATAGGTTCAAAATTTTAAAAATTCATCGATATGGTGAAAAGCTAGGGGAAACATTGAAGAAACCAAGGAGGCCAAGTTCGCAACTGTGGCAATTCACCGATGGAGAAGAAAAGAATGAGAGCAAAGTCAAAGAAAAGAAGGTTCTAAAAATGAAGAAATTGCTGACAAGGGAGATTAAGGTGAGAAAGATAAAAGGCAAACAAAGAGTTCGGCATGGGGTGAATTCGTCGATAAGGGGAATTAAATGGTGCCAAAGGCAGACTTTAAAGATACGACACTTTAAAGTGTCATAAAGGTTGCAGGGAACACATACGACATTTTGCAGAATGTTTAATACCTAAAGTACAAGGTTGCAGGCCAAAATCAATTATAGGTAGCTGAAATAGTAGAAATCTTCAATGCTCCTATACAATGAAGCTGGAAAGTGGACTTGTAGGTACTAGGGAAGTATTTCAAGCCTTCTCTCATTAATGCGGTCATACCCATGCGTGCAGTGATCTTTTGCAAAGTTGCAGGCCTTTCAGAAACATGGCCACCATTCTAAATTTGCAAGTTCTGATAGTTCTTTTGGGCCAAAATTGAATGCAATATGGGCACATAAATCAAATCGATTGACCAAAATTTGACACCTGTAGTTGTAGGATGGACTATGAAATGCTATATATACATGAAGCAAAGATGTAAAAAGGGTTGGTTAGCTATTTTCTGGGATATTACACTAGCTGGAGAATTATTACAGTTGCAAACCTTGTAACGCTTTACAAGAGCCAACTGGATTTGATACATTGTGCTTGAAACTGAGCCTTTGATGTCTCTAGTCGTTGCTCACCAATGAATGTAAACTATTATTTTGTGTCTATTTCCTCTACTATTTACTCTTCTATTTTGTAATGGTTTTCTAACCTTCATGATCAATATAAATTGTCATTTTTCCTCTCTCTGTAGCTTTGCACTATGTTTATTTGAAGATTGTATGCTAATATTATGGATAAAATGGCCCCTTTAGTAGTTTTAGTTTTCTACCCAAAACTCTGTGATAGTTCACTTGAGTTTGTGCGAGTTTGTTGCAATTCTGAGGTTATTATTGTGTTAATACAGACACAATTAAACACATTTATAAATCTGGTGCATCACCTCCCTTTCCATTCCAATATTTTCTTCCCTTTCCCTTGTGTGTAGCATTAGATTTAGTTTTCATTATTTGAGCCCTAAGCTCAGAAAGAGGGACTAGCCTTCTCTAGAGGTTTGGTCTCAACTGCAAGGTCCCACACCTTAAGACCAATCCCATGTTACTTTAAAATTTTTGAGACTATCGAAGCTTCAACAAAATGGTGCAATTTCAGGTGATAACAGTATGTTGTCTGGCTGACTTGTAAATGTATTTTTCATGTTGTCTTTAGCTGACAAGCAATGTAATCAATGTAATATCATGTATAAATTGTAAATTGAATTGAGTTAGGTGAGGCATAATTGCAATGTGATTAATAAGGTTCACAAGCAAGATAAGGAGCATAAAGAATGTATTATGATGTGCGACTTGTTGGTTCCCAAAATAACTGCAACCCAAAACTCTAAAACATTCCTAAAACACCTAGGCTAGGGATTGTCATCAAGGTAAAAGGAAGAGGTTTATCAACAAGTTAAGGGGGATTTTGACCAACTACAGGAGTGGGTAAACTCCTCTGCACTTTAGGCTCAACTAGACCTAGGAGGGATATTCCTAGAGGCATGAAATGAAATAATAATAAACATACACAGCCATACCCAATTGTACACTTGATCCCAAAGTTGTCACTAGATCAAGGCAAACTGGCTACACATGCCTCTCATTAAGCTGATTCAACTGTACGAATGTACATGTACAAGAAAGATGATTTTTTCCCTGAACCACAGGTGAATGATTTGTTTGATTTATAAAGAATGTTGATCCCTCTCCAATATGGACTGGTTCCCATTCTATTGGGCAATAGAGTCATAGAATGTAAGGAGGAAAGGAAAGACACAACAAAGGATCAACAAAACCAGGCATACATTTACATATATGACTTTTAGATAGATCTTCATACAATGGACATACTTAATGATCCAAAAGAGAACTGCAATGATTCACATGCAATAGAGAAATGACAAATACAAAGCCTTGCATTAACTTAGATGTTGTCACACACCGACAAACCTCTGTTACAATCATACTGACAAATGTGGCAAGGGAAAATATACAACTATGATTATATATTTACCAAAATCAAAACAAACTCCCATGGAGACATACCACTACATTCAAATCTGCATTACACAACCTTCCTACTCTATGTTGAATAAATCCCTTCACTAACAAACCTGACATATCGTGTGTTGATGCCAGAGAAACTCCTTAGGCTCTCCTAGACCAGACAATTGGCTCAGAGACCAACCTTGAGAATGTCTTTCAAACATGTATATATAGTAATAATGCAGCTCCTGGATGTTTGAAATCCCAGTTAACAAGCAACAAAACAACAACAAATGCGGTGCATGGCCATGTCAGAAAACCAACGGAACAGAAGGAAGCCTATGCCTTGCAAATTGATCTTGCATCATTGAGGTACCTACAGAAGATATCAGATACTGGAACACACCATCTTCATATTAAAATTTGTACCTATGCATTGATGGCAGACACTATTCCAACGATCCCCTGACATTTGTATTTCTACAACCTCATGCTTTCATGGTGGCAAAGGGGGAAGAAAGGTGTTTTTTTAAAATAAGATCCCACCCATAGTGTTCGTAAAGATTTTACGACACTTTAAAATTTAAAACCTTTATATTTTAAAAATCCATACTTTACATGTGATTTTACATTTCAATTTTGCCTTATTGGCAAAAGTCTTCCAATGGGGACTCGCCTCTACTTGCAACATCGACAAATTTCATCTTCTGCTTGTTGCCTCTATTTTCTCCTTATTTCACGCATTATTCAGCAAAATTTGACTATAGTGAATTAAGTAGCCTTGCCCCTTATCGACAAGTTATCTCTCTCTAATCGTGCTCTCTTCCTTTGTTTTTCTATTTATCGGCAAATCTTTAATTTGTCAAACTCTATCTTTATCTCTCTTATCGGAAACTTTCGATATTTCAAAACTAGGCCATTTTCCCCCTTTATCAGCGAATCTTTCATTTGTCAAACTTCTATCTTTTCACTTTCCTTATTTGCCTTATCAGCAAATATCAACTTTCTCGAACTTGGCTGGCTTTATCGATAAATCTACCATTTTCCGAACTCTATCTCTAGCGCTTCCTTTTCTTCCTTATTGGAAAAAACTTGCTTTGCCGAATTATTTCCTTTTCCTTTTCCACTGCTTAGTCGGCAAAAGTTGGCCTTTCCGAACCACTAGAGCCTTGGCCCCATTTTTTCCTTTATTAGCGAAACTCACGCTTGCCAAACTAGAGCTAATTTGCCTTTATCGTCAAATTCCTTCATTTTAAAATTTCACCCCTTAACCAATTTTCCCCTCCTTGCTTTATCGACAATTTCACCTTTTTCCAAACCTGGTTGGCCTTTGCATTATTGGAGAATTATGACCTTTCCAAACTTAGTCAGCAAAAATCAAAATTTCCGAACCTTTTGTCTTTTGTCTCCTTCACTAGCCTTATCAGTAAAAATGAAATTTACAGAACCATTTCCTTTTCCTTTGCCCTTCATTCTTCATTATTGGCAAATTTCTCTATTGGCGAATTCTTGAGTTTGTGAACTTGAAAAGTCATTGATAAAGGACTTTGAAACACCCTTTTGCTGCCAATGAAACATGCGCCTCCTTTCATTCATTGTCAGTGAACCTTGTTGTTGGTGAACTGATAAAAAATCGAACTTGCGAACAAGTTCGCAAGTTCGGTAATTTGCTGATTTGCTGACAAAAGGGTAAAAATTAAAGAAAATCACTAAGGCAAGAACACAAAAAAGAGGGGGAAAATACTTAGAGGATTTTTATGATGGGAACCCATTAAAAGTAATCTCTGATCGGATATAAAAGATGGTTTTTTTAAACTCAAGAGAGAAACATAAAGCCAAACATTGACTAAGGATAACTTCTTGATTTCAAGGAATTTTGAGATTGTTCAAAAGACAAAGTTGCTCAGAATTCAAATCTCTACCCAATGATGACATTTTATAAGAAATTTACATAAGATTTTATGGGTTTTTTGGTGACAAAATGGGCCTAATGGGAATACAATTTTGTAGGTGCCAACATGACTAAAGGAGAAAGAGCAAAAATTGTAGATGATGTCTCGATTCATGTTGAAGACATATTTGTGATAGTGATCAAGTGTAGAGTGTGCCTAACTGATTTGATCATCAAAAGGAAGGGTGAAGAGGCAGAATTACAATCATTAGAGGTGTGAATTTCACTGTCATTTTTTAGATAGTAGAACTATCATATTGTAATCTTTTATTAGTTTGTTCTCAATTTAGGGAGTAGTAGCTTCCTTGGGAGTGACCCTAAAAAAAGTCTTTAGGGAGTAGTAGCTTCCTTAGGAGTGACCATAAATAAGAGTTTTTAGGGAGTAGTAGCTTCCTTGGGTTGTAGCCCTAAAACAAAGTAGTTATTTTGAGCTTCATATATTATGAGTTAATCCTCACCGTGGTTTTTCCCTTCTTGGATTTTCCATGTACATCTAGTGTTATGTTTTGATGTTCATTGTGTTAATATTTCATGTTTGTGTTAATTTTGTAATGCTTAAGTTTTGATCTGCTCTGGAGAAGTTAAAATTTGATTAGATACTGATTCACCCCCCTCTCAGTATCCTGGTGTGTTCAACAAAATCATTAACAACATGTGAACTAATCTAACCCTACTACTACTACAACTACCCAGAATAGAGGATTAGTTTAAAATAAGTGTTGGCCAATCTGGACCGGTGCCTACTCCAATGGGCAACAGAGTTATGAACAACAAAGAGGAAGGAAATGCATCCAATAAAACATCAACATGAACTAGATGTTCATTTTCATACATATTAAAGATTACATCCCATATACAATGGACATAGTTATCTAGAACATAACTGCAACAACCCATATGCAACAAAAGAAAGACTAATACAATGGAGTTTGCATTCAATTAAATATTGTCACACATTATCAAATCTTTGTTACATTTGCACTAACAAATGTGATGAAATAAAACATGCATCTACGAATATACATTCCCCTAAGTTGTCACACACAACCATGGAGACATATAACTGCATACAAATGTACTTTACGAACCATCCCTATGCTCTACTAGATGCTTTCCCTCATTTGCAACCCATACTAGTTTCATTTGATGCCCTAAAATCACCTTAGGTACTTGTAGACTAGAAAATTGGTTCATCGACCAACCCTTTTTACACCTCTTTGCATATATATATCATTACATTTTTAGTCACTATGTTTGGATGGGAAAACAAATTAGGGCATCCAGATGCATGCAATTAATCTCCATCTACCCACTCATTCCATCTCACCTACCTCCAACTACTCAAACTGAGCATTAATGGCACTTTTGGGAGGTAGGCATGTGTGTAAACTAAAAAACCTATGAAAAAACATGTTTCCAAAATTTTAAAATTTCAAATTCTACATTGTCAGCACTTTTGGACTCAATAGGAACTTTATCATTGAGTTCTAGTTGACCAGGAACTTGCCAAAACTCCATCTTGTTCTCTTTTTTCTTCTTTGTCGATGAATTCCTATTGACTAGGAACTCGGTGAAATATTCATTCTTCTTCTTTCTTGCCTTGTTCAACTTTATCATTTGCTCACTTTGCCTTCTAAGTCACATTTTACCCTTGTTTTTCTCTTGATCGACGATTTGGGGGGAACCAAGAACACTTTTGATCGTTTCCCTGGTTCTAGGAACCAAGCAAAATGCCAAAATCACCTTCTATATCACTTTTGCTTCTTCCTGTTGGCGAGTTCCTTGGAACCAGGAACTCACTGAAATTTCCATGCCTTGCCTTCTTTTCTTCTTCTCTATCTTTCTTGTGCCTTAGAAACTTTTTCATCCTTCTCTTTCTTCCCTTTGTCAACTTTTGGCGAGTGCAACATCCAACCAAGATTTGCGAAACTTTTACACGGGCTTGGGATTTTGTGGGAAAAGACCATGGATGTGGATATATCCAAGTGGATAGGGAACTTCCATTGAATGGGACACATGAGCACTTTGTGGGGATACAAAGGGGGTTCAAATCTTGCAGAGTTTTGGGGGGGAACATACACATCTAGATATGTGGAGTTCTGCAAGGTGAGGCGCTTAGGAAAATGCAGAGTTTTGAGGCTCTTTAGAAAGTTGTGGAGGTTTGGGGGATAAAAGGACAAGTCTAGATACCTAGCGGAGTTCTACAAACCAACCACCTTGTCATTTGTTTTTTGGGAATACGGGAACATTGCTAGGTTTTCCTTGGTTCTGAGAACCAAGATTTCCTGGTAGGCCCAAAAGTTCTAACAAAGACTAACACTTAGTATTTTTAGGATTTTTTTAGGATTTCAAACATTTTTAAAGGCACAACAACAAGGAAAAACACCAGGAACACACTTGGTAAATTTTAAAGAATTATGGGCACAATTTGAGAGATAGAAAGAGGGAACAATCAAGGACCAAAACACAAGATTTTATGCAATATTAGGACATGAAATTTTAGGCACTAATAGTGGTTCTGGTTGGGGACATGTGCCAAACTTGGCACAACAAGAACCATCTATCTTTAGGACAAGTCAAAAAAATTAAAACACACAGGGGAATCACCAAACAATGTATGTACAAGGACAACACACAACGAGGGTGTATATATAACAAGACTTACAGTCATATGCATGAAAGCACAAGAGGAAAGATTATTGTAAACAAAAAATTTAACACAAGGCAGGGAAACCCTGCAAAAGGTAACTAAAACTACTTGCCTCTATCAAAGACAAGCTGAATGAAGGAGTTGATCTCCCTCAAACCAAATCTACACTCACCACCTAGCTGCAAGAAAAGATAACTAACACATGTACGCATCAATCTGCAACCACTATCCACGAAGTGAAGGCTAGCTCCACCACAAACAACACCACTGCATGGAAACCACAAATACTAGGTGCTTGACCTATTCCATTCCATATCATGCATTTTCATAGTAGCAAGGGGCGAGGAAACAAAATTTAGGTCAGCAAAGAAAGACATGGATGGGAGCAAAGATCTATCTATACATGCAACATCATTATGCCTACCGACCTCCGCATGTGAATCGAGGCAAAAAGAGAATACCTCCAATTCACAAGGAAAATAAAAATATACATGGCTGCAATCTTGATATGCACAGAGAAATGATTCAATTGGAAAGTCAAATTGAAAGGCCTCAAGCTCAGGCATACCTTCAAACTGAGTTGCAACATACTGATCTTCAACCTGACATTCATGTTGTTTCTCAACAACTACTTCACATGTATGATGGACCCACATAAAAGACTCCATCTCAGGGATAACACTATCATCCACAGCATTTGAAGCACTACCTTCAAAATGGAAAGCTTCATAGTCAGCCAAGTCATCAAACTCTTGGACAATGGGTGGCCAACATACATCATTTCCATTTGTGCTGATACAATAACCAATAAATGAATCATAAACACAATCCAACTCAAAATTCAAACCACCAACACATAAATCAAAACCAAGAGACACCTCATATGAAGAACCAAGTTCTTCCAATTGTCCCACTATTTTGAGCTCACTCTCGTTATCTGTTGTGTCACATATACTACTGCAACAAGACTGGTGACACACTTCTTCCTCCACATTCATGCTTGTATCTTTTCTTTTTCGTGATCCACTTGAAGCACACTTTGCATGGGGAAGGAAAAAAGTTTTACATCAAAGAAAGAAGTTCTCATATGCGTCCACATGATCACCATCTCCATATTCATCAAATACAAGTTCTTCACATTGAAAATTCATGACTACACTAACACTTATCTTTGATCAGTCTTCATCAAGTGCAACCATCTCTAAGTCATCCTGTTGCAAACAAATAGGAGCATCTTGATCATCACTAACATGAACAAAAGAGGGCAGCTCATGAAACAATAAACTAGTTTCTTGCTCACTCTCCATTTCACTTACCTGTGCATACTCAACATAATAAACTTCCAGAACTAGTTCATGTGGACACTCACTTGTGCACACATCTTCCTCTTTGCTCAATAAGCCACATACTTCATCTTCAAACTGGAATTCATCATGGATGTTATCATTTTCATTTTCACTTAATGACTTATCTAGCTGAAGGTAAGTGAACACACTATTTTCATCAACTGCATCGCTATCATATAATACACCACCTTCATCAATTTCAATCCTCCTGACCATATTGTCAGATTGATCCAATGTTACATTCATATCACCATTCACATGATTTGACCCACCAGTTTGAACAAAATGAGCTACAAGCATATTCCCCTTAGGATTGGGAGATGGAAAAGCAATGACAAGTGCTAACTGAGTGACATTGTCCCACTCAAAATCCTCATTCATACTTCTTGGTTTATATTCAAGGGGAAGACGACTTGCACTAGGGTAGAAGGTCTCACAATGCAAGGTTATGTACACAATTTCATTAGGTCTACATTCATCTAGACGATTATTGATTTCAATAGCAAACCTATTATGAAAGTGTGAAAGTGACTCACCATCTTGCCGCCTAAGGCCTTCAAATATTGGACAAGGGAATCAAGGTCATAGACATATGCATCTAACCCATTAAAATCAACAATAAAATCATCTTGTTCATCATCAAACACTACTGTTGTGATCTCTTGTACACTTGTAGATGTAGACTGACTATGGGACTACTCAGTGCCTAAGTCAAGCATATTTATGTGGCTTACCAAGTCAATAAGCTCTTGTTCAGATGGGTGAAAGGAATGCATAATTGGCTTATCATTCTGAAATTATATGCACAATCATTTGTGCATTTTGATGAGGTATCACTATAATAACCAGGATCATATTCATGAGCATAACTACATGGACTTCTGATATAATATGAGTCAAATGAATGCTCAATGATTCATTGTTATAAAACATACATCATATCGAAACAAGACTACCTATTCTATCCAAGACATCTTATTGCATAATTATTTCTTGCTTCAGGAGAGGAAAGAAGGAGCAATTTGAAGTACCTTAACTTGCAGCTACATTGAATGAACTAAACTTGTTGTACCACCAATAGGCATCGACAACAATAGAATCACTAAATAATGTTGAAGTGTTGCCACCTCATTGAATGAGGAAATCCTTGGAGCAAATAGAACCGCCAAGGTTGAAACTTTTTTCAGCTATCCAACTGGTAGAGTCTCAATTTTTTTGCTGCCTAGGATAAGGATGAATTCTAAAATTCTCCCTAGAAACGATGCCATTCTGTTGGTGTAAGTTGACAAGCTATCAACTTCACAACACAAGAAAATGCAAACAACAAACTGACTATTACCAAGGCAAGGCCTTCAAATTCTTTAACTATTATTTCATCCCTAACAATGATTGCTTTCTGTGGGCATAAGTTGATGGACTGCCAACTTACCCAAGCACAATGCAGAACATTAAATATCTATTACTGGGGTTTGAAAATAGCTCCAATTGCCTATAACTTGGCAACGACTAAAGTAAATTTTTCCTTGGCAACGACACCATTCTATTGGCATAACTTGACCGGCTACCAACTTACCCAAGCATAATGCACAATTTTAAATCTATTTTACTGGGGTTTGAAAATAGATCTGACTGCTTATAACTCTACAATGGCTAAAGTAACTTTTTCCCGAGCAACGATGCCATTTTGTTGGGTCCCAAAATTACAGGTCCAAAATCCTAGATTATTTCAACTCCTTCCAGGCCAGGGGTGTTGTCAGGAAGATCAGAAATGATTTCATCCATAGATTGAGTATGGTTAAGGCCAATTAATGAGAGTGGGTATGCTCTCCTGCACTTTGGGCTTAGTTAGACCCAGGAGGGATATTTTTAGAGGCATGAAAGGGAACATAAATAGACATTTACAACCATATCCAATGTACACTTGACCTGTTGGCAAGAGACACTATGTGGTTTCATTAGTGTTGTCATTGATGGCAACAAAATTTGTCTCACATCTGCAGTACATAGTATGCCTATAACGGAAGTCAGATTGAAGATTGTTTTGATCCAGTGAATAAGAACAGAGTATGTAACAAGGTCTTGACAATCAGGTCTGGATCTCTCAGATGGTGTAACTCAGTAAGTTGCAGACTTGGGAAAGTCAAGAAGGGTATCATCACTACTGTATTCCAAAGATTTAGCCTCCGGTAGTAAAGTATGGAAAAGATATGAGCATCTGAGTGTTGGGTTCCAGTTAGGCAGAGCAGACAGAGGAAGAACTAACTGACAGAGTGTCAGACTTCAATCCGGATGAGTAAATGATGTTGATCAAATAATTTGTGGGACCATACATTGTTGGCCGACATGATTAATGACTTCTCTATCTATGTTTTTGATACGCATCACAAATCAAGCATGGATTTAGCCGACAGAGTAATTACTTGCAGTGTTCTTGATGCCGACTAGCAAGTTGATAGAAATCCTTTATGTGGATATATATATACCAGATGGATTCCAGTATGTAAGTGTGTGTAGCGAGGAGGGATGAAATAAAGTGCGAAGAAAAGCAGGAATAAGTGTGAAAGCAACAATTCAAGTCCGGTATGTGACAGCAACAACACTAAGACAGAGGAAGAATGAAGTGCATCAGATCAGTGTATTGAGCCTAACCAGAACTGAACTCTTGCATTTCTAGATGCCTCTCATTAGTTCAAACACCAGATTACCTTATGTAAGTTTTGTAGACAGTGAGTCTCTTGTAGGCAGTGAGCCTCTTGTGAGCAGTGTGCTCAGGCAGTGAGCCCTAATTGGCAAGTGTCATTTTGTACTCCTTTATTATTTTAACAGATAATACAATCTTGGGTTAGTCACCCCGTGGTTTTTCCCTTAACAAGATTTTCCACGTAAAAATCTTTGTGTTATGTGTGTTGATTTTATTTCTGCTCTTATGATCACATATGCTTATATAATTTGATATTGCACTGATTATTAAGTTAACAAAAGAAAAGAAAGTTAAAGAAATTTTGAGATAACTGATTCACCCCCCCTCTTAGTTATCTACCTTGTTTCCAACAATTGGTATCAGAGCTAAGTTCCTTTGAACAAAGCCTAACAGCTTGAGGAAGATTTGGGTATTTCAATGGATATATATGGTATGAAGGAACAACTTCAGTCTACCCTAGATGATCTTGAACAATCTCATTCTGAAGTCAATAATTTGAGAGAAAGACTCAAAGAAGTTAATGATTTCATAAATGAGCTAAAAGAAAAACTTAGTATCTCTGTGAAAAAGAGAAAGGAACCACTTCAAAAATTAGCCAATCAGAGTGAAGACAATGATACTAATGAAGATCTGAATGAGAAAAATAAGCTATGTGAGAAGTTGTCGAAAGAGGTCATTATGGCAAGGCATGAAATGGAATAAGGGGTTATGAGATTCACCCAAGAAATTGAATAAAAAAGGAAAAGTGAAGATAATCTAAAACAATCCCTCAAGGAGAAGACATAGGACTGCCACAAAATGGACAGAATAATCAGGCATCTTGAATCTGATCTTGAAGAAGCTAGAGATAATGAACAACTTGAGAATCAAATAGACACTTTTAAACAAAATCTTCAAACAAGTGAATACAAAAATAATTCAAGATAAGTTCAGTCTAACTTGAAGTTCTTCTTGAGAGCCAAAAGAGGGTAGATGATAAGTGTGGCTTGGGATACGAGAAAGGTGAAAGTTCTAGATCCGGTTAGAAGAACTTTGGATCAGAAAATTAAAGAAACAGGCCTAGAAGACCTCTGATAAGGCAACCAAATGTTCAAAGATATCCATCCTTCAATGGATATTGCTTCAATTGCAACAATTTCAGTCATAAAGCAACTCAGTGCAAAAGGAGAATGAATCAGACTAATCCATCCTTCTCCGGACAATGTTTCAACTACAAAAGGTATGGTCACAAATCTCATGAATGCAGAAATATGCAAATGAACAATTCATTCAATGGTAGATGCTTTGCATGCAATAGAATGGGACATATGGCTGATCAATGCAGATCAAGAGGATATCAATCAAATATGCAGAGAAATGTTGTCTGCTACAATTGCAATAGATCTAGTCATATTGCCAAATTCTGCAAAAGTAAAAATTAGGATAAAAAGGGTCTAGTGCATATCAAAAACAAGATAAGGGCAAAGGTAAAGTAAATGCAGATGAAGTTCAAAAGGAGATGAGCAAGATTTGGGTGAAGAAGAGTATAAAAAATATTGGGGATGGATTCACACTAGAATCCGGTGCTGATATTCCTTCTAGAAACTAAACAGATGAGCTCTGGCTTAGGGGGAGTCACAGAGAAAAACAAATTCCTCTAGCCAGTCAATTAGTGCCTAAATTCGGTACATGGAATGCTACAGATTAAAGGGTTCTCAGAAAAATATCTATATAACCCTTAGTAAAAATATGAAAGATCCACATAGAGTTTTACAAGAGTTTAACCGCTCAAGTTAATCCGATTTGACAGTCATCCGACAAAGTAGAATTTTCATAGACAGATCCATTATGATTCAAAATTAAAATACCTTGATCTATGGACCCATGGCATGATTGAAGAAAAGAAGATACACTGTCAATCCTCACTGACAATGATTCTAAGTTCAGCACAATGATTCGAGAAGATCTCTTTCAAAACAAGGCAACTGAATAACTTATGTTGTGCATTTATTACAAAACAAAATTAGGGTTTGTGCAAGGACAAAAGGGGTCATTCACTTATTTGCACATTTGCATTCGAGAAGAAGAAAAGAAGAGCTCTGCAACAAAGTTTTTACAATTCACTCAAGATCAACTAGAAAATCAAATTCAACCAGCGATTTGTTTTGACTCCTGTTTCAAACCCTAAAAGCGTAAAAAGCTATTTCCATTCTGCAAATCTCTCTAAATCTTTGCAAGATGGATACTCCAATTGTTGTAAAGATCACTGATAGGCCACGTCCTAAATTCAAGAAACACCCCTATAAATCTCTAGAAGTTGATCCTTTAGGCACATTTTCTAGCATTCCGCATGGGGTATTGCACGTAGAAGATGTTAGGGTATATATCCATGCCAACATCGAGGAATTTGGAGACTCAAAATTAATGGACATCTATCACAAACAACTAATAGATGAGAGTTTTGAACTCAAACCTCAATTCAAGGCCCTCCGGGATAAACACTTCAGACACTGCATACACTTTGCTTGTTTTGCAGAAGATGATTGGGTGCGGTATGTCCTAAGCAAGATGCATGATAATTTCATGTGGTTAATGAGGCCCTTCAAGATAACAAAAGATTTCATCAGGGCTATGACTGGACTGCATTCTTCTGGTGGGTCACCTACACTTAAATCTGTCAAGAACCAGACAGTAACTGAAGCCACCAGATCTAAGTTTGACAAAAGAGCAATGACCATAGATGACATCACAGATCCGGATGTCAAGTTTGCCTCAATGATAATTGGGTACAAGATCTATCATTCTAGCAGGGAGAATTCTATGTCTGGGACTGCAATATATGTAGCATATCAGATGTTGACGAAAGATGCAGATTATGACCTATGTGATCTTCTCCTAAATCAACTATTAGAAAACCTACAGAAGATCAAAAAGGATAAGAAGAATTCCTTCAAATATGGTTGTCTAATATTGTGTATATTATTCTACTATATGAATGATCTACCCAAATCTAATGGTTGGGTTTGGCAAAATGATAAACCAGTTGCAATCCAGATTAGAGATTATATGTATGGACTTGGTGATGCTAAAGCTAAGAGCACAGCTCTCTGGGGTTACTTTAAGAACTTCCAAAGCATAATGCAAGCCAGAGAAAGAATACCTCAATCCATAGTTGAGAAATACAAGGATATAGTGTGCTTCATGGTTGACACTGATCAATGCCTAATGGAGGCAGTTGAGCCCAGAACAGTGTGTATAATGCCTATGGGATACGAGGTTGATGAGAAAATCTTGGAGCTACATATTCAACACCTGTTGAGCCAGCCTAAGGACCTTGAGGCAGAAAGGTTTGGAACCTTTCAAGAACTAAGTGTAAAAATACATGTTAAGTTAAGACAACTGAAGATAAAGAGGAAAGTAAGAAGGGAAGTAGAGGAATTTGCTAAAAGATTTGGCATATCAAAGGAGGCTCTTGATTCTAATAGAGAGAAAATGGAGAAGGCAGAAAAAGAAAGAGAAGAAGCAAAGGAAGAAAGTGCCCCTGCACAAACCTCCTCTAGGACTAGATCCTCCAAGAGTTCTGCTCCTGTCACTTCCAAGAGCTCAGAGTCTACCAAACCGGAAGTTAAGACATCCGGAAAAGGAGAAAAGAGGATGAAGACCAAAGCCTCAAGGAAGTATACAAGCCATAAAGATGATGAGGAAACAAAATTAGATGAAGAAATCCAGGAATTAAAGAAAAAGAGAACATCCGGGAAGTTCTCTGCTAGCAAAAAGGAGGAAGAGAAGGTAGAGGAATTTGTAGAAAAGCCCACTCTTTCCATTGATGTCATCATCAAGGCAGTCACCGTGGATGGGAACCTGCAGCTGGTGACTGAATTCTATGATGAATACAGTGATGTTGAAAAGAGAATTTTGGAAGAAGCTACTGTCAGGTACTTGAACATTTACAATAAAGCCTTCATTGAAATAATATCACTAATTCCTAAGAGTCTAGAAAAAGTAGTTGAGCTGAGAAAAGATAATGCAAAGGCAACAGACTTAGAGATTTGGGAGCAGATAGCAATTCAACTTTATCCTTCCATCACTCCAAAACAAATGAACATGATTTTCAAAGATTGTAAGGATGAGTTCCGGAGTAAGGCAAGAATGAATAAACTCATGCTTGGAGAAACAAACCAAGTAGCAAGTGAAACAAAAAATATCCTTCGGAATGCCTTGAAGAGATTCAATCTTCCCTTTGTAGAAGAAACAGATGAAGAACCTTCTACTATGGATGTTGAAGGATTAAATGCAATCAATAAAGAAACTTCTGACAAGGATGTCGAAGGACTAAAGAAAATAAATGAAGAAATATCTAAGAACTTAGACTCAGTTTTAGAAGAGGAAGTTCTTGAAGCAGCAAACACAGGTGCAATCTCTCCTCTAGATCCCACTGTAGGTGTGACAGACATTCCAATCTCTGAAGCTGAAGGAGAAGGTAGAAGAGAGGAGAAGAAGACTCAAGAAGAAGAGGTTAAGGGAAAAGAAGAAGAACAAGCAGATAAGACAAATGATGACTCTTCTGATATTTCAAAGAAGACTCAATCTCCAGCAAGAGACACTGCAGAGATAGTGAAGAACTTCTTAGACAAAGAGGTGGTGGAATTAGATGAATCGGAGCTGTTTCAAGGGCCCCTAAATCTAGATACTCTCACTCCAGTACAGATGATGAAGATAGCATCTTTTGCCTAAGCAAAGGCTAAAGAAAAACTCTTGAAATCTCACATGGAGGACTGTGAACTGTTAGAGATTGCATCCGGGATGCTGGAGAAGATCATGCCATCCTTCCAAAATGATCCTTCAGCCTCTCCATCTGGTAACTTGAAATCTTGGTTAATTCTTTTAGCACTCATTTTGAATCTTTAGAGAAATCGGCAAAAGCAAAGGTTCGGAAGGAGTTTTTGGGAAAAAGATTCTCTGAGGTGCAAGGAATGATTACTAACGATAGGAGGACCCTAGACATTGGAATAAAGAGCCTTGAAAATGCTTTTAAAGATGGGGGGGATATATACAAATTTTGTTTATCTTGGCCCAAAGTAACAGAGGACATTGAGAAGAAAGTGAAAGAACAAGAAGGTAAACTATCAAGTTTATCTCAGAATTTTGATCCCCTTATTACCTCTTTAATGAATCAAGAATGCTAGGCGATTGTCATCATAAATGAAATAAAGAGGCTGAACAAAGAAAAGAAGGATATAATAAACAGGATGAGTAAACTCAGAGGGATAATTATCCCTAAGTTAGAGGCAATGCATGAAGCCTTGACAGATGCCTAGACCACAGCCTAGACCAGTGATTCGATAGATTTAAAAAGGGCAGAAGCATATGCATTTTTGTTGAGTGGTCACATCTCCATTCTGGATAGGATGAAGCAGAGCTAGGCCACAGAGTTTGTACAGTTGAAGGCCACTTTTGCAAATATACTTAAGTATATGTAAGTATAACATATACATATACTTATGTGGCCATGTATAGGTTAATTTTTGCAAAAAATTGGTATGTGGATTCCGCCCTTTGCCATTGATGTCAAAGGGGGAGTGAGGAGTAGTGAAAAATGTGGAATCCAGCTAAGGGGGAGCTCTGGTAAAATAGTGCAAAAGACAGAGCATCAGCCAAGGGGGGTTACTGTGACACTTAGCCATTTTTCACTAAGTGTTGGCATCAATGCCAAAGGGGGAGATTGTTGGCAAGAGACACTGTGTGGCTTCATGAGTGTTGTCATTGATGGCAACAAAATCTGTCCCACACATCCGCAGTACATAGTATGCCTATACCGGAAGTCAGATTGAAGATTGTTTTGATCCGATGAACAAGAATTGTTGGCAAGATACACTGTGTGGCTTCATGAGTGTTGTCATTGATGGCAACAAAGTCTATCCCACACATCCACAGCACATAGTATGCCTATACTGAAAGTCAGATTGAAGATTGTTTTGGTCCGGTGAACAAGAACAGAGCATGCAACAAGGTTCGACAGTCAGGTCTAGATCTCTCAGATGGTGTAACCTAGAAAGTTGCGGACTTGGACAAGTCAAGAGGAGTATCATGACTACTATATTCCAGAGATTTAGCCTCCGGTGATAAAACATGGAAAATATATGAGCATCTGAGTATTGGATCCTAGACAGGCAGAGCATACTAAGGAAGAACTGACCAACAGAGTATCAGACTTCAATCCGGATGAGTAATTGATGTTGATCAAGCTATTTTAGGGATCATAAATTGTTGGCCAGCATGATTGATGACTTCAATACCTATATTTTTGATATGCATCACAAATCAAGCATGGATTCAGCTGACAGATCAGTAATTTGTAAATATCTTGAGTATTCCGGTTGTCAACCAGAAAGTTGTTGAAATCTTTGGTGCGGATATATATACCAGATGGATTCCAGTATGAAGGTGTGTGCGCACAGATATGATAAAAGAAAGCGTGAAGAAAGGCAGAGATAAGTGAGGAAGTAGCAATAAAAATCCGATATGTGACAGAGCAGCAATACTAGAGCAGAGGAAGAATGAAGTGCATCAGATCAATATATTATGCGTAATCAGAACTGAACTCTAGCATTTGTAGATACCTCTCATCAGTTCAAACACTTGGTTACCTTCTATAAGTTCTGTAGATAGTGAGTCTCTTGTAGGCAGTGTGCCTCTTGTGAGTAGTGTGCTTGGGCAGTGAGCCCTAATTGGCAAGTGCCATTTTGTACTTCTTATTCTTTTAATAGAGAATATAATCTTGGGTTAGTCACCTAGTGGTTTTTCCCTTAACAGGGTTTTCCACGTTAAAATCCTTGTGTTAAATGTGTTAACTTTATTTCTATTCTCTTGTTTATATATGCTTATATGTTTTGATGCTGCACAGACTATAAAAAAAGAGAAGAAAGTTAAGATAATAGAGATAATTGATTCACCCCCCCTCAATTATCTGCCTTGTTTCCAACAATTGGTATTAGAGCTAAGTTCCTCTAAATAGAGCCTAACAGCTTGAGGAAGATCTGGGAATCTCAATGGATACGTATGGTATGAAGGAACAATTTCAGTCTGCCCTAGGTGATCTTGAACAATCTCACACTGAAGTCAATAACTTGAGAGAAAGAATCAAATAAGATGATGATTTCATAAATGAGCTAAAAGAAAAATTGAGTATCTCTATGAAAAAGAGAAAGGAACTACTTCAAAAATTAGCAAGGCAGAGTGAAGCCAATGATACTAATGAATATCTGAATGAGAAAAACAAGCTATGTGAGAAGCTATCAAAAGAAGTCATTATGGTAAGGCATGAGATGGAATCAGGGGTTATGAGATTCACCCAAGAAATTGAAGAAAAAAAGAAAATTGAATATAATCTAAAACAATCCCTCAATGAGAAGATAGAGGACTACCACAAAATGGACAGAATAATCAGGCATCTTGAATCTGATCTTAAAGAAGCTAGAGGTAATGAAGAACAACTTGAGAATCAAATAGACACTCTCAAACAAGATCTGCAAACAACAAATGAATACAAAGAGAAATTCAAGATAAGCTCAGCTCAACTTGAAGTTCTCCTTGAAAGCCAAAAGAGGGTAGATGACAAGCGTGGCTTGGGATATGAGAAAGGTGAAAGCTCTGGATCCGGTCATAAGAACTTTGGATCAGAAAATCAAAGAAACAAACCTAGAAGACCTCTGGTAAGGCAACCAAATGCTCAAAGATATCTGTCCTTTAATGGATATTGCTTCAATTGCAACAACTTCGGTCATAAAGAAACTCAGTGCAGAAGGAGAATGAATTAGACCAATCCATCCTTCTCTGGACAATGTTTCAACTGCAAAAGGTATGGTCACAAATCTCAAGAATGCAGAAATATGCAAATAAACAATTCATTCAATGCTAGATGCTTTCAATGCAATAGAATTAGACATATAGATAATCAATGCAGATCAAGAGGATATCAGTCAAATATGCAAAGAAATGTTGTTTGTTACAATTGCAATAGATCCGGTCATATTGCCAAATTCTGCAGAAGTAAAAATTAGGATAAAAAGGGTCCGGTGCATCATAATAAAAAAACAAGATAAGGGAAAAGGCAAAGTGAATGCGGATGAAGTTCAAAGGGAGATGAGCAAGATTTGGGTGAAGAAGAGTACAGAAAATGTTGGGGATGGATCCGCACCAGAATCCGGTGCTGATATTCCTTCCATAAATTAAATAGATGAGCTCTAGCTCAGGGGGAGTCACAAAGAAAAATAAATTCCCCTAGCCAGTCAATTGGTGCCTAAATTTGGCAAATGGAATGTTGCGGATTAAAGGGTTCTCAGAAAAATATCCAAATAACCCTCGGTAAAAATATGAAAGATCCGCATGGAGTTTTGAAAGAGTTTAATCATCCAAAATTGATCTGGTTTGACAGTCATCCAGTAAAGCAGGATTTTCATAGATAGATCCGGTATGATTCAAAATTGAAATATCTTGATATGTGGATCCATGGTATGATTGGAGGAAAGAAGATACATTGTCAATTATCACTGAAAATGATTCTAAGTGCAACACAGTGATTCGAAAAGATCTCTCTTAGAACAAGGCAACCAGATAACTTAAGTTGTGCATTTATTGCAAAGGGAAATTAGGGTTTGCAAAAGAATAAAAGGGTTCTTTTCACTCATAATTTGCACATTTGCATTCGAGAAGAAGAAAGGAAGAGCTCTTCATCAAGTTTCTACTACTCTCTCAAAGATCAGCTGCAAAATCCAATTCAACCAGCGATTTGTTCCGTCTCTTATTTCAAACCCTAAAGCATAAAAACGTACTTCCATTTTGAATATCTCTCTCTGAATCTTTTGCAAAAATGACTACTCTAATGGTTGTTAAGATCACTAATATGCCGCACCCAAAATTTAAGAAACACCCCTACAAATCCCTAGAAGTTGATCCTTTAGGCACTTCTTCTAGCATTCTGCATGGGGTATTGCACGTAGAAGATGTTAGGGTCTACATCCATGCCAACATTGAGGAATTTGGCGAATCTAAGTTGATGGACATCTATCATAAACAGTTAATAGATGAAAGTTTTGAACTCAAACCTCAATACAAGGCCCTCTGGGATAAGCACTTTGGACATTGCATCCACTTTCCCTGTTTTGCAGAAGATGATTGGGTTGGATATGTTCTTAGCAGAATACATGACAATTTCATGTGGTTAATGAGGCCCTTCAAGATAACAAAAGATGCTATTAGGGCAGTAACTGGACTGCATTCATCTGGTGGGCTACTTGCATTAAAATCTATCAAGAACCAGATAGTAACTGAAGCCACCAGATCTAAGTTTGACAAAAGAGCAATGACAATTGATGACATCACAGATTTGGATGTCAAATTTGCTTCAATGATAATTGGATATAAGATCTATCATTCTGGTAGGGAGAACTCTATGTCTAGGACTACAATATATACAGCATATCAGATGTTAAGGGAAAATGTAGATTATGATCTATGCGACCTTGTCCTGAATCAACTATTAAAAAACTTGCAAAAGATAAAAAAGGATAAGAAGAATTCCTTCAAATACAGTTGTCTAATACTATGTCTGTTCTTTTACTATATGAATGAGCTACCCAGATCAAGTGGTTGGATATGGCAAAATGACATACCGGTTGCCATATAGATCAAAGACTATATGTATGGACTTGGTGATGCTCAAGCCCAAAACACAACTCTCTGGGGTTATTTCAAGAAATTTTAGAGCATGATGTAGGCTAAAGAAAGAATTCCTCAATCCATAGTTGAAAAATACAAGGATACAGTGTGCTTCATGGTTGACACCGATCAATGCCTAATAGAGGTAGTTGAGCCCAGAATAGTGTGGATAATGCCAATGGGTTATGAAGTAGATGAGAAAATCTTGGAGCTACACATTCAACACCTGTTGAGCCAGCCAAAGGACCCTGAGGCAGAAAGGTTTGGAACCTTTCAAGAATTACTGGAGATAAAAAGGAAAGTTAGAAGGGAAGTAGAGGAAATTGCCAAAAGATATGGTATATCAAAAGAGGCAGTTGATGCAAACAGAGAGAAAATAGAAAGAGCTGAGAAAGAGAAACAAGAAGCAGAAAAAGGAAGTGTTTTGGTACAAGCCTCCTCCCAGACTAGATCCTCCAAGAGCTCTGCACCTACCACTCCTAAGAGCTCAAGAGCCACCAATCTGGAAGTCAAGACATCCAGAAAGGGAGAAAAGAGAATGAAAATAAAAGCCACAAGGTCTTACACAAGTCACAAGGATGATGAAGAAACATAATTTGATGAGGAAATTAAGAAAATGAAGAAGAAGAAGAAAATATCTGGGGAATCTCTGCCAGTAAAAACAAAGAAGAAGAGGTAGAAGAATTTGTTGAAAAGCCCACTCTTTCCATTGATGATATCATCAAGGCAGTCACTATGGATGGGAACCTACAACCAGTCATAAAATTCTATGATGAATATAGTGATACTGACAAGAGGATCTTGGAAGAAGCTACAGTCATGTATCTGAATATTTATAATAAAGAATTCATTGAAATTATTTCATTAATTCCCAAAAGTCTAGAGAAGGTACTTGAACTTAGAAAAGAGAATGCAAAGGCAAATGACTTGGAGATCTGAGAATAGATTGCAATTCAGCTCTATCCTTCTATTACTCCAAAGCAAATGAACATGATCTTTAATGACTGTAAGGATGAATTCTAGAGCAAAGCAAGAATGAACAAACTCATGCTTGGAGAAACTGATCAAGTAACAAGAGAAACAGAAGACATCCTCGGGAAAGCCTTCAAAAGATTCAATTTTCTTATTATAGAGGAAATAGATGAAGAACCTTCTACCATGGATGTTGAAGGATTAAATGCATCAAATGAAGAATCTACTGACAAAAATGTAGAAGTGTCAAAAGAGGTAGATGAAGAGAAGTCTAAGGACTTGGATTCCTCTATTCCGGAAGAGGAAGTTCATAAAGCAGTTAAAATCTATCCTCCGGATCCCACTACAGACATTCCAGATCCAGGAACTAAAGGAGAAGGAAGAAAAGAAGAGAAAGTGAGTCAAGAAGAGGAGGTAAAGGGAAAATAAGAAGAACAAACAAAGATATTTGATGACAGTTGTGAGATCCCAAAAGAAAAGAAAACTCAATCACCAGCAAGAGACACTGCAGAGGTAGTAAAGAACTTCTTGAATAAACAAATGATGGAGATAAATGAACTGGAACTATTCCAAGGACCACTAAATTTTGATTCCCTCTCTTTGGTCCAGACAATGAAAATAACATCTTTTACCCAAGCTAAAGCAAAAGAAAAACTTCTGAAATCTCACATGGAAGACTGTGAGCTGTTAGAAATTGCATCCAGGATGCTAGAGAAGATCATGCCATCCTTTCAAAAGGATCCTTCAGCCTCTCCATTTGGTAACTTAAAATCTCTGGTAAACTCTGTTAGCACTCATTTTGATTCTTTAGACAAATCATCAGAAGAAACGATCCGGAAAGAGTTTTTGGGAAAAAGGTTCACTAAAGTACAGGGACTCATTGCTAATGATAGGAGGACACTAGATATTGGGATAAAGAGCCTTGAAAATACTCTTAAAGATGGTGGGGACATGTATAAATTTTGTCTATCTTGGTCTAAAGTAACAGAAGATATTGAAAAGAAGGTGAAAGAACAAGAAGGTAAACTATCAAGTTTATCTCAGAATTTTGATCCCCTCACTACATCCATAATGCATCAAGAATGCCAGGCTATTGTCATTATAAATGAAATAAAGAGGCTGGACAAAGAAAAGAAGAATATAATAAATAAGATGAGTGAACTCAGAGGGATAATTATCCCTAAGTTAGAGGCAATACATGAAGCCTTAACAAATGGTCAGACCACAGCCCAAACTAGTGATCCGACAGACTTAAGAAGGGCAGAAGCATATGCATTTTTGTTGAGTGGTCACATCTCCATTTTGGATAGGATGAAGCAGAGCTGGGCCACAAAGTTTGTACAGTTGAAGGCCACTTTTGTGGATATACTCAAGTATATGTAAGTATAACATGTATATACATACTTATGTAGCTATGTACAGGTTAAATTTTGTAAATTTTGGTGTGCAGATTCCACCCTTTGCCATTGATGTCAAAGGGGGAGTGAGGAGTAGTGAAAAATGTGGAATCCAGCTAAGGGGGAGCTCGAGTAAAATAGTGTATAAGACAGAGCATCAGCCAAGGGGGAGTTTGCTACGACACTTAGTCATTTTTCACTAAGTGTTTCCATTAATGCCAAAGGGGGAGACTGTTGGCAAGAGACACTGTGTGACTTCATGAGTGTTGTTATTGATGGCAACAAAGTCTAACCCACACATCCACAGCACATAGTATGCCTATACCAGAAGTCAGATTGAAGATTGTTTTGGTCCGGTGAACAAGAACAGAGCATGCAACAAGGTCCGACAGTTAGGTCCGGATCTCTTAGATGGTGTAACCCAGAAAGTTGCAGACTTAGACAAGTCAAGAGAAGTATCATGACTACTATATTCTAGAGATTTAGCCTCTGGTGATAAAACATGGAAAATATATGAGCATCTGAATATTGGTTTCCAGACAGGCAGAGCAGACTAAGGAAGAACTGACCGACAGAGTATCAGACTTCAATCTGGATGAGTAATTGATGTTGATCAAGCTATTTTAGGGATCATACATTGTTGGTTGACATGATTAATGACTTTAATACCTATGTTTTTGATACCCATCACAAATCAAGCATGGGTTTAGTCGACAGATCAGTAATTTGTAAATATCTTGAGTATTCTGGTTGCTGACTAGAAAGTTGTTGAAATCCTTGGTGCAGATATATATACCAGATGGATTCTAGTATGAAGGTGTGTGTGTACAGATATGATAAAAGGAAGTGCAAAGAAAGGCAAAGATAAGCGAGGAAGCAGCAATACAAATCCGGTATGTGACAGAGCAGCAACACTAGAGCAAAGGAAGGATGAAGTGCATTAGATCAATATATTGTGCCTAACCGAAACTAAAATCTAGTATTTATAGATGCCTCTCATCAGTTCAAACACCTGGTTACCTTTTGTAAGTTCTGTAGATAGTGAGTCTCTTGTAGGTAGTGTGCCTCTTGTAAGCAGTGTGCTCAGGCAGTGAGCCCTAATTGGCAAGTGCCATTTTGTACTTCTTATTGTTTTAACAGAGAATACAATCTTGGGTTAGTCACCCCGTGGTTCTTCCCTTAACAGGGTTTTTCACATTAAAATCCTTGTGTTATGTGTGTTAACTTTATTTCTGTTCTCATGTTTATATATGCTTATATGTTTTGATGCTGCACAAATTATAAAAGAAGAGAAGAAAGTTAAGATAATAGAGATAATTGACTCACTCCCCCCTCTAAGTTATCTGCCTTGTTTCCAACAAGAATAGAGTATGTAACAAGGTCTGAAAATCAGGTTTAGATCTCTCAGATGGTGTAACTCAGTAAGTTGCGAACTTGGGAAAGTCAAGAAGGGTATCATGACTACTGTATTCTAAGGATTTAGCCTCCAGTAGTAAAGCATGGAAAAGATATATGAGCATCTGAGTATTGGGTTCCAGTTAGGTAGAGCAGACAGATGACGAATTGACCGATAGAGTATCAAACTTCAATCCAGATGTGTGAGGCCGATTATTTTTCCTTCCTTATTTTGATCGTATGCATTTAGTTGATGACATTATCAAACTTTTAGAGACTATGGTTTCATTATGCAGATTTGATTATATCTCCTGATTTTGTTATGACATTGATTAGACATATGGTGATTCGATTTGATCATATTTCGATGCTATTTTTGTGATTAGACATGCGAGATATATTAGAAGATGTTTTGTGATGTGATTTCTAGTTCTTTATGTGATGATGCTTATTGACATTTGATAGAAAAATGCAGTTTAATTTGGAATTATGTTATAGATGATTACTGTTGTATTCAATGGCATGAATTTAATTCTAGTTGCTTCGGCTATGATTATTCATGATATGATTGACACTTGATCGAGATGTGTAGGATTACATTCCTAGGCCACGGGAATTTAGAGGTAGTATTCACACATATGTTATTCTCTGTGAAACCGATCGATTCCCATGAGGGATGAGGATCACGTTAGAATTGAGTGTTGATTTAAGTACTTATTTGTTATTTTATCATTTTGGCCTAGTACCTCTTTGTTTAAATTAATTTAATATTATGTGTTGTATAATTTTTATTGATTTATACCACTTGGTATTGTTTTTATTTTTGAGGCCATTTAAAGTGGATTTATGACTCCCTAGGTGAACCTTAGTGTCCCAAAATTTACCCTAGGTGGTTACCCATGGGTCTAGGCTCAATTTTGACTAACTAAACCTTGGGATAACTCACTTTTGGTCACTCTAAACTGAGGTTTAGTTAAAGTGACGAAATTTGAATTAGATAAGAGTGGGAGATGAGTCATGCTTTGGGAAAGACTCATCTCCCTTCCCAAAGTTTGGGAATCCCTTCCTTAGGAAGACTTGGGAGGTCTCCAAGACTCCCAAGTGTGTGGGATCTTCCTCCAAGACTCACACACATGTGAAAGCATCTTGGAGGGAGATGGCTCTCTTAGAGAATAAGAGGATGTCATATGGCATCCCTTATCCTCATGGAGGCTTGGAGGGGAATGCCACCTCACCACTTATTCTCTCACACATGTGTGAAAGCACAAGTGAATAAGGTGAGGTTTGAGATGGAATTGGAGGATGACACTTGTCACCCTCACACTTCCTCTCCCTTGCAAGTGGCATAGGAGGAAGGAGAAGGTGACAAGTGTCACCTTCTCATTCCTCAAGGCCAAATTAGAAGGCCTATATTCCTCCTCTTGATGAGGAGTGTGGGGTTCTTGTATTTTGGAGATTTCTTTCTATTTTGAGCAACTTTTTTTGGGAAGTTAGAGGGATTTTTTGAGATTGGAAGGTTTTGGAGAAGCTTGGAGCTCATCACCAAATGTGCTTCCATTTTAGGTCTTTTGAAGGTAAGCCTCATGACTATATTGTTTACCCTTGCTTATTTTTATTATGATGTGTTTGTAGATTTGTTGTTTGTTGTATCATTTTTGTGTGGGATGGGAGTTTGGTGAGAGCACCTTCATTTGGAGGTAAGGCTCAACTTGTTTGGGGTAGGGGAAAGGAACGTCCTTGAGGTCACTCCCATATTTGGTGTTATTTATGGCCTTGAGGGCTTTTTACTTGTTGTGGAGATTATTTGAATGGCAAGAGTGCCATGGAAGTTTATTTTGAGATATTTAGAGAGTTGTGGTTTTGGAGGTTTTTGGCTTGAGGCCATGAGACTTGGTATTTGATATTTTTTTGGTATGGCCTTTGAGTAGAGGGGTCCATTTCCTACCCCCATCAAACTCATTCTCATGAGTTGTGTTATGTGTCTATCCTTGGGGTTGATTTTTTTGTTATTGTTACTTTGATGCTTGTTGTGGTGTGTTGTAACCGTGTGAATCCCTACCTCCCTAGTTCGGGGGTGACCCACTTGCGGGTCTACGGTAGGGAGGAGGGCATTTTGAAGTGGATGGGTTTTCCTTTCTTGTTGTGCATTTATTGCAGGTGTTATTGAAGAAATGAAACTTTTGGGAAGTCCATTTTTGTGTTTCTTTAGTAGTATATTGTTGGATGTTTGAGCCATGGCCTTTGTGGCCCTATTGTAAATTATTTTGACAAGTTAATCTTTCCATCATGTTGTTGTTATAAAGAAATGTGAATGTGAAGTATTATTTAATGAAACATTGGTTAAATTTATTTATCATCTTTGAGCTTGTGGATGTAAGATGATGCATGTTACATTTTTGTTGTTTATTCTGTATGTTGTGGAGTATATGGTTGGAGAAAAGCATGTGAAATTATATATATATTTTCTGTCATTGTTCTTTTCAAGAAAGAAATACACATTAGTTGTAAAATAAAGTTTATTGCATACAAAGGAAGAAAGAGAAATTTTAAATTAGTTTTATGTTGTTGCATTGAAAGTTCATATTACTAGTTGTTATTAGGAAGTTAAGCTATTGGAAAAATTTAGATTAAAATGCATATTCTACCCTATCAGAATTCTTTAAAAAAAAAAAAGTAGATTTATCCATGTATATTTACATTTTTTTTAAAAAGAGAAATGCTACTGATTTATTTTATGTTTACAAATCTGAAAGTTAGTATTTCTGTTAATTAAAGCATTGTTGTGAGAAAGTTAGTTTAATGGGTATATATATAATTATACAAATATACATGAATATATATATACACACCCTTTATTTATTTTTTATCTAGTTGTTCATTTTTTTATTCTCAGTGTATATACAGAAGTTTGTAGAAAAACAAAGGCTTTATAAATGTTGTATATATTAAAATATATATATATATATATATATATACACTTATATATATACAAATAAGTGCCTATATATATACCTTAATAGAAGAAGTATATAAACTGAGATGTCTCAAATAGACTGTTTGTATAAATGAGTAAATACACACACACACACACACACATATATATATGCTCTAAAACAGAAATTATGTAATAATAAACTCAGGACAGAACTTACCACAGCAGACTGTAATTTATTAAGGGAAGACTGTTATAAAAAAATAATAAATAAAAAAATGGTGGGGGGTACTGTGGGCGCAGTGCCCATAGCCCCACTGTAGCAATGTAAATTGTGTGGGGGGGAGGTGATGCCTCCACCTACACCCGCGGGTGTGGGTGGAGGCATCGCCTCCTCCCCACACCCCAACTCTACCTTCTGCCGCTGTTCCCCACAGCCTCCCCTTCCCTCCGCGGTGCTTGCCTCACCCCAAACCCTGTACCGCCATCTCCCCACCATTCTTGACTTTAACAGCGGCCCCAAACTAAACTCTGTGCTACCACCTTCCATTAAACCCGTGCCCTCCGCCATGGCCGTCATTCGGCCCCCTCTCCACTCTTAAACCCTGCAGCAATAGATTTATTTATAACACATACAGTATATATATATATCACTGTGATTTAAAAAAATATGGTAATAACTCTGCTAAGTATACCTCCGTGAGAGGTAGCAGAGGGCTCCATTCATGGCTTCCACTTCTTGTTCAAACCCTAACTTACACAAAACATAGGTGATAAGAGAAAAGAAAAGGAGGAAAGAATGAGATAAACTAAGTTAGGGCAACAAAAGGAAAACAATAAAACGGAATTAGGGCTTTTCAATTTAGAAAACAATATTTTAGTGAGAGGAGTTTGTGAGGGATTTGTTTTATTCTTTTATTTTAAAACCTCTATTTTGCTTTGCTTTTATTTCATCCTTGTGCTACATTTAATTTTGTTTTATTTAATTGGGGTTTTTCCTTAGGAGATGAATTTTTAAAAGGGAAGGGGTTGATTTTGTTTAAGTTGGGAAGAGTATTCCCTTTGTAATTAATTCATTTTTGTTGGGATATTTAATTTATTCCCTAACGTGATTTTATTATTTTATCTTTTCTCGATATTACTATTATTTTACGGGAAAGAGTATTTTAATCTCTTCCCTTCTTTGCTATTCCGAGTTAGTTAATAAATATAATGTTGAAATTATATTTATTAACGGACTTAAATTTAAAATCCAATTTAGCGTCATGTAATTATTTTATTATTTTATTTCAAATTTTTTTTACCTTTTAATGCAAGGTCGATTTATTTGACCTTGGTAGGGTATTTATTTTGTTATTTTAAATTGTTTTAAATTTATTCTTAAGTTAATTTTTTTATTCTTAAATTTTGTTTAATTTCTTATTGGAGTTTTATTTTAATTTTTTTTATTCAATTATTGAAAATACATTATGTTGTCAGATTTTTCGTAGATTTCTAGGGTTTTAATTTTACAATATTTTATTAACTTTTATTTCACCATTCCACTTTAATCATGTGTCCATCATGCCATTATTTCTTAATCATTATGTCAATTTTATTTTGACCTGAGTTAGGGTTAGGTTTCAAATCTGGCGAAATCATCTTCACACCTAGGAAACTTAGGGTTCAGATTAAAATAATTCTAACCGTAAAAGTGACACACTTCGTGTCACATACCCCCTAGACGATTATCATCACGCAGGGGACTGCGTGGGACAACGCACCTCCCCGAATTATGTTGACATGTTTACGCCTTATGCGTATTGCCACCGAGCACACAGATGCATGCGAGGGGGTTCCTAGGGATAGGTAGAAATTTTTTTGGCAATTTGTGTCATTACCACATGGCAAATGTGGACATGACACGTGTGTTGTGTGTCGTGACCGCATGAGAAATGTGGGCATGACATTTGGTATTAGAGCCCAAGTTTAAACACTAGGCTTATTTAGGGCACATTATTATTTCTGCAACTTTGATTAATTTGTGGTTACCTCATTTTTGTAGGATGCCTCCCCGACAAGTTCGGCGAGCATAGTCTCGCCACACTACATCCGCCGAGATGCACAATGATTCATTAGCTAAGGGACAGGCACAACCAGCCCCACAGGTACCGCAGGCATCACCAGCCCTACTTGATATTAGGCCCCATATCTTACAGGCATTATAGGTAGTTTTAGATAGGCTTCCACCGGCCGTAGTTGAGCCACGCATAGAGCCACGTGTTGAGCCCCAAAATGATTTGCGAGAGGAGCCACAGGTGGAGCCACAAGCAGGTCCCGTGTCGACCCATGTGTGGAGCCCCGCGTTGAGCCGCGAGGGGCACCACATGTGGAGCCATATGTTGAGGTTCCAGATACGATGGCAGAGGAGGTTGGATCGGCCAATAGCACTCGTAGCAGGAGCCCTCCATGTCATGCTAGGTGTAAGGAGGCAGTACGAGTAGAGCACATTGTTCACATGCCTAATGATTATTACACAAATGAGCCTATCAGAGGGCACAGAGACAGAGGAGATCCCATTAGGGATTTGTTGAGGCTGAATCCCCCTACTTTCATTGGGACTACAGAGGGAGCTGAAGCAGAGGCCTGGCTCATCAGCTTAGACAGATGCTTCATGTTGCGTCCTTACGAGGGAAACACGAAGGCTCGTGTGGTAGTAGACCTATTGCAAGATGTAGCAGCTACCTAGTGGCGCACTGAGGAGTGCAAGCGTCACCTATCATTAGACACTCTCACATGAGAGACCTTCATTAAGCGCTTCAATGCATGATACTTATCAGATCATTACAGGCAGCGTCACATAGATGACTTTCATGACCTTTAGCAGAGAGGACTTACAGTTGCTCAGTATGAGGGTAGATTTACCAAGTTGTCTCGATATGCGGAGTATTTCCATGACGAGAAACTCCTGTTCATAAGTTTATTAGAGGACTGAACCACAGCATAGCAGGGCCTGTTTGCATGGTAGACCCTCAGACTTTGAGTGATGCTACCGAGAAAGCATATATCGCTAAGGAGATACATGGACGGGGGAAGAGTTCACGCCCTCAATTTTAGGATCATGGGCAGCAGCAACATCAATAGAGTTTTCGCAGACCATCACAACCACCTCATAGGGGAGGATTTAGTTCTGCACCCTTACCTCCTAGGCCCCCACAACAATAGTAGCCACAGTAGCAGCAGAGAGCTAGGACACAATAGAGGGCACATGGGGGCATGATAGAGGTTGGCAGTAGCAGGGCTTGCATAGAAATCAGAGGCAGCAGGGACCACCTGCGGGACCTGCGAGGTCGTAGCAGTCATATAGGGGCTCGTAGGGGTCCACTAGTAGATCAAGACAGCAGCAGTCGAGTAGGACTCAGACTGGACAGGTACAGGGTAGGGGCCCATGTTATGGTGGAGCAAGACACCTAGCCAGAGAGTATCCACAGGGATTTACAGCAGGGGGCAACCTCATACAGGAGGATCCAAGCAGACTGTTGGAGATGTGGGTAGGTCCCACCATATGTTCGCAGCGGTTGATAACCGCTAGGCTGATTTTTAGGCGTCAGTGATTAAGATGTCAGGTATGATAGGGGGTATCCCCATTTCTATTCTCTTTAATTTTGGTGCTACTAACTCTTTCATATCTCCATCGTTAGTGGAATGTTGCAGGCTGGTGGCCTCTAGGCAGGGTGATAGGTGGGTGGTTGAGTTGGCCTCAGGGGCCAAGATGACAGTAGATGCCTTAGTCCACGACTGCGAGATTTCTTTGGGACCCTTTGCCACAGTATGTGACCTTAGAGTTATGATATTAGGATCCTACGATGTGGTGTTGGGTATGGACTGGCTTGCGGTTCATCAAGCCGAGCTAGATTGTCGCCGAAAGGCGATTAGCTACTTAGATGATCACGGTATATCAGTTGAGATAGTGGGCATTCAGAAGCCCATAGCAGTGCGTATGATATCCGCTTAGTAGCTTAAGCGCTACATGCGGAAGGGATGCCAAATATTTGCCATCTCAGTGAGTGGCATATTAGATGATGAGCCTGAGGCATCTTTGGATGATCATCCCATCCTTAGAGAGTTTGCTGATGTGTTTCTAGCAGATTTACCGGGGATGCCACCCCGTCGTGAGGTAGACTTTCACATTGACTTAGTGCCGGGTGCTGAGCCAGGATCTCATGCACCCTACAGGATGACCACTCATGAGCTCACAGAGCTCAAGTTACAGCTAGAGGACTTGCTCGAGAAGGGGCACATCTGACCGAGCGTTTCACCTTGGGGCGCTCCTGTCATCTTCATGAAGAAGAAGGATGGGTGTCTTCGATTGTGCATGGATTATAGGTAGTTGAATAAGGTGACGGTGAAGAACTGTTATCCTCTGCCTAGGATTGATGATCTCTTTGATCAGATGCAGGGAGCCAGGGCGTTCTCTAAGATTGACCTGAAGTCTAGTTACCATCAGTTACGTATCACAGAGGTGGACATCCATAAGACCAACTTTCAGACTCGATATGGCCACTATGAGTTCACTTTGGTCCCCTTCGGTTTGACGAACGCCCCTGCAGTGTTCATGAGTCTCATGAACGGGGTGTTCCGTACCTACTTGGATCAGTTCGTGATCATTTTCTTCGATGACATTTTGATCTATTCACAGACTGAGGAGCATGAGGAGCACCTATGTCAGGTTCTACAGTGTTTGAGGGAGCAGAATCTTTATGGGAACTTGGTGAAGTGTGCATTTTTTAGGACAGAGGTACAGTATCTGGGGTATATCCTATCTGGCGATGGAATATCAGTAGATCCATTGAAAATTAGGGCTATCAGAGATTGGCCAACACCCACCAGTGTGACAGAGGTTAGGAGTTTTATGGGGTTAGATGGTTATTACCATAGATTTGTTGAGGGTTTTCATTGGATAGCACACCCCATCACTTCCCTTCAATGGAAAGGGAAGAGCTTTCTATAGACTAAGCAGTGTGAGAGGGCCTTTGGGGTCCTCAAGGAGCGTCTCACCAGCGCTCTCATTCTAGCGGTCCCTGATCCTACAACGGATTTTATGGTTTGCATGGATGCATCACTTGAGGGATTGAGAGCCATACTTATGCAAGGTGGTAGAGCGATCGCGTATGAGTCGCGAAAGCTCAAGATCCATGAGTTGAACTACCCCATGCATGACTTTGAGTTAGTGGCAGTGGTTCATTCTCTAGTTTGTTGGAGACATTTCTTATTAGGTCGTCGCTTTGAGCTCCATTTAGATCACCGCAGTCTTCAGTATATCTTTACACAGCCGAATTTGAACACCCATCAGCAACATTGGATGGAGTTTCTTTGCGAGTATGACTTTGATGTCCACTACATCAAAAGGAAGGAGAACGTGGTTGCTAACGCATTGAGTCAGAGGTGCCACGAGCTCTTGACCTTGACTCTGAGTGTGGAGTTGAGAGGACGCATTATTCAGCATCTGCCAGAGGATGAGTGGTTTCTTAAGGTGCAACATGAGATCAATTCACAAAGGGCCCTTGTGGGCAAGTTTGCAAGGTATTCACTTGAGACAGATGGGTTACTTCATCATCGACAGCGCATCTATGTACCCCGCGCAGGTGACCTACGTACTGTAGTGTTATCAGAGGCTCACATAGCACCATATGCGGCACATCTGGGGGTGAAGAAGATGCATTTTAACTTACGACAGTTGTGCCATTAGGCGGGTATGAGACGAGATATTGCAGAGTTTGTTGCTTGATGCCTTGAGTGCCAGAGGGTCAAGGCCGAGCATTAGCATCTAGCGGGTCTTTATAGCCACACGAGATACCTGAGTGGAAATGGGACACCATTTCCATAGATTTTATTGTTGGTCTTCCTATGTCTTTGCGTCGCCATGATACCATCATGGTGACAGTCGACAAGTTGACCAAGGTGGCGAATTTCTCACCTGTACGCATGACGTACAATGCTCCAGCAGTGGTGAGAGTATTTTTAGATGATATTGTGAGATTAAATGGAGTACCTCACTGCATCATATTTGATAGGGATCTAATATTCACTTTAGCATTTCGGAGAGCCTTGTAGCAGGCATTGGATAGACAGCTCAACTTTAGCTCTGCTTATCATCCTAAGATAGATGGACAGACAGAGTGGGTGAATTAGGAGTTGGAGGACATGCTTTGTATGTATGTTATGGACCATCAGTCTAGATGGGAGAAATATCTGTATCTAGTTGAGTTTGCCTACAATAATGGGTATCACAGCTCGTTGGGTATGCCTCATTTTTAGGGTTTATACGGCAGACCATGCAGGACACCATTGAGTTGGGATCGGATAGAGGACAGGGTTGCCATTGGTCTAGAGTTAGTTCAGGATATGGAGTAGCATGTCATACTGATTAGGAAGAGACTTCAGGAGGCACAGGATAGACAGAAGAAGTATGCCGATGCTAAGAGGACTGATCAGAGCTTCTTAGTGGGTAATAGGGTATTCCTTAGAGTGCGGCCACACAAGAATCCAATCCATTATGGAAAGGGATCTAAGCTCGCACCAAGGTTTGTAGGACTCTTTGAGATATTGGAGGAGATAGGACCTGTTGCCTATCATCTAGCGTTGCCACCTAGCCTATCACATATCCACGATGTCTTTCATATTTCTGTATTGAGGCGATATATATCTGATTTATCTCATGTATTGGACTGGAGTGTCTTACAGGAAGAGGTGGACGAGCGGTTGGCTTTGGAGCCAATTCGCATATTAGCTCATTGGATGTTGGGCCTTCGAGGTCGAGAGCTGGACTAGGTTAGGGTCTAGTGGGATCGTTATAATGAGGTCACATCGACTTGGGAGGATGCAGCTATTTTGAGGGCACTCTATCCTCACCTTTTTGACAACTTCCAGGAGGAAGTTTAGTCTTAGGGGGGCAGGATGTGAGGCCGATTATTTTTTCTTGCTTATTTTGATCATATGCATTTAGTTGATGACATTATCAAACTTTTAGAGATTATGGTTTTATTATGCAAATTTGATTATATCTCTTGATTTTGTTATGATATTGATTAGACATATGGTGATTTGATTTGATCATATTTTGATGCTATTTTTGTGATTAGACATGCGAGATATATTAGAAGATATTTTGTGATGTGATTTATAGTTCTTTATGTGATGATGCTTATGTGACATTTGATAGAAAAATGTAGTTTAATTCAGAATTATGTTATAGATGATAACAATTGTATTCAATGGCATGAATTTAATTCTAGTTGCTTCGCCTATGATTATTCATGATATGATTGACACTTGATCGAGATGTGCAGGATTACATTCCCAGGCCATGGGAAATTAGAGGTAGTATTCACACATATGTTATTCCTTGTGAAACCGATCCATTCCCATGAGGGATGAGGATCACGTTTAAATTGAGTGTTGATTTAAGTACTTGTTTGTTATTTTATCATTTTTGCCTAGTACCCCTTTGTTTAAATTAATTTAATATCATGTGTTGTATAATTTTTATTGATTTATACCACTTGGTATTATTTTTATTTTTGAGGCCATTTAAAGTGGATTTATGACTCCCTAGGTGAACCTTAGTGTCCCAAAATTTACCCTGGGTGGTTACCCATGGGTCCAGGGTCAATTTTGACTAACTAAACCTTGGGATAACTCACTTTTGGTCACTCTAAACTGAGGTTTAGTTAAAGTGACGAAATTTGAATTAGATAAGGGTGGGAGATGAGTCATGCTTTGGGAAAGACTCATCTCCCTTCCCAAAGTTTGGGAATCCCTTCCCTAGGAAGACTTGAGAGGTCTCCAAGACTCCCAAGTGTGTGGGATCTTCCTTCAAGACTCTCACACACATGTGAGAGCATCTTGGAGGGAGATGGCTCTATTAGAGAATAAGATGATGCCATATGGCATCCCTTATCCTCATGGAGGCTTGGAGGGGAATGCCACCTCACCACTTATTCTCTCACACATGTGTGAGAGCACAAGTGGATAAGGTGAGGTTTGAGATGGAATTGGAGGATGACACTTGTCACCCTCACACTTCCTCTCTCTTGCAAGTGGCATAGGAGGAAGGAGAAGGTGACAAGTGTCATTCGTCAAGGCCAAATTAGAAGGCCTATGTTACCTCCTCTTGATGAGGAGTGTGGGGTTCTTGTATTTTAGAGATTTTTCTATTTTGAGCAACTTTTTTTGGGAAGTTAGAGGGATTTTTTGAGATTGGAAGGTTTGGAGAAGCTTGGAACTCATCACCAAACGTGCTTCCATTTTAGGGCTTTTGAAGGTAAGCCTCATGACTATGTTATTTACCTTTGCTTATTTTTATTATGATCTGTTTGTAGATTTGTTGTTTGTTGCATCATTTTTGTGTGGGATGGGAGTTTGGTGAGAGCACCTCCATTTGGAGGTAAGGCTCAACTTGTTTGGGGTAGGGGAAAGGAACGCCCTTGAGGTCACTCCCATATTTAGTGCTATTTTTGGCCTTGAGGGTTTTTTACTTGTTGTGGAGATTATTTGAATGGCAAGAGTGCCATGAAAGTTTATTTTGAGATATTTGGAGAGTTGTGGTTTTGGAAGTTTTTGGCTTGAGGCCATGAGACTTTGTATTTGGTAGTTTTTTAGTATGGCCTTTGAGTAAAGGGGTCCATTCCCTACCCCCATCAAACTCATTCTCATGAGTTGTGTTATGTGTTTATCATTGGGGTTGATTTTTGTGTTGTTGTTGCTTTGATGCTTGTTGTGGTGTGTTGTAACCGTGTGAATCCCTACCTCCCTATCTCGGGTGTGACCCACTTGCGGGTCTACGGTAGGGAGGAGGGCAATTCGAAGTGGCTACATTTTCCTTTCTTGTTGTGCATTTATTGCAGGTGTTATTAAAGAAATGGAACTTTTGGGATGTCCATTTTTGTATTGCTTTAGTAGTATATTGTTGGCTATTTGAGCCATGGCCTTTGTGGCTCTATTGTAAATTATTTTGACAAGTTAATCTTTCCATCATGTTTGCTGCTATAGAGAAATGTGAATGTGAAGTATTATTTAATGAAACATTGGTTAAATTTATTTATCATCTTTAAGCTTGTGGATGTAAGATGATGCATGTTACATTTTTGCTGTTTATTCTCTATGTTGTGGAATATATGGTTGGAGAAAAGCATGTGAAATTTTATATATATTTTCTGTCATAGTTCTTTTCAAGAAAGAAAATACACATTAGTTGTGAAATAAAATTTATTGCATACAAAGGAAGAAAGAGAAATTTTAAATTAGTTTTCTATTGTTGCATTGAAAGTTCATATTATTAGTTGCTGTTAGGAAGTTAAGCTGTTGGAAAAATTTAGATTAAAATGTATATTCTACCCTATCATGATTCTTTCAAAAAAAAAGAAATTAGAGTTATCCATGTATATTTATGTTAAAAAAAAAAAAGAGAAATGCTACTAATTTATTTTATGTTTACAAATCTGAAAGTTAGTATTTCTGTTAATTAAACCATTGTTGTGAGAAGGTTAGTTTAATGGGTATATATATAATTATACATATATATATGAAAATATATATATGTATAAATATATATACACACCCTTTATTTATTTATCTAGTTGCTGTTCATTTTTTTAATTCTCTGTGTATATCAAAAGTTTGTAGAAAAATAGAGGCTTATATAAATGTTGTATATATTAAAATATACACACACACACACATATATAAATCTATATAAATAAATATATATATACAAATAAGTGCCTATTTATATATACTTTAATAGAAGAAGTATATAAACTGAGATGTTTCGAATAGACTATTTGTATAAATCTGAGTAAATACACACACACACATATATGCTCTAAAACATAAATTATGTAATAATAAACTCAGGGCAAAACTTACCATGGCGGACTGTAATTTATTGAGGGAAGACTGTTATAAAAAAATAATAAATAAAAAAATGGTGGGGGGGACTGTGGGCGGCAGCGCCCACAGCCCCACCGTAGCAATGTAAATGGTGTGGGGTGGAGGCGATGCCTCCACCCACACCTGTGCCTCCCCACACCCCAGCTCTCCCTTTCGCCACTGTTCCCCACGGCCTCCTCTTCCCTCCGCAGTGTTCGCCTCACCCCAAACCCTGTACCGCCGTCTCCCCACCATTCCTGACTTTAATAACATCCCCAAACTAAACTTTGTGCTGCTACCTTCCATTAAACCCACGCCCTCCGCCATGGCCGTCGTTTGGCCCCCTCTCCACTCTTAAACCCTACAGCAAGAAATTTATTTATAACACATAATATATATAACAATCACTCTGTGATTTAAAAAAAATGGTAATAACTTTGCTGAGTATACCTTCGTGAGAGGTAGCAGAGGGTTCCATTCATGGCTTCCACTTCTTGTTCAAACCCTAACCTGCACAAAACATAGGTGATAAGAGAAAAGAAAGGAAGGAGGAAAGAATGATATAAACTAAGTTAGGGCAACAAAAGGAAAACAAGAAAATGGAATTAGGGCTTTTCAATTTGGAAAACAATATTTTAATGAGAGGAGTTTGTGAGGGATTTGTTTTATTCCTTTATTTTAAATCCTCTATTTTGCCTTGCTTTTATTTCATCCTTGTGCTACATTTAATTTTGTTTTATTTAATTGGGGTTTTGCCTTGGGAGATGAATTTTTAAAAGGGAAGGGGTTGATTTTGTTTAAATTGGGAAGAGTATTCCCTTTGTAATTAATTCATTTTTGTTGGGATATTTAATTTATTGCCTAACGTGATTTTATTATTTTATCTTTTCTCGATATTACTATTATTTTATGGGAAAGAGTATTTTAATCTCTTCCCTTCTCTGTTATTTCGAGCTAGTTAATAAATATAATGCCGAAATTATATTTATTAACGGACTCAAATTTGAAATCCAATTTGGCATCATGTAATTATTTTATTATTTTATTTCAAATTTTTTTACCTTTTAATGCAAGGTCGATTTATTTGACCTTGGCAGGGTATTTATTTTGTTATTTTAAATTATTTTAAATTTGTTCTTAAGTTAATTTTTTTATTCTTAAATTTTGTTTAATTTCTTATTGGAGTTTTATTTTAAATTTTTTTTTATTCGATTATTGAAAATGCGTTATGCTGTTGGATTTTTCCTAGATTTCTAGGGTTTTAATTTTACGATATTTTATTAATTTTTATTTCACCATTCCACTTTAATCATGCGTCCATCATGCCATTATTTCTTAATCATTATTTCGATTTCATTTTGACCTGAGTTAGGGTTAGGTTTCGAATCTGGTGAAATCATCTTCACACCTAGGAAACTTAGGGTTCGGATTAAAATTGTTCTAACCCTAAAAGTGACACACTTTATGTCACAAACCCCCTAGATGGCTATCATTACACAGGGGACTGCGTGGGACAATGCACCTCCTCGAATTATGTTGACATGTTTACGACTTATGCGTATAGCCACCGAGCACGTAGACGCGTGTGAGGGGGTTCCTAGGGATAGGTAGAAAAGTTTTTCGCAATTTGTGTCATGACCACATGGCAAATGTGGACATGACACATGTTATGTGTCGTGACCGCATGGGAAATGTGGAAATTTTAGGATGAGTAAATGATGTTGATCAAATAATTTGTGGGATCATACATTGTTGGCCGACATGATTAATGACTTCTCTATCTATGTTTTTGATACGCATCACAAATCAAGCATGGATTCAACCGACAAAGTAATTACTTGTAGTGTTCTTAATGCCGACTAGCAAGTTGATAGAAATCCTTTCTGCCGATATATATACCAGATGGATTCCAGTATATAAGTGTGTGTGGTGAAGCAGGGATGAAATAAAGTGTGAAGAAAAGCAGGAATAAGTGTGAAAGCAACAATTCAAGTCTGGTATGTGACAAAGTAACAGTACTAGAAAAGAGGAAGAATGAAGTGCAGCAGATCAGTGTATTGAGCCTAACTGGAATTAAACTCTTGCATTTGTAGATGCCTCTCATTAGTTCAAACACCAGATTACCTTATGTAAGTTTTGTAGATAGTGAGTCTCTTGTAGGCAGTGAACCTCTTGCGAGCAGTGTGCTCTGGTAGTGAGCCCTAATCGGCAAGTGTCATTTTGTACTCTTTTATTCTTTTAACAGAGAATACAATCTTGGGTTAGTCACCCCGTGGTTTTTTCCTTAACAAGGTTTTCCACGTAAAAATCTTTGTGTTATGTGTGTTGATTTTATTTCTGCTCTTATGATCACATATGCTTATATAATTTGATGTTGCATTGATTATTAAGTTATCAAAAGAAAAGAAAGTTAAAGAAATTTTGAGATAACTGATTCAACCCCCCTCTCAATTATCTACCTTGTTTCCAACAAATTTACAACCATACCCAATGTACACTTGACCCCCATAATTTTCACTAGGCCAAGACAAATTGACTGCACAAACCTATTATTAAGTTGATTACTACACCCTGTAGAATTACCTACAAATGATAGTAGTACACTATCCATTAAGATGAATCCACTTAACTTTACATACACACTTACAAGGTGCAGGCATGCATGAACATGATTCCAAATGATTTAAATATTTTTATATTGCTTCAGATTGATCCCTGGTTACTATACTGAATCATGAACAATATGTGAACTAATCTAACCCTACTACTCTCAAAACTACCCAAAATAGAGGATTAGTTTAAAAAGGTGTTGGCCCTTCACCAATTTGGACTGGTGCCTACTCCAATGGGCAATAGAGTCATGAACAACAAAGAGGAAGGAAATGTATCCAATAAAACATTGATAGAAACTAGATGTGTATTTTCATACATATCAAAGATTATATCCCATATACAATGGACATACTTAGTTATCTAGAACAACACTACAAAAACCCATATGCAACAAAGGAAATACTAATCTAAAGGAGTTTGCATTAAATTAAATGTTGTCACACATTATCAAATCTCTATTACATTCGCACCAACAAATGTGGTGAAAGAAAACATACATCTATGAATATGCATTCCCTTGATTTGTCACACACTGCCATGGAGACATATCACTACATACAAATGTACTTTACAAACCATTTCTATGGTGTACTAGATGCCTTCCCTCGATTACAGCCCAGACTAGCTTCATTTGATGCCCTAAAATCACCTTAGACACTTGTAGTGTTGTTATATGGAGCCTAATCAGACTCAAAGGTTAAATTTACCCCACTTTTATTAGAGCAGTGTCCCTCCCAAATTATTTAACGGGGTCAAGGGGTAGCGCCCTTGGTGCACTCCCTGTCGCGATACAGGGCAGGGTCGAGGGGCAGCGCCCCCGTGGGGGCTCGGGGGCAACATCCCCAAAACCTCAAACAGTTTTTTATTATTTTATTAAGGCATTGGGAGTTATTTTTCTATTGGTCGATATAAAATACCCTATTTTTGTAATCGACATAAGGCTTGATAAAAGAAGCTAAGGGTTAGGGTTTCCATTGATGTATTATAGCATTTGCAATGATATCGAGTTGCAGGGATTGCTGGTTGTAATCATTAGACCAAAAAATTGGTTCATCGACCAACCCTTTTTACATCTCTTTGCATGTATATATATCATTACATTTTCACTCACATTGTTTGTGAAGGAAAACAAATTAGGACATCTAGATGCATGCAATTAATCTCCATCTACCCACTCATTCAATCTCACCTATGTCCAACTGCTCAAACTAGGCATTAATGGCACTTCTCGAAGGTAGACAGGCATCTAAACTGAAAAACGCATAAATTTTTTTTTTTCCAACACTTTAAAATTTCAAATTTTGCGTTGTTGGCACTTTTGGATTCACTAGGACCTTTATCAGCAAGTTCTAACCAACCAGGAACTTGTTGAAACTCCATCTTGTTCTTTTTTTCTTCTTTGTCAGCAAGTTCCTACTGACCAGGAACTCGCATAAATCTTCATTCTTCTTCTTTCTTGCCTTGTTTAACTTTATCATTTGCTCATATTTGCCTTAGTCACATTTTACCCTTGTTTTTCTCTTGATCAAGGATTTTTGGGGGGCAACAGGAACACTTTCGACAGTTTCCCTAGTTCTAGGAACCAGGTGAAATGTTGAAATCATCTTCTCTCACTTTTGCTTCTTCCTGTCGCTGAGTTCCTAGGAACTAGGAACTTGCCAAAATATCCATGCCTTGCCTTCTTTTCTTCTTCTCTTTCTAGTGCCTTAGAAACTTTCATCCTTCTCTTTTCTTCCCTTTTCCAACTTTTGTGGAGTGCAATGTCCAACCAAGATTTGTGGAGCTTTACAGGGGCTTGGGATTTTGCAAGAAAAGACCATGGATGCGGAGATATATGAGTAGATAGGGAACCGTTTCTGAATTGAATGCATGAGCATTTTGTGGGGATACAATAGGGGTTTGGATTTTGTTGATTTTTAGGGGGAAATGGACACATCTGGATATGCTGCATAGTTCTGCAAGGTAAGGCGCATAGGGAAATGCAGAGTTTTGAGGCTCTTTAGGAAGCTGCGAAGGTTCAGGGGACAAAAGGACATGTCTGGCTACCTAGTAGACTTCCATAAAATGACCACCTTCTCATCAATTTTTTGGGAATGTAGGTGCGAAAGAGAACTAGGAACATTGTGGGGCTTTCCTTAGTTCCAAGAGCTAAGGAAAACTCTGCAATTTTCTGGTAGGCACACAAGTTTTGACAAAGACTATAACACTTAGTAACTTTAGGATTTTTCATGATTTTGAACATTTTCAAAGGCACAACAACAAGGAAAAACACCATGAACACACTTGGGGACTTTTGAAGAATTATGGGCACAATTCGAGAGATAGAAAGAGGGAACAATCAAGGACCAAAACACAAGATTTAATTCTATATTAGGACATGAAATTTTAGGCACTAATAGGAGGATTGTAATACCTCCTAGTACATAGCTTGTCTTTCTCATTCCAAGGTCATTACTAACATCATAAATCCTATGACCCACATCAAAGATAAGCTTATCAATGCTCCAACTTGATAGTAGTCATGGAGCGTGCTCTGCAAGTAGAGTGATTCGGTCGTATCTAGAGTTAGTAAGCTATCACCTAGGTATATAGGTGATGGATGCTATGAACTACCTATCGGGCTTGGATGGCTTTTCCTAGTAGCATGTAGGCTCATAGCCAATGACATGTAGGCAATAGATGTCATTATCTACTACTTAATAGTTTGTAAGGATAGTGGAGAAAAAGTCATACTAGAAGATAATTAAGAACAAAAAGAGGTCAAATTATTTCATGTGTGCAAGTCCTTGGCATTACTTTTCCCTTCTATGGTTGTTGGCCTAGGTGTGCTTGTCTAGTAAGGAAGAAGCCTATTAAAGAGTCAATTACTATTAGTAAGTAACTACTCGGTTCATTGAAATATTGGAATGGATCATCTCTCTCTCTCTCTCTATGGGTTCCAGAGTCCACTTGATTGCGGCGGATAGGGGATTCTTATCCATGTGGTTGGGTTCACAATGCACCTTGGACACTAAATCATGAATGAAGAAAAATCTTGAAGAACTACCACACCTTTCAGCTAGCTCAACAAAGGTAATACTCCTTGTATATGTTGTTAATTCCTTTATATTTTTTGAATATTATTGTGGTATTTGATGTGTATTTTACATGCATATCTCATGATTTACTTGCAATAAATGTGGTTAGAAATATGGTTTCATATGGACAAAAGGGGGGAAATTGTGACTAAGGAAGAATTTATTGTTTATATTGGTTTTTAGTGTTGTTATGATGAAAATGTGGCATGTGATTCAAGCTATAATAAGTGGAATTGTAATTGTATTAATAATAACTCTTCATGTTGGCTGCCTAGTGATCATGGATGGTTTTATGGTGTTGGAAGAATGAGAAGTTTGTCATTGATGCTGTTGTTGGCAACATGAGCATTTAGGATAAGCACAAGGTATGCTATTATGTGTTGCAGTGTTGCAATTGATGTCAACATTGTATCTTGGTATGAAGTCTTTAGTGTAGATCATTTTGGTTGATTCTAACATGCTTCAGGATGTCTGTGGAAGACAATTTTGCAAGAAGGTTTGATTTGGTGAAGAGACTTGTGATGAAAATTGACTAAGTGTCAAATCTAGTAATTCTGTATTACAGAGCATCTAGTTTTTGGGTCTGCACTAGTCCGCAAATGAACATTTCATATTGTGGTTCTAGTATATTTTTGTTGGTTGATAGAAGCATCTAATTCTAGAATTTCATTTGATTCTAACCTTTGGTTTGAAAGTTATGAATGATTTAGAAGTTTAGCCTGTCAAACTACATTCATTTCTTGTACAATGCATGTGAGTTAGAGGGTCCGCATTTCTCTGCGGATAGGATTTTGACTTTGTGGTTTTAAGGAGATGTTTACAAATCTCAATAGAGTGTGAATTCTAGTTGGCATGATGTTTGAGGTACACGTGTTTGAATATGGGTATACAATTGCAAAATTTTTGTAGTAGGTCTTCTATGGTGTTGACCTAATAGATGTGAAGATATGCAAAGGTTAAATAAGTCTTGCGGAGCTGTGTGGGAGCTATTATAGGTCCATGCCGACCTATTTAAAATTGTTTTAGGGATTAGATCTTGGTGCGAGGTGTGTGTGGAAGGTTTTGAGCCAACAAAGTTATATATTGTATATTTTGTATGTTACATCCAATTAGGATATCCTAATTAATGTTATGCTTGAAGTGGATATATATGCTAGATCTTTTTTTGGTATTTTATACAAGGAGAGTAATGTATGTATGTGAACACTATCAGATTTGTGCGAACTTACATTGTGAATGTTGAGTAGAAGATCAGAGTGATGCGAATGTAGAGGAAAGTAGATTGTTAGATCAGAATCAGATGAAGTGTGAAAAGTCAGTTTATTGAGCTTTATTGGAACTGTATCTCATACATATGATAGATGCAATTGTAACAGTTCAATCTAGGCTGTGAGCCATAATCTTTCTTCTATCTTTGTCTTAGTGGACAGTGAGTCCACCTATAGTGAGCATTTCTATAAATATACTATAACTAGTTATAATATAATGTGAGATAATCTTCACCGTGGTTTTTCTCATTTTGGGTTTTCCACGTAAAAATCCTGGTGTTCATGTGTTATGAGTTGTTGTGTGTTTAATGCTTTATTTCATTTATTGTAATTGAATCTGCTAAATGGATTGGATGTTTAATGTTTGAATGGTTTAAAAGAATACTGATTCACCCCCCCCTCAGTATTTCAGGTGTTCAACAATTGGTATTAGAGCCTGGTCCCTTGGAAGAAGCTTAACCACTTGGGGAAGATCTTGGAGGTTGAATACATGGCTGCCAAAAGACTACCCACTCCTCTGAAAGAGATTCCTACTGTTGAATTCATAGAAGAAGATTGCATGCTTGACAAAGTTAGAGAACTCAAAGTTGCTCTTGAAGATCTTGAAAGAACTAAAGGTGAAAACAAAGATTTGAAAGAAAATGTCAAAGAAGCAGATGGATGCATTAGAAAATTGAGAGAGCAAATCAAGAAGTTCAAAGAAAGGCATAAGGAAGTCAGTGATCAATTGAAGCAAGTAAATGAAACCATCACTAGTTTGAAGGTGCAAGTTAAAGAAAAGAAAAGAATTGAGGAATGTCTTAATGCAATGGTGAAAAGCAAATCTAAAGAATGTACAAGGCTTGAACAAGAAGTTGTGAATGTGAAATCAGATCTAGAGAAAGCAAGAAGTCATGAAGACAAACTCAAGATGAGTACTATGAGGCTTGATGAAATGATTGTAAATCAGAAAGGTTCTAAAGATAAAGAGGGTTTAGGATTTGAAAAGGGTGAAAGTTCAAAATTGGATCAGACATCAAATGCTAAAAATAAGAAGAACAATGGCAAGTAGTTCCAGAATCAAAGGAATGAAGCTAGAAGACCTCCAGTCAGACAACCAAATGCACAAAGGTACCCATATTTTAATGGTTTCTGTCATTCTTGCAATAAATTTGGACACAAGGCAATAGAATGTAGAATTAGAATGAATCAAATTGTTCTACCTTTTTTTGGTTAATGTTTTACATGCAAGAAATTTGGTCATAAATCTAGTGAATGCAAAAGTCAAATTATTAATGGCTATAACAATGGTAGAATGGTTCAATCTTTTAAAGGCTACTATTATACATGCTATGGATTTGGGCATAAAGCTAATCAATGCAGGTCTAGAATGAATGGAATGAATACTGGTCAGAAGAATGTTATATGCTACATTTGCAATAGGCCTGGACACATTTCCAAGTTTTACATAAGCAAAAATGTGAGGAAGAATAATTCGATAGAGAGGAATGAACCAGTACAAAATATTGATCCTATAGAAACAAAGGAGATGGAAAAGATTTGGAGAAAGAAGGAAGAAACACAGGTCAAGGGTGAATATGTACCTACATCTGGTACAGATGTTTCCTCCATAAACTAAGTTGAGAGCTTTGACTCAAGGGGAGATTTAATAAAAATCTTTTCCCCTACCAAAGAAAATCGTGCTGATGCCTCAACATGAAGATATAATATGTAGATCAGCATGCTTGATCTATTGGTGAAAATTGTAGAAGAAAATATGATAATGCAGAAGTTTGCAGATCATCAAAAGTTGACTGTGCATATAGCTAAAGGGTTGCTAGCTTTATTGTTTGAAACATTTAATGCGAAATTAGGTTAGATTTGAAGGGTTATAAAGTGATTTCACTTAGGCAAATTCATTAGTATTTGAGAAGGAGCAGAGCAATGAAGGAGTGATCAAGGCGATTTGTGATTCAGTGCATTCAAACCCTAGTTCGACAAGCGAAAGAAAAGTTATTTACAATATCTGATTTGCCCTATTTTCATAGAGAACTTTGTTTTAAAGTAATTTGAATTCATTTGCAAATGGCTACACCAAGGGTAATAGAGGTTACTGAGAAGCCACAACCCAAATTCAAGAAATACCCTGTAAAATCTATAGATGATGACCCGTTGGGTGTGTTTTCATGTATTCCTTATGGAGTTTTGCCAACAAAAGATATAAGGATTTACATTCATGGAAAGATGGAGGAATATGATCACAGTAAGCTAGGAGACATATGGATAAAAGAACTTATTGGAGATGATTTTGCCCTAAAACTAGAATATCAAAACCTAGTCACTAAGAAGCTTGATGTATGGCAATGGTTTTTGAATTATTGTTTTGATCACAAATGGATGAGGATGGCACTAAGCAGAATTCATTATAAGTTTGTTTGGACTGTCATGCTTGGAATGATAACAAAAGAGGTGATAAGAGAGGTTACAGGTCTCTGCTCCACTAGACCTATTCTTGTGTTGAAGTCCATCAAAAATAAGGTTGTAATGGAACTAATAGGTGCAACATTTGATAAGAGAGCTCTAACTATCAATCCCATTAGAAATCCAACAATGAAATATGTAGCGATGATGATTGATTACAAGATCTATTTCACAAACAGAGAAAACTCTATATCTGCCACTGCAATCAATGTGGCCTATGAAATGATTGAAAAAGGGATGGACCATGATCTCTGTGAACTGTTAAGACAACAACTATTGGAGAACTTGAAGCAAACAGAGGAAAATAAATATGCATTCAAGTATGGAACTCTGGTTGTGTGTTCATTCTTTTATTTCCTTAAAGAGCTTTCCGGAACAAACTATGTGAGATGGTTACAAGGAAGACCTATAGATCATCAGATTGTAGACTTCATGATAAGTCTTGGTGATGAAAAGGCACAAGATGATACCCTTACTACCTTATTTGCATTTTTCCAGAAGAGGATGCATAAAAGAGAGAGGATACCTAGGAAAATGGTAGAAAAATATCAAAATGACATCACCTTCCTGGTATCAACAGATGAGTGCATGATGGAAGTTGTAGAACTAAGGTCAGTATGGATCCCTACATTGGGATATAAAGTTAATGAACAAAAAATTATTGGTTTGGCTGATGTTTTGTTGAAAAGTCCCAAAGACACCTCTAAAGCAAGGTATGACACCTTTGAGGAAAAATCTGTGGAGGTGCATATGGAGCAGAGCAAACCTCAAATGAAGAAGGTTGAGAAAATGGTTGACAAGTATGTAGAGGAAATGGGCATCTCTAAGGAGCAAGTGTCGCAAGCAAGAGCAAAGGCTAAGGCAAAATTAGGTGTTGTAGAAGGATCAGGAAGCATAAGAAGATCTGGTAGGACAACTACCACCCCTCCTGCTATCCAGAAGTACTCTGGGACTATGCCCTCTATCAAAGAAAAGAGGAAATCAACTACTAGTCCTCTGATAAAGGAGAAATCCCTTCTGGTTGTGCAAGTTACTAGGGTTGAGAAGAAGAAAACTACCACAGTAGCACCACCTACATCCCCTACAAAGAAAAGACTAAAGCAAAAGGTAGTAAGAAAGAGGGACATAAGTGTAAATGTACAAGAAGATGAAGAAGATGAGGAAGAAGGACTATAGTTGGTCTGCAAAAGGAGAAATGATGCTTCACAAGATGAAGCAAGTGCTAAAAGGAGAAAAGTTGATATCGTTGATACTCACAGTGAAGAAGAGATAGAGGAAGAAAAGAAGAAATTTGTTGTACATATGAGAGAGCAGAAGAAAGAAGCCACCACCAAGGTGACTCCAAAGAAGAAGAAAGTAGAAATAAGCTTAGAAAAGACTCTGGATGAAAGCAAAGTGTAAAACCAAACATAACTGGTAAGTCCTCATTCTCCAATGAAATTAGAAGCTTTGTTCAATAGCATTTTGCAACATGAGGCATTAGGAGAGACTACTACCCTCTACAATGAAGCAAATGAGGTGGATAAGGCCACCATTGTTGAAGCTATCATTAAATACATTATTGTTTTAGAAGTTGACATGAGAAATATTGAAGACCAAATTCCTGTGGAGATTTAAAATGTTTTGATGAAAAGAGGACATGAAGCAATTGAAGAAGAAGGAAAAATAAAAGAGTATGCATTGGAAAAAGTTGGTACTTTTTGTCTACAAAGAACAAAGCCACATTGACTAAGCTTTACACCACTGAATTTAGGGTAAAGCAAAGGGTAACTACCCTTATGGGTAGAGATAAAAATGAATTTGAGAAGATATAGAAGGAGGCAATTAATAAAATTTTTGACATTACATATAAATATGGAATGTTTTCAGAGAACATTTCTCTGGAAGTTGATACTAGAGAAGAGGCTCAAGAAATTGATGCTCAACATTAGCATGCTTGTAACAAACAATTAACATACTCAGGATAATGTTCGTCCGGTTCTGGAAGAAATAGCTTAGAAATATAAAGAAGAAGAAGAGAATGTTGAAGGAGAGACAATCACCGGTGAGGAAGCAACAAAGGAAGGTACATCTACTCCTCCTCCAGTACTAGATAAAATTTTACTCCTCTAGGTAACACAGTAGAGGCAAAGAATGCAAATAAGATGGATGATGAAGTGAAGGCTGAAGCAGAAAAGAAAGAAGAAAATAATAAAGGGAAAGATGAAGATAAGAATAAGGAGGCATCCGGAGATACAAATACTAAGGAAGAAAATACAAAAAACTCCAGAAAAAATGAGGGAAATGACTTGAAAGAAAAAGTTGTAGAGATTACAAAGTATTCCAATGAATCCTCTAGCTCCTCTAGAGATTCCTTGAAGAATCTACTTAGTATGCAACTTGATTTCTAGTGTTTTGTATCATCACAACTGCTTCAACTACTAATACAATAGGGAAATATAGATCTCGACAAGATTTCCCCCTCCACAAGCTACAATTGGGAGATGTATTCCATGCATCTACCTGGAAAGAGGTCATAGAGACACATCAAAAAAGTGGAGCACTAATGGAAGAAGTAGTGAAGATATTGGAAGAGGCCATACCTAGTGCAAACATCGACACATCACTTTCTGGTATGGAAAATCTGAAGTTATTAATTGATTCTTTTAAAGAATATGCCTCTGGTCTTAAAGGACAAATAGAGAATGAGGTCGAAAAGAGAATAAGTGATAAGATAATGATGGAGATCACTGAGAAATGTGCTCTTACACATACAAATTTTCAAGAAAATTTGAAGGGTGCACAAGATTGTGTAGATGAGGCAAAGGCTCTTTATTAATTTGGCATGAAGTGGCCTGGAGCCACATAGAGCATCAGAAGGGAGATGGACTCCATTGAGTCTCATATCAATAATGCCTCTAGTGCCTATAATCTAGCACTTAACCTAGCTGGTGATACAAGGAATGCTATAGAAGATCTGTAAAAGAAATTCTTTCAGTTATAGGCTCAAAAAGAGCATTTTATTTTATAGTTTAGAGAAATAAAGGACTTGGTGAATCCCAAATTCATGCTTGCTTCTAGAGCCCTTTTGAGTGTCACCAAAGCTTCACAGATGAATCCTATAATGAGCACTCTGGAAGAAGGAGAAGGCTACTGATGGAGTTTGAAACTCAATGCAAATTGCTTGAAGAAGTCAAGAAGCCATGGGATGAAGGTAAATAGGAGTGATAGACCCAAGTGCAGAAGCCACAAGTGTCTACTTCATCTGGTTAACAACATTTCTTACTTTTTATGAATCTTTAGTTTTCAGTTTCAGATTCTTTGTACAAATGTGGAGTATATAGAGTAGTTTCCAGTACACATTTTTGGTTTTGCTCCGGTACATGACTTAGGGGGAGTCAATTCAATCTTTTATCTTGTACATATGCACACATTTCTTAGGGGGAGATCTAGTACATGTTAGAACAGTGATTAAAGGTGCCCTTTAACCTTTATGTCAAAGGGGGAGAATGTTTTGGAGATATTTTGGCATGTTTCCATCAATGACAAAGGGGGAGATTGTAGGAAGAATGAGAAGTTTGTCATTGATGTTGTTGTTGGCAACATGAGACTGTAGGATAAGCACAAGGTATGTTATTACGTGTTACAGTGTTGTCATTGATGTCAAAATTGTATCTTGGTATGAAGTCTTTAGTGCAGATCATTTTGGTTGATTCTAACATGCTTCAGGATGTCTGTGGAAGACAATTTTGCAAGAAGGTTTGATCTGCTGAAGAGACTTGTGATGAAAATTGACTAAGTGTCAAATCTGGTAATTCTATATTACAAAGCATCTAGTTTTTGGGTCTACACTAGTCTGCAAATGAATATTTCACACTTTGGTTCTAGTATATTTTTGTTGGTTGATAGAAGTGTCAAATTCTAGAATTTGATTTGATTTTGACCTCTGGTTTGAAAGTTATGAATGATTTAGAAGTACAGCCTGTCAAACTATAGTCATTTCATGTACAGTGCATGTGAGTTAGAGGGTCCACATTTCTCCGCAGATAGGATTTTGACTTTGTGGTTTTAAGGAGATGTTGACAGATGTCAATAGAGTGTGAATTCCAGTTGGCATGATGTTTTGAGGTACACGTGTTTGAATATGGGTATACATTTACAAAATTTTTGTATTAGGTCTTCTGCGGTGCTGACCTAATAGATGTGAAGATATACGAAGGTTAAATAAGCACTGTGGAGTTGTGTGGGAGCTATTATAGGTCCATGCCAACCTATTTCAAATTGTTTTAAGGATTGGATCTTGGTGTGAGGCGTGTGTGGAAGGTTTTGAGCTGACAAAGTTATATATTGTATATTTTGTATGTTACATCCAATTAGGCTGACCTAATTAATGTTATGCTTGAAGCAGATATATATGCTAGATCATTTTTTAGTATTTTATATAAAGAGAGTAATGTATGTATGCCACCACTATCAGATTTGTGTGAAATTACGTTGTGAATGTTGAGTAGGATATCAGAGTGATGCAAATGCAGAGGAAAGCAAATTGTTAGATTAGAATTAGATGAAGTGTGAAATGTCAATTTATTGAGCTTCATTGGAATTGTATCTCATGCATATGATAGATGCAATTGTAACAATTCAATCTAGGCTATGAGCCACAATCTTTCTTCTATCGTTAAATTCTCAGTGGTCAGTGAGTCCACCTGCAATGAGCATTTATGTAAATTTACTATAACCAATTATAATATATTGTGAGCTAATCCTCATTGTGGTTTTTCCCATTTTGGGTTTTCCACATAAAAATCCTAGTGTTCATGTGTTATGAGTTGTTGTTGTGTGTTTCATGCTTTATTTCATTTACTACAATTGAATCTACTAAATGGATTGGATGTTTAATGTTTGAATGGTTTAAAAGAATATTGATTCATCCCCCCTCTCAGTATTCTGGGTGTTCAACATATGGTTATTCTTTAGTGATCATATAAAATTGTATTTATGCAAAAATAATTGTGATTAGATGGATAGGTTTGTAAAAAAAATTGAGTAGCACTAGTGGAGTTATTACATTGGTATTAGAGCCTAGTTTCCAATTCTGGGATCATAGAGCTTATATTCTCTTAATGTGCTTAGTTATTATTTTTAGTTTTGTAGTCATGGGTCATGGGAAAAGGGAAAAAAGAGAGTCCCAAGAAAGCAACACCCTTACCTAAGACCTCGGTTGATTATGTAGAACCTGTTATGACACTTTCTAAGGTAGAAATTGAGATGGTATCAGATTCTAAAACTCTGGCTATAACTTTCAAACATTTAAAACCTCAAAAGGGTAAAGAAGTGGATGGGCCATCTAAGATTCCAAAACCACTAAAATAGAACCCATACTCTATAAACAAGCCTAAGCCTTTATCAAAAACAAACTTTCCTTTACGCTATGGGGACAATACGCCAACACTTTCTAAGGAAATAATTGTAGATTATGAGCGTGTACATCCCAAATTATCCACCATTGTGGAAACCTCCAAAGAGGAAGAACCTGAAGAAGAGAAGCTTTTTGTTGTATAAAGAAATATAACTGTAATGATGATAAAGTACTAAATAACTATTATCATTTCTTTGTAATTAGTATCTATTAATGAAGAAATATAGAGGTAATTCCGCCTTACCATAGTTGAAAATAGAAACTCTAGATTGATACTTGAATACTCTAAGCATTTCAAAATGTTGAGTTAAACTCTAAATTCACGTAATATTTAATTTTTAGACAATTTGATGAAGGATTTGTAAGTAAATGCTAAATTGATTATTAATTTCTTGCAGCAGAGATAAACACATAGAATATGAAGAGGATGTTAAGGAGGAGATTGAGTCCTAGTTTAGCCAAAATCCTTTGAGCTAGTAGAGATGCATCATCCCCACCACCCATGGTACCTAAGGAATCATAGGATAAGATGAATGCCCTCCAAGCGAAAATAGCTTCATAAGAACAAAAAATTGTAGAGCTAAGGAGACATAAGGGGCAAAGAACAAATCACAACACTGACATAAGAAATGAAGAACATTCTATGGATATCCATAAACCTTTTAACCATGATTATGAACATAGTTCCAGAGCACCTACCCACAGTCTTCCACTTAGTAAGAAACAACAAAGTGTGGGAAATGACTCATTGATTAAAGAGTTAAAGAAAATGCAATCTCCCAAGTTTTACATGATAGGTGGCAGAGATACAGTAGAAGCTTGGTTGATAGGAGTGAACAAGTATTTTGGGTTATTGGAGTTTACTTCCAACACTAAGGTCTAAATTTCCATCTATTAGTTAGAAGGGGAAGCATCTCTATGGTGGGATCATTTGCTAGAAATTAAAAAGTATGATTTAGGCTAGTTGACTTGGGACAAGTTCATGAAACAATCCATAAGGAGTACCTTTTCGCCCACCATTGGAATAAAAAATTGACAAAACTCTAGTTGTTGTACCAAGGAGGAATGACAGTTACAAAGTATAAAGCTAAGTTCATGGGCCTACTCTGTCATGTTCACTACATGAAGGAAGAGGAGGACTATGCGAACAAGCTTATCTTAGGATAAGAGCCTCCTATATACAACCAAGATTTCTTGACCTAAGAACTTGAGTCAAGTAGTGAGATAGCCCTAGTTACTAAGGAAAAACAAAAGAGCAAGTAGGAACAAAAACAAAAGGTCTACACATTTTACTTCTACAACAACAAAAGGAAGGAATTCAAGAAAACTATACCTAAAAAGAAGGTAGTTGATAAATTTAAAAAGAACCATGGCTTCAAGAGGAATCATGAATCAACAAAACCTAGGAGCAATGAAATAAAATGACAAATACTATCAAAATAGGTAGAAAAGACCAATTTTCCTAAGGACAAAGAAGTAAAAAAGGTAGGTCCAATAGGAGGATGTTGGACTTGTGGGGGTGGCCATTACAAAAAAAAAAATCAAGATAAAACTACCAAGCTGCTAGCTCAAATTTATGTAGCCATGGATAGCCACCAGGCTAACAACCAAGCTTCAATCATATAATTGCAAGGTACTTTCCATGGACAACCCATTTTTATTTTGGTTGACTTAGGAGCAATTGATAGCTTTATTTCACCTAATGTGTTGAGAAGATGTAATATTGAGTCTAAAAATCTAAGTCAAGAGGAGATGGAGGTAGAGTTTGGGTTTAGTAAGACTCAAAAGATAAATTTCAGCTTGAAAGAAGCAGAAATTGATCTAGGCTTTACCAAAACCAAAGTTAACCTATTGGTCACAAATTTAGGGTCTTATGACTTGATCTTAGGGATGGATTGGTTTAGAACACACCAAGCTAAACTGGATTGCTTTAACAAAAAGATTGAATGTTTAGATGATCAAGGAAGACCAGTGGTGCTCCAAGGAATCCAAAGGCCATTAGTAGTGAGAATAGTTACATCCATGCAAGCCAAGAAGGCGGTAAGGAAGAGAGAAAAAAATCGCTTAATAAAGATTGAGGAAGGCAGTGAGGACCCAATTCCTAATATTGAGGATCATCCAATTCTTCAAGAATTTCGAGATGTCTTTCTTGAAGAATTGCCAGGCTCACCCCCTAAGTGGCAATTTGACTTTTGAATTGATTTAGTTCTAGGCGTTGAGCCTATCTCAAAGAATCCTTATAGAATGAACATGGTGGAATTATAGGAGTTTAAAAAATAGTTACAGGATCTAATGGAGAAGGGGCTAATATGACCTAGTGTGTCATGATGTGGAGCTCTGATGTTGTTCATTAAGAAGTATGTGACTCTAAGATTATGCATTGATTATCAAATGTTGAACAAGGCAACCATTATAAATAGATATTTCCTTCCCTGAATTGATGATTTATTTGATCAAATGAATGAATCCATACTCTTCTCTAAAATAGATCTAAGTTCTAGATACCACCAACTTAGGATCAAGGAAGAGGATATTCTGGAGACGACTTTTTGAACTAGGTATGACTATTTATGAGTTTCTAGTGGTACCATTTGGTTTAACAAATGCTTCATTTTCCTTTATGAGCCTCATGAATCATGTATTTCATGATTATCTAGATAAATTTGTGTGGGTATTTTTAGATGATATTTCCATCTACTCCAAGAACCCTCAAGAGCATGAGGAACATCTAAGAATTGTGCTATAGAGATTGAGGGAGCACAAATTATATGAAAAATTGACCAAGTGTTCCTTCTTTCAACCTAAGATACATTACCTTAGACACATTATATCAGTTGAGGGAATTTCAGTGGACCCAACCAAAATCCAAGTAGTTGTAGATTGATCTATTCCTAAGAATGCATCATAAGTAAAGAGCTTTATGGGATTGGCTAGATACTACTGAAGGTTTGTGGAAAATTTATCCAACGAACCTAACCCCATAATATCTCTTCAGTGAACAAGAAAGAGGTTTGAGTGGACCAAAAAATGTGAGAATTCCTTTTAGTAGTTGAAGGAAACTCTTACCACCATAATCCTACAAGTACCCAACCTTGAAAAGAAATTTGTAGTATGGACAAATGCCTTGTTGGATGGGTTAAGAGGAGTTTTGATGTAAAATGGATGAGTGATTGCATTTGAATCTAGAAAATTGAAAGATCATGAATTCAACTATTCTACTCATGAAACGGATCTCACAACAATAGTGCATGCTTTGAATGTTTGGAGACATTATTTAGTGGGGAGACCTTTTAAATTGAATACTAACCATAAGGGACTCAATTATTTATTCACTCAACCTAATCTAAATGCCAAACGGAGAAGATGGCTAGAATTCTGAAGTAATTATGAGATAGACATTTGATATTTTAAAGGTAAGGAGAATCAGGTTGCTAATGCCTTAAGTCATAGAGCTAGACTAGCAAAAATCACACAAGTAAAGTTTAGCATGCCAAAGAATATCAAGAAAATGCAAGAAAAAGACTCCTTTAGACAACAAACAAAGAGCTACACCAAGGGATTGGTCTAGTAGAGTATCATCTAGGAGATGATGGCATCCTTTATTACTAATAGTTAATTTATGTACTTGAAGAAGGAGGTTTAGAAACAAAAATCCTTGAGGAAAGCCATAATATACCTTACTGTAACATCCACATTCTAAAACACACAAAAATTGAGAATTTACCATAGGGTAAATCAACAAGGTAAAAATGATAGTAATTTTTTTCTTTTATTCGACCTTAAAATCAAGTTACAACAAATTGCATAATTTATTTTCTTAAATAATCAGCATGAAACAAATATGTCATATTGTCTTCTACAAGTACAAATATCTGCAATAGATAATCATTTACATAACCTTTTAAAAACATAAGTCACAAATAATTATTGCATTCAAAAATCTGACATCTTTATCACAAGTCTCGACATGTCTTATGCTAGAGAGAGCATCTTCCCAGTGCTTTTCTTCCAACCATAGACCGGTGGTCTACCACACATCTTCCACATAGGAAGTGACCCTACCCTTCACGAGGAATATAGACCAAGGGTGACCAATGGTGATTTGCCATTTGAGTACATAGTGTTGTATCCTACACAACTCTATCAACCATACAACCCTAGATTCCCTCTAGCTAAGTATGATTTTTTGATAGGTTATGCAATCCAGATATGGTGAACTGACAATGATTTTATGATAGGTTATGCAATCTAGATACGGTGAATTGACAATGAATGCAGATAAGTATGCATTACTTTGGCCAAAAATTTAATATGAATAGATGTTCACAATGAACGTAGTCATAATGTTCACCCAACCCAACTCGACTTGGATACTATCATATTCCTACAGTTTGACTTGGTCAAGTATGTTTAGCTATATAATCCTGACAACTTCAATATTTTAGTCTTCCCAACTTAGATAAGTTTACAAACATTGTCAATGTTACATAGGTCTTATGGATTAACTCTTTATACGAGGATACTCATTGCATCTTTGCAAAACCTGAGATCCCAAAACTTAATGACAAAGAACTTTAAGTCAATTTCTAAACAATCTAATAGGTTATGAAACCAATGATAAACATTATTGATAAAGACACGCCATCCTTTTGACAAGTAAATAAAATTAACATTATTATTTAGGTTACTCAACCTTCTTTGTCGACCCATATAGAAATAGCTAAAACAAGTTGTAACCTTAAAAGGTACATTTAATAACTTATCCCTACTGGGTCAACCTAGGGTTTGATTTTCCTTTTCCATGATAATGGAATATCGAACAATCAATTCTAGAAAGAATAGTGTTTAAGTAAATGTTTTTTTCCTTTAGTCTTCTTTTGACTTAAAGGTTGATTCAAACTTCCAAACAAGTCTTCTTTAAAATATAAGAGAATACCTCGATAACAATAATACCAAATGATTCAACTCCAAATCTAAGCTTCTCCCAAGTTTAGTTTAACTAGTTGATAGTCTAATCCCATTTTCTATCCATATGAAATCATATTAAAGTTCTTCTCTTTTAGCATATTGAATTATATAGAGTCTTAAATAAATGAGTGTTTTCATCTAAGTTGAAGTAGGGAAATCCACTCACTTTGGACATCCCAAGAGCAAAGTATTCCCTTAATGATATCCAATTGAAACTAAAGTTTTCTAAGAGTAAGAGAATACTATTTTCAAGACATCTTAAGACTTGCAAATTCTTCTCTGTTAAGTAAGAATAAACATTCATAGTAAGAGTACTTGCCTCTTTGTTGTCAATATATTTAGTGATCACGAAGGTCTAGTATATAAAATTTCCCTATCGGGTCAAGTTTAGGTTTTTGGTCTATCCTATTCCATTATAATGGAATAACAACCAATATTCTCATAATATAATAACAAAAAGATTAATCCTAGGTATTAATCCATCTTACGGGGTCAATTCTGGTTTTCACAACTCTAGGACTAGGAATAAAATCGTTTTCCAAAATTATTAATACAAAGAGATCTTACAATCCTTTAAGACAAGGATATATCTCTTTAAGACTATTTACTACAAACCTTCTAGTTTCGAAGAGTCTAGACTGTTGACTTTGTTTTGATATCAACTATACAAGGACAAGTATGTAGTAATAATAATATCATCATATCTTAACGGACAAGGATGTTTCTCACATAAGGAAATATATACCAATCCCCAAGTAAACCTAATAATACGAGTGAGTATTTTTGTTCAACTCCAATTATAGTTTGTTCAATGGGTCGATAGTTCTCACGGTAAGATATCATTGAGCACACGAGGTGCCTTAATCATAAAATAGTACGTGATAACTAATTCATATGAATTCCTATAAATAATGAACCCTATACTCTCATAAATCAAAATGATTTTACTATTCCAAAGGAAGTCGGTAATATGATAGAGAGAAAAGATAATTGTTATAAAAAGATTGACTAGAATCTTTGAAAAGTACTACATACAGATAAAAGATCATGCTTGTAATGTCTAGAAGTGTTACAAATCAACTTCTAAAGAGATCTTATAAATATACAAATGTATACGCCATTTCCCATAATACAGACACAATAAAAGACTTAACCATCTATCTAAAGACCAAAATTGCAATATTTTCCAAGAAAAACAAAGGATTGTGACACAATAAGAATCATTATCTAACTATAGCAACATATTAAACTCTAAGCTTCGATCTTGCTATCTCCTATGGGCATCGGCCTTACAAGATTAATGTAGCAATTTCTATGTTTTGAAAGATAACAATACATTAAACCGACATAGTAAAATAATATAGAAACTATACATGAGGAAAGGAACCTGAATTGACAAGTTATGGAAGACCCTACATTGGATCAAGTTCAATTACTTTGAGCTATTCTTTCCAACAGTCGAATCCTTTTGCCCAAAGCTAAATGCTTTCAAACGTCCTCAATTCTCCTTGAGACTTCACTCCCAAGATTTTTCTTAACTTGTATTCTCTATGTTATTCCTCCTATCTCTTTTTTTTCTTTTTCCCTGTCCCCTGAGCTATTCTAAGATAATTTCATTTTTAAAGACATCCCACAACTCAGCCATGACTTACAGATAATAAAGAATCACTACAAACAGTTGAAACGACTTCCCATAGAATTTGAGGGAAAATTTCTACTAAAGAGAATGCATGGGTGATGATTATGCTGACGTGGGAATAGATGTGGTTTATCATACCACTATCTCATCTTAATATCCTACTCTTAAATAGTAATCAACCTCATTAAGGCCATGGCATATGCCACTATCTGCCCATAGTTCGGGCCTGCAATTGGGAGGTGTACATGGTTTTAGAACACCACTCACTGCTATAATGAATTTGACTCTTAGTCATTAAATCAACTAAAATTTTACTGAAATAATTCATCTGAATTGAGAGGACTCCAATAACCTCTACCTACAGCCACTCCTAATTATAAGCCAAAGATATTGTGGCATAATAATTACCACTAGCTCAATCATGGTTCCCTTTAGAGAATAACAACACTAAGGAAGATAATTACAAAGATGACAACAACCTCATTAGGAAAAGTGGTTACTCACTTATACCTCAAATAACCCCTACTAACAAAATAATAAATATAATAATAACAATAATAGCCTTGACCATATTTAAGCTTTGATCAAAAGATGATAATAATAATAAGTCGAAAGGCTTACGAATAATGTGAAAGGGTTGAGCTTGTCTCCCTTTCACAGACTTTCGTTAAATCATGTCAACTTGACTTGATAAGATCGTCATATGATGTTTAATGTCAACAATTCAACGTTCTATGAATTGATGATGCTAACACAACAATTTTGTGACAATGTCGATGTAAAATTACGTTAGTCGTAAACAGGTAATGTTCTACTCAGAAGATGTCATTTTCTTTTATGAATGACAAGGTCGACACACACGACTAGACAGAAAAGAATCAAAAGGTATTGATTACTTGTCAAATAGATCCAAGAGTTATACTAACAAAACATGACTCACCTCTATCAATATCAATTCACGATTTGTTAAACACTTATACTTGGTTGGTAAATAAACACTTGTAACCTGAGGTCTATATTCCTCTCCTTGAAAGATACTCTCTCTCTCTCTCTCTCTTTTCTCTGAGAGTCATCCACAATTTGCAATCCTGTATAAACTTAAATTAACATATTATGATCAGTGCATCATTATTCTTACAATAAACCAAATTCTCATAAAACAATTATTAAATCGGTATAACATATGTATATCCATAATTCCATAAATAATCATTCAATGGAATCTATGTTTTTCCTTGATATTAATCTAAACATCAAAATAGATTTACCTATGTCCAAGTAAAAGTAAAAAGTAATAACAGGACAAAATTAGGGATGTAACATATCCTTCCCCTAAAGATTCATTGTCCTCGATGATATAAAGTATCAAAATGTAACTGAAAGCAAATTTATTGTTTTCAATTGGTAAAAGTATTAAGTAAATGAGGAAATTTCTGATAAAATTCATGGTAATCCTCCCATGTAGAACTATCCTTTGCATACTGGTCCCACTGGACCTAGCACTACATAACCTCTACGTTACTCAAGCAGTGCTTGCGAACTTCAAGCATTTAAGAAGCTTGATCATAACCATTCCTAGTTTTTGTACTTGTAAAACATTCTAAGAATATAATATTCATATACTATATATATAATTTTCATAAATGAATCACAAAAAGCATTATGCGTCCTAGTAATAACTGGTAATAGATTGATTCTTGTAATCAATAGAATTGATAACCTTGAAAATTTTAGAAGATTCCTTTATATCTAGGAGCTAGTTTACATTCCATACTTTATGAAATTTTTTTTGGGGTTTGACCCTCAAAAGAACTTTTCTTCTCTAACCGAGAATTGTCTTTAGTGTATGCTTAACATCAACGTAACTTTTCTAATTATTATTAGTTTCTGCCAATATTTTCTGATTAGCTTAATCTGTTCATCCATTTTCTGACAATATTTCTGGACTAATGCTAATCCTATCTTCTAGCTTACTCAGCTTATAGGAATTCAACATCTTTTTTGTCCAATGTTTCAATTCAAACCATCTTAATAGCAAAAAGCTAGGTATTGTTATAAGAAAATTCCATAAGTGGTAAGTAGTCTTCCTACTTATATTGTTGATCCATGCAATATAGTTATAATAAATCCTCCAAAAACTTGGTTAATTCTCTCAATTTAACCATCTGTTCTTAGAATGATAAGTTGTACTCTTATTATGTTTAGTCCCTAGCGCAGAGAGAAAAGTTGCCAAAACCTTGACATTACACACGCATCATTATCTGAGATAATCTACTCTGGGAAACAATGCAATCTAAATATTTCTTGAACAAATTTGTGGCTAACACTGGTGCTCCATCAGACAAATTCCCTGGTATGAAATGTGCTACCTTTGTGAGTTTATCAACCACAACTAAAATGGCATCGTGTCTATTCATAGACATTGGAAGACTCTAAACGAAGTCCATACTTATGACTTGCCACTCCCATTTTGGTACATCATGTAGATACAAAAGTCCTACAGAGTGTTGATGTTTTGCTTTTACCCTCTGGTACTCTAGACAACTTGCTACAAATCTTGCAGCATCATTCTTCATTCCTTTCCAGAATTAAAGAGGTTTTACATCCGCTAGAAGTTTGGTTACTCTTGGATCTCCGAAGTATGGTGCAGTATGAACTTCTTTCCATACTAGATTCCTTAATTCAGTAGAATTAGAAATATATATTCTTCTTCTGGAACTCAATAATCCATCAAACTCAAAATGAAACCTATCATACCTTGAATCTTTAGGATTTACCATAAGAGCTTGCTTGACTTGCTCATAATACCCATCACCTAATATATTTTGCAACACTTAATCTTTAAAGTTTGCATGAATAGAGACAATTGATGAAATATGTCCCCTCAAATCACTTTCCTTAATCATTGCAGAACCACTTGCAAATGTTGATAATGTTTTCCTTCATTCTTAGAATAAATAACTATATCCTCTAGAAAGACTATAACAAACATGTCTAAACAATCTCTAAACACACTGTTCATGAGATTCATGAATGCGACAAGGCATTTGTAAGTCCAAAAGGCAACACTGCAACTCATAGTGCCCATTTCTTGTCTAAAAAGTTGTTTTATGGGTATCCTCATCCTTTAATCTTAACTGATGATATATTGATCACCAATCAATCTTTGAAAATGCTACAACTCCACCCATTTGATTGAAGCGATAATCAATACATGGTAAAGGATATTTGTTCTTTATCATTGCTTTAATGAGCATATGATACTAAATACATAATTGTAGAGTTATGTCTTTTTTTGCTTGACAAAGATAACTAATGCACCCCATGGTAAAATACTGGATCTAATCAAACCTTTAGCCAATAATTCTTATAATGGGGCTTTTGATTCCATTAATTCTATAATTGTCATATGGTAAGGTACTTTTTTGGGTAACTTATCCCAAGACTCTAGGATAAATAATATTTTTAGTTGCTCCAATCCCTTGTTCCATCAATCTTTGGTGGAATGACTTTCTTCATATCTAAGAAAGTTCTAAGGCAAGCCTATGCTTTGCTTCCTTTTAGGGTCTATGGTTTCAAGGTTTTCATTACTCACACTATATTCTTGGTGATTTTCCTTGCTCATCCCATTAGAAATCTCATTTTTCCCCTTTAGGGTTTCCTTGATCTCTTACTTTCTTTTCCAAAATACCAGTTCTCTCCTTGTTTTTTTTTTACAAACATGGTTAGGATTGCTCCAATTTGTCCAAGAGATTAGCTAGTGGTTTATTCTCTTCTAGACTCTCACCCTGGTTTGCTCTTGTATGAAACATGTCATTTTTATCACGCTAGAAAATAAGTTATCTAATAGTTTTATGAATCTAATGTGACTCAAAACATCAAAACATTTTTAAATCATAACAATTAATAGATTGATAGAAAACATTCTCATCTTTATTATAATTTACTCAGGAGTAACTACATCCTTATTTATATAGTTGATATGACAAGACTACATGTCACTGCCGATTAAAGTGTTAGTGTAGGTTTTTATTTCCTAGATGGGTTATTTATTTTTTCCTATATTCCTAGGTTTTTCCTACACTACTATTAATCTCGCTTAGGTTAATAAAGCATGTCTTATTAGGTGAGTAGTTGCGAGGTGTCATCTTCCTACATGTGAGCATCCATTAGCTATCTTGGGAAGATACTTTGCTATCTTTAGTCCGATAGATGGTTGCTCCTCATTGGTCGGTGTTGCCACCTCCTCTCTCTTCCTAGTCTATATAAGCATGCTACCTGGCTTGTATTTTGTATCTTTTGCTTTTGCATCCTCTTAATGCTATTTTGCTTCTAGCATTTGCATTACTCTCTTGGAGACTAACTCTGTGTTGCTATTTTGATTTCGTATCATTTGCATTCATAGTTTTAATATCTATTCTTTGCACTAGTTTTCTGGGTTATTAATCTTTTCAGATTCTAACATGGTATCAGAGCTATTCTATGTGCAAGAGTAGATTTTAGTTTCCATATTTGAGAGATTCGGGGGGGGCTAATAAATCTTATTGCAGGTTTTTGAAAAACCCAGTATGCTCTTCTCTTGCATCTTCGGATGATCTTGAGAATCAGAAAAGTTTGACGGAAACTTTTTTTTAATCTCTGGGGTTGCACATGTGTTTTATGAAATCTGGGTGATTGCAGCATTTCTGGTTATACTGGCAGCATTTCCAGCTGTTCCAACGCGTCCAGGAGGCTTGAGAAAGTCAGATTTGGCTTTCGCTTCACCGAAATCGGAGATCGTCATACACAGTTGCGGAACCGGGGTTTTCAAGCTTAAATCTGACAACCAGCTTGCATATTTGATCTTTTGAATCAATATTGCAGGTTCCAGCATCTGATTCAGCATTTGCATGTCATTTTTTGGTTGTTGGGGTCGTTTTTTGTAGCTAAAGGCGTTCCATTTACACTGGAGCAACATTTTCTGTGCATGTGCAAGAAAAACGCCTTCTGGGTTTTGTTTGCAGCATAGAAAAACCATCTGGGTATCTTTCTATTTTTGCATGCAGTCTTTATATTTTGCAAAAACGCGCTTAGAAAGCTACAGCAGGACCCCTCTCCGTTGGCAGCTGCAGTTCTGAAGATAGTTTTCAAATGCTCCGTTCTTGCTCATACGGACTCCTTTTCCCACGAATTTTTTTTTGATTTTGGCTATTTTTTCGTGCTCTATGCACTAGTACAGTTTTTTTTTGATTTTGATGCCAAGATTTTTCAGAAATTGCAGATTCTCAGTCGTGACATTGCACGGTTCTCGTTTTAGGAATTTCGGAGGATCATAACTTTCACATACGACCTCGTATCGAGGCGATTCTTTTTTTGAAAGTGCATGATTTTTTGAGTAGATTGTAGTGGTGCTGTTTATTTCTCTGGATATTATGCCAAAGTTGTATTTTCAGCATATGCTCTTCATGAAGGTTTTGTAATGCATTGAAATCAAGACCACTTAGTATTTATTGCTAGTGGTAGTTGTAAACGTACTAATATAAAGTGCCAAATCATATTTTCTTGGGGGGGGTTCTTTGATTGAGTGAAAAGGGGGGGTTGTCTTGGTTGGGTTCTCTTCTTTTCAGCACTTCTTCTCTGCATTTCTTCATCATGGATCAAACAAATCTGCCCATCCTAACTCCATACAATTACTTTGAGTGGAAATCACGCATGACAATTCACTTAAGGAAAGCTGGATTAAATAGGATAACTATGGGACTTGAAACTGAACCTGCTAAAGATGAAGATAAGCCTAAGTGGTTTAACAAATGTGATGAGGCATATGGAACATTGTGTTTGTCTGTTTCTCCTGATTTGCTCTTTCACATTGAGTCTTTGAATACACCAAATGAAATCTGGACAAAGCTAGAAACACTATTTGGCACACAAGATTCAATGAGGGGTCATATGTTGGAAAATGAACTAATTAGTTTAAGTCTAGGCAATTTCAACACAATACAGGATTTCTTCACTAAATTGAAATCACTAAGGTTGTAGTTAAAACAATGTGGAATTGAAAAGAAAGATGAACAACTGATTCTTAGTATTCTCTCTAAGCTAAGTTCAGAATATTCTGTGTTTGTTTCTACTTTCTATGCTACTAAGGGTGCACTTGGCACTCAATTCACCATGCCATCTTTAGATGATTTTGCTGTCAATCTCACTCGGGAACAGGACAAGCTAATCAAGATGGGCACTCTTAAGTCCTCTAAGTCACATGCCTTGGCTGCCAACCAAGGCACAAAAGAACAGAAAGGACAAAGTAGTAACAACAATAGTAAGGATAAGAAACAAAAGAATAGCAAGGAGAAGAAGGATTAGATAACGGTTGCTTCAAAAGCAACTAATGAGACCCAATATTCCAAGGGCAACAAGCCTAAGAAAGAGAGGGTCCAATGTGCCTATTGTAAAAGACCCGGTCATAATGAACATAAATGTCTGAAGAAACAAATTGATCACTTGACACACATTCTTGAGAAGAATAATATCAGTGTTCCTGAGTCTGTCAAACAGAGTTCTAATGAGGGGTCTAATAAGGCAAAAGAAAATAGCAAGGGAAAAGGAAAGGGCAAGGCCCTTGTTGCAGTTGCTTCTTCACCATCCACTTGGGTTCTTGATTCGGGTGCTTCGCACCACATGGCTTCATCTAAGGAAGAACTTGCATCCTTGGAGCCATGTACTATGCCTTCTATTTTGATGGGTGATAACACTCCTGTTGAGGTGTGTGGGAGAGGGTCTGTTGATGTGGGGGATGGCACATTCCATGATGTTCTTTGTGTGCCCTCATTATCAACTAATCTCCTATCGGTATATCAGATCACTCACACAGGTTCAGGCAAGCGGGTTGAGTTCACTCCTGATTCAGTGGAGATTCGTGAGTTGCACAGTGATTCTACAGTGGCAGTTGGGAGAGCAGATCATTAGTCACGACTCTATCTGTTTTCTCACTTTGTTCCTGATCCTCCTTCGACTGTTTTGCTCACTCATTCTAATGATGTGAGTAGATTATGGCATGAGCGGTTTGGCCATCTTAACTTCCGCTACTTGCAGCAGCTTAACCAGCAGAGCATGGTCACAGGGTTGCCTTCAGTTCAGTTTTCAGGTGGTGTTTGCCAAGGTTGCATTCTTGGTAAGCATCCTAAGGAAAAGTTTGACAAAGGTAAGGCATGGAGAGCTTCACAGATACTGGAGTTAGTTCACAGTGATTTGGCTGGTGCATTTCAGTATCCTTCTTTCAGCAGGGCTAGATATGTCCTCACATTCATTGATGACTTCTCTCGAAATACTTGGGTGTACTTTCTCAAACAGAAGTCAGAGGTATTTTATCATTTTCAAGACTTCAAGACTTTTGTAGAGAAGCAATCTGGGAAAGCCATCAAAGTTTTGCGCACTGACAATGGTGGTGAGTATGTCAACCATCGGTTTGAGAGGTTTTGCACTTCAGAGGGGATTGATTTGCAGCATTCAGTTCCATACAATCCTCAGCAGAACGGTGTTGCAGAACGGAAGAATAGGTCCTTGAAGGAAATGGCGAACTGCATGATTCACTCCAGATCTCTTGCACCACAGTATTGGGCAAAGGCCATTAACTGTGCTTGTTATATCCAGAACCGTGTTCCTCACCGAGCCTTGAAGGGAGTCACTCCTTTTGAAGCTTGGAGCGGTCGGAAACCATCAGTTAAGCACTTTCGAGTTTTTGGTTCTCCTGCATGGGCCCACATTCCTACAGAGAAACGCAAGGCATTGGATCCGCAGAGCAAACCTTGCATATTTGTAGGTTATCCTGATGGTGTGAAGGGTTATCGGTTGCTCCACCCTACTACACATGAGTTGTTCATTGAGAGGAGTGTTCAGTTTGAGGAGGGCTCTTCGAGCTCACTTTCTATCACTTCTCCAACTCCTACTTTGACATTGGAGTCACTTGGGATACATGACAGATCTTCTGATGAGTCAGATTCCCCTGAGTAGTCTTCTACCTCCACTTCTGATGCAGAGAGCGATTCAGAGGATTCATCTCCTTCCTCTCCTAGTCATCATTCAGAGGTTGATGATTCTCCCCCAAATTCTCCATCTTCTGGTCCACTTTGGGCTAGACAGACCTTGCAGTCTGCAGGTGATTGGGTTGGGGATCCATCAGACACCAGGCACTAGATTTGCTCTCGAGGTTTCATATGGCTGACTGTAAGCCTGCTCCGACTCCCTTTCTTTCTGGAGTCAAACTTGAGGCTCAGTGTTCTTCTCCACTTGTTGATGGCACTTTGTACCGACAGCTTGTTGGGAGTCTCATTTATCTGACTCATACGAGACCTGACATTTCATATGCTGTAGGCATGGTCTCACGATTCATGCAGGAGCCTCATGAGCTGCACTGGAAAGCAGCCAAGCGGATCCTTCACTACATTCAGGGTTCTCACAGTCTTGGGATTCACTACGCAGCGGGTATTGAGCTTGACTTGGTGGGCTACACAGATTCCGATTGGGCGGGCGATTCTCAGGATCGCAAGTCTACTTCAGGTTACAGCTTCTCACTTGGTTCAGGCCCTGTTTGTTGGTCGAGCAAGAAGCAATCTGCTATTGCTCTATCTTCTACTGAGGCCGAGTATCGGGGGGCTATGAATGCCTCTACTGAGGCCATTTGGCTTCAGAATCTTCTCACTGAGTTTGGTATCCAGATCAGATGGCCATCAGTCATATTTTGTGACAACCAGAGTGCCATTCAGATCTCACGGAATCCAGTCCATCATCAGCAGACCAAACACATAGAGGTCCACATGCACTACATCCGGGAGCTCATCCATGGCCACGTCATCGACCTTTGCTACTGTCCGACTTCCGAGCAGGTTGCTGATATCTTCACCAAACCCTTCACTGAGAGCAAGTTCCTTCATTTGCGAGCTTTGCTGGGGGTGCGGGATGCTTCATCTTCTGGGGGGGCTTCTTCCTCTCACTCGGAGTCTTGACTCTCTCTACTTTTGGGGGGGTCTCTTTTCTCTCTCTTTGGGGGGGAATTTTATGTACATGGGTACCTCATCAGGCTTGATTTGCCGGGACCCATTTCTACATCCACCTAAGCTTCGCTTATGGGGGGGTGTTAGTGTAGGTTTTTATTTCCTAGATGGGTTATTTATTTTTTCCTATATTCCTAGGTTTTTCCTACACTACTATTAATCTCGCTTAGGTTAATAAAGCATGTCTTATTAGGTGAGTGGTTGCGAGGTGTCACCTTCCTACATGTGAGCATCCATTAGCTATCTTGGGAAGATACTTTGCTATCTTTAGTCCGATAGATGGTTGCTCCTCATTGGTCGGTGTTGCCACCTCCTCTCTCTTCCTAGTCTATATAAGCATGCTACCTGGCATGTATTTTGTATCTTTTGCTTTTGCATCCTCTTAATGCTATTTTGCTTCTAGCATTTGCATTACTCTCTTGGAGACTAACTCTATGTTGCTATTTTGATTTCGTATCATTTGCATTCATAGTTTTAATATCTATTCTTTGCACTAGTTTTCTGGGTTATTAATCTTTTCAGATTCTAACATAAAGGATCTTCCAATTAAACAAAGTTAGAGGGTAGATGTACACACAGATACTCCTCCAACACCTCTTTTCCTAAAACAAAAGAATCACAACCTCCAAGTGACATATCGTGACTGGCTACATTTTACTAGGTTTAACTACACAAGTAGAAATAGTAGGATTCTTGGCCAGTTCAAAATGTTGTTTTCTTTCTAGCTTCGAATATGCTTAAGTGCATCAACAATAGACTTTGAATCCTCCAACCATGCACCCTCAGAGTAATTTATATTCTCTTTAAGTTTCACTTCCTCGATAGGTTCCTTCTTAACTACTAATTCAAGCAAATGCTAGGGAACAGACTTTTTAGCAGTTTTCTTGGTTCTTCTTCATGCCATTCTGGCACAAGAAATTCAAACATTATCTAACTGCATTATGTTGACTACAGGTAAGCATAGTGGTCTCATAATCCCTAGTGTTGAACCTAGTAGCTCTGATACCATATGTAACATCCACATTCTAAAACATATTAAAATCGAGAATTTACCATAGAGTAAATCAACAAGGTAAAAATGATAGTAATTATTTTTCTTTTATTCAACCTTAAAATCAAGTTACACCAAATTGCATAATTTCTTTTCTTAAATAATCAACATGAAACAAATATGTCATATTATCTTTTACAAGTACAAATATCTACAATAGATAATCATTTACATAACCTTTTAAAAACATGAGTCACAAAGAATTACTACATTCAAAAATCTGACCTCTTTATCAAAAGCCTCAGCATGTCTTCTGCTAGAGAGAGAGAGAGAGCATCTTCCCAGTACTTTTCCTCCAACCACAGACCAACAATTTCTCACACATCTTCCACATAGGAAGTGGCCCTACCCTTCACGAGGAATATAGACCAAAGGTGACCAATGGTGATTTGCCATCTGAGTACATAGTGTTTGTTAGATCTAGGGCACACAACTGAGAGGGGGGTGAATCAGTTGTACAAAACTTGCTTCTATTTCAAACACTTAAATCTTCTTGTTATTTCATAGCATATTAATTAATCACTCATGAAAGTATAAAGCATAAACACCAGAGCAGATAGACATCAACACATGAGACACCAAGATTTTGACGTGGAAAACCTGATCAAGGGAAAAACCACGGGGTGATTAACCCAAGGATTATTCTTTGTTAGAAGAATAAGAAAAATAGATGGCACATGCCAATTAGGGCTCATTGCCCGAGCACACTGCTCACAAGAGGCACACTGCCTACAAGAGACACACTATCTACAAAGTAACAAGTATTACAAATTTGAACTGGAGATTGACATCTTTACCATGCCTGGATCAGTTCCATTTAAGCCCAAAAACTCCTGCTCTGCCTTTCGCACTTCTCTTCGCTATACCACACTCATCACCGCAAGACACTCTACAAAATAAATTCACAATCCCGTATTTATATAAGGCATCAACTTAGGAACAATCATCTAAGTCGGCAAACACCTACAAGATCATTCGTAAGACATGTAATACATCCGGTCGGCCAGTTTCAAGAAGAACACCAATATCTGTGGTTATTCTTCAAATGCAAACTCTAACTTCAATGCGGACCGCCAATAAGAATTGTACATGATCCAAAGATCACCAAAACCTTTCCTGAGTCATCAAGAACATCCATACTTTATCAGCTTACTGGAATTCTTCTGTTCTTCATCCGGAACTTCAAGAACACAGTCTGTCATCACTATCATAATGAAAAAGGTGCTTCCGGACCTCCAAACCATGAACAGATCTATTTGTCACTTCACACAAACTTTTTCAACACTCTCTCCAATCCGCAGAATGGGATAATGCAATTCTGAAGCTCACCGGACCAATCTGTGACACTCTGTCACCACTGAACACCTGCCAGAACCAGTTCTACTTGAGCGATCATAACTTCTTCAGATCTTCATGCGGACCTCTGAAATCTTGACTGGAACATCTCAAGACTCATATCTTCAAACCCTTTAAACCACATTCTCTTATCCTCAACCTTTTGAGGACTTTTGCCTTCTTCTCATCACTGTTCTTCACTGTTCCTGATTGAGACTAATTTCCTTAATAACCTCAGCACACAACACATCCAATCCTTCTCATTAATGCAATATGAGTATGTTGACATCAATGAAAACACTGGTTATCCTCATACTTGCAACAATCTCCCCCTTTGTCATTGATGGTGACATATGATGTGAAAAACCATCAAGACAAGAACTTCCCCTTTTTGTCACAGCTCCCCCTATCAGCAACAACTCTTTACATGTCTTCTCTTTCTTTATTGCTCCCCCTTTGATCATCAACCACTTGTTTTTCACATGTCTTCTCTCCCCCTTCGACATCAATGGCAAAGAGCTCATACTTGCAATTTTAACACATTAGAATCATACCAGCTGCTCCCCCTGAATAGCAGCTCCCCATCATCAATCCGGATCATGAGATATGACTGTGATATCCACCGGACTGATGCACATTAGTGCATCCTAGTTCATCATCGGAGGGGCCATGACCCCTAACTTCTCCCTGAGATACTCAAAAGAGTCCTTGGGAAGAGGTTTAGTAAAAATATCTGCAAGCTGATCTTTGGAGGGCACATACTCCAATCTGACTTCTCCCTTGTTCACTTGCTCTCTCAGAAAGTGAAATTTGATAGAAATATGCTTGGTCTTAGAATGCAATACCAGATTCTTAGAAATATTTATTGCACTTGAATTATCACAGAAAATTGTGATAGGCTCCTCATATTCTACTTGAATATCTCTCAGCATCTGCTTCATCCACAAAAGTTGAGTGCAATTTCCTGCTGCTGCAATATATTCTGCTTTAGTTGTAGACAGGGATATTACCTCTTATTTCTTGCTTAGCCAAGAAACCAACCTTTTTCCCAAAAAGAATGCTCCTCCACTTGTACTCTTCCTATCATCCACATCTCCTGCCCAATCTGCATTTGTATATGCATGAAGAGAAAAATTATGATCTCTAGGATACCATAGACCATACTCGACTGTTCCTTTTAAGTACCTAATTTTTTTTTGATTGCCATGACATGAGATTCTCTGGGATCAGCCTGGGATCTCGCCACAAGACCAACAACCTGCATTATATCTGGTCTAGTTTGAGTGAGATACAATAATCCTCCAATTATTGATCTATACTTTGTCTGATCTGTCTTAGGAGAGTCATCGTCTTTGCTCAACTTACATCTGGTAGCCATGGGAGTGTTCATAGGCTTTGAATCTTCCATTCCAAATTTTTTCAATAGTTCTTTCACATATTTGGTCTGAGAGATAAAGATTCTTTTCTCTGTCTGAGTAATTTGTAGACCCAAGAAGAAATTCATTTCACCGAGCATTAACATTTCAAACTCACTTTTCATTTGGTTTGCAAAGTATTTACACATACTTTCTCTTCCTCCAAAGATGATATCATCAACAAATACTTCAACAATCAAGATGTTTTCATGATCAATTTTGAAATATAGGTTACTATCAGCAGTACCTTTGTTGAAACCAATCTTCAAAAGATGTTTGTCTAGCCTTTCATACCATGCTCTTGGAGCTTGCTTTAGACCATACAGTGCTTTCTTTAATTTGCAGACCATATCACCATGCTCAGATAACTGAAATCCATCCAGTTGTTCAATGTACACCTCTTCTTCTAAGTCACCATTCAAGAAAGTAGATTTGACATCCATCTGATACACTTTGAAATCTTTGAAGGCAGCAAATGCAAGAAATAGTCTGACTGCTTCAAAATTCTTGCCACCGGAGCAAAGGTTTCCTCAAAATCAATCCCTTCTATTTGAGAGTAGCCTTTGCAGACTAATCTGGCTTTATTTCTGATTACTTTACCAACTTCATTTAGTTTGTTCTGGAAGACCCATTTGGTTCCAATAACATTCTTGTTACTAGGTCTAGAAACAAGATCCCAAGTGTGATTTTTCTCAATTTGCATCAACTCTTCCTCCATTGCTTTGGTCCAATTTTCATCATTGCAGGCTTCATTTATTGTCTTAGGTTCAATCTTTGAAATTAGACAACATTCATCTGTATTTTGAGCAATTTTCCTTCTAGTTTGCACACCTTTGCTTTTGTCACCTATGATCTGATCTTCAGAGTGGTTCAGTCTTACATACCTTGGAACTTTGGGAGTTTCTTGCACTTCTGTTTCTTGATCAGGCTCATTCAGACCTATCTCTTCTTCCTGATTTACCGGATCAGTCTGAATCTGTCTTTCAGGAGAGGATTGAGCTCTTTGAACCAAAACACTATCTTGATCATCTTCATCATACTCATAAAACCTTGAGGGCTTCTTAATTCCTTCATCAACCTTCACATTTGTACTTTCTATCATCTTTCTCAGTCTCTTATTGTAACACCGGTATGCTTTGCTTTGAGTGGAGTAACCCAAGAAAATTCCTTCATCACTTCTAGCATCAAACTTTCCTAGATCTTCATCTCTTTTAATGTAACATTTGCTACCAAATACTCTGAAATATCTCACAGTAGGAGTGATGCCAAACCAAAGTTCATAGGGAGTCTTATTGGTATTGCTTCTGATTTGAACTCGATTGAGAGTGTAGACTGCAGTGCTGACAGCTTCTCTCCAAAACATCTGGGGAACATTGGCTTCCATCATCATTGTCCTGGATGCTTCCTGGATGGTCTGGTTCTTTCTCTCTACTACTCCATTCTGCTGTGGAGTCCTAGGGGTAGATAATTGTCTCTTTATACCATGCTTCTCACAAATATCTATGAATTCACCGGATGTGAATTCACCACCTCTATCAGACCTCAGACATTTCAGTTTTAATCTGGTTTGATTCTCTACCATAGCCTTGAAGATTTTGAACTTCTCAAAAGCTTTTGATTTCTCTTTCACAAAGGTAACCCACATCATCCGAGAATGGTCATTAATCAGTAACATGAAATATCCATCACCTTGCATACTCTTGATTCTTGTTGGACCACATAGATTAGTATGAACTAATTCCAATAATCCGGTAGAGGACTGATCCTTGCTTTTGAATGAGACTCTACTCTGTTTACCTAGCTGACATTCTTTGCACAAACTATTTGTAGGTTTTACCAATTTTGGAAGATCTCTTACAACTTGAGTATTGCTTATCTTGATGATGTTATCAAAATTTGCATGACACATCCTTCTATGCCATAACCAACTCTGATCAACTTGAACAAACAGACAACTTTAATTAGTACCAACTAGATGGAAGATATTACCTTTTATTTGAGTACCGGATGCAATCTCAGTTCCAAAGCTTTCAAAGATCTTGCATCTTCCATTCTTGAACCGGAGATCATAGCCTTTGTCCACCAACTATCCAACACTGAGAAGATTGTGCTTCAATCCTTCAACATACAGTACATTACCAGTTTTGTTCTTTCCATCAAAAGAGATAGTTCCCCTACCTCTGATTCTACCAGCAGAATTATCACCAAACTTTACCATTCCTCCTTCATACCTTTCCAAATCTAAGAACTTATTTTTGTCACCTGTCATGTGGTGAGAGCATCCACTGTCAATAACCCAATCATCCTTTTCTTCAACTTGGGCAGCCAAGGCTCTTTCTATAACCTTATGATTGATAGATTCAGAGAATATTGGATCTTCTTCCTTGATGGCAGTAAACACCTATTCATTTCCGGATATGTCTCCTATATCTGATTCATCATCTGTTACTCCTTCATTATCAGCTTCTTCATGAACATAATAACAATTCTTTTGGAACCTTTGTCTGCTAGAATTTGACCTTGTAGATCTTTCCGGACATCTTGAGGCAAAATGACCAATCTTATTGCAGTTGAAGCACTTAAAGGATAATTTTCCTTCATACTTACTGGATCCTCTTAGCAGTCTTTTTGCAATGAGGGCTTCAAGTTGAGTTGTTTCTGCTTCTTCCTCTTCCATGTCTTTTCTTGCTTGATCATACCATGACAACTTCCTTGAAGAGTTTTCTCCTGGATCAAATCTTTGTTTGCCTTTCATAGAGGCACTGACTTTGAATGCAGATTCAATCTTGGGGGGATCATCTCCAAACTCAGTCATTTCAAATGCAGCCAGTTTGCCAGCCAATTGGTCTCTTGTGACAGTTGTATGGGCTCTGAATTCATCAATGGCAGCAACCTTGATTTTGTAGGCAGCAGGAAGGGATCTGAGAATTTTGCAAATAATCTCATTTTCATCCAAAACTCCACCAGCATTCCTAATTCCACACACCAGCTCATTTACTCTTGGCATAAAGGTAGTGATATTTTCATCATCTCTCATCTTCAATCTTTCAAATTTTCCTTTGAGACTTTGCAACCTTGCACTCTTAACATAATCATCTCCTTCATGCAGAAGTTCCAGTTTAATCCAGATCTCATAGGCAGTTGGTAGGTCAATAACATTTGAGAGCTCTGAGTTAGTTAATGCGCTTAGAAGAGCCTCTTTGGTCCGTAGATTGTTTTCAGCATCTGTGATTTCATTTAGAGTTGTCGGACCACCCTGTGGAGGTACATATGCTTTTGTGACCATGGACAAGTATGCTTTTCCCATACACTCCAAGTGACATTTCATGCGACCTTTCCAAAGAGAGAAGTTGGTTCCATCAAACTTCAGACTATCCTTCTTGTATGATGACATCCTAGATCTCCTCAAGCGGTTAAGCTCCTTTTAGAGGAACTTGGCTCTGATACCAATTGTTAGATCTAGGGCACACAACTGAGAGGGGTGGTGAATCAGTTGTACAAAACTTGCTTCTATTTCAAACACTTAAATCTTCTTGTTATTTAATAGCATATTAATTAATCACTCATGAAAGCATAAAGCATAAACACCAGAGCAGATATACATCAACACATGAGACACCAAGATTTTGACGTGGAAAACTCGGTCAAGGGAAAAACCACGAGGTGATTAACCCAAGGATTATTCTCTGTTAGAAGAATAAGAAAAATAGATGGCACATGCCAATTAGGGCTCACTACCTGAGCACACTGCTCACAAGAGGCACACTGCCTACAAGAGACACACTGTCTACAAAGTAACAAGTATTACAAACTTGAACTAGAGATTGACATCTTTACCATGCCTAGATCAGTTCCATTTAAGCTCAAAAACTCCTGCTCTGCCTTTTGCACTTCTCTTCGCTATACCACACTCATCACCGCAAGACACTCTACAAAATGAATTAACAATCCCTTATTTATACAAGGCATCAACTTAGGAACAATCATCTAAGTTGGCAAACACCTACAAGATCATTCGCAAGACGTGTAATACATCCAGTCGGCTAGTTTCAAGAAGAACACCAATATCCGTGGTTATTCTTCAAATGCAAACTCTAACTTCAATGTGGACCGCCAATAAAAATTGTACACGATCCAAAGATCACCAAAACCTTTCCTGAGTCATCAAGAACATCCGCACTTTATCAGCTTACTGGAATTCTTTTGTTCTTCATCTGAAACTTCAAGAACACAGTCTGTCATCACTGTCATAATGAAAAAGGTGCTTCTGGAACTCCAAACCATGAACAGATCTATTTGTCACTTCACACAAACTTCTTCAACACTCTCTCCAATCTGCAAAATGGGATAATGCAATTCCGGAGCTCACCGGACCAATCTGTGACACTCTGTCACCACTGAACACCTGCCGGAACTGGTTCTACTTGAGCGATCATAACTTCTTTAGATCTTCATGTGGACCTCTGAAATCTTGACTGGAACATCTCAAGACTCATATCTTCAAACCCTTTAAACCGCATTCTCTTATCCTCAACCTTTTGAGGACTTTTGCCTTCTTCTCATCACTGTTCTTCACTATTCCTGATTGAGACTAGTTTCCTCAATAACCTCAGCACACAGCACATCCAATCCTTCTCATTAATGCAATATGAGTATGTTGACATCAATGACAACACTGGTTATCCTCATACTTGCAACAATGTTGTATCCTACACAACTCTATCAATCATACAACCCTAGATTCCCTCTAGCTAAGTATGATTTTCTGATAGGTTATGCAATCCAGATACGATGAAATGACAATGCACGCAGAGACGTATGCATTACTTTGGACAAAGATTCAATATGAATAGATGTTTATAATGAACGTAGTCGTAATGTTCACCCACCCCAACTTGACTTGGATACTATCATATTCCTACAATTTGGCTTGGTCAACTATGTTTAACTATATAATCCTGATAACTTCAATATTTTAGTCTTCCCAACTTAGATGAGTTTACAAATAATGTCAATGTTACGTAGGTCTTATGGATTAACTCTTTATACGAGGATACTCATTGCATCTTTGCAAAACCTGAGATCCCAAAACTTAATGACACATAAAGAACTTTAAGTCAATTTATAAACAATCTAATAGGTTATCAAACCAATGATAAACATTATTGATAAGGACATACCATCCTTTCGACAAGTAAATAAAATGAATATTATTATTTAGGGTACTCGACCTTCTTTGTTGACCCATATATAAATACCTAAAACAAGTTGTAACCTAAAAAGGTACATTTAATAACTTAACCCTACTGGGTCAATCTAGGGCTTGCTTTTCCTTTTCCATGATAATGGAATATCAAACAATCAATTCTAGAAAGAATAGTGTTTAACTAAATGTTTTTTCCTTTAGTCTTCTTTCAACTTAAAGGTTGATTCAAACTTTCAAACAAGTCTTCTTCAAAATACAAGAGAATACCTAGAGATAACAATAATGCCAAATAATTCAACTCCAAATCTAAGCTTCTCCCAAGTTTAGTTTAACTGGTTGATAGTCTAATCCAGTTTACTAGCCATATGAAATCATATTAAAGTTCTTCTCTTTTATCATATTGAATTATATAGAGTCTTAAATAAATGAGTGTTTTCATCTAAGTTGAAGTAGGGAAATCCACTCACTTTGGACATCCCAAGAGCAAAGTATTCCCTTAATGATATCCAATCGAAACTAAAGTTTTCTAAGAGTAAGAGAATACTATTTTCGAGACATCTTAAGACTTGCCAATTCTTCTTTGTTAAGTAATAATAAACATTCATAGTAAGAGTACTTGCCTCTTTGTTGTTGATCTATTTAGTGATCACAAAGGTCTAGTATATAAAATTTCCCTATTGGGTCAAGTTTAGGTTTTTGGTCTATCATATTCCATCATAATGGAATAACAACCTATATTCTCATAATATAATAACAAAAAGATTAATCCTAGGTATTAATCCATCTTACGAGGTCAATTCTAGTTTCCACAACTCTAGGACTAGGAATAAAATCATTTTCCAAAATTATTAATACAAAGAGATCTTACAATCCTTTAAGACTATTTACTACAAACCTTCTAGTTTCAAAGAGTCTAGACTGTTGACTTTGTTTTGATATCAACTATACAAGGACAAGTATGTAGTAATAATAATATCATCATATCTTAACGGACAAAGATGTTTCTCACATCAGGAAATATATACCAATCCCAAAGTAAACCTAATAATACGAGTGAGTATTTTTGTTCAACTCCAACTATAGTTTGTTCAAAGGGTCGAAAGTTCTCACGGTAAGATATCACTGAGACATGAGGTGCCTTAATCATAAAATATTACATGATAACTAATTCGTAAGAATTCCTATAAATAATGAACCCTGTACTCTCATAAATCAAAATGATTTTACTATTCCAAAGGAAGTCGTTAATATGATAGAGAGAAAATATAATCGTTATAAAAAGGTTGGCCAAAATCTTTGAAAAATACTACATACAGATGAAAGATCACGCTTGTAATGTCTAGAAGTGTTACATATTGACTTCTAAAGAGATCTTATAATATGCAAATGTACACGCCATTTCCCATAATACAGACAAAATAAAAGACTTAGCCATCTATCTAAAGACCAAAATTGTAATATTTTCCAAGCAAAACAAAGGCTTACAACACAGTAAGAATCATTATCTGACTATAGCAACATATTAAACTCTAAGCTTTGATCTTGCTATCTCCTATGGGCGTCAGCCTTACAAGATTAATGTATCAATTTCTATGTTTTGAAAGATAACAATACATTAAACCAACATAGTAAAATAATATAGAAACTATACGTGAGGAAAGGAACCTGAATTGACAAGTTATGGAAGACTCTACATTGGATCAAGTTTGAGTACGTTGAGCTATTCTTGCCAACAGTCGAATCCTTCTGCCCAAAGCTAAATGCTTTCAAACATCCTTAATTCTCCCTGAGACTTCACTCCCAATCTTTTTCTTAACTTGTATTCTCTGTGTTATTCCTTCTATCTCTTTTTTTTCTTTTTCCCCATCCCCTGAGCTATTCTAAGGTAATTTTGTTTTTAAAGACATCCCATGACTCAATCACGACTTATAGATAATAAAGAATCACTACAAATAGTTGAAATGACTTCCCATGGAATTCAAGGGAGAATTTCTACTAAAGAGAATGCATGGGCGATGATTATGCTGACATGGGAATAGATGTGGTTTATCATACCACTATCTCATCTTAATATCTTCCTCTTAAACAGTAATAAACCTCCTTAAGGCCGCGACATATGCCACTATCTGCCCATAGTTTGGGCTTGCAATTGGGAGGTGTACTTGGTTTTAGAACACCACTCATTGCTATAATGAATTTGGCTCTTAGTCATTAAATCAACTAAAAGTTTACTGAAAAAATTTATCTGAATTGAGAGGACTCCAATAACCTCTGCCTATGTCCACTCCTAATTATAAGCCAAAGATATTGTGGCATAATAATTACCACTAGCTCAATCATGGTTCTCTTTAGAGAATAATGACACTAAGGAAGATAATTACAAAGATGACAACAACCTCATTAGAAAAAGTGGTTACTCACTTATACCTCAGATAACCCCTACTAACAAAATAATAAACATAATAATAACAATAATAGCCTTGACCATATTTAAGCTTTGATCAAAATATGATAATAATAATAAGTCGAAAGGCTTACGAATAATGTGAAAGGGTCAAGCTTGTCTCCCCTTCACAAACTTTCATTAAATCACATCAACTTGACTTGATAAGATCGCCATATGACATTTAATGTCAACAATTCAACCTTCTAAGAATTGACGATGCTAACACAACAATTTTGCAACAATGTCAACGTAAGATTACGTTAGTCATAAACAGGCAATGTTCTACTAAGAAGACATCGTTTTCTTTTATGAACGACAAGGTTGACACACACGACTAGCCTAGAAAAGAATTAAAAGGTTATCGATTACTTGTCGAATAGATCCAAGAGTTATATTGACAAAACATGACTCACCTCTATCAATATCAATTCACGATTTGTTAAACATTTATACTCGGTTGGCAAATAAACACTCATAACCTGAGGTCTATATTTCTCTCCTTAAAAGATACTCTCTCTCTCTTTTCTTTGAGGGTCATCTGCAATCTGCAATCCTGTATAAACTTGAAATTAACAGATTATGATCAGTGCATCATTATTCATAAAATAAACCAAATTCTCATAAAACAATTATTAAATTGGTATAACATATGCATATCCATAATTCCATAAATAATCATTTAATGGAATCTATGTTTTCCTTGATATTAATCTAAACATCAAAATAGATTTACTAATGTCCAAGTAAAAGTAAAAAGTAATAACAGGACAAAATTAGGGATGTAACACTTATGAAACACATCTTGGAGTAACCAAGATGTATGTAGATTTGAAAATTCATTTTTTTTGGTCGGGAATGAAGAAGGAAGTAGCAAATTTTGTTGCAAGGTGCCTAGAATGTCAATGAGTCAAGGCTAGTCATTTCCATCTAGCAAGAACATTGTACCCCCATGATTTTCCTTGGCACAAATGCTTAGTGATCTCAATGGATTTTGCGACAGGGTTGTCCAAAACATGACATCAACATGATAGTATCCTAGTGGTGGTTGATAAGCTAACCAAGGTAGCACACTTCATACCTGGTAATGTTAAGGATGATGCTCCAACCTTGGCAAAAAGATTCTTAAAAGTGATAGTTAGGTTGCATGGGATGCTTGAAGTGATTATATCTGATAGATTTACTTCTAGATTTTGGATGGCTCTCATGACTGCTCTTGGTACTAAACTCAATTTTAGTACCATTTACCACCCTAAAATGGATGGCTAAATTAAAAGAGTTAATCAGATTATGGAGGATATGCTTCGAATGTATGTAATGGATCAACCCAAGAAGTGGGAAGAGTATTTTCCCTTAGTCAAATTCACATACAACAACTCTTACCATTCCTCCATTCAAATGGTACCTTTTGAAGCGCTTTACGGTAGGAAGTGTAAAACCCCAATAGGAAGGGATAACTTAGACAACCACATAACCATTGGACTAGAATTGCTTCATAAGTATGGCAAGAAAATAAAGATCATTAGGGAGAGGTTGAAAGAAGCTACAGATTGACAACAGAGTTATGTAGATGCAAAGTGAACACCAAAGGAATTTGAAGTAGGTGACAAGGTGTTTCTTCGTGTCAAGCCTTAGAAAAGTTTGATAAAATTTGTAAAGGTTGTCAAATTATCCCCATGACACATTGGACCGTTTGAGATACTTGAAAAGATTATCCATGTGACATACAAACTAGCTCTCCCACCATATCTCTCTTGCATTCATAATGTATTTCATGTATCATTACTTAATAAATATATTGTTATTCCCACACATGTAATTAATTGGCAGGCACTATAGGTAGAAGAGGCTAGAGATATCCACCTTCACCCATTCACAATCACAGACAGATGCAATATACGATTGTGAAATAGAACAATATCATAGGTTAAGGTCCTTTGGTACAAATATGGAGAACAAGGAGTTACATGGGAAGACAAAAATGTAATTAAAATGGAACTGTTGAAATACACAAGACAAATGAGAGGGGGGTGAATTAGTTGTCACAAAACTTAAACAATTTCTGCATCTTAAAACATCATCCACTTATTTACTGTTGTTATGATTAGAACATGAAAGCATAGAATCAAGATCATACACAATAGACACTAGATAATTATGTGGAAAACCCTGTTAAGGGAAAAACCACGATGAATGTTGGTCTACAAGATATATAAGTTATAACAATACCAAAAATTAGAGGCTCACTACCCAGAAAAAGGCTCACTGCCAAATGTTTTGAACTAATATGATAGCATCTACTCCATGCTTGAATTCAGTTCCATTGAAGCACAATATTCTTCCTTTGCTCTGCTCTACTTTTTACATTTCTTTTCTAACTTCGCATCTTCACATAAGGACATTATTTTCCATGACCAAATTACAAATATATATATCATTCATCAACCTTGGAATGTACATCAAGGTTGGCATTACATTCATCAATCGTTGGAACAATCTCCAAGGTCAGCATTATAAACATTTACAAAATAGGTCTTGGCTTAATACAAAAATATGCTAAGGAAATATAGCAAAGATGTATATAGATCATGCCATGCCTTAGCTAGGACTCAAACATGATCTTCCACACCACAACACGCTTCTACAATCTTCAATAGATCTGTGCAATCACTAGAATTAACCAAGTTGGCTAAGACTGGTTACATGCTATGCTATCTAGGAATAATCTTCAAACACAATCTCACTCCTTTAATGTGGCCCAATGCAAATGTTGGAACACAATTAGGAGGCATCCACAAGCACGTTGTAATAATCAGGAGCAGCCGCACAAACTCTAACAACTTTATCAATGAGAATCTTCACACCAGAGCACATGAATTTCACTGTCTTCTACTGTCATGAAAGAAAGATAGCTTGCAGACCGCCAAATTATGAACCATTGTACTTGTAAGCACTTATCATCATCCTAGACTTCCCTCTAGAACTGTAGAGCAAAATACTTCAATGCGGAGAAATGCAGAGAAAAATACTTTCTCCCTGTCACCAGTGAATAATAAAAAAAAGCAGGTTTTACTCTGGTGAATGCAACTTCCTCAATTCTTCATACCGGAGGCTCAAACTCATAATCTAGCATATTCAAACATGCCTCTAGATATCTTCCAATCCATAGACAAAGATATTTAATTAACAAGAAATTAAGAGCATTCTTCTACACTGTTCTTTTGTCAGCAACACAGTCTTTTCTACAATTTACTGCAACTCACTGTTTCTTCTGGAGGGGCAAATTTTCTCAATATCCTCAACAAATAAAGCTTCTAAATAAATAAAAAATGGGATACAGTTGACATCAATGACAACAAAGATATGTTGACATCAATGACAACACCAATTAGGCACATACTTGCAACAATCTCCCCCTTTGTCATTCATGGCAACATATGATGTGAAAAACTATAATAGTCATCAAGACAAGATTCTCCCCCTATCTCTTTACACATCTACATTCCTTCTTTTTTTGAATTTTTCACATGATTTCTCTCCCCCTTTGATATCAATGGCAAAGGGCACATACTTGTACTCTGCTGCTTTGAACTAAACTCTCTTCATCTGACTGCTCCCCCTAAGAAGTAGCCCTTACAAACATCAATCTGGATCTGGATGTAGAGCTCTAAGCACCACCGAACTGATGCACTCTTGTTCGTCTTAGTTTAGAGCAGGAGGGGTATTAACCCCTAACTTTTCTCTGAGATACTCAAAAGTATCCTTATGCAGAGGCTTGGTAAAAATGTCTACAATTTGGTCTTTTGTAGATACATACTCCAACTTGACTTCATTATCTATCACTTTCTCTGTCAGAAAGTGATATCTTATGGAATTATGCTTTGTCCTTGAATGCATTACTAGATTATTTAATATGCCTGAGGCACTTGTATTGTCACAAAAGATTGCAATTGGATCTTCATACGTAACTTTGATGTCCTTTAATGTCTACTTCATCCATAATACTTGAGTGCAACTGCATGCTACTACAATGTATTTTGCTTCTGCAATAGATAGAGATATTGAGTCTTGTTTCTTACTTAACTAGGATACCAACCTTTTTCCCAAGAAGAATGCACCTCCACTTGTACTTTCATGTCATCCACATCTCTGGCCCAATCTACATCAGTGTATGCACTAAGAGTGAAATCATTGTCTTTTGGATACCACAACCCATAATCCATTGTGCCTTTCAAATATCTCAGTGTTCTCTTGACTACCATCACAAGTGATTCTTTAGGTTTTGCTTGAAATCTTTTCACAAGAAAAACTGCATGCATTATGTTAGGTCTGGTTTGGGTCAGACAAAGTAATCCTCCAATCATAGATCTATACCTTTTTTGATTTGCCATTGGTGAGTCATCATTTTTGTTCAACTTACAACTAGTTACCATGGGAGTGCTTATTGATTTAGAGTCCTCCATCCCAAACTTCTTTAACAATTCTTTCACATATTTAGACTAAAAAATGAAGATACCTTAATCTAATTGATTAATTTGTAGTCCTAAAAAGAAATTCATCTCACCAAACATTGACATTTCAAATTCATTTTGTATTTGCCCAGCAAAAACCATGCACATACCTTCACTGCCTCCAAAGATAATGTCATCAACAAAGACTACAAAAATTAGGATTTATTCATCATTGATCTTGAAATAGAGATTGCTATTAGTAGTACCCTTACTAAACCCTAACTGTATCAGATATTTATCCAATCTTGCATACCAGGCCCTAGGAGCTTGTTTTAGTCCATACAATTCTTTCTTCAATCTGTACACCATGTCACTCTGATCTAATGACTGGAATCCTTCTGGTTGTTCAATATAGACTTTTTACAATTCTCTATTCAAGAATGTAGACTTCACATCCATTTGATACACCTTGAAATTTTTGTAGGCTACAAATGCTAAGAACATTCTTATTGCTTCAATCCTTGCCACAGGTGCAAATGTTTCCTCAAAATATATTCCTTCAACTTGAGAGTATCCTTTGCATGCCAACCTTGCTTTGTTTCTTACCACTTCACCATTCTCATTCATCTTATTCCTGAAGACCCATTTGGTGCCAATTACATTTTTATGTGTTGGTCTAGGAACAAGATCCCAAGTCTGATTCTTCTCTATTTGCATCAGTTCTTCTTTCATAGCCTTTACCCAATTCTCATCATTGCAAGATTCATTTACAGTCTTAGGTTCAATCTAGAAATCAAACAGAAATTTACTTGTTCTTCTGCAACTCTTCTTCTGGTCATAATTCCTTTGCTCTTATCTCCTATGATTTGATCTTTAGAATGATTTAGTTTTACATACCTTGGTGTCTTGGTGACAATTTCTAGATCTTGTTCCTCTTCATCTGAATTGTCTTCATGCTGTACCACTTCTTTGCTTGTTGATGCATTTGGTTCATCAGATTCATATCCACATGATACGTTTTCCTTATTTTTGTCAACTTTGACGTTTACACTTTCAATGATCTTCTTCAACCTGTTATTGTAGCACCGGTAGGCTTTGCTCTTGGCGGAGTATCCAAGGAAGATACCTTCATCACATCTTGCATCAAACTTTCCTAAATCTTTATCTCTTCTGATATAACACTTACAACCAAAAACTTTGAAGTATTTCACAGTGGGAACTTTACCATGCCATAATTCATAAGGAGTCTTTGAATTGTTACCTTTGACTTGAACTCTATTTAGGATGTATACAACAGTGTGAATTGCCTCTTTCCAATATACTTCTGGTAGGTTATCCTCCTTCATCATTGTTCTAGCATCCTCTTGAACTGTTCTATTTTTTCTTTCAACTACTCCATTTTGTTGTGGAGTCCGAGGAGCAGATAATTGTCTCTTTATCCCTTGTTCCTCATAGAAGAAATTAAACTCATTTGATGTAAACTCTCCACCTCTATCAAACCTCAAGCATTTTGTCTTCAAATCTAGCTCATTCTCAACCATTGCCTTGAATGCTTTGAACTTTTCTAGGGCTTTTGCTTTTTCCTTTAAGAAGGTAACCCAAGTCATTCTAGAATAGTCATCAATTAATAACATGAAATACATGTCTCATTAAAGACTTCTTACTATAGTAGGCCCACATAGATCTATATGCACTAATTCTAGTAGACCTTCAATAGATTGGTCCTTGCTTTTGAAGCTTGTTCTTGTCTATTTTCCAAATTGGCACTCCTTGCACAATGTATCAGCAGGCTTCACAAGCTTAGGCAAATCTCTTACAGCCTGAGTGGAACTTATCTTCACAATAGTGTCAAAATTGATGTGACACATCCTTCTGTGCCATAGCTAGCTTTCATCAACCTGAGCCAACAAGCCATAGTTATCATTTCCTTTCATATGGTAGATATTGCCTTTAGTCTGTTTACCAGCTACAATCACTGTCTCGGAGCTTTCCATGATCTTGCATCCATTGTCCTTGAATCTCAAATCATAACCCTTATTGCACATCTGACCAACACTCAAAAGATTGTGCTTTAATCCTTTCACATACAAAACATCTTCAGTATTATGCTTGCCATCAAAAGAAATGGATCCTTTTCCACAGATCTTACGAGCTTTGTCATCTCCAAACCTAACTAGTCCTCCATCATATCTTTCTAGACTTACAAACTTACTTTTGTCACCGGTCATGTGATGAGAGCATCCACTATCAATAACCCATTCATCTTTATCTTCAACAACCTGAACAACCAATGCACTTTCCACTGGTTTTTCTTCCTTCACATAGCTAGTAGGATTAGTAGACACAGGTTCTTCTTTAATAACAATAAACAAGTATTCATTACCAAAAGTACTAGCATTATTTGGGTCACCATCTGATACTCCATCATCATCAAGATCTTCAACATAGTAACATTTCTTTGGAATCTTAGGTCTATCAGGTCTTGGATTAGGAACTCTTGTGGGAAATCTAGAGGCATAATGACCAACTTTACCACAACTGAAACATTTAAAAGGTAATTTGCCTTTGAACTTACAGTACCTTTGGGCAGGTTGTTAACAAAGTTGGCTTCAAGTTCTTCAAGCTCATAATCTGGTTCCACCTTGTACTTGTCAGATCTGGGGGTTCTTTCTAAAGTGTTGGCCTTGAAAGCAGTCTCTGTCTTTGGAAGGGAATCACCAAGGTCTCTAATTTCAAAGGCTGTCAACTTCCCAAGCAGCTGATCTTTTGTAATCTTTGTTACTGTCATTATTTCCTCAATCATGACCACTTTTTGACTATATGATTTAGGCAGTGATCTACGAATTTTGTTTACAATTTCAATGTCCACAATTTTTCCTCCCACACTTCTAATGTTGTTCACAAGTTCGTCAATCTTTTGCATGAAGGATGTTATGTTGTCATCTTCACTCATCTTCAAACATTCATATTTTGCCTTCAAACTCTGTAACTTGGTGCTCTTCATAGATTCATCTCCTTCATATAGATTCTTCAGCTTATCCGAGATTTCATGAGCAGTTTCTAGCTCCATGATCCTTGTTACTTCGATATCAGATAGGGCACTTACCAAGGAATCTTTAACTTTTATGTTCAACTCAAATTGCTTGGTCTCATCTTTAGTTTGTGGACCATCCTTTGGTATTTCATACTCATCTTCAATAATTTTCCAAACACTATAACCCAAGCAGAGGAGATGGGTTTTCATGCGGATCTTCCATACGGAATAGCTTGTTCCATCGAACCGCGGACTTTCCTTCTTATATGACATCCTGGATCAGCCTCAAGCAGTCAAGCTTTCTTCTGAGGAACTTGGCTCTGATACCAATTGTTGAAATACACAAGACAACTGAGAGGGGGGGTGAATCAATTGTCACAAAACTTAAACAATTTCTGCATCTTAAAACATCATCCATTTATTTACTATTGTTATGATTAGAACATGAAAGAACAGAATCAAGATCATACACAATAGACACCATATTTTTATGTGGAAAACCCTGTTAAGGGAAAAACCACGGTGGATGTTAGTCCACAAGATATATAAGTTATAACAATACTAAAAATTAGAGGCTCATTGCCAATTGGGCTCACTACCTAGAAAAAGGCTCACTGCCAAATGTTTTGAAATGATATGATAGCATCTACTCCATGCCTGAATTTAGTTCCATTGAAGTGCAATATTCTTTCTCTGCTCTGCTCTACTTTTTACATTTCTTTTCTTAACTTTGTATCTTCACACAAGGACATTATTTTCCATGACCAAATTACAAATATATATATCATTCATCAACCTTGGAATATACATTAAGGTCGGCATTACATTCATCAACCGTTGGAACAATCTCTAAGGTCGGCATTACAAACATTTACAAAATAGGTCTTGGACTAATACAAAAATATGCTAAGGAAATATAGCAAAGATGTATGCGGATCATGCCACAACTTAGTTGGGACTTAAACACGATCTTCCACACCACAACACACTTCTACAATCTTCAACAGATCTTTGCAATCACTGGAATTAACCAAGTCGGCTAAGACTGGTTACATGCTACACTATCTGGGAATAATCTTCAAACACGATCTCACTCCCTTAATGTGGACCAATGCAAAGGTAGGAACACGATCATGAGGCATCCACAAGCACGTTGTAATCATCAAGAGCAACCGCACAAACTTTAACAACTTTATCAATGAGATTCTTCACACCAGAGCACATGAATTTCACTGTCTTCTACTGTCATGAAAGAAAGATAGCTTGCAAACCACTAAATCATGAACCATTGTAGTTGTAGGCACTTATCATTATCCCAGACTTCCCCCTAGAACTGCAGAGCAAAATACTTCAATGCGGAGAAATGTGGAGCAAAATATTTTCTCCCCGTCACCAGTGAATAATCAGAAAAAATAGTTTTACTCTGGTGAATGCAACTTCCTCAAATTTTCTTACCGAAGGCTCAAACTCGGAATGTAGCATCTTCAGACATGCCTCTAGATATCTTCCAATCCGCAGACAAAGATATTCAATTAACAAGAAATGCGAGCAATCTTCTACACTGTTCTTTTGTTAGCAACACATAGTCTTTTCTACAATTCACTGCAACTCACTGTTTCTTCCGGAGGGGCAAATTTTCACAATATCGTCAACAAATAAAGCTTCTAAACAAATAACAAAATAGGTTACAGTTGACACCAATGACAACAAAGATATGTTGACATCAATGACAAAACCTATTAGGCACATACTTGCAACAGAAGCATCCAAACTTATTTTAGATAAGTTGAGTTGGCTTAATCCTAGGGAGGGGAGGATGTCACATCCTCATAAAATACCTACTTTAAGACATTGTAGTCTTGATATAATTTGGACTAGGGGTAGGAACTTGGAACTTGATATTTAACTCTTTGTGTGTGTGTGTGTGTGTGAACTCATAATGGTTGGGAGTGATAAATGTGGAAATCTAATTATGTTTCTTGTTAATATATATATATATATATATATATATATATATATATATATATATATATATATATATGTTTTTGAAAGTACTTCATACGTATATATAGCATTTAGTCTCGTTCGTCGATTTGTCGAGTGTGCCAGTCTTGCTTCAGTCCTTATACTTGGCAATAGAAACGTGGTTACATATTTATTTACGAATGCATTATATATATGTTCTCGAAAGTACTTCGTATGTATATATAGCATTTAGTCTCGTTCGTCGATTTGTCGAGTGTGCCAGTCTTGCTTCAATCCTTATACTTGGCAATAGAAACGTGGTTACATATTTATTTACAAATGCATTTTCACTTGAACTACCTATATCATAGTGATGATAAATGATCCAATTGATTGTTCTCGATTAAGCTGACGTAATAGCTAATAATAAGAATGATAAAATAGGTATTTATGAATATAGATTTAAAAAGGAATAAATCATAAATATAAATAAATTATTATTATTAATGGTATTGTTCATTCCAAATGTTGTGAATGGTAAATAACAACAAAAATAAAATATAAGTAAAAGAAAAATAAATCAAAGCAAAATAAAGGAAAATGGAGAAGCATAGGGTTTGGAAAGAGCATGCTACAACTAGACGAATTGAAGAAGGGCAACTAGAATTGAAGGCTTGGTCATCCATCCTGAAGACCAGAATGGTAAACCCACACCCAACAATTACTTTATCCCTAAGCATGCTAGGGAGAAGGGCGTCCAGCCTAGAGTGAAATGATGGAAGAGACACTACAGGAGGACACGTGGGCAGAATATTAAAGGCGATTTAAAGGGAGTTTTTGGTAGATTTTCCATTCAGAGAATTGACGGAGACGTTAGGAGAAAATGATGGATTAGGATTCATTGGCTGAGTGTGTATGTAAAATCTACTAAATTTATCTATCATCCATTGCAAAAATATGGATGCCTAGACAAGGCATGTGCCTCAAGTAAAAGTGTCCTCAAGAAAAGCCACGATGGCAAGATATGTCAAAATAGGTTGTTGAAAAATCTTTAGAAACTTTTAAGCAAAGGCAAACCCATGTTCTGCTTGCCTGGGATCAAATAGGAGTCTTGAAAAGGGGTATGGATGCCCATCAAAGCATTGGGCTCGTGTTGAAGGCTGGGTAATGTTCGAAAGAGATTAGGTTGTTTCATGTGTGCAAATCATTAGCAATACTTTTCCCTTTTATGGTTGTTGCCCTAGAAGTGTGCCCGTCTAATAAGGAAGAATTTGGAAGTCTATTAGAGAGTCAATTACTATTGGTAAGTAACTACCAGGTTGATTGAAATATTGGCAGGGATCATTTCTCTACAGGTTCCAGAGTCCACTTGGTTAGGGTGGATAGGGATAGGGTGGATAGGGAATTCTTATCCATGTGCTTGGGTTCACAATACACCTTGGATGCAAAATTATGACTAAAGCAAAGTTCTAGAGAACCTCTACACCTTTCAGCTAGCTCAACAAATGTAATACTCCTTGTCAATGTTGTTAATTACTTTACTTTATCTGAACATTGTTGTAATATTTGATGAGTATTTTATATCTCAGAATTTACTTGTAGCAAATGAGGTTGGAAATATGGTTTCTTATGGACAGAAGGGGGAAATTTGTGACTAAGGCAGAATTTACTGTTTATATTAGTTTTCAATCCTATTGTGATGAAAATGAGGCATGTGATTCAAGCTGTAATAACTGGAGATGTAATTACTGGAGATGTAATTGTATTAATTATAATTCTTCTTGTTGGCTGCTTGGTGAGCATGGATGGCTTTATGGTTATTCTTTAGTGCTGTTATAAAATTGCAGTTACACAGAAATAATTGTGATTAGGCAGATAGGACTGTCACTTAAGAAAAATAAAATAAAATTTGGGCTGCACAATTGGAGGTATTACATTATATTACAATTATGTGTACAATGATCTCAAAATTCTATATTTCAAAATTTATTCAGTACATTCTTGTTTACTTTCACTTTTCATGCAATTAGGATGGCTTTAAATGTAAAAACATGGCTATTCTTCTCTTCTTTTCTTGAATTTTTCTGTGTTTCTTGGGTTCTGGATATATTATCCAGAAATCTGAAAATATCTTTTATCTTTTAGAATGCTGAGAAATTCCTGACAGATATTTGCTTCTCTGGGTCCAACAAGAATATACCTAACTGTTCTTGTGGGCACAACAGCATCATGATTGTATCAATGAATTCCCGACAAGTGGGGGATTTAATACCACTGGATACTACTCAGAGAAGCAATTCATAAAACAAACTGCATTGCAAATAAGGAAAAAGAATGCAACATCTCCTATCTTACGCTGCAAATGTAATCACAATTGGTGTCATCGTTTTGTCTCTCACATCAAATACTTACTAAACTTTATGCTGCTTGTTTCAAAGTTACTGTACGCTATAACTGGATTCTGTTATACACATTATTCTATGATTGTTATTGCTGTTCCACTGCTACAATGTCCTAGTCCATGTTTGAAACTGTCAACATGCCAGTTAAAACTGCCTTCTTTTTGTTCTAGGAAGAGAAATAGATAAGTGAACGAGATTATAATTATCAGCAACTAAGAAATGAGGTATTTTCCCACCACTGTACTTAAATATCATCTACTTCAATAGTCAAATAGTCAATATAAATTTTACACCTCATTCACAATAAAAAGTGGTAAATATTTGTCCTATTTTTATTGGCCAAAATTAATCTTTGACCGTTAAAGTTATTTAAGAATAGCCTTTTCCCACTTACACTGAGTATGGAGTTGCTTGCCTTCTGCCAAAGTTCTCCGATTGGTACAGTCCTGCAAGAGAGAAGCATAGGGGCTGTGGTCCATTAAAAAGGTAAAAGATCATGATAAAAGCTTATAGGTATTTCTTTGGGCCTGGCTTCTCTTCTTTCTGTTACTAGTAGTCTTTGTGGGCTTAGTATTGTTTCCATTTTATATTTTCCAAGATGGATAGTTACAAAGTCCCAGCATCTTAAAATCTGTTATAGGTAACAAAGAAATTTACTATTGCAGGATGAATAAGGATTATTTTTATTCTGTCAAAATGAAATAAACCTGTAACTGTCTGAATTTCAATTTAATTTAATGAAATAAATCTGGAATTGTCTGGGTTTGGACCTCTTTACTTTGTTTGGTTCATTATCTTTTGGACTTGAAATGAATGTCAAAAGTATTTGAATTTCTCTACGCTTTTTCCAGATGCAGACATCATGATTATGATTAAGGGCAAATTTCAGACGAATGCAATATTCCTGGCGTGTAATTTTTCCAGACATAAACATCTCAGATTTAGTACACGATTTTCTCAGTTTGATATCTCTCGTTTCTTCAGAATTGCGTCATTTACTCACCCATATCTTTTTAAAAACAATCAGTTTCAACGATTTAGGGCATATTTTTTTATATGGGTTGTTTAGGGCATGAGATGAGACTCTCTATCTTAATCTTTTGGAAATGACGGCCAAATGATTTCTTACCAAGTATGCTTTTCCTCTTCCAACATCTTTTGCTCATTTTAATCACGTTCAGATGTTTATTATCTTAGATTTCATTTACCCTGGAGCTTGGTCCTCAAGTCGAAACCCAAGAGTGCAATGTGCACTGTTCTCTGGATTTCCAAATAACGGGCATTCCAGTGATAAGTGGATTCATAATGAATCAATCTTTACCTTCACCTTTGATTATACTTGAAGTATTCGATCTGCACAGCAACTCTGTAATGACCCTCCCTGAGTGGCAGTGAGATTATTGAGAGGCGTGGGAGATTTAAGTGATTTGTGGGACCTAATGCTTAGTCTGCTACTCCCTTCTACATCAGCCACTTCACACCATACCTAACCGCACCAAAGAGATTTACTGATATTTGTGGGCCATAGCATATGGAGAGAAGGTGTGCTGGACATTGAGGGAAGAAATATCTACGATGTGGGAGTCGGTTAATGGAAGGAAAATATCTGAAAAAGTAAGATATATTTTAAATCTTATCTTGCCATAGTGGACGGCCCGGGGAAAAGCAGATGAGAGTTTTTTAATGCAGCAAGAAATATCTACGATGGGAGGTAAGCGATTGGATAGGGGGTGGAAAAATTTTCCTCACGGCAGAAGATAAGTAGATATTATGGCAATGGGGTTAAGGGGCAGGGACGACTTGGGCTGTAGATTGGGGGAGAGAAGGAAGGAAAGCGAGGGTTTGGAGAGGGCGACTGGAAGGAAGTGAGAATGCTGTCCCTGGCCAAGTTCACGGCCTTGCCCTGCTGACTACATTTACCCGTAAGTTTTTTTCTGAAGCCCTTTAACAAATACATTTTGTACATATGCTAAGATCATTTCGTTCCATTTGAATGCATTTCTCTTTGAAGCATTTAGTGAAATAGCCCCATGGCCGTCTCTCTATTTCCAAATTTTACATACATGTCTACCGTAGCATTTCCAACTTCATTATATGATGAAATCCCCTACCTCTTATGCTTTGGTATGCCCTTACCTTGTTCGAAAGCTGCCATTCTGGCGCAGGTAGTGATGATGCTATCCAGGGTTGTTGACTTTGGCTTTACAACCGCCAACGCATTTTCTTAAAAGTTTTTGAAAGTCTTTTCAACAAATTCTTTTGTGATTATCCCACAACCATTGCAGTCCATGAGACCACATTTTTTTTAGGCATTCTTTTTGCAAAACAGTTTGTGTGCCTTCCCTGTGGTTCTGTTTTGGCACAGGCAGTGAGGACGTGAGAAAGGGTGAGGAGTCTAGCTTTTCAACCACCGGTTACATTTGTTTAAAGTTTATAAAGTTGTTTCAACAAATCCCTCTTTGTGCTTAACCTGCAATCATTGCATTCCCTGAGATGACACTATTTTGAGGCATTTTGTCAAATAGTGTGTATGCCATGTCTATGCTTACACATCTTGTATACGAGTCTACCATGGCACTTACAACTACAACAGACAAATATTTCCCTTTCGTTAGGCTTTGATAGATGTCCATCCCCTGTTCGAAAGAGCCCTTTTTGGCATAGGCAGCGAGAACGCGAGCAGAGGTTGTGGAATTTGGATTTACAGTTGACATTTGCATTTGATTGAAAGATTTTAATGCCTTACAAATCTGTTTTGTGCATATCATGAAATCAATTCAGTCTATGAGACCACACTTTGTTTAGGTATTTTGTCAAATAGTTCATGTGTCCTCTATATGCTTCCATTTTAGCACAGGCAGAGAAACCGCAGGCAAAGGTTGTGTTTTCTCGATTTACACCTCCCAATAGTGTTTGCTTGATAGTTTCTAAAGTTTTTTTTTATAGATCCATGTTGTGTGTTTCCTATAATCATTGCTATCTGTGAGACAACATTTTCTGGACATGATAATCTCAAAGAGAATGATGTTAACTTTCAACTAAGAGTCCTGTTAAAATGTAGTTTGACTCTCTATTTACCTAATAGGTCTATGCTACATGATAATGGTCACATTGTGTCTATGTAAACAAAGATAATTTCTTATTGATAACTAATCAACTCAGCCCATATGTTAATGAGATGAGCCATTTTGAGTAATAATCATCTCGATGCCCTTGGATGGAAGTGAGCATTTAGGATAGTGTTGCTAAATTGGGAACTTGGTTGTATTTCCTTACATAAATTAAGCATCATTACTTGTTGGGAATCATTAGAAGGAACCATGTTGAGGTATGAAATAATTATCTAGGGATTTGGAGTTTTGTTATTGATCAATAAACCTTATGAGTTATGGATTTGTTTGGAATGGGTATTGGTATATATTGATCTATTTCATTTTTGTCCTTAACCCTTCTTTGGTTTCCCTCCTATAGTATTCTTTCTATTTCACTTGCATGATGAAAGTTAATTAAGTGATTATGAAATCCTAGAGATAGGCACCTATGTGTATATTCCTTGAAAGATTCCTCCTAGGGTATGCTTGATCTTAGTGTTGGTATTGGTCTTATAATTGTACCTTTGTTCACTTTATCCTTAAGCGAAATTTAGTAGAGACTAACAATGGAATGCTTCCCTTCCTCATACCTTCTTGGGAGGCTTAGATGCTTGCTTAGACAAGGGGGATGGAGAGGTAATGTCCTACCCTCATCTTGGAACTGTTATTTTCTCCCTTTTGTGATCCTTTGCCCTCTTCATTGAGACTTTAGTCCTTGTTGTAAGATCATTCTTTTACTGGAATTGCCTTGCATTCACTATTGTGGCCATATAGTGGTTATTTGCTTGTAATACCCCCTAATGTGGGTCTTCATGTGCTTGTTCGACACTTTTGTTTACATGTTGAGCCTTTTGGTATTGGGTGTAGTCGTTAGGGTAGGCACGGAAGTAGTTCCCAATGCGACATTGAGCAAGAGGGCTCACCTGAAGGCCCATTGGAGGAAGCATGTTTTATGTGTTTGGTGCAAGGCTTGTATCTATGAGTTGAGTACATTTGTTAGCCACTTCCTTCTTGCTGCCCCTATCTTCTCACCTTCCCTATCTGAGTAGTGCTTTATTGGCATGATTATCAGGTGCCTTATTTATGCCCTTCGTGAATCATGTACTTGGATGTGTTCACGTGAACTCTGTGTCTTGTGGTGTTCTTTTGGGTATGGTGTTTATGAGTCTTCCTATTCCTACCACTGCCATGTTTTAGTTTGGGGTTTGTGACTACCTCCGAGCACGGTGGGGTGGTCTCTTATGAGTCCACATGGTTGGGAGGCGTTGCCACCGCCATTGGGGACCGATGTACAGGATTTGGAGCACCAACTCAAAGATGTTCTCTTTTTTCCTGTTACTTTATCAGTCATGTACCCATTTTGTTATTGTATCATTCATGGCTATGTCATTGTCCTTGTTTATTCCTTTATGTAATTTTGTACTCTTTTGCGAGAGATGATGTAAATTATAGTAATGAGAAGATATGTGATGCCGCCTCTTATTTGACTTACGGATTCTGATGTGAGTATCGGATCCGCTTGTAATATGGTGTTTATGGATTCATGTTTATTTTTGGAAATGGGATTAGGAACATTTGAATTGGTGTTTAAAAGGAATGTAGTTATTAATGTTTCTCTGGAGAGTGATTTAGTCCTCTCCTGTGGGTTGTGCATTTGGCCATACTTGGCCATGAACGTTGTCGACATATCGAATCGACAACCATCTTATGTGTATGTTATCACTTCATGTCAAAAAAAAAATTATCTTGTCCACTTTTGGCCCTTACCCTTTGAGATTCACGGGGCGGGATGTTACAAACTCCTTGATTCTCAAATTGATCATCTTCTCTCCTTGATGGGATGTACTTAAGAGTAGATATTAAAAATTGTTTGAAACTTATTCCCAACGCAATACTAAACTCTTGCCAAAACATTCACTTGGCTGTCTTAAGTACAAGGAAATGATTTGTTAGCATGTGCGTTATTCAAACATGAGATACACCATAAGTTTTAAGGAAGAGGCAAAAACTTTGTCTCTTGTCTCGATCATTGACGAAGTACAGAAAACATTACCGGCTGAGAAAATCAGGTCCCAATGGATTTTGACAAAATTTCTATCAGGCATACACAATGAATTTGTTTATGGTCATAAATTCCCCTAGCTCAACATCTGCATAGCTAGAGTTTCTAAGCCATCCCTTGTATGGAAGATGGGGATGCCGATGCTGTTACCTCCATCTACACACAAAAAGGAGGGTAGAGGTTCTTGAATAGTAATTCTAAGCCTGCAAAACTTCTATTTTAAACTACTACTGGATTTATGTTCAAACCAAGATAAGTTGAGAACTTTTACATGATTAAGAGAAGGTTTTGTGAAATTTGGACATAAGTTAGAAGACACAGGAAATTTATTGGTACAGAAAGCTCAGAAGGCAACAGCTTACCATTCAAACCATGGTTCACAACAGAGCCTATAGTAGAACATATAGAATGGTGGACTGAAAGTGGGAGTAAAAGTACATAAAGGTGCTATCACATATATTTGTAGTTCTATAGTCAAGCATTGCATATTTATAGTTTTTAAGTTTGGCAGATACTTGTGATATATATTTGATGTTTCATGTAAATCTTGTCAATCTATCACTATTTACTTTTTTATATATTATATTTAATTTTTAAAATTAATTTAAAAAAAAATATTACTAACAATTGGACCCATAAATTCAATGGACACACCAATAGTCTTTTTATTACCCTAAAACTTTGTTAGGGATGGATGCCTTTCTCATAATCAAATTCATAATTACATGGAAGATGTTACAAAATTTAATGTAATTTCTTAAATCATTTGCTTGCTTGTAGAATAGGATGGAGTGCAATAAATATCTATTTTTTTGCAATAAAGCTATGAGTAACTTGTATATATTCTATATATATAGTAAACTAGTATATTTATATTTAAAAAAATATATCTACAGTACGCCGAGAGATATCTTCCAATTCGTTGGCATTTATAAATTACTTCTAGATATGCTCACATGAGACTATTCTACAAGACTTTTCATATTCTTCAAATGTAATAAAGATTTCACTCCATAACTGCCCAATTTTTCTATTTTTCTATCCATTTGGCTTCCATGAATTTATTTATTTACACATTTTATGAATTTTGTTTACTTGAGAATCTGAATCTGCCCAATTTTTCTATTTTTCTATCCATTTGGCTTCCATGAATTTATTTATTTACACATTTTATGAATTTTGTTTACTTGAGAATTTAAATCTTAATTGCTTACGGGAATCTGAATTTTTCAGCCCTTGCTGTGAATGTAGAACGCCTCTCGGGTAATTAATCAAATCAAGTATTCATTTTTATATAATGTCATGTAGAAACAGATGCAATCCTTGTTGCCAAGCAAAAGAAGAAGAATATAATTAAAATCCATATAATAGCCTATTCATTTTTATATAATGTCATGTAGAGACATATGCAATCCTTGTTGCAAAGCAAAAGAAGAAGAATACAATTAGAATCCATTTAATAGCCAAATACTTCATGATTGTAGACCAATAAAGGAATATTCTACTAAAGCCCACAAAGACACAATCTCTATGAAAATAGTTTGTTATAATCTATTATCATAACAACACTTAAAACTATCATTTTCCCAATCAAATCAATTGTAAAAGACTTATAGAATTACAATTTTTATACCAAAGTTTTGTTTCATTGTTTATATTTGATGATGATTAAGTTTTAGATAATTTAGCTAGACAATTCTAATTGTAGTCATTGTGATGTTCAATTATGTTGAAACTTCCCTAGAGTCTAGTTAGCTATTGGGAGGTTCAAACTTATCCAAATCCAAAGGGACACCCTACCCTCAATATGTCAATTAGAGTTATAAATAATATTAAAATAATAAGTGTTTTTAAACACTAGCAAAATAATAATAATAAAAAATTTAAATAAAAGAATTTTTGAATACTTGGAGGGAAATTTAAGACCCAAAGGCCTGATTTGAATGGGTATATCAATAAGGCACCAATCTTCATTTCATCATCCCATTTCGTATTTTGCATTATTCATTTTGAGTTTGAGTTTGAAGCTTGCATTCAAGACGAAACCTCTTGATTGCAAAATCTTGCAAACTAGGAGGAAGGAAACCATTTTAGTTCAGCTAAATCAAGAGATTAAAACAAAAACCCTTACCTCTTGCTTGACAATTCTATGCAGGGGTTGCAAGTGGGATAATTTTTGAAGGATTGTGCATGATTCAAGTCTGGAGATAAAGAATTGTAAGCCAACATCCATCACCAAATTCTAGAGTTCATGGTAGGCCGGTCATTGTTGGTCAACTAAAGCACTTGTTGTTGAATTCAGGAGAATATCCATGTCTTGACTCATCCACTCCGTCCACAGTGACAACGATTCCTGAATAAGGCGGCAATTGAGTATATTAGAGATTACAGTGGATGCAGGGATTAATGCTCGGGTCATTCTAACATTAGTGATTGCCACCAGTTAGACAAGTTAATCTCAATCTATTCCCAAGTAGTTAGTTTGAGGCATCATAGAGACACACATGCCTTATTGCATTGATGAAGCAAATATATATCGATTACATCGACTAAGGTCACCGAGCTGGCAAGAGTCATGTGGACATACCTGCGCCAACCTGATTCATCTTTTGACTATAATCATTCTACCGTCCGTAGCTAGGATAAAGTGGACATATCTGGTCTAAGGTTGACATCATATGGAGTAGTTAAGTTGCATATTACATTACATGGTAGAGGTGATTTGCCATGTGGATTGTCACCAGGATGACATCGAGCTATCAATTGGGTGCATCATTCAGGAGCCATCAGTAGCCTGCGATCCATGGGATGATTGAAGTCCAACCAACTAGTGGCATCTCGTGAAAGTTAGATTACACCAGATTCCATAAATAAACCTCGATCAACAACAGAACATAGGGTGTTGTCTCTTGTATTATAAGTTGAATATGTGCATTGATACACTGCATATGAGCGATGATGTATACTAGATCTAGTTAATAACCGAATGATATTGTGAGGATTTATTTCAATTTTTGATCTAAGATATCTATTCTCTATAGTAGTGATGCAACGTTTAAATTTTTAGTGGTCAATGTTGGTGGCTGAGTTCTGCGAATAATATATTCTCAGTTTATTTAAGTTTGTAGATCAGTTATTTATTTTTAGCAGCATTTGGTTGTGTATGCATCTATTTATTTCAACTAGAACACATAAAATAAAACATAAAAGGAAGAATAAATAAGATAAATAGCATCGGACATTATAGTGGTATTAGAGCAAGAAATCTTTCCAGCATGTGGATCTAATTTTATGATGCAGAACTGATTTGATGCAAGGTAGTGAAAGAGAAGTGAGATATCATCATAGGGAAAGAAGGAAGGAGAGAGAAGAGGAGACCATGGGAAAAAAGAGATGAGATGAACATTTAGGAGATCATGAATTGAAGCAACATGGATTTGGTGAGAGAGATCTAAGGTTCCATGAGAGAGTCCATGTCAAAGATTGGCTAGAACATTGAGGGAGCTAAATCATTATTTGAGTGCATCCAAACCAATTTAGAATTCAATAGCTGAAGGGAGTGATTAATCCAACGAGAAGGTCTCAATTAATCCTCCTTCCAAGACATTTAGAATCAAATTCCTATAAAGAGAGGAAGAAGAGCCATTGGATGAAGAGCTACATTTTCAACCATGCATGGGGGACGACATGGCGAAATATCATGAAGGGTACATACCCTGAAACCAAGAAATCCGTAATGACTTATCCTTTGCTGAGTACTATGAGTTGAAGATGAAGAATGGGCACATAAGAGGAGACAACAACATCGTGACTAGCCCTGAAAAGACATACAACACCATTTACAAAAAATCAAAAATCACTATACCTACCTATGATGGGTCAAACAAATGTTCAGCTAGAACTTGGTTGCAAAAGTTGGATACCTACTTTTCATTGAATCCGCTGTATGAGGAGGAAGCAAATTAAGTTTTCCACCCTACGTTTGGGGGCTGTTGCTCATGAGTGGTGGTACCAAGACATGGTAGCACAAGGGCATGGTTCCATTATGACGCAAACAACTGAAACCTCTTGCTTCACAAAACACACAATTTGACACAGGCCAATATTCTTTATTCAAATTGAAATTTCACAATACATCTGATTTCAACAATTACAAAATTTATTCAATTCCACAGGAATAAAATCTGCATAATAAAATCTACAACTCTTGGCTCTCAATAGCCATCATATCCACGAAGCCTCGCTTCTGCAATCTCCGATCTGCACTCTGCACAATCATCAACCATCTGCATACTCTCCTCTTTTGCACAACCAACTTCAATTCTTCTTGGTGATTTCTCTTTGTTAGGGCAGCGAAACTGACATCAATCTTTATTTACAGAATTCTAATTCTTCCTTGGACAGCGACAACTATTCTTCCCTTGCTCTCTGGTCGCGCACACACCCTAACTGGCCGCCCTTTTCTCAAAACCATTGATTCCTCTTATCTTCCTATGTGAAGGTAATTGAAAAGTCGTTCAAGTCTCTCCTGTGGTGCGTTATTTCCTTGGCGTTCCACCTCTCACTTTAATGTCGTTTGTTTTTTTCTGATGTTGGCGTCTCTTGCATAAGAAGATGAATCAATTCATTTTATTAACAAGGTATATTCAAAAGAAGCATTTGATATAGGCGACCTTAGACACTTTCTAATTTGTCCATATGGCTGAAACATTCCATAGATTTGGTGGCGGGATGTGTATAGCTCTGTTATTGATTATACTCGATTCCTTTGTTTTTTTATGTTCTATGTTTTAATATATTCCTTTTTTAAACAATGTCTCTCAAAGGCAACTTATAAATGTTAAGCTCCATTGACGCATTATGCACGATGTGCTTCATTTGATCTTCTGCCAACAAAGGTTATACCTGCCTTTTCAAGGAGATTCTAAATGCTCCCATCTTCACCGAACCGACCGTGTATTAGAGGAAATACAATATCTTTATGTAATCACCTCTAGTTTAAAGAGCCACTAGATTTTTTTCTCGTTGTCCCTGATCCATATTTGAAATACTGTATCAATTCATTATCTGGGTTATCCTCCACAGATTTCTCAATGCTTGTATTTTGCTCGTCAGAGAATAAACGACGGGGAGTCTCCTAAAATGCTATTTGTCTATCTAAATCATGAAGTTGATTATGCATTTGTATGCGGCTACAAGTGTTTCTAGACTGCGCTCACCATCCCATCCTGATTGCTCCCGTATAGAGAGAGTCAAATCTTTATCTTTGCCCACATAGAAACAAGCTATAGTTTTATTTCTTCGTCTAATGCATCATAGCTTAGTTTTTAGCCTGTGCTGGACATCCTCGGGCAACAATCTGGAGATATTTTGTGATTGAGACTTCCAGAAATCCTTGGACCTGCCACGAAGAAGCCCCCCTAAGACTTTGAGAGTCAAAGGTAGTCCATTGCAAGCGTTTATGAACTTAAAATCTCCACAGTGTTAGCGAATTTTTACAGACAATAGTCTTGAACTGCATATCTGCCCCTTCATGAATGTTCGAACTTAGTTTCGGCAAAGTGGAAGTCTTAATAAATTCTTTGGGCATATTCATGCTCTTAACTTGATTAAATCAATCCTGAAATCAACCTGAATCTCATCTAGAAACAAAATCAACTAAAAATTAAAATAAAATAGAAACAAAAACCCGAGAATCTTTTTCGTTGATGCGGGATAGCTCATTTGCCCGGGATGCTCTTACATCAGACACGTCCGGTAGAAAGTTTGTGAGCATGGGCTCACAAATGTGGAGTTGAGTAGTTGAACTACCTTTTCAGGTTGCAACCAACCTAAAGCGAACTCCATCGTTGGGATATGTGCACAAGATTATTTCTTCCTCTTCTTCTAGCACCATGTCGGAACAACTGTCATCTTCCTTCCACAACTCCATTCACCACTCCTCTCTCCTCTTGTGGATTTACATCCCACCATATGCTGTCCTCTTCCACCAAATTATTTCTCCTCTCCTCTCCTTCGTGGGATCCAGCCCACTAGTAACCGGCCTCCTCCACCAAACCCTCATGTTACTCATATCACAACCTATAGTGTATAAATCTTCATCGAATATCTTATGGAAATTGAAGATTTTTATAGATTCTTCTCCACACTCTTCAACTCTAGTTACCTCAAATAGAAGTACAAAAGCATCATCCAAATATGCAACAAGGGTTACCTCTTCATTCATTGTTGTGAATTTACCATCGGTTGCATCATTATCTTCTACTCTCTTCGTTGTGATGCTTGTCTTTTCATTATCAATCACTGCAATCTTCTCAAACCATTCATTCTCCACCACCAAAATCTATGACAACAAGTCATCTTCTTCATCATCCTTCACTGCAACCTCTTTGTATTCTATCGTTGCATATTTATTTTTCTTTTTTTCGACTACCTCTGCTGCAAGCTCTTCATTGTTTGCTCCATCCTCTTTTCTCATGTGTTTTTGTTGACTCAACTATGCCTCCAATTTTTCCAGCTTATCCAATCGCTTGTTTATATTCTTGATCATCCTCCATGTCTTGTTTTATTCATACAATCTCCACGCTTCCCAAATCACATGCCTCTTCCTTATGACTATACCCATCTTGATCGTTGCTGCAATCTCACCTCAATCTACATCACATTCTTCACAATCTACAATTCCTCATGGCTCTTCTAGCTCTTGATTACTCAGGACTTCTTTACCTACAACAATCCTCATATGAGCTCTCCACAACTGTTTCACTCTCCCGCAAGTCTTGGCACAGGTTGCCTCATGTTCAATGCTCTGCCTATGCACTCAGGAACTCCCACTCTAATACCATTTGACACAAACAATTGAAACCTCTTGCTTCACAAAACACACAATTTGACACAACCAATATTCTTTATTCAAATTGAAATTTCACAATACATTTGATTTCAACAATTACAAAATTTATTCAATACCACAGGAATAAAATCTGCATAATAAAATCTACAACTCTTGGCTCTCAATAGCCATCCTCTCCATGAAGCCTCACCTCTGCAATCTCCAATCTGCACTCTACACAATCATCAACCATCTACATACTCTCCTCTCTTGCACAACCAATTTCTATTCTTCTTAGTGATTTCTCTTTGTTAGGGTAGCGAAACTGACATCAATCTTTATTTATAGAATTCTTATTCTTCCTTGGACATCAACAACTATTCTTCCCTTGCTCTCTAGCCACACACACTCCCTAACTGGCCACCCTTTTCTCAAAACCATTGATTCCTCTTATCTTCCTATGTGAAGGTAATTGAAAAGTTGTTCAAGTCTCTTATGTGGAGTGTTATTTCCTTGATGTTCCACCTCTCACTTTAATTTTTTTTTTTTATGTTGGCGCCTCTTGCATAAGAAGATGAATCAATTCATTTTATCAACAAGGTATATTCAAAAGAAACATTTTATATGGGTGACCTCAGACACTTTCTAATTTTCCCATATGTTTGAAACATTCCATAGATTTGGTGGTGGGATGTGTATAGCTTTGTTATTGATTATACTCGATTCCTTTGTTTTTTTATGTTCTCTATTTTAATATGTTTCTTTTTCAAATGATGTCTCTCAAAGGAAACTTATAAATGTTAATCTCCATTGACGCATTATGCATGATGTGCTTCATTTGATCCTATGCCAATAAAGGTTATACTTGCCTTTTCAAGGAGATCCTAGAAATGCTCCCATCTTCATTGAACCAACCATGTATTAGAGGAAATACAACATCTTTATGTAATTGCCTCTAGTTTAAAGAGCAACTAGCTTTTTTTCTTATTGTCCCTGATCCGTATTTGTATCAATTCATTATTTGGGTAATCCTCCACAGATTTCTCAATGCTCGTATTTTGCTCGTCAGAGAATAAATGACAGGGAGTCTCCTAAAATGCTATTTGTCTACCTAAATCATGAAGTTGATTATGCATTTGTATGCAACTACAAGTGTTTCTCGATTGCGCTCACCATCCCATCTTGACTGCTTCCATATAGAGAGAGTCAACTCTGTATCTTTTCCCACATAGAAACAAGCTATAGTTTTATTTCTTCATCTAATGCATCATAACTTAGTTTTTAGCCTGTGTTGGATGTCCTCCGGCAACAATTTGGAGATCTTTTGTGATTGAGATTTCCAAGAATCCTTGGACCTGCCACAAAGAAGCCTCCCTAAGAATTTGAGAGTCAAAGATTGTCCATTGCAAGTGTTTATGAACTTAAAATCTCCACAATGTTAGCAAATTTTTACAGACAATAGTCTTGAACTCATATTTGCCCCTTCATGGATGTTCAAACTTAGTTTCAGCAAAGTGGAAGTTTTAATAATTTTTTTGGGCATTCATATTGGTTCATCCTCTTAACTTGATTAAATCAATCCTGAAATCAACCTGAATCTCATCCAAAAGAAAAATCAACTAAAAACTAAAACAAAATGGAAACAAAAACCTGAGAATCTTTTTGGTTGATGCATGATAGCTCAATTACTACCTTAGAGGAGTTCAACCAAGATTGATAGAAAGGTTTGATCGGAAGGATCTGAAGGTTCATTTCGAAGAGCTTGCATAGTTGAGACAAGAGGACACAGTTGAACATTATGCATGACAAAATTTCAAAGGTTGTAAGTGATGGTTCTGGATGTTTTAGAGAAGAGACTCAGAGTGCGATTTGTGGAGGGTCTAACTGAACCACTCAAGAGTTTGGTGCAAGGATTTTTTTAGTGGCAAATTTTCGCCAATTGGTGAATAGTTCATATTTGCCAATTTCCAATTGGCGAATACATTGCAACTGGCGGGGGGCCAATTCACTCATATTTTTTAGATTTTCGGTCAAATGCATTTTAATTCACCACCAATTAATTTATGAGTCATTTATAATTAGTATTTTTGCCATGATATACTCCGCGATTCTAACAGTGTTTCGCTTGGAATTTTGGAGTCATGTTTTAATTCACACACATATTCACCAATAGCATTAAACAGTTCACCATGTATGACTTGACCAATTTCACCAATACCATTATAACTCCATGCTAATCCTAGGGCCATATTCTCCTAGAAAATTACAACATATGTGTTTGATCGAGTCCATTTCACCCAACATTTCTAGGTGACCTATTAATAGTACGTGGGATTCACCAAATTATTACCCTACCATTTGAAAATCCCATGGTATTCACCAAATATGGATTGATATAAATGCATTTGAAATTCTAATTAATCCTTTACACGTTTTGTTCAGATTTGAGCTCTCGAGTCCTCAATTCATTTCGGATCATAGAGAAGTTACAAATACAGGCATTGGCAAGTCACTAAAAGGTAAGTGATCATTTCTTTACTATGTAATAATATAAGATTCATGTTGATTATTTATGCCTTTGCTTGGTTTCATTGTTACAGATGATATTGAGTAGGAGTTACGACTAGGGAGATATCTTAATCTAGGGGTCTAGGAATCTATATTCTATCATCTATGATTCCTTCTTGAACAAAATGACATTTTTTTTGTAGCTTTTAATTTGTGAGAGATGTTGAGAAAGAACAAGTTTGCTGAGGTTGGTGAAGGGAAGTCATCAAAACATAGAAACATAATGTCGTACTTTGGCAATGTTGGTGGTCCATCAGATGGAGCTACAACATTAAATCCTGAACCATCTATTGAATTGGATCACAATGCCACATATGATGTTCCAGGGAATACCCAAGGTTGCAGAAATGATGACAATGCCACAGATGGAGTTCTAGGGAATACCCAAGGTGGTGGGAATGATGACAATGCCATATATGATGTTCCAAGGAATAGCCAAGGTAGCGTGAATGATAATATGAATAAATCAAACTCAACAAATAATAATGAAGTTAATGAAGATATAGAAGTTAATGAAGATGAAGATCCTACAAGTGCATGCAAGGGGAAAAGAAAAGCCAAATAAAAAATAGGGGATGAGTGGGATATGTCAAGGAATTTTTAGATTGATTGGGTGTCAAAGTACCCATTCATTGAACCAATGGAAAATTCAAACAAAGATGAACCTCCCACAAAATGCAAGTGTAAGACTTGCAATGGAAATATCGTAGGCATAAGAGGTTGCAGCTAAAACTTGACACCATATTGGTAAAGTTTATGAAAAATAAATCATAGATGGACATAAAAAATTAGTGATAAGATGGAAAACAAAGGAAGAATGTCTTCATATAAAGAATACCCTCAAATATGATGCACATATGCAAAGAAAGGTAAAGATTCATGCAAGTGGAGGTTCAATTGAGGCTCAATTTGGAAAGATGATGGGAGAATTACAAATGACAAAAATTGTTCAGTTGGGTATTTATTTTTCATATTTTGACTAGAGGACGTCCTATGATAGAGTACCCATAATATAATAGTTTATTATATTTTATGGGTGTTCCAAACTTTCCTAACACAGATTGGTAAATAAACAGTGGATGGGAATGGGCAAGTTGTCTTACTAAGGTAGAAAAACATGATTTACAGGAAAGAATAAAAGAGTCAACTTTAATTGCATTGTCTCTAGATGAAGAACTACAACAATAGATAATGCTTCTTGGGTATGTATGCATGTGTATACTGTGGCAAATCATGTATGCCAACCTCATCTACTCTCTATTTATAAAATGAAGGAGAATGCAACATCACAAAATTTATTTGATCTAGTTAAGAAATCAATGAATAAAATTGGAGGTATGGATGACTGCACAATTGCCAAAAAGTTGGTGCATGTAGGGGCGGATGGAGCTTCAACAATGCAAGGTCATAGGAATGGTCTATGTCTAAAGCTACAAACTTCTATTTCACCATACATTATTGGAATTCACTGCATGGCCCACAGAATGAATTTAGCATTTAAAATGGTGAGCAAGTTTCCTGCAGTATCAAAAGTTGAAGATCTAGTCCGTGAGCTCTACTCATACTTTTGCCAATGTCCCAAATAGTTTTTGGAATTTTAAAATTTTGTTGAGGGAATAATTGCAAGAAACAAGCTTCTTAAGGATGTTGATACCAAATGGATTTCCTTGCATGAACCAACGAAAAGAGTTTTAGCAGAATATCAATCATTGATTGGAGTAATGTGTGAACATTGCTTCATAGTTGATAGGGCTCCTGACCTCTTACATAGGTTAAGTTACATAGAAAAACTCCTCGTTTTAGTTGGTATTCTTCCCATGCTAGAGGAAATGAGCATGCTTGTGAAAAAATCCCAAGAAAGAACTATGTATATTTCAAAATATACTAGATTGCGTAGAATGATATGCATGACCCTCAATAATCTATATCTATCAGACCAGTCTTTCATAAGTCCAAAATTTAGCAGTTAGAACTTGATAACAAATGTGACCAATCCTACTAATTTTTTACAATTTAATGAAAGCAGGGGGTTATGTGTCTCTGTAAATGGATATGAGATACCAATGCACTGTTTTAACAAGGTCAGGTGCACTATCAAAGAAGAACCTTGTTACAAGGGAAGCTTTTGACAAGATTGTTAATTATGTAAGTACTATAAAGAATATTGTGAAATCTCTTTCCTTAGAGATTAGAGATTGATTCCCTCACAATGAACTGCTTGAAGCCATGTCTGTAGTGTATCTTCAATATCGGATCAATTGTTAGCCAAGTGATTTTCACAACAAGATAAAGACATTAATGAATCATTTTTGCAAAAGTATAGAATTTGATGGACAACAAATAGAAAGAATTATAAATAAATCTAATCTTACATAGCAATCAACTCATTTTGCAACATCAATGAAGGAACAATTTAAACTCATGGAGGCTCCTACCAAGATGGATCGATAACAAAGCTTTGGGCAACCTTAAGTCAAAGCATAATATTATGTGATTCATTATTAGAATATTTTAAACTTGCTAATTTATGTCAAACCATGATATTGGGGTCGATGGAGGATGAGAGAGTTTTTAGTGCATTGGGGTTCTTGAAATCAAAGATAAGAAATAAACTTGACAACAATTTGGAAAATTGCTTGAGAATGTATACAACTAGACATGATATCCAAAGTTTTCCTTTTGAAAGGGCACTCATAATTTGGAGGTCCTTATGTGAAAGAAGAAGGATGTGCAGCACTTAAAACAAATAATAGCACATATGATAGTGACACAATGAATAACACATGTAGTGGTAGTGGTGTTGATGAGACACTCTTAAGTGGAGATACAGAGATAGAAGAAAATGAAGAACATGATCAAGATGACACTAAGTATCATGTTTAGAGGGAGGAGAATTAGGATATGATTTGGCAATTTGAAGGGATTTAGCAGTTACTAGGTATTTATACTATATTTCATGTTCCAAACCCCAAAATGTTGTTGATAAAATTTTATTTTTCTATCACTAATGTAGATTATTCATATTCGATTTAAAAAATTAATAATTTCATATTATTATTATGTGATACTGATAAGTTTTACAAGCATTCAACTAAATGCATAGTAATTATTGTTAGTGAAATTGCACCCTGCTTGAAGCCTGTTCAAGCATTCCAATGACACAATGGGACTGATCTCAAGGTGCGAGACCTTGCAGATGAGATAAGACCTTCAGAGAAGGTTGGTTCCTCTTTCTGGACTTAAGGTCTAGAGAATTAAAACTAAATCTAATGCTACACTCACACGGAAAAGGGGAGGAATGATAACTAGAATTAAAAGGGGGTGATGCACCAGATTTAAAATGTGTCTTAATCGTGTCTCAATTAACACAACAATGACTTGAAGACTGTGAAAGACTCACACAAACCCATATAAGCTATATAGAGGTTCGACAGAGAACTAAGGCCAAGAAAGGGGTCATTTTACCCACAATACCAACATCTAATTCTCAAATAAACACAGAATAAAACTTGAGAGAGGGGAAATAACAGTCTACATTAGTCATGAAAGATAAAAAGCCATTACAAAGCAGAACAATTTGTTGCGGGAGAAATAGATACAAAATAATTGATTACATTCATTGGTGAACTAGACTAGAAGACATCAAAGGCCTAACTGTAGGCACAATGCATCAAACTCTACTAGTTCTTGCAATTGCATTACAAGACATGTGATAATAAATTATCTAGCATAATAGCCCAGAACAACAACTAATAGAATTACATCATTTTCACATGTATATATAGCATTTCTACAATGGTGGATGCTAAAATTCAGTCAAATGGCCCGGGACATGCCCACACTGCATTAATTTTAGCTCAGAACACTGCTAGAAGAGGGATGATGACCATGCCCCTTGAAGTATGCAAAACTATAGAGAAGATTGCTTGCACGCATGGGTGCCAGATGCATTTATGAGAGAATCCTAAAATACTTCCCAAGCACCTACAAATTCATTTTGCTTCTCATTTGTATAGGTGTATTGAAGAATTCTACTGTTTCAGCTACCTGTAATTGACTTTAGCCTGCAAAATTTTAAGCAGCGCACCTCATCTTGAGAAAATGGTGTGATTTCAGGGGTCTGCAAGCTTTTAAAACACCTTAAATTTTTGTACCTTCAAAATTATCCATTAGTGCCACTGAATTCTCCATCGACAAATTTGCCTCAGGCCAAACTCTGCTCTTATTTCCTTTGGTTGGGGGGAATCTGCATTTTCAGAACCATCGGGCTATTTGGACCCTTATGTCGACCTATTGGCAAATTTTCATTTTTGAACTTGATGGCAAGTTCACCCCTTTGCCATCTAACCGACTAGCCGGCTTGCACCACTTTTTTGCCTTATTGGCGAATTTTGTATCAAGCTATTTGGACCCTTATGTCGACTTGTTGGCAAATTTTCATTTTTTGAACTTGATCGCAAGTTCACCCCTTTGCCATCTAGCCGACTAGCCGACCTGCACCACTTTTCTGCCTTATTGGTGAACTTTGTATTTTCAAAACCTTATCATTTTGCCTTGTCAACAAAAAACTCATTCTCACGAACTATCTCCCTTATTGGTTTTGATTCTCCCATTTTGCCTTATCGACAAATCTCATCTTCTATGAACTTTTCTTTGTGTTTGCTTTTCCATCAATAGGCAAATCCTGACTTTTTCAAACTGGGTTGCTTTTTCGTTTATTTTTTTTGCCTTATCAACAAATTTGCCTTTTCTGAAACTTTCCATGCCTTAGCCATATTTCACCTTGTCAGTGAATTTCCTATTTTTTGAACCATCTCCCTTTGGCATTGTTTCTTCTTCATCCAAGCTCCTATCACCTTATTGACAAATCCTCAAAATTTCAAACTACTTAGCAAGTTTGAAATCTTGCCAACTCGCCGATAGCCCCTTTTCGGCGCCTTGCCTCAGTCAAAATTCTCCATCTCCTTTTACATTATTAGTAGAAGTACCCCGTGGTGAACCAAGCCTTGGTTATCCTTCTTAGTCAATGAATTTCCCCTTTTCAGAACTCTTTGTGCCTTAGCCACTTTTCCACTTAGTCGGCAAATTCTAACTTCTTGAACCAATGCCTAATGACGAATCTTCTTGGATTTTGGTTCTTCTTTTGCCTTATCAGTGAAGTTTCAAAATTTTGAACCACTTTGCTAGTTAGACATCTTGCAGATTTGTCGATAGCCCTTTGATTTTTTTGACCTCATCCTAAGAATTAAAACTAAATCTAATGCTACACTCACATGGAAAAGGGGAGGAAGGATAACTAGAATTAAAAGGGGGTGATGCACCAGATTTATAACGTGTCTTAACTATGTCTCAATTAATACAACAATGACTTAAGACTATAAAACACTCACACAAACCCATATAAGCTATATAGAGGTTCGATAGAGAATTAAGTCCAAGAAAGGGGCCATTTTACCTACAATACTAGCATCTAATTCTCAAATAAACACAAAATAAAACTTGAGAGAGAGGCAAAATAATAGTCTATATTAGTCATGAAGGCTAGAAAGCTATTACAAAGCAGAATAATAATAGATACAAAATAAACGATTACATTAATTGGTGAACCAAACTAGAAGACATCAAAGGCCTAACTTTAGGCACAATGCATCAAATTCTACTAGTTCTTGCAATCACATTATAGGACCCGTGACAACAAATTATCCAGCATAATAGCCCAGAAGAACAACTAACAAAATTACATCATTTTCACATGTATATATATCATTTTTAAATTCATTCTGCAATAGTGGATGCTAAAATTCAATCAAATGGCTCAAGAAATGCCCATGTTGTATTAATTTTGGCTCATAAATGCTCCCAGAAGAGGGATGACGACCATGCCCCTTGAAGCATGTAAAACTATAGAGAAGATTGCCTGCACGGATGGGTGCCAGGCGCATTTATGAGAGAAGGCCTAAAATACTTCCCAGGTACTCACAAATCCATCTTGCTTCTCATTTGTACAGGTGTATTGAAGAATTCCACTGTTTCAGCTGCCTATAATTGACTTTGGCATGCAAAATTTTAATGTAGCGTACCTCATCTTGAGAAAATGATGTGATTTCAAGGGTTTGCAAGATTTTAAAACACCTTAAATTGTTGTACCTTCAAAATTATCCATTGGTGCCACTGAATTCTCCATCAACATATTTTCCTTGGGCCAAACTCTGCTCTTATTTCCTTTGGTCGGGGGGAATCTGCATTTTCAGAACCATCGAGCTATTTGGACCCTTATGTTGACCTATTGGCAAATTTTCATTTTTTGAACTTGATGGCAAGTTCACCCCTTCGCCATCCTGCCGACTAGCCAACCTGCACCACTTTTTCAGCTTATTGGCGAATTTTGTATTTTTAGAACCTTATCATTTTTCCTTATCAGCAAAAAACTCATTCTCACAAACTATCTCCATTATTGGTTCTGATTCTCCCATTTTGCCTTATCGGCAAATCTCATCTTTGTGAACTTTTCTTTGTGTTTGATTTTCCTTCAGTCGGCAAATCCCGACTTTATCAAACTAGGTTGCTTTTCCCTTTATCTTTTTTCGCCTTATCGACAAATTTGCCTTTTTCTGAAACTTTCCATGCCTTAGCCATATTTCACCTTGTCAGTGAATTTCCTATTTTTCAAACCATCTCCCATTGGCGTTGTTTCTTCTTCATCCAAGCTTCTATCATCTCATTAATGAATCCTCAAAATTTTGAACTACTTAGAAGTTTGAAATCCCGCCAACTCGCCGATAGCCCCTTTTTGGTGCCTTGCCTTAAGAAGAATTCTCCATCTCCTTTTACCTTATCGGCAGAAGTACCCCATGGTGAACTAAGCCTTGGTTATCCTTCTTAATCAATGAATTTCCCCTTTTTAGAACTCTTTGTGTGTTAGCAACCTTTCCACTTAGTCGGCAAATAATGACTTTCTCAAAGCAATGCCTAATGACAGATCTTCTTGGATTTTGGTTCTCCTTTCACCTTATCAATGAAGTTTCAAATTTTTGAACCACTTTGCCAGCTAGACATCTTGCAGATTCGTCGACAACCCTTTGACTTTCATGCCTTATCCTTTCCTTGATCTTTGATGAAGATTTCCCCGCCTTCTTTAGTCAAATTTTGTTCGACAAAATGCCTGTCGACAAAACCGCCAATTGGCAAACTATGAAGTTCATGAACCAACAACCTTGTCAATAGAATGTGCCTTTATCTTCTTTCCTTCTACCCTGCACTATTTTACCTTAGCCGATTCGCCCTAGTCAGTAAACTAGTGAATCGGTGAACCTTCGAACTTGCAAACCAAAGGTTCACCAAATTGAACTTTTGCCGATTTAGTCGGCAAATAATGACTTTCCACTTAGTCGGCAAATAATAAATTTCTCAAATCAATGCCTAATGATAGATCTTCTTGGATTTTGGTTCTCCTTTCACCTTATCAATGAAGTTGCAAATTTTCGAACCACTTTGCCAACTAGACATCTTGCAGATTCGTCGACAACCCTTTGACTTTCATGCCTTATCCTTTCCTTGATCTTGGATGAAGATTTCCTCGCCTTCCTTAGTCAAATTTTGTTTGACAAAATGCCTGTCGACAAAACCGCCAATTGGCAAACTATGAAGTTCGTGAACCAACAACCTTGCTGATAGAATGTGCCTTTATCTTCTTTCCTTTTGCCCTGCACTATTTTACCTTAGCCGATTCGCCCTTTAGTCGGTAAACTAGTGAATCGGTGAACCTTCGAACTTGTGAACCAAAGGTTCACCAAATTGAACTTTTGCCGACTGAGGCAAAGAAATGGTAAAAAAACTTAGAAATTTTTGGGGATTTTTTCTCGATTTTTTGTTAAGTGAAACTTATTCCATTTCAGGTATCATAGATTAGATATTTTTGATGGAAGAAGGGATTTTTGGGTTATTTTGGCCTTGGTAAAAAATAAGACAACATTTTGGTGACTATGTAGGGGTGTTTGCTAGTTAAACACAAGGATCCAACTGCCTTATATAATCCATTGGGCGTAGGGTCAAAAGAAATGCAGCCACATGACCAAATAGAACTAAAAACTACCTCTAGAGAACACAAAAACACACAAGGAAAACAATCTCCTAATGAGAAAGCTGCCTATGCAACAACACTTATTGAAAGGAAACCTAAAATAGAAATGAAACTAACCTACACCTAAACTAACCAACCAGAAATGACCTTAAACAAAACCATTAACTAGTTCTTCAAAATAACTACCCTTTCTCAACAATTTACAATGCTTTGCATGATTATGGGTAGTTAACAGTCGATAGGGAAGGAGTTGACGTATAAAAAATTGATGAAACACTTCCCCAAGAATAGGAACAAATTCACTTACCCACCCAAACTGATTGGGAATGTAGCTGCTAAGAGGTGGATAAATGGGTTGATCCTGCTAAATCTAATGTTCAACTTCATGCTTAAGGGTAAGCATGACAAGTGGTGACTCCTCACGATATGTCTCCAGCTAGGCCAGATGCCTAATCAAACATTCCATTGAGATGATATGTAAATCAACAAAGTTGATCTCATGCCTATGCTTTGTTTCTTCTCCATTCTACTACTGGTCTAAACTCTTTGGCTCATGTGGCTCAATTGGAAATATGGCTTCCTCCACCCTCTGATCACGCTATTCAAGGAAGCCATCAAAAAGAGGCTTAGAAAAAGAGTTTGGAATATGCTCAAAGAATAAATCATCCTTAGGGAATGTTGGGTTGATGCTACATTTTGAGCAGAAAAGATCTATCTCATCCCTAAAGAGGTCTTCCAGCTCTTCAAAGTGCATAAGAATGAGAAGATCCACCATGGCTTCATGGTTTTCTAAATCAGGCTCAGAAAATGAGCCCTACACATGCTCAATGGGGAAATCTCCTCCACCAAGAAGCTAACATCTTTGTTTGATAATCAAGAACAAATCTTCAATTTGTTCTTGCCTATGCTCAATCTCCACATCGCTATATTCTATGAAAGATGGGAGCTCCTCAAACAGATATGCATCATTAACCTCTGCACTTTTTAGTATAGAGTTGCCTATTTTCTCCTTGTCATGAACTAGAACCTCACTATTTTGCTTGGCCTCAACCTGCAATAATTTGCCATTATTTTCACCACCATCATGCTACTCCAGAACTGCTGTTGAAAATGGGCCTGATAAGCAAGCTCATCTTGTTGTTGGTTATACATTCACTCTTTGTCAATGTCATTCAACCTCCTTTCAAGGTCCATCGCTATGTCCATGAAACTCATATTACTGACATCTTGAGGTTGCTAAGTAGGGTAGTCATACTATTTTGGAGCAAAAGGGACCTCTTGAGGTTGATAGTAAGCATGATTAGGCTACCAAGGAGGCTGAGCAGTGGTGGGAGGGAGGCAAGCATCATGCAGATGTTGATATTCTATTGCAATAGGGATGTATGACCTAAAATCAAAGGAATTTTGAGTTTGATATTGCTGGTATGGGGGCCAATAACCTACATTCTAGCTAGGAGGAGGGGAGCAACCATAACTCCCATAATAGTTTGACATTTTAAAGCATCAAAATGTAGATAATCATAGAAAATGTTTGAACTAGAGCAAAACGTTCTGATATCAACAAAAACTGGATACATACCCAGAAGAGTCGCTAGGTGATCCGTGATGCTCTTGAAAGATAGAATAGACCAAAAGTATCACCAAAATTTGATCTTTGATGAATCTTTAAGTGTTTAAACTAGTTGCACCAGTGGATTTGTTCAACAAAGTCACCATGGAGTTGTCTTATTTTTTGCCCAAGCCAAAATAACCCAAAAATTACTTCTTCCATCAAAAATATTTATTTGAGTCACTTGAAATGGGAGAAGTTTCCCTTAGCAAAAACCCAGGAAATATCCCCAAAAATTTCTAAACATTTTTGCCCTTTCTTTGCCTCAGTCGACAAAAGTTTAGTTTGGTGAAGCTTTGGTTTGTAGGTTTGAAGGTTTGATGATTTGTTGATTTGCCAACTAAAGGGCAAATTGGCTAAGGTAAAACAATGCAGGGCAGAAGGAAAGAAGATAAGGGTGCATTCTATTAGCAAGGTTGTTGGTTTGCGAACTTCAAAGTTCGTCGATTGGTAGTTTTGCCGATAGGCATTTAGCTAACCAAAATTTGACTAAGGAAGGCAGGGAAATCTACTTCAAAGGTCAAGAAAAGGCTAAGGCACGAAAGTCAAAGGGCTATTGGCGAATCAACAAGATGTCTAACTGGTGAAGTGGTTTGAAAATTTGTAACTTCTCTGATAAGGTGAAAGGAGAACTAAAAACCAAGAAGATTCGTCATCAGGCATTGGTTCGAGAAAGTCAAAATTTGTTGACTAAGTGGAAAAGTGGCTAAGGCACAAAGAGTTCTGAAAAGGGGAAATTTGCCGACTGAGAAGGATAACCAAGGCTTGGTTTGCCATGGGGCACTTCTACCGATAAGGTAAAAGGAGATGAAGAATTTTGACTAAGGCAAGGCATCAAAAAGGGGCTATCGATGAGTCAGTGGGATTTCAAACTTGCTAAGTAGTTCAGAATTTTTAGGACTCACCAATAAGGCGATAGGAGCTTGGATGAAGAAGAAACAATGCCAAAGGGAGATGGTTTGAAAAACAAGAAATTTGTCGACAAGGAGAAATATGGCTAAGGCATGGAAAGTTCCAGAAAAGGCAAATTCACTGATAAGGCAAAAAAAGATAAAGGGCAAAACAACCTAGTTCGAAAAAGTTAGGATTTGCCGATTGAAGGAAAAGCAAACACAAAGAGAAGTTTGCAAAAGATGAGATTTGTGGTTAAGACAAAATGGGAGAATTAGAACCAATAAGGGAGACAGTTTGTGAGAATGAGTTTTTTGCTGACAAGGCAATACAAAATTTGCCGATAAGGTAGAAAAGTGGTACAGGCCGGCTAGTCAGCGGGATGGTGAAGGGGCGAACTTGCCATCAAGTTCAAAAAAATGAAAATTCACTAATAGGGTGACATAAGGGCCCAAATAGCCTGATGGTTCTAAAAATGCAGATTCCCCCCAACTAAAGGAAATAAGAGTAGAGTTCGGCCCAAGGCAAATTCACTGATGGAGAATTCAGTGGTGGGGTAAGTGCAAAAAGTTGGGGGGCCAAAAAGTGGCCAACATTTTTTCAAAAAAAATAAAGACATAACACGAGCGCATTATAACGTGCTCACATTATGGTTTGGTAATGACGAGCCTAAGGCTCGACAAAAGCAAACCATAACTCACTCACGTTATAACGTGAGCATGTTATGCTTAATTATATATATAAAAAAGAGCATTTCTACTCATTTGATTTCTTTTATTCTCTTTACACCCATAGCTTGCAAACCCTAAGGAGCATGCTTGCATTTTTGAAGACCCAATTTGACACCAAAGTCTCACTAATTCATCGCCAAAATGCCACCACAACGTCGAGCAGGCCAAAGGAGTGAGTTTTATTTATTTTTTGTCTGAATTTGTTTCTAAATAGGTAGGTTTGCGTTGATTTTTTATGTAAATTTCCTTAATTGTTAGGAAATGTTAATGCACCTCCTCCTCCTCAAAATCCACAAAATCTTGAATAGAAAATACCTGCCAAAGAACAACCCAAACAACAAACTCCTCCATCCATTCCTCGACATGCCCTTGGAACACAAGAAAATCTAATGGGGAAAATTGAAAACAATAAAAAAGAAATTGAAGACATAATTACAAGGTTGAAAGATCCTTCAACTTCAACCTTGCATAGATCCACACTTGCTTAATCTCTTGAATCTATGTTATCAAATATAGATTCAATTAGCAAGCAAATATCTAGCTGGTCAGATAAGAGGTGAGAGTTTAGGGAGTATTATGCAGACAAGTTATCATATGAAAAAGTGAAAAAGTTACAAATTACAAAATTGGACTTGTGTTCCATTTTCACAAACCCACAAACAAATCAACCTCCACCTATTACATGCAAGAGGTTCCCTATCCATTGGTGCAACAACCAAGTGATAAGGGACAATTTTGGGCAAAGGTGGTGGATGGTTTTTGACCATCCTCCATGCAACAATAATGAAGTCCTGCAATACTTTTTGAGGAAACTCTACTGTGAGTTTGTCCTCAATAAAGTGCCAAACTATTTTGATATGCAGGAGTTTCAGAGTAGAGGTGGGGGGTCAACACAAGATAGACTTGTTGAAAAAATGTGCTTAAGCAATGTTGTCATTGATGTCAACATATTCTTGTTGTCACTGGTGTCAACTGTATCCTAATTTGCTACCTGTATAGAAGACCAGATTGTTGAAGATATTGAGAAAATTAATGAAGATCAATGTATGTGGACCAAATGGCTATGAAGAGGTTTGTCTGAAGAAGCTCTAGTTAAGATTTGAGGGTTTGCATTAAAATCTGAAGAAGTTATGACCATCTGAGTAGAACCGGTTCCTGTAATATTCAGAAGAGACAGAGTGACAGAAAAGAGGTCTAGATTGTTCTAGATATGTCAAATGATGATCTGTGGATCTGAAGGCGGGTTTGGGAAGTCGGTGTGTATCATCCATTCAAGTGGTTGGTGGTTTGGAGGTCCACAAGCAATCTTTCTAATGTGACAGTCATGGCAGATAGTGTTGGTAGGTGGCAACTGATCATGCAAGTACTATACACTAGTTATGTATCCTCATTGGGGTTTTTTGGGCATTGACATGTCAAAGATTTTCTGTGTTGACTCATCAAGGGGTCGGTAGTTAATTTGTTAACTGACAAAAGAAAAATGACATTGTAAAACTGTATTTTTGTAACTGACATAAGGCTTGATAAAAGCGGCTAAGGGTTAGGGTTTTCTATTGACATACTGTAGCATTTGCAACAATATTGAGTTGTAGGGATTATTGGTTGTAATCAGTTTAATTTTATAATAATATTGGACTCTCTATTGGTGGATGTAGCCCGAGTTTGGGTGAACCACGTTAAAACTTGTCTCTCACTGTTATTGTTTCTGTGTATTTTCATTCCTCTGTTTAATCTCTATTTGCATTTAATTGATATCTTCTACCAGCTAACCCTAACAGATAGTGTTCTTGAGGTTACGCAGGAAGATGTAAATGATTCGAACAATTTGGAGGAGTGCAGATGTTTTTGTTGAATTCAATGTGCTTGTGGAAGTCTTTGGATCGTGTGGCTGCTATGTTGGAGGTCTGCATTTAAGTTAGAGCTTGTTAATGAAGATTTTCTTCTTGGTGTTGCTATTCTTCCCAGTCTTGGCTGACCGGATGATTCAAGTGTGTTGCGGATGATCTAAGAGCAATTCTATGAAGCTTGGCATGTTGATCAAGGAAGATTTGAGTCCTAGTTTTGTTTGGTTGATAGTTTAGGGATTCGTATTAAGTTAGATGTTTGTAGTGCCAACCTTGATGTTCATTCCAAGGTTGATGAAATGTATAAATATTTGTTGGTGAGTTGTGGAAAATCATCCTTGTGCGAAAAAAATATAATCTGAAGAAAGGATCAAAGGCAGAGTAGAGTAGAAGAGAAGAAAAATAACAAGAGCCGTTTTGATGAAGAGTTAGAGAAAAAGTGTTTGGGACAAAGCATAATTTTTGTGAGCATTCAATGAAACTGAACCAGGCATGAAGTAGATGCTATTTTTCAATTAATTCTTTTTGTTCCAAAATAAATTCTGGAGGCAATGAGCTTCTCTTTTGAACAGTGAGCTCTGGGAAGTGCGCTCGAAGGCATGTGCCTTCTATTTTTCTAAATTACTTTTAATAGGGTACAAATCTTTGTGGGTTAGCCCCCACCATGGTTTTCCCTTAACCGGGTTTCCACGTAAAAAATCCTAGTGTTCTGTGTTCATCTATTTTTGCTCATTTGTTGTTGACTCATGCTTTAAATGTTTATATCATTAATCAGTTTTGTGTGATAAAGAAATAGTTGTGAGTGTTAAAGTTTTGGGACAACTGATTCACCCCCCCTCTCAGTTGTCTAGTCTAAATCCAACAATTAGTATCAGAGCCGAGTTCCTCTAAAAGGAGCTTAACTACCCGAGGAGATCTAGGATGTCGACCTACAAAAAGGATAGTCCAAGATTTGATGGAATGAATTAATTTGTTTGGAAGAGTCACATGGAGTTCCATTTGAAATGTATGGGTGATAACTAAGGAAGAATATAATCCACTAGAGAAAGGTTCGTCAACTCCAGATGAATTCAAAGATGCTTAAAATAACCTTCGAGCTAAAGAAGCCTTGTTGAGTGCCCTAACTGATTCAAAAATGAGAAATGTTTTTGGACTAAAAATTGCTCATGAAATCTGGAAGAAGTTGGAGAATCTGTATGAAGGTGATGAATATGTCAAATGTGCCAAACTACAAAGTCTGAGAGGAAAATTTGAAAATATGAGAATGAGTGAATATGAAAACATCACAATCTATATGCAAAAGATAAATGAACTTGTGTGTGGTATCAGGTGTGCTGGTAGAACTTTGGAAGAATTAGATATTGTGGCAAAAGTGCTCAGATCTTTGCCTAATTCATACAAACATAAGGTTGCTTCTATAGAGAAGATCAGGACTATCTCAGAAGTTACAAGAGATCCCCTAGTTGGCAAAATTTCAGCTTTTGAATTAAGTGAATTTGGTGATTCTCTTCCTAAGTTTGAATCTGCATTCAAAGCTAGTGTAAATGGAAAACAAAGATATGATTTGGGTGAAAGCTCTTTAGCAAGATCAAATAGATTTGTGAAGGAAAGGAAGGATCTTGAAGATGATGAAATTGAGACTGCAGATCTTGAAGCTCTTATTGCCAAAAGAATGCCAAGAGGATCTGGTAAGTATGAAGGAAAGTTGCCACTCAAATGTTTTGCTTGTAATAAGATTGGTCATTTTGCCTCAAGATGTCTGGAGAGGTTTTCAAAACTAAACCCTAACAGATATAAAGGTAAGAAGAAATGTTACTATGTCCAAGAAGCTAGAGTAGAAGGAGTCATAGATGATGAATTTGATCATGGAGGTTCCATTGAAAATGATTGGGTGTTCATTGCTATCAAAGAAGAAGATCTAGTGTCTACTGAATCTGCTAGCTGTGAAAATGTGGAAAGTGCCTTGGCTGCTCAGGTAGTTGAAAAGGATGAATGGGTGATTGATAGTGGAGGTTCTCATCATATTATTGGTGATAAAAGTAAATTTATAAGCCTTGAAAAATATGAAGGTGGTCTTGTAAAATTTGGAGATAACTCAGCTAGTAGAATTTATGGTAGAGGATCCATTTTTTTTTATGGTAAGAATAACACCAATGATGTTCTGTATGTGGAAGGGATAAAGCATATTCTTCTCAGTGTTGGACAGTTGGTTGACAAGGGGTATGATCTCTGATTCAAGGATGGCAAATGCAGAATCCTGGAAAGCTCTGGAACTAAAATTGCATTTGGTACACAAACTAGAGGTAACATCTTTCACCTAAGTAGTTCTGGTAAAAGTTGTTTAATTGCTTAGATAGATCAAAGATGGTTGTGGCATAGGAGAATGTGTCATGTGAATTTTGATAACCTTGTTAAGATAAGTTCTACTCAGGCTGTGAGAGATCTTCCAAGACTTGTTAAACCTGATAGCTTGTGTAGAGAATGTCAATTGGGTAAATAGAACAAAACATCATTCAAAAGTAAAGAACAATTTTCAAGTGGGCAATTGGAACTTGTGCATATTGATCTATGTGGCCTTGCTAGAATTAGGAGTGTGCAAGGAGATGGATATTTTATGCTACTGATCAATGATTACTCTTGGATGATGTGGGTAACTTTCTTTAAAAAAAAATCAGAAGCTCTTGACAAATTCAAGGTGTTCAAAGTTATGGTTGAAAATGGGGTTGGTGTGAAGATATAAAGTGTCTAAGATCTGACAGAGGTGGAGAGTTTACCTCCGGTGAGTTTGATACATTCTGTGAAAGGCATGGAATAAAAAGATAGTTATCTGCTCGTAGGGCTCCTCAAAAAAATGGAGTTGTAGAAAGAAAGAACCGGACCATTCAAGAAGCTGCCAGGAACATGATGATGGAAACAAATGATCCACAAGTTTATTGGAGAGAAACTGTAGGTATTGTTGTCTACACTTTTAACTGGGTACAGATCAAAGCCAATTATAGTAAGACTCCTTATGAACTCTTCTTTGGTCATCCTCCTACTATAAGATATTTCAGAGTTTTTGGCAGTAAGTGCTATATCAAAAGAGATGAGGATCTAAGCAAGTTTGAAGCAAGAAGTGATGAAGGAATCTTTCTAGGTTACTCTACTCAAAGCAAAGCTTATTAGTGCTTTAACAAGAGGTTGAAAAAGATTGTTAAAAGTGCTAATGTCAGAGTTGATGAGAACAAAGAAGGAGATGCCAGGTCTTGCGGATATGATTCAAATGATCAAGATGAAAATCCAAGTCAAGGAAGGCAAGTTCAATACCAAACTCAGATCTAGATTGATCTAAAAACTCCAGGAACTCAAGAGGATAGTACAGATGTTGAGGAACAAGCTCAAGAAACAAAAGTTCAAGCAATTCCCAAAACTCCCAAGTATGTAAGACTAAATCATCTTGAAGATCAAATCATATGAGATAAGAGTAAAGGTGTTTGAACGAGCAGAAAAAATTTTGAAGATCAAGAGGAGATTTGTTTGATTTCAAAGATTGAACCTAAATCAGTAGGTGAAGCCTGCAATGATGAAAACTGGGTAAAAGCAATGGAAGAAGAATTGATGCAAATTGAAAAGAACCACACTTGGGATCTTGTTCCTAGACTTGAGGACAAAAATGTGATTGGAACCAAATGGGTCTTCTGGAATAAACTAAATGAAGATGGTGAAGTTGTAAGAAACAAAGCAAGGTTGGTATTGAAAGGCTATTCTCAAGTGGAAGGAATTGATTTTGAAGAAACTTTTGCTCCAATGGCAAGAATAGAAGCAGTTAGATTATTTCTTGCATTTGCTTCTTTCAAAGATTTTAAAGTTTATCAGATGGATGTCAAATCAACATTCTTGAATGGAGAGTTGGAGGAAGAAGTCTACATTGAACAACCATAAGGTTTTCAGTTGTCTGATCAGAGAAATATGGTCTACAGACTGAGAAAAGCTTTGTATGGACTCAAGCAAGCCCCAAGAGCCTGGTATGCAAGATTGGATAAATATTTTCTTAAGATAGGATTTAGCAAAGGTACTACTGATAGTAATCTTTACTTCAAGATTAATCATGAGGACATCCTGATTGTTGAGGTCTTTGTTGATGATATCATTTTTGGTGGAAATGAATGTATGTGCAAAGCATTTGTTGATCAGATGAAAAGTGAATTTGAGATGTCAATGTTTGGTGAGATGAATTTCTTCCTAGGTCTACAAATTGTTCAGATAGATAAAGGTATCTTCATATCTCAGTCCAAGTATGTGAAAGAATTATTGAAGAAGTTTGGAATGGAAGACTCAAAACCAATAGGTACACCTATGGTAACTAGATGTAGGTTAAGGATGATGACTCCCCCAAGGTAAATTAGAAAATGTATAGATCAATGATTGGAGGATTGCTCTATCTGACTTAGACTAGACCTGACATCATGAATACAGTTAGACTTGTTGCTAGATTTCAAGATGATCCAAAAGAATCCCATGTTGTGGCAGTCAAAAGAATTTTTAGATATCTCAAGGGGACAATTGATTTTGGATTGTGGTATCCAAAGGATAATGACTTCACTCTTCATGCATATACAGATGCTGATTGGGCAGGAGATGTGGATGACAGAAAAAGTACTAGTGGTGGTGCATCCTTCTTGGGAAGAAGATTGGTCTCTTGGATGAGCAAAAAGTAAGAGGCAATATCTCTGTCTACTGCAGAGGCAGAGTATATAGTAGCAGCAAGTAATTGTACACAAGTTCTATGGATGAAGCAAATGTTGAAAGACATCAGAATTGTGTTTGAGGAGCCAGTCACAATCTCTTGTGATAATTAAAGTGCAATAAGCATCTCAAAGAATCCAGTGTTGCATTCAAAGACAAAGCATATATCTATCAAGTTTCATTTCTTGAGAGAGAAGATAAATGAGAATGAAGTCAAGTTGGAGTTTGTGTCTTCAAAAGATCAGATTGCGGTTATCTTCACTTAGCCTCTTCCCAAGGATACTTTTGAGTATCTCAGAGAGAAGTTAGGGGTTATTACCCCTCCTAATCAGAACTAAGATACACAAAGGTGCATCAGTTTGGTGGAATTCACAGTCACATCTTAAGATCCGAATTGATGTTAAGGAGTACTACTCAAGAGGAGTAGTTAGTATGCAAATTTTGGAGATCAGTATGAAACAAAAAGGGGGAGAAAAGATTGTAAATATGTGTCCTTTGCCATTGATGTCAAAGGGGGAGAGAAGTTCATGTGAAAAACCAGTTGCTGATGAAAGGGTGAGCAGTGAAGAAAGTATTTGCAGAAGTGAGAAGAGAAAGGGGGAGAAATTCTTGTCTTGATGGTTGAAATCAGTTTTTCACATCATATGTTTTCATAAATGACAAAAGAGGAGATTGTTGCAAATATGTGTTTAAGCAGTGTTGTCATTGATGTCAACATATTCCTGTTGTCACTGGTGTCAACTGTATCCTAATTTGTTTCCTATATAGAAGACCGGATTGTTGAGGATATTGAGAAAATTAATGAAGATCAATGTATGCGGACCAGATGGCTATGAAGAGGTTTTTCTGAAGAAGCTCCAATTAAGATTTGAGAGGTTCACATTAAGAACTGAAGAAGTTATGACCATCAGAGTAAAACCGGTTCCTGCAATATTCAAAAGAGATAGAGTGACAGAAAAGAGGTCTGGATTGTTCTAGATATGTCAAATGATGATCTAAAGATCTAAAGGTAGGTTTGGGAAGTCAGTGTGTATCATCCATTCAAGTGGTTCATGGTTTGGAGGTTTGCAAGGAATCTTTCTAATGTGACAGTCATGACAGATAGTGTTCTTGAGGTTCCAGAGGAAGATGCAAGTGATTTGGATGATTTGGAGGAGTGTGGATGTTTTTGTTGAATTCAATGTGCTTGTGGTAGTCTCTGGATTGTGTGACTGCTATGTTGGAGGTCCGCATTGAAGTTAGAGCTTGTCAATGAAAATTTTCTTCTTAGTGTTGTTGTTCTTCCCAGTCTTGGCCGACCAGATGATTCAAGCGTGTTGCGGATGATCTAAGAGAAATTATATGAAGCGTGGCATGTTGATCAAGGAAGATTTGAATCCCAGTTATGTTTGGCCGATAGATTAGGGATTCACATTAAATTAGATGTTTGTAGTGCTCACCTTGATGTTCATTCCAAGGTTGATGAAGTGTATAAATATTTGTTGGTGAGTTATGGAAAATCATCCTTGTGCAAAAACAATATAATCTAAAGAAAGGATCAAAGGTAGAGTAGAGAAGAAAAGAAGCAGAAGAACAAGAGCCATTTTGCTGAAGAGTTAGAGAAGAAGTGTTTGGGGAAAAGCATAATTTTTGTGAGCATTCAATGAAATTGAACCAGGCATGAAGTAGATGCTATTTCTCAGTTAATTCTTTCTATTCCAAAATAAATTCTGTAGGCAGTGAGCCTCTCTTTTAAGCATTGAGCTCTAAGCAGTGCGCCCAAAGGCATGTGCCTTCTATTTTTCTAAAGTACTTTTAACAGGGTACAAATCTTTATGGGTTAACCCCCACCGTGGTTTTCCCTTAACCGGGTTTCCATGTAAAAATCTTCGTGTTTTGTGTTCATCTATTTCTGCTCATGTGTTTTTGACTCATGATTTAAATGTTTATATCATTAATTAGTTTTGTGTGATAAAGAAATAGTTGCAAGTGTTAAAGTTTTGGGTTAACTGATTCACCCCGTCTCAGTTGTCCGGTCTAAATCCAATAAGACTAGGGGCACGTGTTGACCCACAGTGGCTAGTGAGATGAGTAATCAGCAGACTAGCCCATGAGAATGCGTCTATCCCTTCCATTGTGAAGGAGAGTGTTGAGGTTGAGACACTTTAGTCTATTAGTGCCTTAACCTAGAGCATCATAGAGCATGCTAGTCCTACAGCACAACATGGGTTGGGAGATAGTGCGAGGAGTAGGGTTCCACCCCATACTTGTTAGACTTGCGGGTCAGCCTGTGGTTATGACCCCATGGATAGTCAGGACACAAGTGTGTAGGCTACATTTGCAACTGAGCAGATGGTGATGACAGATACCCTCCTAAGTGAGACTTTGAGACTTTTAGCCTTGATACTCAGGTAAATATTAGCAAGTTAATTGAATTGAATATATTAAATTTTATTTTTGAAATGCAAGATTAACTAATTTAGTTTGATGATTTTGATGAAATTTCAGGGTCATAGCATTGATGCAGTTCTCAGCAGTACTCCACCTGCATTTTATACTAGGACATCTACTGTCGGGTATGTAACTAGTAAACAATTATAAATATTACATGTGAATAGTATTGTTATATGAATGGTATTCTAATATCTGATTTTAGATGTTGAATAGGTTAATCTTAGAGATTTCACAGCAACCCCTGCCAGTGGTGGTGTAGTTCAAAGCTTCACTGAGGTAACAAATAAATAGTTTAACTAATGAATTGTACTTATTAGATTTTTGTATTTTATATTCATATCGTTGATTACATTGCATTGCACATCTTTTAAACTCAAAACATTATTAAACATTGCATAACTAATAGCTAGATGTTGATAGATGATAAAATTTCAATTATAATATAGTTGAATTTGAAAAAATGTCTCAAAGAAATGTGCTCTCATGGAATGCCATGAGAAGTAGATGCATAGACAAGGACATCACCATGAGACCATTTTTCTTTGAGGCATCTTTTCAAACAGCTCACTGCCTTGTCTATGCTACCACATTTTCCATACATGTCTACCAAAGCTTGTTGATCCCCTCCACACTATTCTTCAACAAATTCTCTCTAATAATCTCATTCAATTACCACCAATTAGACCCCAGGACATGACACCAGAGAGGGGCATTAGCCTATGACATCTTATATAGCATATGATTGACTCGAACATCATCTAGGTTTTAGGTATTAATTATGGGGGCAACAAGTCACCCCTAACCAAAATCTTCAAATCTACACTAACCCTTTCCCCTACAAACTTATGTCAATCCTATTGGCTCAATTTCTTCCATCCCTATATCTATAAGAAAGAGCTATAGTATATCACCAAGAGAGCAAAATCTTCACTGTGATTATGTGTATTATGTGTCTAGTTGTATCATAGTGATGCATTGTTGATAATGAATATCATAGTGTGCTTTATTGTGTGTATGTCAGGAACCATGACTTGCATCACTATTCTAGTTTCATAATGTTGTTTTATTTTCAGATGATGCAGGTTACAGAGACATCTCCTGAAGTTCATAGGGCAATGGAGCATGGTGTGTCCACTATGATTCATAGCTCCATGCCATTGATGGGGGTATGAGGGAGATTAGTAAATTTCAATTTACATTCATTGTTATAGTTTTTTATTTTTGAAAAATCAAATGATTATTGATTTGAAGTTTAATTTCTATCTAGATGGTTTCTGTAGGACATGACATCACCATAGCCTAATCTTGCTACTAAGGCAAATGAGGAGGCAGATTATATGGTAGTGGTAAGTGATTATTTTGTTAAATGTTTCATTTTTTATAACATGTAATTTCTATATATTAATGTCTATACTTTTTATTGTAACAACTACATATCCATGAAGAGCTAAATAGGAGGAGCAACCCTCGGGTTCGTAGTAGACCACCCTCATACACGTCTCCATCCTCCCAAAGATCAAAGGCTATTCGTGATCTATTCCCTTCAGTGAATAGAGGGGAATGAATGCTTATTGGGGTCCTTTGTTGTATGCTTATATGGCATTTGTGGATATATATTTTGTATTGCATATAGGATACATTGTATGCCTATATGGCTATTTTGTATATATATTATACTTATATCGACAGATATTGATGTATGCCTATATGGATATTTGGTTAATACAAACCTTTTTTATTGATGGTGTCCATATTTGCATTATTAATCCACATTTCAATGGATATTTGTAGATGGTTACTTTAAATATTTAAAGTCCAGTTGTATTACATATGATGGTTGTTGATCCAATAAGCCAGCTATTGTTATTCAAGTATCACCTAAACCTCATTCTAGAACTAAAAGATAAAAGTTGTATTTAAAATAAAAATGAATCATCATGTTGAATAGAAAATATTCATATTCTTTATAAGTTGCTCAATTGAAAATATTCAAATGAGTATGTTGATCCATATTCTTTATGAGTTGCTCAATTGAAAATATTTCTTAATTTCTTGTTATTATACCATATTGGGATGCAAAGAGTATGTTTTTTTGTTTTGAATAAGATAGTCAAAATCATATGCTTATGAGCACCTAATGACCATTGTGCTTATTAAATTTAGTTCCTCTTGCATATAAGGTGAGGTTATGAGAGTACATTGAGTCTTACCTAATTTTAGTATGCAACATAACATTGGGGCTATAGGCTTCCATAAGTCATCAACAATCAAGGTTCAAGGTTGTCATTGAAGTCAAAGGGTCAAGGTTGTTTATCATTGATGTCAAGGTTGATGCCATAATGTTGATAAGGTGATACAGTGATTCAAGGTAGGTGATGGTAATGAGGTGCATGATGTTGTGAATATGGTTTTCATGATAAGGTCTCTCAGTCATGTTGATGTTGCACAAGACAAACATGGTTCATATGATGCAAGGTTCATGTTCATGGTGGATGTGGTTTTATTCATGCAAGGTTTTGTTGTAAATATGGTTTTCATGATAAGGTCTATCTTGGAAGGTTGATATGATGCAAGGTTCAAGTTCATGGTGGATGTGGTTTTGTTCATGCAATTAGAAGTCAGAGAAGACAAAACCTTTCATAATCATAATTCAATGTCATCATCAAGGAGAGTTATATTTATCAGGCGAGTCATGAGTTTGATTTGAATGTGAAGTTATTCATGTCGTAGAACCCTAAGCCTATGATAAGTGTCATACTCTAATGTCTTTATTTTGATGTCCCTGAGGTCTCTGAAATGTCCTAGATACCTCTTGATGAAAGTTAGAATGTTTAAGTCTTTCTTATTGATAGTTAGGGTTTGCATATTGGGCATTAAACCCTACAAAGAATCTACTTTTCTTAAGACTTTAAAACCCTCAATTGCCTGTCGTGTGTAAAATGCACTTTTGTTTTAATTTAATATTGACTTATAATCATAGGTTACTATCACTTAAGTCAACCTACTAAAGGGTCTTTAAGTCATTAGTTCACCGGCCCTTCAACCTAACTCAACTAGCCTCTCAGGTAAACTCTCATAAGCCCGAGTGCCAAATCATAATCGAAGGTCATATTTAATTGATATGAGGGCGGGAAAAAAGATTGGAAGGTTAGTAGTCAAAAGGAATTTAGAATACAAATAGTCATCTCTATGTGGTTGAATTTGATGGGCATGCCTTTATAAAAGGCTAAAAGACCGCTTTATGCAGGATATCATGGTATTTGTAGTGTTTGAAGATTGAATACTAGTTAATGTTTGTAGCTCAGGCTATTTTGGCATGTTTGGGTGTGAAATAGGACCGTGCCTAGCCTAAACATACCCATTCAAATGCGTTGGAACTATCGGTTTGGCCGCACGAGGAGAAGAACAAAAGTTACACTTCTTTGCAACTTTACACTGCCTCCTTTTGATGATTTTTGGGGTAGCAGAAAACCTTTCACCACGGGTAAACGTCTCAGAGATATAAAAAATTGAGAGAGGTTATTATAGAGGGACCTTACGTGATTGTGTTACCTCAAACATAATGTCTCTAAGTGACATGGTTTTCGAGTAATAGCTCGTCAAAGATTGCTGTCTTTTTACACTTTAGACTCTTCAGGGATATTGCTGGTACAATGTAGCACAGAGTGTTTTGGCATGTTTGGGTACAAAAAAAGACCATGCCTAGCCTAAATGTACCCATCCCGATGCGTTGGAACTGTCAGTTTGGCCACACGAGGAGAAGAACAAAAGTTACACCCCTTTGCATCTTTACACTACCTCCTTCTGACAATTTTTGGGGTAGCAGAAAACCTTTCACCATGAGCAAATGCCTTAGATATATAAAAAACTAAGAGAGGCTATTATAGAGGGACCCTAGATGATCATGTTGCTTGAAACAAAATGTCTCTATGTGACACAGTTTTTGAGTAACATCTCATCAAAGATTGCTGCATTTTTGCACTTTGGACTCTTCAGGGATATCATCGGTACAATGTAGCTTGGACTGTTTCAGCATGTTTGGCTGAAAAATAGGACCATACCTAGCCTAAATGTACCCATTCAGATGCATTGGAACAATCAGTTTGGTCGCATCAGGAGTAGGATGAAAGTTACACCCCTTTACAACTTTACACTGCCTCCTTCTAACAATTTTGGGGGTAGCAAAAAACCTTTCACCACAGGCAAATGCCTCAAAGATATAAAAATAGAGAGAGGTTATTGTAGAGGGACCCTACGTGATCATGTTTCCTCAGACAGAATGTCTCTAAGTGACATGGTTTCTGAGTAACATCTCGTCAAAGATTGCTGCATTTTTGCACTTTGGACTCTTTAGGGATATCATTAGTACAATGTAGCTCAGACTGTTTCGGCATGTTTGGGTGAAAAATAGGACCATACCTAGCCTAAAATTACCCATCTAGATGCGTTGGAATAGTTAGTTTGGTCACATCAGGAGCATGATGAAAGTTACACCTCTTCGCAACTTTACACTGCCTCCTTATGACGATTTTTGGGGCAGTAGAAAACCTTTCACCACGGGCAAATGCCTCAAAGATATAAAAACTGAGAGAGGTTATTGTAGATGGACCCTACATGATTGCATTGCCTTAGACGGAATGTCTCTAAGTAACACAGTTTCTAAGTAACATCTCGTCAAAGATTTCTACCTTTTTGCACTTTGGACTCTTTAGGGATATTGTTGGTACAATGTAGCTCAGACTGTTTCGACATGTTTGGGTGAAAAAAATACCATGCCTAGCCTAAATGTACCCATTTGGATGCATTGGAATAGTTAGTTTGGTCGCATTAGGAGTAGGATGAAAGTTACACCCCTTTGCAACTTTACACTACCTCCTAATGATTTTTGGGACAGTAGAAAATATTTCACCACGGGAAAATGCCTCAAAGATATAAAAAACTAAGAGAGGTTATTGTAGAGAGACCCTACATGATCACGTTGCCTTAGATGAAATATCTCTAAGTGACATGGTTTCTGAGTAACATCTCATCAAAGATTGTTGCCTTTTTGCACTTTGGACTCTTCAGGGATATCGTCGGTACAATGTAGCTCAGACTTTTTCGGCATGGCATGTTTGGGTGAAAAATAGGACCCTACCTAGCGTAAACGTACCCATCTGAACACGTTGGAATAGTCAGTTTGGTCACATCAGGAGTAGGACGAAAGTTACACCCCTTTGTAACTTTACACTACCTTCTTCTAACGATTTTTGGGGCAGCAGAAAACCTTTCACCACGGGAAAATGCCTCAGAGATATAAAAAATTGAGATAAGTTATTGTAGATAAACCCTAGGTGATTGTGTTTCCTTAGACAAAATGTTTCTAAGTGACATAGTTTCTGAGTAACAGCTCGTAAAAAATTGCTATCTTTTTGCACTTTGGACTCTTCAGGGATATCGTCGGTACAATGTAGCTCAGACCGTTTCGACATGTTTGGGTGAAAATTGGACCATGTCTAGCCTAAACATACCCATCCGAACATGTTGGAACTATTAATTTGGTTGCATCAGGAGTAGGACACCAAAAATGCAAAAGTTGCTTTGTGTAACTTGACAACATTGACACTTTTTTGCAACAAGACTCAATGACTCAAACTGACCCCAAATGACTCAAACTGACTCAAAAACATATGAAATGGTCTTAGAAGACCTTATTACATACAATTGACTCAATCAAAACAAAATTTTACTTTTTGACCCCTCTTGGAGGCATGACAACCTGGGTGTCCCTGCACCATTAGTGCAACTGAAGTCGATAAAGTTTTCCTATTAAGAAAAAAAGCTTCCCTTAGCTTCAAGAAATATAAATATTCTATACTGAAAAGTCCAACCACATGAAGGTGGAAGCTCATGTGGCCTCACTTAAGACCTAAGACACATGTATTCTAGTAGATGTGCGACACCTAAGACACCTATTGTATAGTATGTATATAGATTTTATAGACATAGTAGACCTAAGACACCTAGTGTTTATACCTTATCGTGGTCTAGACCTAAGTCAACTAGACACCTAGATTATAGTTCTACCTAAGACACCTATTATGGTAGACCTAGTTGACATATAGTACCTACCTAAGACACCTAGATTAAATTATAGAAGACACCTACCTAGAAGACACCTAGATCATTCTAGATTATACCTTATTCTAGTCTCTAGACAGGTCATTGATATATAGTATCTACCTAAGACACCTAGATTAGATTAAATACCTTTTTTCTAGTCTCTATCTACCTAGTTGACATATAGTATATACCTAAGACACAATTAGAGACACCTATTATCTAGTTAGAAACCAAGACACCTAGTCAACTTCATCCATCACTTAAGTCTAACCCCATGAAGCATAACATAATGATGTAAAAATGTGTATATGTGTAAAAATGCAACAACAAATAAAAAAAGACAAACCTTACAAATTAATGTGCATACTTACAACTCAATGTAACATGAGTTTACAAAATCAATGTGAATACTTACAAATTAATCCAATGAACCATCCGGGTCTTCTCTACTCTTTATTGTGTCAAGTATTGCCTCATGGTCAGACTCACGCACCTTCCACAAGGTCTTGTTCAAAGGTCTACCCCGATATTGTATCAAATGAACATTAGATGCCATGACAGGGTTTGAGTAATGAAGAATCTTCTGATGCATGTCAAAGTCCTGAAACAGCCAAACATTAACACTCTTATGTGGGTACCTTCTAAGCCAAGTTCTAGTAACAACCACTGAGCCTGTAGAGTATTCGATGTTTTCTCCATATGTAACTGGAGCCTCCAATTTCTTTTTGGCCTCAACACAATGACACAAGTAATAATCTATTCCCTCTTCACTATCTTCATCTGTAATAACTGCATATACATGCTCTACATTGATAGGTGTAGAAAATTAGATGAAATTAGTTAACATTACAAAAACACTACAAAGTAAGCTGACATTAGGAATTTCAAAAACTATGCAAATAGATATATTACTTGGTTGAACTATATCTAATATGTGGTCAAAGTCAATTGATGATTCCATCTGTGTTAGTTCCAGTTCCATCAGGGTTGATACGTGGCAAGTGGGCTAAGATAGCTTAACTGTCATTCGTCAACCCACTCCTTTGACTCACACTCATCCCAGGCTTGAATTGTACAGGAAGAATAAAAGCATGTCATCTTTCGCATATGGATACTCCATGAACCTACAATTGAGCTTCTGAAAGAGTGCATCTCACTTGATCATGTCAGTGTAGAACAATGCTCATATGGTGCAATGTTAGTATCATCTATCAACCAAAAAAATCTATGAACTGAAGACTTACCTTCATTACCTGGACCCATGGAAGCATTACACCACTCGACGATCAATTTTGCATCTGTCAACTTTGCATTATCTTTATACTTTAACTCTTCTTGTGCTATGGTACATGCTCTTGCACCATCATGCTCCCCCTTTCCATGCCCGACCTCACAAAAGTTCCACATATGCTGAATAACTGTAAAATTATGCCTCCTACTCAGCCAATAGAAATTCTGCAAGTTCTTGAATTGTGACTCATAGTTATCTGACCATATGATATGCTAACTGAATGATATGCCCCTTCTATCCAAATCATTGTAGAACACCTAAAAGCAACCTTTCAAGAACTCTGTAGAATGCATGCGATCATCACCGATATAGAAATGATACTCCCTTATGATCTTTTTGTCATCCTCTGTACTATCATTCACATGAATGAATGCGATGTGCACAAATATAGAACCCTATGTGGGGTTATAATATTGTGATTGCACCTCACACTGTGGTTGTAGACTATAGTTCTCTGCAAAGTCGATGACTAAAACAATGCTACCAACTAGAAATGTGTCCTTGAATTGCAAGTCCAACCATCGAGCTCTATGGGCATGTCTTGCGTACTCATACACTATGTTGTCACAAAATATAGGTATAAACTGATACACTAGAATCTTTTCAATAACTAATTTACACCTCTTTACTTCTTTACCATCTTTTGTATTGTATGCCACTGTTTTATACTTTTTGAATTCTACTAGTTCATTTCCAACCGCATGTGTTCTTTCCATATGTTCACATATTGGCATACGTTGGAAGCCACCGCAATGCTGACATGTGCCATCCAAGTATAATTTCTTGTAGAATATTTGACCTTCCTCTCTTTCACATAAAATTCTTGATATGAAGTCTCTTGAAGATGTTGGTGGGGCACATATGCCACAACCCTACAAAACATTATTAGTATGCAAATCTAAACATATAGACTGATAAACATCAAAATGGTTAGAAAATTCAATATGTAATCTACAACAAGTAGTGTGTGTGTGTGTGATTTATCTTGACATAGAAAGGTTTTAGCATTTCAAAATATCTTTAAAAATTTTTAATTTGAGGATACTACTCTAGAAATTTACCAAAAAATTGTGTTTGAGTCATATTCAAAAAATGCTTTGGATGTGGATCACGATTCTAACGACTGATTCTCCTTCTTACCACATCCCTTTGATTTAGAGATACCCTTGTGTAATTCTTCCAAAAGTCTTTAATTAGTGATCTCAATGCTTCAACAATTGGTTTATCTTTTTGTGGTAGTCTCCCCAAGAACACCCATAATTCATTGGCATTAGTGTCCTCAATTCTTTGGCATCTCCCAATAGTTCTTGATAAAGTTTTCCTATTAATTCTTAATGCTTGACTCATGTTTCTAATGAGACAAGTTTTCCCCATTTGACTACTTACTATAGTCGATGTAATCACACACTGTGTTGCATTACTATCTTTTGTGCGTGAGGTGTTACCCACACTCTCATACGCACTCATTAGATTCTTGACAACAAATTTTTCACTTGAAGCCTCTAATGTTCTCAACCCAAGAATCTTCATGATAGACCTATACTTTATACTTCGCATAATTTCAATGAATAGTTGACATCTTGTGGTCTCATTTGACTTTTCAAAGAACAATCTCCAAATCTTATGAGCATATCTTCTACAAGTGCATTTTGGAATCTTACCTTCCATTGGCTGCAAAATATTCTCATCAATATCAATCAAATACTCTAGCTTTCTATGCAAAATTCTAGGTGGTGTTAAGTTAGGTAAATTTATCTCAACATTAAGAATTTCATCAATATTTAAATGAGATGGGCTAGATGGTATACCTTCGATCGAAGATGGAATAGATGACATAACTTGAGGTTGAGGTGGGAACGATGGCATACCTCCTTCATCACATGTGAGTGATGATGTACTTTCAACTTGAGATGCGGTAGATGGTGTCCCTACATGTTGACTTGCAGTAGAGGATGAGTCTCCAACTATGGTATTCAAATCTCTCATAGCATGAAGTTTTTTCATTCGTTCTCTTTGTGCCACAAATACCATATCTCTTTGTGATGGTTGTGGTTCCTCTTCAATTGGCATGTCTTCATTTATCATGTCCAATTTCCTCTTCTCACAAAGTTCCCTCCTAGTCGTTGTTTTCTTTGCATTCTTAGCTTCTATCTCTTCTTGTGTTGGTTTAATTATTGATCATTTCCTCAGCATGACAGAGAATTTGTCTATAGCATGATAAAGAGACCAATAATAGTTCCTAAGAAATGAATCCATACAAATAACTAAAATATATGTCATTCAACCCTTCATAGTAAATGTACATACAATCATCATGTAAAAGAGTAAATGTCACTCAACCAAAATAGGTACAAAGCATACAAAGCAAATTATTATAGCCATACAAAGCATTATTGCACAATGTTATTGCAGCCATACAAAGCATTATGGTACAAAGTTCACTTCAGTCCTAGATGAGGATAAGGTCAAAGGAGAGTCACCTATTGAGGCTCCAAGTGAAGAGTACATGGGACTTCATGTTGACTACTTGTTGATAACCATCTAGTCATGAAAGGATATGTGATTGAGATTGTGGGAGACATCATACTAGGGCATGGTTTGGATTAGTGTAGAGGGTGAAGAAGGGATATCAAGAGACAATTATTAAAGTCAAGGCACATTAATATGGCAATGCCAAACTCAAGTAGATAATCATGTGCATTTTAGAGGCAAATTATTCCAGGCTGAAAATTCATGGGTTTAGGCAATTAAGTTGCATAAGGGTTAGGGTTTGTAGAGAAACTCTTTGGAAGGTGTTTGTAATGCTTTAAAAGATTGAGGCAGACCCAATTTGACATGTTTGGTGTCTTGGTTTGAAGACTGGAAGCCTGGAGATCAAAAAACCTATGGTGACCTATTTGCACAAGCCTAATTAGGCCTCTTATCAAGTGGGACAATCAATTATGGAATGATGAAGGCACTATGACATGATGAATTATATGATTCATGAAGACAATGATGGAGATCCATGAAGAAAACCAAGGAGGACAAGATAAGACACCAAATTTGTGAAGTTGCCAATGGCAACAAATTTACCACGTAACTATCTTTAACTAATCCATGATTGCAAATGGATGTATTTTGGCTTTTATTGACTAAAAGTGACTTATTTTTGATGAATATAATGCTCGTAATTGTTAAATGTTAAATTCCTAAAATTCAATCACAATTAACATTGCAACACTACAATCTATAATTGTTAAATCACATGTCTTCTTTTGGTGAAAAGTAATGAATTAAAGTACGGTTTTGATGAAAGAGCATTGTTAAAGTGTGGATGACGGTTTAGATCAAGAAGTTGAAATTTGGAATTGAGAAGGTGTTTTGTTGGTACTAGGGATACAAGGATTTGGGTGGCTTGTGAAGGAATAGATAGCAATTAAAGAGTGTAGACTTGAGTAAGGGTTTAGAATGGTTGTGTCTAAGTTCCTGAGGGGTAAGAAGACCTCTAGTAAGCTTGTTAGGTTTTGAAGGATTGAAGACCATCTTTGTGCCTTTGTATAGGGAGATTGCTTGAGAGGAAAGCTTATGAAATTTGAAGAAACTGTTGGTATGAGCCCTTTGGATTGAGTTGAACCCTACCTGTGTAATCACATACCTAGGATTGTCATAAAAATCATTAGACCAATCTCTGTAATTTGGGGTATTGAATGGTATATAGTTGATCAAGGTAACCACCATCATGTGCTAACAAAGGACAATTAGAAAATTTTGAAATATTGTTGTGTCATGTGCATACAAATCATCATGAATAGGTGCATAAGGAATGTCCTAGCCCAAGATATGTGCATACAAATCACATGTCATGTGCATACTTGTATGATCTTGGCACTATTCATTTGTATTTTAACTTGTTAATATGACAAGATAATAGTGGGATTGTATTTTTATTATGTTGTAAGGATTTAATCTTGTATAGTTTGACATCATGGTATGTTAAGGTCTGTTTATTATACATAATTATTAAAGAGCCCAAGTGTAGAAAATATACATGGCATCATGTGAGATTGTAGGCTGCTTTCTTGATTGGGAATGTGTCTATTTTAATTAATGTTGACCTTTGAGATATCTTTTATTATGCATACCATGAAGTAGTTTAAAACATAGTCTATTATATAAACACAAGATATGTATACATAGTCTTTTATTATGCATACTGGATACAAGTGATATAAACATGTATGATAAAGCATGATAAAGTAATTCAAATAGAATTAAGAAAAATGTAAAGAACATGCATGTAAAGACTTGACATACCTAAAAAGTGGAGATTCGAATGGAGAGAGTACCCAATTATGTAGTGTTTTTTTCTTCTTACATCAAACTCCTCAACAATTTGAGTTTTTCGCCACTTTCTTCCTTTTCAATGTTAAATTGAATAACACTCAAATATAATTAGTAACAACAATACTATTAACCAATCTATAATGTTAAATTCCTATAATTAAATCACAATTAACATTGCAACACTACAAAAATTGAAATTTGAATAGATATATATCAAATTTGATGTGAAAACTATGTTATTTTCTCCTTCTCAAGTTGGCAAAGTAGAAAAGGTGGTGGAAAGATCATGCAAATGTGGTAGAATGTGTAAAATGTGCATGTGAACTTCCCAACAACATGAAAACACTTTTTTTATCAGAACACGCTCATAATCAACATGAAAATAGAGCATGTGGGCTTGGATCACGGGGCTCTAAGCCTTTTTACCATTTCTATAGCAAGATAAAATGTGATCATGTTATAATGTGCTCATGTTTTGTCTTGCTATAGATTGATCCATAAATATTTGTGCCTATCTCACCTTTGATAGCACCTTTGCAATATCTCACCTCTAGTTCCATTAGCTCATGTTCTATCTCTCACTTCTCTATATCTCACTTATCTCTCCCCCTCACCTCTCTACCTCTCCCCTCTCTATGTCTCTCAGCCACTCCTTGTCTACCTCTCCATCCATCCTTAGCCATCTAGGTCTCACTTAATCATAAACCCTAAAGCCTCAACCCTCAACCCTTAAACCTTAAATCCTAAACCCTATCCCTAAACCCTCAACACTTTACCTTAAACCTTATTCCCTCAACCATAAACCCTAATCCCTCAACCCTAAACCCTACACCCTATCACTAAACCCTACTCCCTATTCCTAAACCCTAATCCCTTAACCCTTAGCCCTAAAGCCTCAACCATCAATTCTTAAACCTTCAACCCTAAACCCTATCCCTAATCCCTATACCCTAAACACTCTACTTTAACCCTAATCCCTTGACCCTCAACCCTATCCCTAAACCCTCAACCCTCAACATCAACCCTAATCCCTCAACCCTAAACCCTATCCCTAAACCCTAAACCATAAACGCTATCCCTAAACCCTAATCCCTCAACCCTCAACCCTAATCCCTCAACCATAAACCCTAAATGCTATCCCTATTCCTAAACCCTCAACAGACTTGATACTATACCTTAAACCCTAATCCCTTATCCCTAAACCCTCCAACCCTATCCATAATTCCTATACCCTCAACACTCTACATTAACCCTAATCCCTCAACCCTCAACCTTATCCCTAAACCCTCAACCCTAAAATCTCAACCCTTAATGTCAAACCATAATCCCTCAACCCTTAACTCTAATCCCTCAACCCTAAACCCTATCCCTAAACCCTCAACACTATACCTTAAACCCTAATCCCTCAACCCTAAACCCTAAACCCTATCCCTAAACCCTAATCCCTCAACCCTCAACCCTAATCTTGCAACCCTCAACCCTAATCCCTCATACCTAAACCCTAAATGCTATCCCTATTCCTAAACCCTCATTGGGCTCGATACTATACCTTAAACCCTAATCCCTATACCCTCGACACTCTACTTTAACCCTAATCCCTCGACCCTCAACCCTATCCCTAAACTCTCAACCCTCGAACCTCAACGCCAAACCCTAATCCCTCAACCCTTAACCCTAAACCCTATCCCTAAACCCTCAACACTATACCCTAAACCCTAATCACTCAATCCTAAACCCTATCCCTAAAGCCTCTCTCATTTTCTTATATCTTTCCCCTCACCTCTCTATCTCTCACCTTTGTTTCCCCTCACCTCTCTACCTATTCGTAAACCCTAAACCCTATCCATGAACCCTCTACCCTTGACACTAGATGTTAAACCATAATCCCTTAACCCTCAACCCTAAAGCCTCAACCCTCAATCTTTAAACCTTCAACCCTAAACTATATCCCTAATGCCTCTACCCTAAACTCTATCCCTATTCCTAAACCCTCAACCCTCGACACTATACCTTAAACCCTAATCCCTTATCCCTAAACCCTCAACCCTATCCCTCAACCCTTAACCCTTAAAACTTAAACCCTAAAACCTATCCCTAAACCCTCGACACTCAACACTATATCTTAAACCCCAATCCCTTAACCCTCAGCCCTAAAGCCTCAATCCTCAATCATTAAACCTTCAACCCTAAACCCTATCCCTAATCCCTCTACCCTCGACACTCTACTTTAACCCTAATCCTTTGACCATCAACCCTATCCCTAAACCAACTCTACTTTAGATTTAATACTCTACTATTGCATTGATTTAATTCTCTAATATTAAAGCTTAGCATTCACACAAATGCAGACATGTTCATATTATAGAACATTGCATTATATTAGACTATTAGAGATCCCTTAGAAAAATGTAATAATAAAACTGCTTTGCCTTATGTTAGCTTACAATTAAACCCATTCTTTTTGACACTCTTATCTTAATAAAGTAAGAGTAATAAGAATAGAAGGTAGAGAATTTTATCTTACTAGTATGCATGTTTGGTTTACATTTTGTGACTTCATTTTCATTGAATAAAAAGATTTATTTGATTTGAAAGGTGGGGCAGAGTTCACTGTCATGTGCTTTTCTAGATGATAGGGTCCATAATGTCTAGGGTTCTTCAAGGAAAGGCTTGTAATAGAATTAAGTTTTTGTTATACCAATCCTCCTGGTAAAGCTACAATTCAAATGCCTGCTTTGAAAGTTGAAATAAATTAAATTAGACTTACAATTTTGCTTTTCTTCCATTGCTTTAACAACATCATTATTTTCTTCATCAAAAACCAATTCAATCAACAACTTGCTACCCATTGGTTGACTTGAACTGCATCCTCTATTAGAAGAAGGGCATTTTTTATCTGTATCAATGTTGGTATTCATAAGCTGAAGAACATTGATATTTTTCACACACCCTATTCTTTGAAATATCTTAACCTTAAAATATGACTTGGATATGTACTTGAACACAACAAAATCTCTGACCTTTAGCCCATGATGATTCACAAAATTTTCATTGAATAAAAAGGTTTATCTGATTTGAAAGGTGGGGCAGAGTTCACTGTCATGTGCTTTTCTAGATGATAGGGTCCATAATGTGCAGGGTTCTTCAAAGAAAGGCATGTAATAGAATTAAGTTTTTGTTATACCAATCCTCCTAGTAAAGCTATGATTCAAATGCCTGCTATAAAAGTTGAAATAAATTAAATTAGACTTTCAATTTTGATTTTCTTCCATTGCTTCAACATCATTGTTTTCTTCATAAGAAACCAATTCAATCAGCAACTTGCTACCCATTGGTTGACTTGAACTGCATCCTCTGTTAGAAGAAGGGTTTTTTTTTATTTGTATCAATGTTGGTATTCATAAGCTGAAGAGCATTGATATTTTTCACACACTCTGTTCTTTGAAATATCTTAACCTTAAAATATGACTTGGATATGTACTTGAACACAGGGAAATCTCCAATCTCCAGCCCATGATGATTCACAAAATTTTCCCAACTCTACCTAAATTCTAGTTTATTTATGGTACCCCCTAATTGTACATCCCACTCCTGCCCACCTAGACCTTGCAACACCGTATGTTTATCTGTGTTGTCTATAAACTGTGAAATAAATGCAGGAGGAATGCGCTGCCATAAACACATTACACAATTAGATTTTACAAGTTCTTAATAGTGTACAAGAAAAAAAAGAATAAAAAATAATGTATAGAGTTACCAATTTTTGTTTAAAGTCTCCAAGCATAACTTTGAAGAAGGAGGCACGCCCATTAAACCAATTCATTCAACAACTTGATGCCCATTGGTTGACTTGAACTGCATACTCTGTTAGAAGAAGGGCATCTTTTATCTGTATCAATGTTGGTATTCATAAGCTAAAGAGCATTGATGTTTTTCACACACCCTGTTCTTTGAAATATCTTAATCTTAAAATATGACTTGGATATGTACTTGAACACAACAAAATCTCCAATATCCAGCCCATGATGATTCACAAAATTTTCATTGAATAAAAAGGTTTATTTGATTTGAAAGGTGGGGTAGAGTTCACTATCATGTGCTTTTCTAGATGATAGGGTCCATAATGTCTAGGGTTCTTCAAAGAAAGGCATGTAACATAATTAATTTTTTGTTATACCAATCCTCCTGGTAAAGCGACAATTCAAATGCCTACTTTGAAAGTTGAAATAAATTAAATTAGACTTACAATTTTGATTTTCTTCCATTGCTTCAACATCATCATTGTTTTCTTCATCAGAAACCAATTCAATCAGCAACTTGCTTCCCATTGGTTGACTTGAACTACATCATCTTTTAGAAGAAGGGCATTTTTTATCTGTATCAATGTTGGTATTCATAAGCTGAAGAACATTGATATTTTTCGCACACCCTGTTCTTTGAAATATCTTAACCTTAAAATATGACTTGGATATGTACTTGAACACAGCGAAATCTCCAATCTCCAGCCCATGATGATTCACAAAATTTTCCCACCCCTGCCTAAATTCTAGTTTATTTATGGTACCCCCTAATTGTACATCCCACTCCTGCCCACCTGAACCTTACAACACCGTATGTTTGTCTCTGTTGTCTATAAACTATGAAACAAATGCAGGAGGAATACGCTGACATAAACACATTACACAATTAGATTTTACAAGTTCTTAATAGTGTACAAGAAATAAAAGAATGAAAAATAATGTATAGAGTTATGAGTTTTTGTGTAAAGTCTCCAAGTATAATTTTGAAGAAGGAGGCACACCCATTAAACCAATTCATTTAGCAACTTGTTGCCCATTGGTTGACTTGAACTGCATACTCTATTAGAAGAAGGGCATCGTTTATCTATATTAATGTTGATATTCATAAGCCAAAGAGCATTGATATTTTTCACACACCCCATTCTTTGAAATATCATAACCTTAAATAATGACTTGGATATGTACTTGAACACAACAAAATCTCCAATCTCCAGCCCATGATGATTCATAAAATTTTCCCAATCCTGCCTAAATTCTAGTTTATTTATGGTACCCCCTAATTGCACATCCCACTCCTGCCCACCTAGGCATTGCAACACCATATGTTTGTCTGTGTTGTCTATAAACTATGAAACAAATGCAGGAGGAATGCACTGCCATAAACACATTACACAATTAGATTTTGCAAGTTCTTAATAGTGTACAAGAACTAAAAGAATGAAAAATAAAGTATAGAGTTACTAGTTTTTGTGTAAAGTCTCCAAGCATAACTTTGAAGGAGGCACACCCATTAAACTAATTCATTCAACAACTTTCTTCCCATTGTTTGACTTGAACTGCATACTCTATTAGAAGAAGGGCATCTTTTATCTGTATCAATGTTGGTATTCATAAGCTGAAGAGCATTGATGTTTTTCACACACCCTGTTCTTTGAAATATCTTAACCGTAAACTATGACTTGGATATGTACTTGAACACAACAAAATCTCCAATCTCTAGCCCATGATGATTCACAAAATTTTCCCAAGCCTGCCTAAATTCCAATTTATTTATGGTACCCCTTAATTGTACATCCCTAAACCCTAAACCCTAATCTCTTAACCCTAATCCCTAATCCATAATCCCTAAACCATAATCCCTTATCCCTAAACCATAAACCCTATCCCTAAATCCTCAACCCTCAACACTTAAATCTTAAATCCTAAACCCTATCCCTAATTCCTCCACCCTAAACACTATCCCTATTCCTAAACCCTCAACCCTCGACATTATACCTTAAACCCTAATCCCTTATCCCTAAACCCTAATCCCTATCCCTCAACCCTTAACCCTTAAAACTTGAACCCTAAAACCTATCTCTACACCCTCGACCTCAACGCTATATCTTAAACCCTAATCCCTAAACTCTCAACCCTAAGTCCTTGAAACCTTTAACCCTAAACCCTATCCCTAATCCCCCTACCCTCCACATTCTACATTAACCCTAATCTCTTGACCATCAACCCTATCCCTAAACCCTCAACCCTTAACTCTCAACATTATACCCTAATCCATCAACCCTAAACCCTAATCCCTCAATGCTAAACCCTATCCCTAAACCCTCAACCCTCAACACTATACCTTAAACCCTAATCCCTATCCCTTAAACCTTACCCCTTAAAATGTAAACCTATCCCTACACCCTCAACACTCGACACTATATCTTAAGCATTAAACCCTCATCCCTAAAGCCTCAACCCTCAATCCTTAAACCTTAAACCCTAAACCCTATCCCTAATCCCTTTACCCTCAACACTCTAACCCTAATCCCTTGACCATCAACCCTATCCCCTCAACCCTCAACTCTCAACATTAAACCCTAATCCATCAACCCTAAACCCTAATCCTAAACCCTCAAAACTATTCCTTAAACCCTAATCCCTCAACCCTAAACCCTATCCCTAAACCCTCAACCATCAACACTATTCCTTAAAACTTAATCCCTCAACTCTAAACCCTAATCCCTCAACCGTAAACCCTATCTCTAAACACTCAACCCTCAGCACTATACCTTAAACCTTAATCCCTCGACCCTCAACCCTCAACCCTAATCCCTCATCCCTAAACCCTAAATGCTATCCCTATTCCTAAACCCTCAACCCAAGACACTATACCTTAAACCCTAATCCCTTACCCCTAAACCTTAAACCCTATCCCTCAACCCTTAACCCTTAAACTTTAAACCCTAAAACCTATCCCTAAACCCTAAACCCTATACCCTCAACCATATACTAAAGCCCTAATCCCTCAATCATCAACCCTATACCTTAAAATCTGAAGCCTACACCCACAAACCCTCATCCCTAGACCATATAATCTCACCCTTATATCCTAAACCCCGAATATTGTGCCTCAACCCTATACATAAATTAAACCTAAACCATACCTGCTCTCAACCCAAGTCACCGTATGCCTTATATACCCTCAATCCATATTGTAAACCTTGAACCCAATATCCTAAACCCTAATTCCCGTGCCTTACACACTTAATCTTATACACTCAACAACCTGAATATTGACCCTCAACTATAACCCTCAACTCTCTAATCTCTACCCTCTACCTATTACTTAATCCCTAATCCCTCAACCCTCAATCCTCAAAACTATACAAGCTCAGGTCCTCATATACCCTAAACCCAAAACACATACATACATACATACATACATGCATGCATACATACAAACATACATACATACATACATGTACATACGTACAAGCATGCATACATGTATATACATACAAGCAAGCATATATGTACATACATTCAAGCATGCATACATACCTACAAGCATACATTTATACATCCATGAAACATACTTATGAAACTTGAACATAACTCATTCAAAGGAAGACATAACATGAGCGTGTTATAACACGCTAACGTTATGTCGAACTGGGAAAACATCGACAAACATGCAAAAAAGGAAAAAAACACAATATAACACGAGCATGTTATAATGCACTCGCGTTATATTGTGCTTTGGGAATCCCAAGCCTTAGGCTTGGGATTTGCTTTGGATTTCCAACCCAAAGGCTTGGAGTGCCTTTTCAACATCCACAGACGTGTTTTCATAAATTCTACAAGATTTCATATAATTTTATTCATGCTAACCCTCAAATTTGCACATGTTTTAAGGTCGAAAAAATCAAACACCTGGGTAATGTTAGGATTTCTCTTAGCTATTTAACGATGTAATTTTTTTCACATTTTGACAATGTTAAGCCTTTCATCTTTAATTTCTTTTGTTTGTGTGTCTGTTTTTGGGCAAAAACCGTTGTTTGGTCTTTTTTTCATTGAAATTTTAAAAAAATTACATATTTAGAAACTAGACTCCATTCTACACGTATTAAAAAAAATTATTTTCAATTAGTTTTCAAAATTTATAGGGGTAGCACAACCAAAATTCTATTTTTTAAGATGTGTCCACTTTGAAAATTAATAAAAAATCAAATATTCATAAAAAAATTATCAGAAAAATTAGGCATAAACTACATGCTATTAGCTAATTTCTCACTAAAGCAATTTTAAAAATACCAAAAAAAAGTTAATCTTTTGAGGGAGCCACAAAACATGCTATGTTATGTTTTTTAACAGAAACAACACCAATTTCTGTGGCTCCCTCTTTTGAACCCCTTAATCTATACCATTTTTTAAAAAAATTTGTAGTTTAGAAAGTAGACACAGAGCACTACGAACATTGTTTTGGTTGCATCTCCAAATTTTGAGTGTAACTATGCTTAATTTCTCATCCAAGGCCAGCATTTCCTAATTTCAGAAAAAAAAAAGTGGCCACTTAAGACCCCTTTTTGGGCCCCTATATTCTTGCACTTACCCAATGCCAATGGATAATTTTGAAGGTAAAACACTTTAAGGTGTTGTAAAATCTTACAAAACGCTAAAATCACATCATTTTCTTAGGATGAGGTATGCTACATTAAAATTTCATAGGCCAAAGTCAATTGCAAGAAGCTAAAACAGTGGAATTCTTCAATACGCCTATACAAATGAGAAGCAAAATGAATTTGCAGGTACTTGGGAAGTATTTTAGGCCTTCTCTCATAAATGCACCTGGAACCCATGCGTGTAGGTAATCTCCTCTGTAGTTTTGTAGACTTCAAGGGGCATGGCTACCGTCCCTCTTCTGACAATGTTTCTTAGCCAAAATTAATGCAGTGTGGGCATGTCCTGGGCCATTTGACTAAATTTCAGCATCCACCATTGTAGAATGAATTTAAAAATGCTATATATACATGTGAAAATGATGTAATTTTGTTAGTTGTTCTTCTGGGTTGTTGTGCTGGATAATTTGTTGTCATGGGTCTTGTAATGTGATTGCAAGAACTAGTAGAATTTGATGCATTGTGCCTACTGCTAGGCCTTTGATGTCTTCTAGTCTAGTTCACTAATGAATGTAATCATTTATTTTGTATCTATTTCTCATGTAGCAAATTGTTCTACTTTGTAATGGCTTTCTAGCCTTCATGACTAATATAGACTGTTATTTTACCTCTCTCAAGTTTTATTCTGTGTTTATTTGAGAATTAGACATTGGTATTGTGGGTAAAATGACCCCTTTCTTGGCCTTAGTTCTCTGTCAAACCTCTATATATCTTATATGGGTATGTGTGAGTCTTTTATATTCTTGAATTCATTGTTGAGTTAATTCAGACACAATTAAGACATGTTATAAATCTGGTGCATCACCCCCTTTTAATTCTAGCTATCCTTCCTCCCTTTTTCCTTGTGAGTGTAGCATGATTTAGTTTTAATTCTCTGGAACTTAAGTCTAGAAAGAGGAACCAACCTTCTCTAGAGGTCTGATCTTATCTACAAGGTCCCACACCTTGAGATTAGTCTCATTGTGTCATTGGAATTCTTGAACAGGCTTCAAGTAGGGTTCAATTTCATGTGAAAACAATTTTTGGCATGCCCGATGGGACTAGGTAGCTAGTTGACCAGATTTCAGTACCCACTATTGCACGATGACTAGAAATGCTATATATACATGTAAAAAAGATATAAAAGGTTGTTGGTTGGTTGCACTGGGTCATTTCTAGAGGTAGAAAGTTCCTTGTAGGTTTAATCTTGTGGTTTTCTCTAGAAATGGGTGGATTTGATGGATTGTGCTCTTTTGTTGAGCCTCTCATGTCTCTGTACTAGTTCACCAATGAAGGATAGTTTATCATTTTGTGTCCATTTCATGATATCTATAATGAATTCTTCTTCCTTTGTAATGGCTATTTAGCCTCTATGATCAATGTGAACTAAATTTTTCCTCTCTCATTATTCTTGCACTATGTTTATTTGATAGATGTAAGATGTGTATTGTGTGTTGCAAGTATGTGCTAATCAGTGTTGTCATTGGTGTCAACTGTGTCTTTTGATATTACTATTGTTGTTTGATTGAGTTGTTGTGTTAAAGTGATCTGAATGCTTTGTAGAGGCATTGATGATGTTAGTAGATTGTTTCTATTGCTGGGTTTCCAAGTGCTTTTGAGAAAATTTGATTTATATTGGAGACAGTGTGTTGAAGAAGTCTTCTGGCCTACAAAATACTGTTCAATCTTTTGCTCTGCATTTCTTCTATATTGGAGATCTAAGTGTGCAATTTGGATATGTTGTGTGTAAGTGTTTGAAGATTCTAAATCCATAATTTGGTGCTCCAGATCCTTGTGAAGTGAAAGTTATGTTCACCAGTTTGAAGATAGATCTTGACAGTGTTCACAGTGTGTTTGGGAGAAAGTGTTTTGCTCCACATTTCTCTGCAGAATGGTTTTAGGAATTGTGGTTCTAGATATCTATTTATAAGGTCCTCATCTATCTTCATTCTAGAGGATTTGTGATTTAGTGCTTTGGAAAGTAAATTTCTTATGTAGCAGAGTTCAACAGTGTTGTTTGCAAGCAGTCTATGAACTATCTTCAAGTGAAATTTGTTGTGGTTGAATTTATTGGTTCTTAAGTGAATTCAAGGTATTCATGGATGTTTCTAGAATGTGTTAAATCTTTGTGCATGGTCTGCAAGTTATGGTTGTGATCATGGAAGCATGTGATGAAGAATTCCCTATGTTTACATTGTTTGGCCAACCTTGAATGATTGCATTGATTGACGAGTTGATTTGATGATTATGTGAGTGTGGTGTATCATGCTTGGATAGATTTAGGTCCAAGCTAAGGTGTAAGGTGGTTTTCCTTCATTTCTTTGTGCTGTAAAATGTTTAGGTCCAGACCTAATTCAAATATTGTGTGTCTGCCAACCTTGGAGAATGTTTCAAGGATTGAAGATTGTGTTGCCAACCTTGGAGATTGATCTCAAGGTTGATGGTAGTATAAATAAATGATAGGAGTTTGTGTATGCATGTGTATGTGAAGGATATGATGTATGTGATGTGAAGTTGATCAAGGGTGAATGCAAAGAGATGGGGGACCAAAAATTTGCCACCATGGGACTTTTTTGTCCAAAAGTAAAAAAAGCGAGAGCGTTATAACGCACTCACATTTTGGTTTACTTAAAACAAAAAAAAATGCCATTTCTCCTCATACAGCCATGACCATTGAGAGAAACAATAGAAAAAAAGTTAGTTGAAAGTGCGATCGCATTGAAGGGAAGCCTATCCAAGCAAGTGTAAGAGAGAATGACAAATTCATGATGCCTCCTCACCACCAAAGACATCATTGAGCAAATTTAGAGGGTCTAGCATAGGAAGAAGGTAGGGTTTGACTAGTTTTTGTTAGTTTGAGAAGAATTTTTGAGTTTTGCAATGTTTGATTTATTTTTATATTGCATTTATAGTTATTGGGGAAAGAGAAAACCCAAATCCAGCTGAGGAGGGTGAAAACAACCTCCAAAACCCTCCAAACCCTCAAAACCCACCTTCACTTCCTTTTAATGAAAGGGATAGTCAAGAAAACTACCTAGGGATAATAGAAGAAAACAAGAAACATCTTCAAATTGTTATTCAAATGCTAAACAATCGAAGAGGAACCACCAATCGTAGGATGGTGCTTGCAGAGTCACTAGAGGAGATTGTTTCCCACACCAATTCGGTGACAAAACAAATCACTGAATTCCAAGACTATAGGGAGAGTTGTCGGCAATATTATACTGACAAGTTATCATATGAACAAGTCAAGAATGAAAAAATTACAAAATCTCAATTATGTGCACACTTTATTAATCCCAAAACTGGCCAAATATTAGAAGAAAGTTGCAAATGGTTTCCTATTCATTGGTGTAGGAATGAAGAAATGTCCCAAATTTTTTTTGGCATAGATGGTACATGGTCTTCGATGACCGGCCATGCAACAATGATGAGGTACCACAATATTTCTTGAGGAAACTCCATTGCGAGTTCATCCTTAAGAAGATTCCCAATTATTTTGACATTCATGAATTCTAGGGTAGAGGTGGTGGCTCTACCCAAGATAGACCCAGGGCTCAACGAGACGAAACCTGTGTGTCTGTACCCCTGTTGAGGTTAGAATGTAGGTCACTCCCTTCAGCTTTGAAGGAGAGTGTTGAGGTGGAGACATTACATTCATTGACTACTCTCACCCAAACTCTATCACAGCATGCTAATGATCTTACCCAGGCTGATGAGGGTGAGAGCAGTAGGTATCATGTGTTCCCACATTTGTGCAATTCATGTGGGAACCTATGTGATTATGGGATGCAGGATGCACGATAGGACTTTTGGTAGGATGCTACAAGAGCAGCATCTAATGATGGAGACATCCATATTGGATGAGATTGTTCTCACCGATGATATCTTACAGACTACATTTGGTATTGACTCTCAGGGAATTTGTTACAAGTTTCATCTTGATTTAATATATTGTTATTTGAAATTTGTAATTAATTTTATATGATTATCTATATTATAAGTCAAAAATAACATGTATGTAATTGTCTGCGTAATGAAATTCTAGGGCCAGAGTCTTCATCTTGCCTCCGCTAGATGTCCATTAGAGGGTTATGAGAGGAGGTCAAGTCAGTAGGTATGTAATTTATCACATGATCACAATTATTGTAGATATATCAATGGTAATATTATTTTGTGACAATTTGATGATTTCAATAGTCATCGACACCTTCATGGTTTCCTTGGTCCCCTGGACACAAATCCACCACTTTTATGGAGGTAAATTTAACCATTTCTAATCATTATGCATTTTAAAAATAATGTTATGTATTTATTTTGGTTGAATAATCTTGAACTTGAATTTTAGATGCTGAATGTGGAGAATCCTCATCATCTTCATGAGTCAACGCAGATAGGCATTGCTGCAGCCATTATGTCTTCAAATCCTTTGACCGAGGTATGAGCCAATAACATGAAAATGTCATAATTTTGTATTTGTTGTTTTATCTCATGTCATTTGATGTAGATAAATGATATTTATGTTTAGTTAATTTTGCTTCTTGATGCTTCTCACAAGAGGTCACAACTCTAGCCCATCTAACTACGGACAAAGAAGCTAGAGACAAGATGATGGAGAGTGATCATCAGATGGTGGTAAGTGATTTATTACATATTTGATGTTATATATTTCATGTACTTTTTCTATAGTAATGTGCATATTGTTTGATTGTATTAACAAGTGGGCCTGCATGATCTTGAATTGTCAAAGAGGTCTACTCAACAGGAGAGAGAAGATGAGTCATAGATTGGCTCTCCATCTTCATGGTCAAGCAAGGGCCACCGATTATTTCATAAATTCCATAGGAAACTAGTTTTTGGGACATTTTTTGTATGCCTAGATGGCTTTGTATGTACATACTTTTGTATACATTACCGATGTATATTTTTGGATATATGGTTGAATGGCTTTGTTTGGACATGCCTACATGGCTTTGTATGTAAACTAGATGTTATGTTCATGACATTATGTATATGATAGTTTATATTAAATATTTAATATGATGATCAATTATTGTTACAGGAATTTGGTTTGACACATGCCAATTGCATTTGCTTGAAAGTAAGTTATAAAACATTTTCAAATAATCCATTTTGTGCATATATTGCAATCAATGCATTCTGTGGGACTGTGCATTTCTTTGAGGCATCATTTCAAATAGCTCATGTGCCTTGTCTATGCTTCCACATTTTCCATCCATGTCTACAAGGGCAGCTGCAAATACAATACATGTGGCAAAATTCCTATACATTTATGATTTGATGGTTGTCCACACCATGTTCCCCAGATCCCATTCTGGAATAGGCAAGGAGGAAGTTGGATAAGGTTGTGCAATTTGGTTTTAGACATGCCAAAATTTGTGTTTGGTTGAAATTTACTTTTGTGCATTTGCTTAATAGTTTTTAAAGCATTATGAAAAAATCCATTTCGTGCATATCTTGCAATCATTACATTCCATGAGACAACATTTCTTTGAGGCATCATGTCAAACAATTCACGTTTATTGTATATGCTTCCACACTTTGCATACATGTCTTGCAAGGTACTTACAACTACAAAATTTGACAAAATTCTTATATCCTTTATGCTTTCATGGATGTCTATACCGTGTTCCAAAGATACCACTTCTAAGGTTTTTGGAAATTGGCTTTACGTGCTCGCCAATTGTATTTTCTTGAAACTTTCTAAAGGCTTATAAAAAAATCCATTAAATGTTCATATCTTGCAATCATTGCATTCCATGAGGCGACATTTCTTTGAGGCATCATGCCAAATAGTTCACATGCCTTGTCTATGCTTCCACACTTTGCATACATGTCTCTGAGGGCAGTTGCAACTACAACATCTAACAAAATTCCCATATGTTTTATCCTTTGATGGATGTCCATTTTGGCATAGGCAAGGAGGATACTGGCTAAGGTTGTGGAATTTTGCTTTACACTTGCCAATCGCATTTGCTTGAAAGTTTCTAAAGCCTTATCAAAAAATCCATTTTGTTCATATCTTGCAATCATTGCATTCAATGAGGCAACATTTCTTTGGGGCATCATGTCAAACAGTTCACGTGCCTTATCTATGCTTCCACACTTTGCATACATGTCTACAAGGGCAGCTACAAAATTACAACATGTGACAAATTTCCTATATCCTTTATGCTTTGATGGTTGTCCATACATTGTTCCAAACAATCTATTTTGGTGGATGTCCATACCCTATTCCAAAGATCCCATTTTGGAATTTACACCTGTCAATTGCTTTTTCTTGTATGTTTCTATAGCCTTATCAAAAAATCCATTTTATGCATATCCTGCAATCATGGCATTCCATGAGACCACATTTATTTGAGGCATCATGTCAAACAATTCACTTTTCTTATCTATGCTTTGACATTTTACATATATGTCTTCTAGGTCAGTTGCAACTACAACATCTATCGAAATTCCCTTATCCTTTATGCTTTGATGGATGTCCATGTACCATGTTCCAAAGATCTCAGTTTGACATCGACAAAGAGGATGCAATCAAAGGTTGTGGAATTTGGATTTACACCCACCTATTTCTTTTTCTTGAAAGTTTCTAAAGCCATATCAACAAATCCATTTTGTGCATATCCTACAATAATGGCATGTTCCATGAGACCACATTTCTTTGAGTCATCATTTCATGCAAGTACACTATTTGATAAAATTACCATATGCTTCCACACTTTGCATACATAGTTGTTGTACTAGACTCTTTTTGTATCCTATCAAATAGTTCACTTGCCTTGTCTATGCTTCCACATTTTGCATACATCCTGATAGAATAGACCTTGTAGATGTATGTAGCATCATGATGGATCCTGATGGAGAAGTTGACCTTTTTGATGTGTTGTTTGGTAGCAGACCTTTGTTTGTTGATGATTATAGACTTGGAGGCAGCAACTTTATGATCCTCTTGCAGTGTCAGACTTGTAGGCTTGATAGATTCTCTTGCATATGTGTTGTTGCAGATTGCAGTGTTGTTGTAGTTCTATGTTGGCATGGTTTCTCACTAAGTTGACTAATTTGGATTAATGGTACATGTTCCATGGAGTGGCTCTATGCAACTCGTTCTTTTGTATTGCTTGGTCTAGAATATTGAGGTTGTTTGTTGCTGCAATAAAAAGTAGCATTTGTTCATTCATTTGAAGCAACATTGGAAATTGAATTTAAAGTTAGCCAAGGAGGTATTATCTAGTGACAGTGATCATAGTGTTGTCTGTCAAGTGTGACAACACTCCACACTAAAATGCATAATATTAAGGAGTAATCTAATTTTTATGTGCTTTCACATTTTGGAGTGATAGTGGTTTGGTCATCTTTTATGCATTGCAAATTGAATCAGTTTATAGTTCTTGTTTATATATATATATATATATATATATAATGTTGCTCTTTTGTACCAGTTTATAGTTGTTGCAAATCTATTAGTTACATAGTTTGAACATGTTAAACATATATAATATGATGCATATCCATTAGTTACATAGTTTTAGTTTATTACACAGAGAGGATGTAGTCAAAGGTTGTGGATTTTAGCTTTACACCCACCAATTGGTTTTGCTTGAAAGTTTCTGAAGCCTTATTGACAAATCCATTATTTTCATATCCTGCAACCATACCATTCCATGAGACCACACTTATTTGAGGCATCATGTCAAACAGTTCACTCACCTTTTCTATGCTTCCACATTTTGCGTACATGTCTTCTAGGGCAATTACAACTACAACATTTTTCAAAATTCCAATAGACCACATTTTTTTGAGGCATCATTCAATATTGCAACTACAACATTTGATAAAATTCCCATATGCATTTTGTAAGAATACATGAGATACTATATATTTATATATGATCACCCTAATTAGTAAGAATTAATAAGAAAGAAGCATAATGGCAATAATTAGCATTCAAGGATTTCTAATGAAGACCTAGGATTTGGGTGCCAATGACAACTCACCAAACCCTCGGATCAATCTTTATAAATGAAGAGATTTTATGATTTAGACTAATACATATGCTTGGGTATTTCATGATCATATTGAGATCTAATCATTGCTTTGTTTCCTGTAGGGTTTGTTTCCATGCTTCTAATCATAATAATCAAGGTTATGGGACAGCAAGGTTATGGAATAGCTCTTCTCATGTCATATGAGGAGATCATGGTCACAATACCATGAAGATGTTGTGAATTTCAACAACAAATTTCCATCTTTCCAAACCCTACCATTGTATACAATTAAGAAGGCACAAAACAATCAAAAGCATGGACGGTCAAGGGACTATCATGAAATCATAAGGTTGTTATCCATAGGGGGATTGCCTTGAAAGATGTATGACCATGCTCAATTGCTCCTTATCAAGGCCATGATGTGTCAAAAAGGTGAAGTTACTAGTGAATGTGAGAAGTCAATTTCAAAGAAGGTTTCAAAAGAGTATCTGCTACTGTCATAGTCATGAAAGACTATCATTATGCCATCTTAGAGACATTATGACACAAGGAATCGCCATGAAAATGAGGTTGAGGAGTTTTCTTAGGGTGTGAGGGGTAATCAAAGGGATTTCAAGGATGATCAAATACTAAAAGAAAGGATTTTTCCATGATCTTTTTTTAGGACTGTTACAATCATGAACAACCATCAAGGTCCTAAGAGTATTTACTAATCATCATACCATTATTCACATTTTAGCACTGTCAACAAAGTTTCTAAAGTCTTTTCAACAAATCCATTTTTTGCATATCTTGCAATCATTACATCCCATGAGAGGACATCTCTTTGTGGTGTTGTATGATCAAACAGTCCACGTGCCTTGTCTATGCTTCCACACTTTACATACATGGCTACAAGGGTAGCAACAATTACAACATTTGGCAAAATTCCTATATCCTTTATGCTTTGATGGTTGTCCATAACATGTTCCAAAGATCCTAATTTGGAGGATGTTGGCAAAGGTTGTAGAATTTGGCTTTATACATGCTAATTGCATTTTCTTTAAAGTTTCTAAAGCCTTTTCAACAAATCCATTTTTTGCATATCTTGCAATCATTGCATTCCATGATAGAAGATCTCTTTGAGGTGTTAGGTCAAGCAATTGACATGCCTTGTCTATACTTCCACACATTAAATACATGTCTACAAGGGCAACTACAAATACAATATCTAACAAAATTCTAGTATCCTTTATGCTTTGAGGTGTTAGGTCAACCGTCCATGTGCCTTGTCTATGCTTCCACAATTTGCATACATGTCTACAAGGGCAGCAACAATTACAACATCTGGCAAAATTCATATATCCTTTATGCTTTGATGGTTGTCCATACCATGTTCCAAAGATCCTAATTTGGAGGATGCTGGCAAAGGTTGTGGAATTTGTCTTTACACATGCCAATTGCATTTGCTCGAAAGTTTCTAAAGCCTTTTCAACAAATCCATTTTTTTGCATATCTTGCAATCATTGCATTTCATGACAGAAGATCTCTTTGAGGTGTTAGGTCAAACAATTGACATTCCTTGGGTGCTAAATAGGACCATTCCTAGCCTAAACATACCCATTTGAATGTGTTGGAACTGTCAATTTGGTTGCATCAGGAGCAGGATGAAAGTTACATCCCTTTGCAACTTTACATTACCTCCTTCTGGTGATTTTGGGGGCAAAAAAAACCTTTCACCACAAGCAAATGCCTCAGATATATCCAAAACTGAGAGAGGTTATTGTAGATGGGTTCTATGTGATCACATTTCCTCAAATGGAATGTTTCTAAGTGTCATGGTTTTCGAGTAACAACTCGTCAAAGATTGCTGCCTTTTTGCACTTTGGACTCTTTAGGGATATCATCAGTACAATGTAGCTTGAATTGTTTCAACATGTTTGGGTGCAAAACATGACCATGCCTAGCCTAAATATACCCATCGGGATGCGTTAGAACTATCAGTTTGGTTGCATCAAGAGCAGGATGAAAGTTACACCCCTTTGCAACTTTACACTACCTTCTTCTAACGATTTTGGGGCAGCAGAAAACCTTTCACCATGGTCGAATGCCTCATAGATATCAAAAACTGAGAGAGGTTATTTTAGATGGGTTCTACATGATCACATTGCCTCAGAAAAAATGTTTCTAAGTGTCATGGTTTCTGAGTAACAACTCATGAAAGATTGCTACCTTTTTGCACTTTGGACTCTTCAGGGATATCGCCAGTACAATGTAGCTTGAACTATTTCAGCATGTTTGGGTGCAAAACAGGACCATACCTTGCCTAAACGTACCCATCTAGATGCGTTGGTACTGTCAATTTGGTCGCATTAGGAGTAGGATGAAAGTTACACCCCTTCGCAACTTTACACAACCTCCTTTTGACGATTTTGGGGGCAACAGAAAACCTTTCACCACGGTCAAATGCCTTAGAGATATCAAAAACTAAGAGAGGTTATTGTAGAGGGGTTCTACATGATTGTGTTTCCTTAGACAAAATGTTTTAAAGTGTCACAGCTTATGAGTAACAACTTGTCAAAGATTGTTGCATTTTTGCACTTTGGACTCTTTAGGGATATCATATGTACAATGTAGCTCGAACTATTTTGGTATGTTTGGGTGCAAAACATGACCATGCCTAGCCTAAATGTACCCATCCAGATGCGTTGGAACTATCAGTTTGGTCGCATCAGGAGCAGGATGAAAGTTACACCCCTTTACAACTTTACACTATCTCCTTCTGACGATTTTGGGGGTAGCAAAAAACCTTTCACCATGGGAAAATGCCTTAGGGATATCAAAAATTGAGAGATTTTATTGTAGAGGGGTTCTACATGATCATGTTGCCTTAGACGAAATGTTTCTAATTGTCACAGTTTTTGAGAAACAACTCTTTAAAGATTGCTACCTTTTTGCACTTTGGACTCTTCAGGGATATTTCTAGTACAATGTAGTTTGAACTATTTCGGCATGTTTGGGTGTAAAAAAGGACCATGCCTATGTTAAATGTACCCATCTAGACATGTTAGAATTGACAGTTTGGTCACATCAGGAGCAGGACAAAAGTTACACCCCTTTGCAACTTTACACTACCTCCTTCTGACAATTTTGGGGGCAGCAGAAAACCTTTCACCATGGTTGAACGCCTCAGAGATATAAAAAATTGAGAGAGGTTATTGTAGAGGGGTTCTACATGATCGTATTTCCTCAAACAAAATGTTTCAAAGTGTCATGGTTTCTAAGTAACATCTTGTCAAAGATTGCTACCTTTTTGCACTTTGGACTCTTCAGGGACTTTGCCCGTAGCCTACTGCCCCGAATGGTTGGAGTGCTTGGCACATAAAATGAGACCTCCCCTGGCATTTACCCACCCACCCTGACATGTTGGCAGAGTTCATTTGGTCGCACAACCCATGGAATGCAAAATGTCACTCCTAGCACCTGTCCACTACATGAAACTAAAGTATTTTACAAGAATGCATTTGATTTTGACACGGTCAAATGGATTGGAGTTGACCAAAACCGAGAGAGGTTATTGTGGATGGACCCCACATGCACCTGTATGTCCAAATGAAACATTCCCAGCTGCCACAAATTCTGAGAACTACTCCGTCAAAGTTTGACAATTTTTTCATCTTAGGGATCTTAAGGGACTCTGTTGGTAGCCTACTGCCCCAAATGACTGGGGTGCTTGGCACACAAAATGAGACCTCCCCTGGCATTTAATGCCCACCCCGATGTGTTGGTGAAGTATGTTCGGCCCCACGAGCTATGGAATGCAAACAAAGAAGAATGAAGACATGAACAAACTCCTGTCATGAGAAAGAACCACAACCCAATCCAACTCCTGAAAGCATGACATGTTATGATGAAGAACCACAACCAAATCCAATGATCCAATGGCATGAACCGATGACAAGCAATTATGTCCTACTATTGTAACATGATAAACATGAATGTTATGAACTAACATCCTAACCCTGTGACATCAATCTTGATATGACATGAGTGAAACATGAGTGAACAGGATTAAGACCAATAAGGATCAACTTCATCTATCACTTGGATCTAACCCCATGAAGCATAACATGATGATGATGTAAAAATCAAATATATACCATAGAAAACAAATCAAACCAATCATGAGGCCTTCACTGCTCAAGTTCATACCATTGCTTGAGTGAGATCTTCACTATTCAAGTTCATGCCTTGTCTTGAAGCACTACAACTCTGTGCATCACATCACATACTCTATGAAGAAGTAAGTGTCTTTATATCACAAAACCCAACAACATATCCTGAAATCATAATGGTATCATTAAACAATAGACAACCAATAGACCTGCACAATTATGCATTCCTTATTTTCAAGCAAATGTAATTGACACATGTAAAACCAAATACATGTAAGGATAATTGATCATCATATTAAATATTTAATATAAACTGTCATATACATAATGACATGAACATAACATTTAGTTTACATACAAAGCCATATGGGCATGTCCAAACAAAGCCATACAGGCATATATACAAAAATATACTTCGGTAATGTATACAAAAGTATGTACATACAAAGCCATCTAGGCATACAAAAAATATCCCAAAAACTAGTTTCCTATGGACTTTTATACAAATAATCATCTTCTCTCTGTCGTCGAGTAGACCTCTTCGACAGTTCAAGTTCATGTAGGCCCACCTGTTAATACAATCAAACAATATGCACATTACTATAGAAAATGTACATGAAATATATATATAATCAAACAAAGTACAAGTAACCATCTAGGAAAGTTTTATGCATACTTACAAATTAATCCAACGAACCATCTGGGTCTTCTCTACTCTTTATTGTGTCAAGTATTGCCTCATGGTCAGACTCACACACCTTCCACAAGGTCTTGTTCAAATGTCTACCTTGATATTGTATCAAATGAACATTGGTTGCCACGATAAGGTTCAAGTAATGAAGAATCTTCCGATGCGGGTCAAAGTCTTGAAATAGCCAAACATTAACACTCTTATGTGGGTACCTCTAAGCCATGTTTCAATAACAACCACTGAGCCTGTAGGGTATTCAATGTTTTCTCCATTTATAACTGGGGCCTCCAATTTCTTTTTGGCCTCAACACGACGACACAAGTAATAATAAATTCCCTCTTCATTATCTTCATTTGCAATAACTACATAAACATGCCCTACAATGATATGTGCAACAAATTAGATGAAATTAGTCAACATTACAAAAAAACTACAAATTAAGATAACATTAGGATTTATTTTAAAAACTATGCAAGTAGATATATTACCTGGTTGAACTAGATCTGATATGTGGTCAAAGTCAACTGATGATTCCATCTATGTTAGTTCCAATGCCATTGGGGGTCGATACGTGTTAAGTGGGCTAAGATAACTTAACCACCATTCGTCAACCCACTCCTTTGACTCACACTCATTCCAAGCTTGAATTGTACATGAAGAACAAAAGCATGCCATCTTCCACATATGGATACTCCATGAACCTGCAATTGAGCTTTTGAAAGAGTGTAGCTCACTTGATCCTATCAGTGTACAATAGCCTCCATATGGTGCAATGTTAGTATCATCTATCAACCAAAAAAATCTATGAATTGAAGACTTACCTTCATTACCTGGACCCATCGAAGCATTGCACCACTCGATGATTGATTTTGCATCTGTCAACTTTGCATTGTCTTTATACTTTAAGTCTTCTTGTGCTATGACTCTTTTGATACATGCTCCTACACCATCTTGCTCCCCTTTTCCATGCTTGACCTCACAAAAGTTACACATATTCTAAACACCTATAATATTATGCCTCTTGCTCAACCAATAGAAATTCTACGAGTTCTTGAATTGTGATGCACAGTTGTCTAACCATATGATATGGTCACTGAATGATATGCCCCTTCTAGCCAAATCATTGTAGAACACCTGAAAGCAACCTTGCACGAGCTTCATGGAATGCATGTGATCATCACTTATATAAAAATGATACTCCTTATGATCTTTTTGTCATCCTTTGTACTATCATTCACATGAATGAATGCAATGTGCACAAATATAGAAACCTGTGTCGAGTTGTAATATTGGGATTGCACCTCATGCTATGGCTATACACTATAGTTCTCTATAAAGTCAATGATTGAAATGATGCTACCAACTAGAAATATGTCCCTGCATAACTTGAATTGTAAGTCCAACTATCAAGCTTTATGGGCATGCCTTACATACTCATAGACTATATTGTCACAAAATATAGACATAAACTGATACACTAGAATATTTTGAATGACATATTCACACCTCTTTGCTTCTTTACCATCTTTTGTATTGTATGTCACTATTTTATACTTGCCGAACTCTACTAGTTCATTTCCAACCCCATGTGTTCTTTCCATATGTTCACATATTGGTATACATTGCAAGCCACTGCAATGCTGACATGTGCCATCCAAGCATAATTTCCTGTAGAATATTTGACCTTCCTCTTTGTCACATAAAATTATTGATATGAAGACTCTTGAAGTAGTTAGTGGGGCATGTATTCCACAATCCTACAAAACATTGTTAGTATGCAAATCTAAACATATAGACCAATAAACATCAAAATGGTTAGAAAATTCAATAGGTAATCTACAACAACAAGTAGTGCATTTGCGATTTATTTTGACATAGAAAGGTTTTAGCATTTCAAAATATCTTTGAGAAATTTTAATTTGAGGATACATCTCTAGAAATTTACCAAAACATTGTGTTTGAGTAATATCCAAAAAATGCATTGGGTGTGGCTCACAGTTTCTACTACCGATTCTTCTTCTTACCACATCCCTTTGATTCGGAGATACCCTTGTGTAATTCTTCCAAAAGTCTTCAGTTAGTGATCTCAAAGCTTCAACAACAACTTTGTCTTTCCATGGGAGTCTCCCAGAGAATGCCCACAATTCATTAGTGTTTGGGTCCTCAACTCTTTCACGTTTTCCAATGACTCTCATTAGAGTTTTCCTACTTATTTTCAATGCTTGACTTGTCTTTCTAATGAGGCGAGTTTTTTTTGTTTGTTGGCTTACTATTGTCGATGTAATGATACGTCATGTGAAATTATTATCCTTGGTGCATGAGGTGGAACCAACACTCTCATATGCACTCATTAGATTCTTGACAATTGATTTTTCACTTGAGGCATTTGATGTTCTTAGGCCAAGAATCTTCATAGTGGGCCTAAATTTCAGATTTCTCATTAATTCAACAAAGATTTAACATCTTCCGGTTTCATTTAAATTTTCAAAGAATAATTTCCATATCTTATTCACATATCTTTGGCAAGTGCACATGGGAATCTTATCCTACATGGGCTTCAATACATTCTCATCAGTATCGATTAGAAACTTAGGCTTCCTATGCAAAATTCTAGGAGGCATTTTAATTGGTAAAGTAGATTCAACATTAGGAATTTCTTCAATATTTACTTGAGATGGGATGGATGATGTACCTTCAATTGGAGGTGAAAAAGATTAAAATGACATACCTTCAACTTGACGTGTGAATGATGGCGTAGAAAATGAAAATGTAGATGTACCTTCTACTTCACCTGTGAAAGCTTGAGTGTCTCCAATTCGAGAAGATAATGATGGTGTTCCTTCAACTTGACCTGTGAATGATGGAGTGCCTCCAACTTGGAGATTCACTTTCCTCATTGAATGGAGGTTTTGCATTTTTTCCCTTTGTGCCACCAATTCCATCTCTCTTAGCTTCATTAGATGTGTCATGTTCCTCTTCAATTGGCAATGGTGGAATGTCTTCTTGTATGGAACTTGACAATTTCCTACTTTCCTCAATTCACCTTATTCTTTATCTTTTCCTCTCATTCTTAGCTTCATGCTCTTCTGGTGTTAGATTCTTTGCTCATTTCCTCAGCATGATGATGATTTCTACAAGCATGATGAATAAGACAATGATAATTAGAACCTTTATAATGACAATGAATAATGATCACAATGAAAAAATATAAAATAAGTTATCATGTTTGGTGATTTGCATCACTTTAGGAGCTCCAATTTCATGAAATTCATCGCTGTCCTTGTTTATTAAGATATGATATACCATGGTCAAAGTTAAATCATAAATAGGACAAAAATCATTAAAAGATATGATAGACCAAAAAATTGTCCCAAAAAGCACTCAAATTCCTTGAATTAACAACATCAAGATCATGAGAAAACTCCCCTAATTCTTGCTTATGTTCATGTGTGAGCATTTCTTGGGCTAGGGAAGTATCATGGAGGTCTCTAAAATAATTTTGAACTCATATAAATGCACAAATATCATGCACCTCCCCTTGTGGTGAAAGACTAGATTGATTTCTACCCATTTTCTCAACCAAATCAGCAACTTGTTCTTCATGTTCATGGCTGTTGTAGGTTTGATAAAAAATCATTTTTATGATGCCCAGGTTGTCCTAGACATGAATAAGTTTCATAAATTATGAAAAATCATTCTGTAGTTCATTTTCTTGACCCATGAAAAAAGTTATAACCGCTGTCCCCAAGTCTAGAGGAAGACGTGTGAAGTAGTTTCAATGGGGCATGGGTAATTAATTAAACCCTAACTGTGAAGAATATCATTATGAATAAAAGAGGAATGTGGATCTGGGAGGTCATCAAGATGTTATCTTAGTAAGGATAATCATTATGAGGACTAAATATATTGCATGCTATTAAAGTATTTGTCTAAGCTCTAAAATGAGAACAATTATACATGGCTCGTGGAACTGTCAACAAATCTGCTATGAATGTCATCCTCTAAACCTCCAATCCTATTTCAAAATGAAGATGGGGATTGTATTAAGTGTTTAATAGACTATTATGATGTGATTAAAACTCACACATGCTATCATTAAGGTGTCAGTCATAATAATTACAGTTGGTAGGTATTTATGTTAGCATGTTACAATAAAGAATTGCCAACAACCATAGGATAGTCCCTAGATGACTGTCATTAACCCTCACAATTGTCATGATACATTTACCCAAGGTGAGCCTATTTAGCATTAGGGAATTAACCAACATGATCATAAGGTGAGCCTATTTATCTCTCATTTGATGGTTTATCAAGGGAAGATCACCTATTATTATCCATGAGACTGATGTTGCCCACTATGCACATGATAACTATTCACCAACATTGTCAATCAAAAGATAATCCAATCTACATTTTCTTCTTAAATTAGACCTACCTTAGTGACCTAAGTGATGAATGTGCAAGGATAGTGATAGGAAGGGAATATTTTTATGGGGATGAGAGGATTTTGTGATGGGGGTGATGGGAATTTTTAACTAGTGACTGCAAACACCTTGTCTATATGGAATTGACAAAACAATGGCAATATTGTGTATATTTTGCACCCTAATTTCTATTTCAAGTAAATAAGAAGTTAGTTTTTACTACAGGGGAGGGCTTCATATAGGGTATTTGGAATAAAACCATAGCCTCAATCTCAAATTTGATTGCGAAAGACAACCTATCAAAATTCCATGATTTGGACTGTCCTAAGCAACATTTTGAAATTGTTTAGCAAATTGTCAATACCCTATCTATGAATAAATCTCTCCACACCTCAAGATTATTCTAGTGAAGTATGGATCAAGTGACTCATGAGATCCTACAAGCTTGTGAAATAAGGAAGAAGACTATCTTAATTAAGAAGAGATGTCATTCAGCTACTCCCTAGTCATGCCTTAATTGTCACAACAATGGCAAAAAGGAAGACAATCTCATGAAATATGTTGTGAATAGTAGTGACAAAATTATGCTTTGGATTAGTGTAGAGGGTGAAGAAGGGATATCAAGACACAATTATTAAAGTCAAGGCTCATTAATATGGCAATGCCAAACTTAAGTAGATAATCATGTGCATAAGCTAAATTGTCATAAAAGCCACTATGAAGAAGGAGACAATCTGCTATCATAACCAACACTTAGGATAATCATGAATAGGTACAAATGCCTTGCTTAGGAGTGTTGTTGATATTTTCAATGAGAATGAAGGTGAGGATGGGTGTTGTAGAAAGATATCCTAGACAAGTTCATCGCATGGAGACATGATTGTCATATTCAGATGCAAATATGACTGTCATAGCTATGAGGGCAGTCATAACAATCCTAACTATCTAAGACTATCACACCTAATTCTAAAGACAACCATTATTGTTGATGACTTCATGCACATGATAATAAATTTATTCGTAAGGTTCTAAGGGGATTATTTTAGAGATTTTTCAATACAGACAAAAGGTGAAAGTTTGAAGAAGTTTGACCAAGTGCTCATAAAGGATTGTCATGCCATAACTATTTATTCAAAAGGATAGACATATTCATAAAATTTGGATTGAGTTTGATTTCATTTGAGGTGGTGTGATGGAGTTTAATTATGTTCAATAAGTTTCACATATGAATGTCCTAACACTGCAAACCATTGAAATACACATGAAGGAAATCTAAATTTCTAAAATACATAGTATGCAATTTAGAGAGTAGTCCTAGGGATAGCCATCTAGGGTTATTGAGATTAGATAATTATGGAATTATGAAGCCACTATGACATGATGAATTATACGAATCATGAAGACAATGATGGAGATCCATGGAGAAAACCAAGGAGGACAAGATAAGACACCAAATTTGTGAAGTTACCAATGGCAACAAATATACCACCTAGCTATCCTTAACTAATCCATGATTGTAAATGGATGTATTTTGGCTTCTATTGACTAAAAGTGACTTATTTATGATGAATATAATGCTCAAAATTGTTTCTTGTATGTCTAAGAAGTTGGAAACAAGTGGACATTAGCTAGAGCTATCTTGGAAACATGAATATTTGGAGACATACCTAGGATTGTCATAAAAATCATTAGACTAATCTCTGTAATTTAGGGTATTGAAATGTATATAGTCGATCAAGGTAACCACCATCATGTGCTAACAAAGGACAATTAGGAAATTTTGAAATATTATTGTGTCATGTGCATACAAATCATCATGAATAGGTGCATAAGGAATGTCCTAGCCCAAGACACTAAAGAGGTCTCCACATCCTCCAACCTTCTCCAAGAGAATTCATACTATGAAACATGCATGGAGATGTTATCAAAAGGACACCTAACAATTATGTCTAAATGATCAATAGAAACAAGTAGGATTGTCATAATAGGGGTCATAGGATAGTCTAAGATTCAAGCCATTGCATGGTTCTATTGAATGAATCATTATGCATATTAAGGAATAAATCCTTCTATATCATCCTAGGGCAAAAATTAAGAGTCTTCCAGAATCAATTTTGGCTCCATTGATCATGAATATGAGTATGACAAACAAATGTTCACTAAAATTATTTTATGAAGTACTTGATATTGTTTTTCTCCTGTATAGCTGAAAATAGGTGAAATGAAGGCATGAAGGGCCGAAATAAGGTGGAAACATGAGGAATTTAGAGTCTCTTTGACTAAACTAACTGGTATACCTAGACACATATATCTTAGAACATAAAGAACATAGAGAACATAAAGACATAAAGACATAAAGAACATAAGAACACACACACACACACACACACACACACACACACATATATATATATATATATATATATATATATATATATATATATATATATGAATTAAAATGGACATAAGTTGAACATACCTTAGAATTCGATATTGCAATTGACCAATTCTCCAAAATATGGCTTCAAAATCCTCAAATTCTTCTTTTTTACAAGATTGATTATGAATTCTATATAACTCTAGAATAGGATTAGTAAAATTTATGGAAAAAATAAACATATATCATCAAATTCAATCTATATATCAATGGTAATTAGCTTTGAAACAATATCACACATGAAACATGAAACTTTCAGTTTAAATAATCAAATTTTCTCCAAAAACATGCAAAATTAGTTCTTCTACATTGAAAAAACAAAAAAGGTGGTGGATTGATATAAAAATGATTCTCAATAAGTCAAACAACATGAAAAGCATTTTCTTGTCCGATATACTACATGAAAAGTAGGAATAACAGTCATGTGGGGTCTGAAACATTGATCCCATATGGTTTTTTTTCCATTTTTCATGCTTCCCAGAATGCGCTCGCGTTCATGAAAACATAAAGCTTCATTCATGCAAAAATCATAACCTTCTCAATGTTGGTGCCGAAATCATCATCTAGGATGTCATGCTATCACATAAAATATATTGTAACTATGCCTGTAGTGCGTCAAATAGGTAATCAACTGACAGTCCAAGAGTATCCCTAGACTCGAATATCCATGTGGTTTGTGAAATAGAACTTGTCTATACTAGGAGGGACAAATGTAACCTTTTATCTACATGGGAGAGTATCTCTCTCTCTTTATTTCTCTGTCCTATATATAGAGAGGAACTGGGAGACATGGAAAGATAGAGAGGGACATGGACATGGATATGGAGAGAGCCTGGGGACATCCAAAAAGAGATGGAGAGATAGAGATAGAGTTAGAGAAAGGAAAAAATATAGAAAGAGGGGAAAATAGAGAGATAGAGAGGGATAGGTGGAGATAGAGATGGGGAGAGGGAGAGAGGGGGATTGAGATAGAAAAAGGGGTTTATAGAGGGAGAAAGATAGATATATATATATAGAGAGAGGGGAGATATAGGGAGATAGATCTAGAAAGGGAGAGATAGATAGGGAAATACAGAGAGAGAGGTAGAGAGGGATATATTAAGAGATAGGGTTATACGAATAGATAGAGATAGGGAAAGAGATGGAGAGATGTAGGGAGAGAGATATCAAGAGGTAGAGGGATGGGGGAGAGATAGAGAGGAGAGAGAGGTAGTGAGGGATAGATTAAAAGATAGGGATCCATATGTCCAGAGAGATAGAGATAGGGAAAGAGATCAAGAGATACAACTTCTAGAGACATAGGGAGATTGATTTGAGGTAGAGGGATTGGGAGAATGATAGAGAGGGGGAGTGAGATAGTGGGGGAGGGAGAGATAGAGAGGTAGAGTTAGAGAAAGGGGATTGAAAGAGAGAGCAAGATAGAGAGATAGGGAGAGAGAGAGAGAGGTAGGTATAGTTAGAGAGAGGGATAGAGGAGACAGAGATATCTCTCCCAGGCTTGGTCTCCTCTATATCTCCCTATTCTCCTCTCTACCTAAACCATAAACCTAAACCTCTAAACCTTAACCCCTAACCCCAAAACCCTAAACCCTAAACCCTAACCCCTAACTCCTAAAGCCTAAAAATGAGCAACCCTAAACCCCTAAACCATAAAATCTGGAAGCAACCTTAAAAGTCTATCTCCATATCTCTCCCAATCTCTATTGGTCCCCTCGCTCTATCTCTCTCTAAACCCTAAACCCTAACCCCTAAACTCAAGCAACCCTAAAACCATAACCTCTAAAAACTAAACACTAACCCCTAAACCCTAAACTCGAGCATCCCTAAACCCTAAACCCTATTTACTTGAACAACCCTAAACTTAAGTAAACCTCAAAAAATGCCCCTAACCCCTAAACCCTAAACTCGAGCAACCAGGATAAACACCTAAATGTATATAGTTCGATAGGGAATGATGGAGGATCAATGGGAAATGGATGTAGAATTCTTGGATCTTGATTAAATCATTATCCTCATTAGGATGTGATTTGATAGGATCCAAGTTATCTGTTTGATTATCTATGTTTTCTTGGGGACCAAGTGTCTCATCATAGGATATTGATGGATAATGAATAGGACTAGCATAGGATGATGGATAGGGCTAATGGGATGATGGATAGGACTGATGTGGGTTACTTGTTCATGGATAAGATCTTGATCATAGATAATATCTTGATCATGTAGGGAGGATAAGCATGGATAGCACAATATTAGATATGGATAGGGTAAGTGGGGATGCATTGATATTCATTAGATTGGGGAGTAAGAGGTGGTGATGGGGGTTCACTAGGAGATTTTGGAGGATCAATGATGGGATTGATGTAGATGGGTTGAGCATGAGATGGTAAGGGATCCGGAACATGGGATTAGATGCGATGTTTAGATTTTGATTAGGATGGGTGGTTGGTGTTTCCACATGCTTTGGACTAGGCTCTTAACATGGCTATTGGGTTTCTTAGATGGATGTGATGGGTTCTTCAATGGGATCAATAATCTTTGGATGTTTGACAACATGGCTACATGATGGGGTTTGACTTGGACTTATGGTAGGAGACTCTTCAATGAAATGGATGGACATAGGAGTGGATGATGGTGTTGGAGTGGTAGGTCCATATTATTAGGAGGTTCTTTGTTACTTGCTCAAGGATAGGAATTTGCTTGTACATGATGTTTTTTTAAGATTCCTTGCCAATTGTCCTTGGGTGACATCCTTCATGGCTTCATGGGTTGATGGACTAGGCTATGCATATTTTTGATGGACAATGATGGAAGATGGTGTGGGGTTAGGATTAGGATCAAGTGAATGGATATAGGAGGGGATGGATTGGGATTGGGAGTGTTAGAGGGAGAGAAATAGAGAGTGTAAGAGGGTAGGAGGTAGATACGGGAAGGAAGAAGAGAGTGAGAGAGAGGGTAGGAAGTAGAGAGGGGACGGAAGCAGAGACTGAGAGAGAGGGTAGGAGGTAGAGAGGGGAGGGAAGTAGAGAGTGAGAGAGAGGGGGGAGAAAAGAGTGAAAGAGAAGGTAGGAGGTAGAGAGAGGAGGGAAGCAGAGACTCAGAAAGAGGGTAGGAGGTAGATAGGGGAGGGAAGTAGAGAGTGAGAGAGAGGGTAGAAGGTAGAGAGGGGAGGGAAGAAGAGAGTGAGAGATAAGGCAGGAGGTAGAGAGGGGAGGGAAGTAGAAACTCAGAGAGAGGGTAGGAGGTAGAGAGGTGATGGAAGCAGAGACTCTGAGAGAGGGTAAGAGGTAGAGAGGGGAGGGAAGTAGAGAGTGAGAGAGACGGTAGGAAGTGCATCTACCCTTGTAGACATGTATGTAAAGTGTGGAAGCATAGACAAGACATGTCAATTGACTGATGTAACACCTCAAAGAGATGTTCTGTAATGGAATGCAATGATTGCAAGATATGAAAAAAATAGATTTGTTGAAAAGGCTTTAGAAACTTTCAAGCAAATGCAATTGGCATGTGTAAAGCCAATTTTGCTCAGCATAATGCAAGCACGTTATAATGTGCTCACGTTATGCTGAGCATGCTTAGATGTGTTTTTCCAGTTTTTAGAAAAATTCTAAGATAATCTGGAGCGTGCTCCCCATCAGGATGGCACTTTTTCCAATGACAACTCAAAAAAATACCAACATAATCTTGATCTCTTTGTTAGCTATCTAGCCATATAATTTTTTTCACATTTTGAGTACGTTAAGGGTTTCATCTTGAATTTCATTTGTTAGTGTGTCCATTTTTTGTCAAAAACCAATGTCTAGTATTTTTGACTTTTTTTTAACCATTCATCAAAATTTGAAATAAGTTACATTTTTAGAAACTAGACTCCATTCTACATGTATTAAAAAAAAATCATTTTTTGATTAGTTTTCAAAAAGTTTAGGGGGAAGCACACTCAAATTTCTATTTTTGGGATGTGTCCACTTCGAATATTACTAAAAATCAATTATTCATGAAAAAATTATTAGAAAAATAAGGGATAAACTACATGGTGTTAGCTAATTTCTCACTGGAGCAATTATTGAAATACTAAAAAAAAGTTAACATTTTAGGGGGAGCACACCATATGCTATGTTATGTTTTTTTGAGAAAAACAGGACCAATTTGTGTGCTCCCCCTTTTTGAACCCCTTAATCTCAACCATTTTTGAAAAAAAAAAGTAGTTTAGAAACTAGATTCAGAGCACTATGACTCTTGTTTTTGTTCCATCTTCAAATTTAGAGTGTAGGTATGTTAAATTTCTCATCCAACATCAATGTTTCCTGATTTCAAAAAAAAAGTGGCAACTTAAAACCCCATTTTGGTCCCTCATCTTTGTGCACTTACCCTCTAAAAGGAAGTAAGAACTTTCATGTGTTAGGTGATTGGATGTAGTGAGTAGAAGGTGCCTGCTATCTTTTGATATAGATGCAAACGTGATGTTTGTTATGCTTCATTGGAACTGAACCCCTGCATGTGTCAGATGCAATTATATCAGTTCATCCTTGGCAGTGAGCCTCTTCTTCTTTCTTCTTCTTCTGGATAGTGAGTCCTTGGCAGTGAGCCTTTCTTTTGTGGGTAGTGAGCCCTTTAGCAGTGAGCCTCTTGTAATTTGATATTGCTACTACTTTATATTGTGAGCTAATCCTCACTGTGGTTTTTCCCTTTTAGGGTTTTCCACGTAAAAATCTACTGTTATCTTGTGCATGGTGTTGATGTGTTTAAGTTTCTGTTAGTTTCATTTCATGTTTAATCTTCATAACAGATTAAGGGTTTAAGTGAACTAATGTGGATGTGATTATGTTTATGAGGGTTTGAAATTTTTGATACAACTGATTCACCCCCGTCTTAGTTGTCTTGTGCATTCAACATTATGGATGAAACAATCCCTTCAATACTTTCATCTCTCCACATTAACCTCTATTTGAACCTACATGAGTTTGTGTGAATCCTCTTTAGCTTTGAGATCATTACTGTGTTATGTTAATTGCATTGGAACACCCTAAATCTTGGTGTATCACCATTTTCCTTTTTGCATTCCTTCTATCCCTTTTCCCTGGTGATCATTATCCTAGGTTTAGTTGAATTGTCTGAGCCTTAAGCTTGGAAAGAGGAACCAACCTTCTCTGGAGGTATGATCTCATCTGCAAGGTCCCACACCTTGAGATCAGTCCCATTGTGTCATTGGAATGCTTGAACAAGCTTCAAGTAGGGTACAATTTCACATGACAATAGTAATCAATAATAGTAGCATATTAATATACAACATTAGAAAATATTTAATGTGTATCTAGAAACCAAAGTCTTACTGAAGTAGGCAATTAAATAATACAGATAATTTGAACACATAAATGGATTTCAATCTTATATTGATTTTCAAATGAAGAAATACATAGAAGTACATTACATTTCGATTGTACAATAACTTGCTCAAAACCAACTCTGTATAATGCTCTATTGGAAACACATATTACCAAATCATTTTATCAACTTTTGTAGTGCTCTCCACTCTTCATCTGATGGAAGTGAATTTTGTTTTAACTCATGGTAACCAAGTTGTAAGTGTGAGATTGGTATTTGACTTGAATGTATCAAACAAAGTTGCATTCAAGGTTATTAGTGGTTGGATAGACGCCAAAAAGTGTGCCTCATCAAGCTTTTAAGGAAACTGGTCCTTATCCAACTATATTTTATCTTTCATGTTCTTTTTAAAAGTAGCCTTTCCAATGTATCAGAATGATGGGTCAAAATGAAATGCCACTTGCAAACCAAGCTTTTTCAAGTATTCTTTCTTTGTTTGCAGCCTCTTTGTCAATAGTGTAGCTTGCTCCAAAAGTATATGTGCTTCTTCCATCTTTGTACATTTTTGAATGATAGATGATACCATTATTGTGGCATCAATATGGTTACAAATTCCTTTGGATTCCAATTCTTTGTCCTGAGTGGTGAAAGCACAAACTTGTGTCACACTTTGGGCCAACTTATCAACCTAAACAAATTTAAGTATTTCCACCTGAAAGTCAATTTTGGTGAAACTAATGTTCTATCTAGATTCATTCTAGATAAATTAGTTCTAGGCCACAACTTTTCCAATTGGAACTATCCACTAAAAACATATGTAGCATCACTTTGGGGCTTATTTACCAAAAAAATGAAATTATATGAAAAACGTGATATTCTAACAACTCCTACTCATGCTAATAATCATTTTAAAATAGTCTAAAAATACCCTTTAGTAGATCTATAAGTGTAATTTGCAAAAATATAATTTTTTAAGCATTTCAATTAGTGTTTATATTTTATTTTTTATTTCTACTAAAAGTAGGTCATCAGCACCAAAATATGGTGTTGATTTTCCTCTCAAGAAAAAATAGTAAAGTTTATCAAAAAAATAGAAAAAAATATGATGCATTAGAAGAGAGATTCCTTCTCAAGATATAATTTTTTTCCTATTTTGGATAAATTATTAAGACAAAAGTTGACGTCCCATCGAAACAGTTGTATTTTCATTACATGCAACCTCCAAGATTTATTTAAAATTATATATTTATCAAATTGGCCCCAAGAAAAAAATCTATGCACTAAAGTTTTGAGTTATGAATACACAAAAAAATATAGAAGGAAAATAAATGAAATTTACTATATAAAATGCGACGTCCCAATCAACCTTATTTTTCAACATTTTATCAACAACTAAATTATACTGTCAATTTTATAAAATACTACATTTAAATAATTTTTAAATTTTTTTAAAAAATATACAAACATAAAATACACTAAACAATCTACATTTTATTAGTTTACATCTTTTTAAAATTCAAAACATATACATCACTTTGTAGTGATTCAAGTTAAAAAGTTAGATCAGTGTTGGTCATTTCCTTTATAAAAGTGTGACATAGCTTTGCACTTTCATAGTATAATTTTGTAGATTGATTGTAAAATTTGGCTTGCATTTGACTGTCTTGAAGTTGCCATGTCTCTATTTTCATCACTGTATTTTTTGATCGTATTACTACAAAATAGTAGATCATCAATGTATTCAAACAATTTAGACAAATCATCAATCCTCTTCATTATTTTCTCCCAAATGTTATGTTTTATATAACCATTATGTTTCTATAAGATTAAGATACTTTGTTTTGGGAGGATTTATTTCATTTTCTGCATTCCTCAGTTTTATCTACAAAGTTTTCAGAGTTTTTCTCTCTTTCTCTGCATTTTCTTCCCACAGTTGTCCTACTTTTTGTACTTCCTACAGTTGGACATTGGCTTCATTCAAGGATTGTTGTAATTTTCATGAATTCGCCTTTTCATTGTCATAACTATTTATACTTTCACTTAACATTTTCTTCATTTCTTTCACTTCCACCTTTGTCTATTTATTCACTTCACTTGTAGATGTAGAGACATAATTTTTTATCCTTTTCTCTAATTCTTTGGTCATGCTCTCTGTTGCTTTCCTCTTGGATCTCTCATTTACTATGTCTGCCTGTAACTTTTCTATTTGAGTCTGCAACCTGTTACATTAATCACAAAGGCAAATGAAATGATCAATATGAATGGAAATAACATCATTGAATATATTTTCCTTCTGTTGTAACTCAATTGATCAAGGTTCTTCTTAAATCTTAGATCCATATACATACATATGATGTGTGTGAAGTTTCCTATTGTATGAGCTCAATACTCTTCATTCAACACAATGCTAGTAAGGAATCTGTTAAATGTTTCCTATAATTAAATATAAGAAAAGCTTACTAGAACATGCCTATATGGACTCGTAAAATTTTTAGAGAAACATAATGCCTATTACAACTCTAATTTTTAGACAATATATTAAACAAAAGTTACCAAGAAATTAAAAACAACCATACCTTTTCTCTCTCTCTCTCTCTCTAGCTTTAGCAATGATGTGTACACCACTTCGTTGTTCTTTTTTTGATACATTAATTTTGTCAAAAATTTTCATTCTAGAAAAATCCACTTGGAGGGTGCTCACCTCATAGTTAGAGTGTTGCATCTAATCCTCTGGTTTATCTTGAATTTTGGGCACAACAATCATGTAATACATTTTTCGGTATCTAGGTCAAATGAAGGCAATACCCTGGTTGTTGCAGGCTCTGAAGTTGCAGTAGTCTCTAGCACTTGCTTCTTGTGTCTTTTAGATATTTCTATTTTCTTTTTAAACTCATCTTTGTAATCAAAACCTATAATTATTGACATAACTTTGAATGGTGAAGGGCTAGTTGTATTGTTGGGGGCATCTCTAACTAATTAAGGCTGAGGATTAGCCATTCCTATCCCAATCATACTAACAATAGGAGATTTAGAGGAGGTGTCTTTGGGAAACAATTCCTTTGATGTGGAATCAAAACCTGTCATAATCTTTTGCCTCTTAGTCTTCACAATGCCTTGTTCTCTAAGTTTGTGTATAGTATCATCTAATGTTATTGTTTGCCTCTTCTATGTTTTTTGTTCTAGCACTTGTTGACCACTACTACTACTTGTACCATCGCCAGATTTGCCACCAATAGCACTAGAATCTCCACCATCTCCTTCAGGAAAAGAATGAGGAACTTGCAAATTAGAAGATCCTTGTGGTATTGTTTGTGATTGTATCTCACTCTAAGGATTTGAAGCCCGAACAAAACAAATCTCCTTATTTGTATTTGTAACTGTATGCCCTTTGGCTTGTTCATCAGCTCCAATGGCTTGAAGATCATTAGGTTTTTTAGGGTTTACATCTAGTACTGTCCAACAACCTTGTCTTGTGGACCCCAAACCACCAAATTCATATCCCATTTTTTTGTCTATTGATGCCCCTGTAGTAAATGTTTCTCTTGTAGCCTCACTCATACAAGGTTTGAATTCATAGACACTAAGATCTACGGGTTGGTTTTCCTCCTCATCATCACCTTCAACATTAGTTGCATCAGAGGGATGCACTATATCCCACAATTTGCTAAACTCTTCATCTTTGGGGATTTCTTTGAAGGGTGTAGTAGTTTTTGGATCATTGAGATCCTTCCTCATAGACCAAAATGCATTAATTTTTTATTGTGACCACCATTCCTCTATACAAGATTGTCTTAGAGAGACAGAAATGCATATATGTTTGAGCAACTTTTGTATAGAAATTATTGTATCTCTTGGTTTCCACCTCTACATCTCTCTGTGTTTTTGCAATTATATGCAATCCCATTATTTCTAATGACAATATTTCAAAAGTAATACCTCTTTGAGCAACAGTTTCTTCCATGACTTTTTTGACCTCATCCCAAGAATTCTTGTTTCTCAACATTTCTAGCAAGGGTTTACTTTCATGTTGAATTCTAGTTGAAGTGTTCTTATTGGCCACAAGCCTTTCTTTAATCATGTCACATGGGTCATACTACTAGTGAGAGTCAACATCAAATTAAAAAATTTATAAAATTTGGTGTGCCACAGTGAATGGTTTTCTCTTGAATGTGAACCCTCCACATGCAAAAGGTAAGGAAGGAAATATGCTCTTCTTTTGCTAACTAACAAAGTATAGTTGTTCTGTATTGTCCATCTATCATATGTATTCCAATGCAAAAACCATCTCTATCACATGTATTGGAAGTTTGTGGGGCTCTACTCCTGATCTATAAAATCTTAGGACAGTATATTCCTCCATGAAGTACCAATCAACCAATTGTATTTCTTTTCCCAGTTGAATGCAATTCTACAAGACTTAGGAAATCTAGGCATTGGAGTATTTGTAATGGTTTGATACAATGGATCCAAAAAGTAGTCAACAAAATGATTGTAGTTCTTTTGATTATCATACATCTTTATCTTATGGGTCTAATCATATAGTCCATCTTTATCTTGTTGAATCTGAAGCTTGTTGTCCCGAAATATCTTAGCAAACTACACTAGAAATAAATAACACAAGTAGGTTGTGAACCTAAATGTCTTTCTGTTGGAACTAGAAGTGGGAGCTTCACTTTGACTTCATTTAATCATTAAAAATTGATTATGCATGGATTCTGCAATGTGCTCAAGATATCTATATTTAGTAGGTGGAGTGCATTTATGGATATTGTATACCATTTCAAGGAGGCTTGCATCAACTTGACTATTATTATCCAATCCAAGACAAAACACTTACATGTAAACAATGTCCTAAACCAATGTTTTAAAAATATAAATTTTATAAGGAGGCTTATGATTCTGATTGAGTATGGCAGCATCCAATGTTACAAATTTAAGATTTTTTTTTTCATTTTCACTAACTGCTTCATAAGTACTAGCAAGTTTTTCTAGGTTTATGTGGACATTTCTACAATCATCAGCTATAAAACCCAACAATTTGCCAAAATATTCTACATTAATGGGTAATATTACTTCTTGGCTATCTTTTCTAACAATTGCTCTTCTATTTTAATTATAATTCTAGGCACAGACCATGATAAATTCAAGGCAAGGGAAAACCTCAGGGAACATCAGGCATCCCAATCCAACCACCCATGGTGCAGTGATACCTTTATTTGGTAATGGTTTTTTTGGGTCATGTTGCACTTAAAGTACCTTATTCTCACATGAAAATCTAAGTGTTGAGGTAAACTACCAAACATTATAGGGTCATAAATATCATGGTATTCATCTATAAAACCTAGGGTTTTAAGCAGTCTGGTGTTTCTCTACCTTTTCCAATATTTGGTCTGGTACTATGCTGGTAGGCATGCTTGTAAACACTCAACCCTAAACCCCAAGATTGAAAAAACTAAAGTCTCAAGGACAATAGTAATAGCAATCGTAATAGGAATGAAGTATTTATGTATTTCACTTACTTAGAAAAGATGAATACAAATACTGGAACTAAGTGACTACGTGGCATCACACAATTGATATTAAAATTTCTGGTGCACTGCAAGTCACAACTTCAATTAACTGTGTGCAATACTATGACTTAACTGATATAAATATATTAAAATTTTGTACATCCAATGCCCCACTTCAAACGAGATGTAAGGAATCAGATGGCCTATAGTGTACAATTTGCACATTTGTAGCTTTAATTAATGCGGGTGACAACACTAAAATCTTATTATAAATTCTCAACCGTTGATCTATCCAAATCTAATGGCTCTTGATTCATTCCAAAGGTTTTAATTCACAAGTCTACCGCTTTGGTCATTACATTCCAGAAATCAACTATAGTCATCCATCCTTGTTCATCGAATGGGGATTATTTTATATACTTAAGTAATATAATATTATGTAATATGAAATCTATAATTATATAATATATTATAGTTACATTGCTAATTTAAAGTTTCTAGAATCCAGAATGTATATTAATATTAAGAACTTCTTTTCAATAACAAATGTATATTAATATTGGACCAACACTAATAGGCTATAGTTGTAGGAGTCAAGGACAACACTGAGAGGGGGGTGAATCAGTGTTGTGTGAATTCTTAACTTTTTGCAAATTTTATCTTACAAGACAAATAGAAGGGAAAACATTGTTAAACACATATACATAAGACTATTGATAAAAGATGATATAAACAACACCTCATGAGTATATCATACACACACAGAGAGAAGATCAATATACATCATGACACAAGATTTGCACGAGTAGAAAACCCTCCAGGGGTAGAAAAACCACTCCAAAACTACCTCACTAGCTCTATCAAAAACCTCACTGATTACAATGTTTAGAAGCACCAACTTCAAGGAGCACCAACCCCTAATACATACAAAACAAACTGCAGAGTGTCCAAGAAATGATTGCCACTCAATCTGTTTTGTACCATTATATAACTTGTCTTCTCTTATGTATATCTCTATTCAATTTCAATATGAATATTAATCTCATTACCAATTCACTTGATATTCAATCAACTGCATATTGTCTTCATAAATTTGTTGTACAAGGAGGTCATCATTTTTGCTTTTTATCCTTACACAAAATCTCTGCACAAATTCAATAATATCTCTACAAATTTATTTGGCTTCTTTGTAGAAACATGTGTCTACAAATATTAACACATCTCTATAAAACAATTTAAATCATCTCTGTATATACTCCTGATACACATAAAGCCTCTCATCTTTGCTTGCAAATAAATCTCTGCAAAATGTTCCATCTCTGTCTTCTTTACAACACACACTATATATATTCAACCTCTATGAACTCATCATCTATATGTTTTATCTCTGTTTCCAAAAAACGTAGCATCAATGCACCTGAAAAACCATTATATACAAATTGAATGTCCTTTCACCTTCAAAACAAATTTTCATTATCCTCTTTTCAAAACCTTTCATCTTCTCACACTCAATCTTCTTTTCAATCTGCAAAAAAAACATCTTAAGAAAAATAAGATCATAATGAAATCAATCAATGTCCTATAAATAAAATCTCTTATAATTGGATCTTCTTCATATTCTCTCTTCATTACATCATTTTTGTCTTAAAAAAAAAACTCCTCAAATTCTTCTCTACATATTCCTGCAACCTTATTTTATCTTCAATAAAATCATAAAATCAATTCATCTCTAAAAATCAATCTCCAAAAACACTTCATATTCTCTCTGCACTTCAAAGACTCTTCCAAAAAAAAATCAATCTGCCAAAATAAAATCATCTGCAAGAAACCAATCTGCCTCAAAAAGAAATCTTCAATTTGGATGAAAAACCCATCTTCAAAAAAATAATTTCTTCTCTAAAAACTTCCATCATCAAAAGGCTTGCCCTAATGAAAATAATATCTATCATTTGCATCCATGAAAAAAAATCTTCTTAAAAAAAACTTTCAATCTGCAAAATAAAATCATCTGCTCATCTTCCATAAAAACTTTCTCCTTAAAAAATATATCTCTCGAGAAAAAATTTCTTTGTAAAGCCTTCAAATAGTGGAGTATAAAAATAGAAACAAATCTCTTAGAAATCAAGTCACCATAAATCATTCCTATAAAAAAGACTCCACCATATAAAAACCAATTAAATCTTTATTTAAGTCTTTTAAAAAAAAACTCCTCAAATATCTCTTCAATATCCAAAGGAAGAGTTTAAATAGAAAAAATGATCTCCTTTTTAAAAAAGACTAAAAATAGTCTTAAAAAGCTTTTCTTTCTTTTTTATTGTTTAAGACTATGTTTTATTGCTTTCTTCCAAAGTCGTGCTCAAATGACTTTTTGACTTTCAATGCTAAAAGAATATAAAACTCTTTTTTTTTAATGTCATAAACATATGACATAAAGGAGCCCATCACACATTTAAAACATAGTCTTACTTTTTGATGATCGACAACCAAGACATTCGGTAAGAGAAATAGTAAGGGTCGGTCAATGTATGATTAAAGTGCCCTCCACTAGGTAAGCTTAAGTGAAGTAACCTGCAACTAAAGGTCAACATTTAGTAATAACAAAAGCGCACTCTCAAAGAAGATGGGTAGCATAGAATGAAGATTAGGGATTTAGTCTTATTTAGAATTTAGAATATTTAAATTCTAATTTACATCCCTTATCTTAATTTCACAAAAAGACTACTTCTTTTCACAACTTTTGTAGGATACAAAACACAGATAATTTGTCAATGACTGTTACCATCTTCAATTTGAAAACAACCTTTTCATCATGTATATGCAAACACTAAATCATGAAAGGTGATCAACTTCAAACATCATGACATGATCAATCATGGTATAATAGCATAATGAAGAGAAGACAAGAGAAGACATCTTCATCTAACAAACTTAACTCCAACTCCCAACTGATCTTCCCATACCTTGAAGTATGTCACCTCATACCTTGAAGTAACCAATCCAAGAATATCAACTCCATCTTCAAATAGGTAGCACACATCATTACTTATCCTCAGATTACCTTTGTTACTATCAACAACAATGATGATATGATGACATTGTCCAACTCCTAATGACAATATGACATAAAACATAAACACCAACGGAAAACCAGGTAACCACCAACACAACTTTGAAGCAATCAATCTGTTTCAACCTTGAGGCAAATCAACAACAATATATCACCAACAACATTGTCTTGAGGCCAATCTTAAAAGCATAATGTATGATGATGAGCACATCCTGACACATGATCCAATCAGCTAACTTTGCATCAACAACTCATGAACAGTTTGAGCAATGAGATCAACACATGTTAGCAAGATAATAAACTCCATCACATTGTGAAGATGCACACTAACTGAACACCCTTAATACCTTTTTGACATCAATGACAATTTACCTTCATCAGTAGTAACCCTCTTATTAAGTTATTAAGTTTTAACCCTTATTCACTTAATCCTTAGTGTGCATGTCATCATGAATGTGTTCACATGAACACCTCGCCACCAATGGAGTATTAGTGGTTTAAATACATGTTGAATCCATCAACATTCAGTTAATTAAATACATAGAATATAGGAAAAGAATAGTGATGTAGACAACTAAATTATACCACCTCCTAATGTTGTACATTTTAATTGTCATACTAACTTACCATTATTATTTACCATCACTAATTAATTAATTAGTCACTAATATCTTATCATTAGAATTATCACTAATAGTATCTTTAATCTTACCATTATTATTTACCATCACTAATCAATTAATTAGTCACTTTGTTTGGATTGATTAAGGTGGCATAAGACCATTAAATTATAGTAATATAAAAAATCTACAAATAAAATGGCCTTGGAGCAGGTTCTCAGAATGAAACATATATTTTTTTGGATTGATCAAAGTGGCATAAGACCACTATATTATATTAATATAAAAAGTTTGCAAATGAAATGGCCTTGGAGCACAGTTTAGAAAACAAAACATAATCACATAACAGTTAACAACAAAATATTTCTATTGAACTTTTATCCTTGACTTTGTCCTCCAAAATCCTTTTGGATCTTTTATTCTTTACGAACATTTCACTATAGTCCATAACCAATCTATTAATAGGCATTGTCTGCATGACCATTTCAATTATGTAGTCATCCACAATGTCAGTAAATAATTTTCCATAGAATTTTGCATCATATGTACAAGAAACCACTAGGTGTGGATAATAATAAGGCCAGTAAAGGAGAATCATATGGATTTCCTCCAAGTCACTGTTAATTGTGTTACAATAGAAATTCCATGCATCCATTTGAATCTCTAGTTTCTCATACATGCATGTAACTCTAGGAACTTCAACCCACCATCCAGAGTAGAATGCATCATTTTCCAATGCATAAAGTATCAATTCTTGACATGATTTATTTGACTTGACGAAGGATTGCATTTCTTCATTCTGAGAACTATAAAGAAATAACATCCTACAGAGCCACACACAAATAAAATTAGCTATCATACTGTTCTACATCATAAATTCCTAATTTGAAAAGAGAATGAAAAAAGTAGATGATACCAAAAATATCAGTATCACACAATTAAATCCAAAATCATGAACATTAACAAACATAGAAAATAAAAAAGTACTTGCTAAATTACCTTCTTTGCATAGCTGTTGTACTGGAAGCTATTACTATTTTGAAAGCCTCAAGCCAATAGTTTTAAGTTTTAACTTTCACAATTTATTAATATTGAGTCTTCTTCTCTCTAATGCTTATTTATCCAAGGTACTAACCGAATTCACAAATGAATTAAATTTACTCCGCTGTCACCTTACGTAATCAAATTTACTCCGCTGTCACCTTACGTAATCATTAATAAGATTAATTGGCATTGGCTAATCTATGTGGTTTGTTGCTCAGCTTTCAAAGTATCATAATAACTCATTAATGCTAAAGGTACTACAGTTTTTCCTATAAATCATATGTCATTATTTCCACTCAATCCCAATCATGTTGATAATTAACACTGTCAGCCTTCTAATTTGATGCAAACGCAATAAATGTTGCCATTTGCCAATAGCCCGACCCCATGAAATATTTGAATAAATAATTACCTAAGTCTAAAGTCATGAGTGGAGCCTTATGATGATGACACTTTGTGGTCTAGCGTGCGCCCATAGGCTCTATAGATCTATACTCTGTTAGAGCTATGTTACCACACTATATAGATACTAGCACCTATCTAGTGGGCCCAAATCTTCTTCAAAGCCAAACAAAGACAACTACCAATTGAGCATTGACTGATTGGTTGCATGCTACCATAGAGGACAAGTTGTTGAGATTTGAATAGGCATTGTGCTACTGCAGTTTTGCACCATGTGTCTTGAACCCATCGATAGCCTCTTTCTAACATCTAAACTTAAAATCCTAGGGATAACCTCTATCCTCTTTCTGACATCTAAAATTTAGATGTTGGGGATAACTTGTATTACTGCATGACAAATTACAATAATACATCCAAGAAAGGGTATCTTCCACAATTGTCCTTACAATCCCTTAATGCAAAACATAATTCTCTATATCTTATTCAAAGCATTTTAATCTATTACTTCAATAGAAGCAACAAACAAGATATAAAATACAACAAATGTGCACAAATAAACTTAGAAACTCTTGATTCCTTTATTTATAAGAGAAATGCATACATTCAAGGAGACAACTACAAAAGATACATGCGCTAAGCATTTTTCTAATTTTTTCTATTACATTTAATGATTAGGTCATTGAGACATGCACCCATTACAATGGAAATGTATTTACTAAAAATATATCCTTGTAGTAATAACCACTGGAGAAGACCAATCATGATATTGATGAATACTTTTGAATCTAGTCTCACCAAAATCAGATCTCCTATTGACCCCGATTCTAACTACCTAGGCTCAAAAACCAATTTGAATGTAAATATGTTTTAATCATTATACTTCTCAATCCATGCAGCACACATCTTCTTTGAAGGCCATTGGAAAGGGAGTACTTTTGCTATTTTTTCATTATTTGTAACATATTTTGCATCAAGAATTACCCTAGTATCTTTGTTGAAAATTTCAAAACCTACCTCTAGGTTAAACAAATCATCCAATGTGGTATTCAATAGATTCATGTTAAGCTCATTGTTTGCACATATAGAAGATGAAAGACGAGGCTCCAATGTGTTGAATTGTTCCTTCCACTGATCCAAAGGCTTCACCTATTTACCATAATCTAAAATGTCTAGCATGATTCTCTTATCAATTTTGTCCAAAAATGCAATTTATCACCGACTTGCTCAAATTTCAACATAAATGCAACAATCTCTTCCAACATCGTGATTATCTCATATGTTGGCATAACTTCAGCAGGGGCTTTAGGATCAAATTTGGCACATATGTAGACTTGCCTTATTACTGCAATTTTTGGCAACCATCTATCAATTATTCCTTTTAGATTGGCCATGTCTTGTACATGCTTATCAAATGCTACTTTCAAGTTTAAACAAGACTTCCAAGTATCATCAACTTTATTCAATATCTTGGCAATCCTATGATTTATCAAATCAACGACCAATTTGCCAATTATTTGCATTTTATCCTTAATAGCATCTTTTAATTTATCCTTCAAATCTTTTATTTCTCCAATCAAAGAATCTATGTCAGATGCAAATTGTTCTACAAAAGTGGAAGGAATAGAAACAACTGGAACTGGAGAGCTTGAAGACGGGAGTTGCTGAGACCTATACAGAATCAACTACACCATAGCCTATGTATATTTCATATTCAATAGATCATTTTCTAACTACAACTTCGGCACTATTGCTTTAATGAAGAGAGTAGTATTTACATTCAAGGATGTAACTTGTGGGGCAAGTGAATCTTATTGAAGGGACAAGACAACTAAGAGGGGGGGAGAATCAATTATATAAAAAAACTTTAAACCCTCATAAACATAATCACATCCACATTAGTTCACTTAAACCCTTAATTTGTTATGAAGATTAAACATGAAAAATAGATTAAAAAACTTAAACACATCAACACCATGCACAAGAGAACACTAGATTTTTACATGGAAAACTTGAAAAGGGAAAAATCATGGTGAGGATTAGCTCACAATATAAAGTAGTAGAAATACCAAATTACAAGAGGTTCACTGCCAAAGGGCTCATTGCCTACAAAAAGAAAGGCTCACTACCAAGGAATCACTGTCCAGAAGAAGAAGAAAGAAGAAGAGGCTCACTCACATGAATGGACTGATATAATTGCATCTAACACATGCATGGGTTTAGTTCTAATGAAGCACAACAAACATCACCTTCACATCTATACCAAAAGATAATAGGCACCTTCTACTCACTGCATCCGATTGCCTAACACATGAAAGCTCTTACTGCCTTTAATCGCCCTAAAATCTCAAACATTATCTCCTTCACACCTACCTAATTCACAAATCCTTGACACTTATTTATACCATTATTAACCTTGAAACAATCTTCAAGGTCGGAAACACAATCTTCAATCCTTGAAACAATCTCCAAGGTTGGAAAACACACAAAGTTTGAATTAGGTTTGGACCTAAACATTCCATGTCACAAGGGAATGAAGGCAAACCACTCTATGCCTTAGCTCAGACCCAAATCTATCCAAGAATGCTACACAACACTCACATAATCATCAAATCAACTCCACAATCAAAGCAAACATTCTAGGTCAGCCAAATAGTGTAAACATAAGAAATTCTTGATCACACACTTCCACAAACCTAATCATAACTTGCAGATCATACAAAAGACTTTACAACAATCTAGAAACATCCACGAGCAACTTGAAGTCACCTGAGAACCAACAAATTCAGCCACAACAAATTTCACCTGAAGACAATTCACAGACTACTTACAAACAACACTGTTGAACTCTGATACACAAGAAAATTACTTTCTGGAACACCAAATCACAAACCCTTTGGAATGAAGATAGATAAGAACCTTATGAGTACATCTCCAAAATGTAGCACCTAAAACCTTTCTGTGGAAGAATACGGAGTAAAATACTCTCTCAGACACACTGCAAACACTGTCAGACACCATTCTCAAACTAGTGAATATATCTTTCACTATACAATAATCTAGAGTACAAAATATTAGATTTATCATCTTCAACCACTTCTCAACAATATATCCAAACTACACACTTAGATCTCCAACACAAGAGAAATGCGGAGCAAAAACTCAAACAGTATTCTGTAAGCCATAAGACTCCTTCAACACACTATCTCTAGTATTAATCAAATTTTCTCAAAAGCACTTAGAAACCTAGAAATAAGAATAGTCTACTAACATAATCAACACCTCTACAAGGCATTCAAATCACTTTAACACAACAACTCAATCAAATAACAACAACAACATTAGAAGACACAATTGACACCAATGACAACACAAACATGTTGACATCAATGGCAACATCGATTAGCAAATACTTGCAACATATCTGATACTCTTTTAATAACCACATTCCCTATTAAATCATGAAAATTCTCAACCACCTTAGGATTATTTGTGTTTGGTACCATTTCCCATATTGCCAAGGTTTCAAACTTAGGGCAAAATCTAGACCCAAAGAATGCTTGCTCATGTTATTCCTCAGTTGCAAAAACTTCCTCATATTGTCTCCTTATTGTATCCAAAGATAAAGCAATGGAAATATCTCAATGTGACTATAGCAACCGACCATTGTTCTTCACCATTTGTCTTCCCTCCTTAGGGGTGATCTTGTTGATATTTTGGCTCATCTCATGCAACACCCTCTAAGTGGCTTCTTCATATTGATTTGGGTTTACATTAGTTTTTGCCTCATCAACCTTCTTCTGAAATTCAACACTTCATAATCTCAACATAAAACCCCTGAATTCCTTGGTTTTGACAAATTCATCATCATATAGGAATTATGTACAAGCCACAGCTAGTATATAATTAGTCTCATCATTACCATGTCTGAGATTTACCTCCATTCTATTCTCAGACATAGAGATATCCATAATCCTTGTGGGTGAAACCATAGGCTAATCCACATCTTCTTCTTCTGTAGACACATTCTCTATTGTATCCTTCTCCAAGTCAACCAATTCAAACTCTGCCTCAACTTCTTCAAGATTAATGATATTTCTCTTCTTTGCAAATGGTTGTTGGGAATCACTCATATCATGAGATTGATCAGGATTTCCTTCAACTAATGGAGCTTTGTCAATCAATTGCAAAGTTGGATAGATTTGATCTAATTTATCATTATTTGTGGAAAAAAAATCATTAAATTTTGTAGAGGTGGGGAAAAATGAACCCTTCTTTTGTCCCATCAAATGATTTTTATCAGACTCATTCAATTACCACATTATTTACAAATAAGCTATTCTCTTTGGAACATGTTTGGGTAACACATGGGGGCTTACCCCGCATCCATATACTCTGACTGTAGTGGTGTAGGTGTGAAGAAATCAATCACCCCAATTATGTTGAATGCCTAGGTCATAAGTCCTATCCTTATGCCTCGAGAAATCCATTATTTCTTTTGGTAGCCTCTCCTCCTCAAGCCCCATGAAATTCAAAAGTCTCATGACAACATATTCCTAAAAAATTACATAACTAGCATTCTCACAATGCATATCCATCACGTGAGTCCAACATTGAAAAGGTAGAATATATCATGCATCATCCTTCTCTTTTACCTTTAATTCCCTATGACACAATCCCTTTTGGTTCCCCACATGTAAAAACATGTGGCACATCAAAGAGTACCAACTAAATTTTATCTTTTCTTCATTAGTTGAAGCTCTAATAGCCACTAGCTGATTATGTATCTTCTCTTCAATGTAAGAAGCATAGTCATAGTCAGTGTTTACCATCGGAAATCTTGATGAAATAACCATAAAAGGGGTCAATAGCCAGAGGCTCCTACTCTATGTGAGAAATCTTGATCTGTCTCCCATCTATCCCTTTTGTTCTATGCCTAGGGAGAAGCATAGTTCTATAGTTACTCCTATTTTTTATGTGTTCTTGAAAGTTTTATGTTGTAAAATGTCCCCCTAAGGCTTTTACCTCCTATGTTTAGCTCTTGGGTCCCTTGATTTTTGATCATGCATATTAGAAATGAATCCCAAAACAAAATGCCTTGAAACCCATGACAAATAGGACTTAGGGGACATATCTGAGCTTAACCCTATCCTAAAATAGGTCCTAGGACAAGGGCACCCACACCCTTTCCCTGCCCTATTTTGGTGAGGTCCCAAATTTGAATGTCAACAAAGTTATCGTTAAAGGTCTCCCTTGTCAGCATCTTAAGTTTGAATTATGAAATTAAAGTGGGAATGCATATATAATCATGTTTAGGACTTCATTTGCAAACTAGAAGATGATTTTGATTTCAAGGAAAACTTATGATCATAGAGCATTCGAGGCATTCATTGTGTTCCAGAGAAAAATTGTGTTGTTGTTGTGTTTGTTATTGCAAATTTGGCTTCATCTTCTCATGTTGTGAAAGATCTTCATCTACTTGAGAGCTAGACCTTCAAGGTGATATCTATTTGTGATTCAATCAATCATTTATCAATTTTTTTTTGCCTCTATCCTACAAGGACATGCACTCTCTATCTAACAACAATGTTGGAAGGATTGAATGCCATTCTAGGGCTTGACTGAGGCAAGCTCCTAAACACCACGACCCCCCAACCCCTTTCTTATGATTAGAGGTGACAAGTACCGAAGCTTGCGGAGTGGAGTTGCAGAGGACTATTACAGAGTGTAAGGAATTAGGATATGAAGAAAAAGGTAGGAAATAGCTCAAGAAGGGCTTGGGTACCTACTCTTTTGCCCCTCAGTTTTGTCTCATGGAGAATCTCTAAAGTGGTTGCAGTCAGTGACAAAAAAGATTTTGAAGCCCTCAGAAAAATCTGTACTTTCAGCTTGGCTTCCCACTCTTTAGCCCCTAACTTTTCTATATTCTAGAACTTGAAAACTAGTATGGATCTATTCTACGTTTAGTTTATCTCTGTACGAGGTTTTATCAGGTTTCATCTGTTTGTTTACGATTTTGCATAATTAGGGTTTTGAGTATAATTGGACTAAAATCAACACATTAATCAATCAATTCCAAATTTCCCTATCATTCCAAGTGACAACCAACCTGTAGCTAAATCCTCCTGTAAAAGTTGTGATTCAACTCGATTAAATGTCCTTGAATGTAAGGTGTGAAAGGAGTATCTAATCAAATCACCAATAAGCAACCCCGTTACCTCTTTTCACCCTTTACATTTTGGTGAACCTATGTTTTTCTGGACATTGCATATTGTTGACTATTGTAAATCAAATTTTCATTCATTCATTTCATTTTCATCATTATACATTTGAAAATCTTACAAAAAATTGAAAATTTTGAAAAAATCAAGTATCCTAGGCTTGCATTTACACTATTTTCATTGCATTTCATTTGAAGCATTAAATTTCTGATTTTTGCATCAGACCTGACATAAATTACAAAAATACATCATTACATAAACATTTACCTTGCATTTTCATACTTAATTTGTTAGAATTTGCTTGAAATTGTACATTTTTCATATAACCTAGTCTTTCTAAAAACTAAGGTTTGTAGTTAAAATCTTGTTTCACATTTTACCACTCCTTTAAACACTTTTTCAAATCAGATTTTGGACTGTAGTGTTTCATCATAGTGTGTTTTTGCATTTACATTTCAAAGTTTGCATTTACATATTGTGTATTTCAACAACTATACCTTGCTCCTATGCTTTTTCATGAGTCTTATAACCCGCTGCCCTAATACAAATATCCCTCTAAGGAGAAGTCTTAGATTAATGGGTTCTAGTGCTCCTGATAGTAATAGTGTTCCTACATTAGAAAATCCATTGAACACTTATTTTACAAAAGGAGAAACACAAACTTTGCAAGATATCATTCCTCCTATAACTACAATGGAAGAACAAATATTTCATGATGTTGAGGACCCTATTTATGTATTAACACATGTACCTAATGAGAAAATAAACAAACTTGATAAAGAACTAGCTGATTTTCAAGCATTTATTGAAAATGAAAGGATAGCGGAAGAAGTTGTACCTTTGGTTCATAACATAAGAGAGTTGTTGAAAGAAGGACAAGATGGTTTTAACATGCTTCGAGGCTTAGTGCATATAGTGTATCATAATGTTATGCTGGTGACTTAATGTGTGAATGTTATTAATAACATGTCATCACTGACTCGTACATAAGTATCAGCACCTATAACGATTACTGGAATGACTACTTTAATTTACATCACCAATTCTTACTACTAATGCACATGCTTGTAGTAGTGCTACCACTAGTATTGGAGTATCTAATGGCACTAATTTATAGAATTACAAAGCTATGGGATTCAACTATCAAAACCAACCACCTAGGGTGACTTATTTTATGAATAATCACTCTCAACCACCTCTCCATCCCACTCATTCCCAATCACCTTTCACTACCACCTATTCTCAACCATCTTTCACTTATAATTGTTCTCAACCACCTTTCATTACCACTCGCATTCAATCTCCTAAAAATTTCATGAACATGGCTTCTAATTCTCAAACCGTATCTCCTAATGATGCCCTCCTAAACCAACTTTTGCAAAGCATGACTTCCTTACAACAAAAGGTGATAAATTTGACAAATTCCCCTCAACCTAATTTACCAACATACCACGCTTGAAATACTCTATTTTTTGCAATCTTAAGAACTCCTATGCCTGACAAATTTGAAACTCCTTTCTTAGAAAAATATGGTGGAAAAGGTGATCATAATACTCATGTGGTAGCATTCACAGTAATTTGTAGCGATTTCTTCTTTGAGGAGGATTTGTTGGAAAAACTTTTCCCGCAATCTCTCAAAGATACTACTTTGGAATGGTTTTGCTCTTTATCTCCGAATTCAATACACTCTTTCTCTCAACTAGTTGATCAATTTTTACAACATTTTCAAGCAAACATTGGACCTCAAGTCTCATTGATTGATTTAGTTCATTGCAAACAAGGCCTGAAAGAGAAGTTAACAAAGTTTATTAGTTGATATCAAGCTCTTTATGTACAAATTCAATACCAGATGAATAATGAGGATGTTCATAAAGTGTTTATTACAAATTTATAGCCTAACATCCGTGATAAAATCCTCTTGATGAAGTACAACTCTTTTCAACATTTATGCACAACCCTTCGTGATTATCAACTTTCGTCTAGTCAGTATGAAAACCAAAACTCATTGGCTCATGTTGGTCAATCCACGGATGGATCTTCACAAACCAACTTTAAGAGGAATAATAGGAGTTTCATCAAGGTTAATGGACATAATTCAAACAAATTTTCACAAGTGTCTACTATCACTAATCCGAAGAGGGCACCATTTCAGTATTGACAACAACAAAAACAATTCACTCCAATATCTGACTCCTTACATTCTATCATGAACCAAGTAGTGAGTAACAATCTCTTGAAGCTTCCTCTGATCAAATCATTGGATAGTAGTAGAATGCAAGGACCTCACTTTGATGTTAATGCTTTTTGTCATTATCATCAGCAAAAAGGGCATGATACTGAACGATGTATGCATCTTAAACATGAAATTCAAGAACTCATTGACTCAAATGTTATATAGGTAAGTGGTGTGAATGATAATGGAAATAACTTAGTTGCCCCTTTGACTCAAAATTTACAAATCTTTACTAATCCATTTTCTAAGCATAGAGACAACAATATGGTAGAGAAAAATACAATAGAGCAAGAAGATGACTATCTTGATTATGATGAAATAGTTGGTATGATAGAAGTGGATAAGGAGAAGATTGAAAACTCACCTCATCCACGAGGAAAAGGTATTTATGTTGAGGTTCCTCTACTATTATCCCTTCAAGGATTGGGAGTCAACCAAGATGCACAAGATCTACAAATTGAACAACCACGACAAGATATTATGATACAAGGAAAGGATTCCATGGTGGAAAATACCATATTTTGCCAACAAAATATTAACAAGAGATCAAAGGATCAAAAAAGAACAAGATGATTATCATCAATGGCAAATAGTAACGCTTCCCCTCCTCACAAACAATAGAAGATTTTGAATATACAAGGATTTAAGAAAAAAAAACCACTTGATAATCCTAGAAATACAAATCTTAAACAAATATGAATCATTCTCACTTTTTACAGAACTTGATGGAGCACCTCTCTAAGATGCTCACAAGTTCGAGCACTTCCTAGCAATAGGTAAGTATTCTAACCCTGGTGGTCACCTATGTGATAGCATTATTTTCTCTTTTATGTGGCCTCCCCTCTTATGTTGTGTTCCCCGTGATGTGTTATGTGTTGTTTAGGCCTCCTAGGATGACCCTTGATACTCTTGTAAGGTCAAGGATACCAAGAGACCACCTCTATTGTGATCATTCTTCTATCTTGCTTCTCCTTTATTTTATTATTGTGTGTTGTGCCTTAGGGACACAACATTGCAGTTGATGACCTAGGGGTATCCTCCTACATGACTATTCCTAAGGCACTTGTTCTCCTCTCTTATTTTATTGTTTACCTTCTTCTAGTGATTCTATCTAGTTGGTGGATGACAAAAAACAAACATATACTAGTACAGACCGTGTGTCACTTCAACAACCAAAGCAAAAATGGACCTAGTCCATACATGAAGATGGGGTTGATTTATATATCCAATGCTTGGCTAGTAGAATCAATTTGTGTGATATTTGATGTTGTCTTATCTTTTCTAACAAACCATTACAATACATCTTCTCCATGCACTTTGATTGTTTTATATCTCACCTTGTTGTTACACTCAGTTCTGAGATGCTAGCAATATAAGCCCAACAGCTATACTCAGATTTATGCCTGCATGTGTAGCCTTGGTTTCTTTGATGAGATCTCATATATGATTCATGCATAGCTTTCATGTGTTGCTTTGGTTAATATATTAGAGTAAGATTTATAACCTCTCTTGTTGATTATCTTAGCATATCTAATTAATGTGTTTGTGGGAACATTTGACGATCGTGGCACATGTCACCTTTGGGGGCATAGGCTTTGCAAAAGCTCTTGTTCCCTTGTGTGTTTTCTCTCTACCTTAATATTCTTGATATCGGTACATGACATCAACTACCTTAAGGTGGGGGCATATATAAGGTTATTTGTCAGATGATTTTGATACTAACGAAGCATGTTTGAAAGCCCTTTACAGAGGTGGGATGTTGTATCTCCAATGCGAGTGCACATCTTTATCTATATTGCAATCAAAGAATCACTCTACAGAGGTGGTATAACGTATCTCTTTAGCTAGTGTGTATCCTTTTATTCAAAAGATCTCTGTAGAGGCGGAATGGTGTATCTCTTGAGCTAGTGCACATCCTTTTATTTTAAAAGTCCTTTGCGGAGGCAAGGTTGGATCTTGAGACTATCCTCCCTTAAGCGTGTCTTTGGTGGTTGTTGTGGCATAAGCCCAACTATTAGGTGTGCCTGTAGCATGTTTGAGATGGTGGAACTTAGCAATAAGCTCTTTCCATTGCCTTGTTTGTTGTGTTTAAGATGTATAGTATGCCTATGACATGCTATACGATGCTCATGTTTTTTGTGTGTCTTTCATGTGTTTCCCCCTCGCGTAGCGTAAAGGGTGTGGCAATGAGTCTCTCCTATGCTTGGGTTTTGTATGGTGTGTTTTCCCCCTCACGTAGTGTAAAGGTTGTGGCAATGAGTCTCCCTTATGCTTGGGTTTTGTATGGTGTGTTTTCCCCCTCGCGTAGTGTAAAGGGTGTGGTGATGAGTTTCCCCTACGCTTGGGCTTTGTATGGTGTGTTTTCTCCCCTTGGTGTAGTATAAAGGGTGTGGTGATGAGTCTCCCCTACATTCTTCGGTTGTGTGTTGAAATCTTTACTTTTCATGTATTTATATATATAAAAATGAAAAATAAAATATTATTGTATTTATCATGTTTTGCATGACTGCTCTTGTGTCTTCACCATGTTTTGTGCGTCTTCAATACTATCTTCTCTGTGTCTTGTGTGCTTCTTACTATATTCATTATGTCTTGTGTGTCTTCAATTTGTTTTCTGAAGCTTACCTAAAATCGGAGGCTAGAAATAGTTCCTCAATCTTGGTGTATGCCTTAGCTTCAAGTGCCTAGCATGTTTGATGTGTTTTCGACTGTACTTTAATGCATGTATGGGTCATAAGATCATACATACATTAAAGTGGGGGCTAAATGTTATGTCGTAAAATGTCCCCATAGGACTTTTACCTCCTAAGTTTAGCTCTTAGGTCCCTTGATTTATGATCGTGCATATTAGAAATGAATTTTGAAACAAAATGTCCTAAAACCATGATAAATGGGACTTGGGGGACATCTCTGAGCTTAACCTTGTCCCAAAATAGGTCCCAAGACAAGGGTGATGTAGAGGCAACTAAACAAATACCACAAAGGATCAAAACCAACAACACAAGAGGAAGAGGATACAGGGGATGGTAGGGCAAACAACTCATCTAGCCCTCAGTGGACCAAATGCAACACTTGACTTCAATTTGGACTTGACTGTCCACTCACACTCCATGGCTTCAACACAACACAATATCACCATTTCTAGGTTCAAACATATGGAGACCTTCCCAAACCTTCTATGGACCCCAGACTAACTAGGTTTGATTTTCCCAAGCTCACACAACTTACAAAATGCATTGAGGGTACCTCCTTGTACCACTTCACAAACCCACGCACTTCCTTGTAGCCCTCTTTTTAGGACTGTCATGCAATAACTTTAGTTTCAGACCTCTTCTCCAAACTTTCATAGGATTTTTGACTACCCATTACCTTTTTCTTGAACATATTAAACATGCAACATAGGTTGTTTTGGAACACTATACTCAAAACTTGACTGTACCCTGCTGTCCCAAGGGCTAATTAGGCCTCCCACAACACCACAAATACATGAAAATGATAACCCACTCCACAAATTCTTGTTCCTAGGTGTAGGAGGTGTTTAATACTAATAAAATTAACTGGTTTCAAGGTTTTATCCAACATACAAACTACCTTGCCTTTAAAAAGCAACTCCACCTATGTTAGGACTGTCAAAACATAGTGTTATTGGACATCAAGAAACACAAATCTATCCTTTCACACCAACTCCACCATTCCTACACAAAACCCACTTAATGAAAATGAAAACCAAACTTGTTACACTCATTTCCACCTATTGGGCAAGTGTGGAAACTCCTAAATCCATCAATTTCATGAAAAAGCACTAAAACCCTCCAAAACCCTACTATAGACCCACTTACACAAAAATAGTCATAAAATGCTTCTTTTACAATGAAATTGTCTCCAACAAAGTTTAAATGAAAGGTAAGATAGGCCTTAAATCCATTATTAACATTTGGGCTCTTGGATATGTGGTATGGCCTAGTACAAACAAGAGGAACAACAATAAAACAGTCATAAACTGTAAAAAGAGCAGTCCCAAAAACAAACATTGGGAAGGTGCTCAAATCTCCTCCAACCTAGCTTAAAACAAAGATGAGACCACACAATACAATATTCCAAACATGAGAACTTTGCATTAGTACTGTACGGCCAAGAAAAATGAGAGGGAACAATAATTTTCAGAAAAATAGAGATGGAATAGAAAAACAGTCATAAACTTCATTTCTTTCTCTTCAAACTTCCACCAAAACTCCTGCATCCAACCATCCTCTCCATTACAATGCTTTTACAATTGTTTTTATCCCTTTTTCACTCCATTCCATCATGGGAATAAGGCTCAAAATAGCCTAAAGCTACTGATTTTTCCTAAAAACTATTTTTTTCTAAAAATAGATTGTCACAGTCTTTATGACTGCAGTCCCACTAAGCCTTTTTCAAACTCCACTAACATAAAATGACTAAAATCATTCTCCTATTCCTTTTTTAAGGCTCTATTACATTTATTTATTTTTGAAACTCATTTTTCCTTTTGACACTAAATTTTAAAAATTTGATTAAATGCTTAAACTAGTGCATTACACCAAAGGGCACTCGTGCCCTTGCCCTACCCTATTTTGGTGGGGTCCCAAATTTGAATGTTGGAAAAGTTACCGTTAAAGTTCTCCCTTGTTGGCATCTTAAGTTTGAATTACAAAATTAAAGTGGGAATGCATATATAATCATGTTTAGGACTTCATTTGCAAACTAGAAGATGATTTTGATTTCAAGGTGAACTTATGATCATAGAGCATTCAAGGCATTCATTGTGTTGCAAAGAAAAATTGTGTTGTTGTGTTTGTTATTGTAGATTTGGCTTCATCTTCTCATGTTGTGAAAGATATTCATCTACTTGAGAGCTACACCTCTGAGGTGATATCTATTTATGCTTCAATCAATCATTTATCAATTTTTTTTGCCTCTAACCTGCAAGGACATGCACTCTCTATCTAGCAATAGTGTTGGAAGGCTTGAATGCCATTCCAGGGCTGACTGAGGCAAGCTCCTAAACACTACAACCCCCAACCCCTCTCTTGTGATTACAAGTGACAGGTACCGAATCTTGCAGAGTTGAGTTGCAAAGGATTGTTGTAGTGTAAGGAATCAAGATCTGAAGAAAAAGGTGGGAAATAGCTCAAGAAGGGCTTCAATTTCATGTCACAGAGAATCTCTAAAGTGGTTGCAGTTAGTGACTAAAAAGATCTCAAAGCCCTTAGAAAAATTTATACCTTGGGCTTGGGCTCCCACTCTTTAGCCCCTGACTTTTATGTATTCCAGAACTCAAAAACTAGTATGTATCTATTTTGCATTTAGTTTATCTCTATGCGAGGATTTATCAGATTTCATCTGTTTGTTTATGATTTTGCATAATTAGGGTTTTGAGAATAATTAGACTAAAATCAACACATCAATCAATCAATTCCAAATTTCCCTATCATTCCTAGTGACAACCAACTTGTAGTTGAATCCTCTTTCAAAAGTTGTGATTCAACTTGGTTAAATGTCCTTGAATGTAAGGCATGAAAGGAGGATCTAATAAAATCACCAATAATCAACCCCATTACATCTTTTCACCCTTTACAGAAAGCATCAAAATGAATAACTTTATTTGCAGTAGGGTTCAAACTAAAAACCTTTGAAATAAACTCCTTTGATATATGAATCATTTCAACACCATCTCCTACCAAAACCATCTTCGTTTGTGGATCGTACCTTCTAGAAATAAATCTAAAAAAATTAGCATTGATGTATACATTGGTACCATTAGTTTTGCCAAATCGAGGCCCCTAGCATGTGACATAGGAGCCCTAGAATATCTCTTTTTGAACCAGTGCTCAAACAATGACCATCCTATTATAGGGATATCAACATCCCTACACCCCCTACAATTATCTAAGAACTTATCTCCAACACCACCTAGGCTGTAGACATTAACAGGTCATCTAGATGATCCAAGCAGTTGCATGAGCAAATCCTCATCGAAGGCCCTCTTAGAAGTAGACCGCTAACCAATTGAATGAATCATTTTCTCAAATTACAAAGTCTAAGAACTAGGGTTTCTAACAAATACCTTAAAAATGACATTCTTTCCTTCACAATGTAGACAATTGTATGCACAAAACACCTAAGAACTTTCAATTGAAAATAATTACACCAGTTATTACTCAGAGAAAGTACTTGGATTTTTCTTGTAAACCCTAGTTTGCACCAAAATACAACAGAGAGCTCAAATTGCTTAGAAATTCTTTGCACAATAGAAAGTGATTATTGCAATGACCAAATTCACTATTTATTATCCTTTGATGACCTTGAATTTGATTGATATTAGTCATGTTCACCATTACTGCTTGCTTGCTTGAACAAGTCATTTGCAATGAAAAAATTCAGATTTCAAATGTAGACCATTGATTTTAAATTGACTACAATAAGATCAATGGCTTAAATGTCTCGAGAAGATTTACAAAATCTACCATGTACGTTAAAAAGTCTTTGTTGAATCATATTGTGCCAAAAGAGTAAACTTTTCACTTTAGTAATAACTCATGCCACGTGCCCATGCCCGCGCCCTCTGTCGGGTTCTATATTTCTAACACTGTGGGCTTTCACTTGATCCCCACATAGAATGCACTATCTTTTAGGCTCTTAATGCATTTGGCGGTATGGGACACGTGGCATCATTTTGCAGCAGTGTGGTACTAACTGACATCTGACAATATGTACTCTGTGGTAGCACATGAAAACTACATAGTTGAATGTCCTTTGGTTCAATCTTGACAGAGGCTCAAGCCCACTTGACAAATGGCATCATTTTGCAGTAACACAACCCTGACAAAGTACGAGTCTCTGAAGCTTATGGGTGCATGCTAAACTGCCAAGTGTCATTCTCACATTTCACCGATCATGACCATAGACAAAAAAATATTATTCGTGCTACTTGCCATTAATTAACTCAATTGACATTGCCTAATCTAGCTGATTTGTCACTTCAAAAATCAAAGTAAGTACAGTTAGTACCATTAATTATCAATCATACGACTCTAATTAATGATAAAGGTATTGCAAGTGCATTCAATCCTATCAATTGTGTGACATATTTCGAGTCAATCCCAATTGAGATCACAATTAACCCACCATAAATGGAAATAAATGCTAGCACTAGGTGTGCTTGTTATGTGGCATGCGCATGGTTATTATACATTTTCACATGCGACACAATAAATATATCCCTAAGCTTCTTCTATAAGTTTATTAGGCATCTTCCTTCTTTTTTGATTGTTTCTGTTTTCACAATTTCCTTGCGAATTGCTATCATTGAGATTCAAGATGAGTCATTTGATCTCTTGTCATGTTTCTCTCTTGCCTTGCAAGTGGGAAATACCCGATTTGAATAGATTTGATGAAAAAAAACTACGGAAGGTGTTTTTGATTGACTCCCCCCTGGTTGACAATGATGTCTGAGACATTATTGGTCATGATATTCTTTAAGAATATCCTCAAAAAAATCTATTCAGTGACATCGTCTATGCATTTATGTTGAATTTAATAGACCTTCTTGATTATCCAAGTATGGTGAAGATGATTGGGAAGGCAATGGTTCAAGAATCACTTATCCCTAGGAATAAGCTTGATTTATCTTTAAATGATTACGATTGTGATGTCGAACCACGGGATAAGGCTGAAAGTTTCTCTTTACATTTGTTAGAGTGCTTGGTTGTAGATAAACACCTTCTTAATTAGGCAAGGAGGGAAATTTTTAGAGGGTCATTGGAGTGCTTTAACATGGCCCCTATCATACATAATGACTTATCTCACTGTTACTTAAGAAGGGTAAGGTCTATTGTCTATGCTACATATTTTCTTTTTTCACGTGGCAATTGTTATAAGATAAATCAACAATGGTCACTAACAACTTTATTTTTAATTTTTGAAAATTTAAACTATTTTGAATTTTCCCTTTTCTATGTATGCCTTTATCCAAGGTTCTGTTAGGGCACCTTGGATTAGGGCTATGTAAAAAATCCTTTGTATACTGTAAACTGAAACTCTTTTGTTTAATACAATAATATAATATGGGCTATCGATGTAGATTACAAATGTTGTCAACATTTTAATTTTTGTCTTATTATCTATTATTTTTCATTATTAACATAATTCTGGAACTTTTATTATTTAAGGTTAGATCCATTGGTTGATTCTGGAAGTATTATAATTCAGAATATATGTAAAAAAATAAGTTTAATCTAAATCATTCCTTGAATCCTTTGTTGACACTTGTCTCTATAATCATGTAATACATTATAGTTACATTTCTAATTTAAAGTTTTTAGAATGTATATAAATATTAAGAACTTCTTTTCAATAACAAATGTATATTAATATTGGACCAACAAGTTGTAGTAACCATCATATTAAGTTAGTAAGTTTTAACCCTTATAATAAAGGTTACATGGAAAAAGAAGAAGCCCTCAACCCCTCGTTGGATGAATATTTCTAGTTGATAGAGAATGGAACACTGTGTATTTCCATTGTATCTTACAATACAATGAAGAAGATGCCTTTGCTTGAGCCCTAGCCCCTGGAGCGGGAGGAATATGTGAATGAAATTGGGAATGATGTGGCTTTCGTCCAAATTTAAGAAGAAAGGATAACATGACGAAAGAAGAAGCGTTCTGTAGTCTGGACTATCTGGAAGGAAGATAGAACAATCATCATACTAAGCTAGAAGCCAGACACATGAACCAATGGATTAGGAGAGACCACTGTCCACAATCCATCACTAGGCTACCAGACACATGCACGAATGGATTGGGAGAGAAAAGTAACCACAACCCATCAGATAGATGCAAGACCATCTATCATACAACGCTGCCAGACACATTTGTCTATGGAGCCAAGGAACTTTCCAACTGTAGTGAAAGAAGAATGTTTCCAAAAGGCACCATTCTCCTTCCACTTTATTTCCCAAGTAGTTGGTTGTTATCTTACTAGATCCTCCCATGTCATACATGGAGTTCCCATGACTCATTTTTTTCATCTTACAAGAACTAGGTCCTTCAAGGTAAGGATAAAAACCCAACTGTGTAACCATTCTAACTACTTCCTTTGCTGAAAAAGACTACATTCTAACTAAATAATTCCCAAAATTAGCTAACAAGGAACAACAAAAAGTTGAAATTGATTGTTGGAAGCAACTTTCTCCATCCCTTTATAGCCATGACTATTGGGAATTCAAAAAATCATTACCTATCCGTTAGTCTATCTTACTAACCCTGCAAAAGATTCTCCAGATGCCAAAATGTCACTTCATATCATGCTTTGAGAGTGTTTGGGCATCCAATTCAAATTATCCTTATATGGACTTGACATCTTACTCATATGGACTTGACATCTCACATCAAATAGTACCTTGGCTCCCTTTACAAAGCTTAAATTTTGCATCTACTTGATGTCCTTGGGTGATTGATGTGACCAACAGAACGTCAGTCGTCAGGTCATCCCACTTTTTAATGATTAAAAAACTTAAAATATTTAAATTGTCCAGTTGTAAATTGTTCCACGGTTTGATGAACAAATGATGAATGGTTGTAGTTCAATTCTAGAAGGTAGATCTCCAATGCTACATATTGCCATCAAAAGCCTCTAAATCAACCAGGAGCCATTATATATTATTAGATCAATGGTTGAGATATATAAAATATATAATATACTTATATTGATTATTGTATACTATATTGTATATAATATGAATTATTTAATATAAAATAAAGGTGGTGGCAATGTGCAAGCCCTCAACTGTGAAGATGGGCCCATAATCCACTTGTTTCTATTCCATAGACTTTATGTAGAAATTTAGGTGTGTTAGTACTTTGGTCCAAAATAGAACTCATGTCATCGATCTGCGATCATCTGATGCTAAAAAATTATTAGAATATTATAACTTTATAAGTACACTGATGTCATTGATATGTGATACTGATTATCAATATCCATTGATCTAAATGTAAATATTTTTTAAGATATAAATTCGCTAAGTAAATTATTCATTATAATTTAGCATTTGATATTTTCACTAGCCACATTATGATTTTTCAAAAACTTGCCAGCACATTCACCAAATAATCTATTTTATATTTTTTAATATTTATATAATTCACCAACGAAATTATTTTTTTACCAATTATTCATTAGGATTCACCACATTTTATAAAAATTCTAATAATGAACATAAATTCACCAAGGAAATTAATATTTTTTCAAAAAAAAGAAAGATTCACCAGGAAAATTATAACACTTAGCCATGATTCACTAGGATTTTATAAGTTTTTTTAGGGGGGTTCCTTAAAGTTATCCCTAGTTTGTTGAAGGCTTTTGATCTAGTATCTTTGTAGGATGACACTAAGAGAGATTTGAATTTGTAGGATTTGGTAGCTAAAAACAAGTTTAACTCCAAGTTTCCACCTATGGGATAGCATAAGAAACCCTTCGAAAATGGTATCCCTTGACCAAAGGAGTTACCTCTAAAACCTAACAAGAGTGAGGATTCAAAGAATAAATTTCAAAGAAAGAAATTGTTCTTTTCTTGTAGAGAGCCTTGGGAGCTTGGACATAGGTGTTTGGTCAAGGGACAAGTGCACTACATAGAGGTTGTTTTAGATGAGGATTCAAAGACATAAGAACCAAAACCCAAGGTTATAGTTGATGAGCTAGAGCATGAGGACAAGGATGAGGGAGAGTCTTTAGGGGGTAATATTGCCACTCTTTCAAGAGCACCCAAGTATCATTTCTTTTGTGTTTGTGTATTTTTATAGGGTCATAGAGTGACAATACTGATTGATACTAGGGCCACCCACAACTTGATTGAAGAGGCATTGGTAACTAGTAAGGGTTGAAAATAGAAGATTTTGAGGGATTTAATGTTATTGTGGTCGATGGATTTATTATCCCTTGCATGAAGAGGATTCAACAACTTGATATCACTATGGGGAGGCATAGAGTGTGTGACGATTTCTATGTGATCAACATAGGTAGGATAGATGTGGTTTTGGGTGTGCTATGGTTGCATTCACTTGGTGAGTTTACCCAAAAATATGGAGTTGAAGTTTAAATCCAAAGGGAAGGAGTTGGTTCTTTGAGGTCTATCCAATGGAGCTCCTAGGGTTGTTTTGACCAAGAGGATGGAGAGATCTTTTCATAGAGGTCAAGTGACTTGACTAGCACAATGTTTTATTATAGATATAGATTCATCTGAGGGTGAGAAATCTTATAATGTTGATAACCAATCCATATTGGATAATCATAGCATGGTGTTTAGCAATATTTCTCTAGGGTTTCTATTAGATAGAGGGTTTCAACATGTCATTGAGTTGGAGGAAGGATCAAATCCATTCATTACTACCCCTTATAGCCATCCTAGAAGGCATAAGGAAGAGACTAAGAAGGCTATTAAGGAGTTGCTAGACATAGGACACATAAGATTGAGTTCTAGTCCATTTGCTTCTTTAGTGGTGTTGGTCAAGAAGAAGAATGGTATTGTGAGGATACGCATTAATTACAAATCTCTCAACAAGAAGACAATCAAGAACTTCCACCCTATTCCCAGGATCGATGAGTTGATAGACGAGCTTCATGGATTAGTATACTTCTCCAAGATTGATCTTCAATCAGGGTATCATTAGATAAGGGTGAGAGATGAGGATGCACATAAGATGACCTTTAGATGTCACTATGGGCATTAAATTTTTTAGTCATGCCATCTTGTTTGACTAATGCACGAGCTACATTCCATTCTTACATGAATTGGGTATTCATTAATCAGTTGAAGAAGTTTGTGTTGGTTTTATTTGATGATATACTTAGCTATAGCAAGGCTTGGGAGGATTTTGTGAGACACATAGATGAGGTGCTTGGTATTCTAGAGTAGTAATCATTTTTTGCTAAGGCATCAAAATCTGAGTTTGGAGAGATATTATACTTTGGGCATAATATTAGTGCCCAAGGGGTTAGAGTGGATGATGAGAAGATTAAGGTAATCATATATTGGTCTTCACCTAAGACTATATCACACTTAAGGGGTTTTCTGGTCTTTATAGTTATAATAGTAGGTTAGTCAAATGATTTTCACAGTTGGTTTCACCATTGATAGATTTGATGAAAAAGGGGAAATTCTCTTGAAGTGGTTTAGCATAGAGAGATTTTGACAAGATCAAGAAGACCTAATATGAGTTCATGTCCCATTTTGGCCATTCTAGATTTTTCACTTCCTTTTTTTTTAGAGTGTGAAGCTTCAAGAGAGGGGATTGGAGTGGTTTTGATGCAAAATAGACATACCATAGCATTTCAAAGTAGGAAGCTCAAAGATTCAAAGAGGAGTTTCTCTATCTAAGACAAGGAGATATTGGCCATCATGCATGCATTGGTTAAGTTTATACATTATTTGGTTTGTGGGAGGTTTGTGGTAAAGACAGATTACAATAGCTTGAAGTTCTTCCTCAATCAAAAGGATTTGAATGATAGACAACATAAATGGGTAAGTTATAGGCTTATGATTTTGTCATTGGGTATATTAAGGGGAAGATTACTATTATAGTTGATGCATTATCCAAGAAACCATATTTGTGCTCCATGACTGATATTTTTATGAATTGGGGGGTTTCTATAATAGATGAGTATGTCAATAATGCATTTTCTACTGATATTTTTGATTCCAAGTAACAAGATGATAGGTATAAGGTGTCTATTGAGCTCATCCTCTATAAGGATTGGTGTATCTTGTTCCAAAGTCAAAGATGAAGGAGAGGGTTTTGAAAGCATATCATGACACACCACTAGCAGGCCATCCAAGATATCACAAAACTTACAATCAGGTGAGAGAACATTTTTCTAGTAAAGGACTCAAGGGAGATATTCTGAAGCACATTAGGGAGTGTATGGTAGCCATCAAAATAAAATAGAATAGGTATTTCCAACTAGATTATTGTGCATCCTTTACCCATTTTGAATGAAAAATGGGAGTTCCATAGATTTTATCACTAGTCTTCCACAAGTATAGGGTGACGATTTGTCATGTCCCTATATTTATCATTAAATCAGTTTGGTCATTGAATATTCCTAAATATATTGAAATAATAAATCAACTATTATATAAATTATATATTCTACAAATATCAATATAAATATAAATATACTCATGAATTATATAAGACAAGCCCATGAGAGAGTGGTGATCTTTATAAAACAAAAGGAAGCATAAGAAAGATTCTAATAGAGTAGCAAGCAGCGGTGAATATGTTCATAAATTCTAGTGCTAGAGCAAATATTACATAATCTCCATTCGCTGACTCCATCCTTGAGACACCAGCAAACAATAGGTATATGGTCATAGCCACTATACAATTAAGAAATTGATAAGAAAGCATTCAAGGTTTACTGAATGGTTAAGGAAATATTAGCACTCATGAAGAGACAATGATAACATGAATTATAATAATAAAAATAGTAGCGATTAAGTGGAATACAATAAGCGGTCAACATGAATATCTATGATTCTATAAAGAATGATAAATACCTTACAACGATTATAATTGGGCAGCGATTCTTAAGAGATGATAGTTATAGAAACAAATAATAAACATAAGCTAATTACTAAAAGCTATGATCATGTAAAGAGAGGCAACCATTGGGAAAGGCAACCATCCAAGGTATAAAGGAGATTCAGTGAACAATTCAAAGGCATCGATGGAGAACTAATCATTAAACACCACTGTAAGATCTAACTTACCCTCCATACAGGCAATTCATCATAACATCTCAGCATCACATATTATCTTCAATTCACACTATCCAATCAGAACAGTAATACATCTCATCACCATTGACTAAATCAATGAATATTCACAATGAATATTAATCATCTCATGAACTTAATGATCTTATTATCACCAATACAAAAGCAAAGGATCATTCGATCACAACCAGATAGAGTAGATCAGAAGAATAGTCTAGCAAATCTCAAGCATCATCAAATATGTCAACATCTTGGCATCATCAAAGGAGATAAAACATCATCTAGACATCATCACCAAATTAGAAAAACAATCATTCATCTCTCAATATTAAACCAAGAAGGCAGAACCAAGAAATTGGTAATTGATCCACTCTTATATATTAAATCTGAGTATACCAAAATCGCAGGCCAGCATATAAGGCATGTCTCTTTATCATTATAGCATCTTAAAATCTTCAGTCTACCACCAATCCATTATTATATCTGGAGTAAGTGCAGCAAGCTACATAAAGGTATGTGAACTCCATCTTGTAAGTTATATTCCAAACTAAGCAATTAAACTGTTTGAATATAATATAAGAATGTTAGTAAAATGAGGAAATCATCATGTAAGATATGATAATACATAGAATGATTAATAGTGAAAAATTATCATATATCTTAGAGTGAAATTAGAGTACATGATTATCATAGTTGCTAATGTGTGAATGAATATAAAAATTTGATCATAAATTAGAAGTTGAAACATGTTAAGAAGTTATCATAGAAAAATGAGCAAATGATATAGTAAGTAGATAGAATAGGATGAATGCACATATGAATAACTGCTATGTTATCTTAATCAAGTAGGATAATCATAGAAATTGTTATCATATAAATGAATACATGGAATAGATGGAAATATAATATTATGATCATAATTATGATTAAAGCATGGGAGTGCCTATATGATGAATGTTATTCCTATAAGGGAGTAAGTTAGATATTGCTAAATAATATAATAAACAAATAGTAAAGATAAGTCTCATAAGTATAATCAGGGAATACCCAGAATGAGAATAGAAGCCTCATCATTAGTGCACCTACACACTCTATAAGTATGAGACTGGTGGTTAGGGAAGTGGCTAGAGTCTAGCACTCAAGCTGGCAAAGTATTGCCCCTTCGAGCTAAGGGTGAAGTATTGCCGGCAGTAGTGTGAAGCCCTTAGACCTAGGGCAAGGGTGAAGTATTGCCAGAAGTAGCATAAAGTCCTTGAACCTATGGTTGCGTAAGACCTAGATATTAGAAATGGCTTAACAGTAGGTGACCCTCGAGCTGGCAATAAGCCCCTCCAAGCCAAGGGTGAAGTATCGCAGGGAGTAGTGTGAAGCCCTTGGGCTTACGGACATGAGTCTTGTGATGTCCCAATGTGCCCTCTCATATTGGGTGAGTGGTCTAATTAATGTTTGGGCTCTTGAATGTCTCTTCTGAGGTAAACCATGGAATATACATGAAGGATGTGAGAAAATGTGAAATGCATATTGGTTATGATTATAAGGTTACTAACCATAAAAAGAAATGTGGAAAGTATATGAATTTGATCTTTACATGTGGATATTGTGATAAGTTGGTATTATAAGAAGAATTGAATACTAATGTTCTCTTTTTACAAGTTGAAATTGTGTGCAAGGTTGAGAAAATCTTGACTTGCTAGAAGGGAACACTACACGATTGTATTTTTGTGGTTGTTGATAGACTCATTAAGTATGCTCATTTTTATGCTATATATTTAGAATATAAGGCACCACAAGTGGCTGATTTATTTTTTAGAGAGGTGTTTAGACTTCATGGGTTGCTTAGAAACACTGTGAGTGATAGGGACAACCGGTTCCTTAGTTTGTTTTGGCAAGATCTTTTTCGATTGGCAGGTATTGAGGTGACTCCAAGCACTAGCTATCACCCTCAAACGAATGGACAAACATAGATTGTGAACAAATGGATTGATGGATATTTGAGAAATTATGTTACATGGCAATAAATAACATGGATTAAGTGTTAGAGAGTATTGCTAAAACTCTTCACATCATATGTCCATGTGTATGACTCTTTTCAAAGCATTGTATGTATATGATGCACTATCTTTTGTGGATTTAATCATTAAAGATAGTAGAGTACTAGGAGCAAGGGCTTTAGCTCAACAAAGTCAAGATATTTTGAATGCACTTAGGAGAACCTACAACAAGCCCAAAATCAACAAAAGATGTATGCAGATTGTCATTATTTAGAGAGGACTTTTGACATGGGAGATATGGTATTTCTAAGATTACAACCCTACAATTAGTCTTCTATCAAGGGAAGTGGAGTAGAAAAGCTTAAGCCGTGATTTTATGAGCCTTACAAGATTTTACAGAGGATCATAGAGGTTTCCTATGAGTTAGAGATGCTAGAAAACAATAAAATTAAAAATGTATTTCATGTTCCATGCCTCAAAAAGGCATTTGGATAGTAGGTTACTCCTTTAGAGCTACCATCATTTGAAGATCAGGGCAAATTGGTCTTCGTACCTGAAGCTGTCATAGATATGAGGGAGATGAGGTTAAGGAACAAGCTCATAACAAAGTACTTGGTACGTTGGAATAATTTCACACTTGAGGATGCTACATAGGAAGGAGTGGAGATTTTTTATCATCCAAATCTACAATTGCTTGAGGGAAAGCAATTTGGGGAAGGGAGGACTATCATGTTCCTTATCCCAAATTAGAGTTATAAATAAAATTTAAAATAAAAAGTATTTTTAAATACTAGCAAAACATAAAAAAGTAAAAAATAAAATAAAAAATAATAAAAAATAAAATAAATGTATTTTTAAATACTTGGAGGGAAATTTAAGACCCAAAGGCCCAATTTGAATTGGTATATCAATAAGGTGCCAATCTTCATTTCATCATCTAATTTCATAATCTATATTATTCATTTTGAGTTTGAGTTTGAAGCTTGCATTCAAGGAAGAAACCCCTTGGCTGCAAAACCATATGAACTAAGAGAATGGAAACCCTCTTGGCTTGTCTAATTGAAGAGGTCAGGATGAAAATGTTAAATTTAGGGCACACAACTGAGAGGGGGGGTGAATCAGTTGTACAAAACTTTCTCCTACTGTAAACACTTAACTCCACATTGTTAATTAGCAGCATAATGGAAGATCAACCATGAAAGCACAATGCAACAAATCAAGAGAAGAAACACATCAACACATGAGACACCAATATTTTTGATGTGGAAAACCCAGTTAAGGGAAAAACCACGAGGTGATTAACCCAAGAATGTATTCTCTGATAGAAGAATAGAAAGAACAAATGGCACATGCCAATTAGGGCTCACTACCTGAGCACACTGCTCACAAGAGGCTCACTGCCTACAAGAGACACACTGTCTACAAAAGAATAAGTATCACATACTTGAACTGGTAAATAGCATCTTCACCATGCTTGAGTCAGCTCCATTTAAGCCCAAACCTTCTGCTCTGCTTTTCACTTTCTTCCTTTCTACCACACACTCATCTCCACAAGTCACCCCCTGAAATGACTTTGTAATCCATTATTTATACATGACATCAACTTAGGAACAAACATCTAAGTCGGTAAACATCCGCAGGATGTATAATTCATCTGGTCAACCAGTCACAGAAAGATCACCTTCATCTGAAAGTATTTCTTCAATTCCAGACTCTAACTCAAATGCGGACTATCAACATGAACTGAACATAATGCAAGGACCTCCACAAGCTTGCCTGACTCACCAGGAACATCCACACTTCCTCTACTTACTGAAATCCTTCTCTCCTTTATCCGGAACCTCAGGAGCACAGTCTGCCATTACTGTCACAAAGGATTAGATACTTGTGGACCTTCAAACCATGAACCAATCAAGTTAACACACCACATAGACTTCCTCAACACTTCCTCAAATCCGCAGAATCAAAGAATGCATTTCCGGATCTCACTGGACCTATCTATATTACTCTGTCATCACTGAACATCTACCGGAACCGGTTTCACTTGGACTGCCATAACTTCTTCATATCTTCATGTGGAACTCTGAAATCTCTACTGTAACATCTTAAAAAACATATCTACAAACCCTTTAATCTGTATCCTTTGATCCTCATCCTATCTTGGACTTTTACCTTATGTCATCACTATTCTTCACTATTCCTGATTGAGACTAATTTTCTCAATATCCTCAACACACAACTCATCCAAACCTTGTCATTAATGTAATAGGAGTATGTTCACATCAATGACAACACCGGTTAGGCCCATACTTGCAACAGAAAACCATTACCCCTTTCTTGGAAATTCTATAAAGGGTTGCAGGTAGGCTAATTTTTGAAGATTTGTGCATGATTCAGGTCTGGAGATAAAGAATTGTAAGCCAACATCCATCATCAAATTCTAGAGTTCATGGTAGGGTCACTACTTGTCAATTGAAGCACCTATTTCTAAATTCAAGAGAATATCCATATACAAGGTTGAACTCATCTGCTCCATCCAGAGTGACTTGATTCCTAAATAAGGCATCAATTAATTATACTAGAGATTATAGTAGCTATAGGGATTAATGCATAGGTTGTTCTAACATTAGTGATCACCACTAGTTGAAAAGTACATCTCAATCTAAGCAGTCAGTTTGAGGTTTCATAGACACACATAAGCCTGATTACATTTGTGAAGCAAATATCTATCGATTACATCAAATAAGGTTGTTGAACTAGCATAAGTCATGTGGATATACCCACACCAACCTTCCACATCTTTTGACTATAATCATTCTACCATCCCAGCTAGGATAAAGTGGATGCGTCTAGTCTGAGGTTGACATCGTATGGAGTAGTTAAGTTGCATATTATTGAGCTACTGCTCATATGTGTTGAATGCACAAGACAACTAAGAGGGGGGGTGAATCAGTTGTAGCTTAAAATTCCAAAACCCTCATACACATTCAAATCCACATTAATCCAATTAACCTTTAAATGATTATGATGATTCGGCATGAAAAGAAAAAATTAGAAAATGAATCACAACAACACCATACACAAAAGAACACCAAATTTTATGTGGAAAACCTAAGAAGGGAAAAACCACAGTGAGGATTAGCTTACAATATAAAGTAGTATCAACACCGAATTACAAAAGTCTCACTACCAGAGGGCTTATTACCTAGAAGAAAGGCTCACTACTAAAGGGCTCACTACCTAGAATGAAAGAGATAGAAGAGATGGCTCACTACTAGAGTTGAACTATTATAATTGAATCTAACATATGCATGGAGTATAGTTCTAATTGAGTTCAATATTCACTACAACATCAACATCATCTCCACAGCATCATTGAAGAATAGTAGACACCTTCTGCTCACTGCATCTAGTAGTCTAACACATGAAGGCTTGTACTGTACCACACATTCAACCACTCTGTTATTCACATCACATCCATCACGCATGCACATGTACTTGATCATGATCCCTTGACACTTATATATTGTCTTCAACCTTGAGAGCATTCTCCAAGGTCGCAAATCACCTCAACCTAGAGGATTCAAATTGGGTCTAGACCTAAACATTCCTATGGTGGAAAGGAATGAAGGTAGACCACAATACACCTTAGCTCAGACCTAAATTCATCCAACCACACCACTTCACACTACTACAATCAACAAAGTAACTCCACAATTAGTGTAAACACCCAAGGTTGGCCAAACTTGTTTTAACGCAATGAACTTTTAAGTACATGCTTCCTCAAACCCAAAGATGACTCATGGACCACATGAAAGGCTTCAAAATAGTCTAGAGTATTTCACAAAGATCATGAAACATCTTGAAATCCAACAAATTCCTCCACAACAACTTTCACCTACTGCACATCCTTATCAGTATACTTAACTGTCTCTGTCATACACTGTATCTCTAGAAAACAACTTCTAGGGCATTAAACCATGAACAACTTCAATAGAAGAAAGATATGAACCTTATAAGCACAACTCCAAAACTGTAAGACCTAAAGCCATTTTGCAGATAAATGTGGAGCAAAGACATTTCTCCCAGACACCTATGCAACACTCAGACATAGTCCACACATTGGTGAACACAACTTCCTTTGCACAATGAACCAGAGCACCAAATTTGGAATATAACATCTTTGAACAACCTTGAACAATATATCCAAACTGTAAAGACAAATATTTCTTCAACATAGAGGAAATGCGGAGCAAAACCATAACACTACTCTGTAAGCCAAAATGCTGCTTCACCACACTGTTTCCTTTATTAATCAAAATTTCTCAAAAGCACTTGGAAACCAACCAACATAAACATATTCTCAACATCTTCAGCACCTCTACAAAGAAACCAAATCATCATTAGGAAAGCATCTTAACCAAACAACTCATACCATTGCAACAACCTCATCTTTGCTCAACCAGTTGACACCAATGATAACACAAGCTTGTTGACATCAATGACAACACAAATAGCACATACTTGCAACAATATGGACCAACTAGAACTCAAACCTAGGACCTTCCATTTTTTGTTGGAGTGATCTACCAACTAAGCTACCAGCTCCTTTCTTGCTAGTCCATCATCAGTCTAGGTGTGGCTTATTTCCAACACCCCCCTTAAGCCACACTATAGGTGCTTGGGGCTCCTAGCTTGGCTCTAATTCCAATTGTTGAGCTACTACTCATATGGACCAGCTAGGACATGAACCTAGGACCTTCTATTTGTTGTTGGAGTGTTCTACCAACTGAGCTACTGGCCCCTTTGTGGCTAGTCCATCATCGGTTTGAGTGTGGCTTATTTCCAACATTACATCATATGGAGTAGTTAAGTTGCATATTACATTAAACATTAGAGGTGATCTTATGTGTGGATTTTCATCAAGCACCACATTTAGGAGCCATCAATAGCTTGCAATCCATGCAATGATTGAATTACATCCAACCAATAGCATCATGTGACAATTAGATTATGCCAAGCTTCCATAAATAAACCTGTATCAACAACATAACAATGTGTGTTTTCTCTTTTATTGTAATTTGAATATGTACATTGATACACTACATAATAGGGATGATGTATACTGAATCTAGTTAATAGTTGAATGATGTTTTTAGGATTTATTTTAATTTTTGATTTGAGTTATCTACAGTAGTGATCCAAAGCTTAAATTTTTGGTACATTCAAATTTTGAATGAGATTTGTTTGAATGTTGATGGTTGAGTTCTATGAATAACATATTCTCAATTTATTTATGTAGATTAGTGATTTATTTTCAGCAACATTTGGTTGTGTATGCATCTATTTATTTTAGCTAGAATACATCAACTAAAACATAGAAGGAAGAACAAATAAGATAAATAACCCAAGACATTACATAATATTATTAGAATCATATATATAGTATAATCCTAAGGTGTGTTCATTTAGAAAAACTGTGGATGATACATAATAGTGAGATGGATCTTCACCTTTAGTAAGAACATGATTATCTATCCATGGTGCTAACCTAAGAATTGCTCCTATAATCCCATCAATTTAAAAGCGTGAAATTTCTAAATTAAAAAATATAGTTCAAAGTATCTATAAGAACTTACTCAAGCACACTTAGGGATGTGTATGCTCTTTGTTATCTATAGGTATTTTGTCATGTCATTGTTTCTTAATTATAACATTGTAATTTCTTGTTTTTAAGGTTTAAATCTCACTCTAGTTTGAATTGTAGGAAATATTTTACATGATGGATATGTTATGCTATAGAATGAAAAATATCTTTCCCAAATGAGAATTCTTATCTTATAAATCTCTACACATGATCTAGAACAAATTAACATGTAAATTATCTACAATAACTTAAGAAGTACATGGTCTATGTGGATAATAAGTACAAAATATATTACAAACTTGTTTCATTCATAATGAAAACAAGAGTGTGGTCAATGTGGCTGATAATTACAAAAGATAATACAAACTTGTTTCATTCATAATGAAAATTTATGGATGATTATATTCTTAAAATGATTCCTCCCATTAAAACTCTCCTCTTAAAAATTATTGACTATTTAGAGACACAAGATTCTCTATTTTGGGGAAACATTTTAGAAAACTTAGAATAGAAATGTTGAGTAATAGAGAATGCTATCCCACATACCCAAAATGATAATTTTCTTCCCATCTAGTGAATCATAGAAGAAATACAAATATATGCCTTTGAACCAATTAAAATAGGCTTTGAGAATGACAAGGCAAGAGTAAGAGAGCATGTCTTGTCTCTTGGTTGAATCTACTTTCCAAAAAATGTTAAACTTGAATCAGAATGTTTAAAACCATCGAATTTAAGTGATGAAATTTATAGTTTTTGAGACAACTCTAGAGCAACTACTTGCAACATCTCTATTTCCTTCCACGGGGTTCCAAAACTGAACAAAGAGAGAGTAAACAAGATGGTTCATAACATAATGCAAGAGGGTAATTTAAAAAATCATCCAAGAGATGTCAATGAATGTAATGAGTTTTTATCTTGTGGGACTTTTATAATAAAGATATTAGGTATACACAACATTATCTTTTCGCTTCATATAAAACCTAAAAGGTACCTTGACACATATGTATGTGTATATACAAATACAAACATATACATGTATATGTACAAATATATAAAGGCACAATAATTATGATATGGAGTCATGGGATAGGATAGGAATTATGGAAAAGATAGCATATTTTTATTTTTTAATGGAGGAATGAATACTTGGTGGGACTCGCATAACAAAGACCTAACACACACCACTATAACATCTATCTGCATGAGTTGCCTTCTACCCATGTGAAGATAACATATTTTAAATATTAAAAACACCTATTTACAAATATATAAAGGCACATTAATTGTGGTATGGAGTCATAAAATAGGATAGGAATAATGGAAAAGATAGCATATTTTTATTATTATAATGGAGGAATTAATACTTGGTGGGACTCGTGTAATAAAGACCTAACACACACCACTATAAGATCTATCCACATGAGTTGCCCTCCACCCATGTGAAGATAACATATTTTTATTAAAAAGAAGTCTTCAAGCATACATCCTAAATAGAAAATTGTAACATTCCTATTAAACCTCACTAGTGTAGTATATATTGTGAATGCTCACTATATCCCCCAACGATAGCTGCACAAAGAGTTCACCTTTGCTCATCTGTTGGAATTCAAACGAAAGTAACTAAGTTCACTATTTTCACCTCACACTTTAATCCCTCAATAAACATTGTTACCTTCATCAACCCATTCAAAACTTAATCCTAGATTATGACCATTGATTTCTTCTATTAATATCACTATATTTAATATCTAACCTACCTTAGGCAGATTTACGGTTGTTATGTCCATGCTTTGTGATCCATCCTTTCCTATTGCAAAAAGTCACCTATAGAAAAAAGAAAAATACAATTAGAAACCAAGAAGCTCTAATGATGAGCATCCAAGTATACATAAATAATTAAATAGAGATCTATATACCCATGAACAGTCAAGACACTTGAAAATAAGATATCTTGTGACAAGAAATTATTGTTGTGAAATGGTATTGTGAAAAATATATAAATTTTACATCCTCTTGAAGGAGGCCGAGATGATCCATTATTCAATGTCTCCAAGAAAATATTTATTGGCTCACTATAATTATTAATGTTCTAATATTGGAAGCACATCTTGGGAGTATTTGTATGGAAAAACTGAAACAAAACATGTTGGCCCAACAATTGAAGAAGACATTGACAACTAGCCAAATACAGTGACAAAAAATGTATGGCTTCATAATGTTGTTATATGGAGCCTAATCAAAATCGAAGGTCAAATTTTCCCCACTTTTGTTGTCATGTTCCCCCCCCCCCCCAATTAATTTAACAGGGGAATTGGAAGGGGGGTAGAGCCCCTTTTGCAAGGCCCGGGGGGATGACCACCCCCTAGCAGGGGCCCAAGGGTGGAGTGATATTGTATTGTAGCATTTTCAATGGTATTGAGTTGCAAGTATTGTTCATTGTAATCGGTTTGATTTGCTGGATAATAATATTGGACTCTCTGTTGGTGGATGTAGCTTGAGTTTGGGTAAACCATGTTAAAAATTGTCTCTCATTATTATTATTTTCTGTGTATTTTTCATTCCTCTATTTAATCTTTATTTGCACTTAATTGATATCTTCTACATGTAATTCCTAACACATATTTGAAGGGACTTAGTAGCTCTATGACTTGTCCCTCCCAAATATCTTTGTAGAATCTGATATATTTGTTTTATACACTCTAATGTCTCTGTATTGTGGCACAATGGCGATGGATAAAGGGTAAGGAGGTAAGGAAGACATGGCAGAAGAATCTAACTCCAATGTAGCTAGATATAATAATGATAAATCATAAAAAATATGACCATGATAGAAGGATACTATGTAATGGATTATATAATATGGTCAAAATAGCTAGATTGAATAAAGTATTAAAATAAGACAATTATCTAAGAACCTAAATTAATCAAATTGGGAATATTTAAGAAAATACTGTAAGAAGATAGATCAAAACATGTAGAAACATAAGTGAAGCAAATAATCCTAAGGACCAGAGATCCAAGGATTAAGTTATAAGAGGTAAAGGGTCATGAAAGCAAGATATCGCCAAGCAAGACTAAGTAGACAAGAGAAGATAATGTGAAAACAAAAGATCAAAGATCAATCCTAAGATAATCAAGTGTTAAAAAAAAATTAAACTTGGCTCCCAAGTGTGGTAAAAGAATATTAAGTGTACATAAAGATAAATTAAGGAAATGTAAGAGTGACATCTAGGTCCAAATGACTTTTTTTCTCAAATTAGATTGTCTCTCTTTTATGTTGTGTGACCTCAATATGTATCTTCCCTTTGTATATAAATTCTTGAATTTTATGTTGGCCTTTATGTTTAGAATACCCCCATGTACATGATAAGAATTACATTTAATATAATGTAAGGATTCCATGATAAATCATAGTTATAGACCATTGCTAAGTCTACACTACATTTATGTGAACTAGTTCAATAAAGAAATACTCAATGAAAGCACAAGATAAATTAGGAAATGAATTATAAATCAAGATGAACCAAACAACTTTAATGTTCTATAGCATAGCTACAATCTAAACCTTTCAATTAAAAAAAATCTCATCATCTATATGCAATACACAAGTATAGTGGAATTGAGTAATTTGAGCTCCAAAATTATTAAGAGACCTAGAAGGCTTAATGGGGAGCCTCTTAGCTTACTAGTGAGATGGATGCATGGTGGGAGAACTTGAAAGGAGAACAAGGTCTTTCATGTCAAAACACTATATGGGACTAACTCATTACCCTATTTTGGAGGTGTTAATTGCTCCAATTATTCTATGACCAAAAGATGTTGAAATTCTAGAACTTGAGACAAGGAGATATGATGGTTAATCAATATTTGGAAAACTTTATCTAGTTTTTAAAATATGTGTTGTAGTATCAAAAATATGAAAGATTTGGGATTCACAAATCTGTGTTGGGTTTGAACATGTAAATTGGAGCAATGGTTGTCCTATGTATAGTCCTAGAACCATGACTAAGGTATTTGAAAAATCTCTTAAGTAGGAATAGAATTTGCATGCTCTATCCAACTTTATGAAGAACATTAAGGGTTTAAGGTAGATAAACCTAACTTCTCACCATTTCAAAATGTTTCCCTTATCATTTACCTAAGTATTCTAGGGTTGACCTAGAATAATATGTCCCCTTGCGACACCATGACAATCCTTTCAAGGTATTTGAAAATATTATTAGTTTCAGATAGCAAAAGGGTAGAGGAAGTAGAGGTGAATTCAGTGCGTTAAAAGTAGAGTTGTGTAGATTATCAAATCATTTCTACAAGTGCAAACATTTTCATAGATACATATCTAACCCTAATCCATAGACTCAACCCTCCATAGTGCAAACATTTTAGGGTTTTAAATAAACATTTTAGCATTCTAAAATAAATGTTTAGGGTTTCAATTTTCACATTTTAGAGTTTCAAAATGATGTGTTAGGGTTTGAAAATTCACATAATGGGGTTGAAAATTTATGTTTTAGGATTTCAAATTCAGGTATTAGGGTTTAGAAATTAACATAACAGGGTTTCAAAATGATATTTTAGGGTCTTAAATTCTTGTTTAGGGTTTGTACATTCACATGAAGGGTTTAAAGATTTTGATAAAAAACATTGAAATTGAATTTCCATATTACAATTTTGGAAAAAAAATATTGAAATCAAAAACTAAAAATTTAATAGGGGTAGATGAAATATACTTTGTAAAAAATGCAACAGTGTGACCTTGCTGAAGAAGGAAGGCTACGTGGACACCTTTGACAGATGACAAGTGGCAAGTTGTTGGAGCTCCTTGGTGTCATGAAAGGTCATCCTTTGGTTCTCTATCAAACTAAAAGCCAATTGTTAAAAAATCACCTTCGAATACAATTTACTGTGGTTGAAAATGCCCTATCAAATATAGTTTACTGTGGTTGAAAGTGCCCTATTGGTAGAAATGACAAATGCAAAAGGATTTTATTGCATTATATATTCTTTAAAAAAACAATAAACTATTACCTTCATTCAAATAAAATCTTTGAATGAAGGTATTATTTTATTTTTTTGCAATCAATAAAATAATACCTTCATTTGAATATTTTCTTTGAATGAAGAGGGACCTTTGTTCGAAGTAATTTCTATGAAATCTTCAAACAAAGGTGGTATGAAATTTTTTTGTCCATCCACGATGAAAATATTGATGTCCCATGTTTGGGACTAAGTATTGTGGGTTGACCCAGTATTGTACAGGTTGTACGGTACAAGGGAAAGGGGTAAAGAAATTTTGTAAAAAATTATCTGTGCTAATTTAGACAAAATGATATGTTTTTTTTTACTATCTCAAGCCTTCTGGACTCAATGGAAACATCCTCTTGGCTCTATGATGAACTCTTGACTAGGCTAGGTGTGGGATTTACTCAAAAGGGAAGGGTTTTTCTAGCATGGCTCTGATACCATGTTGGGATTGTCAAGATCAGAAAGCAAGAACATGTACACTTTAAAATGTGACTCAGTTGTGTGGGATGGTCAAGTCATCTTTGACAGAGCACATGGACCCTTCTCCTTTCCATGGGTAAACATCCATGTCACTCTCACTCTTGTGGCAGAAGTCAGCCGAGAAGAGGCAAGATACGAGGGTGGTCATGCTCGCTTGGGAGCTAGACTTTACAAAGAATGGTTAGTCAGTCTTGGGGCCTTTCTTGGGGTTGTTCACTATGTTATGTTCACTAACCGTTGTTGTGGAGATAATGATATGACCCAAAGGGTCACTAGTCACTGATCACCTATTTGGGTTTCTAAGATTCCAATGCCTATTTGGTTTTCTGTTGAAATCATTTATGAATCTAATGCATCAAAATCTTTCCTCTCCTGCTTGAAGGAGTTGTTGAATGTGTTGTCTTTGTTCAAATAGCCTAAGCCTATGTTCTTGTTCTTGAATTATTGGTTGCGCTTGTTGATGCCCAAGGTGAATTTCTTCAATCTCCTATAGGATCACCCTCACCCACTCACCTCTAAGTCCAGGGCACATATGTGTTCCTAAACAAAGAGAGTTGGCTTGAGTTTACCACAAGTTGACTTTGCATTGACTTAGTGTGAATACCTAAGGTTTTCTTTGATTTTCATTTTAAATGTTGAATTGATTGACCTCGTGATGGGTTTGAGGAATTTTGTACTTGTTTGTTTTGGTTTTCTTGGTTTTACTATTATTTTTTTGGGTTTTTTTTTTAAGTTTTGGTATAAATGCAACTAAATGTATGCGAAGCAATATTTTTGTTCTTTTCTATGATTTTTGGAATGAAAGTGAATTAATTAATCTAGGAAATCAAATATGAATGCAATTTTACCATGAATTTACATATGCAATTGATCTATATTTTTGTGTTTTCTAAAGGTCTTTTCCAACTATTATAATAAATGAAAGTACAATATTGAAAAGTTAATCTAACAATGCAATTACTTGAAAATAAACTAATTAAGACAATCTAACTAGCCTATCAAAGAAATTGCAATAATTATTTACTATTCCCAAGAGCAAGATTTTGGTTATCTAATTACTACAAAAGTATAAAAGAACCTAAAATTGAAGGTGCATGAGACTAGTGTATCCTTAGAGATCCTTTTAGTATCCTTCCCTTCCTTTGCAGCAGTGGGTTACTCCTCTTAGCGATAGGGATTGGATGGCAATTGATTCAAATGAGAGTTTGAGAAAGCTTGGATGGAACCACTTGGGCTTACAAAATGGCTAGTGTAACAACATTGTATGAAGCTTTTTGAAAAGCTTGGGCAAAATAACAATAAACAAAAGGCACATCAGTCCTGCAATGAGCATGAAAATGCTAAGGGAGAGCAAAAGATAAGCAAAACATGATTTCAACAATCAATTTGCCTCCTCTATTTCTTGGAGGAGGGGGTATTTATAGGCTGGATTGAGGAATGATGGGTGGGATTGATTGGGGAGTTAACTCCCTTGATTGGAGAGTCAACTCAATTGATTTCTTAGTGAACTAGGTTGATTGGATAGTGAAGTGAGCTTGAAAGCTTATCATAGGAGAGAAAATGGAGTTAGCATGAGAGAGGGAGGAGTTAAGAATAGTTCAACTAAGCTAAATTTGCATGATTAAAGTTGATTAAAAGGTTAAGAATAGATTAATCTAAGTTAGGCTCAAAATTTTATGCAAATTGGAGGGAAAATGGAGCTTTTTCGAGCTCAAACTCAAAATAAATCCAAAGACAAAAACATGACAAGGTTGCCCACATTACTAGGGTGGTCTCCTAGGGGGCAACCATGATCAAAAAGGGGGCGACCAGGGTCAAACAAGGGTCTAGGTGAAAACTAAAGTTTGGAGAATGGACCTAGGAGACTACAGAAGATACCTGGCAAATTGGTTTACAAAAATGATGCCAAAAGGGGTGGTTGCCTATATTAGCAAGGTGGTCACCTAGGGGAAACCCAAAAATAATAGGGGCGACCAGGTAAAGATGAAAGGTACACAGAAACTGGGGTTGGGGATGAAATTAGTATGTCAATTCGAGGTCTCTAGAGGTCAGAAAAAGATGAAATAGGTTGACAAGACATAGATTCCATAGGAAGTGATGCTCGTAGGTCTTGCACCAAGGCTAGAAAGTGAAGAAAATAAAGAATTGACAAAGGATGAATCAAGAAGGGACAACATTTCACAAGTTAGAAATTGGAAAACAAAGCAAGAAAGTGAAAGAGGAGTCCAATCCATGTGTCATCAAGAGGAACACATCATGAGAGGTCATATATACATGCTTACATGTATGTGTTTAGGATCATTGCTCATCATCAAATTACCATGTAGGCACATGCATCTTTTTAGTGCTTACATATTTTCCCCCTTGGGGATGGTAGTCTATATGAAATATAGTTACCGTTCCCAAACTAGGCCTTTACCTGTTGTCGATTTCCTACAATTATACCTACAATGAGAAGAATCAGTTCAACATTTAAAACATTTTGAAAATAGATATTAAATTTGAAATAATCAAACATACCATCGATGGTGTCGTATGTATGCCTAAGCCGCTTTTCTTTAGTAGGGGACTTGTAAAGATGCAATAACATAAAACTATGGTGCAAGGGCACTATGTAAATGGTATCATGTGAAATTGCACCCTGCTTGAAGCCTGTTCAAGCATTCCAATGACACAATGGGACTGATATCAAGGTGTGGCACCTTACAGATGAGATCACACCTCCAAAGAAGGTTGGTTCCTTATTCTGAACTTAAGGTTGAGAGAAATTGACTAAACCTAATGCTAATCATCACTAGGGGAAAGCGGATAGAAGGAATGTAGAAAAGGAAATGGTGATGCACCAAGATTTAGGATGTTTAGTTGAAGCTGACATAACATAGTAGTGATTTCAAAGGTTGAATAAACTAGCACAGACTCATCCAATCTTTAATAGAGGTCAAAATAGAATTCTAGAACATATAAAGGGATCACTTTATCCATAAGATAAGGAAGCAACATTCAAATAGACATAGTAAAAAAGAAAATGATAGAGGAAAATTAGTTGCTTGTATTAATCAGAGAGGCTAAATAGCCATTGCAAAGATGGGAGAGATAAATATAGATCAAGAAGACACAGAATGATAATTTTCCCTCATTGTTGAACTAGAAATGAAGACAGAGAGGCCCAGAAGAGGACACAGTCAATCAGATTCATTTGGGTTCTGGGAAACATCATGAGGTCAAGATCAAGCATTAAACGCTTCAGTATGAATAACAACCTAGTGGCCAACCCCCCCAAAATACATCTTTTATACATGTATATATAGCAATATTATCCACCATGCAGCCTTGGGCATTTGAAAGTCAATCAACAAATCGTGCCCATGTTGCATTTAATTTGGCTTAGAAGCCTATCAAAAGACCATAGAATTTGAGGAGCGTCCATGCTTGGCGTGTTGAAGAATCCATAGCCTAGAAGGCTGCCCATATCATGTGCACTGAAATCTATCCTTGGAAGGACCTGTAGAAACATGGTTTGTAGGGACACTTCATCTGACTCATTAAATTCTGGCACCTGCGCATTGAATTCCTTGCACTATTTCAACTACCTTCATGAACTTGGCCTAAAGCAATGGTGTTGTGGAAGCGTATTTTTAGTCACTTAGAAAATCATTCCTTTGGCGTCATTTGATTTTCCCCTTTTTTTGAAATTATCTCACACCGAACTCATCAACTTTGTCGCCTTTCACCTTATCGGCAAAAACTTCATTTTGTGAACCACTTCCTGTTCGCCACTTTATCTTCCATTTTGCCTTATCAACAAACTATCACTTTCATGAACTTGGCTTCTTTTTGCCCTTAGCTTCTTTGGCTTTCCAATCACCCTATCGATGATTTTTAGAAATTGCAAACTTGTTGGTGGGTTTGCATTTTCCCCAACCCACCAATCAGGTGCCTTTTCCTTAGTCCTTTTTCTGTTTAGTTAGCAAAAACTATCTTTTGTAAACTATCTCTCTTTGGATCTTTATCTTCCATCATCTTCATCTTATCAGCGAATTCTATTTTTGGTAAACTTGTCTTGGTTGACTTCCACTGCTTTGCTTTCCTTAGTCAGCAAATTCACCGATCGACAAACTTTAAGTTTGATGAACTCAAAGTTTTCTGACTAAGGCAACTATCTTTCCTTAGTGAATTTTATCCTGCCCATCTCAGCACCTTTTCTCTCTCGCTTTGGCCTATCGAGGAATCTGCCCATCGACGAACCTACCCATCAACGAACTGAGAGGTTTACAAACTTTGAATTTTACCAACAAGGTGCTCCTTTATGTTCTTTTCCTTAGCCAATTATCTTCTTGCTTACTCCTTAGTCAGCAAACTAGCAAACTGGCGCTAAACCAAAATTTTGCCGACTAAGACAAAAGAAAGGGAAAAAACTTAGAATTTTTTGGGGATCCTTTTGGGCTTTTCTAAGGGGAACTTCCTTCCATTTAGGCTTTCTTAGATTAGATTTCTTTGATGAAAGGAGGGATTTTTGGGCTTTTTCAGTTGGGAAAAATATGACAACATTTTGGTGACTATGCAAGGGTGTTTGCCTACTAAACATAGGGATCCAACTTCCTTGTACAATCCATTGGGCACAGGGTCAAAAGGGAAACTGCAGCATCATGACCAAACAAAACTAAAAAATGCCTCTAGAAAACACAAAAACACACAAGGCAAATAATCTCCTAATGAGAATGTTGCCTGTGCAAAAGCACTTAGAGGAAGGGAAACCTAAAATAGAAACCAAACTAACCTAAACCTAAACTAACAACCTTAAAAATGAATTAAACAAATCTATTAACTAGTTTTTCAAAATAACTGCCCTTTCTCAACATTTTATAATGCTTTTCATGCCTGTGGGTAGTTAACAGGAGGTGGGGAAGGGATGGGCATACAATAAAGTGGTGAAATGTTTCCCCAAGAACAAAGAAAAACTCACCTATCCACCTGCACTTATTGGAAATATAGCTGCATGGAAGTGGATAAATGGGTTGATCTAGCCCTTCTCAATACTCAACCTCATGCTTTGAAGCAAGCATGACTAGTGGTGACTCTTTCTCATATGTCTCCAGCTAGGCTAGATGTTTGATAGGACATCCCCTTGAGATGATATGGGAATTGATAAAGTTGATCTCATGCCTTTGCTTTATTTTTATCTCCTCCTATTGGTCTGAATGTTTTGACTCTTGCATATAATTGGAGGAATGACTGCCTCCTCAACTGCTTGGACAGCTCAAGATTTACCTCATCTAGAGGCATTGATTTACTATCCAGGTTTGACTAGAAAACATCAAGCTCATCCTAGAAATGATCCTCCTCCAAGTCCTCCATACTCTTTAGTATATGGATGCTCATATGCTCCTCTTTGTGAGCTAGAATCTCACTGTCATGTTGGGCCTCAACCTACAATAATCTACCATCATTTTCACTGCCCTCATGCTGCTCCAGAATTATTGTTAATGTTGGCATCTGCATGCCTTCCTCCTTAGCATCCTCGTCCTCTTACCAATTCAAAAACACACATTTGGCTTGCATTTGCATTTTCCCCACCATAGCCTACTAACTAGATCCAATCTGTTGCCTTGGAACTGCTGATAGATTTTGGACCATTGAAACTTGGTTAAATTCTTCATTTTAGCCTGTGCTTTGGCTATAGGACTGGTTGCATGGATGGTGCCATGCATAGCCTTGAGTCGGGTTGTTCTAAATTAGAACAAGCATGCCTGATGTACTTGTAGCTACTAAGTTTATGGATCTTAGGGGCCTAACATAGCTCATTTGATTTTGTCTTTGATTGTTCCCCTAACAAGGCTGCCTGCTAAGCTGATAGGACTGATGGGAGCTTGGTATGGCACATTAGCTATAGGAATTAGTGCCATAATTGGCTGAAAGAATGAGGTCTCTAGAAATATTGGCATTGGAGGTCTAGGAGCAATCTTTCCAACTAGAATTAGACAATTTTCTGCCCTAATAGCTACCTCATATGCATCAGGTAACACATACCCTTCTAGAGACTGGATCATGATAATGATATGACTGTTCAAGGATCTCAAATAATACGAGAAGGCAGGATTAGGGGAAGGTTTCACCAATGGTGGAATTTTCTACCAAGTCTTTTGAAATCTAAAATTAAAATCCACCATGAATTCATAAGGAGCCCTTTTAATAGTGGACAGTTGCTCTATTAGGGATAAATGATCACCGCTATCTTTAAAATGTTGACAAAGCCTATCTCCTAACTCATCCCATTCATGAATTGAATTTGTAGATAACCCCCTGTCTTGGGTAACATTGTGAACAGAGCATACAATGGCAATGTCTTGGATGTGCTCGACAAGGGTAGTGTAATTTTCACCAGTGAAAAAGGGGATAGCCTTTAGAGTTAAAATTGGGATGTCATCATATTGTGCAAGGTCTAGAGGGATTCCACCATTAAAGGCCACAAAGGGTCTGGTTCTTGGCAGGGCCATGACAGTGGTGTGAATGTTATGATGGGTATATGGAAGCCTATTCTTGATGGGGGGAAAAGGTCATGACTTCCATAATAGCTTGACATACTAGAGCATTGAAAAGTAGAGATGCATCAAAATATTCTTTGAAAATAAGGGTAACAGGTCTACTTTTGGAGACTATGAACATACTAGAAGAGAGTCACCAGGTGATTGGGATGCTTCTAAAAGAAAGTTAGACCAGGAATACAATCAAAACCCTGATCCTTAAATATCTTTAAGCACTTGGGCTGCTTTCACCAATGGATTTGTTCAACAGATTCACCATGGTGCTTGTTGAATGCTTTTGCAGTTGTGTGTGAACCAAGAACAACACCAAATCTTCTCAGTTCAACTCTTACTCAGAGTAGAGGGTCCCATCAAGCATGCCAGAAACTATTATCATGTAAAATTGCACCATGCTTGAAGCCTGTTCAAGCATTCCAATGACATAATGGGACTGATCTCAAGGTGTGGGACCTTGCAGATGAGATCAAACCTCTAGAGAAGGTTGGTTCCTCATTCTAAACTTAAGGTTTAGATAAATTGACTAAACCTAGTGCTAATGATCACTAGGGGAAAAGGGATAGAAGGAATGCAGAAAAGGAAATGGTGATGCACCAAGATTTAGGATATTTAGTTGAAGCTAACATAACACATTAGTTATTTAAAAGAATGAATAAACTAGCATAGACTCATCCAATCTTTAATAGAGGTCAAAATAGAATGCTAGAACCTATAAAGGGAATATTTTATCCACAAGATAAGGAAGCAACATTCAAATAGACACAGTAAAAAAGGAAAATGAGAGGTAAAATCAATTGCTTGTATTAATCTAGTACAACAAATCCCTGTGATTAGCTCCCTTTTTTTCTCTATTTTTTGCTTCCACCCACTGTTTTAATGTATTTTTCTCCAATTTTTTGAAAAAGTCAGCGCTATTTATCAGGATGGCACTATCTTTTGTGTTTTTTGCACCGATCAGAACAAGTAGGGGCTAAATTAGGTGCAAATTAGCACCAAATTTAGTGTTTAATTTAGCACCTAATTTAGTGCCTACTTTAGCACCTCATGTAGCACTTGATTTAACAATTGATTTAGCATATCATTTAGCATCTAATTTAGCACCTAATATATGGTTACTTGGGTTTAGGAGTATTATTTAGGGTTTAGGGTTTATGGTTTTGGGGTTAGGGGTTAAGGTTTAGAGGTTTAGGGTTAGAGAGAGATAGAGGACCAATAGGGAGATATAGAGGAGACTAAGGAGAGAGATAGGGAGATAGAGAGTGAGGACATGGCATAGGAAGAGAGATTGAGAGGTAGAGGGGACAAAGGTGATAGGGAGAGAGGGGAGAGGTAGGGAGATAGAGGTTAGGGTTACTTGGGTTTAGGGTTTAGGGTTTAGGGTTTGGGATTAGGTTTAGGAGTTTAGTGTTTCTCAAGTTTAGGGGTTAGGGGTTAGGGTTTAGGGTTTATTGTTAGGGTTTAGAGCTTTAGGTTTAGAGGTTTAGGGTTTAGGGTTTATAGAGAGAGAGGAATGATAGGGAGATATAGAGGAGACTATGGAGAGAGATAGGGAGATAGAGAGTGAGGCACATGGCCAGGGACATAAGGAGAGAGATTGAGAGGTAGAGGGATGATAGAGATAGGGAGAAGTTTAGAGTTTCTTGGATTTAGGTATTAGGGGTTTGTCATTTAGGGTTGCTAGGTTTGGAGATAGCTAGATAGACAAAGAGAGGAGATAGATAGGGAGATATAGAGGAGATAGAGGGGAGAGTTAGGGAGATAGAGAGTGAGTGAGATATCTAGAGAGATAGGGAGAAGGATTGAGAGGTAGAGGACAATAGAGATAGGAAGATAGGGGTTTAGGGGTTTCTCAGGTTTAGGGGTTAGGGGTTAAGATTTAGGAGCATTATTTAGGGTTTACAGTTTAGGGTTTTAGAGGTTTAGGTTTAGGGTTTTAGAGAGAGAGGACCAATAGGGAGATATAGAGAGTGAGGTACATGGCTAGATACATAGGAAGAGATAGGATGTGGAGAGTGAGGGACATGGCCAGAGACATAGGCCAAAGACATAGGGAGAGAGATTGAGAGGTAGAGGAACAATACAGATAGGGAGATAGCGGTTTAGGGTTGCTTGGGTTTAGTGTCATCAACAAAGAAAATGGAAACAAGAAAACTAGGACATGAAAAGAGGGATGAGGATATAAATTGGCAAGATGAAATGGAAACAAGATAAAACTAAAGTTCATTGGATGGAAAGAATGATGAGAGGAGAGGTGGAAAATAGTAAAATAGGGAAAAATTGGTGGGATCTAAAGGGAAATTGGAAAGGAAAAGGAAAACTAGGAGGTAGATAGGTCACAGAGAGAGAGAGAGAGTTTGCTTGGGGTTAGGGGTCAGGGTTTAGGGGCATTATTTAGAGTTTATGAGTTTACCATTGCTCAAGTTTAGGTTTTAGCACATGGCCAAGGACATAGGGAGAGAGATTGAGAAGTAGAGGGATGATAGAGATAGGGAGATAGGAGAGAGATATGGAGATAGAGGTTTAGAGTTGATTGGATTTAGAGTTTAGGGGTTTGGGTTTAGGGGTTTAGGGTTGCTTAGGTTAAGTAGCGAGAGAGAGAGAGAGAGGAGAGAGAGGAGAGGAAGAGAGAGAGAGAGAGAGAGAAGAGAGAGAGAGAGAGAGAGAGAGAGAGAGAGAGAGAGAGAGAGAGAGAGTGAGAGAGAGAGAGAGAGAGAGAGAGAGAGAGAGAGAGAGAGAGAGAGAGAGAGAGAGAGAGAGAGAGAGAGAGAGAGAGAGAGAGAGAGAGAGAGAGAGAGAGAGAGAGAGAGAGAGAGAGAGAGAGAGAGAGAGAGAGAGAGAGAGAGAGAGAGAGAGAGAGAGAGAGAGAGGAGAGAGAGAGAGTGAGAGAGAGAGAGAGAGAGAGAGAGAGAGAGAGAGAGAGAGAGAGAGAGAGAGGAGAGAGAGAGAGAGAGAGAGAGAGAGAGAGAGAGAGAGAGAGAGGATTGAGAGGTAGAGGGATGATAGAGATAGGGAGATAGGGGAGAGATCTGGAGATAGAGGTCTTAGAGTTGATTAGATTTAGAGTTTAGGGGTCTTAGGTTTCTCAGGTTTAGGGTTTATAGGTTAGGGCTTAAGGCTTAGGGGCATTATTAGGGTTTATGGTTTAGGGTTAGGGGTTAGGGTTTAGGGTTTAGGCACATTATTTGGGGTTTACGAATCTTCAAGGATCTAGATAGTGTGCCTATACACATTGCTACACATGTTGGTGTCTAGTTAGACCACATGGAACATCAACAACCACATGTTATGCTTCCATACACGTGTGCAACCTAATGACATTTGTACTACAAAACATGATCATATAATTGGCACTGTAATGTGTCTGACACATGGTGATGTCCATGTACGCCACATACCACAATGATCTAGTTGGCACCATACAAGTTTGAGTACATTTTTTCTTATCCCATCCATATAAGAAATGCACCATACATGTTGGATACTTGTCAACATCTACATGGAGAATACCTGATGGTATTCTTGAACAAATGCCTACTTTGTACATTTTGTAGAGTAAAAGAGGTATAACAAATTTTCATCTTACCTCTCTGTATATTTCCTTTATTCATTTTGAATAGAAGTGACATATATGTTAGAACCCTTCTATATTTGAATGTGTTTTGGTTTACATATCTATTTTCCTTTATGTATTCTATGATCTTATTACATTAATAGATAATATAGGATTGTCGCTCAATTCACCTTGGGAATTAGAATAAATAACATTTGAAGTTGACTATAAATTAACATGGTGAGCATTTTGTTGATTTTCTTGCTTATTTTCACCCTTTTGAAAACTAAATTTTCCTATTGAAAATTTGAAGGATGAGATCCATATTTAAGTGCATTAGACTTAAGAATCTTCAATTCAATGTTTCTTACATTTGCACACAAATCCATGGAAGAATAATAGTTGTTTAGGTACATTGTCTCAACTTGGATAGTAGGTAATAAGTCCTTAACAAATATTCTTTGCAATTCATAATTAGGAATTTTATAGTGTATCTTTGTTGACAAAGTTTGAAATCCAATAACATAATCATGATTGCACTCATTTGATCCTTGTTTACATCCTACCAAATCTAAAATTGTAACCTTTAAACCTGTTAGGACCTCCCTGAATTTGCTTGATCCTATTCAATTTGATGCTCTCCTTTTCCTTCAATCTATCTTGGAACCTATACTTTTGCCAAAATACTCTAACATCCAGTCTCTGGAATATATATCATGGCCATTGTGAAACAATCTTGACTATTTTTTACTATATAAGTGTTTTTTTATTACTGTTGTCTCACAGGTTAATTGAATATCTTTTGCGGTTATGCGGGAACAAGAGGAATGAAATATGGCATATACTACATTCCCACAGAGTATAAAAGAATAGGTTGCAGCTTGGTAGAAGGAATCAATTGATATGAAGAATTTACCACTACCCTGTGGATGGTTCATCTCACGCTTGCGGCTTGGCGGTGTTTGGGTAAAGATAGTCTCTTCTCGCGGTCCTACGAAGGTTTGAAAAGTAACCAGTGGCATTGTTGTAATAACATGAGGAGGTATCACTTACCACATCCCCACAAGGGTTTGAACCAAGGCTCGTGGTAGAGCAAAAAGAGGAGAATGTAATGGCTTTTCACCCTGCCCTCCTGCGACGGTCATTCATAACATTTGCGAGTGGGTTGTAAACAGAAGGACATCAGGTAATAATTTACTACGGTCCTGCAGGGGTCAATCTAAGCTTTTATAGTCTAGTGGTAAAGGATGAAATAGAAGTGTAGTGGTTATAAGCCCATGCTATCCCACAACCAATCTGGATGATCCTTGTGGCGATGTGGTAAAAGAAATAAATGGCAAGCACATTCAATGCGGGGTCACAGTTATTGAGAATTGCTATCAAATCGTGATATGCATACCCAGTTGTCAGATCAAATTAAATCAATGGCCAATATTTGAAAGGAATTGAATGCTGAGATTTCATGATCTCGTGGCACAAACCAAAGTAATGGTGATGTGATGAACTCCTTGGCTAAATAAGATTCGAAGATTTCTTGGCATTTGCTCATTTCAGAGAATTCAGACGTAACTTGGAGAAGGTGCAACTTAGCTCAATTTATTTCTTGCAAACTACAATTGACTAGGTAAGTTCATTCCTGCACTCTTTGATTAGAAGTTGGAGTATATTTCATTCTATTTTTTAGTTGTTGGTATAGTAAGTTGAATTTTGAAAAACCCTAGCCTGTTCAAGTCATTAAACATGGAACCCAAGAGGTTTGAGTCTACCAGTAAAGGTAATGAGCCTATAGTTCCTAAGAAAAGACCACTTCAACAATCTCTATTAGAAGTATTGCCTCATTCCATAGACAAGGGTCCATAGAAGATGTTCAGAGACGCAGCAGAAGGGTGTCGGGATGCTACAATCCCTATCTCTAGGTGGGATTTGTTTTGGTATTTTTATGCAAAAATGGATGGCGAGGGACCAGTGGGAAATCCATGGAAATTGGATTTGGCAAAGTTGGTGGTGCCCATTGTATTTGTGGATGTGGAATTGATTAGGGTACTAGCACAATATTACCATCCTGCCACTAAAACAATCAGAATGCCAAATGGATTTCCATTGGTGATAGTAGACAAGAATGCAATTGTTGACTATTTTATTTTGAACAAGCAAGCTCTCACTCAAGTGGATTTGTAGAGAAGTGATCGAGATTACATAAGCCTGAGGAAAATAATTAGGAGAGATGAATTTCCAATATATATGAGAAGGGGGGCCAACAATAGAAAAATTGAGATTCCATCAAATGTTATTGAGCCTTTCCCTATGGAAGAATTTGTTGTATATTTCAAGAGAACTTATTTTGCACTATGCCAGATCTTGGGAATTGATGCACAAGGAAGAATGCCAACTAGCTTAATGATGATGGCTATGAAAATACAATATCCAGAGGTGAACAGTGAATATGACTTTGCATCTCATATTGAGAAAAAACTGCATGAAGGATTCTTGTATGTGAAGGAGAACAAGCAACCCTTAGATTTTAAATTCTATTCTTTATTGTGTCACTTGATTCTATATCAGAACAGAGGGAGATGGTCAAGAAAATGGATCTGGGTATGGTTGATGAGAAAGGACAAAGATTGTCGACTCAGTATTGGTGTTATAAGTGGGATTCATGTTGCCGGAATAGTAACTACATTGTATTTCATGATTTTTTTGTTGTCAAGATATTGAATTCTCTTGGTATCTAATTTCCTAGGTTGACTAAGGAAGTCACGGTAATGTTGAGGCCACTTGCACACAAACCAGAGCAGGGCCACAACTGTAATTTTGCTGATTGGTTTTTTATGTCAGATCATCCTATAATTAGAGTGTATGGTTGCCCCCAGCCACCTCACATATTGCCAAAATTTATATCAGATAGAATTGTATTCATGGAGTTTATGTGGAAAATGATGTGGATGGAAAAGGAGGTAATGAAAAGATAAAAGAAAGGTACATTTCTACCTGATGTTACAATTTTTGGTGATTGGTCTATTGGCTCTGACACTCTTGAAAATTTGCAAGCCTTTGTAAAGGTGAAATATTCTTTGAAATTGGGCATCAAGAGGAATTGTGACCCTAAGGGTCATATGAATCTTGTGAGACAATCAATTTTGACTAAAATGGTCGTATCCCATCAAGTCTTGTTTGAGGAGTTATACAGTAGGAAGAGAAAATGGGATATCTTGAAAAAGATTGAAGATGAAAAGAAAAAGTAGAATCCCCTATTTATTGGATTCTTTGTTGAAGAAAAAGACCCTCTGAAGAGAATTGATGCAATCATTGATAATTTTGAAAGTATTTATGGTAAATCTAAGAAGCAACCTCCTAAGGCTACTAAACTTCTAGTGAAAAGGTCTGCAAGGATTGGGATTCATGAGTTTGCTCCTGATGTTTTGTCAGTGCAAGATCCACAGGTCCTAGAATCACCACCAGAAAAGAAGCAGAGGATAGAATAGGTATCTCCACTTGTCCCCTATGAAATGATTGAAGAGGTGGGGGATACTAATGAGGTGGCTAACATCTTGAGGCACATGGGAGATGAGCAAGAGGTTGATCAGCCATTGGTTGGTCAACTCACTAATGCACATAAGCCTGAGGCTAGGAAGGGTGAGTAAACCCCAGCTAAACCAGAGTTGGAGGAGGATGAAAGGATTATAGCATCCATGAGGTTCATAGAAGATGACAACTTCATCAAAACTCCAGAGTTTAAGGATTTTTGGCTGAAAATGAAAATGAAAGAATATAATCAAAAAGTGGCAATAAATAAAATGGGTGCTGATGAAGCACAACATGATCAAATCATTACATAAAATTTCAAATATTTGAAAGTAGATGAAATTGACGTGAGTCCAAAGGAGGCAAGAGAAATGGTCTTGAAAAGTAATATGCTCATCATCCCTAGCCTTGAATTGAAAAAGGTATTTTTGATTGACCAAGTTAGAAGTTAGGATGATCCACATCTTGTTTCAAAATTTGATTATGAAGATGGCATAAGTGGATGTGGTTTTAATCCAAAGATAGAGACCCTTGCAATTTGGACTACTCAGAAGAATACAAAAAAAACCAAGATTGCTTGATATTGTTCAAGAAATGAGGGGTACAGCTATGGTAAAGACTTTTCAAGATACATCAGTAACAGAAGTAGCTGCTCTCAATGTTCATACTGCTATGTTTACTCATGTTGTTGTGAAGAATTTAGAACAAAGGTTGTTTGATTATGAGAAAACTCAAAAAGTAATGAATGATGAAGTAAACAAATTGTATTTTGAAAATGTGAAATTAAAGAAACAATTGCAAGCTATGAATTCTTCTCGAGGTCAAGCCATTGTACCCTATTAGCCCCCTGTACCACAAATAGCCAGTGATGTCTCAGTGTCTAATAAAGAATTTAATGCATTAAGATTGAAATTTGAAAAGGAAATTGAAAGTTTGAATAAACAAAATGAAATGACAAAGAATGAGGCAAAGATGAAAGTTTTTGAAATTTTTGAGAAAATTTTGGAGCATAGAGTAAAATTGGTTGTGGATAAGCTTAGGAGTGTGCATGATTGCTACTCTTCTTTATCTTAGGCCATTGAGAAATTTAAGACAAACTTTTCTATTTTTGGATTTGTTGTATAAAAAATGGCAACCCTATCATCACACTTTGGTTATGATGTGCTTAGTAGTGCAGAGGAATCCTGATGCCCCTACAGCTTTGAAGCCCACTGAGCAAATGGCCAAAATGATCATTGATGAATACCAGTATGTGAATGGGGAAAGCTAGAAGATGCAAACAAAGGTTAAATGTTTACTACGTTCAAGCATACATTTATTCCTTTCATACTGACAGAAGAAGAGAAAATCAAAAGTCTTGACACATAGAAGATGGAATTTGGCCAAATAGTATTCCAAGTTATGGATTTTTGAAGAAGGATGGAGATGTCAACATTCGCAATTTCAACATGATATTGGACCGATTAATTGCCTTAGATGTTGGGTATGGAAAATTTGTGATGGATGTCAGAGCTTTGCTTGATAAAATATGGAAAGATCACTAGGAGAACTTGCTTCAAATTCAGGCTTACCAATGGCCTGGTGATTTTACAATATATAAATGGGAGGAGAAATATCTTAGAGATGAATCATCAGCAGTACAAGTTCAAGTGTAGAGGAGAAATGAGCCATATGCTAGCGTTAAATAGCACCACCACAACTTGAACGCTCTCCTTTTGCCTCTTTATGTTTTCTTCATGTTTTCAAAATGTATTCAAATATATTTGAAAATCCAAATTAGACTTATAAAAGGCAAATATTGTAATATCAAGAGTTAGGAATACAAAGAGCCATTTTGAATGTGAAAGGTCTGAAGCTTGTTGCTTCCTTTATAAAAGGAAACCAATACCTTATGGCTCGGGATCTATCTGGGATTTTGATTTTTTGAAAGAGACATTGCACTACCTGTACTTTGAAGCAAATCAATATAAAAGCTGCTATTCTCTAGTGCTTAACTTGTGGTTCTCATTTGTTTGTTGAATTGGATTGCTAATAAATTATTTGGTTATCTCCAATTTACTTTTTCTTTGTTATTCAAATCAACCTATCAAGTATATTGTTGATTTGTCAGAATACATTTGATGGTTCTTGTGTGGTTTGTTTATTGGGCTCCTTCATGCAAGGATTAAAATCCTATAGGTGAATCATAGTAACTTTGGAAAGTTAAATTGGATTGTTAAAGAAGAACCTGATAACTTACATATTTGCATGTCTATGCAAGTCATAGACCTAGAATTGCCAAGCAAATTGAGTTGTGGCTAAAAGGGAAGCACATATTCTTCTTATAGTGAAAACTCTGTAACCCAAAGGCAAGCACCTGTCATTCTCTTTTGAAAATCATTCCCTTGTATATATTTTCAAAATCTAATTTTGTTTTTTGTTTGAGGAGTAGGGTTTAAAGATTTATAGAAAACATTAATCCAAATCATATGCCAGATTGGGTTAAGTGAAGTGAATGATTTAATTGACAAAATTACATGAGATAATACGTGGAGTGTAGGTTGATTGGGGGACAAAGAGTGAAGTTGGAATGATAGCACTAGAAGTGGGAACATGAGTAGTGGGTGAGAAGTAAACACAATCAGGGGATGAGTGGAAGGTATAATATGAGAAGTAGGTACAATGAGAGGATAAATGATAGGAGCTATGAAAAATTGATAAGCAATATAGAGAATAGAAGAAATATGTGGCATGGCTAATGCAGGAGAAGATGTGGAAGGAGGCACACTAGACGAAGAGGCTTGTGAAGGAAGGGTGGGAGACACTCTATTTAAGGAACTTGATGAACTTATCCTTTGACCTATATCACTTAATACTTCCATCACATAAGGATTATCCATTAACAAGTTATGAAGAACATCAATCAAATTTGAATAATTAACATTATTGCTCAAATTCATAAAGGTCTGATATAAGTATTTGTGTAGTAAGATTCATGTCTTGCCTATCTATACGTACAACATGTGCATCATGATGAGAAACATCTTCCCCATTAAAATATGTAGTAGTCATCAAATCCTCAATCATAACTTTCTCGCAATGAATCGAGGCCATTGTAGAGTTAAGCATAAGGTTTCTTCTTAGTGCAAAATGAGGATTAGGTTGAGACCTTTACATTCAAGCAAAATATAAAGAAATGAAAAGGAAATTGCATCCAAGAAATCCTAATTTTTTCTACCAACAATTCATACCAAAGATTGAACAATTTAAGGATATTGCAATAGGTAATTTGTATTGACACAAATAATATTACTAAAGCATTTCAAAGTTTAGGCCATAAGAATCATCCTTTTTTAAACATAGATTGCAAATAATTCTAAAAATTTAGAAGTCTTGGTCATTAACTTATTGTTTGTTGCAAGTATGGGTCTAACCGGTGTTGCCATTGATGTCAACATACTCCTGTTGCATTGATGATAAAGATTGGATGAGTTGTGTGATGAGGATATTGAGAAAATTAGTTCTAATCAGGAACAGAGAAGAACAGTGAAGACAGTGACCTAAAGATCCTAGCTAAGATAAAGATTAGAAGATGTGGTTCAAAGGGTTTGTAGATATGTGTCTTAAGGTGATCCAGTAAAGATTTTAGAGGTCCATATGAAGATCTAAAGAAGTTGTGGCCACTCAAGTAAAACCGGTTCTGGCAGGTGTTCAGAGGTGACAAAGTGACACAGATAGGTCCGGTGAGATCTGGAAATGCATTATGCTCTTCTGCGGATTTGATGAAGTATTTAGGAAGTCCATGTGGAGTGACAACTCAAATGGTTCGTGATCTGTAGGTTAGCAAGCATCTATTCCATTGTGATAGTGATGACAGACTGTGTTCTTGAGGTTTCAGATGAAGGAGAGAAGGATTTCAATAAGTAGATGTAGTGTGGATGTTCTTGGTGATTCAGGCAAGCTTGTGGAGGTCTTTGGATCATGTCCAGTTCATGTTGGTGGTCTGCTTTGGATTTTAAGCTTGCAATTGAAGAATAACTTCTGGATGATGGTGTTCTTCCTAAGTTTGGCTGATCGGATGAGTTACACATCCTGCAGATGATCTTGAAGATGTTGTGTGAAGTTTGGCATGTTCCTAGAAGAAGGTTGAAGTCTTAGATCTGTGTGGCCGATAGTGTGTTGATCCGTGTGAAGTCTTTTGTAATTATTCATGGTGTATTTATGTATTTTCTCTATAATGTTTACCGACTTAGATGATCATTCGTAAGTCGATGTCTTGTATAAATGAGGAATTGTAAAGTCATTTCAAAGTATATCTTGTGGAGAAGAGAGTGTGGTAGGGAGGAGGAGAGAAAAAAGTAGAGCAGAAGTATTTGGCTTAAATAAAACTGATTCAAGCATGGTGAAGATGCTATTCTTCAATTCAAGTATGTGATACTTATTCTTTTATAGACAGTGTGTCTCTTGTAGGCAGTGAGACTCTTGTGAGCATTATGCTCGGGCAGTGAGCCCTAATTTGCATGTGCCATTTTGTTCTTTCTATTCTTCTAATAGAGAATACAATCTTGGGTTAATCACCTTGTGGTTTTTCCCTTAACTGGGTTTTCCACGTCAAAATCTTGGTGTCTTGTGTGTTAATGTGTTTCTGCTCTTGATTTAATGCATTATGTTTCAATGATTGATTTATCATTATGCTACTGAATTACAAAGTGGATTTAAGTGTTTAATTGGAAGAAAGTTTTGTACAATTGATTCACCCCCCTCTTAGTTATCTAGCCAAAATCTAACAATTGGTACCAGAGCTAAGTTCCTCTAAAAAGGCTTAACCGCTTGAGGAGATCCAGGATGTCGTCCTACAAAAAGGATAGTCTGAAGTTTGATAGAACTAATTTTAATCTCTAGAAAAGTCGCATGAAATGTCACTTGCAATGTATGGGAATGCAGTAGTAGACCATGGCTACAACAAAGTATACTCCTCCATAGAATGGTCCAAAAATTGCAACTAAAATCACAGATGCTAAAAACAATCTGCGAACTAAAGAAGCCCTTCTAAGTGCCTTGTCTGATCCAGAGCTTTCAAATGTTGTTGACCTACAAACTGCTTTTGAGATTTGCAAAAAACTTGAACTTCTGCATGAAGGAGACAAGTATGTTAAATGTGCAAGGCTACAGAGTTTGAAAGGAAAATTTGAAAATCTAAAGATGAGAGAAGATGAAAATATCACAACTTTTATGCTAAGAGTAAATAAGCTTGTTTGTGGCATTAGATGTGCTAGTGGAGTCTTGGATGAAGATGAGATTGTTGGAAAAGTTCTTAGATCCCTTCCTACTTCTTATAAATACAAGGTTGCTGCCATTGAAGAATTCAGAGCCCATTCAGCTGTCACAAGAGATCAATTGGTTGGTAAATTGGCTGCATTTGAATTGACCGAGTTTGGAGATTCCCCCCCCAAGACTGAATCTGCATTCAAAGCCAGTGCCTCTGTAAAAGGTAAACAAAGGTTTGATCTGAGAGAGAACTCTTCAAGGAAACCATCATGGTATTAAAAAGCAAGAAAAGACATGGAAGAAGAAAAAGAAGAGACTTTTCAACTTGAAGCCCTTATTGCAAAAAGACTACCAAGAGGATATGGTAAGTATGAAGGAAAATTGCCTTTTAAGTGTTTTAACTGCAATAAGATTGATCATTTTGCTTTAAGATGTCTGAAAAGATTTTCAAGACCAAATCCTAACAAATCAAGGTTCCAAAAGAATTGTTACTATGTTCATGAAGATGATGATAATGAAGGAGTAACAGATGATGAATCAGAATCAGGAAACAAATCCAGAAGTGATTGGGTGTTTATTTCCATCAAGGAAGAAGATCCAATGCCATCTGAATCTGTCAATCATAAAGTTGTAGAAAGAGCTCTGGCTACCCAAGTTGAAGAAAAGGATGATTGGGTCATTGACAGTGGATGCTCTCACCATATGACAGGTGACAAAAATAAGTTCATAGATTTGGAAAGGTATGAAGGAGGAGTGGTAAAGTTTGGTGATAATTATGCTGGTAGAATCAGAGGTAGAGGAACTATTTCTTTTGATGGAAAGAATAAAATCGGTAATGTACTGTATGTTGAAGGGTTGAAGCACAATCTTCTCAGTGTTGGACAATTGGTGGAAAAAGGCTATGATCTCTGATTCAAGAATGGAAAATGCAAGATCTTTGAAAGTTTTAGAACATAGATTGCATTTGGTACCCAAACAAAAGGTAATATCTTCCATTAAGTTGGTACTAGTAAAAGTTGTATATTTGTGCAAATTGATCAGAGTTGGTTATGGCATAGGAGGATGTGTCATATAAATTTTGATAATATCATCAAGATAAGAAACACTCAGGTTGTAAGAATTCTTCCAAAATTGGTGAAACCTACAAATAGTTTGTGCAAAGAATGTCAGTTGGGTAAACAAAGCAGAGTCTCATTCAAAAGCAAGGAACAATCTTCTACTGGGTTATTAGACTTAGTTCATACTAATTTGTGTGGTCTGACGAGAATCAGAAGTGTGCAAGGTGATAGATACTTCATGCTATTAATTGATGACTATTCCCAGATGATGTGGGTAACCTTTCTGAAGGAGAAATCAGAGGCTCTTGAGAAATTCAAAATATTCAAGGCTATGGTGGAGAATGAAACTAGATTGAACATAAAATGTCTGAGGTCTGATAGAGGTGGTGAATTCACATCCGGTGAGTTCATAGAATTCTGTGAGAAGCATGGAATCAAAAGACAATTGTCTGCTCCTAGGACTCCACAACAGAATGGAGTAGTGGAAAGAAAGAACTGAACCATCCAAGAAGCATCTAGGACCATGATGATGGAAGTAAATATTCCTTAGATCTATTGGAGAGAAGTTGTCAGCACTACAGTCTATACTCTCAATTGAGTACAAATCAGAAGCAATACCGGTAAGACTCCTTATAAAGTTTGGTTTGGCATCACTCCCACAGTGAGGTATTTTAGAGTTTTTGGTAGCAAATGTTACATTAAAAGAGATGAAGATCTAGGTAAGTTTGATGCTAGAAGTGATGAAGGAATATTCTTGGGTTACTCTACTCAAAGAAAAGCATACCGATGTTATAACAAGAGCCTGAGAAAGATTATAGAAAGTACTAATGTGAAGGTTGATGAAGGAATTGAAAAACCCTTAAGGTTTTATGAATATGATGAAGATGATCAGAATATTGTTCTAATTCAAGGAGCCCAAGCCCCTTCTGAAATTTAGATTCAAATTGATCCAGTAAATCAGGAAGAAGAGATGAGTTTGAATGAGCCTGATCAAGAATCAAAAATGCAAGAAACTCCAAAAATTCCCAGGTATGTAAGACTGAACCACTCTGAAGATCAAATCATAGGTGATAAAAGCAAAGGTGTACAAACAAGAAGGAGGATTGCTCAAGATTTAGAAGAGTATTGTCTGATTTTAAAGATTGAACCTAAGACAGTGAATGAAGCATGCAATGATGAAAACTGGACTAAAGCAATGGAGGAAGAGCTGATGCAAATTGAGAAAAATCAGACTTGGGATCTTGCTCCCAGACCTAGAAACAAGAATGTGATTGGAATCAAATGGGTCTTCTAGAACAACTGAATGAAGTTGGTGAAGTAATCAGAAATAAAGCTAGATTGGTCTACAAGGGTTACTCTCAAATAGAAGGAGTTGATTTTGAAGAAACTTTGCTCCGGTGGCAAGAATTGAAGCAGTCAGATTATTTCTTGCTTTTGCTGCTTTCAAGGACTTCAAAGTATATCAGATGGATGTCAAGTCTGCCTTTCTGAATGGAGACTTGGAAGAAGTGTACATTGAGCAACTAGATGGATTTCAATTGTCTGATCATGGTGATATGGTTTGCAAGTTGAAGAAAGCACTTTATGGACTGAAGCAAGCCCCAAGAGACTGGTATGAAAGATTGGATAAGCATCTTTTGAAGATTGGTTTCAACAAAGGTACTTCTGACAACATTTTATATTTCAAAATTGATCATGAAAATATCTTGATTGTTGAAGTGTTTGTTGATGATATCATTTTTGGAGGAAGAGATAGTATGTGTAAAACTTTTGCAAATCAAATGAAAAGTGAATTTGAGATGTCCATGCTTGGGGAAATGAATTTCTTCTTGGGTCTACAAATTACTCAAACAAAGAAAGGAATCTTTATTTCTCAGACCAAATATGTGAAAGAATTGTTGAAAAAAATTGGGATGGAAGACTCAAAACCAATAAGTACTCCCATGGCAACCAGATGTAAATTGAGCAAAGATGATGACTCTCCTAAGGTTGATCAGAAAAAGTACAAGTCAATGATTGGAGGATTATTGTATCTCACTCAAACTAGACCTGATGTTATGAATGATGTTGGTCTTGTTGCTAGATTCCAAGCTGATCCTAGAGAATCTCATGTCATGGCAATCAAGAGGATTTTTAGATATCTAAAAGGGACAATTGAGTATGGATTGTGGTATCCCAGAGATCATGATTTTTCTCTTCATGTATATACAGATGCGGATTGGGCAGGAGAACTGGATGACCGGAAGAGTACCAGTGGTGGAGCATTCTTTTTGGGGAAGAGATTGGTTTCTTGGCTGAGCAAGAAATAAGAGGCAATATCTTTATCCACTGCAGAAGCAGAATATATTGTAGCAGCAGATAGTTGCACTCAAGTTTTGTGGATGAAGCAAATGCTAAGAGACATAGGAGTGGATTATGAGGAGCCTATCACAATCTTCTGTGATAATTCAAGTGCAATAAATATATCTAAGAATCTGGTGTTGCATTCAAAGACTAAACATATATCCATCAAGTTTAACTTTTTGAGAGAGCAAGTGAACAAGAATGAAGTCAAATCGGAGTTTGTGCCTTCCAAGGATCAAATTGTAGACATCTTTACTAAACCTCTACCTAAGGACTCTTTTGAGTATCTCAAGGAGAAGTTAGGGGTTATTTCCCCTCCAGTGATGAACTAAGGTGCACTGATGTGCATCAGTCTGGTGGATATCACAGTCATATCTTGTGGTCCAGATTGATGATGGGGAGCTGCTACTCAGGGGGAGCAGCTGGTATGAATTTGAAGTGTTGGAGTTTCAAGTATGTGCCCTTTTCCATTGATGTCAAAGGGAGAGAGAAGACATGTGAAAAACAAGTGGTTGAAAGGGGGAGCAGTAAAGGAAGAGAAGACATGTGAATGGTTGTTGATGACAAGGGGACTTGTGTCAGTAAAGAAAATTTCTTGTCTTGATGGTCAAAACAGTTTTTCACATCATATGTTGCCATCAATGACAAAGGGGGACATTGTTGCAAGTATAGGTCTAACCGGTGTTGTCATTGATGTCAAAATACTCCTGTTGGATTGATGATAAAGATTGGATGAGCTGTGTGATGAGGATATTGAGAAAATTAGTTCTAATCAGGAATAGAGAAGAACAGTGAAGACAGTGAGCTAAAGATCCTAGCTAAGATAAAGATCAGAAGATGCGGTTCAAAGGGTTTGTAGATATGTGTCTTAAGGTGATCCAATAAAGATTTTAGAGGTCCGTATGAAGATCTAAAGAAGTTGTGGCTGCTCAAGTAAAACTAGTTCTGGCAGGTGTTCAGAGGTTTCAGAGTGACACAGATAGGTCCGGTGAGATCCGAAAATGCATTATGCTCTTTTACAGATTTGATGAAGTATTTAGGAAGTCCATGTGGAGTGACCAGTCAAATGGTTCATGATCTAGAGGTCCACAAGCATCTATTCCATTGTGACAGTGATGAGAGACTGTGTTCTTGAGGTTTTGGATGAAGGAGAGAAGGATTTCAATAAGCAAATGTAGTGTGGATGTTCTTGGTGATTCAGGCTAGCTTGTGGAGGTCTTTGGATCATGTCCAGTTCATGTTGGTGGTCTGCATTAGAGTTTAATCTTTCAATTGAAGAATAACTTTTGGATGATGGTGTTCTTCCTAAGTTTGGCCGACCGGATGAGTTACACATCCTGCGGATGATCTTGAAGATGTTGTGTGAAGTTTGGCATGTTCCTAGAAGAAGGTTGAAGTCTCAGATCTGTGTGGCTGATAGTGTATTGATCCGCATGAAGTCTTTTGTAATTATTCATGGTGTATTTATGTATTTGCTCTGTAATGTTTTTTGACTTAGATGATCATTCCTAAGTCAATATCTTGTATAAATGAGGAATTGTAAAATCATTTCAAAGTATATCTTGCGGAGATGAGAGTGTGGTAGGGAGGAGGAGAGCGAAAAGAAGAGCAGAAGTATTAGGCTTAAATGGAACTGATTCAAGCATGGTGAAGATGCTATTCTTCAGTTCAAGTATGTGATACTTATTCTTTTGTAGACAGTGTGTCTCTTATAGGTAGTGAGCCTCTTGTGAGCAGTGTGCTCAGGCAGTGAGCCCTAATTGGCATGTGACATTTTGTTCTTTCTATTCTTTTAACAGAGAATACAATCTTGGGTTAATCACCCCGTGGTTTTTCCCTTAACCAGGTTTTCCACATCAAAATCTTGGTGTCTTGTGTGTGTTAATGTGTTTCTGCTCTTGATTTAATGCATTATGTTTCAATGATTGATTTATCATTATGCTACTAAATTACAAAGTGGATTTAAGTGTTTAATTGGAAGAAAGTTTTGTACATCTGATTCACACCCCCCTCTCAGTTGTTTGCCTGAAATCTAACATTGTCTGCTACAATGTCATCCAGTGTATCATTTTCAATGTTCATATGCTCTTTGAAGTATTTAATAGTATCATTATCCTCATCTTGACCTACATCATCTTCATCATCATTAAAATTTGACTATAGACCATCTATATTGTTACTAGATGTATTTGGATCATCATTTTCTATACCATCCATATTGTTGTCTTCCATAACATCATCTAACTCTAGATTGTTGTCTTCTTGTGCCTAAACATAACCATCTTCAACATCATCATGGATGCCAATTTCTTTGATGTTCTCTAATCCCTCTCTCATTTTGTTGGCCATCATTGTTTTTCTCAATATCCACTAATGTATCGTCAAATACATGCCTTAATCTTGGATCACAATGTATCACAAATATCCATTTCGGGTCCAAAATATCTTCATATAAAAATACCTGCACATGAATGACACACATATATTAGACGTATGGTATAACAATTTTATTGATTAATAAACACATGTATATATTCGCAATAAACTATGAATTAATAGATTAATGATCACTACCGCTTCTTGTTTGAGTTAAAGAAATACCTACTCACAATGAATTGGTAGAACATAAGGCTCCTTATCCTCCAGTAGGAAACATGAAGAATCTATAGAAAACAATCCACTATGGGTATCATGTCTTCGTGTCCTCTCAAATGCTTCATACCATCTACACTTAAAAATACAACATTTAAAAGAGTGGTAATCCAACTTAATAATTTCTTGTATTTTCCCAACATATTGTAGATTCCCTTCAATTATATTCTTATCTTTTTAGCTTGATTGACTGGATTGCTTGAAGTCAACCATGATGCCACAATCGAAGGATCATCTCTTTACATCTACACTTTCTACACGATAATATCGACCATGTGCCCTCAATATTGTTGGATATTTCCTCGCCTATGAAAGACCATTTATTTCAGTGAAAACAAATATAATGACGAATATTAAAATAGTTAATAGTGTCAAAATTGTAAGGAAACAACATTTTGTAAAATTCCAACTGTACCTTTCCTTCAAATCCTCTAGACATGTTGATTTCATCTTCTGTTATGTTTGAATCTATACCTGCATCTTCTATTTGATTTTGAATTTGTTCAGTAACCCATTCTAGTGTGTAATCTTTGCCCCATTCCCCACGAAGATTAGTGGGAAGTGGAGTATTCCTTGGGTTCGATCTCTTAAATTATCTCCTTGCTTCTAACATTTCTTCTCTCTTTTTATAATATAGATCAATCCATTTGTTCATAAAGTCCATGTGGTATAGAATGAACTTGTTGAGTATAACACTTTCGTCTACACCTATTACATGTCAACATGTTTATTTCAAACTCCAAATGTCATGTTAATTTGACAAATAAATTACAGAGTAAATTAATGATTGCAAGAAAAACAACCACACTAATCATGAATTTACTTACTAATTTATACTTGAACACCATTAGATTATGGTTTTTCTCCATCAATAATATCTGATGCTCGTTCTTCATCCCAGAAGCGTGACCCATCTTCAAAATCCTTACCAAGGAATTCGCATAGGAAGAAAAATGCTTCATACAATACATACCCTTTGATGAGTGCCAGGTAGCACCCATGAAATACACCTTTTTACCCCTCTTTTTCTTGCTTCTTATTCCATTGTCCTGATGGTTGCACCTAAATAAGCTAACAAGATTGTTCTAATGATGATTAATAAGAGAGAATTACTTAGAATCATGATTTCTGATTGAGGGATTAATGTGCACTAAATTAATGGAAATATGCAGAAAATCTTCTCTTTTTTAATCAACAAGTGTAGGTGTTCGGGTAGACAATTTTGTGCATCTCCAGAGGTAGTCCTAATGATCTCCGGAGCTGACATTAGAATGCTACGACTAGTCTCCAATGTTTTCCAATTTGATTGGAGAGATTTTGGGATAAGGAGGTGAATCATCTCCAGAGCTGGACTGAAGTCATGAGCATCTCCGGAGCTGAACAAGGTCACAATCATATCTCTGGAGCTATAGACAGAAACATACATCTCTGGGTGCCTCTTTAGAATAGTGCAAATTTCTAGCACAGTTGTCGGTCAAACACTTCCAGTAGTGATCAAGATGCTGATGTTACTCAAATCATCACCTAAGTAATTGAGGTCAGACCATAGTTAATTGCTGGAAGTTTTATCTCTTTTTGATTTTGCATCAGTTATTGATAAACTGATTTAAATACCTATATTTCAGGGCCTCGCTGCCCAAGTGTATTTAAAACTAAGACTCAGATTTAGTGTGGACTTCTGTTCCACTAAATCTATTTTAATTGCATGGATATTTATTCTGTAGTTAGACAGTTAGTAGAATAAAGAGATTGATGTTATCTCATAGATGAACTAGTAGTTAGGGTAAGTGATATCTCATCACCGATTAGATATAAACTTACAGAAGTAGCAGTAGAAGAGAACAACGATTAATTTCTGATTTTTGTAATCTTATTTTGACATAAACATTTTCTGAATACAAAACTGATAAAATTGGACTGAAATTGAGTTATTATCTTCTTGTGTTGATTCTTTACTTTAGTCTTCAGCCCTAAGGGTGCGGAGCAAGGGCCCACTCTCACCACCAAGGCAGAAGGCTAGTACTATTGTTTTTGTTATTTCATATTCTGTTTAAGGAGATAGTTATTGTTTTCATAGATAAATGCATGTTTCAGTTAAAAGGAATAATATAGATTTACTTTAAGTAATTCATTGTTCATTTTTGTTTTCAATTTTCTTGGAATTCATTTCACAACAGATAGATCAGTAGTATTAGTTTCTTTAATCAGTAAAGATCATTAAAGTTAGTTAGATAAAGCTAGCAACTATAGGATTCCTAATTACAGATAGCCAAGGAGACAGCCTTGAATTTGACACTTGAAATATGATTAAATGATAAGGTATAATGACCCTTGTCATTTTTGGCACTATTGTCGGGGATTACTGTATTAATTAGGAAAACTTAGCTAAATAGTTTTAGGATAGATCTGTATGGTTTGAGCTAGAGATTCAAAAGGAAGATATATAAAATAGACACCCCATCAATTGACTATAAGAGAAAGTAGTGGGGTGCACAAGATCTTGTTGAAGAGAGACATCTAGAATCTACCTTGGAAGTTGTGCCTCAATTCAATAATCCCTTAAATCCTCCAAATCTTCCACTCACTGACTATATCCAAGAATTGTAACATAAATTCCAGGCAAACCCTTTTCCAAAAACTAATTCCCCAGAACCTCAAGAAGAAGAACTAGTATTAGACATGGATGATAATCATGAAGAGGAGGAAAATTAGGCTCCAAGAACCTTCTCATATCCCATTGTCCTAGCTGTTGGAGATAATGCCCCTATGAAAAATATTTCACCTACACACTTGCCAAATTTTAGGGGTCTTACCTTTGAGGATCCAGATCAGTTTTTGTTTGAATTCAAAGTGGTATGCCAAACTTATGATTATGGATCATATAATCAAAAACTCAAATTGTTTCCCTCAACCCTGAAGGATTCTGCAATAAGGTGGTTTATGGGTTTACCCCAAAACTCCATTCATTCCTAGGATCAGATGGAGACATAATTCTTGGGAAAATACCAAGACTACTGTAGAGTTAGTGATAAGAATGAGGAATTATTTAAAATTAAACAAAGAGAGGAAGAGACCTTAGAGGATTATGTGGATAGATTTAACTTTGCTTTGAGAAGGTATAGCAACCCTGTAAATCATTCTTCGGCCAGAACCTTGTTTGTAAAAGGATTAGACAAAGAATCAAAATAGGCACTGGATCTGATGGGAAAAGGGAATATCAACAAAATGGATATTCCTGCTATAGAAGAAATCTGTAGGAACTATTCTAGACAAGATGGAGTGAGAATGCCCAAATCTTTCAAAGGGAAGAATGAAATAGGACAGTTAATGGAAGAAATTGCAAATTTTAAAACAAATATTCTAGTACAACCAAATACCAGATTAGATGGGATTCAGGCAAAAACTAGAACAAATTATTAGGGTAGAACAACTAAACCACTCTCCATCTATTGTCCTACGTGTAGAAACAAACATCTGTTGAGAGAATCCCCTTTAGATAAAGTAGAGATCTATCAGATCTGTGATAGGGAACATCCTACCAATCAATGCAGTCAACTTTTAGCCTTAAAGGGACTAAGTAAAAAGAATGCCATTATAGAGGAGGAGTTGAACTATGTAGGACAAAAACAAGCTGGAAATTTCTCCTATAATCAATATCCAAACTAGACTTCTTACAGGGGTCCTTCTAAGTGAGGAAATAATCAATGGAATCCAACTTGGTATGGGCCTCAGAATAATCCTCCTTGGGGGCCACAAGATTGGCCAAACCAACAGTGGCAAAACCAACATTGGTAAAATCAACGTTGGGGGAATCAACAATAGCCACCACAGTTTGGATCACAAAATATGCAGCCTTATTGGGGTCCTCAATAAGGTTATAATCAACAATACCAGGGACAACCTAGATGTTTCTAGCCTCAACAACAAGTATTGCTAACTGGACCCCCCAACACACAAGGTCAGTTAGAAAACAAACTAGTTAGCCAACCACCCTTACCAACTCAATCTATACCAAACCCATGGAATAAACAGGGAGCAGCTGTTTACATGACAGAACAAGAAAACATGGCTGGTATTAATGCCATATATTCCAATAATCTCTAGTTGTGTTCTGGGAAAGCACTTCCAAGACCATCTCCTCCAACTATAGTTGAAGTAACCAATGATGAGGAACCTAAAAATCCATCCACTCAGCTTCCAGAGGAGATTACTATCGAAACAGTGCTAAAAGAATCATCCTTGGATAACTCTAGAGATCCTCCTAAAAGAACGACTCCGGAGAACATCCCTGGGAACATTTCTGACAAGAGCTCTAGAGATAGAAAAACTAGTACCATACCCAAAATGGCTCAAATAGCATGTTCCCCATAAAATGGTCTTACAAAAACAAGTCCAATCTACCCTTGAATTAGAACTTTTACAAGAAATTAGGTAACTAAACATTGAAATTCCACTCCTACAAGCAATCAGAGATGTACCTGAACTTAATCAATTCATCAAACAACATTGTGTTAAGACCCAAGGAAGAAAGAAGAAATCTCCCTCAACCATCCAAGTGGAAGGAAAGGTATTAGACCTCCTAATGGGAGAAATGCTCCTCCCAAAATATCGAGACGCTGGAAATCCTGTCATGACTGTTTACATCTCAGGGGTAGAAATTTCAAATGTTTTGGTTGATTTGGGAGCAACAATAAATGTAATGATAGTTCATACAATAGAGAAATTAGCCTTAATAGATATACAATCCACATCTACAATCCTTCAACTTGCTGACCAATTAGGAGCTATTCCAAAAGGGGCGATTACTGATGTTTGAGTTGTGATAGAATCATGTGAATTCCTAGTAGACTTCTGATATTAGAGCCAAGAAACCAGAGAAATGCTTATCCATTGATATTAGGAAGACCATGGCTGGCTATAGCAGCAGCATCTATTGATTGTCCAACTAGGGATATAGTCATTTGTAATGGGATAGACTTGAAGAAAATATCTGTGTATTCTCCAGCGAAACCATCAATACATTATACAAGAAGAGTATAGCTAGATGAGCTAGATAACATGGAAAATAGTGCCTCAGTAGCTATGCTTACCATCAAAGAACATTTGGGTGAGGTAGAAGAAGAAATCCACTATGATACAACTAAAGATATCACTCACATTCTAATCAATGAGGATATAATGGAGCTATCCCAAGATTTAAGGAGAGAACTTCTCACTTCTGCTCATTATACCCTAGAAAATATCATTCCTTGTAGAGAAACCTTTTATAGAGACTTAGCCACATTCCACATGTTAATTCCACATTCTCTCCCCCTCAATACCATGACTCCAAGATACGGATTGAATACATTTGTGGATTAGATCACAAAACAAGTTATGATTTTACCTGGGAAAACACTGAATATCAATACCTAGTTAGCAGAAAAATAGGAAGAACTTATCAAACTCCTAATTTCCCATTCAGTAGCTTTTGCTTGGGAATACCAAGATATGAAGGGCATCCCTCATGAGATATGTTCTCATCATATATGCACTGAAGACGTCAAACCTATCAGACAACCCCAGAGAAGACTGAATCCTACTTTAAAAGACATTGTTAAGAGTAAAATAGAAAAAATGTTACAAGCAGGTTTCATATATCCAATCTCAGACAGTCAATGGGTCTCACCCTTCATCATAGTGCCTAAAAAGAATGGGAAGTGGAGAGAGTGTATTGACTATAGAGAGCTAAACAAAGCTGCCTAGAAGGACTACTTTCCCTTACAATTTATTGACCAAGTGCTGGACAACCTTGCAGGGAGGAAGTATTTCTCATTCCTAGATGGGTTTAGTGGATATAACCAAATCCAAGTAGCCCCTGAAGATTAGGATAAAACCACTTTCACTTGTTCTTGGGCAACTTTTTCCTACAAAGTTCTTCCATTTGCACTATGTAATGCTCCAGCTACATTTCAAAGGCTTGTTTTAGCCATTTTTTGCTAAACTAGCTAATGAGTGCATGGAAGTCTATATGGATGACTTTATTGTGTATGGGGACAACTTTGAAGAAGCTCTCATAAACTTGGAAAGGTATTAAAATGCTGTGAAAAAAATTGACTATCCCTGAGAGAAGTGCTTTATGATGGTATAGGAAGGAATTGTATTGAGACACCACATTTCAGCAAATGGGATCAAAGTGGACCAAAACAAAATAGAAGTGATCAAACAGTTACCTTCACCCAAAAATTAGACAGATGTTAGAAGTTTTCTGGGTCATGCAAGCTACTATAGGAGATTCATAGAAAATTTCAGCATAATAGTTGCTCCCATGTTTACCCTGCTTAACAAAGACAGAAAATTCTTATGGACAGAGGATTGTCAATCAACATTTGAAACCCTTAAGGAGAAACTTACTATCACACCTATTTTAAGAGGACCCAATTGGACTCTACCATTTCACATACAAACTAATGCTTTAAATGAGTCCATTGGAGTAGTCTTAGGACATAAGGAGGAAGGAGAAAGTATGCATGCCATCTATTACATCAACAAAAACCTTACCTCTACAGAAAGAAACTATACCACAACTGAAAAAGAATTCTTGGTAGTCATCTATGCTATAAACAAATTCAGGCATTATATCACTGGCTACAAAATATTTGTACATACTGATCATGTAGCCATCAAATATTTAATGAATAAGCCAGTAGTGGGTGCAAGGATAATCAGGTGGTTATTGCTATTGAAAGAATTTGACATTACCATAGTTGATAATCCAAGAAAATTCAATTTGGTTGCTAAATTTCTGTCAAGATTGCATACAAGTGGAGAGAACCAACTAGTGGAGGACAGATTTCCAGATGAGCAGCTTTTTGCTATCTCCTCTACTGCACCTTGGTTTGCAGACATAGCTAATCTCTTAGCTACAGGCTTGTATCCATCCCATTTTACCTCAAAACAAAAGAAACACATACTTAAGGAATGCTTATCTTACAAATGGTTAAATGGTTTACTGTTCAAATGTGGTCCTAATTTCATTTTGCGTAGGTGTTTAAAAGCTGATGAAATTTTTGATGTCTAAAGGGCATTCATGATGAACCATCTGGTGGGCACTATTCTTCACACATAACCATCCACAAGATTCTGGGAACTGGTTACTACTGGCCCTCTATTCATAAGGATACCAAGAAGTATGTGTAGTAGTGTGACCAATGCCAAAGGATGGGAGAGCCAACCTTCACCTAGGAGATGTTACTGTATCCTCAAGTAATGATGGAGCCATTTGAACAGTAGGGTCTAGACTTTGTGGGACCAATTTCTCCACCATCATCAGGCAAAGAGTACATCCTTGTATGTATAGAATATGTCATTAAATGGGCTAAAGTGTAGGCATTGCAATTTGCAAGAGAAGAGAAAGTTGTTGATTTCCTTTATAATAAGATTTTCTTGAGGTTTGGAGCCCCAAGATCCATAGTTTCAGATAGAGGACCTCAGTTTACTTCATAGGTAATCAGAGCATTCATAGATTTATATCAAGTTAAACACAGAAAATCTTCACCTTATCACCCCCAAGCCAATGGGCAAGTAGAAGTGACTAATAGAGAACTGGAGAATATACTGACAAGGACAGTGGCCATGAACATAAAGGACTGGGCTAGCAGATTACCTAAAATAGTTTGGGCTTACAATACCACTTGGAAGTCCACAATAAAATCCTCACCATATGAATTAGTTTATGGAAAGAAGCCCATTCTGTTTATAGAATTTGAGCTCCAAACACTTAAAACTGCATTAGATATTGGTCTACCATTGTCTATAGCCCAACAGAACATAATTCTTCTACTCAATGAGTTAGATGAAATCCAGACAGAAGTCATTCAGTAAACAGAACTGATTCAGTATCAAAGGAAGCAATTGCATGACTAGCACATCAAGAGGAGGACATTTCAGCAAGGTGATTGGGCTCTTCTATATGATTCTAAGTTCAAAGAGTTCAAGGGGAAGCTACAAACTCATTGGATGGGTCCTTATCAGATAAAGGAAGTTTTTGAGAATGGAACGGTGCTGCTGGAACCCATTGATGGAAGCACAGACACATTCTTAGTGAATGGCCACAAAATTAGACTCTATAAAAGGTCATCCACCAAGGAAGAATTCATCAAAGATGGTTACAGGGGACACATCCTCTGTCACATATTTGGATTGAAACAAAAAAAATAGAGAATATTGAAAACCAGCAAATGGCAGCCTTCTTAAAAAGAAAAAAAGAGAAGGTTGAAAACTAGCAAATGGCAGCCTTCTTTAAAAAAAAGATGGAAAACTAGTAAATGGTTGTCTTTCTCAACCAAGGGGATTGAAAACTAGCAAATGGTGGTTCCCTTCTTCATGCCAAATAAGAATAATCAAGCTACGGAGGTAATCAGGTGCCAGAATTTACTCAAACACACCTCTGGTGCTTGCAAATTAGGAGCACCTTCGGCTCTTCACGAACTTGGAGCATCTCCGGTGCTCTCAAATTAGGAGCACCTTCGATGCTCCCCCAATAAAAATCCATTCTTGAATATAATAAATTGGGAGGGGACCCATCTCTCCAGGCAATAAAGTAGAGATGTCATTTAATGAGGTCATCATGACTCATCCTCCACTTTATGACAATGACAAACGTGATGTCAGCATGCATATCATCAGCAATTGAGAAAAAATCATTACTCTCACATGCGCAAGTCCTCACAAATGATTGTGTTGACGTCACCTAAAAATATGGCATTTTCAAACCACTCAGTGGGAATGATTGCAAGGTATGTGACAATAGGGATGCTGACACCATTTCAAACCCATGCAGGTGTTGCTCACATGCCTAGTCACATCAAGTCACATCGTAGCCGCGGTCCTACAGCCAAGTACATTAGGTTGTCATCATTAAGATTGGTTCAAGTACTTCTCTTTAATTAATCATTAGGTAGTAACTATCTTGTTATTTCTATTTTTGGGTGCTGTTATTATGACACGTCCCCCTGCCATTATTTCCCTTTTTCACCTCATGCATGCTACCATATTTGCCACACTGTTGACCTGTCTATAGAGTGTCTCATCACTCTGCTACCATTATGACTGCATAAGCACACTAACCAATTTCAACCTCCTTTCCCATAATTCAATCAATGAAACAAATTGACATAACAACCCTCATTCAAGATTGCAAAATTCTCTAAAAATCTAAGTCTATTAACACAGTCCTCCGAAGCCTATGGAGTTAAAAGAGGAAAGACAGACCACAGAGAGAAGCAAATAGAATTCTAGCTATAGAGGGGAGAATAGGACTGGGAAATGGGGATTAAAAAGAAATCAGAGCTAGAAAGTATAATAGGTCTTTTGCAGGATGATGTTGTGGCAGACATTCTTAGGAATGTGGGGTGGTTGGAGTTCTTGGAGAAATTTGAAAGTTTTTCAAGAGGATATTGTTGATGACTTCCTATGAAATCTGAGAGATAATCAAACAACTGTTAGAGGGGTTCAAGTCAATCTCTCTGCTACCACCATTAGTCATATCTCCGGATTACCAAAGCAAGGTGAGAGGTTTTACCATCTGAAAACCCTATATGTTGATTTAATTAGAAATTTCTCTATAGAAGGTGAACCTGCAATATAGTTGCATTTAAGCAAAAATGAGGTTAAAAGAATTGTTAAGTCTTCACTTCCAAACCCATGGCAATCTGTAGCATTATGGTTGATGAAGTACCTTACATGTGATGGCCAATTTTCCTTAGTTCTAGGACCAATAATGAAAATGTTGATTTTTTTGAGGCATGGAAATGCTCACCCAGAATTTAGCATAAACATTCCAAACTTTCTGTACTCTACCATTAAAGCAACTGTAGAAAAGTACCAATAGGGAAAAGGTCATATGAAACACCATGGCCTCATTTTTCTGGTAGTAAAACATCACTTTCTGTCCCAAGCTGATGGGGAAGCACTATGGTAGACATTTTTAGATAACAAACCCCAGGATAGAGAACCAGAGAGGGCACAAGAAGGGGTGAGTCTTCCTCTACCCAACAAGAAGAGGAGGTAGAACCTTCAACTTTCTCTCCAGCTATTGAGAAAGGTAAAGGTCTAAAGCCCTCACTGGAGGCAACTCATCTGCTACCTCTATTTCTAACAGAAAGAGAAAAGGGAAAAAAGTTAGAGAACCTGCTCTTGAACAGAATCCATATATGACTCGCTCAGCAAGGCGGAAGATGACCTTGGTTGAGGAGTCTACTCCAATAGAACCAATAGGGGAATGGCTAGGTCAGAAGACAAAAATAACTCCAAAGAAAACTAACTCAAGCATACACTACTGGGTTGAAGAAGCATCTCATGACTCAAATGAAATCCCTCTAGTGAGAATGAAGAAATAAAGAGAAGTTTCCCCTTAACCATCTATTCATCTAGGTTCTCATAGTCCAACTTCACAACATTCTCCTTCTCTGGAGACAGAACAAAAAGAAACTTTTACTATTTCCTCTAATTCTAAGGATGATATACTTGCTTTAGAGGCACTTGCTCTACATATTCTACAGAGAAGCAAAAGGAAAAGGTAGCTTGCCCAAGCTAAAAAAGATACTTCTCTCCTAGCTGAAGTTCTTTTGGGTTTCAGAACTTCTGAGGAAAAATCTAGGCCTTCATCAGTACCAATAGTTGCAGAGAAGACTCAAGAAGAAACTCAGGACAGGAAGGCTGCAGGGGAAGGTGAAGCAGAGAAAATGGATGCAGCTGGCAGTGAAGAGCCAATAGCTATGGAAAACCCTGATGTAGAGCAAATAGAAGAAGAAATAGGAACTTATTTTCACCCCTCTAATCAAGAGGATATTGAAATTTCAAAAGAACATCAGATGTTAGAAGAGATTGATACTTTAAAAAGATTATTATGGGGGAAGAACCAGATTATTACTGACCTCAAGAAGGTCATGAAAGAAAAAGAAATAGAGCAAACATAGGTGATTTAAGGGCTGCAAGTAGAGCTTCATAATAAACAACAAATAATTCAGGAGAAAGATGCAGAATTGAAAGATCAAGAAACAAAGGCAACCCAAAGCATCAAGGAAAAGGAGGCAGAGGTAGTACAAGATATTTCTAATCTTTCCAAGGCTAGAGACAATAGTCTCACAATAATTGCAGCACTGGTTGAGAAAGTACAGAGTTAAGATAAACAATTAACCTGTGCTAACAATAAAATAGATGATCAAGAAGAGTATATTCATGAGTTAATTGGCCCAGGGGCAACCATGGAACAGGGAGTGCAAACAGATCCATTTGTGGGCCCAATTCTTATAGATATTCCCAAAGCCCTGTTCCATTGGGAAAGAAGATGTAGAGAATATGAGGCTTCTAAGACCATGCTGCAATTACAGAGGGTAGTTACTGCCATGTCAAAACAAGTAGAAACCCTAGAAGAAAAAGTCATTCAGGTAGCTTTCATTTCATCTAAAATCCTGTCTTGCAGGCCCCCAAGTGGAAGTTATGCTCTATTCTTACAAGAGAGAGTTCTGCAGAGAAAACTATTTTTGGTTCTATCTAATCTTACTGAGAACACAAAAATAGGAGAGGGGTTCATGGAAGCATACATAAGAAGTTCTGATGAAGACAAAAATTTTCTATGAGTTATATTTGCATGGTTTCTGTGTAGATGATATGACCTTCATCATCAACTATTTTGTAGGGGAATGTCAACTTAAGGCATTTATGTCACTGATGAGAAATCATCAAATTTGGAATGAGCGAATCGAGGCTCATCTCAAGAAGGATACAGAAACAAGTCTTTTCATTAAAAAAGAATGTTCAAACCCCCATGCTTTTAAGGTCTAATTTAGGGCATATGTCTACCACTTGGAAAGTAAGATCAGGATTTTGCCATTATATCTAAAACATCTGCAAGAATGTTCCATTGATTTTGGTCTTTTCATGAACAGTTCAACTAATCAAGTACTTTTATGGCAAGGAAAAAGTGGAATATCTTAACTTCAGAGCAAAAAATGAGAGAAGTGGTGACCCCTGCTAACTTGAGACTATTTATGAAGAAGGCCAAGGCAGTGTCTAAAATAATGGATAAATACCAAATGGAGTGGATAGGTGGTCGTTTCCCAAAGCCCTGTTCCATTGGGAAAGAAGATGTAGAGAATATGAGGCTTCTAAGACCATGCTGCAATTACAGAGGGTAGTTACTGCCATGTCAAAACAAGTAGAAACCCTGGAAGAAAAAGTCATTCAGGTAGCTTTTATTTCATCTAAAATCCTGTCTTGCAGGCCCCCAAGTGGAAGTTATGCTCTGTTCTTACAAGAGAGAGTTCTGCAAAGAAAACTATCTTTGGTTCTATCTAATCTATCCACCACCTATCCACTCCATTTGGTATCTAATCTATTTGTTCAGAGGAAATGGTAATACAAACCACACCACTTGGACTACTTATGCATAGGACTATAGCTTGACTAATAAGATATTCCACCAGAATAAGTCCAGATTGTGAGAAGCAGGAAGACCTGCTAATCCTTAAGTACAGGGGGATGATGAGTGCCAGGTAGCACCCATGAAATACACCTTTTTTACCCCTCTTTTTCTTCCTTCTTATTCCATTGTCCTGATGGCTGCACCTAAATAGGCTAACAAGATTGTTCTAATGATGATTAATAAGAGATGAATTACTTAGAATCATGATTTCTGATTGAGGGACTAATGTGCACTAAATTAATGGAAATATGCAAAAAAAAATTCTCTTTTTGAATCAACAGGTGCAAGTGTTCAGGTAGACAATTTTATGCATCTCTAGAGGTAGTCCTAATGATCTCCGAAGCTGACATCAGAATGCCATGACTAGTCTCCAATGTTTTCCAATTTGATTGGAGAGATTTTGGGATAAGGAGGTAAATCATCTCCAAAACTGGATTGAAGTCATGAGCATCTCCGGAGCTGAACAAGAAGGTCACAATCATATCTTTGGAGCTATAGACAGAAACATACATCTCTGACACCTCTTTAGAACAGTATAGATTTCCAACACAGATGTCATTCAAACACTTCCAATAGTGATCAAGATGCTCCTGATGTTACTCAAATCATCACCTAAGTAATTAAGTGCAGACCATAGTTAACTGCTAGAAGTTTTATCTCTTTTTGATTTTGCACGATTTATTGATAAACTAATTTAAATACCTATATTTCAGGGCCTCACTGCCCAAGTGTATTTAAAACTAAGACTCAGATTTAGTGTGGACTTCTATTCCACTAAATCTATTTTAATTGCATGGATATTTATTTTGTAGTTAGACAGTCAGTAGAATAAAGAGATTGATGTTATCTCATAGATGAACTAGTAGTTAGGGTAAGTGATATCTCATCACCGATTAGATATAAACTTACAGAAGTAGCAGTAGAAGAGGATGGTGATTAATTTTTGATTTCTGTAATCTTATTTTGACATAAACATTTTCTGAATACAAAGCTAATGAAATTGGACTAAAATTGAGTTATTATCTTCTTGTGTTGATTCTTTACTTTAGTCTTCAGCCCTAAGGGTGTGGAGCAAGGGTTCATTCTCACCACCAAGGTAGAAGACTAGTACTGTTATTTTTGTTATTTTAGATTCTGTTTAAGGAGGTAGTTACTGCTTTCATAGATAAATGTATGTTTCAATTGAAAGGAATAATATAGATTTACTTTAAGCAATTCATTGTTCAGTTTTGTTTTCGATATTCTTGGAATTCATTTCACAACAGATAGATCAGTAGTATTAGTTTCTTTAATCAATAAAGATCATTAGAGTTAGTTAGATAAAGTTGGCAACTATAGGATTCCTAATTGCAGACAGCCAAGGGCACAGCCCTAGATTTGACACTTGAAATATGATTAAATGATAAGGTACAATGACCCTTGTCACCCTTCAGCCATGCAACCCTCTAGATGTGCCTTTTGTCAGACATATCTTTTTAGAGTTTGCATATACCTCTCAAAGAAAAATATCCACCTCATTGATACGACACCCGCCAATTCAATGTCATCGACTAGGTGTATAAGTAAATGGACTTGTAGGTCCATGAAACTTGTAGGGAGCTCCTTCCCAAATGCACATACAATTTTTTCAATTTCCTTCTTCCATTTTGGCACTTCACATTCGTGGATCTCCTTGGAGGTCACCCACCTAATATAAGAATAGTAAATTAGTATGAACCTTTAGCCAAAAATTAAAATGCAATATAATATCTCTATGTCTCTCACACATGAACATTTTGTTGGGATAAGGTGTCATTTACCTGGTAAATCCTATTATTGTATTATTCCATTTATTATTTGTAATTACCTATAAGAGATGTACAAGTTTCACTGGCAGTGGTAAAAATTATTTACTGTCCACGGTAACTACGAAGTTACTGCACGGTAAGTCCTGGAGTTACTGGCGGTAGTTATGAGATGTCATTTATTATGGTAAATGGTAATTGGTCAAAATGGGGTGCACATGTGGAGGAATAATCTATTTTTAGTATTATGATGCATGTCATAGATGTTGTAAGAAAGTGTAAGAGATTTTATGACAACTATAAGTTGTCATAAGAATCTATGACACTAATAATAGCATATGACACATCATAATATGATGCAAGTGGCTATTTTTGGCCCCAAGGCATTCAAGCTTGCATGGGCACATTTTTCCAAGTGTAGGATGCATGCATGACAGCATTTATGACCCCGTAAGAGCCTATTCTTGGCCATGGACACCCAAGGTTGTATTGTTGAATCTTGACAAGTGTTATGGGCTTGTAAGAAGTCATTTAATGTCTTGAGGTTGTGTAAATTCTAAAAAAACCATAGCATAGTAGATGAGGTGCATATAACGGTTTACAGGTACCTAGGTTCTGCCAGAGTGAAGGTTGAAGGACAGAGGAAGTGCATGTATTTGTAATCTCCTTTTGTGAAGATAATACAACTTGGCCTCTTTTCTTGGTGGAGTTTTTAACCCAAAAGGGTTTTCTCCACGTTAGTTAAACACTTGTGTTATGTGCTTCACTCTGCTTCTAGTACATTTTTGTATTGTATAAACAGATCTCCTTATAAGAGTCTTGATTTGACACCTTATGAAGTGTAGATAGGTAAGAAACCTTTTGTTTCACATTTAATGGTTTTTGGTTGTGAGGATTTTGTTCTTGTGCCTAAGGAAAAGTGATCTAAGTTGGATCCAAAGGCTGAAAAGTGTACATTCATTGGATATGGTGATAATGTGAAAGGTTATAAGCTTTGGAATCCACTAACCCACAAGATTATCTTTTCTAGAGATGTAATTTTTAGGGAACTTAGAGCTATTTCTAAACCTAAGCAGCCAAAAAAAAAAGATGAAAAGGTAAAGAGAGTGCACTTTGAGTTACAGCAGCAAGATGCACCTCAAGAAGAATAGAATGATAGATTAGGGGGTGAAGAAGAAGAAGAAGATTCAAGTAGTTCTAATAAAGATGAATCTGTTGTGATAGAAGAAGTTGGTACAAATGATCATGCAGAAAAATGAGTAGAGTCTCTTACTCCACCCTTGAGGAGATCCACAAAATAATGAAATCTAGTTGACAAGTATAGCCCACCAGATTTCCATTGTGTATATGCTTTATTAAGTACTAATGATGAACCTAGATCCTATAGGGAAGCTATTTCTGCAGATGATAGTGAGTCTTGGCATCTAGCCATGCAGGAGGAGATGATGGCTTTGGACTCTAATAACACCTGGGATCTTCTTCGTTTGCCCAAAGGAAGAAAAGCCATAGGATGTAAGTGGGTCTTCAAGAAGAAGTTTGGAGCAGATGGGTCATTGGAGAAGTACAAGGCTAAACTGGTAGCCAAGGGCTACTCCCAGAGAGAGAGAGTTGATTTTGGTGAGATATTCTCTCCTATTGCTAAATTAACTTCTATTAGATTCCTCTTATCCATTGCTGCAACTTATGATTGGGAGATTGAGTAAATGGATGTTAAGACTGTGTTCTTGCATGGAGATCTTAAAGAAGAAATTTATATGCAACAGCCTACAGGTTTTGAGGTAAAAGGAAAAGAACATTGGGTTTGCAAGTTGAAGAGGTCTCTTTATGGTCTGAAACAATCTCCTAAAATGTGGTATCAAAATTTTGACTCATTTGTTTTGAAATTGGGTTTTTTTAGAAGTGAGGAGGATCACTATGTTTACATTCATTGTGTTGATGATTCCATACTGGTTATTGTTTTGTATGTTGATGACATGTTGTTTTTCAGCAATCCTAAGGGTATGGTTAGTGAGCTTAAAGCCCAACTTTCAGGTGCATTTGAGATGAAGGATCTTGGTGCTGCAAGGTATATTTTGGGAATGGAGATTAGGAGGGACAGAGTTAATAGAAAGCTTTGGTTGTCACAAAGTAAGTATGTGAATACTATTTTGCAGAGGTTTAGTTTGCAGGACTGTAACCCAGTTAGAGTTCCTTTACCCATTGGTACTAAACTTTCATTAGATATGTGTCCAAAGACTGAGGATGATCTTGAGGATATGTGTAATGTGCCATATGCTAGTGTTGTAGGGAGTTTGATGTATGCAATGGTTTGCACTAGACCAAATATTGCCCAAGCAATGGCAGTTTTGAGCAAATTTATGTCTAACCCTGGTAGACAACATTGGAACTATGTGAAGATGGTGTTTAAATATCTTGCAGGTACTCCTGATCATTGTTTAGTTTATTCTGGTACTGATAGTGTTGATAAATCTTTAGACATACAAGGTTTTGTTGATGCAGATTGGGTAGGTGACTTGGATAGTCGAAGGTCCACTAGTGGCTATGTGTTTACTCTGTTTGGAGGTACAGTGAGTTGGATGAGTAAGAGGCAGCTGATAGTTGCTTTGTCCACCACAGAAGCATAGTATATGGCTGCAACTCATGTCTCTAAGGAGGCATTTTGGTTGAAGAGACTGTGTACAAGTATTGGTTTTGATTGCAGGATCATTCAGATTGGTTGTGACAGCCAGAGTGCTATCTATTTGGCCAAGAATCCCATGTATCATGCTCAGATTAAGCATTTTGATGTTTAGTATCACTTTGTTTGAGAGTTGATTGCAAATGGAGAGATTGAGCTGAAGAAGATAAACACTTAAGAGAATGTTGCAGATTCATTGACCAAGCCTGTGAGCACAGAGAAGTTCATGTGGTGCAGAGAGGCCTTAGGCCTTGTTTCTAGTGCCTGATTATTTTTCATTTGATTTCTTTTGGGCTGATTTACAATGTATAATGTCAAGTGGGAGAAAGTTGGGATAAGGTGCCATTAACCTTGTAAATCCCATTATTGTATTATTCCATTTATTATTTGTAATTACCCATAAGGGATTTACAAGTTTCACCGGAAATGGTAAAAATTATTTACTGGCCATGGTAATTACGGAGTTACTGCATGGTAAGTCCTGAAGTTACTGGCAGTAGTTATGAGATGTCATTTACTATGGTAAATGGTAATTGGTCAAAGTGGGGTGCACATGTGGAGGAATAATCTATTTTTAGTATTATGACACATGTCATAGATGTTGTAAAAAGGTGTAAGAGATTCTATGACAATTGTAAGTTGTCATAAGAATCTATGACACTAATAATAGCATATGACGTGTCATAAGATGCTGTAAGTGGATATATTTTGGCCCCAAGGCGTTCAAGCTTGCATGGGCACATTTTTCCAAGTATAGGATGCATGTATGACAACATTTATGACCCCGTAAGAGCCTATTTTTGGCCATGGATGCCCAAGGTTGTATTGTTGACTCTTGACAAGTGTTATGGGCTTGTAAGAAGTCATTTAATGTCTTGAGGTTGTGTAAATTCTATAAAAACCATAGCATAGTAGATGAGGTGCATATAACAGTTTACAGGTACCCAGGTTCTGCCGAAGTGAAGGTTGAAGGACAGAGGAAATGAATGTATTTGTAATCTCCTTTTGTGAAGATAATACAACTTGGCCTCTTTTCTTGGTAGAGTTTTTTACCCAAAAGGGTTTTCTCCACGTTAAACACTTGTGTTATGTGCTTCATTCTGCTTCTGGTATATTTTTGTATTATGGGTTTATGTTTTCTTACAATCTCCATTAATAACACACATTTAAAGTTTGTTGAAATTTATCTCGAATTATATTTCCATTGAAGTAGTGTTGCTTTCATTTCTAACACATTTCATATAAACACATACCTTGTAAATGCTGACAATCGACTTATGGCATTCCTTAAGTCAATTGTAAGACAAGAATCCCACCTGATTACCAATGGCATGATATGCTATCAAACACATTTATGAAAAGGTCATTAGTAATTTTTTCTCACACAATAAAATATCAAAATATATTTAGTACTTAATCAATGTTACCAGTAAATGTTAAATGATGATATATAACACCTTCATAAAATTATGAAAATCATGTGTTTTAAATCCTGTGATATGTCCATCAACTATAAAAGCTTTAGCCAATGATGACCCATAGCCAGTAGGTATCCTTATTGAATGGATGACATTTTTTAGTTGGTCTAGCTCTTTTTTTTTCAAAATCCATGGAGCTTCTGCATATGTTTCATTTTCCCTGTTTGGCCACAAATGTTTTCTATCAATTGTCCTTCTCTTTGCTTGATATATGTCGAAATATAGAATCTGTGACATTTTTGAAGATGTGCATAGGATCTAATAGGTGAGATATTAATAGATCCTTCCAATAAGGGAGCTTATAAAATATGGATTTCCTTTTCATTCCTTCTAGCATATTAACTACAACTTGTTCTGGTTCTTCAATTGAATCACCCCGATCAAAAAAATCCTCCCAAGCTTTCAATTCAACATATTCATACTTGTTAAGCCAATCACCTGGACCCATAATTATGGGAGGGCCTCTATTTTCAACTTTTCCATCAAATTGATTCTTCAGGTGATTTCTAAACTTATGATCTAGTGGTAGAAAAACCATGTTGTTTGTGTAAATAAATTTATGTAGATCTTTATAATACCACCCTTAAAATTGTTCTGCACATCTTGAACATGCAAATATCCCCTTTGTTTGAAGCCTTGCAATTCAATAAGTAATGTTAATAACATCAAAAAAATAGTATAAAACTAAGTATGAAAGTTGGAATGAAAATAAATTAGGAGTGTAAATACGTAAATATTTTATCTTACCAGAACAAACACCAAGTCTTGGGAAATCATGAATAGTCTAACATAGCACACCATACAACATGAAGGACCAATTTGATGGGGGACGTGATATGTCATACATTCTTATGTATTTCCATAGCAGTTGCATCTCATCAATAAAAGACGCAAGATAAACATCCATGTTTTTAACTTGATGTTTTCCTGGAACAATGAGAGATAGCATAAGGTGCTCCTTTCTAACACTCATCCATGGGGGAATACTGTATACTATCAATCTGACTGGCCAAACACTATAATTTGAGCTTAGGAAAGAGAATGGGCACACTCCATCAATTGCAAGACCAAACATGATACTACGGGGTTCATCTTTGAATTTTCTTGGCCATTTTTCTTCTATGTGTTTCATTGCTTTGGAGTCAGCTAGAATTCGTATGAATCTATCTTTACTCCTATTATTTGCATGCCAGTCTATCAATTATGCAAGTGACTTGCAACAAAACATTCGTTGAAGTCTAGGTATAATTGGCATGTGACATAAAACCTTCTTTGGAATTGTAGGACCTTGTACATCTATACGATATCTCTTCTCTTTGCATACAGGGCATTCTACCTTGATTTGATATTCAACTCTATATAAAATGTAATCATTTTTACATGAATTAATTTGTTTATATTTAATCCCCAACTCAACCAACAATAGACGTACCTCTCTGCAAGTTGATGGCAACACATTCTCTTCAGGGAATATTTTAGTTTTTAGTGCCTTGTAAGATTGCCAAAGATTAAATCAATTGAATGTTTGACTTATGATAAACATGTTTGATATGTAAATCTATATTAGGACTGTTTATATACAATATATGGTTTTAAAATCCCCTTAAAGAAATATAAACGAAGTTGATGAATGTTTACAAATTATGTACACCAATTGAAAATGCAAAGTAAGAAATAGATTTCAACTCACTTCAGTAGGGTAGTGAATCCTTTGTCTGACCAACCAAATAGTGACTTGATTTCTAATAATATTAATCTGAATGCTAGTTTTGAAGTTCTACTTGCACCCGATTTAAACACGGGTATCTTTGTTGCTTGCTTGATGGAGTCTTTCAGGTTGTTATCATCAACATTACGTTGGTTGTAATTACCCCTTCTATCATCGTTACTGTCAACCATATGATCATTATTGTCATCATTGTTTCCATCCCCAAAAAAACATGTAAGCATTTCTTTCAATCCTTCTTCATGCACTAATTTTTCACTATCATGATCATCATCATTAAGGCTAGGTGGCATGTCATCAGTATATGCAGATCTCATCAACTCTTCAAATTTATCAGCTGGTAGTATTCTCTTCAATCTTTCTCTTTTCACCCTGGTATTGTTTAAAGGATGGTTTGGATCATCCCATCCAAATCTTAATAACCCAGATGGATCTTAGGTATTACTATGTGTTTTATCAACATCTTCTACCTATCAACAAATGCAAGCATTATTTAATGTTTTGCAACAATTGGATAAATCATAAATGTATCAATTTCAAAGAAATATAATCAAATATAGCTTAAAAAAATAAAAATATAAATTGTATGAACATATATAAAACAATTGAATAATGGAACATTATTTTATAGACTACCTTTTTTATGCAATAATTTAAATAAAACATAATTTTGACAACATAGTTTATAAAATATCAGTCCACACTCATTTATTATTCTTTGGTTTTCTGCCCTTAAGAACATCCGTAGGGAGACCTTGTTCTTCCCTCTTCTTTCATGTGGGAGTGTGTTTTAAGAAGAGGTAATCAATTAATAACTCATCTCCAATGGTAAGTTCCATAATAGCCTCAACCATTATCGATCTATCAACCTCTCTTTCCATATCTCCATCTTTATCATTTATAACCTCAACAAATTGACAATTTGGTCTTACAGTAGGGTCCCTTCCCTTACTACTATTTATGAATCCTGTAATATTTTTGTGTGTGTATGCACATCCATCTATATACATAAGATGACCTCTATTCATTTATTTTCCACTTTCCAATTGAAGATGATGTGTATACATATTTGAATTTAGACCATATGCTGACATGCTAGGCTTATATTCTGCTAGCCTTCTCCATTCACCACTGTAATATGATGGACCATATTATGGCATTAATCTCTTAGTGGTTTGTTCTGAATTGTTTCTATGTTTAGATCCCGCATATACATTTTGGACAATAAAGAGGCCTAGATTCACTCCATGAATATTGGAGGGTTGTATCATGTAGTTGTATCCCCAAAATTGAAACACCTCGTACACTCTAGGTAGTTGTTGATCGCTAGGCCAAGCGCAATATAGTTGACAATCAAATCTCTCTTTGTAAGTTGATCTCAAACTTAGGGGCAAGTCATCATCTCCATCACATTCATTCTCATAGGGTATGTAGTCCACCTTCCCCTTGTCTTTAAGCAAATTATGCATCTTTAAACTGGTTCTTGTTCTGTTACTTGTTTTCATCAATTCCTCATCTTTCGATCTAGTATATTGGCACATATTTTTGTTAGATGTATCATCTGATAAATGATCATTGCCCTCTAGGCTGGAAATCAGTGATCCAGGAAACTTTAAACCAAGAACTTTATCCTGCAAGTATCCATTAAGAAAAAATTAGTTATTTAAATAATATAAAATAATGTTTAAACGAAGTATACATGTTATTTATATCAAATTGGAAATTTCCTTACCACAATTCCTATTGGATTTGAATCGATTGTAGGAGGCATACTACCGACTAGAAGCTCATCATATATGTAATGTCTTTGTACAATCGCTCACTTGAATTGTTTCTTTCCACAACATATAGAACATCCACAAACAACAATTTTCTCAAAGTATTCATCCCATGTACTATAGTCCTGACCAAGCTCTTGCTCAGTGCAATCATTTGTTGTGTCTGCAGGATCCATTGTCATATCCTCTTCCACCCACTGTCCTCTACGTGATTTAACAGTTTTAGGTCCATGTCCACATACATATGTTTTTCTTTTGCTAGTTGAACTCTCAGGCTTTGCATTTGCTCCAGTCTCCATCTAAAATAATCAACATGCATTAATTTATGTCAACATTGGATAATACATTATAAATTTCAATAATAATGTGAAAAAAGATGGATGTATCACAAAATGCCATCAGATCATTTTTTCCTAAGTTAAGTCAAAATTTGAGTACCTGATGTCCCACTTCATCCATTGTGTCCTCATTCGATATGACACAATTTGTTGCCATGGCCTTGTTTGGCCCCTATAATACACAACATAGTAAATAATGTTTAGTACACCAATTATATCATTTCAATGAATATGCTATCCAACACAAAACCTCACTTTAGTCATATATTTGACATATTGATATCATGTTTTGGCCATCCTAATTTTCAAACTTTTCCCTTGATCATAGAATCATATTTAATCACCATTCCTGTGCATTTTCAACCAATAAGTTTAACCTTAGAGGCCTCATGGACAGAAAAATGACTTTATCTCCTCTATGTTGTAGTATAATTTGTGAATTCATAAACACCTTCCTTCTTTGGTTGAGGTTGCTTTCTCTTCTTACCTCTATTGTATCTATAGACTCTATTGTCATATCTATTTCCACACACTTTCCTCTTTGTGATTTAGTAGTTCTAAACCATCCATGTCCTCTCTCCATGGCCTCCTTTGGATCTTGTAATACACAACAATGACAATAGTCACATAACAGCTGTGGGGTAAGTGCAAGAAGATGGGGGGCCAAAAAGGGGTCTTAAGTGGCCACTTTTTTTTCTGAAATCAGGAAATACTGGCCTTGGATGAGAAATTGAGCATAGTTACACTCAAAATTTGGAGATGCAACCAAAATAATGTTCGTAGTGCTCCGAGTCTATTTTCTAAACTACTATTTTTTTTTAAATGGCATAGATTAAGGGGTTCAAAAGAGGGAGCCACAGAAATTGGTGTTGTTTCTGTCAAAAAAACATAACATAGCATGTTTTGTGGCTCCCTCAAAAGGTCAACTTTTTTTTGGTATGTTTAAAATCGCTTTAGTGAGAAATTAGCTAATAGCATGTAGCTTATGCCTGATTTTTCTGATAATTTTTTGATGAATATTTGATTTTTTACTAATTTTCAAAGTGGACACGTCCTAAAAAATAGAATTTTGGCCGTGCTACCCCTATAAATTTTGAAAACTAATTGAAAATAATTTTTTTCTTTTTTTAATATTTGTAGAATGGAGTCTAGTTTCTAAATATGTAATTTTTTTGAAATTTCAATGAATAGTTAATTTACAATGAAAAAAAGACCAAACAATATTTTTTTCCCAAAAACGGACACACAAACAAAAGAAATTAAAGATAAAAGGCTTAACATTGTTAAAATGTGAAAAAAATCACATCGTCAAATAGCTAAGAGAAAGCCTAACATTACTCAAGTGTTTGATTTGTTCGACCTTGAAACACGTGCAAATCTAAGGGTTAGCACGAACAAAATTATGTGAAATCTTGAAGAATATGGAAAAACACGTCTGTGTCTATTCAAAAGGCACTCCAAGCCTTTGGGTTGGAAATCCAAAGCAAATCCCAAGCCCAAGGCTTGGGATTCCCAAAGCAAAACATAACGCAAGTGCGTTATAACGCGCTCGCATTACGTTTTGCTTTGCATTTTTCCTTTTCTACAAAAGTTTGTGTTGTTTGTCATGTTTGAAATAACGCACTCGCGTTATGTTCCCCTTAAATTTTTTTATGTTCAAGGCTATTAATCATGTATGTATGTATGTATGCCTATATGTATGTATGTATGTATCTATGTATGCCTATACGTATGTATGTATCTATGTATGCCTATATGTATGTATGTATAGTGCCGAGGGCAGAGGAGGGTAGAGATGGGAGTGAGCCAGATAGGGGAGGAGAGGGGTGGATAAGGATTGAGTGATTAAGGTTTAAGGTTGAGGGTTGAGCATTTAGGGATTGGATTTAGAGTTTAGGGATAAGGGATTAGAGTTTAGGACCTTGAGGGATTAGGATTTAGGGTTGAGGCTTTAGGGATAGCGTTTAGGGTTCAGGGTCGAGGGATTAGGGTTAAGGTAGAGTGTTGAGGGTAGAGGGATTAGGGATAGGGTTTAGGGTTGAAAGTTTAGGGTTGAGGGATTAGGGTTTAAGGTAGAGTTTAGTAGTTCTTGTGGATAGAGCCAGTAAACAATGGGAGATTATTTGCCTATTTCATAACAATATACCTCCCCTAAGTGCAGTGTGGACAGCAAGAAACATAGATGTACCCCAATGCAAATCTTTTCTCATAATGATCATCCTTCTGATTTCAAATGTTAATTACTCACTTTGGATGTACCATACGCAAAGCTTTTCTCATAGTGTGTACACCTATTGGCATAATGAACCCCGGATGGGCCAGAAAAACATGCCATATAACATTACTAACATTAAAAAAGTTCATAGCCATTTTTCTGACATATTCTTGCAACTCAAATATCTTTAAGAGAAGAGTGTCAAAAATGATGGGTTTAACAACCTAACATAAAGCAAAGCAATTTTGTTGGGTTTAGGGATAGGGTTTAGGGTTTAGGGTTTAGGGTTGAGGGATTATGGTTTAAGGTATAGTGTTGAGGATTGAGGGTTTAGGGATAGGGTTTAGGGTTGAGGGATTAGGGCTTAGGGTTGACAAATTAGGGTTTAATGTTGAGAGTTGAGGGTTGAGGGTTGATGGTTTAGGGATAGAGTTGATGGTCAAGGGATTAGGGTTAAAGTAGAGTGTTGAGGGTAGAGGGATTAGGGATAGGGTTTAGGGTTGAAGGTTTAATGATTGAGGGTTGAGGCTTTAGGGCTGAAGGTTAAGGGATTGGGGTTTAAAATATAGTGTTGAGCGTCGAGGGTTTATGGATAGGTTTTAGGGTTTAATTTTTAAGGGTTAAGGGTTAAGGGATAGGGTTTAGGGTTTAGGGATAAGGGATTAGGGTTTAAGGTATAGTGTCGAGGGTTGAGGGTTTAGGAATAGGGATAGCGTTTAGGGTTTAGGGATGAGGGATTAGGGTTGAGGGATTAGGGTTTAAGGTATAGTGTCGAGGGTTAAGGGTTTATTGATAGTGTTTAGGGTTGAGGGTTGATAGATTAGGTTTTAGGGTTGATGGATTAGGGTCTAAAGTATAGTGTTGAGGGTTGAGGGTTTAGGGATAGGGTTTAGGGTTGACAGATTAGGGTTTAGGGTTGACAGATTAGTGTTTAATGTCAAGGTTAGGGTTAGAGTGTCGAGGGTAGAGGGATTAGGGATAGGGTTTAGGGTTGAAGGTTTAAGGATTAAGGGTTGAGGCTTAAGGGATGAGGGTTTAAGGCTTAAGATATAGTATCAAGTGTTGAGGGTGTAGGGATAGGGTTTAGGTTTTAAGGGTTAAGGGTTGAGGGATAGGGATTAGGGTTTAAGGTATAGTGTTGAGGGTTGCTGGTTTAGGGATAGGGTTTACGTTTGAGGGATTAGGGTTTAGGGTTGATGAATTAGGGTTTAATGTTGAGAGTTAAGGGTTGAGGGTTGAGGGTTGAGGGTTGAGGTTGAGGGATAGGGTTAATGGTCAAGGGATTAGGGTTAAATAAGAGTGTCGAGGGTAGAGGGATTAGGGATAGGGTTTAGGGTTGAAGGTTTAAGGATTTAGGGTTGAGCCTTTAGGGATGAGGGTTAAGGGATTAGGGTTTAAGATATAGTGTTGAGTGTCAAGCGTGTAGGGATAGGTTTTAGGGTTCAAGTTTTAAGGGTTAAGGGTCGAGGGATCAGAGTTAAGGGTTGAGGGTTTAGGGTTTGACGTTGAGGGTTGAGTACATTGAGGTTTGAGGGTTAAGGGTTTCATGATAGGTTTGAGGGTTGAGGGATTAGGGTTAAAGTAGAGTGTCGAGGGTATAAGGATTAGGGATAGGGTTAGAGGGTTTAGGGATAAGGGATTAGGGTTTAAGGTATAGTATCAATCCTGTTGAGGGTCTAGGAATAGGGATAGCATTTAGGGTTTAGGGATGAGGGATTAGAGTTGAGGGATGATGGATTAGGGTTGAGGGTTGAGGGATTAGGGTTTATGGATAAGGTTTAGGGTTAAGGGTTGAGGGATTAGGGTTTAAAGTATAGTGTTGAGGGTTTAGGGATAGGGTTTAGGGTTTAGGGATTAGAGTGAAGGGTTGAGGGATTAGGATTTGACATTAAGGGTTGAGGCTTTAGGGTTTAGGGTTTAGGGATAGGGTTGAGGGTCGAGGGATCAGAGTTAAGGGTTAAGGGATTAGGGTTTGACATTGAGGGTTGAGGGTTGAGGTTTGAGGGTCAAGGGTTTAGGGATAGGGTTGAGGGTTGAGGGATTAGGGTTAAAGTAGAGTGTGGAGGGTATAAGGATTAAGGATAGGGTTGGAGGGTTTAGGGATAAGGGATTAGGGTTTAAGTTATAGTATCGAGTCTATTGAGGGTTTAGGGATGATGGATTAGAGTTGAGGGATGATGGATTAGGGTTAAGGGTTGAGGGATTAGGGTTTAGGGATAAGGTTTAGGGTTGAGGGTTGAGGGATTATGGTTTAAGGTATAGTGTTGAGGGTTTAGGGATAGGGTTTAGGGTTGAGGGATTAGAGTGAAGGGTTGAGGGATTAGGATTTGACATTGAGGGTTGAGGCTTTAGGGTTTAGGGTTTAGGGATAAGGTTGAGGGTCAAGGGATCAAAGTTAAGGGTTGAGGGATTAGGGTTTGACGTTGAGGGTTGAGGGTTGAGGTTCGAGGGTCAAGGGTTTAGGGATAGGGTTGATGGTTGAGGGATTAGGGTTAAAGTAGAGTGTGGAGGGTATAAGGATTAAGGATAGGGTTGGAGGGTTTAGGGATAAGGGATTAGGGTTTAAGGTATAGTATTGAGTTTGTTGAGGGTTTAGGAATAGGGATAGCATTTAGGGTTTAGGAATGAGGGATTAGAGTTGAGGGATGACAGATTAGGGTTGAGGGTTGAGGGATTAGGGTTTAAGGTATAGTGTTGAGGGTTTAGGGATAGGGTTTAGGGTTGATGGATTAGAGTGAAGGGTTGAGGGATTAGGATTTGACGTTAAGGGTTAAGGGTTGAGGTTTGAGGGTTTAGGGTTTAGGGATAGGGTCGAGGGAGTAGGATTTGACATTGAGAGTTAAGGGTTGAGGCTTTAGGGTTTAGGGTTTAGGGATAGGGTTTGACGTTGAGGGTTGAGTTCTAAAGATAGGCAAATAGAGATTTTGTATTTAGGTTATTTAGATGTTGATGGTTTAGACTTGAGCTGAAATTTTGGACTCTTAATCTAGCCTTAAGAGAGTTTCTATCATCAAATGTAGATTTATGGGTTCGATTATATTGATTGCCTCTACATTTTTGGGGTGTGGATGTTTTAGAAACAATCAAGAAGTCTTCAAGAGACTTTGTGGAAGTGATTGGCAATCGCTTGATAGAACCCCTGCTATTTATGCTTGGATAAGGATTTGTCACAAACTAGAACTTCTGCTTCCAAAGAAGATTTGTCTTTCTTCCTCGATGGGCATTTTCTATCAAGAACTTGATTATGAGGGCTTGCCCCTTCATTGTTATGCCTATCATATGGCGGAGCATCTGGCAAGCTCTTGTAGGAAACAGGAAAAGTTCTCCCTCAAAAACCTTGTGGTCATTCAAGTCTGAAGGGGAAGGTTTGGAAAGAGAAATGGATCACCAAAGAGATAAAGAATTTCTTATTTCTTAGACACCATCAGTGGTTTTTCTCTGATGTAGAGGACCTACCAAGATGGAAAGCATTTAAAGATTATATGATCTCCAAAGGAAAATCTCCTAATTCTACCAAAATGTCATCCTTCAGCAAGGCGGGACCAAGTGGCTTGGCTCTTCCAATCATGGATCCTCCCATATTTAAGAGGAATTGTAAGGCTTGGAAGTGTCAGTTGATGAAGCACAGATGTGGTCATCCTTGCTTGTGTTAAGGAAGATAATGCACAGGATGTGATCAATCTATAGCAAGACAAAACGTGAGCGCGTTATAACGCGCTCGTGTTTTGTCCTAATATAGAAATGGTAAAAAAGTGTTGACCCCCGTGATCCAAGCCCACATGCTCTATTTTCATACTGATTATGCGCGTGCTCCAAAAAAAAGAAGTGCTTTCATGCTATTGGGAAGTTCACATGCACATTTGACACATTCTACCACCTTTGCATGATTTTTCCACCACCTTTTCTGCTTTGCCAACTTGAGAAGGAGGAAATAACATAGTTTTCACACCAAGTTTGATATATATCTATTCAAGTTTCAATTTTTGTAGTGTTGCAATGTTAATTGTGATTCAATTTTAAGAATTTAACATTATAGATTGGTTAATAGTATTGTTGTTAGTAATTATATTTGAGTGTTATTCAATTTAACATTGAAAAGGAATCAAGTGGTGAAAAACTCAAATTATTGAGGAGTTTGATGCAAGAAGAAAAAAACACTACATAATTGGGTACTCTTTCCATTCGAATCTTCATTTTTTAAGTATTGCATGTTCTTTACATTTTCCTTAATTCTATTTGAATTACTTTATCATGCTTTATCATACATGTTTAAAATAGACACATTCCCAATCAAGAAAGCAACCTACAATCTCACATGATGCCATGTATATTTTCTACACTTGGGCTCTTTAATAATTATGTGTAATAAACAGACCTTAACATACCATGATGTCAAACTATACAAGAATAAATCCTTACAACATAATAAAAATACAATCCCACTATTATCTTGTATTCATTTGTTAAGAAGTAATATTGGTCTCTTTATCATGCTACAGACAAATTCTCCGTCATGCCAAGGAAATGATCAAGAATTAAACCAACACAGGAAGAGATAGAAGCTGAGAATGCAAAGAAAGTAGTGGCTATGAGGGAACTTCGTGAGAAGAGGAAATTGGACACGATAAATGAAGACATGCCAATTAAAGAGGAACCACAACCATCACAAAGAGATATGGTATTGGCGGCAGAAAGAGAACGAATGCAAAAACTTCGTGCTATGAGAGATTTGAATACCATAGTTGGAGACACGTCCTCTACCGCAAGTCAACTACCACATCTCAAGTTGAGAGTACATCATCACTCACATGTGATGAAGGAGGTACACCATTGTTCCCACCTCAACCTCAAGGTATGTCATCTATTCCATCTTCGATCGAAGGTATGCCATCTAGCCCATCTCATTTAAATATTGATGAAATTCCTAATGTTGAGATGAATTTACCTAACTTAACACCACCTAGAATTTTGCATAGAAAGCTAAAGTATTTGATTGATATTGATGAGAATATTTTACAGCCAATGCAAGGTAAGATTCCAAAACACACTTGTAGAAGATATGCTCATAAGATTTGGAGATTGTTCTTTGAAAAGTTAAATGAGACTACAAGATGTCAACTATTCATTGAAATGATGCGAAGTATAAAGTATAGGTCCATCATGAAGATTCTTGGGTTGAGAACATCAGAGGCTTCAAGTGAAAAATCTATTGTTAAGAATCTAATGAGTGCGTATGAGAGTGTGGATAACACCTCACGCACAAAAGATAGTAATGCAACACGGCGTGTGATTACATCGACTATAGTAAGTAGTTAAATGAGGAAAGCTCATCTCATTAGAAAGATGAGTCAAGAATTGAGAATTAATAGGAAAACTTTATCAAGAGCCATTGGAAGACGCCAAAGAATTGAGGACACTAATGCCAATGAATTATGGGCGTTCTTGGGGAGACTACCACGAAAAGATAAACCAATTGTTGAAGCATTGAGATCACTGATTGAAGACTTTTGGAAGAATTACGCAAGGGTATCTCTGAATCAAAGGGATGTGGTAAGAAGGAGAGTCGGTAGTTAGAACCATGAGCCACATCCAAAGCATTTTTTGGATGAGACTCAAACACAGTTTTATGGTAAATTTCTAGAGAAGTATCCTCAAATTAAAATTTGTCAAAGATATTTGAAATGCTAAAACCTTTCTATGTCAAAATAAATCACACATGCACTACTTGTTGTAGATTACATATTGAATTTTATAACCATTTTGATGCTTATAGGTCTATATGTTTAGATATGCATACTAACAATGATTTGCAGGGTTGTGCCATATGTGCCCCACCAACATCTTCAAGAGACTTCATATCAAGAATTTTATGTGAAAGAGAGGAAGGTCAAATATTCTACAAGAAATTATGCTTGGATGACACGTCATCATTGTGGTGGCTTGCAACATTTGCCAATATGTGAACATATGGAAAGAACACATGCAGTTGAAAATGAACTAGTAGAGTTTGGCAAGTATAAAATAGTGGCATACAATACAAAAGATGGTAAAGAAGCAAAGAGGTGTGAATTGGTTATTGAAAATATTCTAGTGTATCAATTGTTGTCTCTCAGATTTGCACCCTTGCTGAGTTGTAGAACTTGGCAATCTGGAGAAACATGGGATCTTTCCAGGTCTGTGGGTCACCTGTGATGGAAAGAACCTCCGGAGAAGGCCGGCTTCCTGCTGATACTCCACCTAAACTACTTATACTAAGGTCTTTGCAGAGAAAAGAGTAAGAAAGATTACATGAAAATGAAACCTACTGTCTAAGGTGATGCACCAAAAGATCATCAGGAAACACACATGAAATGACACACTTCAGAACCAGTAATAATAAGAACCCTCACACAACCTAGCAAAATTCATAACCCTTGCATCAATGTTTTGTAAGAAGGCTAAATAACAACAGTCTTGTAATGGAGGAAGAGGTTTTCTCACTACCCACAAGCTGATTGTTATCCTTTGCACATCTCACAACCTACAAAAATTATAAAAGAAACCCCTGCATAAAGGCACCAACATGAAAGACAGCTTCAAGGACAGAGAAACATCACCAGAATCCATACTAACACTAAGGACACACAATATCAGAAGAAATAGGAAGGTATGAACTGCTTATTACTGCCAAAAGAGTGTTACAACACTGTATATCTCTGAAAAATGTGTTACAAAACTGTTCACCTCTGCAAAAGAACTCTGAAAATTACAATATACAGGATAGTGAATAGCCAGAACCACTGAAAAATGAATAAGGAAGAAGGATATATACTTTCTAAACAGCTGCAAATAGATATACATCCACCACCTCCATTCCTGTGCATCTCATAAATGCCCACAAAATATCTCTCTAAAATCCTCCAAAAAGGTTTCCTAAGGCATAAATGGTCAAGGGATGTCATCTGCCATCATAAAGGCACCTAAAAATGTCATAAAATGCCTTTAAATGCCCTCTACAGTCTCCTGACATACGTCAGATCTGTGTCATAAGTCCTGCAGTATCATAAATAACTGAAAAATATCTCAATAAAAGACATAATTACTCATTTTCTGCATCTAATAAACATTTAACTAAGAGGTTTATAACTCCACCACCTTAGTAAATGTTTTTACAATTTATAATCAAGACCTATGCAAAAAATGGCACTATGACATAACAAGGATGTCCATACCTCCTAGAAAAATAAGACGACACATCACATCATCTCGCATCATGCCTATACACGGTTTGAAGCAATATATTTTTAATGACCCTTATACCTCCATATGCATCACCATGCCATTATTTTACTTTCAAACCACCCTGCTACCCGGCCACATCAAGCTTTACATACATCATTATTCACCTTATATCTCCTATGGGATGTCTTCACAAACTAAGGCATCTGACCTGGTAAGAAAAAGATATTACCAACCTTATATCTCCCAACACCAAACACTTAGCATACTACACCCTCGACCTTGATGCCTTGGCAAATTTTATTGTTTTATTCCATGTGATTTGGCTTTAAAACATAACAAAAAGGCACAAAGGCCGCGGCCCCATCTTGCATCACTAGGCTTGGATTACTTCACAAGTGTTTACCACGTCGCCCTATGAAGGAAAATAATGTTTTCAAAAAACAACAAAAAAAACATATGTAAAGGCTTCCATCGAAACCTAGAGAGGAAGCCCTAAACACATTTCATTTGCGTTTTGCTCTCTGTTGTTCGCCCGAGCCGCCGCCATGAGGGTTTGAACAAGAAAAATGCAGCATTTTTGAGTCACTTCTGGGCGCTCCTGGGTCGATTTTTTGAAGGTAAGTGATAAACTGCATTTCATTCGGAGGCTTAGACTTCATATGTGGTCGTTTTTTAGTAGATCTGGGTACGTTTTGCATGTGAAATGATGCATCTTCTGTTGTTTTTCTGTGTTGTCCACCCTTTTATCTGCTGTTGGCATGTGTCGAGGCCTTTGTGGAGGAAAACGACCAAAATCATGTTGATTTCAGCCACCGAAATGGCGAAAACAGACGTACTTCTTGATGTTTTGTCATTTTCTGACTTATTTGGCTGCCTTAAATCGCAATTCTGAGCATTTATGAGATTCTTCCCTTTACACCTGCATTTGGCTGTTTGAACCTGAGCTTATGACAAAGATTAAAAAAATGTCTATGACCATTTTGCAACATGAAAAACTGTCTTTCCTGCTTCTGTTGCTGGCGAGTACTTGAAACATTTGCATCTTCTCAAAACTTGCATTTTTTTGTGTCTAATTGCTGGCAAAAAAAACACATTTCTGAACATTTGCAAAGGGTTTGTTTGGTTGTAATGAGTTGAAAACTCTCTGTATGTTCTTGTCTGCTGTTCAAAATATGAAGAAAACATGCATTTTCTGACTGTTCTAACTCCATTCCGCTGACAAACCCCAGCATTTCCCTTCATTTTCTACTGTTTTACCTGTTCACGGGCTACATCTTCGCTGACGGGGGCGTGATTTTGAACATTTGTCTTCATTCTCTGTGGGAATTAAACACCGGACATCTGTCATCTGCATTGTTTGTAACCCTTGTGGCTCTTGAGCAGTTTTTCCTCTGCTGTTAAGCCATCCTTCAATTCTGCAGGGGACATGCTTAAAATTGTGGAAGCTTCCAACTCTTTCTTTAGTAGACGCTTTGATAGTATTGCATTACCTTTAAGATTAAATTCAAGTTGCCGCATTTTTAAATTGTACTTGTGATTGTCAGAACCTAAACTCTCATAAGCAGCCTTTTCAAGTGCAATTATTGCCTCCACTGCTGCCTCAGGCCACACAATATTATCCTCCACCTTCCTGTCTTCGGTTAATTTCTCTGGTAGTCCATCTGATTGATTAACAGTCTTTTGAGTCTGCTCTTGACTTCTTCCTCAGCAGACACAGGTTTAGCTTCAGTATTCCCCTGCGTTTTGTTTTTTAGAATTTATCTGTCTATCTACACTGCACATATGCTTCACTCCTCTGACAAACCCCTAGCCATCTATCTCGTGATCTGACTCCAGTTAGCATATTGTGATTTAATAAAACGGTATAGATCTCAGAATGGTTTCCACTCTGCCCTTCATGCTAGTACTTCCTGGAGTCTCTACTTTCCCAAATGGTTCTGTTCTTCCAGTTGCATCTTCATCCTTATGTATGCTCAAAGGTGTCAGAGTTCTTCTTTGGACATTCCGTTTGTTCTTTTCAGGCTCTTCTTGATCGGCTATGAGTTCATCTGTTATAACATCTGGAAGTTCTCCCAAAACATTTCGGGTTTTCTGCACAAGCAAATCAATTTCCTTCTGCTTGGAATCTTCATAGTCCTTATCAGTTAGTTTCCAAAGTTTTCTTTCAACTGTATCATAAACTTTTTGCACAATAAAGCCTGGATGTTTTGAATGAGGTGGGATCAGCTTGTTTAGTGGAATAAAGTGTGCAACACACTTATGCATAACTGATTCAGCTGGAACTTCGTCATGATGGAAACTATAAAATAGTTCACGGGTATCCCGAGACTGCCAGTTGCCTCCACCTTTTCTTTCAGCTTCCTCTACTGTGAAAAGCTCGAAAATAGGAATGTGTCTGGACTCTACCTGCTTCTGAGAAGAAATTGTATCTCCAACAGTTACTCCCTTATCAAATGCTGTGCCTTTTCCACATCCCTTTGTCTTTTGTTTACAAGAACTGTTTTTTGTATTCTTGGCTGAGAATAACTTTCATTGTTCCCATGCTCTTACCATAACTAGTATCTAGCATGTTTGATGGAGAATTCTTTGTCAAATTTAAGGCTTCATTATCCATGCTGATATTCTTATCAGTGTAGTTGGCAATGATGTCGTAATTGCATCTAGGATTGTTCTTCTTTTCTGCATTTTCTGGGCCAACTGAGACTCTTTCTGGAATGTTTTTTTATTAACCAGATTCACATCTCCGAAAGGTGAACATTGCTGTAAACAAATAAAGTCATTTCCTTTCCCCATGAAATGTGATTTCTTGCATCAGGCTCACTGACCTGAATATGAAAATGATCTGGATCTTGTACTGGAAGGATAGAAAAGTCTGAAACATGGTGGTTTGGCTCCGTAATGTTCTGTCTGTCATATCCTGCTGAACCATCCTCTCTGGCCTCACAAATTTCAGGGGGCTTCCCATCTTCAGCACTATTTATTTTCTCAAGGTTGAATGTGCCATCTTTATGATAAATGGCATTTTCTAAGTTGAATTTACTTTGACAATCTGAAGCTACCAGGTCATAACTATATAGAGGATGAATTTCTAGACCATGCCAATCACTTTCATTATGGACTATGCAGTCATCTCTATTTGGTGATTTACATTCCAAGAGTGCATTCAGAGATTCACCAATACCATTTTCCTTATTGCCAACATCCTCAAGAATTGCACTGCCCCTTCTTTGCAAATGAATAGCAGTGTTTGTGATGACCTTAGCTTTTGAATTGTCAAGAAGGCAGTTGGGTTTTGAATCATCCAAGATATCAAAAGCATTTTCTATCTTTGATAGTTTCACTTGTCTTGCTTTGAAGAACACTCTCCAGGTCATTGCATCCTCTAAGACTTTATGATTGCATCTTATGTGAGGTATTGTGTCAACACTGTCTCATACAACTTTGTAGGGCTATCTTTTCTCACTATCTTAGACTTCTTATGTTGCATCTTTGTCCTTTTGCTGCTATATGACTGTTGTTTCATCATACTCTGCCGTTCTGAATGAGTGACAAGGTGCATTCTCTGAGTTATGTCCTAAAATGCTGTTGGCTGTTCTTATCATGACATTCAGCTATTTCAATGATCTTAACTGGCATTCTTTACCTTGCTGTCTTGTCTTTGACTTTTGACTGTTGGCTATCCTCTGTGGTTACTGTTAGCTCTTGACAGTTGTATCTATTTTTCTGAGTTGTTACTGAGCTGGGCTCGACCCTTGTGGGAGCCACATTTCTTTCACTCATAACGTAACTGAATGAGTCAAATAGAACATAATGACATATGTCTCTGCACATGAAACAAACTGTTAGAAAATAAAATGCAGGCTTGCAGTCGATATTCTTGATTTTCTCAAAAGCTTTTGTGATGCTAATTGGTTCAGTGTATTTGAAAACGCAAATTGTACGTTTATGTGTGCATATCATGTGATGTATGATGCCCCGCCATTGCTCTAACATCATTTTTTCAAAATTTTACGCAGATGACGGGGTAGCAAGGAGATAGCGGCTGGATGGGAGGGCAAGCCGACGATCTAGGATGACACAAGATGCGGCAACAGTCTGAAGGCTCGTCATTCAGGCAATGACGAGTCACCCTGCCTCACATGCTATTTGCTTTTTGGTCTTTCATAAATGTACAGTTTGTCCTTTTCATTTTGCAATTGAATCAGTTAGTCTCACGGCTTGTGTGAGACCTTATACACCTATTTTTTAATACATATTGCTGATTTTTGAAAAGAGTTGTACAATCTGTTGATTCTTTCTGAAAACATTTGAATGCAACAAAATACAATTTTATCTTGATTCGTGCATGTTTTTCACACAGCAGAAGTATATGTACCTTTTTCTCTTTGAAAACTGTAAAGCTCTACCTGATTGAGTTAGTAGCGAAATCTAGGTAACATCAATTTATGCCTATATTTTGTGACAGCATAGTGTATGAGTATGCGAGACATGCCCATAGAGCTCGATGGTTGGACTTGCAATTCAAGTTATGCAAGGACACATTTCTGGTTGGTAGCATTGTTTTAGTCATCAACTTTGCAGAGAACTACAGTCTACAGCGACAACGTGAGGTGCAATCACAATATTACAACTCCACACAGGTTTCTATATTTGTGCACATCGCATTCATTCATGCGAATGATAGTATAGAGGATGATAGAAAGATCATAAGGGGGTATAATTTATATAATAGTGATGATTACACGCATTCTACGAAGTTTGTGCAAGGTTACTTTCAGGTGTTTTACAATGATTTGGCTAGAAGGGGCATATCGTTCAGTTAGCATATCATATGGTCAGATAACTGTGCGTCACAATTCAAGAACTCATGGAATTTCTATTGGCTGAGTAGGAGGCATAATTTTATAGTTATTCAGCATATGTGGAACTTTTGTGAGGTTTGGGCATGGAAAGAGGGAGCATGATGGTGCAGAAGCATGTATCAAAAGAGCCATAGCACGAGAAGAGTTAAAGTATAAAGACAATGCAAAGTTGGTAGATGCAAAATTGATTTTCGAGTGGTGTAATGCTTCCATGGGTCCAAGTAATGAAGGTAAGTCTTTAGTTCGTAGATTTTTTTGGTTGATAGATGATACTAACATTGTACCATATGAGGACTGTTGTACACTGATAGGATCAAATGAGATGCACTCTTTTAGAAGCTCAATTGCAGGTTCATGGAGTATCCATACGCTAAAGATGTCATGCTTTTATTCTTCCTGTACAATTCAAGTCTGGGATGAGTGCGAGTCAAAGGAGTGGGTTGACGAATGGCAGTTAAGTTATCTTAGCCCACTTGACACGTATCGACCCCCGATGGCACTGAAACTAACACAGATGGAATCATCAGTTGACTTTGACCACATATTAGATTTAGTTCAACCAGGTAATATAGGGCACGTATATGCATCTAATTTCATCTAGTTCAACCAAGTAATGTCATCTTACTTTGTAGTGTTTTTGTAATGTTGACTAATTTCATCTAATTTTCTACAATATCAATGTAGGGCACGTATATGTAGTTATTGCAGATGAAGATAATGAAGAGGGAATAGATTATTACTTATGTCATGTTAAGGCCAAAAAGAAATTGGAGGCCCCTATTATAGATGGAGAAAACATCGAATACCCTACAGGCTTAGTGGTTATTACTGGAACATGGCTTAGAAGGTACCCATATAAGAGTGTTAATGTTTGGCTGTTCAAGACTTTGACACACATCAGAAGATTCTTCATCACTCAAACCTTGTCGTGGCATCCAACGTTCATTTGATAAAGTATCGAGGTAGACCTTTGAACAAAATCTTGTGGAAGGTACGTGAGTCTGACCATGAAACAATACTTGACACAATAAAGAGTAGAGCAGACCCGAATGGTTCATTGGATTAATTTGTAAGTATTAACATTGATTTTGTAAAGTCATGTTACATTGAGTTGTAAGTATGCACATTAATTTGTAAGGTTTGTCTTTTTTTAATTTCCTGCTGCATTTTTACACATATACACATTTTTACATAATCATGTTATGCATTTTTGGTGTCCTACTCCTGATGCGACCAAACTGACTATTCCAACGCATCCGGATGGGTACATTTACGCTAGGCATGGTCCTGTTTTTCACCTAAACATGTCGAAACAATCCGAGCTACATTGTACCGACGATATCCCTAAAGAGTCCAAAGTGCAAAAAGGCAGCAATCTTTGACGAGATGTTACTTGAAAACTATGTCACTTAGAAATATTTTGTCTGAGGCAACGCAATTACATAGAGTGCCTCTACAATAACCTCTCTCAGTTTTTTATATCATTGAGGTGTTTGCCCATGGTGAAAGGTTTTTTGCTGCCCCAAAAATCGTCAGGAGGCAGTGTAAAGTTGCAAAGGGGTGTAACTTTCGTCCTACTCCTGATGCGACCAAACTGACTATTCCAACGCATCTAGATGGGTATATTTACACTAGGCATGGTCTTTTTTTACCTAAACATGTCGAATCAGTCCGAGCTACATTCTACCGACGATATCCTTGAAGAGTCCAAAGTGCAAAAAGGCAGCAATCTTTGACGAGATGTTACTCAAAAACTGTCACTTAGAAACATTCTGTCTAAGGCAACGTGATCATGTAGAGTGCCTCTACAATAACCTCTCTCATTTTTTTATATCTTTGAGGTGTTTGCTCGTGGTGAAAGGTTTTCTACTGCCCCAAAAATCGTCAGAAGGAGGTAGTGTAAAGTTGCAAAGGGGTGTAACTTTCATCCTACTTCTGATGCAACCAAACTGACTGTTCCAACACATTCAGATAGGTACATTTATGCTAGGTATGGTGTCTTGTTTTTCACCCAAACATGTCGAAATAGTCTGATCTACATTGTACCGACGATATCCCTAAAGAGTCCAAAGTGCAAAAAGGTAGCAATCTTTGATGAGATGTTACTCAAAAACTGTGTCACTTAGAAACATTTTGTCTAAGGCAACACAATCATGTAGAGTGCCTCTACAATAACCTCTCTCAATTTTTTATATCTCTAAGGTGTTTGCCCGTGGTGAAAGGTTTTCTACTGCCCCAAAAATCATCAGAAGGAGGTAGTGTAAAGTTGCAAAGAGGTGTAACTTTCATCCTGCTCCTGATGCGACCAAACTAAATATTCTAACGCATCCAGATGGGTACATTTATGCTAGGCATGGTCCTATTTTTCATCCAAACATGTCGATACAGTCCGAGCTACATTGTACCGACGATATCTCTAAAGAGTCCAAAGTGCAAAAAGGTAGCAATCTTTGACGAGATGTTACTCAAAAACCATGTCACTTAGAAACATTCTGTTTGAGGCAACGCGATCATGTAGAGTTCCTCTACAATAACCTCTCTCAGTTTTTTATATCTCTGAGGTGTTTGCCCGTGGTGAAAGGTTTTCTGCTGCCCCAAAAATTGTCAGAAGGAGGCAGTGTAAAGTTGCAAAGCATTGCTAAGAAATCCTCAATACTCAAACACTCCAATGTGTTAGATCTAAGGCACACAACTAAGAGGGGGGGTGAATCAGTTGTACAAAAACTTGCTTCTACTTCAAACACTTGATTCTTCTTGTTATTTAATAGCATATCAAATAACTATTCATGAAAGCATAAAGCATAAACACCAAAACAAATAAACATCAACACATTAGACACCAAGATTTTGATGTGGAAAACCCGGTCAAGGGAAAAACCATGGGGTGATTAACCCAAGGATTATTCTCTGTTAGAAGGATAAGAAAAATAGATGGCACATGCCAATTAGGGCTCACTGCCCAAGCACACTGCTCACAAGGAGGCACACTGCCTACAAGAGACATACTGTCTACAAGATAACAAGTATTACAAACTTGAACTAGAGATTGACATCTTTACCATGTCTAGATCAGTTCCATTTAAGCCCGAGACACACCTGCTCTACCTTTCGCTCTTTCGCTATACCACACTCATCCGCTCCATGACCCACTACGAAATGAATTCACAAACCTTTATTTATACAAGGCATCGACTTAGGAACAATCATCTAAGTCGTCAATCATCCACAAGAACATTTGAAAGATGAATAACTCATCCGGTCGGCCAGCCTGAACAAGAACATCTTCATCTGGAAGTATATCTCCAATTCTAGGCTCTAACACTAATGCAGACTGACAACACAACCTCAACATGATCCAAGAACCTTCCCAGGGTTGCCTGAATAACCAAGTACATCCGCACTTCCTCCACTGACTAGAATTCTTTTCTTCTTCATCCAGATCTTCAAGAACATAGTTTATCACCACTATCATACTGAAAAAGGTGCTTTCGGACCTCCAAACTAAGTACAAATTGAGATGACACATCACAAGGACATCCCAAACACTACTTCCAATCCGCAGAATAGGACAATGCACTTTCGGATCTCACCGGACCTTTTTGTAACACTCTGTCACTTTGGAGCATCTCCCAGAACCGGTTCTACTTGATCGATCACAACTTCTTCATATCTTCATGCAGACCTCTGAAATCTTAAATGGAACATCTCAAGACTCATATCTACAAACCCTTTAATCTGCATCCTCTGATCCTCAACCTATTGAGTACTTTTGCTTCTTCTCATCACTGTTCTTCACTATTCCTGATTGAGACTAATTTTCTCAATATCCTCAACACACAGTTCATCCAATCCTTCTCATTGAGCAATATGAGTATGTTGACATCAATGACAACATTGGTTAACCTCATACTTGCAACAATCTCCCCCTTTGTCATTGATGGCAACATATGATGTGAAAAACCATCAAGACAAGAACTTTTCCTTTCTGTCACAGCTCCCCCTATCAGCAACAACTCTTCACATGTCTTCTCTTCCTTTACTGCTCCCCCTTTGATCATCAACCACTTGTTTTTCACATGTCTTCTCTCCCCCTTTGACATCAATGGCAAAGGGCTCATACGTGTAATTCTAACACATCAGAATCATACTAGCTGCTCCCCCTTAGTAGCAGCTCCCCATCATCAATCCGGATCACAAGATATGACTGTGATATCCACCGGACTGATGCACATCAGTGCATCCTAGTTCATCATCGGAGGGGCCATGACCCCTAACTTCTCCCTGAGATACTCAAAAGAGTCCTTGGGAAGAGGTTTAGTAAAAATATCTGCAAGTTGATCCTTGGAGGGCACATACTCCAATCTGACTTCACCTTTGTTCACTTGCTCTCTCAGAAAGTGAAATTTGATAGATATATGCTTAGTCTTAGAATGCAACACTGGATTCTTAGAAATATTTATTGCACTTGAATTATCACAGAAAATTGTGATAGGCTCCTCATATTCTATTTGAATATCTCTTAGCATTTGCTTCATCCATAAAAGTTGAGTGCAACTTCCTGCTGCTGCAATGTATTATGCTTCAGTTGTAGACAGGGATATTGCCTCTTATTTCTTGCTTAGCTAAGAAACCAACCTTTTTCCCAAAAAGAATGCTCCTACACTTGTACTCTTCCTATCATCCACATCTCCTACCTAATCTGTATCTATATATGCATGAAGAGAAAAATCATGATCTCTAGGATACCATAGGCCATACTCAATTGTTCCTTTTAAGTACCTAAAAATTCTTTTGATTGCCATGACATGAGATTCTCTGGGATCAACCTGGAATCTTGCCACAAGACCAACAGCCTGCATTATATCTGGTCTAGTCTGAGTGAGATACAATAATCCTCCAATCATTGATCTGTACTTAGTCTGATCTGTCTTAGGAGAGTCATCATCTTTGCTCAACTTACATCCGGTTGCCATAGAAGTGTTCATTGGCTTTGAATCTTCCATTCTGAATTTTCTCAACAATTCTTTCACATATTTGTTCTGAGAGATAAAGATGCCTTTCTTTGTCTGAGTAATTTGCAGACCCAAGAAGAAATTCATTTCACCAAGCATTGACATTTCAAACTCACTTTTCATTTGATTTGCAAAGGTTTTACACATACTGTCTCTTCCTCCAAAGATGATATCATCAACAAATACTTCAACAATCAAGATGTTTTCATTTTCTATTTGGAAATATAGATTACTATCAGCAGTACCTTTGTTGAAACCAATCTTCAAAAGATGTTTGTCCAGCCTCTCATACCATGCTCTTGGGGCTTGCTTTAGACTAAACAGTGCCTTCTTTAATTTGCAGACCATATCATCATGCTCAGATAACTGAAATCCATCTGGTTGTTCAATGTACACCTCTTCTTCTAAGTCACCATTCAGGAAGGCAGATTTGACATCCATCTGATACACTTTGAAATCTTTGAAGGCAACAAATGCGAGAAATAGTCTGACTACTTCAATTCTTGCCACCGGAGCAAAGGTTTCTTCAAAATCAATCCCTTCTATTTGAGAGTAGCCTTTGCAGACTAATCTGGCTTTATTTTTGATTACTTCACCAACTTCATTTAGTTTGTTCCGAAAGACCCATTTGGTTCCAATCACATTCTTGTTTCTAGGTCTAGGAACAAGATCCCAAGTGTGATTTTTCTCAATTTGCATCAACTCTTCCTCCATTGCTTTGGTCTAATTTTCATCATTACAGGCTTCATTTATTGTCTTAGGTTCAATCTTTGAGATCAGACAGCATTCATCTAAATTTTGAGCAATTTTCTTCCTTGTTTGTACCCCTTTGCTTTTGTCACCTATGATCTGATCTTCAGAGTGGTTTAGAGTCACATACCTTGGGACTTTGGGAGTTTCTTACACTACTGTTTCTTGATCAGGCTTATTCAGACAAACCTCTTCTTCCTGATTTACCGAATCAGTCTGAATCTGACTTTTAGAGGAGGTTTGAGCTCCTTGAACCAAAGAACCATTCAGATCATCTTCATCATATTCATAAAACCTTGAGGGCTTCTCATTTCCTTCATCAACCTTCACATTTGTACTTTCTATCATCTTTCTCAGTCTCTTATTGTAACACTGGTATGCTTTGCTTTGAGTGGAGTAACCCAAGAAAATTCCTTCATCACTTCTAGCATCAAACTTTCCTAGATCTTCATCTCTTTTGATGTAACAATTTCTACCAAATACTCTGAAATATCTCACAGTAGGAGTTATACAAAACCAAAGTTCATAAGGAGTCTTACCAATATTGCTTCTGATTTGAACTCGATTGAGAGTATAGACTGTAGTGCTGACAGCTTCTCTCCAAAACATCTGAGAAACATTTGCTTCCATCATCATTGTCTTGGATGCTTCCTGGATGGTCCGGTTCTTTCTCTCAACTACTCCATTCTACTATGGAGTCCTAGGAGTAGACAACTGTCTCTTTATACCATGCTTCTCACAAAAGTCTATGAATTCACCGGATGTGAATTCACCACCTCTATCAAACCTCAGACATTTCAGTTTTAATCTGGTTTGATTCTCTACCATAGCCTTGAAGATTTTGAACTTCTCAAAGGCTTCTGATTTCTCTTTTAGAAAGGTAACCCACATCATCCGGGAATGGTCATCAATCAATAACATGAAATATCTATCACCTTGCATACTTTTGATTCTTGTCAGACCACATAGATCAGTATGAACTAATTCCAATAATTCGGTAGAGGACTGATCCTTGCTTTTGAAAGAGACTCTACTCTGTTTACCCAACTGACAATTTTGGAAGATATCTTACAGCCTGAGTATTGCTTATCTTGATGATGTTATCAAAATTTACATGACACATCCTTCTATGCCATAACCAACTCTGATCAACTTGAACAAACAAACAACTTTTATTGGAACCAACTAGATGGAAGATATTACCTTTTGTTTGAGTACCAGATGCAATCTCAGCTCTGGAGCTTTCAAAGACCGTGCATCTTCCATTTTTGAACCGGAGATCATAACCTTTGTCTACCAACTATCCAACACGGAGAAGATTGTGCTTCAATCCTTCAACATACATTACATTACCAGTTTTGCTCTTTCCATCAAAAGAAATAGTTCCCCTACCTCTGATTCTACCAGTAGAATTATCACCAAACTTTACCATTCCTCCTTCATACCTTTCCAAGTCTAGAAACTTGTTTTTGTCACCTGTCATATGGTGAGAGCATCCACTGTCAATAACCCAATCATCCTTTTCTTCAACTTGGGCAGCCAAAGCTCTTTCCACAACCTTATGATTGATAGATTCAGAGTATATTGGATCTTCTTCCTTGATGGCAATAAACACCCATTCATTTCTGGATTTGTTTCCTATTTCTGATTCATCATTTGCTACTCCTTCATTATCATCTTCTTCATGAACATAATAACAGTTCTTTTGGAACCTTTGTCTGTTAGAATTTGACCTTGCAGATCTTTCCAGACATCTTGAAGCAAAATGACCAATCTTATTGTAGTTGAAGCACTTAAAGGGTAATTTTCCTTCATACTTACCGGATCCTCTTGGCAGTCTCTTTGCAATGAGGGCTTCAAGTTGAGTTGTTTCTACTTCTTCCTCTTCCATGTCTCTTCTTGCTTGATCATACCATGACAGCTTCCTTGAAGAATTTTCTCCCGGATCAAATCTTTGTTTGCCTTTCACATAGGCACTGGCTTTGAATGCAGATTCAGTCTTGGGGGGATCATCTCCAAACTCGGTCATTTCAAATGCAGCCAGTTTTCCAGCCAATTGCTCTCTTGTGACAGTTGTATGGGCTCTGAATTCATCAATGGCAACAACCTTGATTTTGTAGGCAGCAGGAAGGGATCTGAGAATTTTGCAAACAATCTCATTTTCATCCAGAACTCCACCAGCATTCCTAATTCCACACACCAGCTCATTTACTCTTGGCATAAAGGTGGTGATATTTTCATCATCTCTCATCTTCAATCTTTCAAATTTCCCTTTGAGACTTTGCAACCTTGCACTCTTAACAAACTCATCTCCTTCATACAGAAGTTCTAGTTTAACCTAGATCTCATAGGCGGTTGGTAGGTCAATAACATTTGAGAGTTCTGAGTCAGTCAACGCGCTTAGAAGAGCTTCTTTGGTCCACAGATTGTTTTCAGCATCTGTGATTTCATTTAGAGTTGTCAGACCACCCTGTGGAGGTACATATGCTTTTGTGACCATGGACAAGTATGATTTTCCCATACACTCCAAGTGACATTTCATGCGACCTTTCCAGAGAGAGAAGTTGGTTCCATCAAACTTTGGACTATCCTTCTTGTATGATGGCATCCTAGATCTCCTCAAGCGGTTAATCTCCTTTTAGAGGAACTTGGCTCTGATACCAATTGTTAGATCTAGGGCACACAACTAAGAGGGGGGGTGAATTAGTTGTACAAAAACTTGCTTCTACTTCAAACACTTGATTCTTCTTGTTATTTAATAGCATATCAATTAACCATTCATGAAAGCATAAAGCATAAACACCAGAGTAGATAAACATCAACACATTAGACACCAAGATTTTGACGTGGAAAACCCGATCAAGGGAAAAACCACGGGGTGATTAACCCAAGGATTATTCTCTGTTAGAAGAATAAGAAAAATAGATGGCACATGCCAATTAGGGCTCACTGCCCGAGCACACTACTCACAAGGAGGCACACTGCCTACAAGAGACACACTGTCTACAAGATAACAAGTATTACAAACTTGAACTGGAGATTGACGTCTTTACCATGTCTGGATCAGTTCCATTTAAGCCCAAGACACTCCTGCTCTGCCTTTCGCTCTTTCACTATACCACACTCATCCGCTCCATGACCCACTACGAAATGAATTCACAAACCTTTATTTATACAAGGCATCAACTTAGGAACAATCATCTAAGTCAGCAATCATCCACAAGAACATTCACAAGATGAAAAACTCATCCGGTCAGCTAGCCTAAACAAGAACATCTTCATCCGGAAGTATATCTCCAATTTCGGGCTCTAACACTAATGCGGACCGACAACACAACCTCAACATGATCCAAGAACCTTCACAGGCTTGCCTGAATAACCAGGTACATCTGCACTTCCTCCACTTACTAGAATTCTTTTCTTCTTCATCCAGAACTTCAAGAACACAGTCTATCACCACTATCATACTAAAAAAGGTGCTTCTGAACCTCCAAACTAAGTACAAATTGAGATGACACATCACAAGGACATCCCAAACACTCCTTCCAATCTGCAGAATAGGACAATGCACTTCCGGATCTCACCAGACCTTTTTGTAACACTTTGTCACTCCGGAGCATCTCCCGGAACCGGTTCTACTTGATCGATCACAACTTCTTCATATCTTCATGCGGACCTCTGAAATCTTAACTGGAACATCTCAAGACTCATATCTACAAACCCTTTAATCCACATCCTCTGATCCTCAACCTATTGAGTACTTTTGCCTTCTTCTCATCACTATTCTTCACTGTTCCTGATTGAGACTAATTTTCTCAATATCCTCAACACATAGCTCATCCAATCCTTCTCATTGAGCAATATGAGTATGTTGACATCAATGACAACACTGGTTAACCTCATACTTGCAACACAATAAACTAAAGCAACTTCTTCTTAGGTGCAAATGTAAGGGTACACAAGGGGAAAATGGCGCCTAGATGACTTAGTGCATTTCTATGACTTCATTCACATGTTTAAATGTTTGAGAAACTTTCCTTTACTAAGCGCTTGTCCTCATGTCAATGTTAAGCTTTATACCTCCTAGGAGCTCAATTAGGTGATGTCATTAGATACAACTTACCCTTAGGCGCCCAATGTAGCTTCTTCAATCCATCACACATCTAGGCGCTCAAATTTGAGGTCTTGGACTTGTGTCTTATTCCTAGGCACAATTGGATGATCTTCCTAGATCTAGGTGCTCATGATGGTGGGAAATTACACGAAGGGGCGTCTAAGTCCAATTTGACTTTGTATTTGATATTTTATGACTCCAATTGACTAGGAATGGCTCAATTTCTAAAGTGCTGACTCAATAATGTAAGTTTAAGGTCTTTTCCTCCTAGGTGCCAATTAATGACTTCACTAGATGCAATTTCTCCTGGACTTGAAGATTGTGAAAGAACTTGAAGCTTGGATGGATGTCTTCAAATGTTTGATGAAGAAGTGTTCCAACTTGAAAGGTCCTTTGAAGTGTAGATATTGATGATAACACTTTCCCTTATATGTGAAGTAGATGACTTCTCAAGGAGGCTTGAATGTATCAGAGGGACTTGAAATTGAATGCATGTCTTTGGAATGCTTGATGATGATGAGAAGTTCCTTTGGAGGGGCTACATGCTAATCTTGAAGTGATGATTGATGAAGAATCTAGTTGATACTTGAAGATGAATGGAACTTGAATTGATAGATGGAAGTCTTCGAACATGATGCAACTGGTGATGTCGTTGATGAAGAAGAATTGAAATATATCTTGTTGTGACCTCTTGGAGCAGCTACCTCTTGAAGTGGTGTTTCCTTGGCAGTGATTACTTCCATCTTAACTCTCTGGCATGAATGAATGTGAAAGGCTCCTTTGGAGCAGCTACATGATGACTCTAGGCGGCTCCAAGCTCTTGCTCCTACCTTTTCCTTCAATCTTCCTACAATACAAACCAAGAAACACATCAATCCTCATGATAAACATTTTATAACAAAAAGGAATCCTCTTTAAACATGGAATAATCTTACTACAAATCTAGGCGCATATATAGGTAAAAAGAAGAGCAAAGGGTGCCTAACACAAGTTGGTCCATATTTATCACTTTAAATGATTTCAAACAATTGTAATGGCTTAAAGAGGTCAATCTCCCTTAAGAGATTCATTCAAAAGGTGTCTTTCAATGCAATTTCTCCCTTAGGCACCAGAATGGGTTTGTACTGATGGAGAGTGTGCTTAGATTTAAATGTCTTTATACTTGCAATTTTGCAATTCTAAATGATGAGACATGTCTTAGAATGAATTCTATCTTTCAAGCTCTCACTCCAAAAGGTCATCTCATGCAATTTCACCCAAGGCACTCATTGAGGTGTCCTCAGAGGCTAAAGTGTGCCTAACTCAATTGCCTTTATCTTTATCATTTTTGTGCTTTCAACAATTGAAAATGACCTAGAGTGATCCTTTCTCTCAAGGCACTCACCTATTGATATGAAATAAATTTATTTCCCTTAGGTGCAATGATTTCAATCAAATGCCAAGTGTCTAAGGAAGATTTTGTCTTGAGATGATTAAATTTTGAGGTTCAAATCTCTTCCTCAATCAAGGCACAATCTGAGGGTTGTATAGATGAAAGTTGACTTCAACTTGGGCACTCATTTGAGTTGGGAGGAGCTAGAATTTGCGCCTAGATTGGAGATAGATATTTTGACTTATTTGATGATGCTCTCAAGTCTCTCTACCAAGGTGCATTTTGATGATGTTTTTATTTAAACTCTTATGAAGACTATCTCATCCCTAAGTGCTCATCATCATGATTTTCATGCACTTAGACTTCAAGGTGCCAAAACTAGTAGGAAAATTCACAATGAGCGCCTTTGCTTTGGAAGAATTTCTTATTGACCATTAGGCACATTTTGGAGTTGATATGTACTTCCTTTAATTCCATGTACTCAATTCATCATAATTATTGTCAAAGACTTCTCCAAGTTGATTGATAACATGCTTCTTGATGTTAAGATCCTTCATTCACTCCTTAAATCTAGGCGCTCATGATGGTGGGAAATTACATGAAGGGCACCTAAGGTTCAAGATAGGTTCTTTCCACTCATCTTAACTTTCAATCATTGTAGTTAATCTCAAAAGACATCATCCAAAATGAGAAACCTCCAAGACTTGTCATTGTAAGTTGATTTCCTCCAAGGCGCCAATACAAGGTTCTTTTGAAGGCAAAGGGCGCCTAGGCTTATGGGGCTCAATTTGATGTATTTATTGAAAGCTCAAGGTGAATTGATGCTTATTGAAAATGCCACTTAGTCCTTCATTTGCATTCTAGGTGCCATTTCCTATTGACTTATATACTCCTCCTCATGCTAGGGCACCATAATGAAGTGGTTTAGACAATAGGTGCGCTTCACTTACTAGAGGCTTGTTCTCCTTCCACCTTAGGTGCACTTTTATGGTGGAACAGGTGTCAATGGGTGCCTTGTCTTAAATGAATGCTCTCTCCAAGTTAGGTGCCCTTTTGAGGCTTTATGAGTTGCAAATTGCACCTTAACCCTTCATGCTTGTTGCTCAATGTTTGAATGTTTAAGAAAGTCTCCTTTAGGTGCTCATCTTAATGACTTTTTCTCAAGGTGCAATCATCCTAATGACTTGGATATTCATCCTAGTGTTTCAGGATATCAAGCTACTAGACTTAGTCATTTTCAGGATCTCAAACATAAAGAATAACATGATGATTCATTTTTTTGTATTGCATATAGTTGACATTGTATGCTACTCATAAAGAATATTAATATTTTCTGTTCAACATGATGATTCATTTTTTTTTAAATACAACTTTTATCTTTTAGTTCCAAAATGAGGTTTAGGTGATACTTGAATAACAATAGCTAGCTTATTGGATCAACAAACATCCTATGTAATATAATTGAACTTTAAATATTTGAAGTAGCCATCTACAAATATCCATTCAAACGTGGATTTATAATGCAAGTATGGACGCCAACAATAAAAAAGATTTGTATTAACCAAATATCCATATAGGTATACATCAATATCTGTCGATATAAGTATAACATATATACAAAATAGCCATATAGGCTTACAAGAATGCCATATAGGCATACAATGTCAACTATATACAATACAAAATATATGTCCACAAATGCCATATAGGCATACAACAAAGGAACACAATAAAAAGTCATTCCCCTTTGGCTGGTGAAGAGAATAGATCACGGGCAGCCTTTGATCTTCTAGGGGATGGAGACACGCATGTGGGTGGTCTACTATGAACCTGAGGGTTGCTCCTCCTATTTAGTTCTTCCTGCATCTTTAGTTGTTACAATAAAAAGTATAGACATTAATATATAGAAATTACATGTTATAAAAAATGAAATATTTAACAAAATAATCAGTTACTACTACCATATAATCTGTCTCCTCACTTGCCTCAGTAGCAGGAATAGGTCGTGGTGATGTCATGTCCTATAGAAACCATCCAGATAGAAATTAAACATCAAATCAATAATCTTTTGATTTTTCAAAAATAGACAACTATAACAATGAATGTAAATTGAAATTTACTAATCTACATCAATGCCATAGAGCTATGAATCGCAGAGGTCACACCATTCTCCATTGCCCTATGAACATCGGGAGGTGTCTCCACAGCTTACATCATCTGGAAATAAAACAACATTATTCAATTACGAAAACTATAATAGTGATGCAAATCATGGCTCCTAACATACACACACGTTCATCTAAACATGGAAGTACACACAATAAAGCACACAAGTCACATACAAAAATCTAGTAAGTACAATTCATTCATTAAACTATTTATTTTATTACCTCCATGAAGCTTTGAAGTCCACCACCGCTGGCAGGTGTTGCCGTGAAATCTCTAATATTAACCTATTCAACATCCAAAATTAGATATTAGAATACCATTCATATAATGATGCTATTCACATGTAATATTTATAATTGTTTACTAGTTACATACCCCGATAGTAGATGATCTAGTGTAATATGCAGGTGGAGAACCACTGAAAACTGCATCAACACTATGATTCTGAAATTTCATTAAAATCATCAAACTAATTAGTTAATCTTGCATTTCAAAAATTAAATTCAATAAATTAAATTCAATAAACTTGCTAATATTTACTTGAGGGTATCTTTCATCATCATCTGCTCAGCTGCAGATGTAGCATGTGCACCTACGTCCTGACTATCCATGGGGTCATAACCACAGGCTGATCCGCAAGTCTGACAAGCATGGGGTGGGACCCTACTCCTCACACTATCTCCCAACCCACTCTGTGCTGCAGGACTGGCATGCTCTATGATGCTCTAGGTCAAGGCACTAATGGACTGAAGTGTATCAACCTCAACACTCTCCTTCACAATGGAAGGGATAGAAACATGCTCATGGGCTGGTCTACTAATTACTCATCTCACTGCTCGCTGTGGGTCAACACGTGCCCCTGGTCTATCTTGTGCTGACCCTCCACCTCTACCCTAGAAATCCCGCATATCAAAATAGTTTGGCACTTTATTGAGGACAAACTCACAATAGAGTTTCCTCAAAAAGTATTGAGGGACCTCATTATTATTGCATTAAGAATGGTCAAAAACCATCCACCACCTCTACCCAAAATTGTCCCTTATCGCTTGGTTGTTGCACCAATGGATAAGGAACCTCTTGCATGTAATGAGTGGAGGTTGATTTGTTTGTGGTTTTGTGAAAATCAAACACAAGTCTAATTTTGTAATTTGTAATTTTTTCACATCTTGGTATGACAGCTTGTCTGCATAATAATCTCTAAACTCTCTCCTCTTATCCGTCCAACTAATTATTTGTTTGCTAATTGAATCTACATTTGATAACATAGATTCAAGAGATTCAACAAGCATGGACCTATGCAAGGTTGAAGTGGAAGGATCTTTCAACCTTGCAATTATATCTTCAATTTCTTTTTTGTTGTTTTCAATTTGCCCCATTATATTTTCTTGTGTTCCAGGGGCATGTTGAGGAATGGATGGAGGAGGTTGTTCTGCAGGATTTTGTGGATTTTGAGGAGAAGGAGGAGGAGGTGCATTAACATTTCTTGACAATTAACAAAATATACATCAAAAAACAACTCAAACCTACCTATTTAGAAGCAAATTCAAACAAAAAGACAAATAAACTCACTCATTTGGCGTGCTCGACATTGTGGCGGTATTTTGGCGACGAATCGATAAGATTTTTGTGTTGAATTGAGGAATCCAAAATGCAAGCGCGCTTCCTAGGGTTTGCAGACTGCAGGAATAGTGGAGAAAAAAGAAATGAAATGAAATGAGATGAGTTTTTTTTAATTTATAATAGGTGATAACGCATTCGCGTTATAACGTGAGTGCGTTATGGTTTGGTTTTGACAAGCCTTAGGCTTGTCATTACCAAACCATAACGCGAGCATGTTATAACGCGCTCACGTTTTGCATTATTTTTTTTTAAAACAATTTGGCCACTTTTTGGCCCCCCATCTTTTTGCACTTACCCTATGCACCAAGAGAATACTGTTGAAATTATCTTGTTAATACAGTGAAGTCACATAATATAAACAAAGATTGTCATGACTTAGCTAAAATGTTGTCAATCTCCTATCACATATCTTAAGGTTGTCCTTAATACCAAATCCAACTCTGAAATGTTAGATGGAAGGTCATTGCTCCAACTAAAATAATTGGTGTCAAAATGATAAGTCAGGAGATCATCATAGTGTTGATCTACTATTGTATTGGGATCTTGAGGATTCAAAGGTTGTCATATCATTGCTATCATCCAAATACCACCTAATGTTGTACTAACAATGATTTAGAATCTTTATTAGCAAGTCAATGGACTGATATGGGAATAAAGGGCAGCCACCATATGATATAGGACTGTGACTGACAAAAATAAGCAAAGGCATTGCTAACATTATAAGTTAGGTAATCATTAATTATTAAAAAATGCTATTATAGCAAATACCTTAAAATTTTGCCTTGACTACTAATAGGGGTATCAAAGATCATCTTTCAACCATTAGGATTGTTATAACTTATATAATTGTTTGTGTATGGTGGATTACTATCATTATAGGGGGATGATATCAAGGACCATCATTATGCTTTGTTATAGCTGATGGACAATCGTCCTAAGTATTGTTACAACCCAAAATGTCTATCATAACCCCAAAGGACTATCAAAAATGTTATTAGGTCATCCAAACCTTAACTCCAATATTCACCCTCATATGAATATCATAATTAACATTGTAGAGGTTGTCATACCATGAGGCATAGTTAACAACCATAGGAGGTTTAAAAGCAACACTAGAAACATTAAATTATTGTCATAGTACACCTAGGATAGCTAGGTATGCATCCATAGAGTTATTACTATAAAATTATCTCATTAATCTTGTGACCTGGTTAAGTCACTATCATAGTAACGATGTAGTTAGTCATCAATCAACATGTTGTCTTTGCATTTCAATGAGATCAATTCTTGAAAAATGACAATCCAGAGGTTAAAGAGACAAATTTATACCTTACTCATGTTCTTGAAACCTTGTCACTATAAAGAGGAGATATCTAGAAAGTAATGTCACAAGGACATAGCCAAGGGATGCACTATCATGAGCCATAGGGACAACTTACTACACCATCCAAAACTCCATTGGAACTAGCTACTATCAATAATTCACATTACTAGGGATTGTCATGAAGAAAACACCATGCATAGGACTGTCATAGTCAAAGTGGAGAGGATTGTCTACTCATTTTATGACTGTCATAATAGCTAGTGGGTTAGTTACCATGCTTCAACCTAAAATAGGTTAATGAGAAGATAGAAATGAAAATCACAATACCATAAGCATTGCCATAATCTGCCAATATAGTCCCAATATCATGTCATGATAGTAAGAGAAAAGTTGTTTAGTTTTTCCAAAGCCATATCACTTACATAAGGATTGTCACCAACCATCTGTGTAAGGTCGTGAAAGAGTGAGTCATTATTGAGCTAATCATAAGAGAAGTGTGAAGTCAAAATGCTATCATGGAAACAAGATATAGTTACTTATTATAAGGACAATCCAAATTTGGTGAGGTTGCTACAAGCAACCAAATTTGGCATTACATTAGATAGTGATATCAACTTCCAAGCAAAATACATCATTTTGCACTGATAGGTGCTAAATTAGGCGCACTTTGCACTGCCTTTTGTGCCCTAAAAAGATTACATTTAGGCCTAAAAGTTGGAGCTAAAGTCAGTGATAACTACACCGACTATAGCGTTGACTAATGAATCAAAAAAAAAATTAAAAAATTCCCACCTAAACATACCCCAGAACAAAAAAACACAAAACACAAATTTATTGATTTTTGGTGTTTATTTTCTGTTTAGAGATCGAGCGTTTGGCGTGCAGAGATCGAGCATTTGGGTTTTTTGTGTTCGCCCTTATTTTGGGAAGATCCTTGGCAATGATAGGACCTGTATTCCAACCCCAATTTCCTTTCCATTCCTAAAGCACATACTCACTTTCTTACATCTCAAAAGTCCCGGGTTCAAGCCACGACAACCTTTGCTTCTAGAATTCTCAGCCTTTCAATTCGTGTTTCTCTTCTTCTATTCGTGCTAGGTAAGGGCATTGCCTCTCTTTCATCTACTCTTTTTTTCCTGTCAAATGTTAGATTTGTTTGGACAAATGCAGGTCTTGTAATATTCATAGGGCATCTATTGAAGATAATTCTGAGCAAGGCTTTTCATAATAGATGACAAATTTCCACATTCCATAATATTATAAATGTGTGCTTCAGGATTAAACTGTGTGAATCAGATATCTCAGCCTTTACTTAAAGGAAATTGTTGTCTATCTTGATATGGATGAAATCACATTTTTCCACTAGTTGATAAAATTTCTCTCTGGCTTTATTTCAATTTATATATAAGCTTACTTTCTTGTAGCAAACTTACAGAGGAAAATAGCTTCATGATTTGCTCTACAAAGTAAAGGTCAAAAACCTTGAGGAATATAGAAAAAATGGATGAAAACTTTCATACATGGCAGTGTGTGCTTCATTTGCCTCCACAGACTGGACAAAAATAATTTGCCCTAGGTCACCTCAAAATGTCAACCAATAGAGGGAAGAGAGCAAAGGGAGCAGACTCTGGCCACAATGAGGTAATTCATTGTCAATTTATAGATTTGTAAATGTTTCCATTGTTTCTTTGATTTTTAGTTTTTAGTTTTTTATTTCTAAATTTAAAAGAAAAAATATATTATATATATAGGGACATGAGACTGACAAAGATAAAGAGGCATTGGCTTCCATATTGGGGGTAGAGCCAGTGAACAAATTGGATGGTGTGGACTTGACAATGCTTGCCAAATACATAGAAAAACAATCTAGTAAAGCCCTTGAAACATTGCAACCAAATCAACAGTGTCAAAGGGAATCAATTGATTCCCCAACCAGTCTTGGATCAGGCAAAATATCTAGGACAAAATCAATAACAATAACCTCTAAGAATGTGGAACAGGGAGCAGAGGCTTCCAATGTCCCAGTCACTCCTAGGACACATACTTCTTTGACCACCACACCATGTTTTACATCTTGCATTGGTAGCTACAATACCAAGATAGAATATGATGTGGTTTCAGGGGAAGTCTGAATGACAGATGCTAGAAAAACTTTTGTGAATAGGTTGAAGGAATCATGCCTTCAACAATTCAAAGACCATCTACATTTTCCATTCTCAAAGATACCCATGCACCTGCAAAAAGTAGTTATCCATGACATGGAGACTGAATTTGGCACAAGTTGGTCTGTAAAGAAGATAAAGCTACAAATTTCTCAAAAGTACAAGAGATTTCAGTGCAACCAAACAAAGAAGATAAAAAAACTCCCTCTCGAGCTAAGGCTCAAAAAAAGGCCAATTGATGTACGTGTGAAAGTATGGAAAGAGCTTGTAAAAGCATATGAGAAGTCTGATGAATGGAGGAAGTCCATTGAGGAGAGTACACATGTATTTGAATTGCTCATAAGATTATATCAAATTTATTAAGCGATTTTTAAATTTTATTTGTGCATAGTTAAATTAAATTAGTATTTGTTTCAGGACAAGGCCTCCAAGGCTAGGCTTGACAAACTTCGTTCCATGCATCACAGTGTCCAGAAAGGTTTACAGGCCTTGATTTGTACATTTGGAAGTATATTTAATATGTTAAATGATATTTTTTTAATTTCCTAGGAAAAAGTAAATGATTGCATATTAATTAGTTTAACTAGTCCATGTGCTAGGTTTTGACAAGAGGAGAAATATGGTCGGCATCCAACGCAATTTAAAAAGGATATGTTACAAAGCAAAAAGTGGAGCAATGTTGTAATTTGGATGGAGAACGAGGTATCAATAGTTGACTTTCAATAACTTAGTTGGATATTATTGTGTTAATATGTTAATTTGCATTTCTTGTGTTGAGTTGTTTATTGATGCGTAGGATGAGTTCTAAAGTGCTTCTCTGTTGGCCCTAGATCCCACTCAATTGTCCCATTATTTACAGTCCTGGACATGTGCACATGTCCTCCTAGTTACCTTATTGCAATGTTGAGATTTGAACTTTAGTCACTCTCATTATGAATGCACCTTTTTACCTTTACAAAACAATCCTTAAACATTTTTCACAATAATTTTAATCCACAAATCTTGACAACTGTAAGGGCAATCACTTATATACAAATGTGAGTTATATGAATAGGCCACTGAATCATCCACACATTTGTTTATATTGAATTAATGTATAGACAACAGATCCTTTATTGAATCATTAGGTGGTGATAGAACTTATGAAAATGATGAGTCCCTTATCAAAGGCACATCATTGAATATTCCAATAGTTGCAACAATGTAGGGCAATCCTCTATCTTGTGATCAACATCATAATAAGTGTACATTGGAAAATTTGTGCAACTACGCGAGGTATGCCTAGGCTCTCCACACTAGTAGCAATAGATTCCTCTATTGCATACTCTTCCATGGCCTCCTTGATTTCCTCCATGCTCCATATATTATGGCTTCTAATAGCACAACACCATCTATTGTGGTTGTGACTGGGGTTGCATGGTTGAGTTTAATTTTGTTTTCCTCTTGCTTTGTGGAGGACTTGTACTACTTTGTAGGTGGTAGTGTCATGGGTGGATGTGTGACAAACCTTGCACTAGTAATTGATAGGAACATCCTTTCACTTTTGCAATAGTGGACAATTTCATGAGTCTCATGACATATGGTGCAATTAGGTATGTGTTGAGCAAAAGGGAACTATGTGGTATTAATATCTTGAGCTCCCACCACTAGATATTTTGTAGTTGTATGCCCCTTAGTGTGGCACTTTGTTCATCATAAACCACATTGATTAAGAGTTTCACTTGCAAGTTGTGCTATTTGCGTGACCATTTTTCCATTTGTTCTTTTAGGCATGTAGTAGAATCATATGTTAGGTCTCCCATAATTCTTATAATCTCAACACAACTTTCAAGACAACTTTTTAATTAGGGAGAGTGAGCTAAATGTTGGATATGTGCAATTAGCCTACCAATAAATCATTCCTTCTAAATTTCAACATTTTATAGTTGGGTTAAACTTTAACACCAATTCCTTAGAGTGTTGACCATACCTACACACAATCTCTCCTGATTGTTGCCTTATTTCCTTTAATGCCACAATATTACAATGTACCATCTTAAGGAAATTGAAATTGGGAAGGAAATCTCTTAGCAGTTTACCAAGATCATTCTTGGTGCCATTAGGATCATAATGAGTATACTAGTCTTGTGCTTGCTTACAAAAAGTGGTTGCAATTAACCTAATCTTGTGGTCATTATCCACAACATTTTGTGTGTGCCATGCTATCTCATATGCTTAAGTTTGACGGGCTAATAATGAACAACAAACCCTTGTTTGTCTACCTCCTTCTTATGACTGATCCCATTTTGGATTCCTTATGAAGTCAGGGTGATTTGAAGGAAGATCAAAGTTGCACTCCAAGTAGATGTGTGGATAAAGAAGGGCTTAGCAGAATATGGAAACCTTTAGATTTTGTGATTTTTGTTTTTTCCATTTCAAAACTATTTGTTTTCTTTCTTTTCTAATGAACATTTATTCAAAAGCCCTTTCCTACACCCAAATCTTCAATTTTAAATTCACTTGCATGGAAAATGCATTAAAGGTATATATTATATATGTTCCATGATTTAAATCCATTATTTTGTGGTTCTCAGTATGACAGAAAGAAGGATGTTGTTGCTTCTTAGACTTGTTGCACACCTTGCACTAGATCCATAGGCTAGTGGAATGGTGTTCGAGGACACAATGGCTCTCATATCATATTTTTTCGCAAGGAATCAATTTAAAATGGTCTGAGGCCTAGCTTTCATTCCAACCTAGGATTCCATCACAAGAATGTCATATTGCAATCTTCAGTTATGTGTATAGTTTATGTGCATGGTAGAAACCATTTAGTAATAATTCCTCACACCACATTGTAACTGAGATGTGTGAATGCCCTAAAACTATACAGGTTCAGTCCAAACACTATCATAAGATCATGGATACATCATAGTTTAGGTGTGGGTAGGACTTCCTTAGGGTAGGTAGGACTTCCTTAGTGTAGCCCTAACTATGCATTGTAGTAGAATCATTATATTGACCATTCCAGGTTCGAACTAGCAGGGACAATGGAGTTTCAAGACCCTTGCCAGCCAAGGGAAGTTTGATATAAGAATTTTGAGGGACCTAGGGTAGTGACAGTCATATAGGACTGGGTTTGTGTTATGTTTGGAACCCATAAAGTCTTGAGATCTTCTTAGAGGGGTGATATGTGACTAGGGTATGAAGGCTAGGACTTTGTATGTAATCTTAAGCCATCCTTTTGGATTTGTTGGAGGCCTTCTTCACTAATACATAAGGACTGTCAAGACTCCTATGATAGTACATTAGAGAGGCATTGAAATCACAAAGGAGATAAATGTTATTAGGCCATCACCCATTGGAGAAGGGATTGTCATAAAGAGCATGACATTGTTACCTTGTCATAGTCACAAAGGGGATAGTCTTTGTGGTGGTAATTATAGTCACTAAGTTTACATCCACCTTCCTAGGGTCTACAGAAATCCCTGAAGTTGAATATGCCTATTTTAAAGATCTTGTCATGAGTATTTTCCATGCTTTTAACCCCTAATAATCCGAAGATTGAATATAAAGGTGTGGAAATTATTGACTAACCTTACTACTGTCACAGTCAATTTGCTAACATGCAAGACACTCATGAGGTTTTTCTTGTTTTATTCAAGAAATTTATATAATCTTCCTTATTGATAAGATGGGGGTCTACTATTCCCAAATTATCTACGACAAAATACCAATGGAGACCTTCCCAATCCTCATCTCAAGTTTCAAATGCACAATGAAACAATGGAGGACAATCATAACTGTCATAATAGTACATTAGCATTTTTTGTCTCAAGGTGGCCCTTGAGACTGCCAAGGGGATGGATATAGAGTTGGGATTATGGTTTTTGTTTAAAATCCTTGTGTCATTGACCTAATATTTATTTGTGGCAAGGATCCCAATAGTCTAAAGATTACAAATTGTTGTCAAGAAGGGGCTATCATAGTTAAGTGTGGTACAGTGATACAATTTCATCTTGGTTGAGTATTGTATAAATCTCAAGCTATGTAGAATGCATAGGGGTATTAGGGTGTGGTATCACTATATAGGTAACCATCAAGTGATTTCTTCAACCCAATATTGGCCTATATAGTACTCAGTGTGAAGAGCAAGATAGTGTTGTCCAAGAACCTTGTTATGGTCACAAATGAGGGCAGTCTTAGCCATTGTAACCATAGTTGGAATCCCTTGTTGTTACCATAACATGTGTGACCTAAAACCATGACTCTATGAATATGAGTTGTTTGAAACTCCTCTAAGCAGATCCCACTATGGGAATGAATCATAATTCAGTGTTAAATAGGATTGTTGTCATTACAAAAAATGTAGGGCGGTCATTGTATCCTCTCATTGCCATCATAGAATTAATGCAACTATAGTTTTCAATACCAAATAGATGGAATTGATGGTAACCATAAGGTCTATGTTGATTAGTCTCAATCATCCATCCCTTGATGGTAAAAAATAATGTCACAAAGGAGATAGTAATGATGATACAAATGCAGACACAAAATAAGACCACTTTATATTCTTGTATTTTAGAGGACTGTCTCTACATTGCTGGTCCAGATTAAGGAAGACATGATTTAAGAGTTCATTGGATTTGATGGCTACAAGCCATTCATAAAATCCACACAAGGTGGCATGGTCAGGTTTCTGAATGCTTAAGTCCTCCTTTGTCAGATGTTGTAGTTGCAACTACCCTGTTAGACATGTATGCAAAATGTGGAAACATAGACAAGGCACATGAACTATTTGACAGAATGCCTCAAAGAAATGTGGTCTTATGGACTGCAACGACTGTAGGATATGCACAAAATGGATTTGTTGAAAAGGCTTTAGAAATTTTAAAGCAAATGCAATTGGTTGGTGTAAAGCCAAATTCCACAACCTTTGCCAGCATCCTCCCTACCTATGTCAAAATGAGAGCTTTGGAATAGGGTATGGACATCCATCAATACATAAAGTGGACTTAGGAGGGATGGAGGAATTCCCAACATCTTTAATACAAGAATTACCAACATGTTTAATAAAAGAGTGGATATCGGGGTTATTTTCTATGTTATGTTCAATGATTGTTGTTGTGGAGATAATGATATGACCTGAAGGGTCACTAGTCACCTATCTCCTATTTGGGTTTCTAAGATTCTGATGCCTGTTTGGTTGTATGTTGTAATTGTTTATGTGTCTAACGCGTTAGAATCCTTCCTCTCCTACTTGAAGGAGTTGTTGGATGCGTTGTCTTTGTTCAAATAGCCTAAGCATATGTTCTTGTTCTTGAATTGTTGGTTGTGCTTGTTGAGGCCTAGGGTGAATTGCTTTGATCTCCTCTAGGATCACCCTCACCCACTCACCTCTAAGTCCAGGGTACATCCATGTGCCTGAATGGAGAGTTTTGGCTTGAGTTTACCACGAGTTGAATTTACGTTGACTTAGTGTGAGTACCTAAGATTTTCTTTGATTTTCATTTTAAATGTTGAATTGGTTGACCTCATGATGGGATTGAGGATTTTGTACTTGTTTTTTTTTTTGGATTTCTAGTTTTTCTATTATTTTTTTGGGTTTTTTATGTTTTGGTATGAATGCAACTAAATGTATGTGAAGCAATATTTTTGTTCTCTTCTATGATTTTTGGAATGAAAGTGAATTAATTAATCTAGGAAATCAAATATGAATGCAATTTAGCCATGAATTTACCTAATGCAATTGATCTATATTTTTGTGTTTTCTGAAGGTCTCTTCCAACTATTCTAATAAATGAAAGTACAATATTGAAAAGCTAATCTAATAATGCAATTACTTGAAAATAAACTAATTAAAACAATCTAACTAGCTTGTCAAGGAAATTGCAATAATTATATTACTATTCCCAAGAGCAAGATTTTGGTTATTTAATTACTACAAAAGCATAAAAGAACTTGAAATTGAAGGTGCATAAGCCTAGTGTATCCTTAGAAATCCTTTTAGCATCCTTCCCTTCCTTTGTAGCAGTAGGGTACTCCTCTTGGCAACAGGGATTGGAAGATAATTGATTTGAATGAGAGCTTGATAAAGCTTGAATTGAGCTATGAAAGCTTGGATGGAAGCACTTGGGCTTGTAAAATGGCTAGCATAACAATGTTGTATGAAGATTTTTGAAAAGCTTGGGCAAAATAACAATAAAAAAGGCTCATAAGTCATGTTGCGAGCATGAAAATGCTAAGGGAGAGAAATCAAAATGTGATTGCAACAATGAATTTGCCTCCTCTATTGCTTGGAGGAGGGGGTATTTATAGGTTGGATTGAGTAATGATGAGTGGGATTGATTGGGGAGTTAACTCCCTTGATTGGAGAGTCAACTCAATTGATTTCTCAATGAACTAGGATGATTGGCTAGTGAAGTGAGCTTGAAAGTTTATCACAAGAGAGAAAAAGGAGTTACCATGAGAGAGGGAAGAGTTAAGAATAGTTTAATTGAGCCAAATTTGCATGATTAAAGTTGATTGAAAGGTTAATAATAGATGACTCTAAGTTTGGCTTGAAATTTCATGCAAATTAGAGGAAAAATGAGCTTTTTCGAGATCAAACTCAAAGTAAATCCATGGACAAAAACATGACAAGGTCTCCCACATTACCAAGGTGGTCGCTCGAGGGCGACTATGGTCAAAAGGGCGCAACCACAGTCAAAAAGGGGTTTGGGAGAAAACTAAAGGTTAGAGAATGGACTTGGGAGGCTGCAGAAGACACCTATCAACTTGGTTTTACAAAACTAATGCCAGAATGGGTGATCACCCATATTAGTAGGGTCATCACTCGAGGGGTGACCCAAAAATAATAGGGGTGACTAGGTCAAGATGTAAGGTACATAGAAACTAGGGTTGAGGGTGAAATTAGTATCTCAATTCGAGGTCTCTAGAGGTTAATAAAAGATGAAATAGGCTAACAAGACATAGGTTCCCTAGGAAGCGACGCTCGTAGGTCTTGCGACAAGACTAGAAAGTGAAGAATATAAAGAATCGACAAAAAAATGAATCAAGAAGGGATAACATTTCACAAGTTAGCAATGGGAAAACAAAAGAAAAAAGAAAAAGGGGAGTCTAATCCACGTTTCATCAAGAGGAATGCATGCTAAGATGTCATATATACACGCTTACATGTACATGTTTAGGATCACAGCTCATCATCAATTTACCATGTAGGCCCATGTATCTTTTTAGTGCTTATAGGACCGATATATACCTCCACAAGATATGAGCACACAAAATAAGCCTAATTGATATTGCCAAAAATTAATTAGAATGTATATAAGAGCCTTGCATATATAAGCAAGGTAGAGGAAGTAGGAATGTAGAACACAACGACTGACTACCACTCCAAAGGTGCAACACTTGTCTAGCTCAAATGGCAAGTTTTTGAGAAATTGGCAAGTATGCATGCATTAGGTGTCTCACAAAGTGAGGACACATGTCGTGACCACGTGAGGTGAGACAAAACTCTAAAAGTCCCTAAGCGGAGACTTAAGCATAGTGTGAACAGGACTCTCCTAGGTAGGCTAAAAGCTAACTAGTTTGATAATGTCCCTTTTTACACTAACACAACTACCAAGTCCTTAGTTGGATGCCCCTGCATCATACTCACCTGGTAAAAAGTTTGTGAGCATAGTTCAAAAATTTGAGCTAATGATGAAACTTAAACATTTCACAGCAAGCTCTATTATTGAATCAACTACCTCAAAAGATTTTTTCCTTCTTTTCTTCCAACACTTAAGTGGGGTAAATTCTACTTCCTTCTACCAAATTCCATCTTTCTCGTCTTTTTTTGTGGATTTTAACCCACCATTGTACCTCCACCAAAAATTGTAGTCACTTGTACTCAAATCTTCACTATAAAAAATAATTACTTCCTCTTCTATTTTTGCAAACACCACTTTATCAGCATTAATAACATTATGAAAATCAGAAAATTTTATCACCATTTCTTCTTTTCTCACCACTTCGTTTGTACACAAATCATCATTAATACTTTTACGGAAATCATAAATTTTCAGCACCTTTTATTCACTCCTTCCTCATTTTCTTGCATTATGTGCATTCAACCCCACTTCATTTGTCAATGTCTTCTTTTTCCCTAAAGAACTTTCAACTGCTACATTCTTCTCACTTGTTTTAATAATCACATATAAATCAGCATGATCAATGTTATAAACATCAAAATAAATCTTCTTTCTCTTGTTCACCCACTTTGTCATCTTTAAATTCCTCCATCTTCTCTTCAAACAAAGGATCAACTCCATGATCAAATATAAGGCTTTCACAAGCCACCATTTCAACTTTTAAATTAGTAACAGCCTCCAAGGATGCTTCCACAACAACACCTTTATCTTCTACAACTTGTACTTCTTGGACAACAATGTTATTTTTGGCATTATCCTCAAGCAACTTGTGCACTTCAGATGAAACCTCTTCCTCTATGCTTGTTGTTTTTACTTCTACAGTTTCGGGAACAATTGTGGAACACATTCTATCTTCTTTTATTTCATTTAAAAATTGTTTTTCAAAAGCCAAACATACCTTTGGACTGCCATTCATTTCTTTTTCTCTATCCTTAAATGGGTCCAATATGTACTCCTTTCCATCCTTGATGATGGTATAGGCGTTCTTTTCACCATCATGAACAACCTTCCTATCATACTACCAATGCCTTCTAAGCAAGATGCAACAAGAATCCATAGGCATAACATCACACAAAACTTCATCTTGATACATTCCTATATGAAAATCAACTAGATATTGCTCATTTACTAGAAGTTGGTGCTTTTTTTGCAGCCACAATACCTTGTAAGGTCTCGGATGTTTGATTATTTTCAGCTTCAACTTTTCCACTATCTCACTAGATACCAAATTATCTTGCTCCCACTATCTACCACAACTTTACAACACTTACCTTTGGACTTGCAAATAGTTTGAAATAAATTCTTTCTTTCCGGTGGCTCTCGTTCTTCCTTTTCTATTTTCAACAATACCCTCTTCATCATGAGGGCTTCCCCTTGTTCTGGCTCTACTACATGTTGAGATGGTGCTTCATACTTTTTATTGGCTTCAACAACATGATCTCTTCCATAATCAAGTGGTTTGTGTGGACACTCATAGGCCCTGTGACCTTAGTACATCGATAACAAGTGAAACTTCTACCTCTTCCAAAGACTCCTCTTCCTCCGAAGGTGTTCCCTCTTCCTCTAGTGTCCTAATTGTAATTTTCATTACAAGAACTGCTAGACTCCACTTCACTATTCTACAATCTTTTGTCTTCATCAATTTGTCCTCCTTCTCTGGAGGATCTTCTTCTTCCTCTTGAGTTTTGTTGTTGCTTCCTAGCCAATTTCTCTTTCTCTTCATCTTTCAAGGCACACCAGTAGACTTCTTTTATTGATCTCACTCATATCATACTAAACTCATCATGGACAGCAACACGAAGTCCATTAATATATCTTGCAACCTTTTCCTCATCATCCTCAACATGACTAGATCGTATGCTAAGCTAGTAAAATTCTTCTGTATATGCTTTGACACTTGATTCATTCTACCTTAGATTTTGCAATTGCCTCAACAAATTGAGATGATAATCAACAAGTAGAAACTTTGATTTCAACTTTGCTACCATCTGATCCCATGTATGAATCTTCTCCTTCCTATTCTTTTATCGATCCATTTGCACATGGTCCCACCAAAGGGATGCATGACCCTTCAATTTGATACTTGCCAGCTTTACTCTTTGTGGGTCTTCTATAGATTCATACTCTCAATTAACTCTTCTGCATTTGTAGTATGGAGTCTCCATCCGCAGTCAATTCCGATAAGAGACAACCCTCATGAAGGGATCGTGTATTCTCCTCTTTGATCAACCGGTTCTTTTGTTTCCTCTTTATCTTCACTTACATTATCCACCGGTACAACTCTTCCTTGTGTCGTTTCCAAGGCTTCCAACCTTGTTGTTAAGGCTCTCACTGCCTCGGCTAATCCAGCGCCATTGTGAGTCATTTTCTCTTTATATTACCTGTAACAAACTCTTCAGAATTCTACAAGACAACAACCTAAGTTCAACCTTGCTTTGATAACAAATGATGCAGCCAGGGATCAAATACCCATTGAAGGGCAACCAATCGGAGCAGCTCTTCGCACATTCAGGTCATTCATTTGCAATAGTAATATCAGACAATAAACACTAGAAATTCACCATTAACAAAGCTTATCAACTCCATAGACTCGGCAACATCCCAATAGATGAGACAACCATTATAAAAATATTGCAAGTTTCTAGACTACAACTAAAACCAAAATAAATCCACTTACAGACATCTAGCTTAACCAACTTCACAACTGATATCAGATAACCAGCATAGCGTAAGGTAATATTAAATGTTCTTCAACAAATTGAAACACATGCCAGTACAATGACTTAGCAACAAATTATAGATAACAATATCATCAATAATATAGAAAATTTGCAGCAATTTAAAACCCAGCCAGCACTACAATCCAACTACAGTCATCAAATAAATATATGCAACAACTTGTACATAGTAATTTTCTACAACCACATGAAGGCACACGCCCAGCACTTCATTCCTCCTCCTTTCAAAACATGATTCCTTGAACCCACTACAGACAAAAGGACTTTTCCTCAAGCCAAGTCTTCGAAGTTGTTAAATAAGGAAGATAAGTTCTAGTTTAAGCCGCCACTAAATCATAATGAATTTCCACTAAGCCATCATTGCTAAGAAAAGAAAATCGCTGCCGCTACCTTGGAAACTTTTCAGAATTTTTAAATCTCCACTAGCCACTCACTCCTGTTGTCGCCATATTCTGAAAGCCGCCTGGTAAAATTTAAACCACAATTTATTAAAATTTCTATGATGCAAATAGTGGTTTGAGGGTCCCTCTGCCGCCATCCTTCAATTAATTGACTGTGAGTTGAATATGTGGGGCCTAGGAAGAACTAAACGAAATTTGGAATGCTTGAAAATCTTATGATTATTTTCAATGAACATCCAATATTTGAAAGAGATACTCCAATGTTTTTTTAAGTAGTGTCCAAGAAACATTTGTCAAAATTTCAAGCCTTGAAAAGATAGAACCATTGCCATGTGGAATTGGTTTGCAGAGTAGCTACCACAATATTGGCCCAAGATGAAATGGGCATGGATTTGTGAAAGGTGCCTCATTTGATTCTTGTTCTATTGATAACCTTCATATTGAGGGTTTGGGTTACAATAATGGTAGTGCTGCTGAATCAGCAGGTGGAGTTAAATCTCAGGCCATAAATCTTTCAAAATTTTCCAAGTCACCACTGGAAGGTAAACAATTTGATTTCCCAATATTGGATTACACCTTAGAAAATGAGGAAAATATTAGTGACACCAATCTGACACTATGCCATTGCAAAGCAATCATTCCAGATGGGAACATACTACAGAAAATGGATACAGTAGAATCCAAACATGCTCTCCTAGTTGACAGAGATTCAAATCTCAGAACAGCTAGGAACACTAGGCCAGGCAAGTCACAATAAAGTAAGCTCATGCAGACTTCATCTGATTGCTACAAGGAAAGGCAAAGAGTTTACAATTATCCCAAGGGACATGTAAATACAAGAAGAGGATCACCAAGAAGTAATATTGATGAAAAGAAGTTTGGAGATGGTAGCATAGAATATGGACATAGATGGTGCAGTCTAAGACCCAAAGACACAAAAGCAGATATTGAAAGATTTGTTATAGTTGATGACACTTCAGTAACTAAGAGGTACCCTGAGAGATGGAATATGAGAGACAAAGGATACCATTTCAAAGGCCATGTTGAAGTTGATGTCAGTTCAAGACAAGGAGACAGATTAAAGCGTTGGCATTCATCTAGAACTAGAAAAAAGATCAGACCAGAATCAAAGAGTAGACATTTAATTTCTAGTCATTATCCCATTGAAATTAACAATCTTTACCCTACTTACAATAATAGTGTCGACAGTACCTTTCCCATGTCCAATAGATCGGATCATTTTGAAACCATCTCTTCAAAAAATGAGAATAGAGCAAGGGTATTATATACCAAGGATTTTGTCAAGATGGTGTTGGTGTGTGGAGTCCAACAGTCACATTGACTGTGACTCCTCACCTTCTGCTGCCTCCTCCTTGAAGAGTCATTTGTGCAAGCTATAAAACTATTCACTTGTTCATTGTAATAGATGATGAAAAACTATGTACTCTGCTGTGACAATTAATAAAGAGATTTTCTCCTGCTCCCATGGACGTAGCCGGTTTTGGTGAACCACGTATATTTGTGTCTTGTGTGTTGTTCTTTTTTAATTTCTTAAATTGTTTATCTGCTCTCATTATTTAACAATTGGTATTAGAGCTCGGTGAAGGAGCTGATTGGGAATTTGTGATGAATTTCCGAAAAGATGGAAGAGGTAGATAAATTGAAGATTGAAAAATTTTTGGGACAAAACTTCAGTTTGTGGAAGCTTCAAATTTGTGCAGGCTAAAAGGCAGCTGCAACTATCATTCTTTCGTTGTCCAGCAATGTTCTTTTCAACGTTGCCACAGAAACAACAGCAAAACAAATATGGGATAGGCTGTGTGATATGTATGAAAGGGCCTCAACAACAAATAGAGTTTTTTTGTTGAAGAAATTGTTCAATTTGAAGATGAAAGAAGGTAACAACATCTCAAACCATTTAAATAAATTCAACGTTGTGATCAGCCAATTAGCCTCCATGGATATCAACTTTGAAGATGAAATGAGAACCATGTTGCTTTTGTGCCCTCTTCCCGATAGCTGGGATAGTGTGGTAATGACAATTAGCAATTCGGTATCCGGAAAAAGGGGATCCGATGACAAGAAAAAAGAATCAGTGTTGAGATATGATGATGTTGATGCAACACTTCTCAATGAAGATATGAGGGGGGCAAAACAAAACAACCGGAGAAACTTTGATTTTTGGCAATAGTGGAAGATCCCAAAAAGGGGAAAACATAATAGGAGAAGATCAAAATTTGCCAAGAGATCTAAGTCTAGGGGAAGAAAAGAAGGTTGTCGGTTTTGTGGCAAGGAATGAAATATCAAAAAAGAGTGTTGGTCATACAAGAAGGCACAAAAACAACTAAAAGAATATGAAGTTAACACCACATATGAATATGATGGAGGGGCATTAGTTTTGTCCACAAGCAAAATTACAATTTATTCATGGGTGTTGGACTTCGGTGCTTCATTTCATGCAACCTCATGCTGGGATGCTTTTTAAAACTATCAAGAAGGTAAATTTGGGAGAGTCTATCTTGGTGACAATGAGCCATGTAAGATAATTGCCAAAGGTGACGTGATGTTACAATTGAAGAATGGAAATAAGTGGTTATTAAAAGATGTGAGACATATTCCAAAGCTAAAAAGAAATCTGATTTCTACGGGACAACTTAATGCTCAAGGATGTAGCATCACCTTTTCATTAAACACTTGGAGGGTGACCAAAGGAGCCTTGGTAGAGTCAAGAGGCAACAAATTGGGAACTCTATATGTGCTAGAGTGTCACGTTGAAGTGGGAGCTGCGATGGCGGTTGTGTACAGCGGGACGGAACTTTGGCACAAGAGGCTTGGGCATATGAGCAAGAAAGGAATGGAAATTTCGCTCAAAAGGAGTCAACTTCCAGGTTTGCAATCTACTAATTTAGAGTTGTGTGAGCATTGTCTTTATGGCAAACACAGGCGGATCAGATTTTCAAAAATCAGACATGAGAAGTTAAGGCCATTGGAGCTCGTGCACTCGGATGTGTTTGGTCCTACGGATGTAAGTTCCATTGGAGCGAAAAATTATTTTATTACTTTTCTTGATGACTGTACCCACAAAATTTGGGTTTATATGCTAAATAGGAAATCAGAAGTATTTAGCAAATTCAAAGTTTTCAAGGCTATTGTTGAGAATCAAATCGGGAATAAAATAAAATTTTTGAAAATGGATAATGGTAGAGAGTTTTGCTCTTTGGAGTTTGATAACTATTGTATAGATAATGGCATCTAACATATCAAAATTGTTCCATTCACCCCTCAAGAAAATGGTGCAGTTGAGAGGATGAATCAAATAATTTTAGAGAGGGCTTGGAGTATGCTCTCTAATGCAAGTTTAGGCAAAGAATTTTGGGTAGAGGTGGTCAATACAGTAGTGTATTTGATCAATAGAAGTCCTTCATCTCATCTAGACTTTAACATTCCGGAGGAGGAGTGGTTGGAAAGACAGATTTCTTACAATCACCTACGTGTCTTTGGCTGTGAAGCATTTGCTCATGTTTCCAAGGAGAAAAGAATGAAGTTGGATCCCAAATCAAAACAGTGTATTTTCCTTGGTTATGGGGAGTAGTTTGGCTATCGGTTGTGGGATCCAATTGCCCAACAAATTGTTTGCAATCAGGATGTGGTCTTTAATGAAAGGGTGTTCCCAGGTTTGCAAAAATAGGGGACACAAGTTAAAAAGTATGTGCATGTTGATGTTTTTGAAAGTGACATGTTTAAAAACAGACAACAAAATCTCCAGCCAGCACCAAATTTCACAAATGAGCATACTTCTCAAGAGCAACCAAATTGGGATAGGATTTCTCCCAATCCAACGCCTAGCACAAGTATAAGTCTGCCGCCCAGCATGCATTTGTCACAACTTGTGACTGAGCGGCCCCTTTGTGGTGAAATTGGCACTTTACAAAGTATTGAAAATACTGCACAGGGGAGACAAACTGCCACGCAACCTATGTCATATCTTCCATAGCATAATACACAAAGTAATTCAATGCAGCTCCAAGGTAGTTCAATGCAGCCCTTTGAAAGCATTATGCAATCTACAAATCCTACGCAGGCTTTAAACAAAGCCACGCTGCTAGAGGATAGTTCAACACAACAATTATATGTACCGCCCCACACATTTCAAACTCCCATGCAGGCATCATCTCCTTCTGACCTGCATCGCATTATGGGAAGTATTAATCCCACGTAGCCTTCAAAAAATGTGTCCCAGTTGCAGGAAATACAGAGAAGTCATGTTGGTATTGTTGGTAATGTTGAAGATAATAATTTTGGTAAACACAGGACTAATTTGCAATGTGATCTAGAAGGTATTCAACATCAATTTCAGAGACTAAATTTGGACAATAACTTGCAGGAACAAGATCCTCAGTTGAGGAGGTCTACAAAAGAAAGAAAACCTCCCGCAAGGATAGAAGACTATTAGCTATCGATCTCTGATCAAGCAGAGTCAGCTACCTTCAAAGAAGCCTGCAAAGACACAAATAGTGCAAAATGGATGGAGGCAATGCAAGAGGAAATGGATTCACTCATGGGCAATCATTCATGGGATTTGGTCAAGCTTCCACCCAATCGAAGAGCATTGAAGAATCGATGGGTGTATAGATTGAAAGAGGAAGGAGGTCAGGAACGCTACAAGGCCAAATTGGTAGTGAAGGGGTATGATCAGCAAAAAGGTATAGAATTCAATGAGATTTTCTCACTGGTTGTGAAGATGACCACTATTCGAGCAGTTTTGAGATTGGCAACGGTATATGATCTTGAACTTGAGCAACTTGATGTTAAAACCACATTCCTCCATGGCGACATTGAGGAGGAGTTGTATATGCATTGGCCCAAAAGATTTGTCAAAGAAGGGCATGAGGATTTGTATTACAGATTAAAGAGAAGTTTGTATGGGCTCAAACAAGCCCCAAGGCAATGGTATCTTAAGTTTGACTCTTTCATGATGGAGCAACAGTTTACACGCTGCGAATCTGATCCGTGTGTTTACTACAATGAAATATCCCAAGCCAATTTTTTCACTTTTCCAATTACAACAAGCAGAGCAATACACAATCGTTGAAGTTAGCACTTAAACCAAACGATGCGGAATTCAACTCTAACCAAGAATGTACACCAAGAGGGCATGATCATATGGTCAGATGATTTCTATGCAATGCTGATAAAGGAACTCTAACCAAGAATGCGCCTGATGATGACGAGCATATGGTCAGAGGGTCTTGATGCAATGCTGATAAAAAGAACTCTAACCAAGAATGCGCCTGATGATGACGAGCATATGGTCAGAGCATCTTGATGCAATGCTGATATAAAGAACTCTAACCAAGAATGCGCCGGATGTCGACAAGCATGTGGTCAGAGGATCCCTACCAACTATTATGCTAAAATTACTCGACGTCAAGAATGTGCTTTCCAACCCAAAGTGGAATTGGAGCTACCATATGACGGAGATGCAAAGTATTATAAAGCAAATATGATAAGAAGTGTGAAGTGCTGACAGTACTACTGTTCAGCTTACAATAATTAGAGACTTCCAACCCAACTCAAATGATAGAAGTTAGCAAACTGAAATGACAGATCAACAACTTTGAAAAGACCAAACCAGCAACATAAAACCCTACAAGAATGTTCACACCTCACTCATTTCTCAACCAAATGACCTCAAATCTGATGCAATGCACTCCTATGACAATGGCAACCAAACTACACACCAGAGACCACTCTTAAACCCAAGTACTTATTTAGCACACTTTCTAATGCCCTCCAAGAGGGCAGCCTGGCAAGAAGAGCAATTTCCTTCTAAAAAAATCAGATTCTTCATAATAAAATCTGCAAATTGGCACAATGGGGTGCCCAGCATAGACAAAGGGAAGTATGAAATACCCAGAACAAATGCCTTTTTATTTTCAGATTTATGAATGAAACTACAGATTCAGCCCTGTTATCAGCAACTCCAAAAATGACATAAAATGCAAATAACTGAACTACAAACAACATTCAAGCTACAATGCAAACCTCACTACAAAAATCACTACTATCAGCAAACCTCTCCCTAGGTGCTATCTCTCAAGCACGAAGTGAGCCCAGGCTAGGAGGCATTCATTCCTCGAAGCAGTCCCAAAACCATTACGGCAACATAACCTTATCAAGATTTCCGATCCCCAAATGAGAGCACTCTTCCTCCTTTTATACTTTTCCAACTGGGAGTCTCTAAAATCCTCTTGCATATGGGATAAAACATGAGAGGGAAAATAATATAATCTTCTTCAATTCTTTTTCAACCTCACCCTTAAAGTCCCCTCTTTTAAAACAACATTAATATTAAATAATAATGTTTAATTTACGGACTTTAAAACGGAGGCCAAGATGATGTCGGAAACCAATGATCTATAGCTCGTTGGAAAGGTCTTGACAAGACGAATCCAACCCCACTCTCAAAATCCCGTTCTGGTGCCAATCCTGAACTTACTAAAAATAGCAGTAACCAACAAGGACTAACAAACCCGGAAAGAAACCGCCAACCAAACCACATTCCATGAACAAAAGCAACCACTAAAACATGAAACCCCAATTTCAACCTCCGAGTAGCCTACGGGTCTCCAGAATAGGCCAACAGTCAACTTTAAAAGATCAAGCTAGAAAACGGAACATTACATACATGGTATTGGACAATGGTGAGTTTGTTTTATTTCTACTCTATGTCGATGATATGTTAGTTATCGGCACTAGCATAATAGTTGTTCGTGATTTGAAGCAACTCTTAGCTCACAAGTTTGCAATGAAGGATTTAACTTGGGCAACAAAAAGGATGCTTGGTATGACCATAATCTAGGACAGACGTAAGAGGGAAATCAGATTGTCATAAGAAAAGTATGTTCACAAAGTCTTGGATAGATTTAACATGAAGGGAGCTAAGCATGTGAGCATTCCACTTGTTGATCACTTTCGTTTGTCATTTGCATTGTCCCCCAAAACACAAGATCAAAACTACATGAAAGACATTTCATATTCATCAGTTGTTGGACGTCTCATGTATGCCATGGTGTGCATCCGTCCCGACATTTCCCATGTAGTGGGAGTAGTGAGCAGGTTCATGAGTAATCCGGGTAAAACTCATTGGGAAGTAGTGAAGTGGTTATTATGGTATTTAAAAGGCACTTTTGATTATGCTTTATATTTTGGTGGGAAAGATGCACAGTTACAAGGCTTCATTGATTCTGATATAGCAGGAGACCTAGACAAGTGAAGGTCTACAACAGGTTGTACTTTCACATTTGTTGGGGCAACAATGAGCTGGGTCTCAAGGTTGCAACAAGTGGTTGCCCTTTCCATTACTGAGGTTGAGTACATTGCTCTTACCGAAAGTGCGAAGGAAATGATTTGGTTGCAGCGCTTGTTGGGAGAGTTGGGTTGCAAACAACAAGGTTTTACTCTCTTTTGTGATAGCAATAGCGCTATTCACTTGGCGAAGAATGTTGTTTTTCATAATAGAACCAAACATATTGAGTTGTGGTATCACTTCATCCGAAGCATGATTGAAGAAGGCAAGTTGCAAGTTGAAAAGATTGATACAAAGGTGAATCCAGCCGATGCATTGACCAAGATAGTACCAAGAGAGAAGTTTGAGTTCTGCAAGGCTTCTCTCGGCATTGTCAAGATGTGGCATTGAGACTAGAGTGGGGGAACATCTCTGAGCAGTTTTTCACAACAGTGGTTGGACTTCAAGTGGGAGATTGTTGGTGTGTGAAGTCCAACGGTCACATTGACTGTGACTCCTCACCCTCTGTTGCCTCCTCCTTGAAGAGTCATTTGTGCAAACTATAAAACTATTCACTTGCTCATTGTAATAGCTAATGAAAAACTATGTACTCTACTGTGACAATTAATAAAGAGATTTTCCCTTGTTCCCGTGGATGTAACCAGTTTTGGTGAACCACGTAAATTCGTGTCTTGTGTGTTGTTCTTTTCTGATTTCTTAAATTGTTTATCCGCTCTCATTATTTAACAGATGTGGTGGTGTTATAGTCAGAAAGCATTCTGATTGTTGTCCTAATATTCGGGTAATGGCACAGCCATTTTTTGAAGACAAAGTCAGATCAGTATCAAGCAATGGACATTAGATATCATATGACATGATTGATTCTTATATTGACTCGAATTCAGATGTTGAAATATCTCTCATTCCTCAAAACATGTATCAGGTAACAAAGAAGCAGATTGATGAGCATAAGCCTGAGCTGTTGCCAGAGGATAATACTGCCACTAGCAAAAGGTCTGGAGAATCCAGAGCTTTAATGAATGATCTAAGGCAGCTCATGAAATATTCGGATGTACAATTTGAAAGCCTAAAATTGATGTTGATCTACAAAAATGTTGAAAAATTTCTGGGAGATGTGCTCAAATCAGTAAATTTGTTACTCTACCGACAAGGTGAGCTATATAAATATGGTAGGAAACTATGTGCTCAAAATATATTAGCTTCTGTTTGGCATGCTATGACAATTCCTTCTTGTGATTTACCTCTGAAACAATTGGGCACTTTAGAAGATGTGGAATCCTTTTTGGAGTCAACAGACAAAGGAGTGCTGCTTTTTGACAACTGCAGATGGGCTCAAAATATATCAAGCATTAAGAAAACGAAAAATAGATTCTCTACTATAAAAAAATAAGTCTTAAAAAGTCAAACAAAGAGAAGAGTTTGGGAAGGAATAACCCCGGAAGTGTTTCCAAGAAGTCAGCTCTTACAAGCCAGTTGAAGCTTGGGAGTGATGAAACCTCTTAGTCCATAAGAGTGAATGATCTAGGGGGAGACAAGAATATAAAAATGTCTCCTAAATCAGTACTAATAATTGCAAAGGAGCATGGGTTGGTGACTGAACAGGAAACTTGTGAGATTGCTGAAATCCGTTCCTCAACTCTCTCAAAATATGGTTTATACAGTGCAGGCCATTGTAAATGATTCAGCAGGGTCAGGAATAAACACAGCTGCAGTGTCTAGTAGGAAAGGGAGTCACCATTCTTCAAATGAATACACGGGCACCTTATTCAATGGATCATCTTGCACTTTGGAAGAATATAATTATTTTGAAATTTTGTACGCTAATCTGTCTAGGCTTGCAAGGGATAATATGCTTCCACCAGAGCAACAAAAGTTTGGGATTATTTCTAAAAGGACAGCCATTTCTGCTTTGAGCCTCCCATTTCATGACAAAAAGAAAATACTGTCACCTTCATCCAACCATTTGCAAATGCAATTTCATCAATCTCCTAAACTGCTAAAGTCATTGAGCTTGGATAAAAACAAAATATTTCGGGTAAAAGCTACTGCCGGTAAACTTCAGATTGTTAACTTCAAAGAAGATGACAATTTATTGAGTGACCCCACTCAGAAAATTCTGGATTATCTGCTTCAGCAGGAGAAATCAGGCGTACAGTTGAAACAAGATAGATTGGGTCTTCTAGGAAAGAAAGCCAGGTTTCAGCTTTTGTCAAGTGACTATGTTCTTGATCTGAAATTTGAATCAACTGTCTCGGACACCAGAAACTTTGTCATCCTTGACAGAAAAGACAAGCGGGATACCAGAAGAAGATTTCAAGAATTTGGGAAGAATGGAAAATATAGAGGCAGAGGAACTGCCCAAAGATTTAGAAGATAAATTGGATAATATTCAGACACATATTGTTGGTAACAAAAAAGATGATACTATCAAGAAAATGGGATTGATCTTGATAATACAAATTTTGATCATGACCCCTCTGCAAATGTGAACTATGACCATGCAATGATAAAAGACTTCTGCTACAGCAGGTCATGATGAATATAAGAGTGTGCCCTCAGCAGCTGAATCTCTTGATGATAATAAACTTTAAAGGTGAAAGGGGAATGCCAAAAAGAATTTACTCAGGGGACCAAATTTTGTATCTAAAGGGAAGTACAAATAAAGATTCTGCAAATGAACAATATGCAGAGAAAATAGATGTGGATAATCACAAAGATACATGCCCAGAGATTGGAAATGGAGAACAAAACCAGGTATTCACATCAGCATACAAAGACAAGCATGTGCTTTTTGAACAAACTGGCGAGGAATCAGAAACTTTGGATGACACACAAGATAAAACTTATAGTGATCATATTTCATTTTTCTTTGCAGAAGGTGGAGATCAACTTAAGGAAATTTTAGGCTGAGATGCGACCAGTCCATCAGTGGCTCAAATCCAATCAATGGATCTTTCTGCACAAATTTACTGGGTTCTTGATTCAAATGCTTCAAAATATCTCAATTATGGTGCAGCAGCAAGTGTGGTTGAGATTGGCCTCCTTTTAGAAGCAGCTATAGTACTTCAAAGTTCAAACAAATATCATTTATGACTGTCCAAGAAGCCTGAATCTTGTTGTGGACCTTGGATAGATTGAAGGTGCTTTTGGGCAAGGAGATGGATTCTTCATGACAGAGGAACATGTTGACAAGAATGGAAAACTTGTATTGGTCCCAAATGCCATTATTGACACATGGGAGAAGAGATTGGAGAACAAGACCATCACAAAGTACTTGGTTCCTTGGAGGAGCCTACCCACAAAGGATGTTACTTGGGAGGGGCCATGCATACTTGAACATCTGGTGTTGTATTGCTTGTGGGCAAGCAATTGTGGGAAGGGTGGACTTGTAACATCTTCTTTTCACTAAGTCAACATGTGTGAGACCCACAAGCCTATTTATATGCTTCTCGATGGGTGAGGGATGATTGCTAGAGAAGTATATATAGGTGACAACTGGTTCCGTTCATTTGTCCTAGTATTTTTATGGGTGTTGGACCATTTCCTATATTTTAGGGGCATTTTCCAAATTTTACAAGGTTGGTTAGAGGTAGGACCCTCACCATTAGTCTCCTTATGGAGGATTTACCCTAAGGGGACCTTTTTACTACTAACGTCATTCATGTCCTTGGATATTTTAAGTGTACATGTCCATTATAAGTGCCTTTGGGAAAACTTGTTCTAATTTCTTAGAGACTTTTTGAGGGCTATAGGGACGAGACCATGTCATGTAGCCTATCATTGGATCTGGGTGTGAGTCAGCTATTCATAATGCTTTATCTCAAGACTTTCCGATGAGTAGTTCTCAAGCTATGGTTACTGATTAGAGGTCAAGGTTTATTGGCTACTTGGGCAATTTAATGTTATTTCACTAGCACCATATTATGTGGTACTTGGTTATTGACTAATATTAGTGTCATTCCAAATAAAAGTAATCTTTATTATTTTTCACTAGCACCATATTATGTGGTACTTGGTTATTGACTAATATTAGTGTCATTCCAAATAAAAGTAATCTTTATTATTTGACACTAAGGCTAAGCACCTAGGGTTTGGAGCATGCCAATGAATAAATAGAGGCCAACTAACATTAAAGGATTTATTCATGCTTATTTTACACATTTTCCTACCTAGAGAGGGTGGCTACATCAGGCAGCACTTATCTACTGATTTAAGGACAAAAACACTTGGATCCTAAGATCAAAGGACGAAACCCTTTTGGTTTCTTGTGGGCAATCTCAACCAGGGATTGTATTGAGCTGAAAAAAAAAAATTCTATTGGTAGATTGATTTGTGGGACAGCAGGAGCAGCATTGTAAAACAGCATCAATTTTGATTGGGGAAAGATCTTCTACCAGGTGCTTGAGTTCTAATTAGTTCAACATTATTATTATTCTATTGATGTATTTCAGCAGATCTTATTATTATTATCCTATTGATATATTCCAGCAGATTTTATCAATAAAATACAGCTTTAGAGATTATCGTTAGGGTTTTACTTTGTTGGTATTTTGTTGTGGTGCATTCTTCTTACTATCCAAGCATCATTCTCTTCTGAAAGAATAAAAAATAAATAGATAGAGGTTATCACATAATCCCTTTGTTATTCTTCCCCGAGGACATTTTTACACCCAACAACCAGAAAAAATGTTATTGGCCCCAAAGAGTGATGTTTCCCCAAAACTCACTTATGGCGCTGCCCAGTCAAAAATGACAATTACTATTCCATCCTTATGCCCATACCACAATAATTTCAGTTATATTTCTCCCGGGATGACCCATCAACTCCCAACCTTCACCCTTGCACCAAAACTCCCTAAACAAGGTAAGATTGTTGTTTTGTTTCAAACAGCGGTCTTTTTTTATGTTTGTGAATTTGAATAGGTTAGTGGCATCCCTCTAATCATGACCAAACGCAATTTCCAGTTTAAACACTCTCCAAGTCACTCTCACTCACATTTGGCTATATTTTCCCATATGCATAAGGCAAAGAAGCTAGTGAAGACTTGTAGCTCGTTTCACCATGTTCAATCTTCTTTGGATGGTTGTAGGAAGATGCTATGCCCTTAAAACTCAGCAAGCTATCCCATTAGAAAAAGCCTCTCAATGTCAATGCTTACTTCCAACTTGAGGCTAAGTAGCAAGAATAGGGGAACACAAACAAACCCACTGCTTAGCATGATGACCTTCAGAGTTCTGAACCAATGCCAAAAGAAGCCTACCAATTACTGAATGAAAGAGACTTGTTTTTGTTTGATGTTGGATAGCCATTTCAACCCCAAGGATGCTCTTGCGTCTATTAGCTTTTTCCATTCCATATAGTTCCCTCTTTGGGGCAAATAACATTTTTTCAGGAACAAAACAAGGAAATGGGAATAGTGACTGAGCAGTGGAGATGTGTCACCATGGAATAGAGGATAATGATAAAACAGATTAAGAATTCAATAAATACTTTGCAGAATGTAGAAGTGCATTATGAACTAAGAAAAGTGAATATAGTTTCCAACTCTTTGGGTAAGGCTATGACTATGCTTCCCATAGAGTAAGTGTAACTGATCAAAATCAAAATTACCTTGAACGGCTTGATCCAATTCACATTATCAAATTTAGAGATTTTGAGCTTCTACAATTCAAGATAGTTAAGATATTCTCCAAGGAAAAACTATGTCAATGGAAAGGAGGGATTAAAAATGTTAGGAATAAAAAGAATGGTAAGCGGGATCATGACAACGAGTCTATGTGATATCATTTTATTGCAGAGTTCAGTTCACTTTACTAGATAAAATTATTTATCAAAAACTGCAAAAGTAATTTTATGGCATAATATTTTGTCAAAAATTATATATTAGACTTTTCATGATAGGAACTAGAGGCGAGACAAATGTTAGTGTTCATTCTTATACCCTTTGCTTTTTCCTCTCAAACTTAAGGTTATGAATCATTGGAACGGTGTTTCAATGAAAAAATATAGGATAACACAAAAAATAATTAATTAAAATGATACAAGACATTACATTCTCAAAATACATAACTCTTGCCTTTCACGTGTATGAACATAGGCATGTTAGGTGGTGGTTTGGTTAATGGGCTTTGCATTCCCATCGTGATTCATCAAACTACTATTTGCAAAAATCATACTCCAGCTTTATTTCTCTGTATGTGATGGGGAAGATCAATAAACGTGTTGATTTAAATGGTATCTCTCTATTTTTGGTAGTTGACTTCTTGTGCAGCTTTATTTCTCTTGTGATGGGGAAGATCAATAAAGGTGTTGATTTAAATGGTATCTCTATTTTTGGAAGTTGACTTCTTGTACATCTTTGTGCATTTAGAGTAATCTAGGGATGGTTCAGCTATGGCTCTTCCTCAACTTTTAGTCATGATCCAAAGGTAAGCCTCATTCTTGTGATTTGCTCAAATGGTTTTTTCAATGGATTCCAAATCCAAGAGGGCATGTATTGACCATTTCTAGGAAGAAGATGAGGTTCTCTAGGGTTCGAGCTTGGGTGGAAAGGAAAGTTACCCGTCATAGTCATATACGTGTATGGTTTTAACATTTGGAAGAATGCCTAGAATGTGAGATTTGAGTGGCAAGAAAGAAGTTGTGGATGTATTTGGCTTTGACGGGTGCTTAGAAGATTGAGAAACTCATTTGATAGGATGAGTTGTAAGCAATAACAAACTACTCAACCAATAGGTTTTTAATCAACCAACATAAGAGCACTCATTTGATGAGAAGGATGAGGATGTTGAATACTGAGTGGTAGCACACCATTCATTTGATAGAATAATGGAATTTATTCTTTCGAACCTTGTTTACTCTATTAATATGTAGAGATACTTAACTAACTTTAGGAAAAGGGCATTTATGCATTCAATTGACAAAGATCCCAAAGAGAACTTGTCCTCGTAAAAACGTGTTAAAAATGGAGTTTTTGTTTATGATTGTGCCGAGAGTCCAATGTCAGGAAATGGGTTGACATGGTGAATAAGAAATTGTGGCCGATTAGATGTTGTACAACCATTGTAAAAGTTCAAAATCAGAAAATTATCTTTTCATATTCAACAATTTGTCCATGAGCAAAGATTCAAGACATGTCTCCTAGAGAAATAGGGAAACTCAACAATTACGTGTAACTCATACACATTTATTATTTCTTTATAAAGGATTAAGTAAATAATCGAATTGGCCAAAACTTATTCTATTAAAAATTTTATTAACAACAATTCTAAACAATTTTAAAATGAGTACCCATTTAGCCAAAATTCACTCATAATATTTTTTGTTAAGATTTTGAACAAAAGAATAAGTAAAAATATGAGATTTAAACTTTTACAATGTATAAAATACATAAAACAAAGTACGGTGACAAAAGTACAGACTAAATGTGAACACAAGGGGAAAAAGAAACCTACGTAAATCTGCAAGTGGACAAGTAAAAACAATGGTAGTGGTAATGAAACAAAAAGAAAACTTTTCAACAAATGAGACGTTTGCACGAGACCAAGATAACAAGAGAGAAGATAGTTACTAGCACTTGCACCCAAAGGAGGTTCAAGGAATATGCCAATAGGAACAACCACATCAGCTAATTAATTATACTATTCTTTAAAGAAGATACTTTGTTGAAAAGAAAAATAAAAAATTAAAGAAATTATATAGGGAGTAGTTTGGAGTCAATTTCCATCCATATTTTATATATATAGGTAATGGTTTATAAGATTTTTTTTTTATTATGTTTACCAACTAAAATATATGAAAAAATATCAATGAAAACATCAAAAACTTTAAGCATGATTAATTTTAACCAATGCATGGACTGGCTGGCATAGGATGTGCTGGCAAACAGTAGTCTCCACAAAGGCCGCGCTACGTGTCTGGGCTTCTATACTTCCACATTTAACATACAGTTTTGCTAGAACATTTACACTTTTCTCTCAGTGTTCTCTCAGTTCATATCCTCTTCTTGAGAAAAATGGCAGGCTGCTTGCACTTCATTTTCCTATGTGTATTTATATGTTGTTGCAACGACCATGTCATGGGAGTAGATCCAAATTCGTTGCAAGATTTTTGTGTTGCAGCTAGGCAAGGCCAAGGTAAATTCTGATGCATGGAATTTGTGTTTCCTATATAGCTCTCTAAAATAGAGTGTAATTCCTTATACATATGACTGAGTTAGATCATTATTTCACATTCAATTCACTAAGCAACATCATTGTGCAGACTTAGGTGCTAGGTTTTACCATTTTTTGTAGGTTACCAGCAGATTTCAGATTTTGTGCAGGAAAAATTAGGACTTACTATAATATCTGAAGGAATGTCTCTGATTCAAGTGGTGATTTGTTTGAAATGGGTTCATCAAAATTGACTAAATTTTTAACATGCGTGTTAAAGCCCGTGGCTTCTTTGGCAATACTAGCAGTGGCAGTCATCCTCTCAGTTCTCCAGAAGCTAGGCTTGGAATTGGAAATGACAATTGTAATAGCAAAGGCCTTCTTGCAGATTTCCATCATTGGATTCATTTTGCAGTCCATCTTTACTCAGAAAAATGTAGTTTGGATGTTACTGGCTTATGTTTTATGGTAAGTCCTAATTTCCTGGTTTACAAAACAATTTAAAATAAATGAAAATTTATCTCACATGAAAATTTACAAGCTCAATTCCAATACAGAATGATAGTATAGAAGTGGATCAGAGCTGATATTGTATTGGGTAGTTTATAAATCAGTAAATACTAAAGAGTCCAAAAAGCCAGTTTCCAATATTGGTTTTTCATGTTTAAGTCTCAAAAATAATTCTCAATATTGGGTGGGTCTTTATATTCATCAGCAATAAAGGGCAGAAAGAAGGTCCTAGGTTAATGTGCACAGGGGAAGAATTACTTAAGTTTAAAACAATAGTACAACAGGTAAGTGACAAGTAGTAAGTTAAGAATGAAATAAATAGGGCTAGCTTGCTAATTTACTAGCAGTGACCCTCCTATTGTCTATCTTGGTGTCATGTTTCACTAAGAGTGGCCAAAGTTTGGAGGTCAAATGCTTGCTCCCAAATTGTGAAAGGCTACCGCTATGGATTACCATAGCTATTACAGCTAGCTCATCTAATGGACTCAATAATGAATTCATTATACATGTTTAAATCATTTTTAGGCTTGTACATTTATAAAGAGTTTTGTTAACAATGCTTTCCATGGTTTGCAACTGCTCAAAAATGAATTCTCTTCTTTGCCATTGCAAACCTAGGTTAATTTCCACCATCACAGCTCACAAATACTAAGCGTTGTAGGCAACGAACCAGTCCACTTATTGTCATTCTTTACATAATCAATTGTACATGGAATCGTGCCTTTCATTCGTAACTTTTATGATTTTGTACCGACAAATCACAGAAATTCACACCCTGGGCCCTAGAGTAGCAGCTGCGTTGGTACTCATCTCCTGTATAATATTTACTTCAGTTAATTTTGCAATTTTCAAATCGCTGCCCTAATTCTAAAAATTAATCTGCTCACACACTTTTTTTTCAAGCAATCTTCTGGCAGTTTTAGGATAGAAAGTAATTTCAAGTATAATACATAATTTTATAATTGCATATTCTTGTGTATATGTATAAATAGATGTTTACATAGCTGTATAAAAACAATTTCTAAGTCATAAAATACAAAAATTGTGGCACAAAAAACCCTTTAGAAATCTGGCAAGAATGGAAACCATTGTTAACAAAACTGTGTAGAAATTTGCAAGCCAAAAAATGATTAAAACAACAATAGCAATGGAATACATACTCTTAATATCCAGAAGGTATGTTTGTAGCTGCTTGTGTCTTTGCTTGTGTCTTCTGTGTCTAAAAGTTCTTCTGCACACAAGATATTAGGTTCAACTATATTTCTAAATTGTTGAGGCGGTGATAAAAGGAGACGAATTAATGCATAAAACCTATCCATTCACCAGCAAGGAGTGAATCAGATATAGGGAAACTCTGCATTTACTCCTGACACAATGCGATACATTAACATTTAAAGCTAAAATCTGTGTAAGATCCCATGACCGCTGGCAAGCATAGAGTTTCAAAAACATTCTGGAGAAGTAGTTTTAAATGTTTTTTATTTAGCTCTAGGGTGATGTGTTGTATAAGTCACATGAACTTGAGAACTTGAGATGAAAGGGAAATTACACAAGCCAAACCCCACATTTTATTTAATTTAGAAGGTTTTATTTTCCCTGACAATGTTTTCGGCAAAAAACAGGGGTGAGACAATTCCGAGCTTATATTAACTATATATGCTCACCTGAGTTATTTGCTTTCAACAGTTTTCCGTTTCCTTTTCCTTTGAAAAAAAAATAGAAATCTACAGTATCCCGTGAGGCACATTTAAACATGAGACTGTTTCTGACACTATTTTTTCCCGGTGTGAGAGCAACCGACGAGTTTAGAAAAGTTTCCGGCGTGAAGAATTTTATGGCGTGAGACAATTCCGAGCACTATAATGCTCACTTATAAAAGCATATCCGCTACCGGCGTGAAGAATTTTACGGCGTGAGACAATTCCGAGCACTATAATGCTCACAACTAAAAGCCTATCGGCTAAATATTCCCACAACCGCAACCCGTTGAACGCACCACAATCTTAATGACAGCCCTCTGATATTTACTTCCATTCTCATGTTGTATATATAGAAGAAAAGCGTAGGGTTACTCCTCCTTAGTAAGACAGCTTCAATGTTATCCAAATAGTTGTCAAGTAACATATTAAGTTGTTGAGCAACAAGTTGCCTCTTAGCTAAGGCAATAAACTGGTGGAAGAGATTCATAGAGATTGCCAAAATCAATCCAAAAGAGGCAATAGCCACTAGAATAGGCAAAGTCCACCATGTTGCACAATGCATTTTCATATGAACTGTTTGCACGGAAAATATTGCAGCAATAATTGCTCCATGAATTCCAACATAATAATTCGACAACCTAAAATTTTCTTGTGCATGCTCTGAGATAAGTTTCTCTAACAAAAAAATCTGGCGAGACAAAAAGAAAACCTGCGACTGCAGCTCTTGTGCATACTGTACAAGAGCATCTCTTTCTTGTTGTTGAAGCGCCCCAACGCTCAGTTCACGGATTGACAAGTATACAGCACCATTACCCTCCATTATTAATTCCTTGCACACTTAACAGAGCTCTGGTTGCCATATGGTTATGATCCCCTTTAGACTTGGAAACGAATTAGTGCGAGAGGCGGCTCTCGATTTTTTTTTTAGTTTGTGCTCGACAGCGAATGTCGAAACTCGTTCGATGGGCGCATGTGAATGTCAAGAATTTTTTTTGTTTTTTTGTTTTTTTGTTTTTATCTTTTGTTTCTTGTTTTTTGTTGTGAATTTGCCCGGACGGCCGTCGCTGTTTGAATTTCCACGTACTGCAGCTATTCTAATGTGCTTTGACACGACATCTAACGGTGTACTTGGCCGCCGAATTGTGTGTGTCATTAATAACAAAGCCATATGAATATGCCACTCTTCGTGAACAAGTCAACTTAGATTCTCATATTGGTAATTAATGCTTTGTATGCGTTCTCACACGTGTACTCACTAGTAAATGCACCAAATTTATGTGCTAGTCGATATGGTGTATCAATCTCTCGTATACAGTTTAAACCCTATAATTGAATTGGAGCCTTCCATGAAGCATATTGAAAAATAAAATCAGCAAAAAACATGATTGTTTTAAAAATTGTGGAGAGTTTAAATCGGATCACTGAATTGTTTAAATATTTCATAGTCTAAGACATGGCAGTTTCAAAACATAAAAAGGAAAATTTAGAAACAAAAACATTTCTATCAAATATCTATAAAATAGGAAATTTGGAAGTTTCTAGAAAGTACACTGTGTCTACCATCAACTACTGATGAAAGAGAAGTTAAATTATGTACAAGGATTTAGCAAATAATTAGCTTAAATCTAACAATTCTTTTAGAGTTATCTTGTCCATGAAATATTTGAAGATTTAATAGTGTGGAACTAATTCAACTTTGAATAGATTCGTACTTTAACACTATGAAAGCTTAAGGAAAAACAAATGTACAGTCAATTAAAGAAGAATGTCTTCTGTAGAATGTCTACTCATCTGTGAAAATAATATTCACTTAACCAAAGAATCTCCACATAATTTGTAGGCAAAGCAAGCGTTTGAGTTTGCCTTTTAAAATCCAACAAAAATGAAATTTAAAAAAACTCTTAAAACAAAAAATAAATTGAACATTTTGATTTAACTACATAACTAAGATAAATTTTACACTTTCAATAGTTTTGCATCAAAATATTGTTGATTTTTTGGGATCATAAATTGACCCAAAATAAATGAATGTTATCCATTAGCAAAAAAAGTAAATAAGCACAAAATCAAAAGGGTCAAATGCAAGCTCACAATTAACAACATAAAAATGTAATAAAACAAAATTCAAAGCAGAGGGCTTAGTCATGGGAAATGCCTCAACAAATTACATTGCTTAAGAGATTTTTTCTGTTTTCCCAAAGTACATGCAGATGCTCATTAAACTAAAGATAGCTAATTTTGAATGGTCAATGTTTATCTCCTCTGCTTTTTTTCTTTATGGTTGTTTTTAGCCTTTGTAAAGTCTTTATATACAACTCTGTTGTATCTTGTAAGATACACTATTCTGATTAATATAATTAGATTCTGTAACATGGTATCAGGGCCACGTTGAGCTCTCCGGGCTGTTTTTAAATCACGTAATTCTTCTAGGGCTTCGTAACCTGATGAAGTGGTCAATTTTTTTTGTTGTGGTCATCATTCTCTGCTAGTTGCGACTTCCATTTGTGTTTTTGGAGGCGCCTGACTTTTTTTTTCCTACGGGTCGCGTTTTTTGAAGGAGCGATTTCTTATTTCTGACGATTTGTTCCTACAAATCGTGGTGCCTACTTTGTTTCAAAAATCACATTTTTTTTTAGGGCTTCGCGTTTTGTTCTGGGTCAGGCTCTAAAACCCTTTTTCTCTGGTGTTCGGCGTTCACTCATAGGACGCGATTTTTTTCCTGGCATTAACTTCTGGCGGGATCTTCTTTATCTGAACGACAGTTGAAATCGCGCCGATTGTTTTGTCCGGCGTTATTCTTTCTTTTAATCATGATTTGTTCTCTCATCTAGTTTGTGATCTCTCTTCAATTGGGTCGCGATGTCTGGAGGCCTCCGCAGATCGTGGTCTCTGCACAATTTTTTTGGTGTTTTTACATCTAGGTTCATGAAAGGTCACGGTTTTGATCATCCTGGTGTAAAATCACACTCTATTGTGGTATTTTTGGCGTCAGCAGGAGATCCCATCAACAACAGTTTTATGCTTTCATCATTCTGGTTAATGGTTATGATGGTTATGACTTGGTTGCAACTTTTCTGGCACCTCCTCTTTGAGGGCATTTTCCTATTTGAAAATTTGAACAGCAACAAAGGTCTTTTTGACTATCTTAACAGTGGATCTCATCCGGAGGTTTCAAATCTTTTTCATGAACACCCATCAGTCATACGGTCCCTTTTCCTGTTTATTCCGAAATCTGTGTTCAGATTGCTGGGCCAGTTTTCATGTCTTACGATTTGTGTTGTCTAGTTCTTATCCACCTTCAAACATCTCATTTTTCGTGCCTCAAAAAATGTGAAGATGGTGTCTTTTGTCAAGAATACTGAGCAAAATGATTCTATGGTCTTTGCCTTCATGGCTAAGCGACCTACAAATCATGTCAAATCTTCTACTTGGTACATTGACTCTAGTGCCTCCTGACACTTCACACATCGGCGAGACTAGTTCATGGAGTACATGTTGTTCAAAGATTCTGTCATCTTTGGTGGAGGTGAAGAGTACACTATCGTCAGAAAAGGAAACGTACAGATTCAGTCTGGCAGGAGAAATTGAATATTTCTTGATGTATATTTTGTACCTGGAATGGAGCTGAATCTTCTCTTTGTCAGTCAGATAATGAGGCATTCACCTCATCTAGATGTTGTTTTCAGCATGCACACATGCAGCATAATGAATCGTGAGACATGTATCATTGTTGCCCAGGGTCTTGAGGATCATGGTCAATATAGGCTAGTGGACTCTAGTGATTCTCACAAGCACACCATGACAGCCAAGAATACCTCCATCAGCAAACTCTGGCATTAGCGTTATGGGCATCTCAATATGTACTATCTCTCTCAACTAGCTTGAGAGGGTCTGGTTGTTGATCTTCCAGAGATTCAAACTCTAATTCTTGGTGTCTGTGATGCATGTCAGGATGGCAAGTAGCATCGTACTCCATTTTTAGATGGTGATAAATAGAAAGCATCCAAGGTTTTGCAGTTGGTTCACGCTGATGTATGTGGACCAATGAACACTCCTTTAGTTATTGGATGCAGATATTTTTTTCTATTTGTTGATGATTTCAGCAGAAAGATGTGGGTATACTTCTTGAAAAAGAAATTAGATGTGCTTAGTACATTTCAACAGTTCAAGGCCTTGGTGGAAAAAGAATCAGGCTGTCAAATTGTCACTCTTCGATCTGATAATGGGGGGAGTTTTGTTCTTCTTCCTTCATTAATTTATGTGTTGTACATGGCATTAAACGCCAGTTGACTACACCATACAGACCTCAACAAAATGGTGTTGAGCATCACAATCACACCATTACAGAGATGGCACATTCTATGTTGGAACATAGAAGTGTTCCTAAGAATTTTTGGGCTGAAGTAGTCTACACCGCTATCTATCTTCTAAACCGATCTCCCACTTATGTCGTTCGAGAGATGACCCATGAGGAAGCCTGGTCTGGCCGTAAGCCTCACGTCAAACATCTAAAATTTTTTGGTTCCACTACTCATGTTTGGATCCCTGATGCCATGCGCACTTTAGCTGGACTCCAAAAGCCAGAAACTCATGTTCACTGGGTATAGTGAAAATCATAAAGCTTACAGATTGATTGATGTAGATACTAACCATCTCATATTCAGTCATGATGTCATTGTTGATGAGACTACTAGGCCCTTTCTTCTATCTACTTCATCTATTCCTACTAAGGATCAACCTTTGAAGGATTTAAATTTAGGTGTTTGCATTCCTCTAGCTTCATCTGATGGGAGGGTTCCTGTAGTTTTGCCAGCATCTCAGCCTGGTGTTCCACCACCTACCCCTCCTCATGATATTTTGGATCCTCTCGATCTTATTCCGGCCCCTTCTTCAAATGGTGATATTGAAGCCCCTCTTTTAGACGCTGGTTCATCTGCTCTCTGGCCAAAATGGTGGGCCAAAACCATTGGTGATCTTCATGATAATGAACTCCTCGAAGGTAGATATGCTCAAAAGAAGAGCAAGCAGCAAAATTCTATCAATTTTGCCCTCATGGCCAATATTCACCGCATTTCAGAGCCTCAAACATATTCTGAGGCTAAAGGTGTCCCTAAATGGGAACAGCTTATGGATGCTGAGCATCAGAGTCTTCTAAAGAACAATACTTGGGTTTTATCTAATCTTCCTCTTGGGAAGAAGCTTGTTACATGCAAATGGGTATACAAAGTCAAGTACAAGGCTGATGAGACTCTTGACAAATATAAAGCTGGGTTGGTCACCAAAGGTTAGTCTCAAAAAGAAGGTGTTGACTATGAGGAGACTTTTGCTCCTATAGCAAAAATGAGCACCATTTGCCTTGTCCTTGCTATGGCAGCCTAGTTTGGATGGCAAGTCCATCAAATGGATGTCAAGAGTGCCTTCCTCAATGGAGACTTGCAGGAAGAAGTTTACATGACGCAACCACCTGGCTTCAAGGTTGCTGGGAAAGAACATCAAGTGTGCAAACTAGGGAAAGCTCTCTATGGCCTAAAACAGGCTCCTAAGGCATGGTATCTCAAGATTGATCAATATCTTGTTGATCATGGCTTTCAACGAAATCTGTGTGATCCCAATCTGTATGTCAACCAGTATGCTGATGATAGACTCCTCATTGTTGTGTATGTTGATGATTTGATCATCACTGGCAGCTCCGAACTGTTGATTCACCAAATCAAACATAATCTCAGTCACACATTTGACATGACAGACTTGGGCCTCCTACATTATTGCCTTAGTATTAAGGTGTGGCAGCAATTTGACAGCATCTTTCTCTCTCAATCAAAATATGATCAGAATCTGTTGGACAAATTCAAGATGACAGACTGTAAACCTGTTTCTACACCAATGGACAAAGGCCTGAAACTCTTTTCTCATTCAGACTGTCCTATAGAAAATGAATCCGCATTTAGGCAATTAGTGGACACTCTCATCTATCTCACTGTCACTTAGCCTGATCTTAGTTTTGCAGTCAACTACATCTCTCGCTTTATGATAGCTCCTAAAACTGAACACTGGGTTGTAGCCAAGCGTGTGTTGCGTTATGTGCACGTCACTTCTGACTTTGACATTCTGTATGGCAGGTGCAAAGATCCTCAGCTAATCGATTTTACAGATTCAGATTGGGCAAGTTTTGTTGATGACAGAAAGTCTACCTCTGGATATGTTTTCAGTTTGGGCAGGCAAAGGTGTAGTCACTTGGACCAACAAGAAGCAGCAGGCAGTGGCCCTCTCCTCCATAGAAGCTAAATATAGGGGAGCTGTTAAAGCAGCCTATGAGGCAGTTTGGCTTCAAAGGATGCTTTCTGACATGCACATGTCTCCAGCAGGCCCTTCACCCCTGTATTGTGACAATCAAGGGGTACTGAAACTTGCTAAGAATCATGTCTTTCATGAATTAACAAAACATGTTGACCTTCATTGTCACTTCATTTGCCAGCTTGTTGAAGATGGATCTGTTGTGTTGCAGTATGTTCCTACAGAGGACCAGACTGTCGATATTCTCACCAAATCTCTGAGCCCGGATAAGTTTATTAAATTTAGGGGGCATCTTGGTGTTGTTGACCGATTGACCATTATGGAAGGGTATTAAACTAAAGATAGCTAATTCCTAATGGTCAATGTTTATCTCCTCTACTTTTTTTTTATGGCTATTTTTAGCCTTTGTAAAGTCTTTATATACAACTCTGCTATATCTTGTAAGATACACTATTCTGATCAATATAATTAGATCCTGTAACAAAACTGACCTCCGACATTCGTGATGCCAAATTTCTGCCCAAAGAAAAGTAATGACTCCCACATCAATAGCTTCAAAAGGTCAAGGCATATGTCACGCAGTTGAAAAAGGAAGGAATACATAATCTGCTTATATAAAAACCCACTTTTTATTACCTATATACCACTTTTTATTACCTATATATGATTCATACCCAGATTTAGGTATAAACAACTGTATATAGGCATTATTTTATTACCTATATAAATAATATATTAATAGTTAATTACAGTAAATACATTAAATATCAATAAATTAAAATCAATCTTAAAAATAATTTATATTGATATTCTATTTATAATTAATTATTATATTATAAATAATATATTAATATACATAATAATAACTTTAATAATATATAGCCGATGATGGCATGGTTCGGTGGTTAAGTCGCTCAGGATGTAGTGGCGGCCACCAGAGTTCAAACCCCCGCTGGGCCAACGAGCTCGCAAGGTTTTACGCCTTCGCTGGGCCAATGAGCTCGCGGGTTTGAAGTGTTCTTCCTAGGGGATGAGGTCCCCCAGTTGTGGCCTCACCGGTTCATTGCTCCGGGCAAAAGCATTCGCGTGGAGCCAGAGGGCGTGTCGCACCAGCATCGCCGGTCACATTAAAAAGTTTACCAGGCGCATTTGAAAAAAAAAAAAAAAAAACTTTAATAATATATAATCACAAATATCAATTTTACTTAGATAAGAAAAGAAGAGTATGTACTTGGCTAAGAGCCAAGTCAAGCAAGAGCAAAAGAAAAAACCAACACTACAAAGCAATACATAAAATTAAACATATTTTTTGTGCGCTCTAATTTACTCAAAAATTCCACATGCCAGTTAAAATTAATTATTTAAAAAAAAATTATTGTAGTTTAGATTGATAATAATAATAAAATGATAATAATATTTTAATATTAAAATTAATTTGTATAAACAAATAAAATCCATCTCCTAAGCTAAGAAATATCAATTAAAGATAAGAAGAATGCATATTACGAGAATTTGTGAGCAATAAAAGTAGCGTGGAAGAATAATATTTTTTTCCCTCATTTAGATCATTTCCAATTTCTACACTAACTAATCCTAGTAGTACTAATTATCATAATTTTAGTTAATCATTAATAATAATCCAAAATAATTCAAATTAAATACTATAACAATATATTAACTACGTGTAACATTAGAGGAAATAAAACTGATGAAACATTTGCTTGATATAAACATAAATTCAGTCTAGTTGAAGACGAATGATCTTCACCATTCTCTATAATGATGTAGAGAGCAATGTAATAGTAAGTTAAACGCGCGGCAGCAGTATCCCATATGTTTAATTAATAATATGTGTTTAATTAATGAGAAAACAGCCAAAACAAAAAATCCAGCAGAGTAAAAAAACACCTAAAAAATAGCGAAAAGGAAAAAATCACAGAATTTTCTGGGGATAGCAAGCAGGAAGGATGACGATTTTTTGGGAGCAAAAGCTCCCACTAAGAAGCCTATCGTCTAATTAAATTCACTCAAGATACTCAAAAAATTATTCAACTCAACATTTTCATAGAGGACCATAAGGTGTGTGATGATTTTTATATTATTGGTTTACGAGAAACTGACTTAGGTTTGGGTATTCAATGGTTGTGCTCCCTTGAGGAAACCACTCAAAACTTTCAAACTTTGGAATTTAAGTTCCATTATGAAGGGAGGGAGGTAACACTTAAGGGACTTCCTAATAGGCAAACCAACTTGATTATTGCAAAAAGTATGGAAGTGTCCACTTACAATCAACCACTCATATCTATAGAGACTCTTTGTACAGATTGTTCAATTCACATCAAAGTGGTGTAACAAAAATTAGCTAGAGAAAAACAAGATTTTTAGGAACTCACAAAAGCTTTGTAAAATATATATAAACAACTAGAGAGACAATTTGAGGAGGTTATATTTGAAGATGTCTTTCAGCCAAACACATCGAGTGGATGGACACACAAACCTCCAAGGTTGATTTGGGATCCTAGTAACTTCAAAAAGACTCAGTTAAGTGAAGAAGAAATTCTAGAGCATCCTAGCTTTTATTGTTTAAGGATGAGCAATCTTGGGAAGGGCAGAGTCCCTTCATAAAAAATTAAACCAAGTTAAAACCCAAATGCCCATCATGCATTGTGTACTAGGGAAATAGGATTATAATAATAAATTAAGATGGTCATAATGTCACAAAGGGGCCACTTAAGTAATATTATCAAATAAAATTATAATAAAAAGGCCCCAAGAAAAGTTAATATATAAAATAAGGTCTCTTATATTAAAGTTTATTTTAAATAATTCTTCTCAAATATCAATCAAGAGTCATGTTGGGATCAAAAATCACAGGTCCAAAACCTAGTATTTTAATATCTTCTAGGCCAAGGGATGTCATCAAGAAAATAGAGCAAGGACTCATCCATAGATTTAGGATAGTTAAAGGCCAATTATAAGAGCACATAATCTCTTCATCACGTCTGGTTCAACTAACCCAAGGAGGGTGTTCCTAGAGGTATCCCTCAATAGGGACTTATCACAATATGAGATATGTGCAAGATAATGACAAAAACAATGATACCCAAGATGCCTTTCTAAACCCTAATGGTGTCACTGTTTAGACAAAAGCTCACTGCATCAAACAACCTCTTTTAAGTTGATAGAAACATCAATGCAACAATGCATGATGTGGGTATGCACAATTAGTCAGAAAGGGTGAAACTTGCTTGCTTTAATAAAGATGATTCCCTGACTAAAACACTGAACTAAAAGTGCATACAAATTTACAAACTACTTCACACTTGAGATGATTGTTTTGATTTTTTAAATGGATGTGGATAATCATAGGCCTCCTAGACCGGCACATATCCAATGGGTTGCAAAGTCTCACATTTATCAAAGGAGATAAATGAAAAAGAAGTGTATGATTGTCTATCTGATAAATTTGGATGCATACGAATCAATATCAAACCATGAGAGTACTTACTGGTCCAACACCATACAACATTCATCCATATGCAACTATGAAATGACCATTTACAAAGCTTGAAATGAATTAAAAACTATCACATTCATTCAAATCAGAAGTTACAATCATACCACAAAATGTGGCAAGAGAAAACCCTAACTGCTCTAGTTTTCCTAGAACACTTACATCAATGGAGAAAAACATAAATTGATATCAAAATTACAATGTAATCCACATACACCTTTGTCGAATGCTTCTTGAAGAACTGAAACTAGACAATGGATGACACCATAACTGCACTTGGATGTCTGGCACCTATAGAGAGAAATTATGCCCAAAAATGACCCTATATTGCCTCTTCATCCACACACATATATATAGCATGATTTTTTCCTCTACACCATGGGTGGGAAAACCCTAAATGCCCATCTACCTCTATATTGGTTGCATTGAAGCCCACCAACATCCCACCTACCTGTAATCATAGTCATTCTGCATTCATGGTGTGCAGGTGTTTGAATAGAGAAACTCGCGAAAAAACCTAGACTTAATCTTTACAATGGTTAGAGCACGTGTGCAACCTTAAGATTCCTTCAATTTAGAAAAGCTACACTGATGTGCTGGGAGTCCTCCTCGACAATGGTTAGCACATGGGCATAGCCTTGAGACCTCCATGAGTTGAGCATGTTAGAGTGAATAATTTATCTATTCACTATAGCTTAAATGTACTTAGGTTGATGAGGTTAGACAACATCTTGTCTAATTGAATGTGCAACCTTTTAGACCCTTAGAGGTTACCTAGTTATTTGGTAAACCTCATCTGCATACCTTTTAGTTAGTGCCCACCCAGTCACTCTCACTCTCGTGACAAGATCTAGTTGAGTGGAGGTGAAATTGAGAGGTTGTTTTGTTTGTGGAGAAGAAAAACATCACTGATCACAGTTGGGTTGATTGTGTTATGTTTTGATGTGTGTGGTCATTGATTATTATTACAAAAGTTGTGATGTTGCTGACGTTGAATGGGTTTGGTGGTTGTGATTTTTTTATGACCATGAGGGTCACTTGATTTAAGATTGTTTTGTTCATTGATTGTATGGAGTTGAAACCTGTCTAACCTCCTTTGCTCTTGTTGAAAGAATTGTTGGAGGAGTCTTTGTTCTTGGTTGTGAAGTTCCTCTACTTGCCTCTTATTGATGGTTGTTTTGGCACATCAACTCTAAGTAGAATAAAGATCACTCTACTTCTCTTGAAAATGTGACTAACCTAAAAGATTAGAAACCTCCAAGGTCCCTGTTGGTTGGGTTGTGCAGCAATGTTGGAACAACTAAGTGGTCTATGTGAGTTTTTGTTTAAGGGGCATGTGCTGGTAATATTAATCATGGACCGGATTGGTGAAGTCTCTGACAAACAAGTGTGATCTTTTAAGCTCAAAATTCCTAGATCTAAACCTAAACTAATCTAACTATAAAGAAAATGCAAAAGGAGATTAGGGTTTGGAGAAAGAAAATAAAGAATGGACAACCTTTGTATTCGATTCCAGTTTAATTGACAAATCTGATGAGATTCAAAATAATCTGAAATGTAATGTTAATATTTCGTACAATCATATACATCTCAAATGCAAGATTCTAAGGAATTACTCAGAAATTAAAATAAAAAGTATGAAAACACCATAACATGCACAATAATCAAACTTTATTCCTCAATCTCATATAAATATATAACAATTAATCTTTTATTTCACCAAGACATACCAAGTACACATGAAAATGCAAACACGTTACCACCAAATGGCAATAACACAGAGAAGACCAGATGTTTTCTATTAATTGGCAACAAAATTTGTAGATTACATGCAACAGTAGGATTCCCACATTGTAGATGTGTTACAATTCACCCTTACATGCCTTGTCAAAATTACAAAATGCTAGCCTTCTTGCAAAATCTCTATATTCCCCCCTAAAACCAAGTTACACTCATTTTAATAGAGGTGGTGTTTCATTACATTCTTGACTAGGTTAGCCTAGTAGGACATGACCTATTTCAAATTTACAATTTACATGCTTGCTTCACAATTAGGTCAGACTCATACCAATGCTTGAGTTTCAAAATTAAAAAATTTACAAGTTACATTTATGATTGCCCTTTTGGGACATACTTTGACTTCAATTCATTTTGAATTAAGTTATTACATCTTTGAAAGAATAATGAATGAATGAACATGAAATAAATTACAAGAATATTAGGCATCTTTAGGAAAATGGCTATGCAAATTGAGGATGGCCTCATTAATGTCATTTTGATTTGGCCCTTGTTGGTACTTCATCTTCATCCTTTGGGAGAAGGTCGACTGCTTGATCTTACTATGGAGCTTAGTGAACTCAATCAGTTGTCACTGGAAATCTCTAAAAGCAACTTTCAACCTCATTAGTTTGTTAATTGCTAATGAAGTGAGTCTGTGAACTCCTTTATCATTTTGACTTCAGGGAAGACCATGGAGGATTTGTCTTTGAAGGTATAAGGGATGGCTTTAATAAATTTCACTTTTGCAATACTTTAAGCCTTAGCTCGCTAGCCTGTAGCCACTCAGTTACCACAACTTGTTCATCCTTATTAAAAATTCCTAATTAGAATAACTCACTAGAAGGAACTGCCCTCATTCTCTACAAAATCGAGAGGTACTCTTCCCATACAAAAGTTCTTCATCATCTTGATTCTCCAATTCATGTAACTTCTCTGCCTGGTTATTGATAGTGTGATAGGCTATCATTGCTTGCTTGATGATCATGTTTCCAAGGGCCTTTAATGCATCTTTTCATGTAGTAGCAGTGGGGAGGATTCCCTTCAGATCCAAAGGCTGATTGTCCTACAGATCTTCCATTATGGTTGGTACAGGAGCACTTGAATCAATTGGGTGCACTAGGTGTGTGATATATGTAGTTAACTGTCCCACTTTCCTTTTTAGCTCCTCTTTTGTGGTCTCATCTTTCTTCATCCTTTCTAAAATGGTGGAAACTGCCTCCTGCAATGTTTTCTTTTCTTCCTCCCTAGTTTGGTGTCCCAAGTTGATCTACTAAATTTTGTAATCTCCAGGAGTCATATGGCATTCTTCCTTATCTACTAGAGGTGTAGCTATTTGAGCTACCCTTGCTCCATACACATATATGGTTATCATGGTGAGTTTTCTTACTATTTTGGTCTTTTTTTGAGCCTTAAACACTTCCATTACTATTGAGAAGTCCTCTTCTTCAGTGTAGGTTCTCTTTCTCTTCTCAATGGTGTGATTCAGCCACATTGGAATCCTTGCCCCTGTAGTTACTATGCTTGTATGAGGAGGAGGAGGAGGTGAGGCTCTCATCTTCCTCATAGTGGATTCAGGTGAAGGATGAGGAGAAAAGCGAGGAGAGGGAGTCAACACCATGGTTTTCTTTGATCCTTGTGACTCCTCAACTTGATCAAGAGGTGAAGAAGAGGCATCCTTCATGAACTGGTCCAAATTTTCTATAGTTGCCTCAAGGGCAAGAGGGCCTTTAGTTATGCCTTCTCCTCCTGACTATTTATCATCATTCCCTAATGGTTTTTCTTATTTAGCAACAAGGGGAGGTGATGGGATCATTCCCTGAGGAGGAAGTGGAGAAATGGGTGAAGAAGTAAGAAGTTAAGGAGTGGGTGAAATGGGTGTTTGGGAAGATAGAGTGGGTTGAGGAAGAGGTGAAGAGACTGGTTGAGAAACTTGTGGGGGTGCTTGTGTTTGAAGAGGTGGCTGAGGCATTAGGGAAGGTGATGGAGAAAGAGGTGGAATTGTAGTTTGGGATGGTGGCTAAGAGGAGGGGATTGGGACACCTATGGATTCACTTGTGTGGGAGAGGTGAAGACAATTTGATGAGGTGGAGAAGAAGGAGGTGTATGGGTAGGAGAAATGGTGGTAGCTTGTGGAGGTGGAGAATAAGGGGTGTATGTGTGGAAGATGATATGGGTGATTTCTCCTCTGAGGTAGGCTAATTGGGGTCCTGAGTAGGAGGAGGAGGTTGAACAACCTTCTTTTTCTTCCTGATCAGCAATACTTCATCCCCCTCATCTTCACTGGAGTAAACTTCCACCACCTTGTCCTTTTCTTTCTCTTTGGCAAAAGCATCAACCCTAGTTTTCCCTTTTATCCTCTTGTCTTCTTGCTTTTACTACAATCTTTGCCTTATGTGGGGCTGAGGATTCCACTTTCTCAATTTATTTTTTCTGATCTTTGTATTCTTTGGAGGTTGGGTATGGGTCAATCATTGCATAAGGCGTATTCAACCATTCTAAAGTTCTATGAACCACCACCTTTTCCCTATTTTCAATCAAGGAGTCCTCCACTACAGTCCAATCAATATCCTCCATGGGTTCATTGAATACCTTATTTTCATTATAGGAGGGATCAAAGATCCTTCCATATTCCTTAATCCCCTTAGGGATCCTCCCCACATTGCAAGATTTAACCATGTATAAATTTAACCTAAAATAGTCCTTTTAGACTTCATAGTCATCAAGGCAGTCTTCCCAGTGATCTTCCAATGTTGGCTCACTATAGAATGCCCCTATCAATGGGCTAATCTTATTATTTATATCATACCTACTCCTCATGTGGTGGTACAAGTTCAATGATAGGGGAGCCATGTGGGATTAGTTTTAGTTTTATGATGGAAAGTCCTATTAATGGTGAATGGAGAAGGTGTCAAATGAGTCAATAGATGTGGATTAGCTTTTTCTTTTTAATTAGAGTTAATTTGCATATCTTATTTGCAATGTGCTTAAGCTAATTGAAAATTTTAGTTTGAGTAGAATCTTTTAATCCTAGAAACAACTTTATTCATGAATAATTGTAATAGAGTTATAAGACTTATTGTAATGGGTGCATTTTCCATTGAAACCAACACCTTATTTATGTACATAGACACACTTTATATGAATGTCACTTACCATGGAAAAATGTTTGATGCTTGGAATATGCTTGTTCTCTTAAATGTTGTATCTGGCAAATAAAATCTAAGGTCATAGAAGAGGTTGGAGGACCCACAAGAGGATGGAAGATCATTCCCATCTTGAGTTAGCTTCTTGTTAAAAAACTAGGAACACTGCTTGAGAGATCCTATTTTCCCCTTTTGGATCAAGGGGGTATTTTTGTACTTGTGAATATTATGTTTGTTCCTATTTAGAGGTAGTGTTGTGTACTTGTGGATAATGTGTTTGTCTTTGTACATATGTCAAGTGGTGTGCTTATGAATAATATGTGTTCCTATTCACATTTGTTCTAAGTTCATTGTTTGTTTATAGTGTGTGTGTTTGTCCCAATCTAATACCAAAGTTCCTACCTATGTTCAAACTAATGTAATAGGGGGAGGGGGGGCGCAAGAAATGTCAGAAATATTACATCATAGTTAGTATGCTAGTTGTTAGTATTAGATCACATTGTTAGTAAGTTATGCTAGTAATAATTGGTATGTGATTAAGTATTTAAAAGTATATGTTAGTTTGGGTAGTTTCAAACAAGAATGAGAGGCTTATTAAATCTCTTAGATGTAATGTTCAAATTATCCACAATAATATAATATTCTTATTGTGTGTTTGTATAATAGTCAATATATGGTACTTCATTTTCTCTACAATGCTTATGCTCTTTGATTTTTCAATAACATGCACATTAAAGTGGGGGGCAAAACATAATGGTGAAATTTGTATACCCATGTTACTTCGATTTAGTTTTGTGCCTATCTTGGTGGAATGTCCTAAATGCAATAACATATTAACAAGTGACATGCTCTTGTGCTAAGTTTGGCTAATGCCCCAATCCCTATCAATCTCTATGTCTTCTCATTTACACTTATTCTTATACATTTGTCATTTACCACTTTTTATTGCATACTTATTTGCACTTACTTCCATACATTCACTCCATGCATCAAAATTGCCATTTTTAGCCCCATGGTTTATTTTCAAGCAACCCGGGATTAATTAGGTTCAATTCTGAAGGATGCAAGAATGAACCCAAACTCAAATATTTAACTAAAAATTTTAACTTTCCCACTCCTTTCTACTAGCCACAACACTTGTTTGTGCAAAATGTTTCTATGTCATGGTATTTAAGGACATTCAACATGACACTTAATTCTATATGAAAGAATATGGTAGACTTTGGGAATAAAAGAACATCTAGAGCACACTTCAATTTTCTGAAGGGACAAAGAATTGCATCTACATATAGGCCACCTACACGCTTGTGTATGTTTTCTTCAAATCTTTTCTTTGAGTTGTAAATCCGATTGATCTAGGGGCTTGACCTAAGATAACTTAAACCTAGCAATCTAGTAGAATCTTTTAAGATGTTTATAAACATTGTGGTTCTTATAAGCACATTAGACATCAGAGATCAGGGTGGACATGTCTTTAGAAGTTTGCACTTTATCACTTCATATCTATATATTAGAGTTCAAATATGTGGTGCTTAAAAGTGAAGCTCAAGACTTTTAGTATGCGTTTAGATTTCAAGACATTTATGAAATTGTAACTATTATTATTTTTTAAAAACAACAGATCAATTTCATCGTAGAATTTTTTTTTAAAGAGGGGTAAAAATTTATTAATAAAGAAACAACTAATACATAACTAGGAGAGCAACAACCCACCGAATCAACAATAGGCTAGAACTAAACCACAGAACCACAGTCCAACCAGACCAAAACTAGGGAACCATCCTTAATCCCCAAACTCCAAACATGGATCATAGCTACCCATCAGTATCCTCAAAGATCAACCTTTCCAAATTTTGAACATAGTCTTGGGAAAAAAGTGTTGATAACTGAGAGGGGGAGTGAATCAGTTATCCTAAATTTGCTTCCAATTCAAACACTTAAATCCACTTTGTTATTTAATAGCATAGCAATTAATCATTTATGAAAGCATAAAGCATAAACACCAGAGCAAATACACATCAACACATGAGACACCAATATTTTTACGTGGAAAACCTGGTCAAGGGAAAAACCACGGGGTGATTAACCCAAGAATTATTCTCTGTTAGAAGAATTAAAAAAATAGATGGCACGTGCCAATTAGGGCTCACTGCCTGAGCTCACTGCTCACAAGAGGCACACTGCCTACAAGAGACACACTGTCTACAAAGTAACAAGTATCACAAACTTGAACTGGAGATTGACATCTTTACCATGCCTAGATCAATTCCATTTAAGCCCGAAGACCTCTGCTCTACCTTTCGCTCTTTCGCTATACCACACTCATCCGCTCCAAGACACACTACAAAATAAATTCACAATCCCTTATTTATACAAGGCATCGACTTAGGAACAATCATCTAAGTCGGCAAACACCTATAAGATCATTTGCAAGACATGTAATACATCCAGTCGGCCTGTCTTAGGAAGAACACAAATATCCATGGTTATTCTTCAAATGCAAACTCAAACTTCAATGTGGACTGCTAATAAGAATTGTGCACAATCCAAAGATCACCAAAACCTTTCCTGAGTCATCAAGAGCATCTGCACTTTTTCATCTTACTGGAATTCTTCTCTTCTTCATCCGAAACTTCAAGAACACAGTCTGTCATCACTATCATAATGAAAAGGTGCTTCCGGACCTCCAAACCATGAACAAATCTAGTCGTCACTTCACACAGACTTATTCAACACTCCCTCCAATCTGTAGAATGAGATAATGCAATTCCGGATCTCACCGGACCAATCTGTGACACTCTGTCACCACTGAACATCTGTTGGAACCGGTTCTACTAGAGTGACCATAACTTCTTCATATCTTCATGCGGACCTCTGAAATCTTGACTGGAGCATCTCAAGACTCAAATCTGAAAACCCTTTAAACCGTATCCTCTGATCTTCATCTTATCTTGGACTTTTACCTTAATGTCATCATTGTTCTTCACTGTTCCTAATTGAGGCTAATTTTCTCAATATTCTCAGCACACAGCTCATCCAATCCTTCTCATTAATGCAATATGAGTATGTTGACATCAATGACAACACTGGTTATCCTCATACTTGCAACAATCTCCCCCTTTGTCATTGATGGCAACATATGATGTGAAAAACCATCAAGACAAGAACTTCTCCTTTCTGTCACAACTCCCCCTATCAGCAACAACTCCTCATATGTCTTCTCTTTCTTTACTGCTCCCCCTTTGATCAACAACTACTTATTTTTCACATGTCTTCTCTCCCCTTATGACATCAATGGTAAAGGGCTCATACTTGCAATTTTAGCATATCAGAATCATACCAACTGCTCCCCCTGAGTAGCAGCTCCCCATCACCAATCTGGATCACAAGATATGACTGTGATATCCACTAGACTGATGCACATCAGTGCATCCTAGTTCATCACCGGAGGGGTAATGACCCCTAACTTCTCCCTGAGATACTCAAAAGAGTCCTTGGGAAGAGGTTTAGTAAAAATATCTGCAATCTGATCCTTTGAGGGCACATACTCCAATCTAACTTCATCCTTGTTCACTTGCTCTCTCAGAAAGTGAAACTTGATAGATATGTGCTTGGTCTTAGAATGCAACACTGGATTCTTAGAAATATTTATTGCACTTGAATTATCAAAGAAAATTGTGATAGGCTCCTCATATTCTACTTTAATGTCTCTTAGCATCTGCTTCATCTATAAGATTTGAGTACAACTACCTGCTACTACAATTTATTCTGTTTCAGTTGTAGACAGAGATATTGCCTCTTATTTCTTTCTTAGCCAAGAAACCAATCTTTTTCCCAAAAAGAATGCTCCACCACTAGTACTCTTCCGGTCATCCACATCTCCTGCCCAATCTGCATCTGTATATGCATGAAGAGAGAAATCATGATCTCTAGAATACCATAGACCATACTCAACTGTCCCCTTTAGATATCTAAAAATCCTCTTGATTGCCATAGCATGAGATTCTCTAAGATCATCTTGGAATCTAGCAACAAGACCAACAACCTGCATAATATCTGGTCTAGTTTGAGTGAGATACAACAGTCCTCCAATCATTGACCTATATTTTGTCTGATCCACCTTGGGAGAGTCATCATCTTTGCTCAACTTGCATCCGGTGGCCATTGGAGTGTTCATTGGCTTTGAGTATTCCATCCCAAATTTTCTCAACAATTCTTTCATATATTTTGACTGAGAGATAAAGATTCCTTTCTTTGTTAAAGTAATTTGTAGACCAAAAAAAAAATTCATTTCTCCAAGCATTGACATCTCAAACTCACTTTTCATTTGACTTGCAAAAGTTTTACACATACTATCTCTTCCTCCAAAAATGATATCATCAACAAATACTTCAATAATTAATATATTTTCATGATCAATTTTGAAATACAAATTACTGTCAGCCATACCTTTATTGAAACCAATCTTTAAGAGATGCTTGTCCAATCTTTCATACCAGGCTCTTGGGGCTTGCTTCAATCCATACAGTGCCTTTTTTAATTTACAGACCATGTCACTATGATCAGACAATTGAAATCCATCCGGTTGCTCAATATACACTTCTTCTTCCAAATTTCCATTTAGGAAGGCAGATTTGACATCCATCTGATACACCTTAAAATCCTTGAAGGCAGCAAATGCAAGAAACAATCTAACTGCTTCAATTCTTGCCACCAGAGCAAAAGTTTCTTCAAAATCAACTCCTTCTATTTGAGAGTAACCTTTGCAAACTAATCTGGCCTTGTTTCTGATTACTTCACCGGCTTCATTCAATTTGTTCCAGAAGACCCATTTGGTTCCAATCACATTTTTGTTTCTTGGTCTGGGAATAAGATCCCAAGTGTGATTCTTCTCAATTTGCATTAGTTCTTCCTCCATTGCCTTAGTCCAGTTTTCACCATTGCAGGCTTCATTTACTGTCTTAGGTTCAATCTTTGAAATTAGACAATACTCATCTAAATTTTGAGCAATTCTCCTCCTTGTTTGTACCCCTTTGCTTTTGTCACCTATGATCTGATCTTCAGAGTGGTTTAGAGTTACATACCTTGGAACTTTGGGAGTTTCTTGCACTACTGTTTCTTGATCAGGCTCATTCAGACCAACCTCTTCTTCCTGATTTACTGGATCATTCTGAATCTGACTTTCAAAGGAGGATTGAGCTCCTTGAACCAGAGAACCATTCTGATCATCTTCATCATATTCATAAAATCTTGAGGGCTTCTCAATTCCTTCATCAACCTTCAAATTTGTACTTTCTATCATCTTCCTCAGGCTCTTATTGTAACACCGGTATGCTTTGCTTTGAGTGGAGTAACCCAAGAAAATTCCTTCATTACTTCTAGAGGATCAAACTTTCCTAGATCTTCATCTCTTTTAATGTAACATTTGCTACCAAATACTCTGAAATATCTCACAGGAGTGATACCAAACCAAAGTTCATAAGGAGTCTTACCGGTATTGCTTCTGATTTGAACTCGATTGAGAGTATAGACTACAGTGCTGACAGCTTCTCTCCAAAACATCTGGGGAACATTTGCTTCCATCATCATTGTCCTGGATGCTTCCTGGATGGTCTGGTTCTTTCTCTCTACTACTCCATTTTGCTGTGGAGTCCTAGGAGCAGATAATTGTCTCTTTATACCATGCTTCTCATAAAAGTCTATGAATTCACCGGATGTGAATTTACCACCTCTATCAGACCTCAGACATTTTAGTTTCAGTCCAGTTTAATTTTCTACCATAGCCTTGAAGATTTTGAACTTCTCAAAAGCTTTTGATTTCTCTTTCAGAAAGGTAACCCACATCATCTGGGAATGGTCATCAATCAGTAACATGAAATATTTATCACCTTGCATACTCTTGATTCTTGTCGGACCACATAGATCAGTATGAATTAATTCCAATAATCCGGTAGAGAACTGATCCTTGCTTTTGAATGAGACTCTGCTCTGTTTACCCAGCTGACATTCTTTGCACAAACTATTTGTAGGTTTCACCAATTTTGGAAGATCTCTTACAGCCTGAGTATTGCTTATCTTGATGATGTTATCAAAATTTACATGACACATCATTCTATGCCATAGCCAACTCTGATCAACTTGAACAAATAGACAACTTTTATTAGAACCAACTAGATGGAAGATATTACCTTTTGTTTGAGTACCAGATGCAATCTCAGTTCTGGAGCTTTCAAAGATCCTGCATCTTCCATTCTTGAACCGGAGATCATAACCTTTGTCTACCAACTGTCCAACATTGAGAAGATTGTGCTTCAATCCTTCAACATATAGTACATTACCAGTTTTGCTCTTTCCATCCAAAGAAATAGTTCCCCTACCTCTGATTCTACCAGCAGAATTATCACCAAACTTTACCATTCCTCCTTCATACCTTTCCAAGTCTAGGAACTTGTTTTTGTCACCTGTCATATGGTGAGAGCATCCACTGTCAATAACCCAATCATCCTTTTCTTCAACTTGGGCAGCCAAAGCTCTTTCTACAACCTTATGATTGACAGATTCAGAGGATATTGGATCTTCTTCCTTGATGGCAATAAACACCCATTCATTTCTAGATTTGTTTCCTATTTCTGATTCATCATATGTTACTCCTTCATTATCATCTTCTTCATGAACATAATAACAAATCTTTTGGAACCTTTGTCTGTTAGAATTTGACCTTGCAGATCTTTCCAGACATCTTGAAGCAAAATGACCAATCTTATTGTAGTTGAAGCACTTAAAGGGTAATTTTCCTTCATACTTACCAGATCCTCTTGGCAGTCTCTTTGCAATGAGGGCTTCAAGTTGAGCTGTTTCTACTTCTTCCTTGTCCATGTCTCTTCTTGCTTGGTCATACCATGACAGCTTCCTTGAAGAGTTTTCTCCCAGATCAAATCTTTGTTTACCTTTCACTAAGGCATTGGCTTTGAATGCAGATTCAGTTTTGGGGGGATCATCTCCAAACTCGGTCATTTCAAATGCAGCCAGTTTGCCAGCCAATTGGTCTCTTGTGACAGTTGTATGGGCTCTGAATTCATCAATGGCAGCAACCTTGATTTTGTAGACAGCAGGAAGGGATCTGAGAATTTTGCCAACAATCTCATTTTCATCCAAAACTCCACCAGCATTCCTAATTCCACACATCAACTCATTTACTCTTGGCATAAAGGTGGTAATATTTTCATCATCTCTCATCTTTAGTCTTTCAAATTTCCCTTTGAGGCTCTGCAACCTTGCACTCTTAACATACTCATCTCCTTCATGTAGAAGTTCTAATTTAATCTAGATCTCATAGGCAGTTGGTAGGTCAATAACATTTGAGAGCTCTAAGTCAGTTAATGCACTTAGAAGAGCCTCTTTGGTCCGCAGATTATTTTCAGCATCTGTGATTTCATTCAAAGTTGTCGGACCACCCTGTGGAGGTACATATGCTTTTGTGACCATGGACAAGTACGCCTTTCCCATACACTCCAAGTGACATTTCATGCGACCTTTCCAAAGAGAGAAGTTGGTTCCATCAAACTTCGGACTATCCTTCTTGTATGATGACATCCTAGATCTCCTCAAGCAGTTAAGCTCCTTTTAGAGGAACTTGGTGCTGATACTAATTGTTGATAACTGAGAGGGGGGGTGAATCAGTTATCCTAAATTTGCTTCCAATTCAAACACTTAAATCCACTTTGTTATTGAATAGCATAGCAATTAATCATTCATGAAAGCATAAAGCATAAACACCAGAGCAGATACACATCAACACATGAGACACCAAGATTTTGACATGGAAAACCCGGTCAAGGCAAAAACCACGGGGTGATTAACCCAAGAATTATTCTCTGTTAGAAGAATAAGAAAAATAGATGGCACATGCCAATTAGGGCCCACTACCCGAGCTCACTGCTCACAAGAGGCACACTACCTACAAGAGGCACACTGTCTACAAAGTAACAAGTATCACAAACTTGAACTAGAGATTGACATCTTTACCATGCCTGGATCAGTTCCATTTAAGCCCAAAGACCTCTGCTCTGCCTTTCACTCTTTCGCTATACCACACTCATCCACTCCAAGACACACTACAAAATGAATTCACAATCCCTTATTTATACAAGGCATCAACTTAGGAACAATCATCTAAGTCGGCAAACACCTATAAGATCATTCGCAAGACATGTAATACATCTAGTCAGCCTGTCTTAGGAAGAACACCAATATCCGTGGTTATTCTTCAAATGCAAACTCAAACTTCAATGCGAACCACCAATAAGAATTGTGCATGATCCAAAGATCACCAAAACCTTTCCTGAGTCATCAAGAGCATCCGCACTTTTTCATCTTACTAGAATTCTTCTCTTCTTCATCCGGAACTTCAAGAACACAATCTATCATCACTGTCATAATGAAAAGGTGCTTTCAGACCTCCAAACCATGAACAAATCTAGTTTTCACTTCACACGGACTTATTCAACACTCCCTCCAATCCGCAGAATGAGATAATGCAATTCTGGATCTCACCGAACCAATATGTGACACTCTGTCACCACTGAACATCTGTCGGAACCGGTTCTACTAGAGTGACCATAACTTCTTCATATCTTCATGCGGACCTCTGAAATCATGACTGGAGCATCTCAAGATTCATATATGAAAACCCTTTAAATCGCATCCTCTGATCTTCATCTTATCTTGGACTTTTACCTTAATGTCATCACTGTTCTTCACTATTCTTGATTGAGGTTAATTTTCTCAATATCCTCAACACACAGCTCATCCAATCCTTCTCATTAATGCAATATGAGTATGTTGACATCAATGACAACACTGGTTATCCTGATACTTGCAACAAAAAGGTCCCAATCACTAACATTCCATTGCCCTACCTATTCCAAAGCCCACTTTACCAAGCAATCAACCACATTGTTCCACTCCCTAGGGATGTGGACAAAGGAAACAAAATCCATCGAGTGACTCAACCAGAGAATCTGTCTAACCACTAAATCTAACTACCAATGCACGCCTTCCACAATTTGCTCATTTGACATGTTAATCACAATCTGAGAGTCAAACTCACAGATAACCCTACGCCAACCTAAAGTACACCCTCTCTCCATGGCATAGAGAATAGCTAGGGCCTCCATAAAATTATTTATTTGATGCCCCTTATAAATAGAGAAGAAAAAAGGACAACACTAGAGCTATCCCTCCCTAATCCTCCAATCCTAGCATGCCTAGGGTTCCCCTTGGACGAGCCATTTGTATTAATCTTAAAAACTCCTAGAGGTGGGGGAGACTATCTTCCTTCCCTCTAGATATTAATCTTGGAGTGGCCCCTTTTCCTGGCCTAGGAAGGGCATAAGTTGTTGTCAACTAAACTCATATTATGAGCCACCTACAACTCCCCAATATCCAACTTAGTAGAAAGATCACACTTAGCTGCTAAGGTCTCCTAAAGCATGCTAGGAATCCTTTGCCACATTTGTTGAACCACCAACTTCCTCCCCTAAAAAATTCTTTGATTCCTAAATCTGCCACAAAATAAAAGAGGGACCAATATTCTAAGTCACCTAGAGAAAAGAAGCCTTAGTTGGGGGTCTTCCCAAGCTTCTCCAAAATTCCACCAAAGAAGAAGCATGGACACAAGCCTGCCTCCAAGCCCCCCACCAAAGATGTCAAATCTCTCTAGCCAAGGAACATTGAAAAAACAAATGAGAAAGACACTCCTCGCTTTTATTATAGAGGAATCAAATAGGACCCTAAAAACCCCTCTTTTACAGGTTATCCCAAGTGAGGCATTGATTACAAGAAACCAACTAAAGGAAAAAGTTACATTTGGGCCATGCAAACTTATTTCACACAAACTTCCACCAAGGGGAGTCAATTTCCCCAAACTTCTACTTGTCCAAATCCTGATATCTAGAAGCAACAGAAACGCACCTTTCAGATTAGGGCTCCAGGCAAGAGAATCACGCTCTCTCAGAGCATTGCAAACTATGCTAGCAAGGATCCTAGCCAACTCCTCTGGATCTTCAAGCAACCCCCGGTGGCCACTTATAATAAATTTTTCATTGAAACCAACACCTTATTTATGTACATAGACACACTTTATATGCATGTCACTTACCATGGAAAAATGTTTGATGCTTGGAATATGCTTGTTCTCTTAAATGTTGTATCTGGCAAATAAAATATAAGGTCATAGAAGAGGTTGGAGGACCCACAAGAGGATGGAAGATCATTCCCATCTTGAGTTAGCTTCTTGTTAAAAAACTAGGAACACTGCTTGAGAGATCTTATTTTCCCCTTTTGGATCAAGGGGGTTTTTTTGTACTTGTGAATATTATGTTTGTTCCTATTTAGAGGTAGTATTGTGTACTTGTGGATAATGTGTTTGTCTTTGTACATATGTCAAGTGGTGTTCTTATGAATAATATGTGTTCCTATTCACATTTGTTTTGAGTTCATTGTTTGTTTATAGTGTGTGTGTTTGTCAATCTAATACCAAAGTTCCTACCTATGTTCAAACTAATGTAATAGGGGGAGGGGGAGGGCAGGAAATGTCAGAAATATTACATCATAGTTAGTATGCTAGTTGTTAGTATTAGATCACATTGTTAGTAAGTTACGCTAGTAATAATTGTTATGTGATTAAGTATTTAAAAGTATATGTTAGTTTGGGTAGTTCCAAACAAGAATGAGAGGCTTATTAAATCTCTTATATGTAATGTTCAAATTATCCACAATAATATAATATTCTTATTGTGTGTTTGTATAATAGTAAATATATGGTACTTCATTTTCTCTACAATGCTTGTGGTCTTTGATTTTTCAATAACATACACATTAAAGTGGGGGGCAAAACATAATGGTGAAATTTGTATACCCATGTTACTTCGATTTAGTTTTGTGCCTATCTTGGTGGAATGTCCTAAATGCAATAACATATTAACAAGTGACATGCTCTTGTGCTAAGTTTGGCTAATGCCCCAATCCCTATCAATCTCTATGTCTTCTTATTTACACTCATTCATATACAACTTTTTATTGCATACTTATTTGCACTTACTTCCATACATTCACTCCATGCATCAAAATTGCCATTTTTAGCCCCATGGTTTATTTTCAAGCAACCCGGGATTAATTAGGTTCAATTCTGAAGGATGCAAGAATGAACCCAAACTCAAATGTTTAACTAAAAATTTTAACTTTCCCACTCCTTTCTAGTAGCCACAACACTCGTTTGTGCAAAATGTTTCTATGTCATGGTATTTAAGTACATTCAACATGACACTTAATTCTATACGAAAGAATATGGTAGACTTTGGGAATAAAAGAACATCTAGAGCACACTTCAATTTTCTGAAGGGACAAAGAATTGCATCTACATATAGGCCACCTACACGCTTGTGTATGTTTTCTTCAAATCTTTTCTTTGAGTTGTAAATCCGATTGATCTAGGGGCTTGACCTAAGATAACTTAAACCTAGCAATCTAGTAGAATCTTTTAAGATGTTTATAAACATTGTGGTTCTTATAAGCACATTAGACATCAGAGATCAGGGTGGACATGTCTTTAGAAGTTTGCACTTTATCACTTCATATCTATATATTAGAGTTCAAATATGTGGTGCTTAAAAGTGAAGCTCAAGACTTTTAGTATGCGTTTAGATTTCAAGACATTTATGAAATTGTAACTATTATTATTTTTTAAAAACAATAGATCAATTTCATCATAGAATTTTTTTTAAAGAGGGGTAAAAATTTATTAATAAAGAAACAACCAATACATAACCAGGAGAGCAACAACCCACCGAATCAACAATAGGCTAGAACTAAACCACAGAACCACAGTCCAACCAGACCAAAACTAGGGAACCATCCCTAATCCCCAAACCCCAAACATGGATCATAGCTACCCATCAGTATCCTCAAAGATCAACCTTTCCAAATTTTGAACATAGTCTTGGGAAAAAAAGGTCTCAATCACTAACATTCCATTGCCCTACCTATTCCAAAGCCCACTTTACCAAGCAATCAACCACATTGTTCCACTCCCTAGGGATGTGGACAAAGGAAACAAAATCCATCGAGTGACTCAACCAGAGAATCTGTCTAACCACTAAATCTAACTACCAATGCACGCCTTCCACAATTTGCTCATTTGACGTGTTAATCACAATCTGAGAGTCAAACTCACAGATAACCCTACGCCAACCTAAAGTACACCCTCTCTCCATGGCATAGAGAATAGCTAGGGCCTCCATAAAATTGTTTATTTGATGCCCCTTATAAATAGAGAAGAAAAAAGGACAACACTAGAGCTATCCCTCCCGAATCCCCCAATCCCAGCATGCCTAGGGTTCCCCATGGACGATCCATTTGTATTAATCTTAAAAACTCCTGGAGGTGGGGGAGACTATCTTCCTTCCCTCTGGATATTAATCTTGGAGTGGCCCCTTTTCCTGGACTAGGAAGGGCATAAGTTGTTGTCAACTAAACTCATATTATGAGCCACCTACAACTCCCCAATATCCAACTTAGTAGAAAGATCACACTTAGCTGCTAAGGTCTCCTAAAGCATGCTAGGAATCCTTTGCCACATTTGTTGAACCACCAACTTCCTCCCCTAAAAAATTCTTTGATTCCTAAATCTGCCACAAAATAAAAGAGGGACCAATATTCCAAGTCACCTAGACAAAAGAAGCCTTAGTTGGGGGTCTTCCCAAGCTTCTCCAAAATTCCACCAAAGAAGAAGCATGGACACAAGCCTGCCTCCAAGCCCCCCACCAAAGACGTCAAATCTCTCTAGCCAAGGAACATTGAAAAAACAAATGAGAAAGACACTCCTCGCTATTATTATAGAGGAATCCAATAGGTCCCTAAAAACCCCTCTTTTACAGGTTATCCCAAGTGAGGCATTGATTACAAGAAACCAACTAAAGGAAAAAGTTACATTTGGGCCATGCAAACTTATTCCACACAAACTTCCACCAAGGGGAGTCAATTTCCCCAAACTTCGACTTGTCCAAATTCTGATATCTAGAAGCAACAGAAACACACCTTTCAAATTAGGGCTCCAGGCAAGAGAATCATGCTCTCTTAGAGCACTGCAAACTATGCTAGCAAGGATCCTAGCCAACTCCTCTGGATCTTCAAGCAACCCCCTGGTGGCGACTTATAATAAATTTTCTACCTGCAAACCTCCACCTAACCCAAAAGTTGAACCAATTTGAAATGTTCCACACGACACCATCCCGTATCAAAAAAGATGTTGTACAGGGGTTGCAAGTGTGGAAACACAGACAAGATAGGTGGTTGACCATCCCAAGAATCATACCAGAACATAGCCTTGGAACCCCTGTTACAAATCCAAAACAATCCCTACTTAATTAAATTGGCACCCCTTTTAAGAGTGCCTTGTATCATGGATCCTTTACTTAGAACATCCGCATTTTCCACTCCCCCCAAGTACTTATAATTAAGAATCTTAGCCCAATCCTGGTCCTAACAAGTGCACCACATCCAATACAACTTGGCGGCCAAGGCCTGACTAGTAAGACTAGCCTGCCTAAGTCCAAGTCCCTCCTCTTGTTTTGGCCTACAATTGGAGTCCCAATTAACCAAGCTCCACTTCAAAGATTCCAAATTACCAGCCCATAGGAATTATCTAGAAAGAGCATCAAATTCATTAATGAAGCTTGAGGGAGCTCCCTGAACAAAGCACCTATAAATGGGGAGAGCTTGAATCACATATTTTAATAGCCACTTGCCCAGCTAAGGACAACCATTTGCAAGTCCAATGACTAACCCACTTACGAAACTTGTCTAGAATATCCTGCCAAAATCCCCTAGACAAGGTGCCCACCTATATGGGGATACCAAGATAAACAAGAGGAAGGGTCCCAATCTAAAATCTGAGAATCCCTATGATCTTGTTCTGAATAAGACGAGGAGTATTAAAAAGAAGATAGAGGGCTTGTCTTCATTAATCCTTTGTCTTGAAGCAACCAAATAAATATCTAAAACCTTTCTAAAGTTAATCGCCTCGTTGACTTTAGCTAAACCCATCAAAGTAGTGTCATCCACAAATTGCAAGTGAGAGTGAGGAGGTAAGTCGTTGCCCCAACTCCAACCTTGGATCAAGCCCTATCCCACATGTGATTTTATGAGTCTTCCCAATCGTTTAGTTAAAAGGATAAACAAATACAGTGACAGAGGGTCCCCTTGCTGAACACCCCTAGAAGCATCAAACAACTCAGTAGGATCACTGTTAATAAGAATAGAGAAAGAAGTTGAAGTAACACAACTCATAACCCAATCAACCCAATCAATACCAAAACCAAACGATTATAGAACCTTATGAAGGAAAGCCCATTTGATATAGTCATAAACTTTGGCCATATCCAACTTAATGAACATCACTTTCTCCCTAGACAACACCATGGAGTGAATAGCCTCAGTTGCCACAACAACACCATCAAGAATTTGCCTACCTGCAACAAATCCATCTTGCTCTTTTGAGATCATCCCGTTGAGCTAGCCATGGTTTAAGTCATGCAACAATCAGCTTTGTGATGATTTTATAAACAACATTATATAGAGCTATTGGCCTAAACAGATTAGTGAATTAGCTCCTTCAGTCTTAGGGATATGAACTAGGAATGTAGCATTCAAGGCTTTCAACATTTTTTTGTTCATTTGCGACTCCTTGACAACCTCCAAAAGATCACATTTGATGATCTCCCAAAATTCCTGAAAGAATTCAACTAGGAAGCCATCTGACCCAGGGGTCTTCCCTCTCTTCAACTAAAAGACAATCTTCTCCAATTCAACCATGGAGATGGGACTAGAGATAGCCTCATTCATCTCATTAGTCACCAAAGAAGGAATACAATCTAGTACTTTATTTTCCGCATCAACTGCTAAGGGGGAATACTTTGCAAACAAAGCAGAGAAGAACCAAGAAGCCTTTGCCAAAATCTCCCGACCAGAGGAAAGTTGAACACTTGAGAGGTCACCAAGGAACTAATTCTATTCCCATGTCTTCTGTCCTTAACAGGGTTATGAAAAAATAATTATTTCTATCACCTTCCTAGAGCCAATCAATCCTTGACTTTTACTTTCAAAAAAATTCTTCGCGCAATTGCCATTCCACCAACTCCTTCAAAGCTTTTGTTGTATCCCTAAGATTCCCCATAGTTAGGCCAAAGTCCCTAATCTGACGAGTAATGAGATCCAGCTGGGATTGAGCATTTGCCTTTGCCAAAAAGATGTTACCAAAATATTGCATGTTCCACTTCTTAAGCTGGAACTTCACATACTACAATCTCTTAACAAAGGAGTACATAGTCGTACCATAAGCTGACTTTCCTTTACTCCACCAATCAATCATCAACTCCTGAAGGGAAGGATATTTGAGCCACATAAGCGTAAACTTCAAAGAAGGATTCTTAGTAGTTCCAAATAAAGAGGTTGCAAATTTAATAGGCCAATGGTTCAAACCCCACCAATCTAGGATCTCAGAAGTCGTAGCCCAGCTGCTGCCAATCCAAAAGCTAGAAATAAAAAACCTATCCAGTCTTTCAAATACAATTCTCTCCACATCTTTTGTTACTCCAAGTAAACAAGCCATTGGAAGGCTTTATGTCCACTAGGTTTAGGTGAAGAATATTCTCTCTAAATAGAGTGGAAGAGGGTTCTAACCTGTCCAAACTCCCCTTCTTCTCATCTAGACTAACAATAACATTAAAATCTCCTGCCATAATCCAAGGTAAAAAAGGAACTAAGGAATGAACATAACAAATATGAGACCAAAGAGAAGATTTTCCCTGAGCATCCACTGGGGAATACACATTGGTGAAAAAAATAACTTCTCCATACTCATAACTAGTCGCAACCACCAAAATAGAGAATCTACTAGAGAGCCACCAAATAGGAGAAACCTTGCATGAGTCCCATAAGAAAGCATCACCACTCGCACTGCCCTGGGCCCCGATACACTGACACTAACCTCTACCCCATAATCTAGAAGCTATGTTGGACATACCTTCCACAGACAACTTCGACTCCTAAATGAAGACCATATTAGGCAAGTGAACTCGAATCAAATCACAAACAACCTTTTGTCTAGGAATGTTGTTCAACCCCCGTGTATTCCAAGACATCACAATCATCTGTGAGAAGCAAAGAAATGGGAATCAATGGTTTTCACTGACCCTGATTCCACTAAATTCTCACGGGTAAGTGCAAGAAGATGGGGGGCCAAAAAGTGGCCAAATTATTTTCAGAAAAAAAAATTCATAACGCGAGCGCGTTATGGCTTGGTAATGACAAGCCTTAGGCTCATCATTACCAAGCCATAACGCGCTCACGTTATGACTTATTATAAATAAATAAAAAAGCAATCTAATTTCATTTCTTTCTGTTTTCTCCTTTGCCCACGGCTTCCAAACCCTCAAAAGCGCGCTCGTGTTTTGCAAAACACCAATCAACACAAAAAGCTTATCAATTCCTCGCCAAAATGCTGCCATGACGTCGAGCATGCCAAAGAGGTGAGTTATCTTTGTTTTTTTGTTTGAATTTGTTTCTAAATAGGTAGGTTTTTGTTGATTTTTGATGTATATTTCATTATTTATCAGGAAATGTTAATGCACCTCCTCCTCCTCCTCCTCCTCAAAATCCACAAAATCCTGAGGAGGAAATACCTACAGAACAACAACCTCCTCCATTCATTCGTCGACATGCCCTTGGAACACAAGATAATATAATGGGGCAATTGAAAACAACAAAAAGGAAATTGAAGATATAATTGCAAGGTTGAAAGATCCTTCCACTTCAACCTTGCATAGGTCCACGCTTGCCAAATCTCTTGAGTCTATGTTATCAAATGTAGATTCAATTAGCAAGAAAATAACTAGTTGGATGGATAAAAAGAGAGAGTTTAGAGATTACTATGCAGACAAGTTGTCATACCAAGATGTCAAAAAATTACAAATTATAAAATTAGACTTGTGTTCAATTTTCACAAACCCACAAACAAATCAACCTCCACCCATTACATGCAAGAGGTTCCCTATCCATTGGTGCAACAACTAAGCGATAAAGGACAATTTCGGGCAGAGGTGGTGGATGGTTTTTGACCATCCTCCATGCAATAATAATGAGGTCCCGCAATACTTTTTGGGGAAACTCTACTACGAGTTTGTCCTCAATAAAGTGCCAAACTATTTTGATATGCGGGACTTCCAGGGTAGAGGTGGGGGGTCAGCACAAGATAGACTAGGGGCACGTCTTGACCCACAACAGGTAGTGAGACAAGTAATCAGCAGACTAGCCCACAAGCATGTTTCTATCCCTTCCATTGTGAAGGAGAGTGTTGAGGTCGATACACTTCAGTCGATTAGTGCCTTGACCCAGAGCATCATAGAGCATGCCGGTCCTGCGACACAGAGTGGGTTGGGAGATAGTGCAAGGAGTAGGGTCCCACCGCATACTTGCCAGGCTTGCGGGTCAGCCTGTGGTTATGACCCCATGGACAGTCAGGACGCAGGTGCATAGGCTACATCTGCAGCTGAGCACATGGTGATGACAGATACCCTCCTGAGTGAGACTTTCGGCCTTGATACTCAGGTAAATATTAGCAAGTTTATTGAATTTAATTTATTAAATTTTATTTTTGAAATACAAGATTAACTAATTTAAAATGATGATTTTAATGAAATTTCAGGGTCATAGCGTCGATGCAGTTTTCAGTGGTTCTCCACCTGCATTTTTCACTAGATCATCTACTGTCGAGGTATGTAACTAGTAAACAATTATAAATATTACATGTGAATAGCATCGTTATATGAATGGTATTCTAATTTCTGATTTCGGATGTTGAATAGGTTAATACTGTAGATTTCATGGCAACACCTGCCAGCGGTGGTGGACTTCAAAGCTTTATGGAGGTAATAAAATAAATAGTTTAATGAATGAATTGTACTTACTAAATTTTTGTATGTGATTTGTGTGCTTTATTGTGTGTACTTCCATGTTTAGATGAACATGTGTGTATGTTAGGAGCCATGATTTGCATCACTATTATAGTTTTCATAATTGAATAATGTTGTTTTATTTCCAGATGATGCAGGCTGCGGAGACACCTCCGCATGTTCATAGGGCAATGGAGCAGGGTGTGGCCTCTGCGATTCATAGCTCCATGGCATTGACAGGGGTATGAGGCAAATTAGTAAATTTCAATTTACATTCATTGTTATAGTTGTCTATTTTTGAAAAATCAAAAGATTATTGATTTGAAGTTTAATTTCTATCTGGATGGTTTCTATAGGACATGACATCACCAGGGCCTATTCCTGCTACTGAGGCAAGCGAGGAGACAGATTATATGTTAGCAGTAAGTGATTATTTTGTTAAATGTTTCATTTTTTATAACATGTAATTTCTATATATTAATGTCTACTTTTTATTGTAACAGGTAAAGATGCAGGAAGACCTAAATAGGAGGAGTAGCCCTCGGGTTCGTAGTAGACCACCCACATGCGTGTCTCCATCCCTTAGAAGATCAAAGGCTACTCGTGATTTATTCTCTTCACCAGCCACAGGGGAATGACTTTTTATTGTGTTCCTTTGTTGTATGCCTATATGGCATTTGTGGACATATATTTTGTATTGTACATAGTTAACATTGTATGCCTATATGGCATTCTTGTAAGCCTATATGGCTATTTTGTATATATGTTATACTTATATCGACAGATATTGATGTATGCCTATATGGATATTTGGTTAATACAAATCTTTTTTATTGATGGTGTCCATACTTGCATTATAAATCCACGTTTGAATGGATATTTGTAGATGGCTACTTCAAATATTTAAAGTTCGATTGTATTACATAGGATGTTTGCATTTTCTTTGATAGGCTTGATAGGCCATGGATTAAATGATGGTGTTTGATGGAAAAATATGGTACTAGAAGACTCTAGTTCATTCTTAATAGGCTTGTGATTGATAATATCTTTGCATGATTGCACTTGATCTTGGATCATGGGCATGTTGTTAGGATTTTGATTGCATTGTGGTGTTTGATGGATAGGCATGGTACTATGTGACTTTTGGATAGGCTTGGGAGAGGTACACTAATTGAATTTGTGATTTCTAGTTTGAGATTTTTCCTCCACTAGAAGTCCTTGGAGGAAATCTAAAAAGGATGATTTGGATGTAGTGGGTTTGGATTGATGGGATAAGTTGGAATGTAAGGATTATGAGATGGAGGATTTGAATAGGATACATAGGATAAATAGTTCTCACATGCGGTTGGGATTGGAGATATGAATTGAATATGAGGACCTTGGTCTAAAGTGGTTCTTCCCTTACCAAAGGTACCATAAGGATGACCATTAGATGTGTATTTAGGATTGGCATGATAGCTAGTGCTAGTCATTTCTTGTTTGAAATATTCTTGCATGTTCATGAGTGGGAGATGAAGGTTTATGGAAAGTTTGCATGTAATGATCTCATAGTTAATGCTATTGTCATCTTGATATCATCTTGATCTACAAGACTATCATCATCATCATCATTGTCAAAGGGATTTTTTGATTGATTTGGATAAAAGATCTCATTTAAAGGATGCATGGTTTGAGGACCTATTTTGATTGTGATTTTGGGTTTTGCATGAGCCTCGCACAAGGTAATAGGCATAGGGTTTTTATCTTGCATAATAATTTTTTCAAACCAAGGGTCTATGATGGAAATGATTAAGGATGATAGAATGTTTGGATTTTGGACTTTGAGATGTTTATGGTTGTAAATGTTTATTGTTTATGTTGGATCTAGGGCATACAACTGAGAGGGGGGGGTGAATCAGTTGTATAAAACGTCTTGTTCTTTTAAACACTTGATTCTTGGTTGTTAGTTAATAGCATATCAATTAATCATCCATGAAAGCATTATACACAAACATAAGAGCAGATAAACATCAACACATTGAACACCAAGATTTTGACGTGGAAAACCCGGTTAAGGGAAAAACCACGGGGTGATTAACCCAAGAATTATTCTCTGTTAGAAGAATAAGAAAAAGAATGGCACTTGCCAATTAGGGCTCACTGCCCGAGCACACTGCTCACAAAGAGGCCCACTGCCTACAAGGAGACACACTGTCTACAAAGTGATAAGAATCACAGTCTTGAACTGGAGAATGACATCTCTACCATGTCCGGATCAGTTTCATTTAAGCCCAAAAACTTCTGCTCTGCCTTTCGCACTTCTCTTCACTATGCCACACTTATCCACACAAAACCACCACTTTGAAATGAACTCACAAACCGTTATTTATACAAGACATCGACTTAGGAACAAACATCTAAGTCGGCAAACAACCATAAGAGTATCCACAAGATGAATAACACATCCGGTCGGCCACCACAAGAACATTCGCAGGATGAACAACTCATCCGGTCGGCTAAACAGAGCAAGAACTTCATCCGGAAGAATAACTTCAATTCCGGGCTCTACTATCAATGCGGATCAACAACACAACCTCAACATGATCCAGAAAACTTCACAAGCCTTCCTGAATGACCGAATACATCCGCACGTCCTTTACTTGCTGGAATCTCTTGTCTTCCTCATCCGGAACTTCAAGAACACAGTCTGTCGCCACTGTAGAAGGTACTTCCGGACCTTCAAATCATACATTATCAATGCGGACCAACAACACAACCTCAACATGATCCAAGAACCTTCACAAGCCTGCCTGAATGACCAGGTACGTCCACATTTCCTTTGCTTACTGAAATCTCTTATCCTCCTTATCCGAAACTTCAAGAACACAGTTTGTCGCCACTGTCATAATGCAAGAGGTACTTCCAGACCTCCAAATCATACACAGCTCGAGATGGCACATCACAAGGACATCCCAAACACTCTTTCCAATCCGTAGATTAGGATTGTACAATTCCGGACCTCACCGGACCTTTCTGTGATCCTCTGTCACCTCTAAGCACTTGCCAGAACCGGTTCCACACAGACAGCCATAACTTCTTCAGGTCTTCATGCGGACCTCTGAAAACTTGACTGAAGCATCTCAAGACTCATATCTGCAAACCCTTTAATCCGCATCCTCCGGTTCTTATCCTATACAGTACATTTGCCTTCTTCTCATCACTGTTCTTCACTGTCCCTGACTGAGGCTAATTTTCTCAATATCCTCAGCACACGGCTCATCAAATCCTTCTTGTCAATGCAATATGAGTATGTTGACATCAATGACAACACTGGCTCACCTCATACTTGCAACAATCTCCCCCTTTGTCATTGATGGAAACATATGATGTGAAAAACCATTAAGACAAGAACTTCTCTTTTCTGTCACCGCTCCCCCTATCAACAACTTTTCACATGTCTTCTCTTCCTTTACTGCTCTCCCTTTGATCATCAACCACTTGTTTTTCACATGTCTTCTCTCCCCCTTTGACATCAATGGCAAAGGGCTCATACTTGCAATTCTAATACATCAGAATCATACCAGCTGCTCCCCCTTAGTAGCAGCTCCCCATCATCAATCCGGATCACAAGATATGACTGTGATATCCACCGAACTGATGCACATCAGTGCATCCTAGTTAATCACCGGAGGGGCCATGACCCCTAACTTCTCCCGGAGATATTCAAAAGAGTCCTTGGGAAGAGGTTTTGTAAAGATATCTGCAATCTGATCCTTGGAGGGAACATACTCCAATCTGACTTCTTCCTTGTTTACTTGTTCTCTCAAAAAGTGAAACTTGATAGATATGTGCTTAGTCTTAGAATGCAATACCGGATTCTTAGAAATATTAATTGCACTTGAATTATCACAGAAAATTGTGATAGGCTTCTCATATTCAACTTTAATGTCTCTTAGCATCTGCTTCATCCATAAAATTTGAGTGCAACTACCTGCTGCTGCAATGTATTCTGCTTCAGTTGTAGACAGAGATATTGCATCTTGTTTCTTGCTTGACCAAGAAACCAATCTCTTCCCCAAAAAGAATGCTCCACCACTAGTGCTCTTCCGGTCATCCACATCTCCTGCCCAATCTGCATCTGTGTAAGCATGAAGAGAGAAATCCGGATCTCTAGGGTACCATAGACCATACTCAACTGTTCCTTTCAAGTACCTAAAAATTCTTTTGATTGCCATAACATGAGATTCTCTAGGATCAGCCTGGAATCTTGCCACAAGACCAACAGCCTGCATTATATCTGGTCTAGTTTGAGTGAGATACAACAATCCACCAATCATTGATCTATACTTTGTCTGATCTGCCTTTGGAGAATCATCATCTTTGCTTAACTTACATCCGGTTGCCATGGGAGTGTTCATAGGCTTTGAGTCTTCCATACCAAATTTCCTTAACAATTCTTTCACATATTTGGTCTGAGAAATGAAGATCCCTTCTTTTGTTTGAGTAATTTGCAGACCCAAGAAGAAATTCATTTCACCAAGCATAGACATTTCAAACTCACTTTTCATCTGATTTGCAAAAGTTTTGCACATACTATCTCTTCCTCCAAAAATGATATCATCCACAAACACTTCAACAATCAAAATGTTATCATGATCAATTTTGAAATATAAGTTACTGTCAGCAGTACCTTTGTTGAATCCAATCTGCACAAGATGCTTATCCAACCTTTCATACCATGCTTTTGGGGCTTGCTTCAATCCATACAAAGCTTTCTTCAACTTGCAGACCATATCATCATTATCAGACAATTGAAATCCATCCGGTTGTTCAATGTAGACTTCTTCTTCCAGATCACCATTTAGGAAGGCAGACTTGACATCCATCTGATATACCTTGAAGTCTTTGAAGGCAGCATATGCAAGAAGTAATCTGACTGCTTCAATTCTTGCCACCGGAGCAAAAGTCTCTTCAAAGTCAATTCCTTCTATTTGAGAGTACCCTTTGCAGACCAATCTAGCTTTGTTTCTGATTACTTCACCAGCTTCATTTAGTTTATTCCGAAAGACCCACTTGGTTCCAATTACATTCCTGTCTCTAGGTCTGGGAACAAGATCCCAAGTATGATTTTTCTCAATTTGCATCAATTCATCTTCCATTGCTTTGGTCCAGTTTTCATCATTGCAGGCTTCATTTATTGTTTTAGGTTCAATCTTTGAAATCAGACAACATTCATCCTGATTTTGAGCAACATTCCTTCTAGTTTGTACACCTTTGCTTCTGTCACCTATGATCTGATCTTCAGAGTGGTTCAGTCTTACATACCTTGGAATTTTGGGAGTATCCTGCACTTCTGTTTCTTGATCAGGCTTATTCAAACCTATCTCTTCCTCCTGATTTACCGGATCAGGCTGACTCTATCTCACCAGAGAGGATTGAGTTCCTTGAACACTGTCTTGGTCATCTTCATCAAACTCATAAAATCTTGAAGGCTTCTCAATTCCTTCATCAACTTTTACATTGGTGCTTTCTATCATCTTCCTCAATCTCTTATTGTAACACCGGTATGCTTTGCTTTGAGTGGAGTAACCCAAGAAAATTCCTTCATCACTTCTAGCATCAAACTTTCCTAGATCTTCATCTCTTTTAATATAACACTTGCTACCAAATACTCTGAAATATTTCACAGTAGGAGTGATCCCAAACCAGAGTTCATAGGGGGTCTTACCGGTGTTGTTTATAATTTGAACTCGATTGAGAGTGTAGACTGCAGTGCTGATAGCTTCTTTCCAAAACATCTGAGGAACATTTGCTTCCAACATCATTGTCCTGGCAGCTTCCTGGATGGTCCGGTTCTTTCTCTCAACTACTCCATTCTGCTGTGGAGTCCTAGGAGCAAACAACTGTCTCCTTATACCCTGCTTCTCACAAAAGTCAATGAACTCACCAGATGTAAATTCACCACCTCTATCAGACCTTAGACACTTTAGTTTCAATCCGGTTTGATTCTCTACCATAGCTTTGAAGATTTTGAACTTCTCAAATGCTTCTGATTTTTCTTTTAGAAAGGTAACCCACATCATCCGGGAATGATCATCAATTAACAACATGAAATATCTATCACCTTGCAGACTCTTGATTCTTGTCGGACCACAGAGATCAGTATGTACTAATTCCAACAATCTGGTAGAAGACTGATCTTTGCTTTTGAAAGAGACTCTGCTTTGTTTACCTAACTGACATTCTTTGCACACACTATTTGTAGGTTTCATCAATTTTGGAAGATCTCTTACAGCCTGAGTATTGCTTATCTTGATAATGTTATCAAAATTTACATGACACATTCTTCTATGCCATAACCAACTCTGATCAATTTGAACAAACAAACAGCTTTTATTTGAACCAACCAGATGAAAGATATTACCTTTTGTCTGAGTACCAGATGCAATTTCAGTTCCGGAGCTTGTAAAGATTCTGCATTTTCCATTCTTGAACTGGAGATCATAGCCTTTGTCCACTAACTGACCAACACTGAGAAGATTGTGCTTCAATCCTTCAACATATAGTACATTACCTGTTTTGCTCTTTCCATCAAAGGAAATAGTTCCCCTACCTCTGATTCTGCCAGCAGAATTGTCACCAAACTTTACCATTCCTCCTTCATATCTTTCCAAATCTAAGAACTTATTCTTGTCACCAGTCATATGGTGAGAACATCCACTGTCAATAACCCAATCATCCTTTTCTTCCACTTGAGCAGCCAAAGCTTTTTCAACAACTTTGTGATTGACAGATTCAGAGAGTATTGAATCTTCTTCCTTGATGGCAATAAACACCCACTCATTTCCGGATTTGCTTCCTAGTTCTGATTCATCATCTGTTACTCCTTCATTGTCATCTTCTTCATGAACATAATAGCAATTCTTTTGAAACCTTTGTCTGTTAGTGTTAGACCTTGCAGATCTTTCCGGACATCTTGAAGCAAAATGACCAATCTTATTGCAGTTGAAACACTTAAAGGGTAGTTTTCCTTCATACTTACCGGATCCTCTTGGTAGTCTTTTTGCAATGAGGGCTTCAAGTTGAGCTGTTTCTGCTTCTTCTTCTTCCATGTCTCTTCTTGCTTGATCATACCATGACATCTTCCTTGATGAGTTTTCTCCCGGATCAAATCTCTGTTTGCCTTTCACATAGGTACTGGCTTTGAAAGCAGATTCAGTCTTGGGAGGATCATCTCCAAACTTGGTCATTTCAAATGCAGCTAGTTTGCCAGCCAGTTGCTCTCTTGTGACAGTTGTGTGGGCTCTGAATTCATCAATGGCAGCAACCTTGATTTTGTAGGCAGCAGGAAGGGATCTTAGGATTTTGCAGACAATCTCATTTACATCTAGAGTTCCACTAGCATTTCTAATTCCACATACCAGCTCATTCACTCTTGGCATAAAGGTAGTGATGTTTTCATCATCTCTCATTTTCAATCTTTCAAATTTCCCTTTCAGACTTTGCAACCTTGCACTTTTGACAAACTCATCTCCTTCATACAGAAGTTCCAGTTTAGTCAGGATCTCATATGCAGTTGGTAGGTCAATAACATTCGAGAGATCTGAGTCATTCAATGCGCTTAGAAGAGCTTCCTTGGTCCGCAGATTGTTTTCAGCTTCTGTGATTTCATTCAGAGTTGTCAGACCACCTTGTGGAGGTACATAAGGTTTTGAAACCATACCCAAGTATGCTTTTCCCATACATTCCAAGTGACACTTCATGCGACCTTTCCAAAGAGTGAAGTTGGTTCCATCAAACTTCGGACTATCCTTCTTGTAAGACGACATCCTGGATCTCCTCAAGCGGTTAAGCTTCTTTCAGAGGAACTTGGCTCTGATACCAATTGTTGGATCTAGGGCATACAACTGAGAGGGGGGGTGAATCAGTTGTATAAAACGTCTTGTTCTTTTAAACACTTGATTATTGGTTGTTAGTTAATAGCATATCAATTAATCATCCATGAAAGCATTATACACAAACACAAGAGCAGATAAACATCAACACATTGAACACCAAGATTTTGACGTGGAAAACCCGGTTAAGGGAAAAACCACGGGGTGATTAACCCAAGAATTATTCTCTATTAGAAGAATAAGAAAAAGAATGGCACTTGCCAATTAGGGCTCACTGCCCGAGCACACTGCTCACAAAGAGGCCCACTGCCTACAAGGAGACACACTGTCTACAAAGTGATAAGAATCACAGTCTTGAACTGGAGAATGACATCTCTACCATGTCCGGATCAGTTTCATTTAAGCCCAAAAACTTCTGCTCTGCCTTTCGCACTTCTCTTCACTATGCCACACTTATCCACACAAAACCACCACTTTGAAATGAACTCACAAACCGTTATTTATACAAGACATCGACTTAGGAACAAACATCTAAGTCGGCAAACAACCATAAGAGTATCCGCAAGATGAATAACACATCCAGTCGGCCACCACAAGAACATTCGCAGGATGAACAACTCATCCGGTCGGCTAAACAGAGCAAGAACTTCATCCGGAAGAATAACTTCAATTCCGGGCTCTACTATCAATGCGGATCAACAACACAACCTCAACATGATCCAGAAAACTTCACAAGCCTTCCTGAATGACCGGATACATCCGCACGTCCTTTACTTGCTGGAATCTCTTGTCTTCCTCATCTGGAACTTCAAGAACACAGTCTGTCGCCACTGTAGAAGGTACTTCTGGACCTTCAAATCATACATTATCAATGCGAACCAACAACACAACCTCAACATGATCCAAGAACCTTCACAAGCCTGCCTGAATGACCAGGTACGTCCGCATTTCCTTTGCTTACTGAAATCTCTTATCCTCCTTATCCAGAACTTCAAGAACACAGTCTGTCGCCACTGTCATAATGCAAGAGGTACTTCCAGACCTCCAAATCATACACAGCTTGAGATGGCACATCACAAGGACATCCCAAACACTCTTTCCAATCCACAGATTAGGATTGTACAATTCTGGACCTCACCGGACCTTTCTGTGATCCTCTGTCACCTCTAAGCACTTGCCGGAACCGGTTCCACACAGACAGCCATAACTTCTTCAGGTCTTCATGCGGACCTCTGAAAACTTGACTGAAGCATCTCAAGACTCATATCTACAAACCCTTTAATCCGCATCCTCCGGTTCTTATCCTATACAGTACATTTGCCTTCTTCTCATCACTGTTCTTCACTGTCCCTGACTGAGGCTAATTTTCTCAATATCCTCAGCACACAGCTCATCAAATCCTTCTTGTCAATGCAATATGAGTATGTTGACATCAATGACAACACTGGCTCACCTCATACTTGCAACAGTTTAGACTCAAATTTTGTTAAATGGTTGTTTGAAAGAGGACACATCAAACACAACAATAAGATTGGTTTAAGTATGGATGCAAATGATGTTTACTAGTTTATTAAATGAAGACACTTCAGGTACATTAATTGCCTATTCTATTGAAGTGGGTGTATCAATCTCCATGGGCTTAGCAATATTCTGGTTTGAGGACATGGTTGATACATGGTGAGACTAGGAGTCTTGTTTCAGTGGGATTTGAGCATAGGTATAGCAATGATGATAATTATGGCGTCATGGATATGTAGGTACATTTGAGCATTGGCAAGACTTGACCATGTTTGTAGTTAATAGGTATGGGTTATGATCTTTGATTCATGATTACAGGTTGTGTTGTGGTTTACTTTTAGCACATTGTTCTTATCTCTTAGATGCTTGATTAGTTCCTTGACTATGGTTACTCATTTGTAAACTTGTTTGGAAAGTTGAATCTATGATTGATTTGGTGAAGTCTGTAAGTTATATTATTTGATATCTCAGTTTGGAAGTTACTAATGTGATGATGATTTTGCATGTTTTCAATGGTTGGGATCTACAAGTTATGCATTTTTTTGGGATGCACACCTCATTGATTGTAGTGGGATGACTTGAATGCATATTGCCTATATCCACGGGATTGATGCAGTGTTGATGTAGACTTTGTTATTTTTCCTTGTCTATGCTCATTTGTGCATTGGTATGTTGCATTGGGATGAGAGGATGGATGATGAGAATGATTGGATAGTTGGTTATTGGGACTTGTAGCATGTTTATCATGATGTCATGGATATCTTAGTTGCATAGTTTAGTGTGAGCTTTTGACAGTAATGATGGTTTATCTTCTTAGATTGGAGATCTTGGTTCTACTTTGGAGTTATTAGTATTATAGTTGAGTGTGTGTGGACCATGGTGATCTTCATTTAGGAGATGGTTATCACAATGCCATGTGTAGTTCATATCATGGTTCAGTGGGAGCTTTGATAGTGATGTGTATTCGTCACATAGTGATGGATGATCTTATATAGTGGTTGGGTGTAATGGACAAACTCTTGGATTATGATTATTATTTGTAGTGAGAGTGATTTGACATCTTGGCTACTATTTTTAGGAGATGGTTATCTTCATGTGGTTGTAGATGTTGATCCTTGGTTTAGAGGTGTTTGGTAGTGTGTCTTGGTGGACTCTTGATTCTAGATTAGAGTATTAGCATGATACAAGTTCTCTTGAGACTAGGATGTCTGTATTGGTGCATGTGATCTTCTAGGAGGAGATGTTAGATCATGATGTCATGTTTGGATACCTAATTTTGTAGTTGGAGTTTTGACAGTGGTCTTGTTGGTTCTCTTGGTATTGAGTACATTGGTCATGTGCTTGGGAGCTTCATGATAATGTGGTGTTGCATTTGGAGCTTAACATAGATTGATTGGTTGTAGGTTCTCATACATACTTCGAGACTTGGGTGAGGCTAGAGTTCTCTTGGGATTAGAGACACTTGTTGAGATGGTTACCCTTTAGAGGTTTTAGCAAGAAGACCAAGGAGACTTTCACTTGGATATGGGCATGAGTTAATTATGGACCTAGAGAAGATTCTTATTGGAGAGAGTCATTGCGGCTTGGTGTATCTTTGAGGAGCATTCTCATTCCCCACTCTTGGTCTACTCGGCAGACTATCATCTAAGAGGTATTTCCCATCCTTTAGATGAATTTTTTTAATGCTTTATCTTCTCATGGTTCTAGATCTTGAGCTATGGTTATTGGTTCTAGAGGGTTCATTCGAGGGGTGTCTCTAACCATGCTTTTTCTCAGGCGCTAAACTGGAGTTGTCTAGATGCACAAGTGCACCTCCCTCAATGAAGTTTATTTTGTTAACTTAATTCATCCTAGTGACTCAAGGGGTTGTTATATTCTTTAGGCGCAATCTTTCATAGACTAAAACATTCACTCCATGTTAAGGCACTCAAAGGAGGCTCTGGAGATGGAAAATGGTGCCTTAACTCACTTATGTAAATTTTGGACTTTTAGGCAATTGTAAGATGTCTTGGAGGACTCAATTCTTCAAGGCGCCCATTTTGTTCACCACTTGTAGCATCACTTGTTCAAGGTGCATGTTTGGGATTCTCTGGTGCGATGTGTGATTTGGTCACAACAGGCGCCTAGAGTGAATAGGCTTTCATCCTGACTTAATACACTGCCTCCTTTTGATGATTTTTGGGGCAGTAGAAAACCTTTCACCACGGGCAAATGTCTCAGAGATATAAACAATCGAGAGAGGTTATTGTAGAGGTACTCTACGTGATCGCATTGCCTCAGACGGAATATTTGTAAGTGACATGATTTTCAAGTAACATCTCGTCAAAGATTGCTGCCTTTTTGCACTTTGGACTCTTTAGGGATATCATCAGTACAATGTAGCTCAGACTGTTTCGACATGTTTGGGTGAAAAACAGGACCATGCCTAGCGTAAATGTACCCATTCAGACGCATTGGAATAGTCAGTTTGGTCGCATCAAGAGCAGGACGAAAGTTACAACCCTTTGCAACTTTACGCTGCCTCCTTCTGACGATTTTTGGGGCAGCAGAAAACCTTTCACCACGGGCAAATGCCTCAAAGATATAAAAAACTAAGAGAGGTTATTGTAGAGGCACTCTACGCGATCGCGTTGCCTTAGACGGAATGTTTGTAAGTGACACAGTTTTCGAGTAACATCTCGTCAAAGATTGCTGCCTTTTTGCACTTTGGACTCTTTAGGGATATCGTCGGTACAATGTAGCTCAGACTATTTCGACATGTTTGGGTGAAAAATAGGACCATGCCTAGTGTAAATGTACCCATTCAGATGTGTTGGAACAGTCAGTTTGATCGCATCAGGAGCAGGACGAAAGTTACACCCATTTGCAACTTTACACTGCCTCCTTCTGACGATTTTTGGGGCAACAGAAAACCTTTCACCACGGGCAAATGCCTCAGAGATATAAAAAACTGAGAGAGGTTATTGTAGAGGTACTCTACATGATCGCGTTGCCTTAGACAGAATGTTTCTAAGTGACACAGTTTTTGAGTAACATCTCGTCAAAGATTGCTACCTTTTTGCACTTTGGACTCTTCAGGGATATCGTCGATACAATGTAGCTCAGACTGTTTCGACATGTTTGGGTGAAAAATAGGACCATGCCTAGCGTAAATGTACCCATTCAGACGTGTTGGAATAGTCAGTTTGGTCGCATCAGGAGCAGGACGAAAGTTACACCCCTTTGCAACTTTACACTGCCTCCTTCTGACGATTTTTGGGGCAGCAGAAAACCTTTCACCATGGGCAAATGCCTTAGAGATATAAAAAAATGAGAGAGGTTACTCTACGTGATCGTGTTACCTTAGACAGAATGTTTCTAAGTGACACGGTTTTCGAGTAACATCTCGTCAAAGATTGTTGCCTTTTTGCACTTTGGACTCTTTAGGGATATCGTGGGTACAATGTAGCTCGGACTGTTTCAACATGTTTGGGTGAAAAATAGGACAATTCCTAGTGTAAATGTACCCATCCGGACGTGTTGGAACAATCAGTTTGGTCGCATCAGGAGCAGGACAAAAGTTACACCCCTTTGCAACTTTACACTGCCTCCTTCTGACGATTTTTGGGGAAGCAAAAAACCTTTCACCACGGGCAAATGCCTTAGAGATATAAAAAACTGAGAGAGGTTATTGTAGAGGCACTTTACATGATTGCGTTGCCTCAGACGGAATGTTTCTAAGTGACACAGTTTTCGAGTAACATCTCGTCAAAGATTGCTGCCTTTTTGCACTTTGGACTCTTTAGGGATATCATCAGTACAATGTAGCTTAGACTGTTTCGACATATTTGGGTGAAAAACAGGACCATGCCTAGCGTAAATGTACCCATCCGAATGCATTGGAACAGTCAGTTTGGTCACATCACGAGCAAGGTACCAAAAATGCAAAAGTTGCTTTGTGTAACTTGATAACATTGACACTTTTTTGCAACATGACTCAAAGACTCAAACTGACCCCAAATGACTCAAAGTGACTTAAAATCACCTTGATTTTGGTGCCCAATGTACATTATAGAGGTCAAGGCGCTCCTTATCATTCAAACATTTTAGATGAGCGCATAGGAAAGGAAAAAGCTCTAAGTTTCATCATCATGAGCGCCTAATATCAAGAGACTTTAATGGCTCAAACCTTAGCATGGAGTCCTAAGGCACATTTCATGTCTCCTTTCATCCAGTTTGGTGCCCTTATGTAGATTTTTCAACTTGATTTGGCACCCTATATGTGAAGGAAAATCTAAAGGCATGAAAGTGGATGTCATATTGCAAGAGTTTGGATCATCAAAATTGAAAGAAATAAGTCTATTAAGCTTGGGCTCCCTTGGTCTTCTTTTCATTCATTATGAGCGCCTTGGGAGAATGGTATATAGGTCATCATCATGATTGGGCGCCCTGGATCCAGAGTGTTGGAGAGATCATCAAATGGTGTCTAGAGGAAGTAGGGTGAGTTATGAGTTTGGTTGCATTAGGAGCAGGACACCAAAAATGCATAACATGATGATGTAAAAATGTGTACATATGTGTAAAAATGTAGGAGGAAATAAAAAAAAGACAAACCTTACAAATTAATGTGCATACTTACAACTCAATGTAACATAACTTTACAAAATCAATGTGAATACTTACAAATTAATCCAATGAACCATCTGGGTCTGCTCTACTCTTTATTGTGTCAAGTATTGCTTCATAGTCAGACTCGCGCACCTTCCACAATATTTTGTTCAAAGGTCTACCCCGATACTTTAGCAAATGAATATTGGATGCCACGACAAGGTTTGAGTAATGAAGAATCTTCCGATGCGTGTGAAAGTCCTGAAATAGCCAAATATTAACACCCTTATGTGGGTACCTTCTAAGCCATGTTCCAGTAATAACCACTGATCCTGTAGGGTATTCGATGTTTTCTCCATTTGTAACAGGGGCCTCCAATTTCTTTTTGGCCTCAACACAACAACATAAGTAATAATCTGTTCCCTCTTCATTATCTTCATCTGCAATAACTGCATATATGTGCCCTACATTGATATGTGTAGCAAATTAGATGAAATTAGTCAACATTACAAAAACACTACAAAGATGACATTACCTGGTTGAACTAAATGAAATTAGATGCATATACGTGCCCTATATTACCTGGTTGAACTAAATCTGATATGTGGTCAAAGTCAACTAACGATTCCATCTGTGTTAGTTCCAGTGCCGTCGAGGGTCGATACGTGTCAAGTGGGCTAAGATAACTTAACTGCCATTCGTCAACCCACTCCTTTGACTCGTACTCATCCCAGACTTGAATTGTACAAGAAGAACAAAAGCATGACATCTTTCGTGTATGGATACTCTATGAACCTGCAATTGAGCTTCTAAAAGAGTGCATCTCATTTGATCCTGTCAGTGTACAACAATCCTCATATGGTGCAATGTTAGTATCATCTATCAACCAAAAAAATCTACGAACTAAAGACTTACCTTCATTACCTGGACCCATGGAATCATTACACCACTCGACAATCGATTTTGCATCTATCAACTTTGCATTGTCTTTATACTTTAACTCTTCTCGTGCTATGGCTCTTTTGATACATGCTCCTGCACCATCATGCTCCCCCTTTCCATGCTCGGCCTCACAAAAGTTCCACATATGTTGAATACCTGTAAAATTATGCCTCCTACTCAGCCAATAGAAATTTCGCGAGTTCTTGAATTGTGACGCACAGTTATCCGACCATATGATATGTTGACTGAACGATATGCCCCTTCTAGCCAAATCATTGTAGAACACCTGAAAGCAACCTTGCACGAACTCCATAGAATGTGTGCGATCATCACTAATATAGAAATTATACTCCCTTATGATCTTTCTATCATCCTCTGTACTATCATTCACATGAATGAATGCGATGTGCACAAATATAGAAACCTGTGTGGAGTTGTAATATTGTGATTGCACCTCATGCTGTGGCTGTAGACTGTAGTTCTCTGCAAAGTCGACGACTGAAACAATGCTACCAACCGAAAATGTGTCCTTGCATAACTTGAATTGCAAGTCCAACCATCGAGCTCTATGGGCATGACTTACATACTCATAAACTATGCTGTCACGAAATATAGGCATAAACTGATACACTGGAATCTTTTCAATAACTAATTCACACCTCTTTGCTTCTTTACCATCTTTTGTATTGTATGCCACTATTTTATACTTGCCAAACTCTACTAGTTCGTTTCCAACCGCATGTGTTATTTCCATATGTTCACATATTGGCAAATGTTGCAAGCCACCCCAACGATGACATGTGCCATCCAAGCATAATTTCTTGTAGAATATTTGACCTTCCTCTCTTTCACATAAAATTCTTGATATGAAGTCTCTTGAAGATGTTGGTGGGCACATATGGCACAACCCTGCAAATCATTGTTAGTATGCATATCTAAACATATAGACCTATAAGCATCAAAATGGTTAGAAAATTTAATATGTAATCTACAACAAGTAGTGCATGTGTGATTTATCTTAACATAGAAAGGTTTTAGCAATTCAAAATATCTTTGACAAATTTTAATTTGAGGATACTTCTCTAGAAATTTACCATAAAACTGTGTTTGAGTCTCATCCAAAAAATTCTTTGGATGTGGCTCGCGGTTTTGACTACCGATTCTCCTTCTTACCACATCCCTTTGATTCGGAGATACCCTTGTGTAATTCTTCCAAAAGTCTTCAATTAGTGATCTCAATGCTTCAACAATTGGTTTATCTTTTCGTGGTAGTCTCCTTGAGAACGCCCATAATTCATTAGCATTAGTGTCCTCAATTCTTTGGCGTCTTCCAACGGCTCTTGATAAAGTTTTCCTATTAATTCTCAATTCTTGACTTGTCTTTCTAATGAGACGAGCTTTCCTCATTTGACTACTTACTATAGTCGATGTAATCACACGCTGTGTTGCATTACTATCTTTTGTGTGTGAGGTGTTACCCACACTCTCATACGCACTCATTAGATTCTTGACAATAGATTTTTCACTTGAAGCCTCTGATGTTCTCAACTCAAGAATCTTCATGATAGACCTATACTTTATACTTCGCATCATTTCAACGAATAGTTGACATCTTGCAGTCTCATTTAACTTTTCAAAGAACAATCTCCAAATCTTATTAGCATATCTTCTACAAGTGCGTTTTGGAATCTTACCTTCCATTGGCTGCAAAATATTCTCATCAATATCAATCAAATACTTTGGCTTTCTATGCAAAATTCTAGGTGGTGTCAAGTTAGGTAAATTCATCTCAACATTAGGAATTTCATCAATATTTAAATGAGATGGGTTAGATGGCATACCTTCAATCGAAGATGGAATAGATGACATACCTTGAGGTTGAGGTGGGAACGATGGCATACCTCCTTCATCACATGTAAGTGATGATGTACTCTCAACTTGAGATGTGGTAGATGGTGTCCCTACATGTTGACTTGTGGTAAAGGATGTGTCTCCAACTATGGTATTCAAATCTCTCATACCACGAAGTTTTTGCATTCGTTCTCTTTGTGCCGCCAATACCATATCTCTTTGTGATGGTTGTGGTTCCTCTTCAATTGGTATGTCTTCATTTATTGTGTCCAATTTCCTCTTCTCACGAAGTTCCCTCAGAGCCACTGCTTTCTTTGCATTCTTAGCTTCTATCTCTTCCTGTGTTGGTTTAATTCTTGATCGTTTCCTCGGCACGACGGAGAATTTATCTGTAGCATGATAAAGAGACCAATATTAGTTCCTAAGAAATGAATACAAGATAATAGTGGGATTGTATTTTTTTTTATGTTGTAAGGATTTATTCTTGTATAGTTTGACATCATGGTATGTTAAGGTTTGTTTATTACACATAATTATTAAAGAGCCCAAGTGTAGAAAATATACATGGCATCATGTGAGATTATAGGCTACTTTCTTGATTGGGAATGTGTCTATTTTAAACATGTATGATAAAGCATGATAAAGTAATTCAATCCGAAATAAGGAAAATGTAAAGAACATGCATGTAAAGACTTGACATACCTAAAAAATGACGATTTGAATGGAGAGAGTACCCAATTATGTAGTGTTTTTATCTTCTTGCATCAAACTCCTCAACAATTTGAGTTTTTCACCACTTGCTTCCTTTTCAATGTTAAATTGAATAACACTCAAATATCATTACTAACAACAATACTATTAACCAATCTATAATGTTAAATTCCTAAAATAGAATCACAATTAATATTGCAACACTACAAAAATTGAAACTTGAATAGATATATATCAAACTTGGTGTGAAAACTATGTTATTTCCTCCTTCTCAAGTTGGCAAAGCAGAAAAGGTGGTGGAAAGATCATGCAAATGTGGTACAATGTGTCAAATGTGCATGTGAACTTCCCAATAGCATGAAAGCACTTCTTTTTTGTCGGAGAACGCACAGAATTAGTAAGAAAATAGAGCATTTGGGCTTAGATCACGGGGGTAACCACTTTTTTACCGTTTCAATAGAAAGACAAAACGTGAGCACGTTATAACGCCCTCGCGCTATAACGTGCTCACGCTATAACGCGCTCGCGTTTTGTCCTGCTATAGATTCATCACATCCTTTGCATTGATCACATCTCTTTCCTGCAAGGGCTTGCCAGATGCTCCGCCATATGATAGGCATAACAATGAAGGGGCAAGCCCTCATAATCAAGTTCTTGATAGAAAATGCCCTCAACCCTCAACGTCAAACCCTAATCCCTTAACCCTTAACTCTGATCCCTTGACCCTCAACCCTCAACGTCAAATCCTAATCCCTCAACCCTTCACTCTAATCCCTCAACCCTCAACCCTATCCCTAAACCCTCAACCCTCAACGTCAAATCCTAATCCCTCAACCCTAATCCGTCATCCCTCAACTCTAATCCCTCATCCCTAAACCCTAAATGCTATCCCTAATCCTACACCCTCAACAGACTCGATACTATACCTTAAACTCTAATCCCTTATCCCTAAACCCTCCAACCCTATCCCTAATCCTTACACCCTCCACACTCTACTTTAACCCTAATCCCTTGAACCTCAACCCTATCCCTAAACCCTTGACCCTCGAACCTCAACCCTCAACCCTCGACGTCAAACCCTAATCCCTCAACCCTTAACTCTGATCCCTCATCTCTCAACCCTAACCCTAAACCCTAAACCCTCAACCCTCAACGTCAAATCCTAATCCCTCAACCCTTCACTCTAATCCCTCAACCCTAAACCCTCAACACTATACCTTAAACCCTAATCCCTCAGCCCTCAACCCTAAACCTTATCCCTAAACCCTAATCCCTCAACCCTCAACCCTAATCCGTCATCCCTCAACTCTAATCCCTCATCCCTAAACCCTAAATGATATCCCTATTCCTACACGCTCAATAGACTCGATACTATACCTTAAACTCTAATCCCTTATCCCTAAACCCTCCAACCCTACCCCTAATCCTTATACCCTCCACACTCTACTTTAACCCTAATTCCTCAACCCTATCCCTAAACCCTTGACCCTTGAACCTCAACCCTCAACCCTGAATGTCAAACCCTAATCCCTCAACCCTTAACTCTGATCCATCAACCCTCAACACTATACCTTAAACCCTAATCCCTATCCCTCAACCCTTAACCCTTAAAATTTAAACCCTATCCCTACACCCTCAACACTTGACACTATATCTTAAGCCTTAAACCCTCATCCCTAAAGCCTCAACCCTCAATCCTATACCTTAAACCCTAATCCCTCAACCCTCAACCCTAAACCTTATCCCTAAACCCTAATCCCTCAACCCTCAACCCTAATCCATCATCCCTCAACTCTAATCCCTCATCCCTAAACCCTAAATGCTATCCCTATTCCTAAACCCTCAACAGACTCGATACTATACCTTAAACCCTAATCCCTTATCCCTAAACCCTCCAACCCTATCCCTAATCCTTACAGCCTCCACACTCTACTTTAACCCTAATCCCTCGACCCTAAACCCTATCCCTAAACCCTTGACCCTTAAACCTCAACCCTCAACCCTCAATGTCAAACCCTAATCCCTCAACCCTTAACTCTGATCCCTCAACCCTCAACCCTACCCCTAAACCCTAAACCCTAAACCCTCAACCCTAATCTGTCATACCTCAACTCTAATCCCTCATCCCTAAACCCTATCCCTATTCCTAGACCCTCAACGGGCTCGATACTATACCTTAAACACTAATCCCTTATCCCTAAACCCTCCAACTCTATCCCTTATCCCTTAACCCTCATGATTAATAGCCTTGAATGTAAAAAAATTTAAGGGGAACATAACGCGAGCGCATTATAACGCGCTCGCGTTATGTCAAACATGACAAACAACAAACTTGCAGGAAGGGAAAATGCAAAGCAAAACATAACGCGAGCGCGTTATAACACGCTCACGTTATGTCTTGCTTTGGGAATCCCAAGCCTTGGGCTTGGGATTTGCTTTGGATTTCCAACCCAAAGGCTTGGAGTGCCTTATGAACAGTCACAGACGTGTTTTTCTATATTCTTCAAAATTTCACATAATTTCATTCGTGCTAACCCTCATATTTGTACGTGTTTCAAGGTCAAATAGATCAAACACATGGGTAATGTTAGGCTTTCTTTAGCTATTTGACGATGTGATTTTTTTCACATTTTAACAATGTTAAGCCTTTCATCTTTAATTTCTTTTGTTTGTGTGTCCGTTTTTAGGCAAAAACCACTGTTTGGTCTTTTTTTCATTGTAAAATAACTATTCATTCAAATTTCAAAAAAATTACATATTTAAAAACTAGACTCCATTCTACAAATATTAAAAAAATAAAAAAATGAATTTCAATTATTTTTCAAAATTTATAGGGGTAGCACGGCCAAAATTCTATTTTTTAGGATGTGTCCACTTTAAAAATTAGTAAAAAATCAAATATTCATCAAAAAATTATCAGAAAAATTAGGCATAAACTACATGCTATTAGCTAATTTCTCACCGAAGTGATTTTAAAAATACTAAAAAAAAGTTGACCTTTTGAGGGAGCCACAAAACATGCTATGTTATGTTTTTTTGACAGAAACAACACCAATTTATGTGGCTCCCTCTTTTGAACCCCTTAATCTATGCCATTTTCAAAACAAAATAATAGTTTAGAAAGTATACTCGGAGCACTATGAACATTGGTTTGGTTGCATCTCCAAATTTTGAGTGTAACTATGCTCAATTTCTCATCCAAGGCCAGTATTTCCTGATTTCAAAAAAAAAAGTGGCCACTTAAGACCCCTTTTTGGCCCCCCATCTTCCTGCACTTACCCTCATCTGTCATCTTAACTTTCTCCTAATCTTTCTTCCACCCCAACTTGGGAGGCTTCTCCAGGGAAGCCTTTTTTAGATTCTTTTGTTGAATCCCAAAGGGAGCTTGGGCTCTACTGCCAACCCTAGTCATTTGACCTTCCTTCTTAGCAGGCAAGCCTGGGGGCACCTGAATCAAACTAACCTCTACCTCCACTCCAACTAGCTCCAGACAACTAGACACCAAAGGAACCTAATCTGTTTCCATCTGAGCACCTGCGACCTCCACCTAATTATTATCACAAAAACCCTCTTCCCTTAAACCTTTCTGATCCATCCCCATGGGGTCTAACCCATCATGTATCTCTTCTGATATCATCCCCGTTGATCACTCGCATCTAAGGCATCAAATCAATTGTATAACCCATCAGCTTGTCGATCCCTAAGCATCCTCTTTTAACCTCTACCTTTATTACAGGGTTTTACTGGGATAAAACCCTCTTTATATGTCTCCTCTACTATTGCTAGGGCTTTCCCCTTATTCGTCTTAGGAGCAGGCCGAGGAGGTTTTTCATTCTAAGACCTTACGGGGTTAACTCTAGTGCATTTCTTTTGCAAATGACCATACTCATGGCAAATTCAACATCAAAATGGGAGAGCCTCATAATCCAATTGTTGGGTCCAAGAAGAAGATCCTAATCGAATTTCTATAGAATCTGGCAAAGGAATATTTAAATCTATTTCCACACAAATGTGAGCAAAGGAAATTACCTTTTTATCTAGTGTCTATTATTAAGGGCCCACCGATTTGCCTAGTAGCAATGCAACCATATGCAAAATATCATTCCTCCAAAATTCAAGCAGGAACCAGGGGAGTCAAACCCACGCCAGAATCCTAGAAGGGAGCTCCTTGGCCAGATTAAATTTGATATGCCAAGGCTTAATAAAAAGACCAACCTTATTGTAAAAGTATGGGCCTCCCTCAAAGGCCCTATTGCGATCCGTCAAATTTGAGAACACCACCAAAAAGTAATTATTCGTCGCCAGCATTACCTCCATATCCCTTTCATGATTCCAGGTTCGTCTTACCTAGGATTCAATAAAGGGAAAAGAGACACCGATCCCCATAAACTTGCAAATTAAGGCAAGATTCGACAGATAAGACACATCCTCCTCCATGGACACCAGTTGAATCACCAAGATCGACCTTTCTTGGCTCCTCTCAAGGCATCTATTTACCTTAGAAACACGAGGGCCCTCGAATCGAGCAACTCGCTTGCCATGCAAATCCTGAGGTGACTTTGAAGAAGAGGGATCTTCCCTATTGAGAGCCTCCCAGAAAGACACCTTAGGTCCATCAAGTGAACCTGTAGCAAACCCCATATCTCTGAGACAACATAGACCAAACCCTAGCCCAAACGAGGAAAGCCCTAAGGCTGTCCCATGAAACTAGAGCGCAAGAAAGAACAAAACTTAGAACCTTCGGAATGAAACTGAAGGACCACAACTTAGAATCATGCCTCCCTAAACCCCAGGGAGCAACCACACCCCCAAAAACCCCCGCGCCAACACTGGAAAAACTCCATGAAAACAAAAAACCTACCCTAAAAGCATCGTAAAATCCAATTGAACTCTCCATTGCGCCCAAATCTGCTGAGAGAGTGCGGGAAGGGATGCGCTCAGGCATTCCCTAGCCTGCTTGTCTTAGAAATTCGTGATGTAACCATCCTCTGAACCTCTTGAACCTTTTAAATGCAATAATTTCATCGTAGAAATTAAAACTAAGTATCTTTTCCTTTCATTTAATTATTAAAAACTAATTTAATCTAAATTAATTTGTGGTTACTAATTGTAATTATTTAATTATCCTAAATTTTATTTATGTAAAGCGATTTATGCTTTATAAGGTTTAACAACAAAAACCATTAATTAGTGTTTATGCTCTAATTAATCACAATGAGGTACGAGATCCTAAGCTGACTTGTATCACGTCACAAAGGCATCATATTCATATTACATTGTTTTGAACGGCTCACACATAATTAGGCGGCCAAGTAGATAGCTAGGTTTGTGAATTGCAAGTGTCAAAGCACATAAGAATTGCCGCCGTGAGGGAAAATCCCAACCCGCTTGCTGTCGGTGGAAACGAAAAAAAATAAAAATGAAGCTTCTGCGACCTTATCGGACGCTCGCTGTCGCACACAAATTAACAAAAATTCGAGATCCGCCTGTGGGGCCAATTCGATTTTAAAGTCTTTAAAGGGGGGTCAGCATCATATGGCAACCACGGCTTGTCAAGTGCGCAAGGAAATAACAATGGAGAGCAATGCTGTTGTATACTTGTTAGAGTATGCACAAGGATCTTTGTCAATGGAGAAAATATTGGGATGGTAGGGTTTCCTTGTTTTCTAATGGGTGGATCTTGCCTTCGATCTATGTGTAAACATTCCAATGCTTATGGAATTGTTTGCACTTTTTTTTGTTTTTTTTGAGAACCCTATAATGTGTGATTTTAGTATGTGTGCTTTTAACGATAGAAGATTTTAGTAATAATATAATTTTGATTGTATTTCATCACTATGTGTAAAAATATCTCAGTTCATGTGTAGTCTATGTTATTTCTAATTCTTTAAATAGGATACAAGTTTTTTACACTACTCTAGCCATGCCTAGTAGACCTTAAGAATTTCAGTCTCAAGACTTACCAGACATACTACAAACAACTATTAATTGCACATGAGGGATTTATGATATAAATCCACTAAATTGGAGATACTAATATTGCAGTAATAAATCAACGTTCATATTCAAGAAAAGTTAAGTGTTCATATAAAATGGTGATGAAAGATAATACTTCATAACATGAGTAAGCACAAGATCATTTATATTTATTTGGCATTATCTTAATTCTTTTGTTATTTTGACTCAATGTCTGATTGTTCACACATTGTTACTCACTAATCTAAACTTGCCCTTTATTATATGTGAGATTTGTGTGCCCATCCATAATTGCAAGCAAGCATTACTTAAAATAGCATAACTCTAACAAAGAGTTCTGCACTTATATCAACTCTTGTTATATCTTTCTTGATAGTACTCTAGCAATGGTTATCATAATTCCTATATGGGAGAATCTCATTGATTGTACTTGATATGAAAATTCATTAAAAACATAACCATGTAGGTCATCATAATTATTGTGATCCCTAGTGGTGTGGGCATCCTATCTCCAAATGCATGCAACCATATAAACTAAACATTTCCATGAATTTTGAACCTCGAATTAGGCCAATAAGCAAATGCATAAGAGTTCACAAAGGATTGGATTGGGAAATTAAGGAAAGTGACATACATCTAAAAGCTTAATTGAACTCTATGGAGAAAGACTAATAGTAGAAGGGATATGTTTCTATGCAAAAATGTTGCAATATTTATTGAATTGTACAAACCCACTATTTAGAGGCCCATGTTGTGTGTGCTTATAATGGTAAACCATTTTGGTATTTGTAAAACTTTAGTTGTACTTGAAAAGTATGTTTACTAGCCTACCATTCATCATGATGTGCAACAATATATCATGTCACATCTAGTTTGCTTAATTTCTAAGTTTTCAATTGCATCTTTATTTGCACTTACTTCCATACATTCACACCATGCCTTAAAATTACCATTTTTAGCCCCATGGTTTATTTCCAAGCAACACAAGATTGATTTGGTTCGATTTTGAGGCATGCGAGAATGAACCCAAAGTCAAATGTTTAAATTAAAATTCTAACTTTCCCACCCCTTTCTACTAGCCACAATGAGTCAACTTAACACACATTTGTGCAACATATTTCTATGTCATAGTATTTATAGACATTCAATAACTTAATTTTATAAAAATATGCTAGATTTTAGGAATAAAAGAACATTTAGAGCACACTTCGATTGTTAGAAATCAAGGAAACTACTATATATGGAAATTTGAATACAACTATAAATATGATCTTAACTAGTGTATAACCAAATGGAGATTGAAAGAAAGTAAATCAACCACATAAGAAAAATATGGAACGGAAGAAACAAACACATAACACAGTGTTTATGTGGAGAAACCCTTTTGAGAAAAAACTCCACCAAGAAGAGAGACCAAAGGTTGTATTATCTTTAGAAATAGAGATTACATACAATCCTTCCTTTCTCCTCTTTAGTCTTGAATCCAACAACACTTGTATACAAAGTTATGTTAGAAACTTCACTTCTTAAGCACCAAATATATAGAGAATGAGCAACCAACAAAAGTGGCACCTAAGTTGGGCAAAATCCAATGCCCACATCTTGGGAAAATCACTTGCATGCTCAAAATAGGCCCTTACAGATTCTCTTACATCCATCATAGGTATCTTTCCAATATGGGCTCCTAAAACCAAGAATAGTCACTTATAGGATAATGAATATTGTCATAAGCTATCATAGATGCCCTTACACCTTATGATAGTTGTCATAATAAACCAAAAAATAACTCTCCCAAATATGGACGCATAGATTCTCCAACTCACCTCATTTATTATTTCCAAGATGCTTTAACTAATAAAAGTAACTCAGTAACTACATGTAGGTAAACAATTAATTATTGTCTATTGGTAACTAATTTTTACCATTCCAATAAAAAGAATTTATTTCTATAAGTGAATTCATCATCCCTTATGAATGATTTACAAAAAATATTAGGAGTAATTAAATACATAGGATTTACAAGGTTGATGACACCTTAATCCTAATATTCTCCCACTTGACATCGTACATTGTCAATACATCCATAGGAAAAACATAAGTCAAGTATGCACTAGGAACAAGGCCCATGGCCTCCCTACACCATGTAAACTTTTCTACATATTCATAGGTTTAGTAAGTGAATCTGCAACATTCTCTTAAGTGTCAATCTTCTTCATCTCTATCTACCCATTAACAATCATTTCATAAATAAAATGGTATTATACATCTACATGCTTAGTACGTGCATGATACATAGGATTCTTGGCCAAACAAATTGCACTCCATCTATCATAGCTAATTTGAACAGATCTACAATCAAAACCAATAGGTCTATACACAAATATCTGTGTAACCAAACTCCCTCCTTAGAGACATGGGTAGTTTCCATATACTCTACTTCGGTGGTGGAGGTTACCTCTTACTCATCCAACTCACTGCTCATCCAAACAAAATAAATACATACCCACAAGTGGACCTTCGATTGTCCAAGTCACTTGCCCAATCTACATCAACAAAACCATATATGTCTAATGTCTTATCCACAATGTTAGTACCAAAATACAACAAACAATAATTATAAGTATCTCACAAATATCTAAACCTTTTTTCACATAATTCCAATGTTCTCTACCAAGGTTAGACATATACCTGCTCAATACTCCCACTACTTCCAAGGGAAATAGTTAGCCTAGTGCAAACTATTGCATACATCAAACTTCCTACTGCAATAACATATGACACATTAGATATATCATCTAAATCATCTTCACTCTTAAGACAAATATCTAATGAAAGTTTAGTGACAACTCATAAATGAATTCTAACTAGTTTACAATCCGACATAATAAATCTGTTCAAAATAGTATCAATATACTTACTCTGTGATAACCAAAGCTTTTTGTTTACCTAATCTCTTTTGATTTTCATTCCCAATATGTACCTTGTTGCCCCTAGATCCTTCATCTCAAATGCACCTGAAATTTGAGCTTTCAACTCACTAACCATACCCTTGGTGTTACTAAAAAACAACATATCATCCACATACAAGACAACAATTAATATACGATCATTAATACATCTAATGTAAACACAGTGATATTATTCACTTCTTACAAAACTAAATTTCAAAACAAATGAGTCAAACTTTTGATACCACATATGGGGTGATGTTTCAAACCATAAAGAGATCATTTTAACCTACAAACCAAGTGTTCTTTTCCTTTTGCCTCAAAACCTTTAGGTTGTTGCATATAAATTTTCTTTTCTAGATCTTCATGCAAAAAAGTAGTTTTAAGATCAATTTTCTCAATTTTAAAATCATTAGCAACAACTATGGATAAAATAAATCTAATCAAAGATAATTTAGTAACAAGAGAGAATATTTTATTAAAATCAACTCCCTTTGTTTGGGAGTAGCCCTTAGCCACCAGTTTGGCCTTATACTTCTCTAATGAACCATCTACTCCAAACTTCTTGTAGATCCACTTACATCTAATGGTCTTCCTTTCTTTGGGTAAACAAACAAGATCACATCTATCACAAGTGTCTAAAACCATCATCTCCTCCAACATGGCTTGTTGCCAAAACTCACTATCATCTACTAGGATAGCTTCCTTATATGATCTAGGTTCATTGTAAGGACTTAATAAAGTAAATATACAATGAAAATCTAGTGGGCTATCTATATCAACTAGATTCTGTTGTCTTGTGGATCTCTTGAGAATAGAAGTATGGGGCTCTTCTTGTTCTTGGGCTTGCTCAATTTCTTCCTAGTTATCTTCCCTAGTCTTCATTTTTCTCAGAAACCTCACCTGAACCATCCTCCTCCTCCTCTTCTTCTTCTTCTTCCTCCTCCTCCTCCTTCTCCTCCTCATCCCCAAATCCATCTCTTTATTATTCTTGAGGCGCATATTCTCACTTAATCACAAAGTGCACTTTCCTTGAAATCCTTTTTTTTAATCTTTTTGCTATTCATGATAAAAAATAGCTCTAAGTTCCCTGAAAATCACATCTCTAGAATAGATAACCTTCTTGGTTAGTGGACTCCAAAGCTTATAACCTTGAACGTTCTCACCATATCCAATGAAAATACACCTTTTTTCTTATAGATCTGACTTAGATCAGTTTTATTTAGGCACATGAACATAAGCCTAACATAAAAAAATCCTTAAATGTGAAACATAAGTTTTTTTAGCTATCCGCACTTCATAAGCTATCGAATCAAGATCTTTAAAAGGAGATCTATTTAACAAGTAATAAGTAGTACTCATAGCTTTTGCCCAAAAGCATATATCCAATTGTGAAACACTTAACATACTTTCGACTCTTTCCATAATTGTCCGATTCATCCTTTCTACCGCCCCATTCTGTTGAGGAGTGTACAAAGTAGTCTTCTATCTAACAATACATTCATGCTTACAAAAGTCATCAAATTCCTTAGAACTGTATTCCCCTCCATTGTCAGATCTCAAAACCTTTATCTTACAATCTGATTTCTTTTCAAGTAAGACTTTAAATTCCTTAATCTTAGTGAAAACTTCAAATTTATGTCTCATAAAATAAATCTAGGTAAATATTGAAACATCATCAATGAAGGACACAAAATATCAACATTTTTTAATAGATTCGATATCGACGGGACTAAATATATCTAAATGAATGATTTCTAATTTACTCTTTGCTTTATTACTACCTGAAGGAAAAGATGCTCTATTTTTTTTTACCAAAGAACATAATATTCACATAATCAAGATTCTCATCAAAATAAGAAAGATCATCTAACAACTTCTTATTTTAAATGGTTTTTAAACCAATCTCACTTATGTGGCCCAATCTATGGTGCCGCAACATACATGTATTTTTAATTTTCTCATTTACATTGGTAGAGTTAAAAACAGTAGTGACATGTAGCTTAAACAGAGTTTCCATCCTTGCCCCTCTCACTATCACCAAACTCCCTCCTACCAATTTGCAACCATGCTTTTCAAATGTTACATGCATTCCTATGTCATTCAGCTTAGATACTAAAATTAAATTTCTAGCTAATCCAAGAATATGTTAAACACCAGGGAGGATTTTTTACCTTCTATCATTGAAACATAACCATACCTTTCCCTGTCTAACAATAGGATATGATCTATTGTCTCCAAGGTATACTTCTCCTCCATCATATTCTTCATATGTGGAAAACCACTCCTTATGATGAGTCATATGATAGGAGCATCCTAAATCAATTAACCAATGTTCGTTAGATATAATATTACATGAAGAAAGTAAACCTTCATCACAAAAATCAAAGGACTTCTCTATGGCAAAATCTTATTATTTCTTTTTGTTTATGCAGTCCTTTTTCACATGTCCTCTTTTACCACAGTTCCAACATTTCACTCTATTATTCTTACTCAGAGACTTAGATCTACCCGTGGACTTGTGCTTAGATCACTTTTGATCTCCCTTAGATCATCTTTCCTTGGACCTTCCCTTGACTCTCACTATAACACTTAAAACCTTCACACTTCCACTCGAGAAGCAAAGATGGCCAAGCTTGAATACCAAATGTTAGAAATGAAGGAAACTACTATATATGGAAATCTAAATACAACTGTAAATATGATCTTACCAATGTATAACCTAATGTTGATTGCAAGAAAGTAAATCAACCACATAATAAAAATATGGAATAGAAGAAACAAACACATAACACAATGTTTACATGGAGAAACCCTTTCAAGAAAAAACTCAATCAAGAAGAGAGACCAAAGCTTGTATTATCTTAAAAAATAAAGATTACCTACAATCCTTCATTTCTCCTCTTTAGTCTTCTATCCAACAACACCTGTATACAAAGTTATGTTACAAATTCATTAGGTTACAAACTTCACTTCTCAAGCACCAAACATATAGAGAATGAGCAATCAACAAAAGTGGCACCTAAGTTGGGAAAAATCTAACGCCCTCATCTTGGGAATATCACCTACATGCTCAAAATAAGCCCTTACAGATTCTCTTACATCTGTCATAGGTATTTTTCCAATATGAGCACCTAAAACCAGGAATAGTCACTTACAAGATAATAAGTATTGTCATAAGCTATCATAGACGCCCTTACACCTTATGACAATTTTCATAACAAACCAAAAATAGCTCTCCCAAAGATGGACACCTAGATTCTCCAACTCACCTCATTTACTATTTCCAAGATGCTTTAACTAGTAAAAGTAACTTAGTAACTACCTGCTGGTAAACAATTAATTATTGCCTATTAGTAACTAATTTTTACCGTTCCAATAAAAAGAATTTACTATTGTCGGTGAGCTCCTCATCCCTTATAAATGATTTACAAACAATATTAGGTGTAATTAAATATATAGGATTTACAGGGTTGATGGCACCTTAATCCTAACATCAATTTTCTAAAGGGACAAATAACTGCGTCCTTCAAATCTTTGCTTTGAGTTGTAAATCCAAAGTATCTAGAGGTTTGACCTAAGATAATTTGAACCTAGCAATCTAATAGAATCCTTTAAGGTGTTTATAAACATTGTGGTTTTTATAAACAAATTAAACATCAAATTAGAAGTTTGGACTTTATAAGTTTATATTATGTGTGAGATTTCAAATTTGTAGTGTTTAGAAGTGAAGCACAAGGTTTTTAGTACTTATTTAGATTTCAAGACATTTATCAAATTGTAGTGCTATTATTTTTCTGAAAATAATAAATCAATTTTATACTTCATCAAAATTAAAACTAAATATCCATACTCTTTTATTTAATTACTACAAACTAATTTAATTTAATTTATGATTATCAAATGTATTTATTTAATTATCCTAAATTTTATTTATGTAAAGTGATTTATTTCTTTTAAGGTTTAACAACGAACACCATTAATTAGTGTACATGCTCTAACCTATACATTATCATCACATATCACAAGGAGGTATGAGATTCGGAGTAGACTCTATCACGTCACAAAGGGGGAGCATATTCATTTTACATTGTTATTAATGGCACGTACACAATTAGACAACTAGGTTTGTGAATGTCAATGCACATTAGCATTTTTCTGCAGGCCGTGGAAATTCAAACACGGCTGCCGTCCTGGAGATTCACAAAAGAAAACAAAATCTTCGAATTCGCTTTTAGGCACACATAAATGTTCTCTTTGTATTGCCATATTTTCTAGACTTATCTCAGAACATGCACAAAGAAATTTTTTACGGGGCAATTATCGCTACACTATTTTCAGTGCAAACAGTCCACATGAAAATGTATTGTACAACGTGATGGAATTCGTCTGTTCTAGTGGCTATTGCCTATGTTGGATTGTTTTTTGCAATCACTATGAATCTCTTCCGCCAATTTACTACATTATCTAAGAGGCAATTTGTTGCCCAACAACTTAGTATGTTACTCGACACGGATTAGGACAACATTGAAACTGCGTTGTTGATGAGGAGTAACCCTATGATTTTCTTCTCTATACACAACATGAGTATGGAAGTAAATATTAGAGGGGTGCTAGTAAGATTTTGGTGCACTCAAAGGGTTGTAATTGTGATAATGTTTTTGATAAGATAAGCAGTAAACCAAGGGTGCCTAACACATTATATAGTAGCCTCAAGGGCGCGTCAGAGAGTCAACAAAAAAGACCATCACAACAAAAAGGAACCAAAGCCAAAAAACCAGAAACAACAGTCTGACAGCCGACAGACAGTAAACAAAACAAATAAAACACAGAAAAGCCCCACAGGCTAGTTGAAGAGTTGCTCCCAATCCTCAGTGAGAAATTGGTACATGTCTTCGTATTCCTTCAACTCTTTATCCTTCATTCCATGCCTGGTGAGTTAAATATTCTACAACACTGCTAAGGTAGTCGCAAACCTATGCATGACTTTAGAGGTGAACCCCGCCAACGTCATAAACTTCTTCTCCACCATTGTCATTTTGGTGTTGATATCCTCCGTCTCTTTACCTTTAATGATTGTCTTCTTACCCTTTTTGTTTTTGCTAGTTTCCTATTTTTCCTCCAAGCTACATGCCTTCAAAATTTGGGCATTGAAATCAAGGAAGTTGCTCGGTCCTCCATCCATAGTCTCCAGAACCATGATGTCCTCTTGGTTCTTAGCCTTGGTCTCACCATCAAGGTTTTCCTTAGCACCTTCCGACTCAACAATGTACTTCTGCTCCTTGCACACAAGGGTAGGTTTGGCGACCAATCTTGATGACTTTCTGGTCGACAGAACCCTTCCCTTACTCTGAGGAGCAACATACTCCTCATCCATCTTGTCTTCACTTCCATCCCCACCATCCATAGAATCCTCGTCCCCTTCCTCCAAATTTTGGACTTCCATGCTGGGGTTATTCTCAGAATTCACAGAGAGGCTAACCCCGTCTTTTCCAACCTTAACCTTCTTGTGGGGAGTGTCGCCTTTCACCTCACTAACAACAAGTTTCCTCTTGGTGGGTTTAGGGCTGGCCTTCTGTTACATCCCTCCTTTTGAAAACAATGATGCTATTTACTTTCTTACAAATTTCAGTAAATTACTATGTTGTGAACGACTTGAAAACTGAAAATTTATCTTACAAAGTTGTTTTATGAAATTGCGGAATCTATTGATTACGATCAAGTGATATGTAGACTAAAAGTCTTTATATTAAATGCAATGATGTTTGAATATATTATATTTGGATCATAGATGCTTTGACCACAAAATTGTATGCAAGTTTGTCGATGCAGGAACAGGTGGACCGTGTCCGACGGGAAGAGAAAGTATCTTCGAGAGGGAGTATAGACTCTGGAAATTAACCACGGGTGTTTGCCACTAAGATCGCCAAACAGATAGATAAATCTGTGAACCAACAAGTAAGTCTTGTTTGTCGGTTTGGGTAGTTTAATTGATGTTGACGACATAGGATAACGTATAACCACCTAGTCGGAACTCGTCTTGTAGAATCTTGGAGTCGTCAATGGCGTCATAAGTTCCTAATAGCAAGTCGACGTATTTGAGATGTTTAATATTTACGTCTATAAGTATTTATTGAGTCCTCTTGTGGCAAAATTGTTAATCTTGTCTCGAAATCGAAATTGCGAGAAGTCAGCTTTGTGCGTCTAATGTTGTTAGAACTTGTTGGCGTTACGTTCAATCCGTCACGATTGACGTAAAACGCGTCGAATCCGTGAATTCCTTCTATTCTGGTAGATCGACGAATGTCGAATAGATGCCATAGCGTGAAATAATTTATTTTAGTTGTCGTCTAAAACGTGAGTCTCTTCCTCCAACTTTGACCGCGAGTTGTTATTAATCTAACCTTGAGTTTCTAAGTAAAATGGTCTTTGCCCTCTCTCCATCTCGACCCCAACGATGCTCAAACCATTTCGTAACCTTCACCGTGACGAGTTTTAGCTCTTCAATTAAATATTTAGCTAGTCTTGGAAGGTTGATGCTTTTGTCCTAGTTAAGTCGGGTAGTTATGTCCTTTGGCAAGCCTCATCACCGAAGGAACTTAATCTTTCTTATGGTCGTAATAAGTAATGAGGTCGGTTAAACTTCTTGTGATCATGTTAAGTGAAGTAGGTAAAAGATTGTTATGTCGACTCAAGTATTTAAGAGTGTGACGATTGTGTGTTTGTAAAAAGATTCCTCTTCATCGTAGATTTAAGTAATTGAAGCGTTGGCGGTTAAGTTCGGTGTAATTGCTATATTTTGGGATTGCCATCATCAAGACAGCAAAAGGCATCAGTTTGTGCGATGGTGGGAAACTTAACTAAACCGCAGATGGGTCGGAGGGTTTCCGGCGTGGGATGTTTGAAATGTGAGTGGAAGTCCTTTAGAGAAGGAAAAACATTAATGAAAGATTCCTTTTCTCGCGTGGAAGAGAGGGAGTGCAAGTTTGAGGCCGTCGTGGTTCGGCAGAAGGGAGCTATCGACGGAGGATATGGGCGAAAGGTCAGCGAACGTGGGAAAGTGAGTAGCCGGCCGAGCAGGTGGAATAAGGGTTTATTTCGCGGTTCGTTGAGGAAAGTTAAAACGGTATCGAGAGTCTTGGTCGGAGGGCAGTTAGGACTGCGGAGTAAGGAGAGTTTCCGCGGGTGTGGAGAGTAGTTTTTGGGCAGGGAGTTGTGAATGTTAGAGTGGAGAAAACGGAGAGAGGAGAGTATGGATGAAGGGAGTTGTTTGTCGAGAGAGTTTTGTGAGCTCTGACAGAAGTTAGAGGAGGTGGAAATCGCTCTGTAAAAAGAAGAGAGAGGAGAGTGTGTCGGAGGGTGGAAGAATAGGAAGTATTGCAGAGTTTGTTAATGGTAGTGAGTTAACTAAGGGAAACGGAGAGAGAGCGATGGATGCTCTGGTGTAGTGTTTGCCAGAGAAGAAACTGTGAAACCTGCCTTGTCTGGTGTAGTGTTCGCCAGAGAAGAAACTGTGAAACCTGCCTTGTCTGGTGTAGTGTTCGCCAGAGAAGAAACTGTGAAACCTGCCTTGTCTGGAGTAGTGTTCGGCAGTGAGGAAGATAGATTGAGGTGGTTGGTCATTGTGCTAGAAGCAGAAAGGAAGAGCTGTGTAAACTGGAGAAGGATGACCAGCCAAAGGAGAAGTGAAGTTGCCGCAGTAATCCCACTCTTTGACAACAGGTTCTTTCCATTTCTTTTTCTGTTTCTCAGTATAGACCAGTGGATGTGTCTTAATTGCACAAGAATAATTATGTTATAATGAATGAAATGTGAAGACAATGTTGCTTCTGAGAACCTGCGTGAGTTTTATTGTTATAAACACTTTATTGCTATTAAATGGTAATAGAAACCTTTTAAACGATAAATGCTGTTGTCCGTCAGTGTCCAAGAACCTAGAAAATAGATTCTTATCTCTTTTGGTTGACGATGAACGATGATAAATCTTAGCTCTTGAGGTGCAGTCACTTAAGATTAATCACCGTAAGAAGCAAATGTGAGTTGCAAACTTCAAACCGTCAGAAAAGACGTAAAATATTAAGAGTTTCCTTTAAGACAGAGATAACCACGTAAAATCATTCGAGAGTATTTAAAACAGTAGCTGCATTTTGAGAAACGCGTTACTCCACGAGCATGTCGCGTGGGAGATTAAAACCACAAAGATAAATCTTATTTGACGAAAACTTTAATGTGTTTGATAGCCGAAGTTGAAGTTACAACTAGCTTGAGTCGATTCCGTCTTTTATTTCTTTGTTAGAGGTCGACCGTGCTTGTGGGTCATCTCTAAGGTCATATGAAAGAGATCGAATCTTTTATTATTGTATTGTGTGATTTTTACCTCGATAACTCATGCAAAATTATTGACTTAAAAACGAAATAGGGAGTTAGTTTACTTGTGTCGTAGAACGCCATGCTTTTATGACGGGCATGTAGAGTGGAATACCCGCATGTGGAATCTTGATTATTGATGCATGCGACGATTTTAGTTCGTTTTGTAGGCCTTAAGAGTCTAGAAACCTTGAATTCTGGGATAACAGAATATCGTTTTAGATATTCGAGTGTATTGGGCAAACATGGGAAAATAAGTAAACAATTGTGAAACCACTTAGGGTGGTCGTTAGTAAACAGTGTTTTTCACGAATATGTGTATATGAAACTAAGAACTCGGGATTAGAGTAAATATTGCGCCAAGCGCCATTACAGGAGGGAATCCTAAAACCTTGAGGGTATCAAGGTCGTCAATTAGTTCAAATGATACAAATTGGAAACTGTAGGATTTCGACCAGTTCAAGTCGAGTAGGGTGGGTGAATCAAGTTCAAGCGTTTGTAGAACGCTAATTAAATACAAATCCTTTGGTCAAGGTGGTGTACTATCCTCAAGTGCATCGAACGTTCACCGTAACTGGATGGCGTTTCTTGTGGAGTGTTGTGCATGACTAGAGGGTATCTAGGGATTTGCGCGATAACAAGACACGTAGGTTACAACACCAGAGCTCAGATGGCAAACACCAATGGTTATCCTAAGTCTATCCTCTTGAGTAGGGTAGGGCCACTTCCGGTTAGGAAGGAGTGCGGGAGACCGACGGTCTGTGGTTGGAGGTTAAGCTCCTTGAAGATACTTTCTCTTCCTAATATTGAGGAACTGCCGAGTCTTGAACGTGAAGGGTTGACAATCGAGATGCATGATATTGGTATGTTTCCGATATTTGTTATTTCATGAAAATTTCATTTGTTAGAAAACAAAATGTATTATGAATATCATTTCTTTCAGTCTATATGAGAATGCAAATCATGTTTATCATAAATTAAACAAAAATGTTGTAATGGTTTATAGATGAGAAACTTTTGTATTTGATTACTATGTTTAAAAAAAGAATTTTACCATCGTGAAAACTTAGTTACTTCTTGTCATTTTGGTTTTGGTCGTTACATATGGTATCAGAGCTAACCAGGTTCAGCACTAGGGCTGATGAGTCCACTAACCTGATTAGGAAATCATCATTATGCGGGTAGCTAATGATTTGGTTTATTGTGCCAGGATGGCATACACCAAGAGAACCGCAAGAAAATCCTTTGCGGGTAAGAAGCGTTATCTGCAAGCAAAGCAGAAACGACTTGCGATGGTCAAGACCATAGAGAAAACCAATGACGAGAATGACATTTGGCTTGATGATGTGGAAACATTAGCCAATGCAATGTCATGACTTAAGCGAGTTAGGAGAGAACTCCTAGAGGGAGCAGAGATGGCGGTTCGAACCATGATCGACCGTTGCTCCTGGATTGAAACTGATAGTGTACCTGAGATTGTACCTAGTACTATACCCATGATCACTAGAGATCCTCGTGTAGTGCCTAGAGCTGAGATTATCGAGTTATCTTCAGATAGTGAGTCTGAGGGGTATACACCTCGTAATTATGTGTCGGACAATGAATCCGAAGGTTACACTCCACTAGATAACACTATGTAGAAACATGAGATTTGTCTATCTCTTATGTTGTTGAAACAATTTTGCAAAATAAATAAAGACAAAATTTTGGTTTGAGAGCAATTATGAATATGATCAAATGCTGTGTTCTTTTGATGGTGTTTAATTTAATAAGCGTAAAACTGATTAGTATATGTTTAAACAGGTGTGAAACTAATCTAGCATGGACCAATCAGGGTTTAACGAGGGGGAGGATCGGGAAGGTCGTAACTCTCGGGAAAATTCCACTGACAAGTTGGATAGGATCCTCAACATGCTCACTGAAACCAAGGAAAGATTGAATAAACTAGAGAGGAAAATAGATGAAACTGGTAACACAGAGGATGGAAACGAGAACTCTCACTTCACAAGCAAGAGTAGGCATTGGGAAAATGGCACGTCAAGTGAACATCATGATGACAGTGAAGCCCAAAGAAGAACCAAGGATAAACTTGCCTTAGAGCTATCTAAGGATATGAAGAAGGTTAATCCTCCAAAGTTCGATGGAACAAAAACTGGAGACGCAGCTGAAGCATGGTTGACGGAGATGGAGAAATATTTTGAGATCAGAAACTACTCTGAGGTTACTAAAGCCGTGTGGGGAGCCTATCAGCTGTCTGGGGAAGCATCCACTTGGTGGATGAATAAGAAAATGGAGTTGGAACTAAGTCCCTTGAAGGTGACATGGGACGAGTTTGTGGAACTATTCCGTAAACGGTGGTTACCACAGTTGTATTTTGATCAGAAGTTAACGGACTTCCAAAACCTCAGGCAAGGAGAGCTATCTGTAGTCGAGTACGCAGAAAAATTCACTAGGCTACTAAAGTATGTACCCCAATATCAAAAGGACGAAAGGTTCCGAATTAGAAAGTTCATCATGGGACTCAATCCTCAGATCGGCGGTGAGGTGGAGGTGCATGGTCCAAGCACAATGGATCAAGTTTATGAAAAGGCAATAAAACAGGAGCAGAAGATAAAGTCTATCTCCGCATACCGTGACAAGAAACGCAGGAAGTTTGACAAGAACTATAATGATCAGTCTTTTAAAAGGAAAAACGATAAGGGATTTGGAAACAGGAGATTTGATAGGGGAAATCAAAAGAATCAAGGAGGATTTGGTAATGACCGCAAGGGTGAAGATTTTAAGAGAAATGCAAATTTTAAGAAGAATGGTGATTCTGCAAGTAGGCCATCTGAGAAGCGAGGACCTATAGGAGGATGTTTCTCTTGTGGAGGAGATCATTATGCCAACCGTTGCCCCAACAAGAAGCCGAATGGGAGGCCCAGGAACACGGAGCTTCCTTCACAACAGGAAGCCTTTCAGCAAAGGATTCATGCCGCTCTTGATAATTGGCAAGCAGAGTATCAGATCACTCCTATTGAGATGACAGGTACCTTATTTGGTGTTCCTGTTTCTATTCTATTTGATACTGGTGCAACAGAAAATTTTGTGTCACCTAGAGTTCTAAGTAAATTTTCTAGAAAAACTGGCTTTATGTCAAAACCTTGGACAGTAGAGTATGCCAATAATTCAAAGGCTCAGGTAGAGCAATGTTTGTTCGAAGCTAGGATTGATGTTTCTAACTTCACCACTGAGGCAAACTTGTACGTAGCACCTTTAGGGTCCTACGAAGTCATCCTAGGAATGAACTGGTTGTGGAAACATCGAGCCAAAGTAGATTGTTTTCATAAAACCATTGAGTGTCTGGATGAGATGGGCAAAACAGTAAATCTCCAAGGAATTCAGAGGGAAATAAAGGTTAGATCCATTTCATCAAAACAACTGAAGCGGGCTAGGCGAAAGGGGTGTCAACCTTTTGCAGTTAAGATGGACCTAGTAGAGGAAACCTCGGAGAAGCAATCTTTTGAGGAAAGATATCCATTTCTGTGCAACTTCAGAGACGTATTTCCTGAAGAGTTACCTGGTTTGCCTCCGAAGAGAACATTTGACTTTGGTATAGATATTAAACCAGGATCGGAGCCAATCTCTAAAGCTCCGTATCGTATGACTACCACTGAGCTTATGGAATTAAAAGCTCAGTTGCAGAAGCTTTTGTCTAAGAATTTGATTAGGCCAAGTGTATCACCGTGGGGAGCTCCGGTTATCTTTGTCAAAAAGAAAGATGGAACTCTAAGGCAGTGCATAGATTATAGGATGCTTAACAAGGCAACCATAAAGAACAAGTATCCCTTGCCACGAATTGATGATCTATTTGACCAAATGCGTGGTGCATCAGTCTTTTCCAAGATAGATCTGAGATCTGGATACCATCAGTTAAGGTTAAAAGACGAAGACATCCCCAAAATAGCTTTTAGAACGAGGTATGGTCATTATGAGTTCACAGTGTTACCGTTTGGATTGACCAACGCACCTGCTGCTTTCATGAATCTCATGAATAGCGTATTCAGAGATTGTCTCGATAAGTTTGTGCTAGTCTTCATTGATGATATTCTGATCTATTCCAAGGATGAAGAGGAGCATGCACAACATCTTCAAATAGTCTTGCAGCGATTAAGGGAGCATAAGCTGTATGCGAAACTCTCCAAGTGTACTTTCTTTCAGAAAGAGGTACAGTATTTAGGGCACATAATATCAGCCGATGGGATATCAGTTGATCCGGCCAAAATAAAAGCTATTATGGAATGGCCTGAACTACCAATGTGTCAGAGGTACGAAGTTTCATGGGTTTGGCAGGGTATTACAGGAAATTTGTGTTGAATTTCTCAAGCATTGCTAGTCCCATTACCTCTTTACAGAGGAAAGGAAAAAGGTTCGTTTGGACGGATGAATGTCAAAAGGCCTTTGACTTGTTAAAAGAAAAATTAACAACCGCTCCAATTCTGAAAGTTCCAGATCCTGAGGGAGAGTTTGAGGTTATCACTGATGCCTCGGGAGAAGGATTGGGAGGTGTGCTTATGCAAGATGGCAGAGTAGTAGCCTATGAGTCAAGGAAGCTGAAAAATTATGAGCAGAACTACGCTCCTCATGACCTAGAGATGGCAGCAGTGGTTCACGCCCTTCAGATGTGGCGACATTACTTGTTGGGAAGGACATTTATTTTAAAATCTGATCACCAAAGCCTTCGCTACATATTCACACAACCTAATCTCAATGCAAGGCAAAGGAGATGGCTGGAACTCATATCAGATTATGATTTTGAAATTTCTTATATCAAGGGCAAGGAAAACTGAGTAGTGGATGCCTTAAGCAGAAGAAGGCATATAGCCTCTATAATTTCCATTCATGCTAACTTTAAAGACTTGGTATTGCAAAACTTATCTGGGGATGAGTATTGTGAACAAGTGAAACAGGCTCTGCACCTAAACCCTAAGGACCCAAGATATGACGGATTCAGTTTTGAATCCGATGGATTGCTGAGATTCAAGGGAAGAATTTGTCCCTGATTCAGAGGAACTTAGAAACCTTGTGTGGAAGGAAGTTCACTGTGCTCCCTACTCTGGGCACCCTGGTGTGACAAAACTGTTAGCTGATGTCAAGCAGTTATATTTCTGGAAAGGAATGAAAAGCGATGCTGCAAAGTTTGTAGCTAGTTGTTTGGAGTGTCAGAGAGTGAAGGCAGAACACCAACATCCTGCTGGGTTGTTGTACCCACATGAGATTCCTGAATGGAAATGGCAAGTTATTAGTATGGATTTTGTCCAGGGGTTGCCAATGTCTAAGAATAGGCATGATGCAATATTGGTGGTTGTGGATAAACTAACCAAGGTTGCACATTTCATACCGAGAAACTTGACAGATGGAGCACATCTTTTGGCTCAAAAATTTGTGCAAGAGATTTTCAGATTGCATGGGGTACCTGAAAAGATAATATCTGATAGAGATGCTCGGATAACTTCACGATTTTGGCAAACCTTATTTTCTGCATTAGGGACTAAACTGAATGTAAGTACTGCATATCATCCCGAAACTGATGGCCAAACAGAAAGAGTGAACCAGGTATTAGAAGACCTTTTAAGAATGTATTGCATGGATCAGCAATATAGATGGGAGGAATATTTACCTCTTGTCGAGTTTGCCTATAACAACTCCTATCATTCTGCCATTAAGATGGCGCCATTTGAAGCATTATACGGAAGGAAATGCAGAACTCCTATAAGCTGGGATAAGCTGGAAGATAGGATAAGCATTGGACCTGAAATGCTTGCTGATATGGAAGAAAAAGTTAAAGTGATTAGGAAGAGGTTGGCAGAAGCCAATGACAGGCAAAAGAGTTATGCTGATCGCAAACGAGTGCCTAGACACTTCTCTGTTGGCGAGAAGGTGCTTTTGCGGGTGAAACCCCAAAAGAGTTCTATTAAGTTTGGTAAATCTTCGAAATTGGCTCCTCGTTATGTCGGACCTTTCGAAGTTCTTGAAATTATTAATCCGGTTGCCTACAAAGTTTCTCTACCTCCAGCCTTGTCTAAGATGCATAATGTTTTTCATGTTTCGTATTTAAAGAAATATTTTGTGGGTAATAACCACATCCTTAACTGGAATTCCCTACAGATGCAAGAACCCGGGGTGGTTGTGATCGAGCCACTCAAGGTGCTCGAAATGCGTAAACTTCGTTTACGTAATCGAGAAGTTTTGCAATGCAAAATACAGTGGGACCAATATGGCGAGGATAGCGCCACTTGGGAAGACTACAAAGACATTTATCAAAGATTTCCAAAACTTTTTAAAGACATTAATGTTGCTTTATAGAAAGTTTGTTTTAAGTTTAATTTTTGTTTGATAAAATTAATCATCGGGGACGATGATTTTTAAAGGGGAAGGATATGTTACATCCCTCCTTTTGAAAACAATGATGCTATTTACTTTCTTACAAATTTCAGTAAATTACTATGTTGTGAACGACTTGAAAACTGAAAATTTATCTTACAAAGTTGTTTTATGAAATTGCAGAATCTATTGATTACGATCAAGTGATATGTAGACTAAAAGTCTTTATATTAAATGCAATGATGTTTGAATATATTATATTTGGATCATAGATGCTTTGACCACAAAATTGTATGCAAGTTTGTCGATGCAGGAACAGGTGGACCGTGTCTGACGGGAAGAGAAAGTATCTTCGAGAGGGAGTATAGACTCTGGAAATTAACCACGGGTGTTTGCCACTGAGATCGCCAAACAGATAGATAAATCTGTGAACCAACAAGTAAGTCTTGTTTGTCGGTTTGGGTAGTTTAATTGATGTTGACGACATAGGATAACGTATAACCACCTAGTCGGAAGTTGTCTTGTAGAATCTTGGAGTCGTCAACGGCGTCGTAAGTTCCTAATAGCAAGTCGACGTATTTGAGATGTTTAATATTTATGTCTATAAGTATTTATTGAGTCCTCTTGTGGCAAAATTGTTAATCTTGTCTCGAAGTTGAAATTGCGAGAAGTCGGCTTTGTGCGTCTAACGTTGTTAGAACTTGTTGGCGTTACGTTCAATCCGTCGCGATTGACGTAAAACGCGTCGAATCCGTGAATTCCTTCTATTCTGGTAGATCGACGAATGTCGAATAGATGTCATAGCGTGAAATAATTTATTTTAGTTGTCGTCTAAAACGTGAGTCTCTTCCTCCAACTTTGACCGCGAGTTGTTATTAATCTAACCTTGAGTTTCTAAGTAAAATGGTCTTTGCCCTCTCTCCATCTCGACCCCAACGATGCTCAAACCGTTTTGTAACCTTCGCCGTGACGAGTTTTAGCTCTTCAATTAAATATTTAGCTAGTCTTGGAAGGTTGATGCTTTTGTCCTAGTTAAGTCGGGCAGTTATGTCCTTTGGCAAGCCTCATCACCGAAGGAACTTAATCTTTCTTATGGTCGTAATAAGTAATGAGGTCGGTTAAACTTCTTGTGATCATGTTAAGTGAAGTAGGTAAAAGATTGTTATGTCGACTCAAGTATTTAAGAGTGTGACGATTGTGTGTTTGTAAAAAGATTCCTCTTCATCGTAGATTTAAGTAATTGAAGCGTTGGCGGTTAAGTTCGGTGTAATTGCTATATTTTGGGATTGCCATCATCAAGACAGCAAAAGGCATCAGTTTGTGCGATGGTGGGAAACTTAACTAAACCGTAGATGGGTCGGAGGCTTTCCGGCGTGGGATGTTTGAAATGTGAGTGGAAGTCCTTTAGAGAAGGAAAAACATTAATGAAAGATTCCTTTTCTCGCGTGGAAGAGAGGGAGTGCGAGTTTGAGGCCGTCGTGGTTCGGCAGAAGGGAGCTATCGACGGAGGATATGGGCGAAAGGTCGGCGAACGTGGGAAAGTGAGTAGCCGGCCGAGCAGGTGGAATAAGGGTTTATTTCGCGGTTCGTTGAGGAAAGTTAAAACGGTATCGAGAGTCTTGGTCGGAGGGCAGTTAGGACTGCGGAGTAAGGAGAGTTTCCGCGGGTGTGGAGAGTAGTTTTTGGGCAGGGAGTTGTGAATGTTAGAGTGGAGAAAACGGAGAGAGGAGAGTATGGATGAAGGGAGTTGTTTGTCGAGAGAGTTTTGTGAGCTCTGACAGAAGTTAGAGGAGGTGGAAATCGCTCTGTAAAAAGAAGAGAGAGGAGAGTGTGTCGGAGGGTGGAAGAATAGGAAGTATTGCAGAGTTTGTTAATGGTAGTGAGTTAACTAAGGGAAACGGAGAGAGAGCGATGGATGCTCTGGTGTAGTGTTCGCCAGAGAAGAAACTGTGAAACCTGCCTTGTCTGGTGTAGTGTTCGCCAGAGAAGAAACTGTGAAACCTGCCTTGTCTGGAGTAGTGTTCGGTAGTGAGGAAGATAGATTGAGGTGGTTGGTCATTGTGCTAGAAGCAGAAAGGAAGAGCTGTGTAAACTGGAGAAGGACGACCAGCCAAAGGAGAAGTGAAGTTGCCGCAGTAATCCCACTCTTTGACAACAGGTTCTTTCCATTTCTTTTTCTGTTTCTCGGTATAGACCAGTGGATGTGTCTTAATTGCACAAGAATAATTATGTTATAATGAATGAAATGTGAAGACAATGTTACTTCTGAGAACCTGCTTGAGTTTTATTGTTATAAACACTTTATTGCTGTTTAATGGTAATAGAAACCTTTTAAACGATAAATGCTGTTGTCCGTCAGTGTCCAAGAACCTAGAAAATAGATTCTTATCTCTTTTGGTTGACGATGAACGATGATAAATCTTAGCTCTTGAGGTGCAGTCACTTAAGATTAATCACCGTAAGAAGCAAATGTGAGTTGCAAACTTCAAACCGTCAGAAAAGACGTAAAATATTAAGAGTTTCCTTTAAGACAGAGATAACCATGTAAAATCATTCGAGAGTATTTAAAACAGTAGCTGCATTTTGAGAAACGCGTTACTCCACGAGCATGTCGCGTGGGAGATTAAAACCACAGAGATAAATCTTATTGGACGAAAACTTTAATGTGTTTGATAGCCGAAGTTGAAGTTACAACTAGCTTGAGTCGATTCCGTCTTTTATTTCTTTGTTAGAGGTCGACCGTGCTTGTGGGTCATCTCTAAGGTCATATGAAAGAGATCGAATCTTTTATTATTGTATTGTGTGATTTTTACCTCGATAACTTATGCAAAATTATTGACTTAAAAACGAAATAGGGAGTTAGTTTACTTGTGTCGTAGAACGCCATGCTTTTATGACGGGCATGTAGAGTGGAATACCCGCATGTGGAATCTTGATTATTGATGCATGCGACGATTTTAGTTCGTTTTGTAGGCCTTAAGAGTCTAGAAACCTTGAATTCCGGGATAACAGAATATCGTTTTAGATATTCGAGTGTATTGGGCAAACATGGGAAAATAAGTAAACAATTGTGAAACCACTTAGGGTGGTCGTTAGTAAACAGTGTTTTTCACGAATATGTGTATATGAAACTAAGAACTCGGGATTAGAGTAAATATTGCGCCAAGCGCCATTACAGGAGGGAATCCTAAAACCTTGAGGGTATCAAGGTCGTCAATTAGTTCAAATGATACAAATTGGAAACTGTAGGATTTCGACCAGTTCAAGTCGAGTAGGGTGGGTGAATCAAGTTCAAGCGTTTGTAGAACACTAATTAAATACAAATCCTTTGGACAAGGTGGTGTACTATCCTCAAGTGCATCAAACGTTCACCGTAACTGGATGGCGTTTCTTGTGGAGTGTCGTGCATGACTAGAGGGTATCTAGGGATCTGCGCGATAACAAGACACGTAGGTTACAACACCAGAGCTCAGATGGCAAACACCAATGGTTATCCTAAGTCTATCCTCTTGAGTAGGGTAGGGCCACTTCCAGTTAGGAAGGAGTGCGGGAGACCGACAGTCTGTGGTTGGAGGTTAAGCTCCTTGAAGATACTTTCTCTTCCTAATATTGAGGAACTGCTGAGTCTTGAACGTGAAGGGTTGACAATCGAGATGCATGATATTGGTATGTTTCCGATATTTGTTATTTCATGAAAATTTCATTTGTTAGAAAACAAAATGTATTATGAATATCATTTCTTTCAGTCTATATGAGAATGCAAATCATGTTTATGATAAATTAAACAAAAATGTTGTAATGGTTTATAGATGAGAAACTTTTGTATTTGATTACTATGTTTAAAAAAAGAATTTTACCATCGTGAAAACTTAGTTACTTCTTGTCATTTTGGTTTTGGTCGTTACACCTTCACAGGATCAATTTGTTCCACATTATAAGTATCAGGGCAAACCATCACAGGGGTTTTCTTTTTGGCTGAAGAGGACTTGGCAGCTTTGTGGGAGTGGGTGAATTTCTCAGGGGTCACTTCAGTGATGATAATGGGGTTGCTACGAGTGGGTTTCAGTTTGGGTTTAGGCGTTGCAGAGGGGCTGTCAACATGAGTGGCGCTGATATTCTTGGGCGGACAGAGGGCTAAGTGAAACTTATAAAACCTCTAAATAAGACCCTAGTGGAGCAGAATGGGGGTTTCTCAGGGTCATTCTTGTGTTGTTCAATGGCGGCTTCAATAGAAACTTCCAGAGAAGATAACAGGTAAAAAGGGAAGCTAATGAACTTGTTGCATCTAAAGTGATTAAATAACACAAAGTGGTAGTGGAAGAAATGGCGAAACCTACCTTCAAGTGTGAAATACCTGATGATCATATAGCACACGTCATCTTAGGGTTTGGGGAGCTGCCCTCTATTGAACCCTCCTTACAGGCTGTGCAACACTTCATCCTTTTTTAAGAACAGAGCCATACCATCTAGGTTTGAGACTTTGTTGGTCTTCTTGTGTTTCACACCATCCGTGGACATGCCCGTAGCCATCCCAATAGCCTCTTCGGTCACTTCAAACCCTATGCCACCAAATTTGACATGTATGTTCATCCAAGACCGCACAAACTACATGGATAAGTTTTCATCATGCCCTTGTAGGTATTCTAAAAATGATGCCACACTACCCTCCTGGCAAATATGTCATAGGGTCTCGTTCTTGCTTAATTCTTCACAAGACTCTGGTTCAGTACGAGTCCTATCCCCCCATTTGTAGATAGTTACCACTCTTAGCAGAACCTTTGACAGAAAAGAGGCTCTTTGCAGACTAGTTTCTTTACCACCCTTAACACAATTATTTGGCAATAGGAGAATTCTTTGCAGAGAAAAAACTTTATCACAACAAATATGAACTTGCGAGTAGCTCAAGGCATGAAGAATAATGAACAACTTGACATTTCTCCAGTTTGAAGTGACATTATTCAATAAATTCGTCTCATGTGAATTAACATGCCAACCAATCTTATGATTACTACAATCTCGGAGCTGGGTGCTACAGAGATCAGGAGTATTGAACCCATTGCAAGTCACATGAGTGAGCATTTGATTAACCGCTTGGGGTGTCCATGTCATCATGTTGCTTTTGTAATACGCCAATTAAATGCAATTAATATTTCTCTCAACAATGATTTGCCTGAATTCCATCCCATCACTAGATCTTTTGGTTTTTTTAACAATATTAAAATCATTATTATTAGAATCATTCCTCCCATAGCTCCTAAGACAATCCTTACGTCGAGTAACACACTTGGGAAAGATTAAAATCATGATGTTTTAGGTATAGTGTCCTACTTCGTACATAGGAGTTTTTGAATTTGAGAAGGGAGGTTATCGAGCTTTCTCCAGCATCTCCAATTGCTCAAGTTCTGACCTAGGTTGGCCATGCTATCAGCCACTTTGTTGCCTTCGCGATAGGTATGTCCTATCTCCTTTTGGGTGAACCCAGTCAGTAATCTCTTAATGTCCTCAATGATGTCTTTGAGTTTCCATCCGCTGTCAGTCTTGCCAAGGGCAGCATCAACAATAAGTTTTGAATCTCCCTCGATTTGTAGCTTATCCAATCCCAGTGAAAGGGCCAGTTTCAGACCCCATAAGAGAGCCAGCCTCTCAGCCACATTATTGGACTGGGTACCAATTCCCCTAGCATAAGCAGCCATGAGCTTCCCTTGATCACTTCTTATGACCCCACCTGCACTTGCCATTCATGTGGTCTTTTTCTCAGCCCTGTTGAAGTTGAGTTTGACTCAGTCCTTCGAGGGAGGCCTCCAGGTGGTGCTTTGCTTGACAAGCTGCTTAGAGTTGTCAGAGTTGGTTATGTCAGCTGTCAAACCCTAGTTTTGGGAAATCTAGATATCCAGATGAGTGGGGGGTTCCTTAGCAGCTTTCAGGGTACAGATGGAGGTGTTTTCTGAGACCATTCTATAGAAGGAGAAGAAAACATCCTTGGCACTCTTCACTCTTTCCCTAAAAATTCTGTTGTTCCTTTCTTTCCAAATACTCCAGGCCAGGTGTGGGGGGATTTCCTTCCAAAGTTCTATGATCCTTGGGTGGGAAAAGGGGGAGAGCCAGCCATGTATGAAGTCCATTAGGTTTTCATTTTGGACCCAATCTATACTGAGAGTAGTCAAGGTCCTTCCCCACATCTCCTTGGTGAAGTCATAGTGGAAGAGAATGTGATGTATAGATTCTTACTCTTTCTGGCAGAGAACACATCTATTGACAAGTTGTTGTCAACATCATTCTTCTTGAAATGCTCTTATCCGTTGATCGAGATTGTTTCCCAATGGAACCCAAACCTTTTTTAACATTTTCAACAATATACTTTTCGGCATCTTTTCCTCTTTTTTGTGAAATCTACACCCATCAATTGTAATGTCTCTTTTAGGTCATCACGAAGAAGCAATGTTGATAACAGTTGGGCTTGACCAAGTGTATCATGATTTTTGAAATAAGCTTCAATTATTTCCTTTGAAGTTCTTGTCAATGCCCTCTTAGTAGTTTGACTAGGTTGTTCAGCATAAAATTTCAATTTCTCTATATCCATTTCAAGCAAATGATCTATCTTTGTAAGAAACTTTTCTCTTCACCTCTTTAATTAGATTCATAGTATGAATATCGGTAGAAGGAAGTGATCCTGACCCCTGTCCAACATCAAATTGTGTATGGGCCTCCTCTCTAACATCAGTTGTTTGTGCTTGGGTCTCCTCCCTGACATCAACTATGTGTGCTTCAACCTCCTCTGCTCTAGTAACTAAATTAGGTTGGACCTATACTCCAGTTTCTGTATGTTGAGCCCCTACACATATCATATAAAAGAGAAGATTTTAGAATATATAAAAGTTAGATTATTAAACTACATGGATAAAGCATGAAGGTGATTATGAGTTTCATAATGAGAAACTATTAGGGATGTAGTATTAATCCTTACAATTTTCTCCAACTTTGAATTACAATTAAACTACCGATCAAGTGCATGCCTGTCAAAATATTTGTGTACAAGAAGAGAAAATGAACATGTAAATGGAAATAACATCTAGAATGATATGTCCATATGGATGGTCATGTGCACAGGTTCCATCTAAAGTTAACTTTTCATGTCATATTTATGTTACAATAAAAAAATTCTAGGAGTATCATCTAATAAAAATCTTAAACTAGCCCATTAAAAACTACTTGCTAATTTGTCAAATTATAATTTATATGTCTAGGTCAAGTAAACTTATAGGTACATATTCAATTACTTGATCATTTATCCTAAAAAGATATTCAATGTAATAAAGATTTAAGTGTGTACCTACAAAATTATAAATCAATATAATTTAGTAGTAGCTCAGAGGAGATAATATTACATGTTGCATGAATAATGGTTTTTTACCTATTGAGTCTGCACAGGTGACCCCACAGAATAAGAAAAAGGATAGGTTGGAAGAAGGAAGTGGTATCGACAGTGAGAATAAGGCAAAGAATGTCTCTGTGGTGATGGAAGAGGTTAGCTCTGAGGAAGGTATTGGTGGTAGCGACAACACTTTTGACAAGGATTTTACCTTGAAAAGAAGCAAACCCTGGCTGTCGTCGACTAGGAGGTCGATGAGGATTGTAGCTAAGAAGGAGGTCTCTGAGGTGGAAGAAGATACTGTAGACCTAGAGGGTGAGGATATTTTTGATAATAAAAAACATCAAAATGGATGCTCCTATTTCAGAGATTGAATTGATGGGCAAGGAATTTTCTGTCAATAAGGAGACCAAAAATGACAATGTGGAGGCAGAAGCGGAGGAAGGGCCTAGTAATTTCCCTGAGCTCAATGCTAAGGGTTCTCAGTCTGTGAGTTTGGAGAACACGATGAAGGAGTCAGGCAAGATGAAGAGAAAGGGCAAAATGACTGCTAACGTTAAGGAGATTGATATTCTCTCCGCGAGGATCACTGTGCTGGAGAGGAAATTCAAAACTCTAAGAAAGTTCTCGGTGAAAGTGATGCATAGATCTATGATGACCTTTGTTGTCCTCTAGGATGCGAAGCTTACCACCCAAGGATTGAAGGATAAAGATCTCAAGGAGTACAGGGACCTCTACCAGTTTCTGGCTAAGGATTAGGACCAAATGTTTAATTAGCCGTTGGGGCTTTGGTCATCGCTTGTGGTTTTTGTCTATTGTTGGTCTGTTGTCGGTCAAATGTGTCTCTATTCTGGGTCTCTTTTTGGTTGTTTCTATTGGTTAGTCCAGTTTATGCTTTTTTGGTTCTTGATGGAACTTTGGTGCGCCTTTTTGGCTAATATGTAATGGGATCGACACCCTTTTTTGCCACTTATCTTATAAAAAACAAATATGTATCAAACAACATCTATGAATAATGTTAACTACATGTCCTATGAATAAATAATCAATCTTAGAACCATGGTGAATGTGGTGCAAATTCCTAGAGGGCTACAATAATCATATGCATGTATATAAAACATTAGTTCAATATATTATATATATGTATGTACATATAAATATTAGTTTAATATTATTATATATATGCATGTATATATAAAATATTAGTTTAATATTATTATATATATGTAGATTTGAAACTCAATAATATTTAAGGGACAAATAAGGTTTAGGGTTTAGGAGTCTAAGGTATATAAGAAACTCTCACAAGTCTTTAATTTGTAACTATATTTTATTTGTAATTATAATATTTAAGGAACTTAGGGGTTAGGGTTTAGGGTTTAAGACTTAGGCAAGTTAGGACTAGGGATGTTCCAAGGATAGTCAAATTACACATGTCTCTATTGGGGCAAGGTCTTAGATAGGACCTAGGGTTTATCATAGATTCACTTGGCAAGTAAGGTACAAAAATACAGTAGAAAGGAATTGGATTAGTTAACTTAGTGGATGAAAATTTAGCCAAAACATCTAATCATATATTTAGCTCAATAATATTTGGGGTTTAGGATTTAGGGTTTCTAGAGTAAATAGGGTTTAGGGTTTAGTTAAGTAGACAAGTTAGGGAACATAGTGGTTTTAGTAGAGGACTTAAGAATGGTAATGGAATCTACAACATTTAAATAAATGAATTTATTTAAAACATATTTGAATTGAAAAAATTACTTCAATTGAAAAATTTGATCTTATTGAAAACAAATTCATAATTTATATAAAATATGCATACCTTATATTTGAGCATAATATCTTTGCATCCTTTCTTCACGTAATTTTTGTTCCCTTTTTGTTGAATGATATCGTGCAGTCTTATTTCGCCTTGTCCTTTTATTTCCCATCTTCTTCAAGGATTTGCAAAATATGATCTTGATAATTTTGTTACCAATTCCATGTTCTAAATTTGTAAAGAACTATAAAAAAAATTGACCTTTCAAATAGACCTAGTGAATTTTCCTTTATTTTCTGATATTAAAATCATGAAATGACCTTGTATATATATGTAATTTGAATAGATACAATTTGTTAAATGTCAGCTAAAATTGGCCTTTGTTTGAAGGTCAGCTGCTAAAAATCCATAGGCATATTTTTATTCAGTGACCTTCATTCGAAGGTATTTAAATATTATTTTCCAGATGGGTCTTTTGGAACGTACCTTTGTTCGCAGGTATCTTCATTCAAAGGTCCTTCGAACAAAGGTGCTTACCTAGACACTTTTTGTGTTTGCTTCAAAACTTACTCAGAAAATCTATTTTCAAGCCTCGGGTTGGACCTTCAAATCTAATTATCTTGACAAGATAATTTGCAAGATCGTAGTCCTCGAAACGAGCTTTCCGACAAGTATAATTTTGATATATTTTCATTTTATTATGTATTTAATTTATAATTTTTACTGAACATAGGTTTTTCATCGAACATCAAGTTCTTCATTACACACAAGTGGAAAAATAGTGAAACATTTAAAAAAATCCAAAAAATACCTTTGCACTAGGTATTGATGTCCTATTTTCACCAAAAAAAATTGAATTTTGATATATACACAGGTTATGCTTAACGACATACACCTATCTCCAAATTATAGTTACCCTGACTTCAAAAATTAATTAAAAAAATATGTAATAAAAAATTATGAAAAAATATCCATGCACTAGATATTGATTTTAAAAACCTATGTTTAAAAAATTAGAATTTTATCCTTTATAGAAAAACAGTTATGCTTGACAACATCAACATTACTTTCTGAAAATGTTGTTTACTATTAAAAACTAGTTATTAAAGGAGACGTTGAAAGATTCACGATTTATTTCAAAAATAAAAATAAAAATATATTTAGAATCTACACACAAATCTCCACAAATCACTAGTTCGCATCATCTTCAAATTCTTAACGGTTTAGCTACTATAGGTCTCAGAAAGTGAGGATTTAGTTAAAAATGTTGATATCAATGTCCATCTTGGCCAAAAAGTGGGACTCATTATTGTGGGATTACCCAAGGCACGTTTCTCTTCCTGGTGTTGAGTGTAGTTCATGTTAAGGCTTTCCCTCTACATGTTTCATGTTGGTTGATCTTTGGCCAAATAGTAATTGTAATATTCTTGTTGTCTTTGGCCGACTTGTAATGTAATCAATGTAATATCAAGTATATATTGTAAACCTAGTTGATCTAGGTGATGCATGATTGCGAGTATGAGTCTGTAAAGTGGAATATGGATGTGTAATGCATTATGATGTGTGATTGAAGGAGAAAGAGCAAAAGTAATTGGGCATGTCTTGATTCATCTTGAAGACATTTTTGAGATAGAAGAGAAGTGAAGAATGTGCCTAACTGATTGCCAGAGGTAGTGAGACAAAGGCAAAACTTCTTGAAGGATGAAAGTAGTGAGTCAGTAAGCTACAAAGAAGACATTTGAAGAAGTTGTTGAAGTTGTCAAATAAGAAGTGCAATCATCAAAAGAAGAGTGAAAAGACAGAATTGCAATCATCAAAGAAGTGAGCCTCGTTGTCAGTTTTAGACAGTAGAAGGATTGTCATGCTGTAATCATTCTGAGTTTGTTCTCAGTTCAGGGAGTAGGTGCTTCCTTAGGTTGTAGCCCTAAAACAAAGTATGCAGGAAGTTGTAGCTTCCTTCCAGGAGTGACCTTAAAACCTCTCTTCAGGGAGTAGTATCTTCATTGGGTTGAAGCCCTAAAACAAAGTCTGCAAGGAGTAGTAGCTTCCTTGGGTTGCAGCCCGAAAACAAAATTGTAATTTTTATAAAACTGAGCTTCATATATTGTGAGTTAATCCTCACCATGGTTTTTCCCCTTTGGGGTTTTCCATGTACATCTGATGTTATGTGATGTTGTGCATTGTGTTGATCTTTTATGTTTCTGTTAATTCTATAAAGTTTAAGTTTTGATTTCTCTGGAGGATTTGAGATTTGTTTGAATACTGATTCAATCCCCCTCTCAGTATTTAGGTGTCTTCAACAAAGAAGACATTGAGTATGATGACACACCTAGTCCCAATCATGAGCATGAGTTGATAATGATGTAATCTTCAAAAGTTAGGAGAGTATCCTTGGTTTGACTAGCAATGATGTGACAATTGTTCTAAGTGGTAAGACACTAATCAAGACTCATTGCCTTCAATATATATGTTTGAAATGTTAAGAGACAAAATACTAACTAACATTAGAAACTAGCTTTCTGATGCAAGACTTGAAGAAAATCATGGTTAACACAAAGAGCATCAATTATAGTTTGAATTAGCTATTCAAGATAGTCAAGGGGTGAAATCATCAAGAAAGGAGTAATTTTAAGGCTAATTATAATGACAGATTTGTTCGTGATCTTTTTGACTGAGTTTTATGATGACAAAAAGACTAAAATATAGAGTTTATTGCAGCCTAACTAGTCTAATTTCTTGGAGAAACCTAGAGATGGCAGTCCAAAAAATTTAGAGTCTACTCAAACAACAAAGAACTTATCTAGTATAGGTCCAATAAATGAAACTCAAACTAGTTTTTTAGAGGTAAATGGCCAAGAGGATGATAGTGACACTCATTACTAAATAAGGGCCAATTATATCAGATTTGTAGCATCAATAGCACTAAATTTTATGTTGATACTACTGGTTACATTAGATACAATTTTGACAATGTTTAGAATTTTGACAATGTTTAGATATAATTTTGACAATGTTGATACAACTAGTAGCATCAAGAAGAATCAGGGATGTGTAATTACAATTTTGACAATGTTTAAAATTGTTTAGGGTTAACTGATTTCAAGATACAACAAATTCATGTATATCATATTTTAATGATTCTAATTCTATTAATGCACATAATGATGACTTTTTTAATTTAGATAGTTTCACTTTTAGTGATTATGAGTGTTCTTATGAGAGTTTTATGGATGAACAATGGTGGGATGCTTTGTTGATGGGTGTATTTTCTTGTGATTTACATGTATCAGAAGTATGTGGAGTGATACACCATGAGTTGATATTTCTTAAAGGTGAAATAACATTGGATGACATGCCAACTGATGATGAGCAAGTACTTTTAGCTGATGACATGACAATCTAGGTTGTATCCATGATGTTTTCAATGAACTGTGATGATTATTAGTTTGATTAGGATAAAAAGACATGTGTATGGATTAATCATGATTATCTATACCAATATTATCTTGATGATTCCCTTCCCATGGTTATATGACTTGTTGTCATAGATTGTTATCTCAAATAAATATAAATTTTCACTTTCTCATGATAATTTAACTTGTCAAAATGATAATCCTCTCACTTCCCTCATGACTATCCTATAACATGAGATTTCATGCTTTAACACAATCATAAAGTGAAGTAAACAAATATATAAAGAACATACCTTAGATTTCGATATTTGAGTTTCCCAATCCTCCAAAATTTGGCTTCAAAATCCTCAAAAATTTGATCTTTTTGGCAAGTTCCTTCGTATTCAATGTTGAATTCTATATAACTCTAATAGGATTAGTGAAATTTATGAAAAAAAAACATATATCATCAAATTCAATCTAAATAAATGAAAATTAGCATTGAAACAATATGAAACATGAAAGTATTAGTTTAAATAATCAAATTATGTCCAAAAACATGCAATTTGCTTCTTCTACATTGCAAAACCAAAAAAAGTGGTGGATTAAGAAAACAATGATTGGTAAAATGTCAAACACCATGAAAAAGAATTTTCTTGTTTGATAGCATGCATGAAAAGTAGGGAATAACACAGCACGTGGGGTCTGAATCACAGATCCCACATGTTTTTCCCATTTTTTGGTTCACAAAAACGTGCCTGCATTATAACGCTAGCGCATTTTGTAAATCATCATGGAAAGTTTAAGTGCGTTCATGCACGAAAGTTTTAAGTGTTCTCATGCGTGGAAACTTATAAGTGTTAAATAAGTGCATGGAAAGTGGGGAGGGAGGTGCAGAGATGAGAGAGAGAGAGAGAGAGAGAGAGAGAGAGAGAGAGAGGGTAAAAGGTATAGAGGGGAGGGAGAGGAGGTAAAGAGGGGAGGAAGAGAGATCAAGATAGAGAGACTAATTTTGACATGCAACCCTAAACTCGATCAACCCTAAACCCTAAATAATGCCCCTAAACCCTAAACTTGAGCAACCCTAAACCTCTAAACCCTAAATAATGCCCCTAAACCCTAAACCCAAGCAACCCTAAACCTCTATCTCTCTATCTCTACCATCCCTCTACCTCTCAATCTCTCTCCCTGTGTCTCTGGCAATGTCGCTCACTCTTTATATCTTCCCATCTCTCCCCTCAGTCTCCTCTATATCTCCCTATTAGTCCTCTCTCTCTCTAAACCCTAAACCCTATACCTCTAAACCTTAACCCTAAACCTGAGCAACCCTAAACCTCAGAAGCCCAAACCCCAAACCCCTAAACCCAAGAAACCCTAAACCTCTATCTCCCTATCTCTCCCCTATCTCCCCATCTCTATCATCTCTCTACCTCTCAATCTCTCTCCATATGTCTCTGGCCATGTACCTCACTCTCTATCTCCCTATCTCTCCCCTCGGTCTCCTCTATATCTTCCTATCGGTCCTCTCTCTCTAAACCCTAAACCTATAAACCTTAACCCTAACCCTTAAACCCTAAACCCTAAACCTCTATCTCCCTATCTCCCCCTATCTCCTTATCTCTATCTTCCCTCTACCTCTCAATCTCTCTCCCTATGTCTCTGGACATGTCCCTCACTATATATCTCCCTATCTCCCCACTTTGTCTCCTCTATCTCTCCCAATCTCTATTGGTCCCCTCTCTTTATCTCTCTCTAAACCCTAAAAGCTAAACCCCTAAACCCTATCCCCTAAATCCTAAACCTGAACAACCCTAAACCCCTAAATCCTAACCCCTAATCCCTAAACTTTAAACCCTAAACAAAAGCAACCCTAAACTCCTAAACCTTAAATAATTTCCCTAAACCCTAACCCCTAAACCCTAAACTTGAGCAACCCTAAAATCATAAACCCTAAATAATGCCCCTAAATGCTGACTCCTAACCCCTAGCCCCTAAACCATAAACCTAAGCAACCCTAAACCCCTAAACCCTAAATAATTCCCCTAAACCCTAGAAACCCTAAATTTGAGCAACCCTAAACTAATAAATCCTAAACCCTAACCTTAAACCCTAAACCCAAGAAACCCTCTCTCTCTCTCTCCCTAAACCCCTAAACCCTAAATAATGCCCCTTAACCCTAACTCCTAAACCTGAGCAACCCTAAACCTCTATCTACCTATCTTTCCCTAATCTCCCTATCTCTATTGTCCCTCTACCTCTCAATCTATCTCCCTATGTCTCTGGCCATGTCCCTCACTCTCTATCTCCCTACCTTTCCCCTAGGTCTCATATATATCTCCCTATCGGTCCCCTCTCTCTCTATGAAACCTAAACCCTAAACCTCTAAACCTCAACCCCTAACCCCTAAACTTGAGCAAACCTAAACCCTAAACCCCAAATCCCTAAACCCTAAACCCAAGAAACCCTAAACCTAAGAAACCCTAAACCTTTATATCCCTATCTCTCCCCTATCTCCCTATCTCTATTATCCCTCTACCTCTCAATCTCTCTCCCTATGTCTCTGGACATGTCCCTCACTCTCTATCTCCCTATCTCTCCCCTTTGTCTCCTCTATCTCTCCCAATCTCTATCAGTCCCCTCTCCCTATCTCTCTCTAAACCTAAACCCCTAAACCCTAACCCCTAACTCCTATACCCTAAACTCGAGCAACCCTAAACCCTAAACCTGAGCAACCCTAAACCCTAAACCTAAGCAACCCTAAACCCTTAAACCCTAAATAATTCCCCTAAACCCTAAACCCTAAAATTGAGCAACCCTAAACTCATTTACCCTAAATAATGCCCCTAAACCCTAACCCCTAAACCCGAGAAACCCTAAACCTCTCTCTCTCTCTCTCTCTCCCCTCTTTACTTGCTACCCTCTCTTATTGACCTATCTACCTCCTAGTTTTCCTTTTCCTAGTTTTCCTAGTTTTCCTTTTCCTTTCCAATTTACCTTGAGATTCCACAAATTTTTCCATATTTTACTATGTTCCACCTCTCCTCTCATCATTCTTCGCATCCAATGAACTTTCGTTTTATCTTGTTTCCATTTCATCCTCCCAATTTGTATCCTCATCCCTCTTTGCATGTCCTAGTTTTCTTGTTTCCATTTTCTTTGTCGATAAGGGAGAGGGAGAGGGAGGAAGAGGGAGAGAGGGTGGAGATGGTGGGGAGAGAGAGGGGAGAGATATGGAGACATCTCTTGGCATCTGTATCATAACCTAGATAGCTCTTGCCATCTGTCACCTCTATGCTACTGGTGATAGCCAACTAATCCTAAGATATGGTAGATAACACCTGACATCCATCACCTGTATATGCACTTGTATCTTGGACTTGGTTCTGACACGTGGGTCATCTTCTAGCCAAGTACACACACAATAAGGATATCACAAGGATTCACCAACACTAGTCAATTTGAATTAGTTACATGCCACATAGAGGTCCATAAACCAATACACAAGGTCTTTATATGTTGATGCAGGAGCATCCTGGTTCACAAGAAATCCTGTATCACATAAAAACATTTCAAGTTTTATTTTTAGTGTTGATATTTTTTTGTTGTGTTTCAATTGTTGTGGTAGTCTTGCTTCAGGAGTAATTGTTAGGGAAAACTGGGTTAAGTTCATTTCGATAATTTTGTAATATTGAGCATTTTGGTGAAGGAATTTGGTCTTTGAATTCAAAGGAATGGTTGAAAGGCTCCCAATTCACTAGTTTGTTGATGAGAAAGTTAGAAGTTGTGCTATAGTGCTAACTTCCTTTGACAAAGTCTCTCTGTGCATTGGCGCAACTTCATTTAAGAGATGAGAGTCAAGGTTCTTCCCATACGCTAATTACCTTAAAGGAAGACTTTTGTGCACCAGGGCAGCTTTGCTTCTCCTACAGAGAATTAAGGTTGTGCCATTGCGCTAAACCTAGCTATAGTGCATCATCACAGCTTTGCCAAAGCACTAGATTCTAAAGGTTGCGCCCATGTGCTAAACCAAGCTATAGTGCATCAGCGTAGCTTTTCCAAATCACCAAGGTCTTAATGTTGTGTCCGTGCGCTAAACCAAGCTATAGCGCATCAACGTAGCTTTGCCAAATCACCGGAGTCTTAAGGTTGCACCCATGCACTAAACTAAGCTATAGCGCAACTTTGCCAAATTGTAGGGATCTCAAGGTTGCACCCATGCGCTAAACCAAGCTATAGCACATCAACGTAGCTTTGCCAAATTGCATGGATCTTAAGGTTGTGCCCATGCACTAACAATTGCTGAGAAGGAATCCTAACACAGTTTCACAACTTCAATTTTAGCATATGGTTTTGAGGTTCATAAGGTCCCTTGGTCGTTCAGTTCCATAACAAGAAAAGTTGATAAATATTCATCTTCCTTGGGAGAATATAAATGGATCAATGTCCTTTGTTAAGGGTTTGACCATTCTCGAGGATAGTGAAGAATAATTGAATGTAATTTCGACAAAGAAGAAGAAGGTTGTACTCCTAGTTTATTCTATTTGATGCAAATAAATAAAATATTCATTGTTGTTACTTCAGTTATTTATTGTGTTTTTATGTATCCGTTGTTCATCCTAATTGCTTGATAAGGCACTTAGGGTTCGATCTACACCAAGTGGTATTAGAGCAGGATTTTTGTTGAGGCTGTGAGTGTGTTAAAGAATGGATTCTATGTTCTGGTTTGTTGTGGGTAGAGAAAAGTGAGTATAGACCTACAATTGCAAAAAATCTAGTGAAGGCATGGCACAAAGAGGACATGGTAAAGGAAGAGCACCACATGATAGTGATATGGTGATTATGGAGATGTTGAGAGGAATAATAACATGGTTAGATGTTATGGAGATGGCATAGTGTAGGGGAGTACATGTTGAAGGCATGAGTGAGGATGAAGAAGAAATAGAGATAAGAGAAGATGATGCAAATGAAGGAGGTGACGAACCAAAAAGGTGATTTTTGAGAGTAATGTCAAGAATAAGTAGTAAACCTCATTTGGATTCTCTAAGTTATAATTGCACTTTGAATCCAGAAGAATTGATCGATTGGATTTTGGAAATGGACAAGTATTTTGATTTTGAATCGATTGAAGACCCCAAGAAAGTAAAGTTTTCCTGCACAAAGTTGAAGGGTCATCTCTCCTTGTGGTGGGAACATGTTCAAACAAAAAGACAAAGAAAAGGTAAAGAGAAATTTAAATCTTGGGAAAGAATGGTAACCAAATTGAAGGCTAAGTTTTTATTAGTATATTATCAAATAGTTTGTTTAAGAAGTTGCAAACCTAAAACAAAAAGAGAAGAATGTACAAGAATATACAGAGGAATTATATCGACTAAACATTCGGGCTAGTCATGTTGATGATGATGTTAAAAACATTTCAAGGTATGTCAATGGTTTGCACTATTATACTCTAGATGAAATAAGTATGGTGCATATAAAAAGTGTAGAAGAAGCATATCAATATGCCTTGAAGGAAGAAGATAAACTTGCTAGAAAACAAAATAACTCCAAAGGAAGGGGTAGATTTTCATGTGGAAGAGGACAGTCGAGTGGTTGAAGAGGATACCAAACAAACAAGGAGAGGCTAATTCATCACAAACCAATACCTAAGAAAATAAAGGAAGAGATTACTCTTGAGGAAGAGGCGATTATTCTAGAGGCAGAGTATCTTTTGCAAGAGGTAGAGGAAGAGGATTCAGTGGCAATTATTTTCAATGTGGAGAAACTGGGAATAGAGCATTTGAATGTCCTCAGATACAACAAAGTAGTGGGAAAGGAAAATATATAAGAAATAATATTGCATAAGTTGATAATGAAAGTGTGGCTTCTCTGAAGTGTGGAGAAGATCCCGAGGATGGAGAATCCTTAATGTTGAGGAGGATTTTATTAAATCCAGAGAAGGAGAAACCTAGACCAATTTAGAGGAGGAACTTATTTCAAACCAAATACAAGTCAGGTGGTAAATGTTGCAAAGTCATAGTGAACAATGGTAGTATGAATAACATTATGTCTGAAGAGATGGTAAACAAACTGAGATTGAAAAGATTGAAGCATCCCAGTCCTTATAAAGTTTCCTAGTTGCAAAAAGAACATCAATTGGTGGTAAGAGAACAATGCCTTGTGAATTCTCAAATTGGTAGTTATAAGGATGAGAATTTGTCTGATGTAATGCCAATGGATGCATGTCATATTTTTTTGGGTATAGCTTAGCAATTTGATATACATGTTATACATGATGGAAGGACTAATACATATAAAATCAAGAAGGATGGATAAGAATTCACCTTGAATCCATTGAAGGATAAAGAAAATGAAGTGGAGAATAGTCCCAAAGTATGTTTGGTTTCTAGAAAGAAGTTCTTGAAAGAGTTGAAGAAAGAGGGGACATGTTTTGCATTTATTCCCAAGCCTGCAACAACTATGATAGTAGAGAAACAAGAAAATTTGACAATAGAAATTCAAGAAATTCTAGAAGAGTATGCAGACATAATGATGAAAAAATTGTCGGATGGATTGCCACCTATGAGAGACATTAGTCATTGCATGGACTTAATACCTAGTGCGAATTTGCCAAATAAAGCACCGTACAGGATGATGCCTATGGAGAATGAGGAGATAAATAGGCAAGTGCAAGAGTTGTTAGATAAAGGGCTAATTAGAGAAAGTCTTAGTCCTTGTGTTGTACCAATAGTGTTGACACCAAAGAAGGATGGAGAATGGCATATGTGTATGGATTCAAGAGCCATAAACAAGATAACAATCAAGTATATATTTCCATTGCAATGAATGGATGATATGATGGATTGTCTAAGTGGATTCAAGTACTTCACGAAGATTAACTTGAAGAGTGGATGCCATCAAATTAGAATTAGAGAAGGGGATGAGTGGAAGACAACCTTCAAAACCAAGGATGGATAGTACAAATGGTTGGTGATGACGTTTGGATTGACAAACGCTCCTAGTACCTTCATGAGATTGGTGAACGAAGTGTTGAAGCCTTTTCTTGGTAAGTTCGTCATTATTTATCTTAATGATATTTTGATTTTCAATAAGAGAAAGAAAGAACATTTCTTGCATGTTAGGGCAGTATTGTAGAGTTTGAAGGAAGAAAAAATGTTAATAAATTTGAATAAATGTAGTTTTATGCAAACAAAATTAGTCTATTTGGGGTTTGTTGTTTTTGGTGATGGTTTAAAAATGGATCCAAAAAAGGTCAAGGTGATTGTGGATTGGCCTTCACCCCATAGTATGTTTGAAGCCAGAAGTTTTCATGGCTTGACGAGCTTCTATAGGAATTTCATTCATAATTTTGGTGGGATTTGTGCACCTATTACTAAAATGATGAAAGGTAATAGGAAAGAATTTGTGTGGACAGCTACAATAGAGAAAAGTTTTAAATTGTTGAAAACAAAAGTGACTGAACAACCAGTATTGGCACTCCCAAACTTTGGAAAAGTATTTCAAGTTGATTGTGATGTGAGTGGGACAATGATTGGAGGTATCCTAAGTCAAGAAGTAAGACTAATTACATACTTCAATGAGAAGTTGAATGAGGTGAAAAGGAAATATTATGTATATGATCAAGAGTTTTATGCAATTGTATAGGCACTCAAGAAATGGAGACACTACTTTCTACCGAAGGAGTTTGTATTGTATATTGATCATCATGCTTTGTAGTTCATTAACAACCAAGGTAAGTTAAATAAAAAGCACATGAAATGGGTTTAATTTTTGCAGAGTTATTCTTTTGTTTTGGACTAGACAAAAGTGGAAGGTCTAGAATCGGGTAGTTGATGCATTAAGTAGGAGATGTTTGTTATTGAATGAATTGAGAGTGAATGTAATTGGTTTTAATCCTATGTGGGAATTGTATGAAGAGGATGTTGATTTCAAAGAAGTGTGAGCTGCTTGTATGAATCTAGTAGATAAGGACATAATGCCTTGGCTGGAGTATTGTATTCAAGAAGGTTTGTTGTTCAAGGGAAGAAGATTGTGTATACCTCAAGGATTAATGAGGGACAATTTGACGAGAGAAAAGCATAGTGGTGGATTGAGTGGATACTTTGGTGTTAACAAAACGTTGGCACAATTGAATGAAGGTTTTTTTGGGTCTGGTATGACTGTAGATATGAAGAAGTTGGTGCAAGGTTGCAAGGATGGTTACATCAGTTTCCTGAAAATATATTTGAACAGGTAGCACAAGTGATTGATTCATAAGTGGCTAAAAGAACAATGAGGAAGGAATACATGGAGTATCTTGTCTGTTGGAAGGATAAGCTAGCAGATGAAGCCTCTTAGATGCAAGTTTTAAAATTCCAGTTAAGTATGGGATACCTATTCTAGACTTACCTAAATGTTCATGAGTTGCAGCCTCATGGAACATTTCACTTACCCAGCATGTCTGATGTAGGAGCATCCAGGTTCACAAGTAATCATGTATCACCCAAAAACATTTCAAGTTTTGTTTTCAGTGCTAATGTGTTTTTGTTGTGTTTCAGTTGTTGTGGTAGTCTTTTTCTTCAGGAGTAATTGTCAGGGAATACTAGGTTAAGTTCATGAATTAGTTGCAGTTTTGAGTATTTCGGTGAAGGCATTTAGTTTTTGACTTCAAACGAAATGTTGAAAGGCTCCCAATTCACTGGTTTGTTGATGAGAAAGCCTTCTTTGTGCACTAGCACATCTTTGTTCAAAATGAGAAAGTTAGAAGTTGCGCTATAGTGCTACTGCCTTTGACATAGTCTCTTTGCACATTGATGTAACTTCATTTAAGGGATGAGAGTCAAGGTTGCACCCATGTGCTAATTACCTTAAAGGAATACTTCTATGCACCAGTGTAGCTTTGTTCAACCTGTAGAGAATTAAGATTGTGCCATTGCGCTAAACCTAGCTATAGCACATCAACACAACTTTGCCAAATCGTTGGAGTCTTAAGGTTGGGCCTGTGCGTTAAACTGAGCTATAGCACATCAACATAGCTTTGCCAAATCATTGGGGTCTTAAGGCTGCACATGTGCACTAAACCAGGCTATAGCGCATCAGTGCAACTTTGCTAAATAGTTGGAGTCTTAAGGTTGCACCCATGTGCTAAACCAAGCTATAGTGCATCAGCGTAGCTTTGCCAAATCGTAGGGATCTCAAGGTTGTGCATTTGTGCTAAACCAATCTATAGCGCATCAGTGTAGTTTTGCCAAATATAGTGGGGACTTATTAATTGGAAGGTGAGTTCATAATCAGTTGATGTAGTTTTAGCCTCAAGCTAAATCATACCGAAGAGGGAAGGTTGATCAAGTTTAGGAACACCCCATACCTTGGAGTCATTCCATAAACCCCTCCCCTATGAACTTGAGGTCCATGGGCATCCTTCGCCCAAGAACTACCTATATACCTGCTTCCAAATGGGATTGAAGTCACATGTAGTTCTCCTCACCTAATGTCTCAAGGCTTATACACATAAGTTCCTACTCTCAAGGTTTCATCATCACCCAATTTCAACTAACAATTATTATCATTTCAAGGATCGAAACCATACATATAGGAGTTATGCACAATAGCATAATCAATATAAATTAAACCCAATCCTAACAAAAAACATGGCATCAACGACATAACATCTTCATAATGCAATGATTATGTAAAGCCTTGATATGTCCTTACATGATTTCCTACCATAATATGATTCAATGATATCAATATCATAATCATATTATATTATGGCATCCTTCTCGATCAAAAACACAACCTACGTCTACAAGGCCACATAACACTCATCTGAACTTGGAAAAACATATCGTAGATAGGCTTTTATATGTGAGCATCATAGTGCTCAGAATTGTCTCACGTCGTAAAAAAAAATTCACACCAGAAAATTTTCTAAACTCGTGGGTTGTTCTATTGGTGTATTCCTTGAACCTCCTATGGGTGCAAGTGCTAGTAAATATGAGAATGTGATGTTTGAGTTTCAGTTTTGTTTAAACTTTTAGGTATGATTATTCCTCTAGTTGAGATTGAGATACCTTTTCTGCTCCACATGTATATTTATAGATTGACGAGCGTGCTTCAATGGGAATGGCTTCTACTCATTTCAACTGAAAAATGGCATCACTTCTGACCAATATTCACCTCGGATTAACTTTCATGTTGCAACTTGCATTCTATCTTGATGTGAACCCTGTTAATTTTGCAACTTGTACTCTGTTTTGATTCCCATACTATGGAAAGATAATGAAAAATAGTGTCACTTCTATGAATATTCACCTCAGATTATCTTTCATAAAACCAATTTAAGTTTGATTCAAATATTCTAGTCATTAATAAGGATAAAAGTAACTATCATTCAACCCTATTCAAGATAAGCCATGGTTTTATTCAAATAATAGAACTCTAATCAGTTCTTTAACATTAACTTGTCTTTTGACAAGATAAATAGGTAATACCTTCGAAAGGCCTATCACGTCATAGTTCTCCTAAATAATATTTCACTTAATGCCAAGCTTGTTAGGAACTCTTCACAAGATAAAGCAATCTAAATTTTAAGATAAAGGTTATGATCTAGTCACTTTCTTGGTCGTGGGCTAATAAACCTATTGATAACAGAAGCTTCTTATGCCATTACTAGCTATAATCTTTCAAGTTGACTCCACACATTCAAGATGAGTTATCAAGCACCTCAGTAACCTACGCTATACAATTTAAAAATATTGATATCATCCCACAGTTGTGACATCTAAAGTTCCAAATCTATATCTCATTCACTAATTGAGGCGATCCATTGATGAGACTACAAAATATATGTATTTCTTTATTGCTACTATATTGAGCAATGTAGGAAGTTATTGAATTCCCCACTAAAGCTTATAGATTTAGTCATCCCACCTATAACAAGATCATGGCAAGGCTAACATGATTATAGCAATTTCATGGTCTTGATATCATGATTGAAAATTCTTCCTAATGGTCTATTTTGATCTAAAATTCATAGATTTAAAGCACAAAACTTAGTTTAGGTTTTCTCAAAAGTTACTCTAGATTCTCTCAATAATCACATGCTAACATAGGATAATAGAGTGCCCAACATATCTTTCCTCCATGTATCTGGATGAAATACTTCAACACTACTAGAGCCAAGGGTAGCTTTAATAGAAAATCTTCTTCAAGATCAACCCTTGAACCAAGTATATACTTCTTTGCAAGACATTCAAACAACCATATTGAAAGAGAACGATTTTTAAAATAGACTCCTTGGCTTCCATTTATTTGCAAATTTGAAAGATAACAACATTTACCAAATCATCTAAACCTTACGGTCAACATTAAATATCAATCATATATCCTAAAAAAATAAATGAAGCATTGAGTTGAGAACCCTAAGTAGTGGTAGTTGGTTATTCTTAAATATCATCCACTTCAACAGTCAAAAGTCAATTTTAGCAAATAAAAATAGGACAAGTATTTACCACTTTTTGTTGTAGATGAGGTGTAAAATTGCTATCGATTGTTTGACCATTAAAATGGATGATATTTAAGTAGAGTGGTGGTAGTCGAATGACTCATAATAATTCTTAGCACTATGTCATGAAGGAAAGTCATCATTACTCTATCCTTCCCTAATATTGTTGTTGTATTAGGGAATATTTGTGCTAACAAAACTTGAAAATGTGTTCAACAGGGTTTTCACTGTTGTTGTATGAGAGACTTAGACATTTACTTGACCATTTTTGTTTCTAATTTAGACTTTAATGAGAAAGATCTCTTCCATGGTTGTCCATGGAATTTCGACACCTCCCAACCATTGATCTTATACGGAAGCTTGCTAAATCCCATAGGGGAATGCCTATTGGCATAAATATGGCTAATGGTTTGTAATTGATGCTTGAAAGATATGCATGCCATGCATTATGGTTTGTGCTTGTCCATACTGGAGTTCATGTTTTGTAAATCTAAAGAACTTTTATGAGTATTTATCTTAAATATCAAGAAGTTATAATTCCAACTTTGGATGGCATATCAACAATATTTGTTGCTTGTTTTGAATAACTTAGAAAGGAAGGGAGGAAAATGAGTATAAGATGCATAAACTCCAAGCATTAAGGATAAGCAGATCTACTTTTTAATATTTATCAGTGTTTCTTCGAGTTTCCAGGAAGGACGGACGAGTTTCTGGGACGGCAAAAATTTGGGGACGGCGATGGAACGGCGAAGGGACCACTTTATAATATATTTTAATAAAAATATATGTAAGTTAAAAAGTTAAAAACTAAAACGAAATAGGTAATTTAAACTTAAAGTGTTAAAGAAAAGAAAAGAAAGACTGTAAGCATGTTTCTATAATTAATAATTATCAAATCGCCACTCTAAGTTTAGTTGATAGAAGAAAGTAAATACACACTGATTTTGTTTCCACCGATAACTGTTTAATATCTTGGGTGTAGAGCCAATATATAAATTTTAATTTAATTCCTCATTTCCTTAAACATATAGAGCCATGGCCTTGCATCACTGTTTTGATTTATGGAATCTGTCAAATTTGGAAATAGTCAGTGTAACATCACTATCAAGCGCCTGTTAAGAGATTAGAGTCTAACTGACTTTCCCCTAGAAAGCTAGCCTGTCTGTTCCTCCTCTGCGGAAAAAAACAGACGTTGGCTAACCAATCATGTCAAATATTTATTTCGATTCAGGGTGGTCAGCTTTCCATGAATTCAGTCAGATTTCTGCTGTATTTGTGAACATGACATACCGACTGTCTGAAGCATTATTGGTGGGAGAGATAATTGGAATCAATTGCGATCAATGGGTGATGCAAAAGTTTTACTCAGTCATCTGTTCAAGGTATGGTATAATTTTTTGACCATTCATTCTTGCTTCTTGCTCCATCTTTAACAATATATGCTGTCCGTTGATTCTGTTTGCACATTCCTGCACTTTTATATTCATTTTGAAGAATTACAACTAACTTAGTCTTCATGGTTTAAACATTGAATAATGTTTTTTTAGATCTAAGATTTCTACAGGTAGACAGTTTTGGAGACAATACTGTGTTGTTCTTGAATGACATGTTATTTAATTATTGGGTTTACTGATATGTTGAATATTTTTTGGAGATAATACTGTGTTGTTTTTAAATAATATATTATTTACTGATTGGGTTGATGGGTTTAAGGAACTAGAGATTCTGGAGATGAAAATAAATTTTCACAAGCTTAGCTCTGCATTAAGACAGTGTGATGCTGAGAGGGAGGAACTGGAGAAGCAACTGCGGTCAAAAGAGCAGGTAGATTCTGTTTCATTGACTACAACATTCTTGCTAATTGCCCCTTCTTCGGTTGCTGCCCCCATTCCGGGGAGTGAGGAGATCCCACCTCCTGCACTGACTTCGTCCGGTTCCGTCCCCCTCTTTGTGCGGACCATCTTTGGTTGAGGCTTCGGTTGAAAACTTCCCCCTTCTCCTCGTTCTGAGGATGGGGATTCAAGGTTTTCTTGGACGATTGTTCAAACAAGAAAATAAGACTCCTTAAATCTGTCTCTTTTTCACACCCTAAGGTCAAAGGAGTAAGATTTATTAGATAGAGATCTGGTGTTGTCTAGGGCTAGTTGTTCCGCTTTGTTGTTTTGCAGCAGAGCTGCCGTCCTAGTGCTGTTTGTTTCATATTGCAACACGATTATTGTCTTTGTGTTGTTTGCCCCATAACTCAGTATTTTGTTCCATCTGCCTTTTGACTGCTTTGTAGAAAGGACCCTGCCCTTTCAAAATTGGATTTTTTTATCTTTATCAAAACATTCTTGCTAATTTGATTGACCATTGTTATACATTTCAAAAAAAGTTTTCTCTGGCACCTCTTGGCTAATATTTTATGATTATTTAATAAGTTAGCTCATATGCTTACAAACGTAAAACAAATTTGAATTTTGTTTCATCCCAACCAGAATTTCCCAAACAGCTGTAAAACCAAGCATGCTTTGATGACATTTCAAGTATAGGGAACTAAAATTTTATACCTCACCCATATCAAAATGTGGTAAATATTTGTGCTGTTTTATTAACCAAAATTGACCTTTGACCATTAAAATAATGATGTTTAAGAATAACTTACATATAATCATCTTACAATCTAATGAAGTGTGAATGCAAGGCTTGTTGATTTTTTGTAGCTTGGAAGGTGGGCCCGTGTGGTGGGTGGAAGTTGCTTAAGAGCAACTCGAGTTAGATATTTAGCAACAACATGATTTCTTTTTTATTAATAGAATGTTTCTTGAGTTGTGAGGTGGAGATAACACCAAGAGTGATTTTATGTATAAGGAAAGCCAAGTTATGGAAGGAAAGTTTCTTTTCTCTTGCAAGGAAAGTTTCTTTTCTCTTGCATCAGCAAGGCTATATATATAAGATTGTTGTAGCAACATTTTATTGTATTATGTGTGGAAAGTTTTCTGTTGAGGCTGAATAGAAGATCCAACATTTGCAGGTTTTTCCCCATATTGGGGTTTCCTGGTTATATCTGTGTTATTGTCTTTTTGTGTATGGCTTCTTGTTATTTTTTGCTTCTGCTGTTATTAGCTGTTAATTAACCCAGAGTATTGATTGTTATAAATCAGATAGAGGTTCTATTCTGTGAATTTATAGTGCAATTAATCTGTAACTGGGTTATAAGAAACTAACATGGTATCAGACCCAGGTTTGTGACACAGATTTTGAAAAAAAAAAATCAGATTTTCATCTCCAGTTTCTTCTGTGGCTATGGCAACTAGTGTTCGATATGAGGATAGGCTTGAAGGTGCGTCAAACTTTTTACAATGGAAGGTTCGGATTACATTCGTTCTCAAGGAGAACAGGTTGTGGATCTATGCTAGTACAAAGGTGACACCACCAATAAATGATCCTGTTGCCCTAGATTTGCATGAAGTCAAGGAGGCCAAGGCTCAAAGGATTATCCTAGACAGGGTAAGAGATCATCTAATTCCTCATCTATTAGGGAAAGACACCACCAAGGAGATGTGGGATTCACTCACAAAACTTTATTAGAGCAACTATCAGAGTCGTAAGATGATGCTGAAAGACAAATTGCATAACACCAAGATGTCTAAAGGCGAGAGCGTGACCTCTTACTTATCCAAGCTGACACAGGTCAGGGATGAGCTAGCTGCTATTGGAGAGAAGATTGCTGAAGATGAGTTGGTGCGTATAGCCTTGAATGGTTTTTTGAAGCACTGGGAAGTGTTTGTCAAGTGTGTTGTTGGCAGAGATCAGCTACCTAATTGGGCAAGGCTTTGGGATGATTTCATTCAGGAAGAGATTCGTGAAGGTGCTCATCGAGGAGATTAGACAAAGAAGGGTCAAGACGAAGAAAATCTTGCTCTTTCAAGCAAGGGCAAGCAAAAGTCCAATAAAGGGCAAACGAAAGGTTCTTCCAAGAATGGGAAGAAAAAAAGATCTGAGCAAGATAAAATATTTTTGCTACCATCAAATGGATCACTATGCCAGTCAATGTTCGAATAAGAAAAATAAGGATAGGCAGAAGAAGCAAGTTGCTACCACAACAGAGGTGGATGAGTTTGCATCATGATTTGAGAATGAGTTTTCACTCATTACCTGTCTCTCAAGTTCAATTGCCAACAGGGTGTGGTATATTGATAGAGGGGCTTCTTACCACATGAAGGGAGTTAGAGAATGCTTCACCAAGTTGGAGGAGAAAAAGTTGGATTTCTATATTGAGCTTGGAGACAATGCCAAGTACCATGCAACTGGTATTGGCACCGTCAAGTATCAGAGGGGGTCTAGCAAACCCTTGTTGGTGGGATGTGTTGTATGTCCCTGGCATGACAAAGAATTTAATCTCGGCTTCTACCTTGGAGGACAAGGGTTACATCATAACCTTTGAAAGGGGCAAAGTCTATATTTGTCCCAAGGATTCCAAGGTTGCAAAATTGATTGGAGTCAGGCATGGTAGCTTGTTTCGGTTACAGTTTGAGCTAGCACATGCATTGGTAAGCAACTGTAGAGGGCTAGGAGAATTGTGGCATAGGAGGATGGCTCATCTGCACTATGGAGCGCTTAATGTGCTCAAGGAAATAGTGATAGGGCTGCCTAAGATGAAGACAGAAAACTATGAGGTGTGCAAGGGTTGTGCTCTTGGGAAATATGCTAAGACCAGTTTTCCAAGCAGTGACACTAGATCCAAAAGGATTTTGGATCTCGTACACTCAGATGTGTGTGGGCCCATGTCAACAGTATCCTTGAATGGGTATGAGTATTATGTTACTTTCATTGATGACTTCTCCAGGAAGATGTGGATATATTTTTTGAAGAACAAAGATGAGGTCTTCAATAGGTTCAAAGAGTTTAAGGCTCTTGTGGAGAACCAAATAGGGAGGAAGATCAAGATACTGAGGTCTAATAATGGAGGCGAGTATACCTCGAATGCCTTCAAAGATTTCTATACTCAGGAAGGTATCAAGAAAGAGTTGACGGTTCCGTACAACCCTCAACAGAATGGGGTTGCTGAATGGAAAAATAGGGCTATAGTTGGAGCAGCCAAGGCCATGCTTCATGATCAGGATCTACCTTGGTTCTTATGGGCAGAAGCTTGCAATACAGTTGTGTATTTGCAGAATAGGAGCCCTCACAAAGTGTTGGGCAAATTGACTCCAGAAGAGGCGTTCACTGGTAAGAAACTAGATTTGGGGCACATTCGCATATTTGGATGCCTTGTGTATGTCACATTCCTGTGGAGAAGAGAACCAAATTGGAACCAACTACAGAGAAGGGTATCCTTGTTGGGTACAGTGAAACCTCTAAGGCCTATAGAGTTTTCATTCCTACCCTCAGGAAAACAGTAATTCGCAGAGATGTGAAGTTTGAGGAAGGGAGGGCTCTTCAAAAGTCTAGCAGTTTGATGAATGAGGAGAAGCAATCACCTACAGTTGAGGCAAAACAAATCCCTCAAACTTCAGTCTCACAAGCTGGAGAGCAGAGCCAGCAGGCCGAGCAAGTTGATCAGAAAGAGGAACAAATAATTTCTCAGCCGTAGATTCCTATTACTGAGAAGAAGAGAAACAGAGCGGCTGAACAGACACTGAGAGAGGCCCAAGAGTATGTTGGTGACCCACAGAATTCAGTTAGACAGATAAAAGCTCCCAAACATTATTCTAATTATGTGGCACTTATGAGTGAATTAATTGAAGAGGAGCCTTCCAGCTTTTAGGAGGCGTCCAAGCACCAAGTATGGAGGGATGCCATGGTGGAAGAGTATTCTTCCATCATGAAGAATAGTGTGTGGGAGGTAGTACCTCGGCCAAAAGGTAAGTCCGTGGTGGGCTCAAGATGGCTGTATAAGATTAAGCATGTTGCAAATGGTAGTGTGGAAAAATTCAAAGCCTGGTTTGTGGCTAAGGGGTTTTCTCAGAAGGAAGGAGTTGACTATGATGAGACTTTTGCTCCAGTAGCCAGGTACTCATCCATAAAAGCTATCATTTCTATAGCAACATAGATAGGTTGGAGGATTCACCAGATGGATGTAAAGATGGCCTTCCTCAACAGAGAGATTGAGGAAGAGATTTACATAGAACAACCAGAAGGATTTGAAGCTCATGGGAGGGATTCTCATGTTTGCAGGTTGAGAAGAGCACTGTATGGGCTCAAGCAGGCTCCCAGGGCATGGTATTCACATATTGACAGTTACTTGTAGAGCATGGGCTTCATCAAGAGTGAGGCAGATCCGAACCTATACTATGTTCATGTGAAGGATGAACTTTTCATATTGGTGTTGTATGTTGATGACCTATTTCTCACAGGGTCAGAGGAGCTCATAGCCCACTGCAAGCGGGATCTTGTAGGAGAGTTTGAGATGAAGGACTTGGGGTTGATGCACTACTTTCTGTGATTGGAATTGTGGCAGAAAGAGGGAGAGATCTTCCTTGGACAAGGGAAGTACATAATTGATATCCTAAAGCGATTTAGGATGGAGGACTGTAAGCCCATGTCCACGCCACTTGTGACCAACTAGAAGAAGATTGATGCTTCCAGATCAGAGGCAGTGGACCCAACTTTATACAAACAGTTGATAGGCTCTCTTTTGTATCTGGTCAACACTAGGCCAGACATTTGTTTTGCAGTGAACTCACTTAGTCAGTTTATGGTGGAACCTAAACATGTGCACTAGATAGCTGCGAAACATTTTTTGAGGTATCTCTAAGGCACAATTGATTATGGGCTGAAGTATGTTCAACAGGATGGAGTGAAGCTTGAGGGGTTCACCGATGCAAATTGGGCAGGCAATACAACTGATCAGAAGAGCACTTTAGAGTGCAGTTTCAGTTTGGGATCAAGAGCAGTCTCTTGGTACAGTAGGAAACAAAAGTCAGTTGCACTGAGTTCTGCAGAGGCTGAGAATATGGCAACCAGTATGGCTACATGTGAGGCTATCTGGCTTCGAAAACTTCTAGCTCGACTTTTTGATCAGGAGCTAGATCCTACAGTCATTTACTGTGATAATCAGAGTTGTATCAAACTCTCTAAGAATCCAGTGTTTCATGACAAGTCAAAGCACATAGAGATCAAGTACCACTTCATCAGAGATTGTGTGGAGAAGGGGACAGTGAAGCTCCAGTATATTCCTATTGATGAACAGATAGCAGATATCCTGACCAAGCCCTTGATGAAGAGTAAGTTTGTATTCTTCAGGGATAAGCTGGGTGTTGTACAGAACACCTTCCTCGCTAAGAGGGAGTGTTGATTTTTTGTAGCTTGGAAGGTGGGCCCGTGTGGAGGGTGGAAGTTGCTTAAGGGCAACTCGAGTTGGATATTTAGCATCAGCATAATTTCTTTTTTAGTAAATAGAATGTTTCTTGAGTTGTGAGGTGGAGATAACACCAAGAGTGATTTTATGTGTAAGGAAAGCCAAGTTATGTAAGGAAAGTTTCTTTTCTCTTGTATCAGCAAGGCTATATATATAAGATTGCTGTAGCAACATTTTATTGTATTATGTGTGGAAAATTTGTTGTTGAGGCTGAATAGAAGATCCAACATTTGCAGGTTTTTCCCAATATTGAGGTTTTCTGTGTTATTGTCTCTTTGTGTATGGCTTCTTGTTATTTTTTGGTTCCACTGTTATTAGTTGTTAATTAACCCAGAGTATTGATTGTTATAAATCAGATAGAGGTTCTATTCTATGAATTTATAGTGCAATTAATTTGTAACTAGGTTATAAGAAACTAACAAGGCTGCAGGTAGTTTCTGTGGGCCCAGGGGTGGGTGCAAGGCTGGCAGGTGTGCCAACAGAGAAACTTTGGAGATGGAAGCGAAGGCATCAACAATAGATGATGTGGTTCAAATGGAAGTGGCAGAATCAGTGGAGACTTTCGGAGTGAATAAGGCACAGCAACGAAACCATGACATGGATGAGAACAAGAGGACTGACAACATTGGAGACGGCTTGATTGGAACCAAGACTCCTGCTATGCACGGGGAGTCGTTGCTAGAGAGGAGGAAGGGGAACAAGAACAGAATGGTTGCCATTGCAAATCACTAACGGGCATTGCCAACACTAAGGTATGCCTGGCATTTTGTATTTATTGTTCTATTCCTTTGTTATGTTTTTTGTTTGGATATTACATTGCGGTTACTTGCATTATGTATTTACTGCTCTGCTCTTTTTCTTGTGTTGTATTTATCAGTTCACATCTCATGATCAAGCATTGGAAAAAATGGAAGAAGCCACTGATTCAGCTAGTTGAAATTGCACCTCAATCTAATGCCCAGCCCAAAGAAACATCATCAACGACAACAACGGGTGAGGTTTACAAGTGAGGGAAGGCTTCCTGAAAAGGTAAATATGTCCAAGTTTGGAGAGGGCGTCGCCCCAATTGTGAGATGCCATTTCAAGGTTCACTCCCTTTATCGCCAGGTATTCCAAATTTCTCAGACTTCTTACCCATCCACCAAACCTTGAACTCTTCAGTATCCATTTAGATCAAGATACTGTAAGGGTAACAGATTTCCCAACTCTATAGGGATTTCGCTGTCTAAACTCTGCACACATTCAACAGAAGTTGGGAAACCTGTCAGCCTTACAGTATCTTGATATGTCAAGAGTATTACTATAGTATAAATGGATACTGAAGAGTTTAAGGTTTGCTGAATGGGTAAGAAGTCTGAGAAACTTGGAATACCTGGCGATGAAGGGAGTGAAACCTCACCCGTCACAAGATTGTGAAGAAGGTAGAGTTTCACGAGGCAAGAGAAGACACAACCAACGATGATTGAAGCAGAAGCCGCCGAACTGAAGCGCCACATGAACTGTTTGACAGAATGCTTCAAAGAAAAGTGATCCCGTGGATACGCACAACACCGTACACATGGAAACCAGCAAAGCCAGATGGTGTTTGCATGTCTTATGTTAGAAATACAATGGTGTGACAAACCACACATAAATATAAAGATATAATCACCCCATCATAAGCCATCCCTATGTTATGCATAACACAATTTAGCACTAGATATTCCTGCCTTAGATCTTCATTTAGAGTTACTAACGACAACAATTTTGGTTCAGCTAGATTTAAGAATATTTTTCTAGCTACCCTTCAAAGTTTGTAACAAAATAATATTGTAAGTCTACGCAGAAAGTGATCTTTAGCAACATGTCTGGTGGACAAGGAAAGTTTCGTCCGCAAAAGCAAGATGTGCAGCCAGACAAAGAGATATTCTGAGTTGATTTTTTTTAAGGTATGGCTGGTGTGTTTGTTGTGTGGATAATTTAGGTCTTATTGCAGGGAAAAGTGACCTTGGAGACTGGAGGAGACTTTGGCATAGGAAAAGCAGTATGCTACCAGTTTGCTTTGGAGGGAGCAACTATTGCATTTACTTATGTGCCAGTGCATGAAGATAAGGATGCTTTAGATACCTTAAACATGCTGAGAGAAGTTAAGACTAGTTATGCCAGAGAACCCATAAAGATCCCTGTTGATGTGGCATTTGATGAGAATTGCAAGAAGGTGAATATGGTACCATATTTACTTTTGAGAAAAACAAATACCAGTTTTTATAATAATTATTTGTGGGCATTGCAGGTTGTGGATTATACATGAACAAAGGGAGCCATAGTTGCATTTACTAGAGGGCTCTCTTTGCAGCTTTGCAAAAGGGGAATTCGTGTTAATGGTATCAATAACAAACCTCAGAAGCTTGGTCATACATTATTTGTAACACCCACAACAAAATTATCTGTTTTAAATGTTAATGGGACCCTGTCAACCGTAAATCCCAAAAGCTTTGTTATAAATGTTATGCACACCCCCATCGAAATTGCCAATAGTTTAGTATGCCATAGCTTCTCTATATCTTGCCACATTCAAAACACATGTTTACTGGTAAGACATGTTTTGCAGTAATGTTTATTAGGTTTTAAGATATTTGTTTATTTATTTTAATTTTATGTTTTTTTCCAACTTTTACAAAGGTGGCACAAAGTAAGAAAAAATGTTGTTTATTTTCATACTATTTCTGTGTGATTCAAAATGAGTTTTCAAAGGAAGAGACGGATTGTAACAATATTATTAATGTTGGAGGAGTTGCACCAGGTCCAATTTGGACTCCATTAATACTAATCTCTATAACTGAGGAGAAAAGTACCGAGCACTTTGGAGAGCAGATGCGAATGGGCAGAGATGGACAGCCTGTTGAAGTGGCTCCATCCTATGTTTTCCTTGCATCAGAAGATTCATCTTATTTCATTCTTCAACCCAATGGTAATTTTGTTTACAGATTTCTATACCACTGGTCTCATTCTCTCATTATTTTTTTAATAACAATGAAGCTTTTTTGGTTTCAGGTGGAGTTGTGAATGGATGACTTGTTATTGTAACCTACACAACGCTAAACAGAGTTTAGCAGAAAAGCTTCGTTCTATGGTATAATACGTCAATCATTTTGTAATATTGTGAATGCATGGGATGTGTATCAGCTGAGCATACATACTCCTATCTAAAGAGTTCCTGTAATTTTGTAATGAAGCAGTTGTTTTCAATCTGCCATGCAGTTAAATACTCTTTAGTCACTAGAATATGTGTATTGACATAAAAATGATGTGGACGTAAAGATGGGACAAATATTTACCATTTTTCATCTATTTACAATTTTGCTTGACTATTTTGAATTGTTCATTGTGTGTATGGCATAAGTCAATTTCTGGCATTTTCCCCGAACTTATTGTTTCCACTGTTGTATCATGTATTCATAATAGAGATCAGTTTCCCTGGTGTCAAATTGAATGATTTTGAACTTACATTGTATCACGAAGTTGGCAGGGAAACAGAGGACTGTAATCCATATTGTGGAAGTACTTTCGCCGCTATAGACTCGTGAAAGTATTTAGCGTTAAATATTTTTAATGTATATATTCCCTTTTGATTGTTTGATATAAATCGTAAATTATGAGATATAAATTGGGTACCATTGCATACGGAAAGAACTTGGATCCGTAAAACCAAAGCTCTGGAAAAGGGCTTTGGGGGAGATTTTATTTAGTTGTGATGGAAATTATACATCTGATTTTCTTCATAAATTTCAGTTTTAACAATTTACATTGAAATAAGAAAATAAACTTATGAATATAAAAATGGTTGCATCCATTTTTCCCAATGATGGATTATCAAGTGATTTGATTCAAAAAGTTAATTCCTAAATAAAAGGGGGAGATTTTATTTAGTCATGATGGAAATTATACATCTGATTTTCTTCATAAATTTTAGTTTTAACAATTTCCATCAAAATAAGAAAACAAACTTACAAAAATAAAAATGGTTGCATCCATTTTTTTCATCTCAATGATGGATTACCATGTGATTTGATTCAAATAGTTAATTCCCAAATAAAAGGTGAGAATTTGCTGGTTGAGCATCTTATGTTTAGGGTTTAATAAGTACTTCATATATATGACTTCTAAATAATGTATAGAAGTAAAACCAGTAAAATTATTTTAAGATTAGACTACTATGGAGGGCAAAATTTATACAGAATCAATTGACATCAAGATATTTGACATATCTTGATGTCTAAAGTACAATTTACTAAATATAAATTGTAAATTGTACTACATGTAAAACTTTTACAACTACTTTTAGTCACTATTTATTTACAGAATTGGTACTAATAATAACTTGCCCTATCTCATTTATTGGTCCATGTTCAAGTGTTTTGTCTTTTTTTATAATTTTCCAAATGAAATTAATTCCAAATATAAAAGTCATTTATTGGTCCATGTTCAAGTGTTTTGTCCTTTTCTTATAATTTTGCAAATGAAATTAATTCCAAATATAAAAGGCTTTACAACTTATTTGGATAGTAATTGTTTGTTTTACCAATTAAAGATCAAGATCTTTCTTATTGTAAAGAGCCATGCATGGGGCTTTAACATGTATGGGGCTTTAACATGTTATGGGATGATGTAGATGGTAGGATAGAGACACGGTGCTTAAATGAGAAATTACAACGGAAGTAAACTATGAACCTAGTGATGTTTTGAAGGAAAGTAGATTGGAAGATGTCGTGGAGTTTGTAAAGGATGGAGACTATTAGAATCTAGAATTGGGAGGAGAGATCAGGGTGCTTGGAGAGATCTAGAGGGGTTCTTTGAGGTAGAGGTAATATAGATTGAGATACACAATAATCAAGTTGGATGACCTAGTCAAGCCACAACTTTAGCCTCAAGCAAGTCCTAGTTGAGGTACTGATTAGGAAAAATATGGGCATGTTTACTCAATCATGTGGAGGAATTATTGTAAAGGGCCACATGAGATCTTTCCCATGACTAGCTAAATGTTTTAGCATGCTATGAGATGATGTAGATGATAAGATAGAGATAGGGTGGTTGAATGGGAAATGGTAAGGGGTACAAACTATGAACTAAGTGATATTTTAAAGGAAAAAAGATTAGAAGAAGGTGCCATGGATTTTATAAAGGATGGCACACTTAGAATCTAGAATTAGGGTGCTTGGAGAGATCTATAGGGGTTGTTTGAGGTATAGGTGATATAGATTGAGATACACAACAATCTTTGGATGACCTAGTCAAGCTATGCAATTTTGGCCTCAATGGAAAATAATGGGATGTTCACTCAAATCAGGTAGAGGAATTATTAAGTTGAATCATTTAGAGTGGGGTGATCCTAGTGAAGATTCATGCGACTTAGAGAATTAAGTGATGGATGTATCCCAAATTTACCCATGTGCCTTATTCAAATATTGAGGAAGCTTAGGAGTTGGTAGAAGTGTGAAAATTGAATGATCTAATCAAAAGTATAATGCTAAATAAAATCATATGAGCTAGTTTAATGAGTGTAGCAGTGTAGAGAGAGGTGGTGAGAAGTTTGAGAAACTTCTAAACTTGTTAAAGGTGCAATGTTAACAGTGAATTTAAGGTCATCATTATCTTGTCAAAGTTACCATGCATTCCATTATGAATGAAAAGCTAGATTTAGAACCAAATTCCTATAGAGAGAGGAAGAAGAGTCATTGGATGAAGAGCTACATTTTCAGCCATGCATGGGGGATGACATGGTGAGATACCATGAAGAGTACACAGCCTGAAGCCAAGCAATCCGTAATGACTTATCCTTTGTTGAGTACTATGAGTTGAAGATGAAGATGGGCACATAAGAGGAGAAGACAACATCAAGACTAGCCTTGAAAAGACATACAACACCATTTGGGGAAAATCACTATACCTATGTATGATGGGTAAAACAAATGTTCAGCTAGAACTTGGTTGCAAAAGTTGAATACCTACTTTTCATTGAACCCAATGTACGAGGATGAAGCAAATTAAGTTTTCCACCCTACATTTGAGGGGTGTTGCTCATGAGTGGCGGTACCAAGACATGGTAGCACAAGGGCATGGTTCCATTACTACCTTAGAGGAATTCAACCAAGATTGATAGAAAGGTTTGATGGGAAGGATCCAAAGGTTCATTTTAAAGAGCTTGCATAGTTGAGGCAATAGGGCATAGTTGAACATTATGCACCATAGAGTTTCAAAGGTTGTTAGTGATGGTTCTGGATGTGACAGAGAAGAGACTCATAGTGCTATTTGTGGAGCGTCTAACTGAACCACTCAAGAGTTTAGTGAAGGCTTTTGATCCAGTATCTTTGTAGGATGACACCAAGAGAGATTTGAATTTGTAGGATTTGGTAGAGCTAAAAACAAGTTTAACTCCAATTTTCCACCTATGGGATAGCATAAGAAACCATTCCAAAAGGGTATCCCTCAACCAAAGGAGTTACCTCTAAGACCTAAAAAGAGTGAGGATTCAAAGAATAAACTTCAAAGAATGAAATTGTTCTTTTCTTGTAGAGATCCTTGGGAGCTTGTGTTATGTCAAAAAATGTCTCCCTGACTTTTTCCCTCCTAGGTTTAGCTCCTGGGTCCCTAGTTTTACATCTTGCATGTCCATTTTGACTCCCAGAAAGAAATGGCTTGAAACCCATGTCAAATGGGGCCTAAGGGACACCTGTGGGCTTAACCCTACCCTAAAATAGGGAAGGGGGATTTGGGTGCTTGCGCCCTAGTCCTGCCCTATTTTAGGTAGAGCCTAAATTTTGGTGCGGTTATATGACCATTAATTAGGTCCTATGCCGACATTTCAAGTTTGAATTATCAAATTATTTGTAGGAATGTGTGTTGTTGCATATATAAGCATGTTTAGGTTTTCATTTGTAAACTAGAAGATGTCTAGAAGATGATTATGATTGTGAACTTGTGGCAAGCTTGTGATATCAAGATATTCATTGTTGTAGAGCAGAGCATTGTTATTGTGTTTGTGATTGTAGATTTAGCTTCATCTTCTCATGTGCATGAAGGATCTTCATCTATATGAGAGCTACACCTCTGAGGTGACATTTGTTTATGTTTGAATCATTTATCATTTATTTTTTGCCTCTATCTCATAGGGATATGCACTCTTATCTGACAACGATGTTCAGAAGACTTGAATGTCTCTCTGGGGCTTGACTGAGGAAAGCCTCTAAATACCACAACCCCCAACCACACTCCTTTGTGATTGTAGGTTACAGGTACCAGATTTCACAGAGTGGAGTTGCAAAGGAAGGTTGTAGAAGATAAGGATTCAGGATCCAAAAGAAAGAAGTAGATTGGAGCACTTTCAGGACATGGGTTCCTAGGGCAATGTCCTCTAGAGTTTTAGACACTGGAATCTTTGTGACAGTGATATTCCACATCTGAAGAAGCCCCGATATCCTAAAGATTAGCCTACCTTGGACACAGGGACTAGTCACAGTGTCCTCCACATATCCCATGACGAAAATAGATAGAACAGTGATCGTCAATACCGAAAGGAGTTATGCATTCCATGAAGAAAACAATACCTTGGACTTGGGTGCCCACGGCATTATCCCTGAATATTCCAAATCTTGAACTTCAAAAAAATGGCCAGTAACTAAACACTGTCTTCTCTCTCAGTCCACAAGCATTTGTCTGAATTTATCAATTTGATCATTGTTTTACATAATTAGGGTTTCTTACATACTTGAGGATTACATTAAGGCATTAATTAGTGATTTTTGAGTTTCCACATAATTCCAAGTGACAACCCAACTTGTAGGTGAATCCTCTTACAAAAATTGAGGTTCAACTCAGTTGATATGTCCTTGAATGTTTGTTGTGAAAGGAGGCTCTAAACCTATCAACACCAAACCACTAAACCCTCTTTTTACCTACAAAACATTTTGGTGAACCCGTGTTTTTGAATTTTTGCACCTTGTGGAGTGTTGTGTTGTAGATTTGCATTCATTCATCTTATTGCATTTGAAAAATTACAAAAAATTTGAAAATTTTAAAAAAATTGGCATTCTAGGCTTGCATTTTGAAATAATTTGTATTTAATTTTTGTTATTTTTCATTAGATATGATTTAAATTATAGAAATTCATCATTAATCATTCATTTGCATTGTATTTTCATGCTTAAATTGTTAAAAAAATGCTTAAAATTGTGCATTTTTCATAAACCTAGTTTTTGCATTAGCTAGGGTTTGTGGTTAAAATCTTGTTTCAAGATTTTACTACTATTTTAAACACGACTGATTTCTAACTATAGTGTTTCATCATTTTGCATTTTTGCATTCAAATTTCACATCTAGGGTTTAAAATCTTACATTTTTCACTAGATTTTGACTTATTTTGCATATAGGATTGCATTATAGGTGTGTTGTGAAGGATATTGCTGCATCATTGGACTGCTATTATGCATATTATTTTCTTCCCCTCTTCAATTTCCTTACAACACTTCTTCTTTTAGTCATTTGCATTAAAAAAGTTGAAAAATCAAGCATTTTAGGTCATATTCATACATACTTTTGCACTTGTTTCTTGCATAGGTGTTAAAAATCTTTAAAATCTGATTTGGCATTCATTTGAAAACATATACATGGCTTCTAAATACGATAATAATGCTAGGTTTGCTCCTAGGCCTTATTTGAAAAGAAGAGCCCCTGAACTTGAAATAACATTTACACCTCATGACAAAGCAATGGTAGATACTGAAGGGCCTCTTTACATCACATCGAACATAATGGAAAGACCTGTGCATGGAACACTTATAAACCCTAATTGCATGACTAATGTGGTTATGGAAGATTTCCTTCTTAAACATGATTTGGTACAAGATTCTTATGAACTGTCAGATTTGAGGATTAAAACACATAATGGAGCTTTGATGAATACATTTGGGAAGATAACCCTATTGGTCTCAATATATGATAAATTTGTGGATCAATTATTTGATGTTATTGTAGACACCCAAAAATGTCCTCTTACAACACCTTATTAAATAAATAAATTTTATTTATTTATTTAATCCCCTTTCCTCTTGAATTAAATAAAATAAATCTTTTATTTTATTTTAATTTATCACTTTATGTCTCCCCACTTCAAATAAATAAATAAATAAATAAATTTATTTTATCCTCACATGCCTCATAATTTAAATAATTTTTAAATTATTTAATTATGACTTCACTTACCTTCCATTTTCATCTCCCGAGATGACTCAACTCATCTCTCAAGTTAACTCCAATCACCTTCTATTTCTCTCAAGTTAACTCGATTCACCTTCTAATTCTCTACCTAGATGACTAGATCTCCCTTCTATTTCCTCTCCCAAGTTGCACAATCAACTTTCTAAATCCACTACCCCTCACTAAAAGGAAGATCTATCTCTTGCCTTTGCCTATAAATTAGCCCACAACCAGGCCATTTGCGTGGATGAGCTTTCAAGTACCCTTACTCTATCAAAATATCTGCACAATCTTTCATCCATCACCCATCATCTATCTCTTTTCTTTCATCAAAATCCTCATCCTATCGTTACGCTGCAGAACTAAGCAATCAACATCAAATCAGGCTACGTTAATCAATCATGCATGCATCAATCTCTCAAGGCATCTGAGGTATTCGAAAGGTTTGGATTGAGGTATTGCATATTTTTTAATCTTTCTTTTGTCCAAATTTTTCATATACAAGTATCCCTTTATCCAACATCTTCCGTGTAAAACTAGGACATCCATGGCTTAAGGCTATGAATGTCATCCCCTCAACTATTCAAAAATGCATAAATCTCCCTTTACATGGAGAAATATGTACTCTCCTCCGTAATTCATATCAACCTCCAGCTAAGGACAAGAACTTCACTCTTGATTACTTTTGGCTGCAACCTGACAGAGACCATGAGCCACAAAGAGACCAATCTTTCTTAGAATATAAATGATACAAAGCAAAACAACTAGCTAGAGTGGTCAGGCCTCCTTTACAAACAATAAGAGAAGAACAACCTGCATTTGAAGAACTTTTCAGAGAAAAAGGAAAAGGACAAAATGAAATAAGAGTAAAACAAGATTTTTACAACTATGATAAAATAATTGGTATGGTAGAAGTGGATAAGGAAAAGTTTGATAACTCACCCCATCCACGAAGAAATGATATTTATGCTGAGGTTCCTCCTCCGTCATCCTTACAAGGATCGAGAGGTATTCATCGACAACAAAATATTTCATTGAGACAAATGAGATTTGAACATGGTGCTTTCTCCTCTAATGTGCAAAAACCTATGGAAAAACATAACACTACCTTCAAAGAGATAAATAGTAAGACAAGAAGAAATAGACAAGCAAGAGAAAAGAGGAAGAGAAGACAAGCTTTTTCCCAATGAAATGCATCTCAACAAGAAAATATTCAACCTAACATCGAAACAAACAATGACAAGCTTAATGAAGATGAACTTAAATATAATGATAAGAGTTAGGCACTTGTCCCTTATGTCCCACTTTCCTCTAACATTTAGGAGTGGGAAGATGATGATTTGCTTATCGACAATTGTTAGCTCGATTGTCCCTACAGGTAAGTATTCCTAACCCTTTACCTCTATGATGTGATTCCCCCCATGATGTGTTATGGGTTGTTTATGCCTCCTAGGATGACCCTTCATTCTCTTGTAAGGTCAAGGATACCGGGAGACCGCCTCTTTTGTGACCCTTCTTCTATTTGTATCATCAATCTTCTATCTTGCTTCTCCTCTATTTTCATTGTTGTGTGTTGTGTCCTAGGAGCATAGCATTGTGGTTGGTGACTTGGGAGCACCCTCCTACATGATGACCCTAAGACACTTGTTCTCCTCTCTTGATTTATTGTTTACCTTCTTCTAGTGGTTCTACCTAGTCGGGCTGATGACGAAAAACAAATAAGACTGATAAGGACCAAGTGTCCCTTCAGCGAGTAAGCAAAAATGGACCTAGTCCATACATGATGATGGGATATATATATATATATTTTGATGCTTGGCTAGTAGAATCACTCCATGTGATATTAAGATGATGTCTTTATTTGCTAACAAACCATAATAATGTTGTTTCTCTATGCACTTTGTTTATCTTAGATCTCGCCTTGCTTACACTCAATTATGATATCTTTGCAGTATAACCCCACGGTTATACTCATTTTCTAAATCCGTAGTGTAACCTTGGCTCTTAATGTGATTGTTTCCATGCATTACTTTTGATCATGTGATGTGGTTGTTATCTTATGGAAAAATTTCTAACCTCTTTCTTGCAGGAAATTGTGTGTTTGTGTGAACATTCGGTGATCGTAAAGTACATGTCACCTCTAGGGGCATGGGCTTTGTGAGAGCTCTTGTTCCCTTGTGTGTTTTCTTCCTACCTTAACGTGCTTGATATCAGTACATGATATCAACCACCTTAAGGTGGGGGCATATAAAGGTAAGTTGTTTGATGATTTTGATACTAACAAAGCATGTTTGTAAGCCCTCTACAGAGGTGGGATGTTGTATCTCCATGCGAGTGCACATCTTTATTCTATATTGCAATTAAGAAAGCCCTATACGGAGGTAGGATATCGTATCTCTTGAGCTAGTGCATATCATTTTATTCAAAGCCCTCTATGCGAGGTGGGGATGGTGTATCTCTTGAGCTAGTGCATATCCTTTTAATTCAAAAGTCCTCCGAGTAGGCAGGGTTGGTGTATCCTCCCTTAAGCGTGTCTTTGGCAACTGTTGTGGCATAAGCCCAACTGTCAGGTGTTCTTGTAATGTGCTTGAGATGGTAGCGAACCTAGCAAGAGGTTTCTTCCATCGCTTGTTTGTCATGCTTAAGACGTATAGTATGTCTTTTGCATGCTATACGACACTCATGTCTTCCATGTGTCTTTCGTGTGTTTTCCCCTGTGTTGTAGTCTAAAGATTGGTGGCGACGAGTCCCTCCTACACTTGGGTTTTGTATGGTGTGTTTGTTCCCAAGCATAGTCTAAAGATTGGCGGTGATGGGTCCCTCCTATGCTTTGGGATTTGTATGGCGTGTTTGTTCTCAAGTGTAGTCTAAATACTGGTGGCAATGAGTCCCTCCTACACTTTGAGATTTGTATTGTGTGCCTGTTGTCCCATATGTAGTCTAAAGATTGGTGGTGGTGAGCCCCTCCTACATTTTGGGTTGTGTGTTTACTTTCCTTGTACTTGCATTTGCATTCATATATGAGAAAATGAAAAAAGAAATAATCATTGCATTCACTGTATTCACTGTGTCTTGTGTGTCTTCAATGATGTCTTCTCCATGTCTTGCATGACTGTTACTATCTTCTCTGTGTTCTGCGTGCCTGTTACTGTCTTCAATGTGTTTGGCGTGTCTATGGCGTGTCTTCTCTAATGTCTACCTGAGGCTGGGGGCTAGAAATAGTTCCTTAATCTTTGTGTATGCATTAGCTCTAAGTGGCTGGTGTGTTTGCTATGTTTGTTGACTGTACTTTAATGCATGTATGGGCCTTGCGTTCATGCATATATTAAACTGGGGGCTAAATGTTATGTCAAAAAATGTCTCCCTAACTTTTTCCCTCCTAGGTTTAGCTCTCGAGTTCCTAGTTTTACATCTTGCATGTCCATTTTGACTCTCGGAAAGAAATGGCATGAAACCCATGTCAAATGGGCCCTGAGGGACACCTGTGGGCTTAACCCTACCCTAAAATAGGGAAGGGGGACTTGGGCACTCATGCCCTAGTCCTGTCCTATTTTAGGTAAGGCCTAAATTTTGGTGTAGGTTATATGACCGTTAATTAGGTCCTATGCCGACATCTGAAGTTTGAATTATGAAATTCTTGGCGGGAATATGTGTTATTGCATATATAAGCATATTTAGGTTTTTATTTGTAAGATAGAGGATGTCTAGAAGATTATGATTGTGAACTTGTGGCAAGCTTGTGATTTCAAGATATTCATTGTTGCAAAGCAAAGCATTGTTATTATGTTTGTGATTATAGATTTAGCTTCATCTTCTCATGTGCATGAATGATCTTCATCTATGTGAGAGCTACACCTCTGAGGTGACATTTGTTTATGTTTGAATCATTTATCATTTAGTTTTTGCCTCTATCCCATAGGGATACGCACTCTTATCTGACAACGGTGTTTGAAAGACTTGAATGTCTCTCTGAGGCTTGACTAAGGCAAGCCTCTAAACACCACAACCCCCAACCACACTCCTTTGTGATTGCAGGTTACTGTAACATCAAAAAATGTCCCCTTGGGGGCTTTTCCCTCATAAGGTTTAGTTCTCGAGTCCTTTATCTACATTTAGGATATCTTACATCATATTTCAACATCCCGATGGAATGAACCCTGGGTATCATGTCAAATGGGACCTAGGGGGACTCCTTGAACCTAGCCCTACCCAAAATAGGGGGGAGGACTTGGGCGCCCGTGCCCTAGTCCTGCCCTATTTTAGGTCAATCCCAAATTTTGAGTGTCGGCTTGTGACTGTTATTTGGGTCCTATGTCGACATGGTAAGTTTGAATTATGAAATTCTTGGTGGGAGTGTTTGTAGTTGCATATAAAAGCATGTTTAGGCATTCATTTGTAAACTAGATGATTACAAGATTACAACTAGAGAATTACTAGATGAGCATTGGAATTCTAAAGGTGATTCAAGGCTTTCATTGTGTTGCAAGAGTATATTTGTGTTGTCTATGTGTTTGTATTTGCAGATTTGAGAAATCATCTCCTCATGGCATGAAGAGCTTCTTCCTCCCATGAGATCTTCACTACAAGGTGTCATCATTTGTGTTTTTAAGAATTTATCATTTGGTTTTTGCCTCTGCCTCACAAGGGCACTCACTCTCTATCTGACAACGGTGTTCAGAAGACTTGAATGTCTCTCCGGGGCTTAACTGAGGCAAGCCTGTAAACACCACAACCCCGTCCCAAAGTTTTCATGATTGCAGGTTACAGGTTGGAGCTACAAACAAAGTGAAGTTGCAGAAGGGTACAACAGAGTGTCAGAATTGTAGATCAGAGAAGAAAATAGCTCCCTGGATTAGGGCGCCCACTCATTAGTCCTCAAAGTTTCGTGACGGGAAAACCTTTGGTACAACAGGAACATGTTGTAGATCTTGTTCGCAGATCCTGATAAAAATTAGGGCATTGGACTTGGGCACCTTCTCTTTAGTCCCTGACTGTTCCACTTCCGAACCCCAAAAATAGGTGTGCAGTCATTTGTTATTTTACATCTTTCTGTAGCAACATTTTTTGATAATCGTCTGTTTGTTGTCGTATTTGCATAATTTGGGTTTTAAGGTATAATTGAGCATAAGAGAAGATAATTGGAAATCAAATCATAAAAATCTAAATTTCCCTACATCTCATAGTGACCTAGGGTAGGATAGTACATTGCAACTCAACCCTAGGTCCTTGAATGAAAGGGTGAAAGGAGGATACACATACAAAACTACCAAAAACTCAACTATCCAAAATTTACCCTTTACATTTTGGTGAACCCATGTTATTGGACTTATTTGCACCTTGCTGAGTGTTTTTCTTCAGATTTACAGTGATTTCATTCATGCATATAGTCATTCATCTTATTGCATTGGAAAATTTACAAAAAAAATTAAATATTTGAAAACATTTGAAAAAATTAGAAAAGAAAATGGCATTTTAGGGTTTCTATTTTGCATTAATTAGTTTGAATTTCATTAAATTTATAATTTTTGCATTAGACCTGAATTAAATTGCAGAAAATTACAAAAATTCATTAGTTTGCATTGCATTTTCATCATAAAATTGCTAGGGTTTTGTTGAAAATTGTGAATTTTGCATATAACCTAGTAATTCCAAAATCTAGGGTTTGTAGGTAAAATCTTGTTTCATATTTTTATACTAATTTTAGAGGCTCATTCAAATTTTCATTTGGCTATAGTCTTACATTTTACAACAAATTTGGATTTAGATTTCAAAAATTTGCATTTTTGCATAGAAAAATTTAACAAAAACTAGCATTTTCAATGATTTTTCATTATATTTGCACTTGCATTTTGCAAGTTAGAGAATGGAAATTATTTTTAGATCTAAGAGAATGTAATTTTCATCATATATCAACTTGCAAAATATTCATATAGTATTTTACATCAAGATCTCAAACCTAAGGCTTGAAAAATATTGATTTTCACTAAATTTGGCCTTATCAACTTTCAAAATTTGCACTATAGGCATGTTGTAAAGAATATTTTTACACTAATTGGATGATATCAGGGGTATTATCTGCTTCCCTTCCTAAAAATTTTTACAACACCTTTCTATTGGTCTCTTGTATTAAAAATTTGGTGAAAAGTTGCACATTTTTGTTAGTTTTGCCCTAGGGTTTGGCCTAGTTTGCACCACAAGCGTGTTGTAAAAAATTTAATGGATTGAGGTGACTTATATCAGTACTATTATTTTCTTCACCTCCTAAAATTCTTTACAACACCCCTTTTTCTAGGTCTTGGAATTGAGAAATCGTGAAAAATTACACATTTTTGCTATTTTTGCCCTAGGGTTTGGCCTAGTTTGCACCATAAGCATGTTGTGACAAATTTTATGGATTGATGTGACTGATATCATTTCTATTATTTTTTATACCTCCTAAAATTCTTTACAAAACCTTGTTATTGGCCTCTTGTATTGAAATTTTGGTGAAAAATTACCTATTTTTGCTATATTTTCACTAGGGTTTGACCTTGAGTGGCACTATAAGTGTGTTGTGATAGATATTTTGGCATTAAGTGGCTATTATTACTGATATAATTTTATTTCCATCATAATTTTCCTCACAACACCCTTTGTCATGCTCTTTTGTATTCAGATTTGGTGAAAAAATCACATATTTTAGCATATTTTCACTATATTTTGACTTGTCATCATCTTAAATTTACATCAAGAGTGTGTTGTGAAGGGTCTTATTGCTATATTGGACTGATATCAGACATATTATTTGCTTCTCCTGATCAATTTCCTTACAACACCTTTGCTTTCATATATTTGCATTGAAGAAGTACAAAAAATCAAGCATTTACAACATATCTTGCGCCTAAACTTTGTGCATATTGCTGCATGAGTCTCATAAGTCACTGTCCTAAGAGAAATATTCCTTTAAGAAGAAGCATAAGACACATGGTATCTAGTGCTCTTGAAGAAGTTGGCACATTGAACACCTTCTTTACAAAAGGAGAGACACAAATGTTACAAAATTTTACACCTGTCACAAGTACAATGGAAGAGCAAAATTTTCACGATGTTAATGATACTATTGAGGTGACAAGATATGTATCTAATGATCAAATAGAAAAATTGGATAAAGAGCTAGCCGAATTTCAATCATTCATGAAAAATGAGAGAATAGCTGAAGAAGTTGTTCCTACAATTCATAACATAAGAGAACTGATAAAACAGGGACAAGATGGTGTTAATGCAATTCGTGGTCTAGCACATATTGTACAAACCAACATTATGCCAGTGACTGAATGTGCACAAGTGATAAATAACACTTTATCACCATCTCATACTCAAGTATCAGTACCTATACCAACTACGGGAATATCCACCTTTACATCAATGATATTAACAACTAATGTGAACACTTGTAGTAATGCTACCACTGGTATTGGAGTATCTAATGGCAATAATTACAAAGATGTGGGATTTAATTATCAGAATTTGGTTCCTAAGGGGACCTCTTCTATAAATAACTGCTCTCAATCACCTCTTCATCCTACTTATTCTCAACTTCTCATTACATATAGTTATTCTCAACCACCTGTCACTTACCATTATGTCCAACCACGGTTAACTTATTCATAGCCTCCGCCTATCACATCTGTAGCTCAATCACCTCCTCACTTTGGTTTCAATTCCTCGCAGCAAACCACATCTCCCAATGATGCCATCCTAAACCAACTTTTACAGGGCATGACTACTTTACAACAAAAGGTAACAACTTGACAAATTCTTCGCAACCTAATATACCAACATATCATGCACGTAATCCCCTGTCCTATGCAATTTTGAGAACTCCTATGCTTGAGAGGTTTGAGACTCCTCGCTTTGAAAAATATCGTGGAAATGGTGATCATAATACTCATGTGGCAGCATTCACAGCTATGTGTAGTGATTTCTATTTTGAAGAGGATTTGTTGGCAAAACTTTTCCCCCGATCTCTCAAAGATACTGCTTTAGAATGGTTTTGCTCTTTGCCTCTGAATTCAATACACTCCTTTTCACAGTTGATTGATCAATTTTTACAATATTTTCAAGCAAACATTGGACCTCAAGTCTCTTTGATTGATTTAGTTCATTGCAAGCAAGGTCTAAAAGAGAAGTTAACTGAATTCATTAGTCGGTACCAAGCTTTATATATGCAAATTCAGTATCAGATGAAAGATGAGGATGTTCAGAAGGTGTTTATTACAAATCTACAACCTAACATCCGTGATAAGATCCTCTTGATGAAGTATAACTCCTTTCAACATTTATGCACTGCCCTTTGTGATTACCAACTTTTGTCTAGTCAGTATGAAAACCAAAACTCATCAGCTCAAGTTAGTCAATCCATGGGTGGATAATCACAAAACAACTTTAAGAGGAATAATAATAATAGGAGTTTCATCAAGATTAATGGACTGAATATAAATAACTTTTCTAATGTGTCTGCTATCACTAATCTAAAGAAGACATCATATCAACCAAGAAAGTCTAATCCAATATCTGAGTCTTATCATTCTATCATGAATCAAGCTATGAGTAATAACATTCTGAAGCTTCCCCTGATTAAGCCTATCGATCTGAGTAGAGCACAAGGACCTTACTTTGATGCTAATGCCTTTTGTCATTTTCATCAGACACAAGGACATGATACTGAACGATGTATGTATCTTAAACATGAAATACAAGACCTCATTGATTCAAATATCATACAGGTATCGGGTGTGAATGATAACAGAAATAAGTCGGTTGCTCCGCTGAATCAAAATTTACAAATCTTCACTAATCCTTTCCCTAAACATACTGATACCAATATGCTGGAACAAGGACTAGTAGAAGTAGCTGATAATGATTATTTAGACTATGATAATATCGTGGGTATGATTGAAGTGGATAAAGAAAAACTGGATAAGCCACCTCATCCACGAAGAAATGGAATTTATGCTAAGGTTCCTCCTCCATTATCCTTATATGGATCGGGAGATAATCAAAACACATCAGAAAGACAAGTAGAACAATTGATATAAACGAGTGAGATGGTACAAGATGACTCTTGTTACTGCAATGGATGACATCAATAACGAAAACTCGCTAAAAATCGGAAGAGAGTAAGACGATTGTCAGCAGTTGGAAATACTGGTGGTTCTCCACCTCAAAAGAAACAAAAAGTCTTTTTTAAACTATGATTTGAGAAACAATCATCATATGATAATAAACAAGACTTTCATAAGAACCACTGAAACTTTTCACTAAACATGATCGAGTACCTCTCCAAGGGGTTCACAAATTAAAAAAGCTTATACAAAGATCCTACCAGGTAAATATCTCTAACCCTTTATCTCTCCCGTGATGTGCTTCCCCCGTGATGTGTTATGTTTTGTTTAGGCCTCTTAGGATGAGCCTTGATTCTCTTGTAAGGTCTGGGATACCAGGAGACCGCCTCTGTCGTGACCTTCTGTTCAAGTATCATCATTCTTCTATATTGCCTCTCTCTCTGATTTCATTGTTGTGTGTTGTGTCTTACGGACATAGCATTGTGGTTGGTGACTATCCCTAAGACACTTGTTTCTCCTCTCTTATTTATTGTGTCCCTTCCTCTAGTGTTTTTATCTAGCGGGTGAATGACGAAAAATATTTATACTGATGCGGATCTAGCGTCCCTTTAGCGAGAAATCAAAAATTGGACTTAGTTCCTAATATGACGATGGGGTTGTATATCTTATCTGATGCTTGGCTAGTGGAAGCACTCGTGCTTTCTGCATAGTGATTTTGATGATGTTTCTATCTCATTTACAAATCATAACAATACTGATGCTCTGTACACTTTGTTTGTCTTTGAATCTAGCCTTGGTGGTACTCGATTCAGAGATCTTTATAATATAGCCCCACGGTTATCCTCAAACACCGAATTCGTAGTATAACCTTGGCTCTTTGTGTGGTTAATCATAAGCATTGATGTTGTTTATCATGATTATGTAGACACTAACATGTTTCTCGCAGGGATGTGTTTGTGGGAACATTTGGCGATCGTAAAGTACATGTCACGTCCAGGGGGCATGGGCTTTGTGAAAGTCTGTGTTCCCTTGTGTGTTTTCTTCTTACCTTAATGTGCTTGATATCGATACCTGATACCAACCACCTTAAGGTGGGGGCATATATAAGGTAAGTTGCCTGTTGTAAATGTTAGCAATGTGCTTGTCCTCAGGTGCAGTTTAAAAACCAGTGCGATGAGTATTTCCTGCACTCTAAGTTTGTTTGCAGTCAATCAATCAATTAATCATTTAAGCCTTTTGCAGAGGTGAAATATCATGTATATCCTTTTTATCTTAAGCCCTCTATGGAGGCAGGGGTGGTGTATTTCTCGAAGCAGATTGCACCATCCTGTCATTTTCAAAAAGTCCTTGTCAGGAGGCGGGGAGTGGTTCTGTGACTAACTCAACCCTTAAGCATGTCTTCGGTGATTGTTGTGGCAAAGCCCAATCATCGGTGTGTGCTTGTAATGTGCCTAAGATGGTGATGAACCTAGAAATAGGAACACTCCATCGCTTGTCTGTCGTGTTTTCTCCATGTCTTCAAAGTGTGTGTTTTTTGTGTGCTTGCTTTGTTTGGCCTGTCTATTGCCCCATATGCAGTCTAAAGACCTATGCGATGAGTGCATCCTGCATTATGGGAGATTTGGTGTGTCTTGTGTGTGTGTTGCCCCATATATAGTTTAAAGACCTACGCGATGATTGCATCCTATATTATGGGAGGTGTGTTTACTTTCTTGTACTTGCATCTGCATTTCATATATATGAGAAAAAGAAAATAAAAGAAATCATTCCTGTCTTCTATGCATTAATGCACGTCTTCTATGCATTTACTGTATTCTCCGTGTTTTGCGTGACTGTAACTGTATTCTCTGTGTTTTGCATGTCTGTCATTGTCTTCAATGTGTATGGCATTTCTTCTCCATGCTTGGTGTGTTTGTTGTGTTTGTTGACTGTACTTTAGTGCATGTATTGGCCTTGCGTTTATACATACATTAAAGTGGGTGCTAAATTTAACATCAAAAAATGTCCCCTTGGGGGCTTTTCCCTCATAAGGTTTAGATCCTGGGTCCTTTATCTACATTTAGGACATCTTACATCATATTTCAACATCACGATGGAATGAACCCTGGGTATTATGTCAAATGGGACCTAGGGGGACCGCTTGAACCTAACCCTGCCCAAAATGGGGGGGAGGACTTGGGTGCCCGCACCCTAGTCCTGCCCTATTTTGGGTCAGTCCCAAATTTTGGGTGTCATCTTATGACCGTTATTTGGGTCCTATGCCGACACGGTAAGTTTGAATTATGAAATTCTTAGCGGGAGTGTTTGTAGTTGCATATAAAAGCATGTTTAGGCATTCATTTGTAAACTAGATGATTACAAGATTACAACTAGAGCATTACTAGATGAGCATTGGCATTCTAAAGGTGATTCAAGGCTTTCATTGTGTTGCAAGAGCAAATTTGTGTTGTCTATGTGTTTGTGTTTGCATATTTGAGTAATCATCTCCTTATGACATGAAGAGCTTCTTCCTCCCATGAGATCTTCACTACAAGGTGACGTCATTTGTGTTTTTAAGCATTTATCATTTGGTTTTTGCCTCTGCCTCACAAGGGCACTCACTCTCTATCTAACAATAGTGTTCGGAAGACTTGAATGTCTCTCTGGGGCTTGACTGAGGCAAGCCTCTAAACACCACAACCCCCTCGCAAAGTTTCCATGATTGCAGGTTACAGGTTAGAGCTACAGACAAAGTGAAGTTGCAGGAGGATACAATAGAGTGTCAGAATTGTAGATCAGAGAAGAAAATAGCTCCTTGGACTAGGGTACCCGCTCATTAGTCCTCAAAGTTTTGTGACAGGAAAACCTTTGGTACAACAGGAACAGGTTGCAGATCTTGTTCATAGATCCCAACAAAAAGTAGGGAATTGGACTTGGGCACCCACTCTTTAGTCCCTGACTATTCCACTTCTAAACCCCAAAAATAGGTGCACAGTCATTTGTTAATTTACATCTTTCTGTAGCAACATTTTCTGATATTCATCTGTTTGCTGTCATATTTGCATAATTAGGGTTTTAAGGTATAATTGAGCATAAGAGAAGATAATTGGAAATCAAATCATAAAAATCCAAGTTTCCCTACATCTCATAATGACCTAGGGTAGGATAGTACATTGCAACTCGACCCTAGGTCCTTGAATGAAAGGGTGAAAGGATGATACACATACAAAACTACCAAAAACTCAACTATCCAAATTTTACCCTTTATAGTTATAGGTACCAGATTTCATGGAGTGGAGTTACAAAGGACGGTTGTAGAAGATAAGGATTTAGGATATGGAAGAAAGAAGCAGATTAGAGCACTTTCGGGATATGGGTACCTAGGGCAATGTTCTCCAGAGTTTCAAACACTGGAATCTTTGTGACAGTGATATTCCACATCTGAAGGATCCCTGAAATCCTGAAGATCAGCCTACCTTGGATACAGGGACTAGTCATAGTGTCCTCCACATATCCTATGATGGAAATAGACAGAATAGTGATCATTAGTACCAGAAGGAGTTATTCATTCCATGAAGAAAACAATACCTTGGACTTGGACACCTAGGGCATTGTCCCCGAATATTCTAAATCTCAAACTTCAAAAAATGGTCAATAGCTAAACCCTGTCTTCTCTCTCAGTCCGCAAGCATTTGTCTAAATTTATCAATTTGATCACTATTTTACATAATTAGGGTTTCTTACATAATTGAGGATTACATTAAGGCATTAATTAGCAATTTCTGAGTTTCCACATCGTTCCAAGTGACAACCCAACCTGTAGGTGAATCCTCTTGCACAAATTGAGGTTCAACTTGGTTGATATGTCCTTGAATGTTTGTTTTGAAAGGAGGATCTAAACCTACCAACACCAAACCTCTAAACCCTATTTTTGCCTACAAAACAACTTGGACATAGACCTGTTCGGGCAAGGGACAAGTGCACTACATAGATATTGTTTTAGATGAGGATTCAGAGACAGAAGAACCAAAACCCAAGGTTATAGTCGATGAGCTAGAGCATGAGGACAAGGAGGAGGGAGAGTGTTTAGGGGTAATCTTGCCACTCTTTCAAGAGCATCCAAGTATCATTCCTTTTGTGTTTGTGTAATTTTGTAGGGTCATAGAGTGGCAATACTGATTGATATTGGGGTCACCCACAACTTCATTGATGAGGCATTGGTAACTCTAGGAAGGGATTGAAAATAGAAGATTTTGAGGGATTTAATATTATTGTGGCTGATGGATTTACTATCCCTTGCATGAAGAGGAATCGACAACTTGATATCACTATGGGGAGGTATAGAGTGTGTGATGATTTCTATGTGGTCGACATAGGTAAGATAGATGCGGTTTTCGGTGTGCAATGATTGCATTCACTTGGTGAGTTTACCCAAAACTATTAGACTATGGAGTTGAAGTTCAAATCCAAAGGGAAGGAGTTGGTTCTTTGAGGTCTATCCAATAGAGCTCCTAGGATTGTTTTGACCAAGAGGATGGAGAGATCTTTTCATAGAGGTCAAGTGATTTAACTAGCACAATGTTTGATTACAAATATAGGTTCATCCGAGGGTGAGAAATCTTATCATGTTGATAACTAGTCCATTTTGGATAATCATAGCATTGTGTTTAGCGATATTTAAGGGTTTCCATTAGTAGAGGGTTTCAGCATGTCATTGCATTGGAGGAATAATCAAATCCATTCATTACTACCCCTTATAGACATCCTAGCAGGCATAAGGAAGAGACTGAGAAGGCTATTAAGGAGTTTCTAAACATAGGACACATAAGACTAAGTTCTAGTCCATTTCCTTCTTTAGTGGTGTTGGTCAAGAAGAAGGATGGTATTGTAAGGATGTGCAATGATTACAAATCTCTCAATAAGAAGACAATAAAATACTTCCACCCTATTCCTAAGATCGACGAGTTGATAGACAAGATTCATGGATTGGTGTACTTCTCTAAGATTGATCGTCAATCAGGGTATCATTAGATAAGGGTGAGAGATGAGGATGTACATAAGATGACCTTCAGATGTCACTATGGGCATTACAATTTTTTAGTCATGCCATCCAATTTGACTAATACATGAGCTACATTCCAATCTTGCATGAATCAGGTATTCATTAATCAATTGAGGAAGTTTGTGTTGGTTTTCTTTGATGATATACTTATGTATAGAAAAGCTTGGGAGGATGCTCTGAGACACATAGATGAGGTGCTTGGTATTCTAGAGTAGTAGTCATTTTTTGTTAAGGCATCAAAATGTGAGTTTAGAAAGATATTATATTTCAGTATAAGATTAGTGCCCAAGGGGTTAGAGTGGATGATGAGAAGATTAAGGTAATCATAGATTGGTCTCCACCTAAGACTATATCACACTTAAGGGGTTTTCTAGTCTTTATAGTTATAATAGTAGGTTAGTCAAATGATTTTGGCAGTTGGTTTCACCATTGATAGATTTGACAAAAATGGGGGCCTTCTCTTGAAGTGATTTAGCATAGAGAGATTTTTACAAGTTCAAGAAGGTAACGAGTTCATATCCTATTTTGGACATTCTAGATTTTTCACTTCCTTTTGTTTTGGAGTGTGAAGCTTCAAGAGAGGGGATTGGAGTGGTTTTGATGCAAAATAGACATACCATAGCATTTCAAAGTAGGAAGCTCAAGGATTCAAAGAGGAGTTTATCTATCTAAGACAAGGATATAATTGTCATCATGCATGCATTGGTTAAGTTTAGACATTATTTGGTTTGTGGGAGATTTGTGGTAAAGACGGATCACAATAGCTTGAAGTTCTTCCTCAATCAAAAGGATTTGAATGATAGACAACATAAATGGGTAATTTATAGGCTTATGATTTTGTCATTGAGTATGTTAAGGGGAAGAATACTATCATAGTTGATGCATTATATAAGAAACCATATTTGTGCTCCATGACTGATATTTCTACTAATTGGAGGGTTTCTCTAATAGTTGAGTATGTCAATAATGCATTTTCTACTGATATTTTGGATGCCAAGTTACAAGATGATAGGTATAAGGTGGCTAAAGAGCTCATCCTCTATAAGGATTGGGTGCATCTTGTTACAAAGTCAAAGATGAAGGAGAGGGTTTTGAGAGCATATCATGACACACCACTAGCAGGCCATCCAAGATATTTAAAAACTTACAATCAGGTGAGAGAGCATTTTTCTTGGAAAGGACTCAAGGGAGATGTTTTGAAGCACATTAGGGAGTGTATGGCAGCCAACAAAATAAAATAGAATAGGTATTTCTAGCTAGATTATTGTGCAGCCTTTACCCATTTTGAATGAAAATTGGGAGTTCCATGGATTTTATCACTGGTCTTCCACATGTATAGGGTGATGATTGTATTTTTGTGGTTGTTGATAGACTCATTAAGTATGCTCATTTTTATTTTATGTATTTAGAATATAAGGCACCACAAGTGGCTGATTTATTTTTTAGAGAGGTGTTTAGACTTCATGGGTTGCTTAGAAATATTGTGAGTGATAGGGACAATAGGTTCTTTAGTTTGTTTTGGCAAGATCTTTTTTGATTGGCAAGTATTGAGTTGACTCCAAGAACTAGCTATCACCCTCAAATGAATGCACAAATGAAGATTGTGAACAATGGATTGAGGCATATTTGAGAAATTACGTTACATGGCAATAAATAACATGGATTAAATGGATTTTTCTTAGAGTATTGCTACAACTCTTCACATCATATGTCAAGATAGTAGAGTACTAGGAGAAAGGGGTTTGGCTCAACAAAATCAAGATAGTAGAGTACTAGGAGCAAGGGGTTTGGCTCAACAAAGTCAAGATATTTTGAATGCACTTGGGAGAACCTACCACAAGCCCAAAATCAACAAAATATGTATGCAGATTGCCATTGTTTAGAGAGGACTTTTGAGGTGGGAGATATGGTAATTCTAATATACAACCCTACAGGTAGTCTTATCTCAAGGGAAGTGGAGCTGAAAAGCTTAAGCCATGATTTTATGGGCCTTACAAGATTTTGTAGAGGATCATGGAGGTTGCCTATGAGTTAGAGTTGCTAGAAAACAATAAAATTCAAAATATATTTCATGTTTCATACCTTAAAAAGGCACTTGGATAGTAGGTTACTCCTTCTTTAGAGCTACCATCATTTGATGATGAGGGAAAATTAGTCTTGGTACGTAAATCTATCATAGATATGAGGGAGATGAGGTTGAGGAACAAGGTCATAACAGAGTACTTGGTATGTTGGAATAATTTCCCACTTGAGGATGCTACATGGGAAGGAGTGGAGATTTTTTATCATCCAGATCTACAATTGCTTGAGGGAAAACAATTTGGGGAAGGGAGGACTATCATGTTCCTTATCCCAAATTAGAGTTATAAATAAAATTTAAAAGTAAAAGTATTTTTAAACACTAGAAAAAAATAAAAAAGTAAAAAAGTAAATAAATGTATTTGTAAATACTTGGAGGGAGATTTAAGACCCAAAGGCCCAATTTGAATTGGTATATCAATAAGGTGCCAATCTTAATTTCATCATTCAATTTCATATTCTATATTATTCATTTTGAGTTTGAGTTTGAAGCTTGCATTCAAGGACGAAACCCCTTGGCTGCAAAATGCTATGAACTAAAAGGACTGAAACCCTCTTGGCTTGTCTAATTGAAGAGGTTGGGATGAAAACCCTTACCTCTTTCTTGGAAATTCTATAAAGGGTTGCAAGTAGGCTAATTTTTTAAGGTTTGTGCATGGTTCAGGTCTATAGATAAAGAATTCTAAGCCAACATCCATCATCGAATTCTAGAGTTCATGGTAGGATCACTACTAGTCAACTGAAGCACTTATTTCTAAATTCAGGAGAATATCCATATACAGGGTTGAACTCATCCGCTCCATCCATAGTGACTTGATTCCTAAATAAGGTGGCAATTAAGTATATTGGAGATTACAGTAGTTATAGGGATTGATGCTTAGGTTGTTCTAACATTAGTGATCACCACCAATTGACAAGTAAATCTTAATCTATTCCTAAGCAGTCAGTTTGAGGCGTCATAGACACACAGACCTGATTGCATTTGTTAATCATTCTACCATCCCAGCTAGGATAAAGTGGATGTGTCTAGTCTAAGGTCAACGTCGTATGGAGTAGTTAAGTTGCATATTGTTGAGCTACTGCTCATATGGACCAATTAGGACTCGAACCTAAGACCTTCCATTTGTTGTTGGAGTGCTCTACCACCATAGTGACTTAATTCCTAAATAAGGTGGCAATTAAGTATACTGGAGATTGTAGTAGTTATAGGGATTAATGCTTAGGTTGTTCTAACATTAGTGATCACCACCAGTTGACAAGTAAATCTCAATCTATTCCTAAGCAGTCAGTTTGAGGCATCATAGACACACACAGACCTGATTGCATTTGTTAATCATTCTACCATCCCAGCTAGGATAAAGTGGATGTGTCTAGTCTAAGTTCGACGTCGTATGGAGTAGTTAAGTCGCATATTGTTGAGCTACTGCTCATATGGACCAATTAGGACTCAAACCTAGGACCTTCCATTTGTTGTTGGAGTGCTCTACCACCATAGTGACTTGATTCCTAAATAAGGTGGCAATTAAGTATACTGGAGATTGTAGTAGTTATAGGGATTAATGATTAGGTTGTTCTAACATTAGTGATCACCACTAGTTGACAAGTAAATCTCAATCTATTCCTAAGAAATTAGTTTGAGGCACCATAGACACACACAGACCTAATTGCATTTGTTAATCAATCTACCATCCCAACTATTGCATTTGTTAATCATTCTACCATCCCAGCTAGGATAAAGTGGATGCATCTAGTCTGAGGTTGACATCGTATGGAGTAGTTAAGTTCCATATTGTTGAGCTACTACTCATATGGACCAATTAGGATTCAAACCTAGGACCTTCCAGTTGCTGTTGGAGTGCTCTACCAATGAAGCTACTAGCTCCTTTGTGGCTAGTCCATCATCAAGCCAGGTGTGACTTATTTCCAACACCCCCCCTTAAGCCATATTATAGGTGATTGGGGATCCTAGCTTGGCTTTGATACCAATTGTTGAGATACTACTCATATGGACCAGCTAAGACTCAAACCTAGGACCTTCCATTTGCTATTGGAGTGCTCTACCAACTGAGCTACTAGCCCCTTTATGGCTAGTCCATCATCAGTTTAGTTGTGGCTTACTTCCAACACTGCATCATATGAAGTACTTAAGTTGTATATTACATTACACGTTGGAGGTGATCTGTTGCATGGATTCTCATCAAGAGGGCATTGAGATATCAATCAAGTGCCTCATTTAGGAGCCATCAATAGCTTGCAATCCATGGGATGATTGAAGTACAACCAACTAGTGGCATCCTATGTTGAAATACACAAGACAACTAAGAGGGGGTGAATTAGTTGTCACAAAAACTTAACACTTTATGACTGTCAAACCATCAACTACTTTATTAATGATAATTAGATTCAATCATGAAAACATGAAACCATGAACTTAATCACAATCACTCATTCAATACAGGAGACACCAGATTTTTACATGGAAAACCCTATAAGGGAAAAACCATGGTGGGTGTTAGCCCACAAATATATATAAGTTATAACAATACCGAAAATCAAAGGCTCACTACCTACGGGGCTCACTGCCCAAAATGCTCATGCAAAGATCGACTCACTGCCAAGGGGTGGCTCACTGTCAAGGATTTGCGAACTGATTTGATAGCATCTACTCTATGCCTTCAGTTCCATTGAAATGTAATTCTTCTTCTCTGCTCTGCTCTACTTGGCACTTATCTTCCCATCTTCACACAAGGACATCTTTTTCACAACTGCATTACAGTTCTTTATATAATTCATCAACCTTGGAATGTACATCAAGGTCAACATTACATTCATCAACCATCAGAACAATCTCCAAGATCAGAATTACAAAACATACATAAAAATAGGTCTAGACCTGATACAAAATTAGCTAAGGAAAGATGTAAATATGTATGACAATCACACCACACCATAGATAGGACTCAAACACAATCTTCCATGCCATGACACACTTCTACAATCTTCAATGCATCTCCGTAATTAGTGAAAACAACCAAGTCAACCAAGACTGGTGTTAACACTAGGTCTTCTAAGAATATTCTTCATCCACGATCCAAACTTATCTTTAAGGACCAATCCAAAGGTAGGAACACAATCAGGAGACATCTACAAGTACATTGTAATCACCAAGAACAACTGCACAACCTCAAACCACTCTATCAAGAAGATTCTTCAAACCGGAGCATAAAAACAACACTATCAGCCATTGTCATAAGGAAAAGATTGCTTGTGGACCACCAAATCATGAACCATTGGAGTTGAAGGCACATAACATCATCCCAAACTTAACTCTAGAACCACAGACCAAAATACTTCAATGCAGAGGAATGCGGAGCATAATATATTCTCCCCGTCACCACCAAATATACAGAAAAAGTTGTTTCCACTCTGGTGAACATACTCACTCAAATCTACATACAGGAGGCTCAAACTTGGAACATAGTATCTTCAGACATGCCTCTAAATAACTTTCAATCTGTAGACAAAGATATGTATTATAAAGGAAATGTGGAGCAATATGTTTGACTGTTCTTCTGTAGACAAAGATACTCTGCAACACATTGTTTCTACTGGAGGAGCAAATTTTCTCAATATCCTCAATATCAGGATCTCCAACACTTACATAGGCAAATACAAAGCATCTAACTCATTACAAGCAAGCATCAAAACAAGAGCATAGTTGACACCAATGACAACACTGATATGCTGACATCAATGACAACACCGGTTAGGCACATACTTCCAACATCTTGTGATTGTTAGACTGTGTCAGGCTTCCATAAATAAACCTCTATCAACAACATAACATTGTGTGTTGTCTCTTGTATTGTAATTCGAATATGTGCATTGATACACTGCATCATAGGGACAATGTATACTGAATCTAGTTAATAACTAAATTATATTGTTAGGATTTATTTCAAATTCTAATTTGGGTTATCTACAGTAGTGATCCAATGCTTAAATTTTTGGTATAGTCAAATTGTGAATGAGATTTGTTTGAATGTTGATGGTTGAGTTATGTGAATAACATATTCTCAGTTTATTTAAGTTTGTAGATTAGTGATTTATTTTCAGCAACATTTGGTTGTGTATGCATCTATTTATTTCAGCTAGAATACATCAACTAAGACACAGAATGAAGAACAAATAAACATCATTTTAGTATTTGATGCAATTTTCATTTAGTGTTGATTTCTGAATTGTGAGCAACTAGCTTAGCTTCATTTTCTACTGCTGTTTAATGTTGATAAATATATGCAAATTAGAATTGTTCTTATGGAATAAATGATAGCTTGTGTGTACTGTTGTGTTCACCATTTATTTTTATGAGGGTTTATATCCAATTTCTAGAATCTAATATCCACTTCTATAATCCTAATTTTTAACAAAACTCAACTACCATATGCTCTCACCTTGTCCTTCGTGGGACCTTGATGATCAAAAGGCATTGAAATTTTGTTAAATGAGCTAAATTGTTTAACTATCACATAATGTTTCCTTTCAGGATTTTTTTTATGAAAAAGGTGGTAGACCACTTGTATATTAAGATAAGAAGAGTTTGTACATAAGGCAACCAGTTGCCCAATCAACGTGTCAAAAAATAAACAAAACATATGAAGGCCATGTCTGGCCAAAAAAAGAGACAAGTGAATAACAAAGTAGGAGAGTCAAAAAACCCTTAACAAAACCCCGTACCAAGGAACCACCACCAACATAGAAAAAGGAAAGCAAAAAAACTAGAAATCCTATGCCCACACCCACAGACCACCAAAAGAAATTAAACCACACCATCGCCACCTGTCAGATCCATTGCTGCTTCGCCATCACCTGGGAGAACTATCTACACAACAATTTTATCCTCCTCCACTCCTTCATCCTACGAATCATCTACATCATCTGGGTTTTCAAAAAATTCCTACAATAAATAGGGAGCCCAATCAGGTGAATGGACCCGTAGGAATCTGATTGAGGTAAAGACCTCCCTTATGTGAAGTGCTTTCTTCTTCATGAAGTAAAAGCAATTAGCAGATAGCTCACTCTCTAGTTCATCAATGCAAACCCAACAAAGACTATTCTGCAGAGCCTTGTAGACATTGCGAATAACAGGGGAGGATCTAAAACTTGCCATGTTAAACAGGCTCCCAACAAGAGCGTCACCCTGCATTAGGTCATAAAATTTCAAATCCTTGATGTTAATAGCCTGCAGATCTTCTCAATCTTGATGTTAATACCTTTAGGAACTTGAAGGATTGACATCATGTAAATAGGGATTGTCATTAATACTTCCCTGATCATAGTTAACCTTCCCGCCAAAGAAATCCACCACCCCTTCCACATTGCCATCTTTGAAATGAGATTATTAATCACACTCCTCCACAAGCTATTTTTGTATCTACCATTGAAAAGAGAAATACCTAAATATTTTCCAAGGAGAGATTCAAAGTTGAAATTGAAAATTTGAGCTATCAAGGCTTGGTTCACAAGAATTGAATTGAAAAAGTAGATCATAGATTTATTACCATTCACCTGTTGACATGAAGCCTTACAGAAACTATCAATGGTAAACTTGATTACCTCGGCTTCCTTCACATTAGCTTGACCAAACAAACGGTAGCATCCGCAAACAGGGCATGTGTGAAAGAATCCTATAGACCTGGTAAACTTATTCCTTGCCATAAAGCTCTCCTTTTTGTATCCTTAATAACCCATGTGAGTGCTTCAGACATGAGAATAAATAAGGAGATATGGGGTCTCCTTGTCTCAATCCCCTTTTAGGTTCAAAATATTAAGATTCCATGCCATTAATTAACACAGAGATCTTAAAGCCTAAAACAAAGGACATGATCCATTTCCTCCAAGCTTTCGAGAAGCCTAATCTAGTCTGGAGGCAACAACTTTTGAAATAACTTTGTAAATGAAATTGTACAAAGAAATCAGGCAAAAATCCTCAAAGCATGAAGGGGTCTTGACCTTTGGAATAAGCACGAGGCTCATATTTTTCATTTCCTTAAGTACATTCTTATGCTTTCTAGATTCTTCAACTACCATAAACACTTCATTACTCACAGTGTCCCAACAATTTTGAAAGAAAAGGCCAATCCATCCATCTGAAACTGACGCCTTTTCCCCTTGCATAGAGAAGACCACAGGTTTGACCTCATCCATAGAGAATTCTTTCAACAATTCTTTATTATGGAAATCATTCACCAGTTTCAGGATAGTTGAGAGGACTGCCCTCCCAGCATCTATATGATGATCCTTAGATTACAAAATTTTGAAATAGTTCATTGCTTTCTTCTTGATGAGTTCTAGATTAGATAAAATACTTCCATTAGAGCCAATTATAGAACTGATCGAATTTGAGGCCTTTCTAATTTTGGAAGATAGATGAAAAAGGAAGTATTTTTATCCCCTTCCTTGAGCCAAATTTCCCTTGATTTTTGTCTCCAAAAGACTTCTCTCTTCAACATCTCCTCTAAATCACTTTGCAGATGCTTTTCTAGGACAAAGGACTCAGCATCCATCCCTTCCCCAATAATTCTTTCCTCAAGCATTCTAAGCTCCTGTTGAATCCTAAACTTTTCCTTAAAAATATTTTTAAAAGACTCTCTATTCCAATCCATGATCTTGTACCTTAGAAAATTAAGCTTATTAACCAGTTGATACATGCACGAACCCCAAATATATGGGGCCTCTTTCCACCATCCTTCAACCAGAGAAGTAAAAAGTGGGTCTCTAAACCACGTAGCCTGAAATCTAAACTTTTTCTTGCCATACGTCTTGTCAAAGCCCACCCTGAGCCTGATAGAGAAATGATCTGACCCTATAAAAGGTAGTATGTCTGCTTCAAAAGATCAATCCTCCTGTAGACATGGCGAAGAAACTAGGAATCTGTCTAGTCGCTCTGCTATCTTACAAAAGTCTTTGTGCCTGTTAGTCCAGGTGTAAATCCCATTTTTTGGAATGCAATCAAAGAGATTATTTGAATCCATAAAGTCTCTAAAGTCAATCTAAGATTTGGAAGGGTGAGAAACACCACCAGTCTTCTCAGAGTTGTCCAAGATAGCATTAAAGTCTCCTCCTATAATAATCATCTATCCCTTTAGCAAGCTTAACCACTGTGAGATATCAGACCATGCCTCCAGCTTTTGACCTATTTCATAGTCCATAAACATTGATCACCCAGAGGTGCTTCTGATTTAAGATATTTAAGAATCTACCGATCATCCAATGGTTACTCCTACCAAAAAATTTCATTGGTGGGAGCTAGGATTTCCAGAGAATAACCATTCCACCTGAAGCTCCACACACAGGGTGTAGAGAAAAATCCCACCCTTTCCAATACTTAAAAATATTCTCACCTTGTTCTAAGGACAACTTGGCCTCCTGCAAAAAAATTATCACTCTTTTCCTCATCAATCTATGATTTGATGAGGTGTCTCTTGTTAGGGACATTTATGCCCCTAACATTCCACATAAGGATCCTCATGTCCCCTAAGGAGAGCTCACGACCCTCCTCCTGTTTGAAGACGTGTCCAAGTTCATTTTGATTACAACAGCAATCTCATTTTGAGATTTGGATTTTTTATGCCTAGCACTTTTCCTTATGGAAACTAGTGTAACTTTGGTCATCTTTGAATTCAACATTGTCTAAGAAATACTGAGTAGCCTTTCCACTTCATATTTTTCCTCCAAAAGAACCTCTTGAGCAATATCATCACAAATTTTAAACGTTACTTTTATAAGAACTTCATCTAGCAAAGCCTTCAGACTCTCATTATCTTGACATGTTTCACTTGGAGATTCTACCAACCCATCACCAAACACTTCATCTTTCTCTAGCCCCTCACCTTCTTGTAAAAATTGTTCCCCTTCCAGGGCTTTTCCCATATCCTCCAAATCCTTACCCAGGTCCAAATTTTCTCCATTGTCCCCTTCACCCGTCCTTTTGGGATATTACAAGTGAGGATTAAAGTTCTTGAAGAGATGCTATAGTTCTGTTGTACTTGTGAACCTAGTTACTAGAAACGCAATGCTTAGGCTCAGTTGGGTGTTTCAACAGGCAAAACGTTGTTTCCGTTGTGAACGGTCATTTCTGCCCGTTTCCAAAGTATGTCTATTTTTTGTGTTTTCCTTAAACATAAATCTATGCCTTTCTCCTATTTTTGCTTTGCCTTTCATAACATTTTAGTAAGTTATTTGATTTTTTAAAACAACATAAAGTTTTATATATAAATTAGTTGTTTAGTTAGTAAAGATTGTTTTACGGGATTATTTATTTTATTATAAATTATAATTAAAGTTAAAATTTAAAATACTTATTTTTTCAATGATTTTTATTTTTTGAAATATATATATAATCATAAATGCAACCTATAAATATTTCGTTTCTCGTCACGTTGTCAGGTTTTTGTTTCTTGTTTCTGGTAACATTGCTTGTGAACATGACATCCCAACTGTCTAAAGCAGAAGAACACGAATGCTCTTTTATTGGTGGGAGAGATCATTGGATCAATTGCGATCAATGGGTGATGCGAAAGTTTTACTCATTCATCTGTTCAACATAGCAGCTAGTTCAAGATATCATATAATTTTTTTGACCATTTATTATTGCTCCATCTTTAGCAATATATGTTGGTCGTTAATTCTATTTGCACATTCCTACACTTTTATATTCATTTTGAAGAATTACAAGTAATTTAGTCTTCATGGTTTAAACATTAAATAGTGTTTGTTTAGATCTAAGATTTCTACAGGTAGACATTTTTGGAGATAATATTGTGTTGTTTTTGAATGACATGTTATTTAATTAGTGGGTTGATGGGTTTACTGACGTGTTGAATATTTTTTTTGGAGATAATACTATGATGTTTTTAAATAATATATGTTGAAAATTTTTTTTGGAGATAATACTATGATGTTTTTAAATAATATATTATTTACTGATTGAGTTGATGGGTTTACAGGTGTCAGTTACAAAAAAAGGAACTAGAGATTCGGGAGATGAAAATAATTTTTCACGAGCTTAGCTCTACATTAAGACATGGTGATGCTCAGAGGGAGGAACTGGAGAAGCAACTGTGGTTGAAAGAGCAGGTAGATTATGTTTCATTGGCTACAACATGCTTGCTAATTTCATTGAGCATTGTTATACATTTCAAGAAAAGTTTTCTCTGGCACCTCTTGGCTAATATTTTTTAATTATTTAACATGTTAGCTCAGATACTTACAAACATTAAATAGATTTGTTTTGTTTCGTCCCAACCATAATTTTGCAAACAGCTGCAAAACCAAGCATGCTTTGTTGACATTTCAAATATAGGAACGAGAATTTCCTTATGACTTACACAAGGGATGTCTATCAGAGCCATAACTTTATCTCTATTTTATTTGTTGTGCACGTTTAAATATCTTCCAAATGTGCAAGTTTTGGATAATATGATCAGAAGCTTATAGCATATGGGACTACCTCATACTCCCACTAGTGGTGAAGGAGGCACTTAATTGTGGTTCAATATGAGACATGCATACCTTACCCTCCAAGATTTGAACTTGTGACCTCTCTTTCAAGAGGGCAAGTTTTTCACCAAAAGGCCAACTCAATGATGATCAGTTCGATGAGGAGTCGGATGTGGATTGGGCTGAAGATTTAGAAAAGCCTACAACAATGCAGTAGAATTGTTGAGATGCACAAGACAACTGAGAGGGGGGGTAAATCAATTGTCTCAAAACTTTTAACCACGTAACACATCAAATGCTTAATCATTGTTATTAGAATTTAACCATGAAAGCATGAAACAAGAAATTCAACACCATAACACATGAGACACATGAGACACTAGATTTTTATGTGGAAAACCCTATAAGGGAAAAACCACGGTGGGTGTTAGCCCACAAGATATATATGTTATAACAATACCAAAAATTAGAGGCTCACTGCCCAAAATGCTCACTACAAAAGTTAGGGCTCACTGGAAAGATCAGCTCATTGCTAAGGGGTGGCTCACTACCAAGGGGTGGCTCACTACCAAGGGGTGGCTCATTACCAAGAGGTGGCTCACTGCCAAAGGTTGGTGAACTGATTTAATAGCATCTACTCCATGCCTGAGTTCAGTTCCATTGAAGCATAGTATAACTCCTCTACTCTGCTCTTCTTACTTCTTTTTACTTATCTTCACATTTTCGCACAAGGACATGTTTTTCACACAAGGACAAGTTTTTCACAACTTCATTACATGTTTTTATACAATTCATCAACCTTGGAATGTACATCAAGGTTGGCATTACATTCATCAACCATTGGAACAATCTCCAAGGTCGGCATTACAAACATACATAGAAATAGGTTTAGACCTAAACTAAATTTGCTAAGGTAAAGATGTATGTGGATCATGTTATACCTTAGTTGGGACTCAAATGCAATCTTCCATGCCACAACACACTTCCACAATCTTTAATGCATCTCCACAAGTAGTGAAAACAACCAGGTCAGCCAAGACAGGTGTTCACACTAAGTCTTTTTGGAATAGTCTTCATTCACGATCCAAATTACTCTTCATGGACCAATCCAAAGGTAGGAACACAATCAAGAGACATCCACAAGTGCATTGTAATCACCAAGAACATCCGCACACCCTCTAAATATTGTATCCATAAAATTCTTCAATCTGGAGCACTTGAACATAACTGTTATCCATTGTCATAAAGAAAAGATCGCTTGTGGATCACCAAACCATGAACCATTGGAGTTGAAGGCACTTATCATCATTACAAACTTGATTCCAGAACTACAGACTATGAAACTTCAATGAGGAGAAATGCGGAGCAGAATACATCCTCCCTGTCACCAGTGAATACTCAAGAAAAGAAGCTTTTACTCTGGTGAACATAACTCACTCAAATCTTCATACTGGAGGCTCAAACTTGGAACATAGTATCTTCAGACATGCCTCTAAATATCTTCCAATCTGTAGATAAAGATATTCATTCTACAAGAAATGTGGAGCAAACTACTGGACTGTTCTTCTGTAATAGAGATACTCTTCAACACATTGTTTCCACTAGGAGATCAAATTTTCTCAAAAGCATTTGGAAAATCAATATCAAGATCACTTACTCATTATCTTCAACACTTATATAGGCCAATACAAAGCATCTAACTCAATAAAAGCAAGCATCAAAACAAGAGCACAGTTGACACCAATGGCAACATTGATATGCTGACATCAATGACAACACTGGTTAGGCACATACTTGCAACAATCTCCCCCTTTGTCATTGATGGCAACATATGATGTGAAAAACTGTATGACCATAAGACAAGATTCTCCCCCTTTCTCTTTATACATCTTCTCTTTCTCCCCCTAAGTTTTTTACATGATTTCTCTCCCCCTTTGACATTAATGGAAAAGGGCACATACTTGCACTTCTTCTGCTCTGATTCATCTAAACTTTCTCTACTATCAACACTTTCTTTATTAGGAACACATACCGGCAACATCTAGCTACTCCCCCTAAGATGCAGCCCTCAAAACATCAATCCAAATCAATGAAAGAGGCTCTAGGCATCACTAGATTGATGCATTCTCATGCATCTTAGTTCAAAGCAGGAGGGGGTAATAAACCCTAACTTTTCTCTGAGATACCCAAAAGTATCCTTAGGTAAAGGCTTAGTGAAAATATCTACAATCTAATGCTTTGTAGATACATGTTCCATCTTTACTTCATTCTCTGTCACTTTTCTCTTAGAAAGTGATACCTTATAGATATATGCTTTGTTCTTGAGTGCATCACTAGATTCTTTGAAATATTTATAGCACTTGTATTGTCACAAAAGATTGCAATTGGATCTTCATACACAACTTTTATGTCCTTCAAAGTCTACTTCATCCATAACACTTGAGTGCAACAACATGCTACTACAATATAGTCTGCTTCTACAGTAGACAAGGAGATTGAATCTTACTTCTTGCTTAGCCATGAAACCAATCTGTTACCTAAGAAGCAAGCACCTCCAATTGTACTTTTTCTATCATCAACATCGCTGGCCCAATCTGCATCTATATAAGCACTGAGAGTGAAGTCATTATCCTTTGGATACCATAAGCCATGATCTGATGTGCCTTTCAAATACCTCAAGATTCTCTTGGCTGCCATCACATGTGACTCTCTAGGACCTTCTTGAAATCTTGCCACAAGACATATTGCATGCATTATATCAGGTCTGGTTTGAGTTAGATAAAGTAATCCTCCAATCATAGATCTATACCTTTTCTTATCAGTCTTAGGTGATTCATCAATTTTTCTCAACTTGCAGCCAGTTACGATGGGAGTACATACTGGTTTGAAGTCCTCCATCCCAAACTTCTTCAACAACTCTTTCACATACTTAGATTGAGAAATGAAGATTCCTTTATATGATTGAGTAATTTGCAGACCTAAAAAGAAGTTCATTTCACCAAACATAGACATCTCAAACTCTTTTTGCATTTCCCCAACAAATTTCATGCACATACCTTCATTGTCTCCAAAGATAATGTCATCAACAAAGACTACATCAATCAAGATTTGATTATCATTGATTTTGAAATAGAGATTATTGTTTGCAGTGTCTTTACTAAACCTTAATTGCAACAAGTACTTATCTAACCTTGCATACAAGGCTCGAGGGGCTTGCTTCGGTCCATACATGGCCTTCTTCAATCTGCACACCATGTCATCTTGTCCTGATAACTGAAATCCTTCTGGTTGTTCAATGTAGACCTCTTCTTCCAACTCACCATTCAAGAATGTAGACTTGACATCCATCTGATACACTTTGAAATCTTTAAATGCTACAAATGCCAAAAACATTCTTATAGCTTCAATCCTTGCCACAAGAGCATAGGTCTCCTCAAAATCTATCCCTTTAACCTAAGAATAGCTTTTACATACCAGTCTTTCCTTGTTCTTTACAACTTCTCCATTCTCATTCATCTTGTTTCTGAAAACCCATTTGGTACCAATCACATTCTTGTTAGTAGGTCTAGGAACTAGTTCCCAAGTTTGACTTTTCTCTATCTGCATCAGTTCTTCTTTCATAGCCTTTACCCAATTTTCATCATTGCATGCTTCACTAACATTTTTAGGTTCCACTTTTGAAAGCAAACAGTAATTCACTTGTTCTTCTGCAACTCTTTTCCTTGTTAGTACCTCTTTGTTTTTGTCACCTATAATCTGATCTTCAGAAGGATTAATCCTTACATACCTGGGAGTCTCAGCAACACTTTCCAGAGCCTCTTCTTTATCTTGACTGTCTTCTTGTTCAACTTTTTCTTTATTTACTATAGCAGCAGGTTCATCTAATTCATATCCATTTAATTCTGATATTTTTTCCTTTTCTTCATCAACCTTCACATTAGCACTTTTAATTATCTTTTTCAATCTCTTATTGTAGCACCGGTAGGTCTTACTCTTAGTAGAGTATCCAAGGAAGATTCCTTCATCACACCTAGCATAAAACTTGCCTAATTCTTCTTCTCTTCTGATATAACATTTGCTACCAAAAACTTTGAAATATTTCACTGTAGGAACTCTTCCATACCATAATTCATAAGGAGTTTTAGAACTGTTACCTTTGACTTCAACTCTGTTTAAGATGTAGACAATAGTATGTATGGCCTCTCTCCAATACACTTCTGGTAGGTCAGCTTCCTTTAACATAGTCCTAGTAGCCTCTTGAACTGTCCTATTCTTTCTTTCAACAACTCCATTCTGCTAAGGAGTCCTAGGTGCAGACAACTATCTTTTTATTCCTTGTTCGTCACAGAAAATATTGAATTCATTTGATGTGAACTCACCTCCTCTATCAGACCTTAAGCATTTGATCCTCAACTTTAACTCATTCTCAACCATTTCCTTGAAAGCCTTGAACTTGTCTAGGGCTTTTGATTTTTCTTTTAGAAAAGTGACCCAAGGCATTCTAGAATAATCATCAATAAGCAACATGAAATACATGTCTCCTTACAAACTTCTTATTCTTGTGGGACCACATAAATCTGTATGTACTAGCTCCAGCAATCCAACAACAAATTGTTCTTTGCTTTTGAAACTAGTTCTTGTTTGTTTCCCAAATTGACATTCTTTGCAAATGGTATTAGCAGGCTTCATAAGTTTAGGCAAATCTCTTATAGCCTGTGTAGAACTTATCTTCACCAAATTGTCAAAATTGATATGACACATCCTTCTATGCCACAGCCAACTCTCATCAGTCTGAGCCAACAAACAGTAGTCATTAGTTCCTTTCAAATGATAAACACTACCTCTAGTCTTCTTACCAGTAGCAATCACTGTTACAGAGCTTTCCATGATCTTGCATCCATTTTCCTTGAATCTTAGATCATAAACTTTGTCACACATCTGACCAACACTCAAGAGATTGTGCTTTGAACCCTTCACATATAGAACATTATCATTATTGTGCTTTCCATCAAAAGAAATAGATCCTCTTCCACAAATCTTACCAGTTGTATCATCTCCAAACCTAACCAGTCCACCATCATACTTTTCCAAACTTACAAACTTACTTTTGTCACCAGTCATGTGATATGAGCATCCACTGTCAATAACCCATTCATCTTTGTCTTTCTCAACCTAAACTGCCAAAGCACTTTCTTCCACTGGTTTTTCTTACTTCACACAGCTAATAGGATTGATAGACACGGGTTCTTCTTTAATAGCAATAAATAAACAGTCATTTGCACTAGTACTAGCATCATCAGATTCATCATCTATCACACCTTCATCATCAAGATCTCTAACATAGTAGCATTTATTTGGAACTCTAGGTCTATTCTCAAATCTTTTTCTATTCCTTTCAATTCTTTCAGGGCACCTAGAAGCATAATGACCAACTTTACCACATGTAAAATATTTGAAAGGTAATTTGCCTTTGAATTTACCGGAACCTCTTTGCAGTCTGTCTACAAAGTTGGCTTCAATTTCATCAAGGTCATCAATAGGCTCCACCTTCTACTTTTTAACTCTGGAGATCTTCTCTGAAGTGTTGGCTTTGAAAGTAGTCTCAACCTTCAGCAAGGTATCATCAAACTCTCTCATCTCAAAAGTTATAAGTGTTCCAAGCAACTGATCCTTAGAGACTTCTTTCACAGTCATTACTTCTTCAATTGTAGCTACCTTGTGACTGTAGGACTTAGGTAATGACCTGAGAATTTTCATCACAAGTTCTTTTTTATCTATAGTTCCTCCCATAGCTTTGATTCCATTGACAATTTCATCAACCTTCTACATGTAGGTTTTTATGTTTTCATCTTCGCTCATCTTTAAACTTTCATATTTTGCTTTCAAACCATGCAATTTGGCACTCTTTACAGATTCATCCCCTTCATATAGATTTTTTAGCTTTTCCCAAACTTCATGAGCAGTTTCTAGATCCATGACCTTTGTCAAATTAATGTTAGACAAAGCACTTAACAGAGCATCTCTTGCCCTTATATTTAACTCATATTCTTTGATTTCATCTTCAGTTGTAAGACCATTCTGAGGCATGGTATACTTTTTTTACGTTGCTTTCCAAACTCTATAACCAAGACAAAGGAGATGGCTTTTCATTCGTATCTTCCATAGAGCATAGTTAGTTCTATCAAACTACGGAGCTTCCTTCTTGTAAGACATCCTAGATCTACCTCAAGCTATTAGGCTTACTTCTGAGGAACCTTGCTATGATATCAATTGTTGACATGCACAAGACAACTGAGAGGGGAGGGTGAATCAGCTATCTCAAAACTTTTAACCGCTTAACACATCAAATGCTTAATCACTGTTATTAGGATTTAACCATGAAAGCATGAAGCAAGAAATTCAACACCATAACACATTCAACACATGAGACACCAAAATTTTACGTGGAAAACCCTATAAGGGAAAAAACACAGTGGGTGTTAGCCCACAAGATATTTATGTTATAACAATACGAAAAACTAGAGGCTCACTGTCTTAGGGCTCACTACCCAAAATGCTCACTATAAAAGTTAGGGCTCACTGCCAAGATCGGCTCACTGCCAAGGGGTGGCCCACTGCCAAGAGGAGGCTCACTATCAAAGGTTGGTGAACTAATTTAATAGCATCTACTCCATGTCTAAGTTCAGTTCCATTGAAGCACAATATAACTCCTCTACTCTACTCTTCTTACTTATTTTTACTTATCTTTGCATTTTTGCACAAGGACATGTTTTTCACAACTTCATTACATGTTTTTATACAATTCATCAACCTTGGAATGTACATCAAGGTTAGCATTGCATTCATCAACCATTGGAACAATCTCCAAGGTCGGCATCACAAACATTCATAGAAATAGGTCTGGACCTAAACTAAATTTGCTAAGGTAAAGATGTATGTGGATCATGTTATACCTTAGCTGGGACTCGAATGCAATCTTCCATGCCACACACGCTTCCACAATCTTCAATGCATCTCTGCAAGTAGTGAAAACAACCAGGTCGGCCAAGACAGATGTTCACACTAAGTCCTTTTGGAATAGTCTTCATTCACGATCCAAATTACTCTTCGCAGACCAATCTAAAGGTAGGAACATGATAAGGAGACATCCACAAGCACATTGTAATCACCAAGAACATCCGCACACCCTCTAAACATTGTATCCATAAAATTCTTCAATCTGGAGCACTTGAACATAACTGTTATCCACTGTCATAAAGAAAATATCGCTTGCGGATCACCAAACCATGAACCATTGGAGTTGAAGGCACTTATCATCATTACAAATTTAATTCCAGAACCGCAGACTATGAAACTTCAATGTGGAGAAATGCGGAGTAGAATACATTCTCCCTGTCACCAGTGAATACTCAGAAAAAGTAGCTTTTACTCTGGTGAACATAACTCACTCAAATCTTCATACCGGAGGCTCAAACTTGGAACATAGCATCTTCAAACATGCCTCTAAATATCTTCCAATCCGCAGACAAACATATTCATTCTACAAGAAATGCAGAGAAAACTAATGGACTGTTCTTCTGTAAATAGAGATACTCTTCAACACACTGTTTCCACTGGGAGATCAAATTTTCTCAAAAGCACTTGGAAACTCAATATCAGGATCACTCACTCATTATCTTCAACACTTATATAGGCCAATACAAAGCATCTAACTCAATACAAGAAAGCATCAAAACAAGAGCACAGTTGACACCAATGGCTACACTAATATGTTGACATCAATGACAACACTGGTTAGGCACATACTTGCAACAAGAACAAGGTCTTTATGACACCAAAAGGGTCTAAACCTTAAGGCAGTAATTCAAGTGGTAGGGTAGGCAGTGATTTGCAGGATAATGAATCATTGGGCCATTCCCAGGGTGCGACTGTATGTGGGGAAAATAAATTAAATAAAAATTAGAAACTGAGGGTTGGTGTACCTATAGCACTCTACTTAAACATTATCCACTTTAAGGGTCAAACAATCATTAACAATTTTACACTTTACCCACATCAAAATATGGTGAGTATTTATCCTATTTTTATTATCCAAAATTGACCTTTGACTGCTGAACTGAATGATGTTCAAGAAGAGCCCACATATAATCATCTTTCAGGTTGTAAGATGATGAAGTGTGGATGCAAGGATGCAGGTAGTTTCTGTGGGCCTATGTGTGGGTGCAAGGCTAGCAGGTGTGCAAATAGGGAAACTTTGGAGATGGAAGCAGGTTCAAATGGAAGTGGCCAAATTTGTGGAGACTTTCAGAATGAATAAGGCACAACAATGAAACCACTCTACTTAAATATCATCCACTTCAATGGTCAAACAATCAATAGGGATTTTACACCTCATTCACAACAAAAAGTGGTAAATATTTGTCCTATTTTTATTGGCCAAAATTGACCTTTGACTATTGAAGTGGGTGATATTTAAGAACAGCCCAACAAAACCATGACGAGGATGAGATCAAGAGGACTGACAACATTGGAGATGACTTGATTGAAAACAAGACTCCTGCTATGCATGGGGCATCGTTGCTAGAGAGGAGGAAGGGAACAAGAACAGAATGGTTGGCAGTGCAAATCACTAACAGACATTGGCAGCACTAACGTATGCTTGGCATTTTGTATTTATTGTTCTATTCCTTTGTTATGTTTTTTGTTTGGATATTACATTGCGGTTACTTGCATTATGTATTTACTACTCTGCTATTTTTCTTGTGTTGTATTTACCAGATCGCATCTCATGATCAAGCAATGGAAAATTTGAAAGAAGCCACTGATTCAGTTAGTTGAAATTGTATCTCAATCTAATGTCCAGCCCAAAGAAACATCATCATCAACAACAAGAAACACTAAGTTGTTCCTGCACTTCCTGGACTACCATATCTTTATCTGCAAGCTCAAATCATGAGTTGCATGCTGATTCAAATAGAGAGGAGGAAGGGGAACAAGAATAGAAAGGTTGCCAGCGCAAACCACTAACGAACATTGCCAACACTAACATATGCCTGGCATTTTGTATTTATTGTTCTATTGCTTTTTTTTTTTGGCTTATTACATTGTTGTTACTTGCATTATGTATTTACTTATCTACTCTTTTTCTTGTGTTGTATTTATGAGATCACATTGTTAGGAAATAAGGTTTACATTTAATAAATTAATTATTAGGTAGTTAGTTAGGTGGGAAGTTATTTACATAATCAATTTATTCAAGGGAAAAATCATTTTATATCATTTTGGTGTAATTTTGTGTTTATGCTCTACCATTCAACAATGGTGTCAAACCATATTGATATCCCTGTGCTTGTGCAATGATGTTGCGTGGAAGTTTGAAGATTGTCATTTTTTAAGAGTTTTTATTGCTGTGTGAAAGGCATGTTTTAAGGGAACAGTTGAGACGTTCATTTTTGGATGGAAGACCGCTTAAATCTATTAGTGATGTGATCTCCTCACCCATTTTTGTTTGGTTGATATTTAATTTTAAAAAAAGGTGTTGTCCAAACATCGGCTGGCATAATTCTTACTAGGAAGGCGGAAAGAGGCATTCCATTATTTTTTTAAGGCACTGTTGTTACATAAATCTTTTGAGTTTCAGCCTGCTAAGGTGAGTTGATTTGGAGAAATAAGGAGGATTGAATGTGCTAGGAATTTTTGAAGATCTAATTAAGATGTCTAAGGGAGTAGCCAGTTTGAATCCCATGAAATTTAATGAATTTTGAGTCCCTTTTCACAATTTGAGATGCGAGCTGCAACTTTAATCATGTTGAAGAAGTTTTTGGTCATTATCCTAGTTTGTTAGGCTTAGCGTTGTCTTTCAATGGAAGTTAGCACCTTGGAGGTACAAGAAGTGCAAAAGGGTTGATTGTCATTAAACCAAATATTCGAGGGGTTCAGGGTTTGTGCATGGAGGTCGTGGGCTCCAAACTCAGCCACTGGACTCACGGCTTAGCGGGTTTATTCTATCTATTAGGATTAACAAGAAATGGCTTTGTTTTAAATTATTGGAATAACCTAGTTAGTAGAGGCTTGAGAGTTATTTTGACATTGTGAATAAAGTCAAATAATTTGTAAATGGTGATAAGGAGAAATAAGGGAATTATGGTGAAATAAGTAGTAAATATTACATTGGTGTCATAGGGAGTTGGTAATTGAACTTTAGTTAAAACATTGAAGTGTGAAGTCATAAGTTCAAGTCCTACAATATATATATATTGGAAACAAGGCAAATAACTGAGAGGGGGGTGAATTAGTTATCTTAAATTTCTTAACTTTCTTTTCTTCTTTAACAATAGTGCAATATCAAAACATATAAGCATAAATGAACACAAGAGTAGAAATGAAATCAACACACATAACACAAGGATTTTTATGTGGAAAACCCTACTAAGGGAAAAACCACGGGGTGACTAACCCAAGATTGTATTCTCTGTTAAAAGAATAAGAAGTACAAAATGGCACTTGCCAATTAGGGCTCACTACCCGAGCACACTACTCAAAAGAGGCTCACTGCCTACAAAAGACTCACCGTCTACAAGGTATATAGAAAGTAACCAGGTGTTTGAACTGATTAGAGGCATCCACATATGCTGAGGTTCAGTTCCGGTTAGGCTCAATATATTGATCTCTTGCACTTCATTCTTCCTCTGCTTAGTGTTGTTCTGTCACATACCGAATTTGTATATCTACTTCCACACTGCTCTCTTCTTTTCTTCGCACACACTATTAAACAACACACACCTTCACATTGAAATCCATCTCGTATATATATCCGTACAAAGGATTTCAACATCTTTCTAGTTGGCATCTGGAATACTCAAGATTTTCCCAAACTCTGGTATGTTAGCTGAATCCATGCTTACTAAGTGATGCGTATCAAAAAGATAATTATAGGAGTCATCAATCATGTCGGCCAACCATGAATGATTCCTCAAGAAACTTTATTACCATCAATTTCTCATCCGGATTAAGGTCTAATGCTCTACCGGTCAGTTCTTCCTCAGTCTACTCTGTCAAACAGGAACCCAACACTTAGGTGCTCATATCTTTTCACTCTTTCATCACCAGAGGCTCAATCTCTGGAATGTAGTAGTAATGGTACTCCTCTTGACTTCCCCAAGTTCATACTTTGCTAAGATACTTTCTCTGAGAGATTCAGACCTAATTGTCAGACCTTGCAGCATGCTCTGTTCTTGCTCACCGGACCAAAACACTCTTCAATCTGACTTTCGGTAAAGACCTATTATGTGCTGCAGATGTGTGGGATAAACTTTGTTGCCATCAATGACAACAATGATGAAGCCACACAGTGTCTCTTTCCAACAATCTCCCCCTTTGGCATTGATGGCAACACTTAGTGAAAAATGACTAAGTGTCATAGCACACTCCCCCTTGGCTAATGCTTTGTTCTTATGTACACTTATATCCACAAAAGTTATTTTCAACTGGACAAATTATGTTGCCCAACTCTGCTTCATCCTGTCCAAAATTGAGATGTGACCACTTAGCAAAAATGCAAAAGCTTCTGCCCTCTTTAAGTCTGCCGGATCACTGGTCTGGGCTGTGGTCTAGGCATCAGTTAGGGCCTCATGCATTGCCTCTAACATGGGGATAATTATCCCTCTTAGTTCACTTAGCTTGCTTATTCTATTCTTCTTTTCCTTTTCAAGCCTCTTTATTTCATTTATAGTGGCAATAGTCTGACACTCTTGATTCATTATGGAAGAGGTGAGAGGATCAAAATTTTGAGATTAACTTGATAGTTTGCTCTCTTGTTCTTCCACCTTCTTGGCAATGTATGTTGTCACGGTGGACCAAGATAGACCAAATTTATATAAATCTCTGACATCTTTAAGAGCATTTTCTAAGCTCTTTATCCCAATATCCAAATTTCTCCTATCATTTGTTATAAGTCCCTACACCTCAGAGAATCTCTTTCCCAAAAATTCTTTCCGGACCTTTTCTTCTGCCACCTTTTCTAAGGAATCAAACTAAGTATTGACAGAGTTTATCAGAGATTTAAGATTACCAGATGGAGAGGCCAAAGGATCCTTTTGAAAGGATGGCATGATCTTCTCCAACATTCCAGAAGCAATCTCTATCAGCTCACAATCTTCCATGTGAGACTTCAGAAGTTTTTCTTTTGCCTTTGCTTGGGCAAAGGATGCTATCTTCATTGTCTGAACCAGGGAAAGGGAATCAAAATTGAGTGGTACTTGGAACAATTCTGATTCATCAATCTCCATTATTTCCTTGCTCAGGAAATTCTTCACTGCTTCTGCAGTGTCTCTTGCCGGAAACTTCTTTCCTCTTGCAGCCTCAGAGGTGTCAACAGAGATCTTCTCTGTTTGTTCTTCTTCTCTTCCCTTTTTCTCCTTTTCTTGACTTACCTTCTCCTCTTGTCTTGCTTCTCCTTTAGTTCTGGAGTCTGTTGGGGGATCCAGATGAGAGATATTTACTTCTTCATGGACTTCCTCTTCTGGAGCAAAGGAATCTAGGTCCTTAGTCTTCTCCTCACCTAACTCCTTTGACTCTTCTACAAATTTCTCAGTAGGATCTTCCTTTGATACACTTAATCCTTCGACATCCATGGTAGAAGGTTCATCACTTATGTCCTCTATAATAGGAAGATTGAATCTTTTATATGCATTACGGAGGATGTCTTCAGTCTCTTTTGCCACCTGATTAGTCTCTCCGAGCATAAGCTTGTTCATTTTGGCTTTGCTCTGGAACTCCTCCTTGCAATCCTTGAAGATCATGTTCATTTGTTTAGGAGTGATGGAAGGATAGAGCTAAATAGCTATCTATTCCCGAATCTCCATATCCTTTTCCTTAGCATTGTCTTTTCTGAATTCAAGTATTTTCTCTAAACTCTTGGGGATTAGAGAGATGATTTCAATGAATGCTTTATTATAGATATTCAAGTACTTGACTGTGGCTTCCTCCAATAATCTTTTGTCAGCGTCATTTTACTCATCATAAAATTCAGTTATGGGCTACAGATTCCCATCTACAGTGACTGATTTGATGACATCATCAACCAAAAGAGTAGGCCTATCAACAAATTCTTTTGCTTCTTCTTCTTTGTTCTTGTCGGCAGAGAATTCCACAGATGTTTTCTTTTTCTTCTTCATTTTCTTAACCTCCTCATCTGTCTCTATCTCTTCATCATCCTTTTGACTTATATATGACCTTGTGGCCTTTGTCTTTGTTCTCTTCTCTCCCTTTCCAGATGTCTTGGCTTCTAGTTTTGAGGCTTTTTGGCTCTTAGAGGTGGCAGGTGCAGAGCTTTTGGAGGATCTAGTCTGGGAGGGGGCTTGCATCGAATCACTTGCTTTTTCTACTTCTTGTCTCTCTTTCTCTGCTCTTTCTATTTTCTCTCTATTAGCATCAACCACTTCTTTTGATATCCCATATCTCTTGGCAACTTCTTCTACTTCCCTTCTCACCTTTCTCTTCATCTCTGGTTGTCTTTGTTCAACATGAATTTTCACACTCAATTCTTGAAAGGTTCCAAACCTTTTTGCCTCAGGGTCCTTAGGTTGACTTAGTAGGTATTGGACATGCAGTTCCAAAATTTTCTCATCCACCTCATAGCCCATTGGCATAATCCAGACTATTCTGGGTTCTATTGCCTACATTAGGTATTGATCTGTATCTACCATAAAACACACTATATCTTTATAGTTTTCAACTAATGTCTGAGGAATTCTTTTTCTCGCCTGCATCATACTTTGGAAATTCTTGAAATATCCCCAGAGAGCTATGCTTTGAGCCTTGGCATCACCAAGCCCATACATATAATCTCTTATTTGTATGGCAACAGGTCTGTCATTTTGGCATATCCAGCCACTAGTTCCGGCTAGCTCATTCATATAGTAGAAGAATAGACATAGTATCAAGCCACCGTACTTAAAAGAATTCTTCTTATCCTTCTTTATTTTCTGCAAATTCTCTAATAGTTGGTTCAAGAGAAGCTCACAAAGATCATAATCAACATTTTCCCTTAGCATCTAATAAGCAGTGTCTATTGTTGTTCCAGAAATAGAATTCTCCCTGCTGGAGTGATATATTTTGTAGCCAATAATCATAGAGGCAAATTTGATATCCGGGTCAGTGATATCCTCTATTGTCATTGCTCTTTTGTCAAATTTTGATCCGGTAGCCTCACTTACAGTTTGGTTTTTGACTGATTTGAGAGTAGGCAACTCACCGGATGAGTGCAATCCGGTTACTGCCCTAATGGTATCTTTTGTGATCTTAAATGGCCTCATCAACCACATGAAGTTGTCATGCATTCTACTCAGAACATACTGGACCCATTCATCTTCTACAAAACAGGGGAAATAGATGCAATCTCCAAAATGCTTATCTCGGATGGCCTTGTATTGGGGTTTAAGTTCAAATGTTTCATCTATTAATTCCTTGTGATAGATATCCATCAGCTTGGATTCCCCAAATTCCTCAATGTTGGCGTGAATGTATACCCTAACATCTTCTACATACAAAACCCCATGCAAAATGCTAGAGAATGTGCCTAGGGGATCAACTTCTAGGGATTTGTAAGGATGTTTCTTGAACTTAAGGCGGGGCCTATTAGTGATCTTAACAACATTTGGAGTAGCCATCTTTCAAAGATTGAGAGAGATATTCAAGAACGAAAATACCTTTCTATGCTTCTAGGGTTCACGATATGAGCCGAAAAGATCACCGGTTGAATCAGATTATGTGGATGATCTTTGAGAGAGTTGAAGCAATCTTGTTGTAGAGCTCCTTCTTTCTTCTTCTTGAATGCAAATGTGCAAATGATGAACAAAAGAACCCTTTTATTCTTGCACAAACCCTAATTTCATATTGCAATAAATGCACTCCTTAAGTCATTCTGGTTGCCTTGTTCTTCTTATTCTGAGAGAGATCTTTCCGGATTACTGAGATGCACTTAGAATGATAACTTGCAATGTATCTCCCTTCCTTGAATCATCCTATTTATCCGCAGATCAAGATATTTCAACTTTGAATCATACTGGATCTAACTATGAGAATCCTACTTTTACCGAGTGACTATCAAGCCAGATCTATCTTGGATGATTAACCTCTTCAAAACTCCTTGCAGATCTTCTGTATTTTTACCAAGGGTTATTTAGATATTTCTCTGATAACCCTTTAATCCGCAACTTTCCATGTGCCAATTTCAGGCACTGATTGACTGGCTAGGGGAATTTGTTTTCCTTTATGACTCCCCTTGAACCACAGCTCATCTACTTAGTTTCCAAAAGGAATATCAGCACCAGATTCTAGTGCGGATCCATCCCCAACATTTTCTATACTTCTTTTCACCCAAATATTGTTTATCTCCCTTTGAACATCATCCGCATTCACTTTTCCTTTTCCCTTGTCTTGGTTTTAATTTTGATGCACCAGACCCTTTTTATCCTGATTCTTACTTCTGCAGAATTTGGCAATATAACCGGATCTTTTGCAATTGTAGCAAACAACATTTCTTTGCATATTTGACTGTTATCCTCTTGATTTGCATTGATTAGCCATATGTCCCATTCTATTGCATGCAAATCATCTACCATTGAATGAATTGTTTATTTGCACATTTCTACATTCATGAGATTTGTGACCATACCTTTTGCAGTTAAAACATTGTCCAGAGAAGGATGAATTAGTCTGACTCATTCTTCTTTTGCACTGATTTGCTTTATGACCAAAGTTATTACAATTGTAGTAGTATCCATTGAAGGATGCATATCTTTGAGCATTTGGTTGCCTTACTAGAGGTCTTCTAGGCATGTTCCTTGGATTTCCTGATCCAGAGTTCTTCTGACCAGATCTGGAGCTTTCACCTTTCTCATATCCAAAGCCATGCTTGTCATCTACCCTCTTTTAGCTTTCAAGAAGAACTTCAAGTTGAGCAGAGCTTATTTTGAATTTCTCTTTGTATTCATTTGTATTTTGAAGATCCCTTTTAAGAGTGTCTATCTGATTCTCAAGTTGTTCTTCATTATCTCTAGCTTCTTCAAGTTCAGATTCCAGATGCCTAATTATTCTATCCATTTTGTGGCAGTCTTCTGACTTCTCCTTGAGAGATTGTTTTAGATTATCTTCAATTTTTCTTTTCTCTTCAATTTCTTGGGTGAATTTCATAACCTCTGATTCCATTTCATGTCTTACCATAATGACCTCGTTTGATAGCTTCTCACATAACTTGTTCTTCTCATTCAGATCTTCATCAGTATTATTAGCTTCACTTCGACTTGCTAATTGTTGAAGTAGTTCCTTTCTCTTTTTCACAAAGATACTCATTTTCTCTTTTAGTTCATTTATGAAATCATTAGCTTGTTTGAGTCTTTCCCTCAAGTTATTAACTTCAGAGTGAGATTTCTCAAGATCTAGGGCAGACTGAAGTTGTTCCCTCATACCATACATATCTATTGAGATTCCCAGATCTTCCTCAAGCTGTTAGGCTCTGTTTGGAGGAACTTAGCTCTTATACCAATTGTTGGAAACAAGGTAGATAACTGAGAGGGGGGGTGAATCAGTTATCTTAAATTTCTTAACTTTCTTTTCTTCTTTAACATCAATACAGTATCAAAACATATAAGCATAAATGAACATGAGAGCAGAAATGAAATCAACACACATAACACAAGGATTTTTACGTGGAAAGCCCTGTTAAGGGAAAAACCACGAGGTGACTAACCCAAGATTGTATTCTATGTTAAAAGAATATAACACAAGGATTTTTACGTGGAAAGCCCTGTTAAGGGAAAAACCACGGGGTGACTAACCCAAGATTGTATTCTATGTTAAAAGAATAAGAAGTACAAAATGGCACTTGCCAATTAGGGCTCACTGCCTAAGCACACTGTTCACAAGAGGCTCACTGCCTACAAGAGACACACTGTCTACAAGGTATATAGAAAGTAACCAGGTGTTTGAACTAATTAGAGGCATCCACATATGATGAGGTTCAGTTCTAGTTAGGCTCAATATACTAATCTGCTGCACTTCATTCTTCCTCTGCTTAGTGCTGCTGTTCTGTCACATACCGAATTTGTATATCTGCTTCCACACTACTCTCTACTTTTCTTCGCACACACTATTACACAACACACACCTTCACATCAAAATCCATCTGGTATATATATCTGCACAAAGGATTTCAACATCTTTCTAGTCAGCATCTAGAATACTCAAGATTTTCCCAAACTCTAGTCTGTCAGTTGAATCCATGCTTACTAAGTGATGCGTATCAAAAAGATAGTTATAGGAGTCATCAATCATGTCGGCCAACCATGAATGATCCCTCAAGAAACTTGATTACCATCAATTTCTCATCCAGATTAAGGTCTGATGCTCTGTCGGTCAGTTCTTCCTCAGTCTACTCTGTCAAACAGGAACCCAACACTTAGGTGCTCATATCTTTTCACTCTTTCATCACCGGAGGCTCAATCTCTGGAATGTAGCAGTCATGGTACTCCTCTTGACTTCCCCAAGTCCGTACTTTGCTGAGATACTTCCTCTGAGAGATTCAGACCTGATTGTCAGACCTAGCAGCATGCTCTATTCTTGCTCACCAGACCAAAACACTCTTCAATCTATCTCCAATATATATTTGATTGCACATTGAATATTACATTTTGGGAGACATAAGAAGTTTTGTAAGGGTTTTTGTTTTTGTAATTGGAGATATAAGGAATTATGTTATCAAATGTTTGTGCTCTCGGGGCTATCCACACTGCATTTGAAAAGTTTTCGAAGATTTTAATGATGCATTTGGCTAGTAAGGACTAAGTAAATTTATTGGAGGTTGGAGGAAAATGGAGATCAGAGGTACTTCATCATCCCGAGCTAGTTTCTCATTTAGGGGTGATTCATTACATGAGAAGCATCAATGTTTATCTCCACTCTCTTCAAGAGTAAGGGGGGACAAGACATTATGGATAGTTGAATCCACAAATCTAATGAGTTGTTGTTTGTGTGTGGTATCTATGGATAGTTGAGTGTATCTCACTTCACAGGTTGATGAATTGGAGTTGTATAATGAGACATTTACCTAGATAGAGAAGTTTAGGATGAAGCTGATGCAGTGGTTTTAACATTTACTTAGACAAAGTAGTTTAAGTTGATGTTGATGTAGAGTTGGACATTTGCCTAGATAGTGGAGTTTGAGCTGATGTAGAGTTGTACATTTGCCTAGACAGAGGAGTTTAGGTTGATGCAGAGTTGGTTAATCAAATATTTACCTAGACAGGAGGAGTTTAGGTTGATGCAGAGTTGGTTAATCAGATATTTACCTAGACAGGAGGAGTTTAAGTTGATACTGATACAATATTTCTTTTGTTTTTTTTTCTTTTGTAATGTAAACCTTAAAGGGGTTGTTAGGAAATAAGGTTTACATTTAATAAATTAATTATTAGGTAGTTAGTTGGATGGGAAGTTATTGCCATAAGCAGTTTATTCATTATAAGCCAATATATTGTATTGTAAAATCATTAAAAAAATTGTCTTATATCATTTCATTTATGTTTGTAATTATGGTGTAATTTTGTGTTTATACTACCATTCAACATACACTCATGATCAAGCAATGAAAAAAATGGAAGAAGCCACCGATTCAGCTAGTTGAAATTGCACCTCAATATAATGCCCAACCCAAATCAACAACTATTATGGGAAAATGTGGATATAATATCAATAATTAATAATAACCCAATAACTCAATAGAAATTGCAATAATCAAGATTCAAACACAAAGAAAACACCTTGCAAACCTTATTACTTCACGGCTTCCATTGTTTTCCTAATCTCAAATTGCTCTTTTGTGTGAATGAAGCCCTCAGAAAGCGCACTTCCTTGCTCTTTTTCTTCAAGATGACAATAGAGAACGGCTATGATAGTTCTTGTAATGAAGAGGACCTTCAATACAATAAAAATAGTGATCACAAGCTATATATATGGAGTTGGGTGCCAAAGGCGCGCTGTGATTCCTGTAGAGTAAGTTTACTAAAAGCTAGGATGATTGAAATGGAGGAATAGGGGTTGTATTTATAGACTTGTGAGAAAGAAGATCAACGGTATAGAATGAATAAGAAGATCAACGGTTGAAGAAACTTGAGAGGATGTGCGTGAATCAAAAGAGGTCAAGTGTCCTGCTCCTTCATTCAACAGGGGAGTTAACAGAATATAATGAAGAGTTAACTGAATTGATTAATTAGTTAACAGAAAAGACTAACTAGTTAACAAATTTGATTTATGAGTTAACTAATTGGAACTGGAGGATAAATAGGACATGTGGGTGAGGGAACAATTAATTAAAATATTAAAATATTTAACTAAGTGTGCACATGGATTTGCATGGATTAATTTTGGTGTTAAACCATTTTTAAGAGGAAATAGATAACTTAAATAAATGTTTTGATTTATTTAAATATAGAGGATGTTAAGTTTAGAAGAAATGATTAAATAATTGGACATTATTTAATTTAGAATGACTTTAGAATTTAAAAAAGGTAATTAAATAATTTGATATTATTTAATTTAGAGGAATTTTGGAGGAATCAATTAAATAATTTGGTTTTATTTAATTTAGAAAAACTTGGAGGATTCTAATTAAATAAATGAATTTATTTAATTTGGAGGAACATGAAGGATTTAATTAAATAAATGATTTTATTTAATTTTGTGGATGAATGTGAATCAGATAAATAAATTGATTTGTCTATTTATTGATAGAGGAATTAAACTGAAATAAATATTAAGGATATTTATTTAGACAGAGTCATGTCATTTTTAGGTGTATACATTTTGCCCCTCTTTGATGCAATGTGTTTTATTACGTTGTTTCAAAGAATAAGAATTTCTGATAATGATGCATGCCCCAGTTTGTCCCTGGTATAGGTTTACGATGCTAGGATGCCCCCTCAGGAGATTGGACGAGAGGAAAAAGGCCGAGGGCGTGAGACGGACAATCTCACGATGAAGAAGGTTAAACAGTTAGGTTAGGGTGAAGAAAATAGGTTAGGGCTTGAAAAAGTAGAGGTAAAAAGGGTACAGAGAATAGGCTAGGTTGCCACACACCTCGTTAGGGATGCAAGTCTATATAAAGAAGCAGGGTCCACAATCCTAGTCATTTGTACACTTGTCATTTTGGTGAGAGCTTCTAGGAGAGTTTGCAGAGCACAGGAGCTAGAGCAGGCAACAGAGATATGGATCTTCCACACGAGGAGCACCGGTTTGAGAGGGTCCGACGGTTTGGACGACCAGCAGAGGCAAGACCCCCGGTACCTACTTCAAAATTTCTAGCCTAGGGTCATTTATTAGCCTAGTAAATGCTAGGAAAAGTTACCTTGATGAATGCGTAGAACTGTGTTTCAGCGCATCTATTAGCTGAAACCGCGCTTTTGTAAACTACGCATTTGAGTCATGAGTCGGCGCATTTATCCATAACATGCATTTGTTATGTGAATACGTGCATCTATTAGCGAAAACCGCACTTTTGTAAAGAAGCTGCACATTTGAGTCATGAGTCGGCACATTTATCCTTAATGTACATTTTTTATGTGAATCTGTGCATCTATTAAGAAGTTGTGCATGTGTTATGCCTAGTTGCGCATATGTGTTATATGCGCAAACATTAGTTGCTGCTACACATTTGTGCTAGAGTTGCGCATATGCTCAAAGATTCAACACATATGTCTTGGATCGGCAAATTTGCTCTGAAAAGGTGCATTAGCCACCTATAATGGCGCATTTGCCTTAGGATAGTCAGTTACTTAGTGAAATTGACTCGATTGGCATCTTTGATCGATGTGACAATCGATAAGCGATCTTTGAGATTGATAGAATCTAGACAAGAGATGATATGCTTGTTTTGATCAATTTGATATGCTAAGTAAGTGAGTTTTATAGGTTTGATAGTTTGAGCAAGTTTGCTTTGATATAGTTATGGTTGACGCATTGTTTTGCTAATTTGTAGGAGGATATTTTAGATACACTCATGTCGTGGGAGCAGTTCCCCATGACGTTGTTACGGTGATATATGTTGATAGAGGTAGATCAGACAGTGCTCGGTGCTCTCGGTTTGGATTATGTGTGCTTCACGCCTGAGGTTCGGGCGACCCTCGGTCTGTTGACTACTTTGGTGGAGCACTTTCATAGTGAGGATGGGACTTTCCACCTCCCCACCAACAAGATGACAGTGATACTAGAGGACATGTACATGATATTGCACCTACCGATAGTAGGTGAGCTTGTGGAGTACAAGTCTCAGCATGATGCTGGATTGGCTGAGTGCAGGAGGGTTTTCGATGATCCTAGGCTCCGGGGGCCAATGATTTCTTGGCAAGACATGTATGATTATTATGATTACTTTCCAGGGATTCTAGATGGGTTGATCAGTGGTGTTGTATGCCTCGATAGGCGATCTCATGGGTTCCCGATTGGCTGGGGACGGACACTTGAGCGGATGCTTATTGAGGGCACCCGATTTTCTTGGGGTGTCTGCATTCTTGCACACCTTTACCATGACATGTACCAGGTGGCTTACTATGGAGTAGCTAGCTTGTCTACAGGAGTTTCATTGCTGCAGTTCTAGGCGTGGGAGCACATTGCGGTTACACAGCCTATTTGTACTTTTTCTAGACAACTAGGAGAGCCTTACTCTTATGGATACGCAGGTGTAGTTTCCCATCACAGGTTGGGGAAGCTAGAGTACTGGTGACATCAGCTGGATAATGTGGATGCAGTGGTTTGGCGACCTTACATAGATTGTGAGGTCTAGGATGATGAGGCTGGTGAGCTACCTTATGTTTTTTAGACACGCTGGTTGATCGGTTGGATGCCTCACATATTGGAGCGACAAATAGTCACCCGTGTTTTGAGCTAGTTTGGGAGGACTCAGGGTCAGCCACAGAGGCAGGCCCTTTTTGCCAGGACTTATGCAGAGCAGCGGCGATGGGGACCTGTGGCATCCTATGAGGAGGCCAGGATAGATTTTCTTTAGATTCCTTATCATGTGTGGCGGATGAGGAGGGAGATAGTGGACGTAGGAATGACTCATGACTATGAGGATTGGTTTACTGCACAACCATTCCCCAGATATTCAAGACTGAGAGAGTTATCTCCTCGCATGGAGGAGTAGGAGTCTGATGAGGAGGATGGTGGAGGGAGGCAAAGGAGATGGAGGAGGAGGAGGAGGACGCAATAGAGGAGGAGATGGAGGCGGTGATGGAGGGGGAGACGGGGGAGGTGGGGATGGAGGAGGAGATGATGGAGGAGATGACAGAGGAGATGGGAGGTCGAGGAAGTGGCAGAGAGTGGGGCAGGGCCCCTCTCAATAGGCAGTACAATAGCAGGCAGTGTAGCAGCAAGTGCCACAGCAAGTAGTTGCCCAGCAGCAGGCATAGGTTCCACCGTAGTAGGTGGCTCAGCAGGTGGTGGCCCCACAGGGACTGTAGGTTCAGCAGGTGGCAGCCCCACAGGGACCGTAGGTTCAGCAGGTGCAACCTAACCCATAGCAGTAGGCAAAGGTGGTGGCAGTTACTATGCTACGGGGCCAACTGAGGTAGGTTAGAGCGCAGTTGAGAGTCGCGGAGTCCCGTCGGGAGGTAGATGCAGGGGTTATAGCTAGTCTTATTATAGAGCAGGACACAACATTGGCTAGGGTATGGGCCTTGAGGGTAGAGAGAGACACAGTCGTAGCCACTATGGGTACTGACGGGGCCACAAAATTTCTGGTGACACAGGTGACACAGGCCCAGGCCCAGGTGACACAGTTACAGACCCAAGTTGCATAGATTCAGGGTGAGTTGGCTAGAGTGCAAGCTCATATCTAGTATTACAAGGGTTTATACCATGGGGCGGTGTTGGCAGATCAACGGGCACCGAGCTACAAGAGTCAGTTGGTGGATCACGCTCGGGTGCATTAGTTATGGCCCACAACAGTCTAGGTCATGCCGCAGTGGAGGAGGAGGAGGGGACTGTGCTGGGAGTAGTGCCCCATGACAATAGGGGTCGCTGCTACTTGGACAGATTTTGCATTTTTTGTACACAGGTTTTGATGGCTCATGGGTAGCCTACATATGTATACATCACTTTTTATTGCACAGCGACTGGGACATGTATCATTATTATTTTGATATGTGTATACACCCTTTTGTGATTAGACTCATGAATGACGCACTGATATTGTGCACAAGTGGACATTTTTATTGTTTATATGATGATGCAGCTTATTGACCTACATGTATGTTGCCATACGATTTATCATGGGTGCATTCTTACTTGTGACGTTTATATGTGATGCAAATATTTTTTTGATACTTTATATGTAGTCACCATGGCCTATATGTATGCTCTTTATGTGATGATCATGGATGCAGTCTATCTAATGATGTTTTTATGCTATGTTTTTGATATTTTTCTGATGGGATATTATGCATGCAGTTATATTATGATGACACAAACGTATATGGATGATTTGAATGCACCTATATGTATGCACCTATGTGCTCACATTCTATGATGATCTAATGCAAACCCTTGTGATTATAGCTATTTTTTGTGATTTTTTTTTTGGATAATGTGATGATACGTTGACTTATGCAGCTATATGTATACAAATGATTTTAATCAAGTTAATGACTATTTCATTTAATGCAAGATGATAACAAAGTGATAACTTAATGCACTTACATGAATGCAAATGATCTAATCAAATTAATGACTATTTCACTTAATGTAAAATTATTTACATGTTTTTGATATGTCCAAGTGTACGCAATCAAAGAAGAAAAGACTTGATAGGAGACACAAAGAGAGACAGAAAGAGAATTTTGACAGAAGAATGACTCGACAGAAGGAGTCACAAGCTTTTATAAACATTGACACTGCGAACCAAATCTTTATTGATGGATGGTATGCGAAATGTAAATGGATGTATTTATGGATGTATTATGGATGCGGATATATGTCATCTTGATATTGCAAGTATTTTGAAGTGCTTGTTTCATCATCGGGCGATTTTTGGTATTTTTGTGTTTTTAAATGTTGTAAGAAAATACAAGCATCTAGGTATATTTAAACTGAGATGACCTGAGTATTGCTTACATGGATTTTAATTTAGCAAGTTAATACAAGCATCTAGTCAATATTGAATCTAGATGACCTAAGTATTGCTTGCATATCAATAGACAAGGATTTACACATGTTTCATGTTAGTCCTCTAATGTCCTCGATGATCATTGTGTTGATCATGTCTTTAGACAAGGTCTCACATTACTAAAGATAAACCCACAAGCAACAAATAAAGAAAATAATCATGCCCCCATCATAGCATCTCTAGTTTTTGACATCCTTGAGTAGCGTAGAAAGACATGATAACAAAAAAAATCAAGACTCTGTAACTTAACCTGCTCACAAACACAAAACATCCTTGCATTAGATGTGTCTTCTTGCCATAATTTAGATAAAATCATTAGGAGTGTTTAGGTCCTTGTTTTGTTTTGCTTTGGATAGGTTAATGTCCTGCGTCAAAATTTCTGTTTGAGAAGCGGGTTTTGTTGTGCTTGTTTGTCTAGTGAAAGGTATTACAATCCTTATTGTTGTCCTCTAAGGTGCGTGACATTCAAGAATCCGACTGTCCAACTAGGTCGAGGACTTGCCCCTAGTTAGGTAGAGGACCGAATTTATTATGGATGAACTAACAATGGATACAAAGAAACGGGCCCTAAGGGATTGACCTAGTGTCTCAGGGGCGCATTGATAAATGGCCTTGCCTACGTGACGACGCAAAGGCAACATAGTTCGGGGTGAACCTTGTGGACCTAAGACCTAGGCAATGGGAAATGGTGCAGATGCGGATGGACTAGCAGATGGGTAAGAGGGTACGAAATGGATGGGCAGCCTTGGGGGCACATCGATGATGGCCTTGCCTACGTGATAGCTCAGAGGCGACGTAGTTCGACAACAGTCAAATGCATTGGCTTAAGATGGATGACAAGATGGACACAAGTCTAGATTGGTAGCCTGATGGAAGAAGGTGATAAGGATGAGTGAACAACAAGCCATGGTAGGTATACTGATGTGATGGGATGGTTGCAGTTAGGAGGTATGAATGAGGAACACGGTTGGAAAGGATGGAGAAGGCAGTTTATCACAAGTAGCGCCTATTTACCATGTTTTCACCACTTGCTTTTAATTGAACAAAAGCTAAAATACACATGATGCCTGTTTACCAGGTTTTCATCATTGTACCTATCTAAGGTGCCTGTTTTCAAGGTTTTCACCAAACGATGATTTTTTTGTTGTTTTTCCATTTTTTTGATTTTTTTGTTGTTTTTGACTCCCTTGCATTGGGGTTTAAGTGTAGAACTTGTGAAGATGCATGTTGTTGATGGGATCATCAAATAGTTCACCCTCTGATGTAGCCAATTGATAAGCACCTAACCCATAGGCAGCAATGATGACATAGGGACCAAGCCAATTGGGTTTAAACTTACCTTTCTTTTCTCTGTCCTGCTGATTGCGGGGATTTTCCTCAAGCACTAGATCACAAACATTGAATACCCTGGGAGAGACTCTATGGTTATAGCTTCATGACATCCTTTGTTGATAAGCCTTGAGATGGTTAAAGGCATGTTGCTTTCTCTCCTCCAGCAGCTCTAACTCTTGAAGTCTAGATATTCTATACTCTTCATCTATTATGAGGCCTTTTAATGATACTCGCAAGGTTGGGATCTCGACTTCCATGGGCAAGATGGCTTCATATCTGTAGACCAGGGAGTATGGTGTTGTACCTATGGGTGTGTGGATACTTGTACGGTAGGCCCACAGCGTAGGATTTAATTAGACGTGCCAATCATGACTAGCATCATTGACAGTCTTTTTTACGATTTTTAAGATGGTTTTATTTGATGACTCCGCCTAGCCATTTCCTTGGGGGTAATACAGGGTGGAAAAGCGGTGTTGGATGTGGAATTTGTCACACAGTTCTTTGACATCCTAATTTTTGAATGGTCGCCCATTATCTATGATAATGGATAAAGGGATACCATAGCGGCAAATGATGTAGTTTAGGATGAAAGAGGCAATCTGTTTGCCTGTGACATTAGCGAGGGGTATGGCTTTAATCCACTTTGTAAAGTACTCGGTGGCAGTGATTATGAATTTATGGCTACTAGATGATGGAGGGTGGATCTTGCCCACTAAGTCAAGTCCCCATTGACAGAAAGGCCAAGGAGTAGTTAAAGGCTACAGCTCTTGTGCTGGTGCATGTATCAAGTTCCCAAGGATTTGGCATTTCTTACACTTCTTTACAAAATGATAGGAATCTTTTTCCATAGTTGGCCAGTAGTATCCTATGCGTATGAGTTTTTTAGCTAGGGTAGGACCACTAGAGTGGGTCCTGCATATACCATCATGCACTTCGCTCAGGGCAGTTTGATATTCCTCGCTATCAAGACACCTAAGGAGAGTACCATCGTGACCTCGTCAATATAAGGTGTTGGGAATAATGGCATAATGGGATGCTTGGCGAATGAAGGTTCATTTTTGGTTATTGGAGAGATCAGGGAGTAGAGTATTCTCTTTAAGATAGGCAAATATTTTTCCGTATAGGGGAGAATCAAATCCTACAATGTGGCAAATGATGTGGGATTCTGGAGTGTTGTACGTAGGATGGGACACTAGCTCTACCAAGAACTCATAGCGTGATTGGTTGTCAGGGATTTCAAGGAGAGATGCAATCGTTGCCATGGTGTATGCTGCTTTGTTCTCTATCCTTGGTATTTGCTCAAAAGAGATCTCAACAAAGTATTCTTTGAAGTTGTCTACCATTCGTTTGTATGGTATTAACTTCTCATCCTTTGTTTGGTAATTGTCATTCATTTGGTTGATGACCAGTTGTGAGTCACCATACACCTAAAGTTCAGTGATGTTCCATTCAACTGCCAACTTGATGCCGATGACTAGGATTCATACTCTGCCACATTCTTAGTGTAAGGAAAGAGTAGTCTGTATGATTTTGGAATGGTGTCACCATTAGGTGTGATTAACAAGATACCTACCCCGGACCCATGCTAAGTATATAAGCCATCAAAGTAGAGTTTCCAGGTTGTTGTTGTTATGTGAAAGATGGACTCGTCTAGAAATTTGAAGCTCAAAGGGTTATTATCTATTAAAGGAGCATCTGCCAGCTGATCTGCAAGTACTTGACCCTTTATTGCGCACCTTTCTACATACTCGATGTCAAACTCACTGAGAAGCATGACCCATTTGGACAATCTACCTGTAAGGGCAGCTTTATTGAGTAAATACTTTAATGGATCAATTTTTGCTACTAGCTTGATGGAGTGCGATAGCATGTAATGTCTCCATTTTTGTGAAGTGAAGACCACAGCGAGGCATGCTCTTTCAATTGGCATGTATTGTAGCTCATAACCAACCAGTGTTCTGCTGATATAATAAATTGCTTGTTCTTTCCCTTCATGATTTTGTTGTACAAGGAGAGCTCCTAGAGCTGTTGGTGTGGCGAAGATATAAAGTAGCAGAGGCTTACCCTAGATCAGTGGCATCAATACAGGTGGTTTCATGAGATACTCTTTTAACTATTTAAATGCTTGTTCACATGAATCATTCCATTTGAAGGGAATGTTCTTATATAGGGGGTGCGTGAATGGGTGGAACTTATCTACCAATAGAGAAATGAACCTTCTGATAGATTGCAGTTTTCCCTGTAGAGACCTTAGTTGACTGAGATTTTTGGGAGGTGACATTTCCATGATGGCTTTCACTTTAGCTTGGTCTACTTCGATTCTATTGGCAGACATGATGTATCCTAGAAGCTTGCCAGATGTGACTCTGAATCTGTACTTCTTTGGGTTGAGGCACACATTGAACTGTTGAAATCTTGTGAAGATTTTGTCTAATAGAGCCAGGTGTCCTTCTCTTGTGAGTGATTTTTCCAAGATGTCATCTACACAATCTTCCATTATGGTGTGCATCATGTCATGGAAGATTGTGATCATGGCTCTCTGATATGTTGCCCCTGCATTTTTAATTCAAATGGCATGACACACCAACAATAGGTGCCCCATGGACATGTGAATGCGGTCTTGTGTTAGTCCTCAGGTGCAATTTTGATCTAGTTGTATCCAGAGAAACCATCCATTAGCGATAGCATAGTGTTCCCTTATGTGAGATCTATAATAATGTCAATGTTTGGCAAAGGGAAATCATCTTTTCGATAAGCTTTATTTAGGTCCGTGAAGTCATTACACAGTCAAACTCTTCCATCTGGTTTGGTGACTGACACTATATTGGAAATCCACTCAGGATAGTCTATTGGTCTTATGAACCTGACATCTAGCAGCTTCTTCAATTCTTCTTTTACCATGAGGGTGACCTACGTGTGCATCTTCCTAAGTTTTTGCTTAACCGGCTTAGCTCTTGGAGCTAATGATAAGTGATGCATTATGAGATTTGGATCTATCCTTGGCATATCTACATATGACCAAGCAAAGTTGATTTGTTTCCTTTTGAAGAAGTTAGTGAACTCTGGCTTTCCTTGTGTAGTTAAAGATTGTGCCATATGGATCATCCTTGGATTGTCACCTGTGCTGACATTGATCTATTCTACTGGTTCTATCAAGATTGAGGATCTTTCCTGATGTGTTAGATTGGGAAGAGGGTTAAGCCTTTCATCCTTCGACGCCCCAGAGGGGTTTTCACCATTAGATATGTCTTTCTTATTTTTACTATTTTCATGATCTAACACTATCGCAGAGCGGTTTTCACCATTAGATCCATTTTTCTTTTGTACATTTTTTAGACTAAAAGGCTTGGCATTCTCTCCAAAATAAGCCCTGTCGTTGAGTTCTATGGCATAGCCAGCCCTATGATCCCCTGCGGGTATATGGTCCCTAAGCTCTAGAAAGTCTATGATGGCTTCATCATTTTGGAACGTATCTAGCTCGGGGGTAGTATCTTGTAAGTCCCAATCGATGATTTATGGATGCAATAGTGGTAGTGGGTCATTGGGTTGGTCCGGTTCGAGGATATTGATGGTCAAGATGGAGGAGTTAAGGTGGTTATATTATAAGCATTGACAATGCCTACGATGGTACTCTCCACAAGTTGATTTGTCAAGTGCGGTATCATTCTTTCCTCATGAATCTCACTATTGCTATTATGCGGGTCGAACTATAGAGGTCTAGCCTATGGACTTTGTTTCTCATTAGTTGCATGGGTAGGGTCGTACTCATGGACCACATCATTATCTTTTTCATCACAAGATAGTTCAAAGAGACTATCCCATTCATATTCATTGGAGTCTGTCTCACTCCATCCTTGTAGTTGGTGAATTTGATCTACTAGGTTAGTAGCAAATGTTTCTGGTTGTGGGCGTTTATGCTTTTCTAGTCGCTTGGTCTTTGCTTTTCCGGTGTAACCTAGCCCTGTAGTGTCTCGGGTTGTTAATGTATGAGGTTGGATAGGTTCAGTGATACCTTCCTTTCTCAATCTAATGGGCCCATGACCTTCATACCCCATTCTTTGTAGTATTTGGAATCCTTGACTATACTGTTCAGTTTGCACTATGGAGTGATGGTCTTGTTGCTTGGATAGACTGTCTTCATCTTTATATAACCATTGTAGGATCTCTTTTTCATCACTCTCATCTTCAAGGTTTCCCCATTTGACAAACAAACCCTTAATAGTTGCTAATGCCTTGAGTTTGCTCATGGAAGGCTTTCCATAGGATCTGGGGGAGATAGGGAGCTGTGATAAGAAAAAGGATTATGCAATTGTGTATTCACTGAGACCATTGTCTTTGACCTTGAAGTTAGATTGGGGTACCTTCGATGTGGAAGGGAGTGAAGTTGGGTCAACATGGGATGAAGATGAAGTAGAGGCACAGTTATGGGGAATCACAACTTCAGGTTTAGAAGATTGTACGGAGTTGCATTATTGAAATGGATTGGAATCACCTTGGATGGTGATTTCTTGGCCTTCATGGGGCAACTTGATACACTGGTGATAGGTTGATGGTACTACTTTCATAGCATGTATCCAAGGTCTCCCAAGGAGAATATTATATGTAAGCTCCATATCAAGGACTTGGCATACTACATCCTTTACTATAGGTCCCACTCTGATAGGCAAAACAACAGTTCCCTTTGAAGTTTTTTCCTCTTCATCATAAGCTTTGATGGTGATTTTCTATTTAGGATCAATAGCATTCTCCGAAAACCCCAATGCAAGGATTATCTTTAAGGTGTAGATATTTAAACCGACTCCTCCATCGATTAGAACCCTTTTTATTTTGTGCTTGTGGATGAAGGCTTCTATGTGGAGAGACGCATTATGAGGTTAGGTGAGGGACATATCATCCTTTTTAGTGAATGATAGGAAATGAGGTTTTGTAATATGACCTACCATGGTCTGAAACTGTTCTTCTACGAGGTTTGTTGGGACGGTGGCTTTTGAAAGATCTTGGTCAAGTATGGCTCTGTGGGATGGGAACAAACACAGAAGTTCCAAGATGGAGATGTGTGCGGGTGTCTTGTGAAGTTGGTCCAGGACATTGTACTGGTTGGATAGAGAGGATGGCTTGGATAGGACTCCCTTAAGAGTAACCTTTCCACCGCGAGTGGTCACATTACAATCAGGGGTTTTATTTATAGTGATTACATTGATATGTGAATCACTCTCTGAAATGTGGTTAACCACATAGTTAAATGATACATTTGTATAATTGGCATTGTTAGTTCCACTGTTGTTTCGATTGGAAGACCGTCCCTACCCATAGTTGGGGAGCAGATTCTTGAATGCTAAGTGATCACCATTAGAGGCATGCCCATCAAGTGATACCTTTTTCTAGTCCAACAAATCTTGAATGGTGTGTTTGAGCGCTATACAGTCATTGGTTTTGTGTCCCTTGTTTAGGTGAAATTCACAAAAGTCACTGACATTCCACCAAGGAGGTTTGACCTTTGGTTCATAATCCCACACTATTGGAAGTGTTATGAGTTTATTTGATATTAGCTTATGTAGGGCAGTTTCCACTATTTCTCCTAGAGGTGTGAATTTTCTCCTAGGTGGATAGTTTGTAAACCGTGATTCGGTGTTTTGTGGTGTGTTTTGTGGGGGGTTATTTTGTGGGCTTGTTAAATTGAAAATTGGTTTCTTTGGCTCCACATTTTTGGCATCAACCAGCCCATCATTCGCGACGTTCTTATTCTTAGTCCAAAATCGTTGTTTATCTGTATTGACATTTGCACTATGAGTGTCCTTGTAAAGTTTGATTGGACCTTTCACTATCAACACCTTTTCAATGAGTAAACCCATCTCAATGACCTTGCTAAAAGAAGCAGGGCATTGCATTTGAATTTGGTAGCTGAGGTCAGTGTGGAGGTTGTGGACAAACATTTCCAGCATTTGTTTTTTTGGTATTTGATATGGACATTTGCTTGTCAATTGTCTCCATCTTTGTAAGAAAGAGGCGAAGGATTCTCCACCCTTTTGTTTAGTGTTACAAAGATCTAAAAGTGAGATGTCATGCTTAATGTTGTAGGAGAAGTGTATGACAAACTTATCCACTAGTTCATTGAAGGTTCGAATGCCAGGAGGTAGTTGAGAGAACCACTCCATAGCTTATCCTCCCAAGCTCCTTGGGAATAGTCGCATGAGATAGGTGTCATTGTGGGCGACTTCAAGGCATGCTACACTAAATTCTCTGATGTGATCCCTTGGATCACCCTTTCCGCGATATTTGTCAAATTTCGGTACCTCAAATTTTGAGGGGAAAGGTATCATGATCAAGGTCTTGTCAAAAGGATATGGTGAGATATCCTCTAGAGAATAGTGTTTTGTTGATGCTCCAGTTTGAATGTCTACGAGTTGTTGCTGCAAGGCTTGAATTTGTTGAGTCAATAAGCCTAGAAGATTGTAGAATCAATGGTCATCTTGCCTTTGTCTATGGTTCTTTCTTCTTGTGTGCTTTCCTCGGGGATTCTTTCTTCTTCGATTTTCTTTAACACGTTGACATCAAAGTCTTTGGGGAGCTTAACTCCTTGGTTTGCTAGGTAAAGAAAGAATTTGCTAGGGTCTTGAGTGAGCACTTTGTCCATCATGCGTTGGAACTTTCGGTCTTGTTGAGCTTGTAAAATGTCCTCATGAGAAATCTCCTCATCACTGTCATGAGGGGATGGGACAATTTTGTCAGATGTGCCTGCCATTTCAAGTTGTTTTTGTTTTTGGGATCTAGTTAAGACCATACAATGCAATTTGGGATGGGGTGGAGTGAGATTGGGTGTTTTGACAAGATGTGCTAGGAGGTTACAGTGAAGGGGATACTTGTGGTGATGAGGTTCGAACAGGGTTTCCTTAGACCAATGGTGTCAAACAAGTTGGTTAATACAAAATGGTAGCCAAAAGTAAGGATGATTGGAATCTGATTACTTGATATAGACTAGTTTTGTACAAGCCACTAGTGAAGTTCTGAGAGAGAAGGATGATACATCCTTGATAGTGGAGACTTACTAGGTTTGTTTGAGTCTGATATGATCTAGAATTGCTTTGCACTAACTTGGTTTGGATACTTGGTTTGATTTTGAGAAGATTGGTGAAGTGTTTTGGCGAGATGTCCAACGGAAAAGAGGGTACGACACGAAAAATGGATGGGAGAAGCGACTGCACGGTAAATCCAATTGTAGAAACTAAAACAAAGCTGAAATGGGTACCCAGAAAGGTTGATATTTTTCTCACAAAAGATCTAGAAGTGCTCACTATGATGGATGTGCAAGAATAGAAGTGCAGTAACAGAAGACAAATGTGCAGCAACAGATAACAAAAGTGCAAGACTGGTAAAAAATATACACGCAGGAACAGATAACAAATGCGCAATTCTGGTAAAATATGTATGTGTTGTAGAACTGAATGGATGCACAGCAGAATTGAATGGATGCGGAACAAAGGACAGATGCGTAGCAGGAGTGAACAAATATGTAGCAGGAATGGACAAATGCGCAGCTCTGTGTTTTTGGCTGATTTTTCAATGTTTTGGCACGTTTTTTGATGTTTTTGGTTTTCTTTGGCTGAAAGTTGGTCTTTTTTATTTGATTTTTCAACTATAGCAAGAAAGACACAGCAAACACAAAGAATATTTTCATGGTTTTTTATTTTTTAAGATTTTTGACTTTTTTGACTAAAAACAAGTACAAATCCTAGGATGGTAGGGGCAATATAGACTGAATTCTCACTTGGTTTTTACACCAGCTACTCTATTCAAAGAGGATAACTTAGGAACTTAGGACATGGTCTCCCCCCTTACAAGTGCACAAACTTCTCTGGTACACCAAGTTCCAGGTTCCTAAGGCTCGCAAACCTTAGGATTTCCCTATTATCTCTACTATTGGATCGTAAGAACGTGAGTCATCTTAGGAAGATGATAATCGCTCTTTCCAACACTGGTTTATAGGGGATTTTGGCTTCTAAAACAATGGATAAGTAGTAAGGGAAACCGTTTGAGTGGTTATATGTGCGGCAGTGCTACTCTCCATTATGGAGTCCCCCAGCCTTCAAGGGTTGCACCTTGGAGGGTTTTGGAGGAGGTTGGATGTCAGTATAACTAATCAGCACTTGTTGCATGAAGCTTTCGCCTCAAGCACAATTTATTTATAGTGGCTAGGCAGAGCTTGGCTTTAGCTTGTTACCACTTAAGGTCATTCCCATTTGGACAGAAGGATATCCAAGGGCAGGCCTCTCTAAAGGTTAAACATGCAAAATGATAGGTTTGGCATTCTAGTCACCCAAGAAAGGGGAGAGCATAGGCCTACTATCATTCTGAAAACACAGAGAACAATGGTTCTTTAACCCTATTTAAAAGAAAAAAAGAACTAAATGAGTTATGCTATTTGGGCACACACAAGATTTTGTTAACTTTGAAAGAAGCAAATAGAAACCAATGCTTCAATTTTAGATTCCTCCTAGTTGGGACTATGTTTTGAGTTGTTGATGCAACAAGTTCAAATTACAGCCTTCCTATTTAGATCTAGACAAGATTTGCATGAACAATCTAATTACTTTCCTTGCTAATTAGATCTAAATGTGAGTTAACAATGCATCTATATGTCTAACCAGCCCCTAACCTACAAATCAAATCTAAGAATATTCCTGCGAGAGATGTTAGCGTTAGCAAAAAATCATAAGAAATAACCCAAGGACCCTGTCAGAACAAATGCGCAGTTACAGAGAATATACGCGCAGTAATAGAGTACACATGCGTAGAAGTACAAATGCACAGTTACAAAGGATATATGCGCAAAGATAGAGAATAGATGCGTAATTTGGACAAATGCATTGATTCAGAGGACATATGCGCTGATTCAGTGAGTAAATGCATTGATTGAATAGATGCATTGATTCATAGGACAGATGCATGTTACTAGTGAACAGATGCGCAAAATCTTCCTGTGTATGGAACCTAACGCACAAAAACTTAGTTTTGAGGTTAAATTGGGGCAAGGCCCCACGGTGGGCGCCAGAAATGTTACGAAAAAATGTGGATATAATATCAATAATTAATAATAACCCAATAACTCAATAGAAATTGCAATAATCAAGATTCAAACACAAAGAAAACACCTTGCAAACCTTAGTACTTCGTGACTTCCATTGTTCGCCTAATCTCAAATTGATCTTTAGTGTGAATGAAGCCCTCAGAAAGCACACTTCCTTGCTCTTTTTCTTCAAGATGACAATAGAAAACAGCTATGATAGTTCTTGTAATGAAGAGGACCTTCAATACAATAAAAATGGTGATCACAAGCTATGGATATGGTGTTGGGTGCCAAAGGCGCACTGTAATTCCTGCAGAGTAAGTTTACTAAAAGCTTGGATGATTGAAATGGAGGAATAGGGGTTGTATTTATAGACTTGTGAGAGAGAAGATCAACGGTATAGAATGAATAAGAAGATCAACGGTTGAGGAAACTTGAGAGGATGTGCCTGAATCAGAAGAGGACAAGTGTCGTGCTCCTTCATGCAACAAGGGAGTTAACAGAATATAATGAAGAGTTAACCAAATTGATTAATTAGTTAATAGAAAAGACTAACTAGTTAATAGATTTAATTTATGAGTTAACTAATTGGAACTAGAGGATAAATAGGACATGTGGGTGAGGGAACAATTAATTAAAATATTAAAATATTTAATTAAGTGTGCACATAGATTTGCATGGATTAATTTTGGTGTTAATCCATTTTTAAGAGGAAATAGATAACTTAAATAAATGTTTTGATTTATTTAAATATAGAGGATGTTAAGTTTAGAAGAAATGATTAAATAATTGGACATTATTTAATTTAGAATGACTTTAGAATTTAGAAGAGGTAATTAAATAATTTGATATTATTTAATTTAGAGGAATTTTGGAGGAATTAATTAAATAATTTGGTTTTATTTAAGTTAGAAGAACTTGGAAGATTTTAATTAAATAAATGAATGTATTTAATTTGGAGGAACATGAAGGATTTAATTAAATAAATGATTTTACTTAATTTTGTGGATGAATGTGAATCAGATAAATAAATTGATTTGTCTATTTATTGATAGAGGAATTAAACTAAAATAAATATTAAGGATATTTATTTAGACAGAGTTGTCATTTTTAGGTGTATACAACAAAAAATACCAAGTTAATTATTCCCGGCACTTCCTTGATTGGTATATCTTTGTCTACAAGGCCTATCTCACGTACTGCAGAGGAACCATCAATTACCTTTGTTCAAGAGTCAGCCATTCCTCTAAAATCTCCAAGGAGCACACACAAAAATACAAGTGCCATGACAAGTCCTTTAAAAACATGAAATGACAGTGCTTCAGAAGAAAGTGGTGGATATAAGTCTGCTGTGAATGGTCCTGAAAATCTATGTAAATGTGGTCAAGGAATTAATGGAACATTGTTGTCTAGAAGATTGGGTTGTGCATGGCTTGCCTACAGGTCAAGTCAAGGAATGATTTATATTGGTGTTAGAGGACACATGGCTTAGAATGATCTATGCTTGGACATATATTTACAATTTTGCTTGAATATTTTGAGTTGTTCATTGTTCATTGTATAATCAACAAATAGGCACATGGCATAAGTTAATTTCTGGCATTTTCCCCAAACTTATTGGTTCCACGGTTGTATCATGTATTCATAATAGAGATCAGTTCCCCTAGTTTCAAATTGAAGGATTATGAACTTACATTGTATCACGAAGTTGGCAGAGAAACAGAGGATTGTATTCCTAATCACTTGCTTTCTATTTCCATATTGTGGAAGTACTTTTTCCACTATGGACTTGTGAAAGTATTTAGCGTTAAATATTTAATCTATATATTACCTTTGATCATTTGATAGAAATAGTAAATTATGAGATATAAATTGCGTACCATTGCTTACAAAAAGAACTTGGATCCATAAAAGCAAAGCTTTGGGAAATGACTTTGGGGGAGATTTTATTTAGTCATGATGGAAATTATACATCTGATTTTCTTCATAAATTTCAGTTTTAACAATTTACATCAAAACAAGAAAACAAACTTATGAAAATAAAAATTGTTGCATCCATTTTTTTTCATCTCAATGATGGATTACCATGTGATTTGATTCAAAAAGTTAATTACCAAATAAAAGGTGAGAATTTACTGGTTGAGCCTCCTATATTTATGGTTTGATAGGTACTTTATATGACTTCTAAATAATGTGTGGAATAAAACCAATAAAATTATTTTAAGCTTAGACTACTATGGAGGGCAAAATTTATACAGAATCAATTGACATCAAGATATTTGATGTCAAAGGTACTATTACTTAATATAAATTGTACTATATGTAAAACTTTTACAACTACTTTTATCACTATTTATTTATAGAATTGGTACTATTTTTTTTTTATATTCAGAATACTATACAAAAAAATGATCATGATGATCAGTCAAACATAATTACATCATATCCAACATTAAAGAGTATTCTATATGTCTATAATCTATGTCTATTACATTGAGAGAAAGAGCTATTAGGCTCTTTGTATCCTTCTTTATATCACTATTTCACAAAATTGGGATGTGTCAAAAACTTTCAGCCTTGATATCAATCGTTTATCAGCTTCCTTGGGTGTTATCATTTTTTAATAGGTATTTCTTTGCCGGTTTGTAGAACAGCCACTAGTTGGCTTGGATCAACTCTTCTTTCTTTACCTCTACCCTGCCATTTTTCATCAGCCTTTGGAATTTTTCTTTGGCCACCTCTAGTGTATTGGAAACTTGCAAGTAAACAACATGTGTTGTGAATCTTCTATTAGACTCAGTGAGTGCCCTCCTAGTGCCTTGATATTTTTCTGTATTCCTATTTTTCCATAAGAGCCACAAGATTTCAGTAGTTAGAATCAACCAAAAAAGATTAATAGGATTTCCTAAATTATCAATATTTCCCAAGATTATTTCTTTTATTCTCTTTTTCTTTTTTTCCCCCCACCCAAACAGATCAATTTGAAATATTTTCCATATCTCCTCAGCATAAAATAAATCAAAGAAAAGATGAAAGACAGATTCATTCTTTTTGCACACCTCACAAATGGAAGGACAGATTTTTGGGTCAAAATTTGGCATTTTTTGCAGCAGCAACATCCACTTGAATCTAACTTTCTTGGGTTCAAGTGTATTATTCTAGATTCTTGAGAAGGCTTTTTCCCACTATTCTTGACTAATACTAAGGTTCCAATTTTAATTAAGAAAGTCAGCCAGATTAGGGGGATTTTCTAGGGCTTTATAATTTTCTGTAATTTTGGGGTGAGTTATACTTTTACCTTCTAGCCACTCAAGTTTCAACCTTTCATTGCTAGCATTGAACGTTGAGATATTTAGGTTGAACTTATGGTTCTTTAATCTTTCATAAGTTCTTTTATGTGTTTGAGTAAGATTAAATTTATGTTTAAGGGTTTCCCAACTGATTAACCCTCTATTCTCAATAATGTTGCTAAACAGTGAGATCCCTTTCTTATTCCAATCTTTGGTCGAGCATCCTTGGAGGAGCACCACAGGCTTATTATTATGACAAATGTTCCACCAAATAGATCTGTTAAGGATGTTATTGTTAAGTTCTTCATTAATTAGGTATTTAGAAATCGCCTTCTCTTTGCTGCTCTCCCAGGCCTTCCACAATCTTTTGAATACATGGACCCTGTCGGGGAGACTGGGAAGTTTCCAAATAAGAGATCAATCAAGGGCAGGTTTTTCCATGCTTTTGCACCCTTGGGAATCCCATTACTAATGTTATGTCTTACCAAGACCTTCCAAGGTTCTTCACCAACTACACTTTTACAAATCCACTTGATAGCAAGGGCAATGCCTTACTTCTTCAAATCTTTTAACCCTAATCCCCCTTTCTACTTTTCTAGGAAGCACCACTCGCAACAAACTGCATGTCTTCTTTTGTTTCCCTTTCGATCAGACCAAAGGAACTACCTTATCCATTTTTGGATTTCATTTACTTGATAGCCATTGAACATCTAGACTAAGGCATAATACACATTATAAGAGGATAGAATTTTTTGGCACACTTGTGTCCTTCCTGCTATTGACATGTATTGCTTGTTCCAGGCTTCTAGCTTTTTTATAATCTTTTTTTTTTAGCCAATCCCACATGTCCTTGAGGTTGGGATTAATTGTAAACGGTATCCCAAGATACCTAACAATCTTATTGGGCCCTCCCCATTGGAATTCATGTTCCTCAAGCCATTCTAGCTTGTGAGATTCCCATTTTAGAAGTGTGGTTTTTGTCTTAGAGATATTAGCCCCAACTACTTTGGCATACAAATCCATTTTCCTCAACAGGTTTTCAAACTTACCCTTGTCTAATTTTACAAAAAGTGTCATGTCATCTACAAATTGTGCATTAACTGGAGTTCATCTTTGTTTGGAAGTATAATGTCGTGAACCTTCTGGCTTAAGGTGGAGTCTCTTAGGATGTAGTGAAGTGCATTAGCCACAATGACAAAGAGGGAGGGTGCAAGGGGGTACCCTTGTCTTATAGATCTTTCCAGGGTTATTTCCTCTATGAGACTTCCATTTACTTTCACTCTTACAGTGGCATCCCTTAGCAAGGTCTTGACCATTATACATATATTTTATGGGAATCCAAAAGCCTCTAGAACCATCAATATAAATGGTCATTCCAGTCTATCATATGCCTTCTCAAAGTCCAGCAATAACATACCTATATTCTAGTTGGAAACTCTGGCCCATTCCATTGCCTCCCAACTGGTCAAAAGATTTTCAAGGATATATCTTCCTTTAATAAACCCTATTTGTGTGCTATTGATGATCTCAGGGAGAACTGATGATAGCCTCTGGGAGATAGCTTTGGCCAGTATCTTATATGATACATTCAGAAGAGTAATCGACCTCCAATTCTTCAACAGAGTTTTATCACCTTATTTAGGTATGAGCTTAATGACCCCTTGGTTTATTTCCTTGCCTAAAGAGCCTTTACTCGGTGCCTCATTGTATACCTATAATAGATCCTAACTTATCCATTCAATATTTTCTTTGTAGAATTCAATTGGCAGGCCATCCATGCCGTGTGCCTTGTCATTACAAATTGAGAGGATGGTGTTTTTAATTTCCTCTTGAGTCAATGGTTTTACTTAACCTATCAGCCATCTCTTTTGTTATTTTCCTTGGAATAAGGCTCTTGCATTCTTCTCTGGCCACCTTGCAAGGGGTGCTATTGCCCTCAACTGTGAAAAGGTTCCTAAAGTACTAAAAGAACTTATCTTTGATGCCATCTAGATCCTTCACTAGCCCCTCTTCTCCCCAAACAACGTTCACCTTCTCTTTTACTTCTTTATACTTGAGGCAACTGAAAAAGAATTTGGTCCCCTTATCACCTTGAACAACCCACTTTAACTTTGCCTGCTTCCTGAGGCCTTGGTTCTTATAGTTTTGTATCTTCCTTAACTCTGCCTTTACCTCAACGAGCTCTTTATTCAGTTCAAGGCTTTGGGGGGCATTTTGGATTTTACCTTTAGCATGGAGTAATTTCTTCTACAACAACCCCTCAGCTTTCCTTCTGTCCTTTGCTTTCTGCTCCCCAATTATTTGGAAAACTTTTTGCCAACTCTGCACGTTTGTGTTCCACCTCTCAATAGGAGAATGGCCTCGAAGCAACCACTTATTTATTTCTATTAAAGTGAAGATTGCACTGTTATAGTCCTCACTCAAGAGAAGGCTTGAGTTCAGAATGAATTTTTTTGTTCTCTTGAGGTGGGTATTTGCCTTACTCCCCGGTGTTATATTCACTGAGACAGGGTGGTGGTCTGAAAGAGTCTACGGGCTAACTTTAACCCTTGAGTTGGCTCCTTCCACCTAATCAAAGGAGAATAGGTCTTTATTAGCCAAGAACCTATCAAGCCTGCAGTAGATCCTTCTACTGTCGTTCTAAAAGTTGCACCATGTGTACCAAATTTCCTTATTGTCCTTCTTAGTGCCTTCAATGAGGTCCACTAACTTTAGTTTGTTCTTCATTTTATACCAGAATAACTTTTCGTTTCCCTTCCACCCCATGTCCATTCCACCAAGTTTATCTTCCTAGTTCTCCACCATGTTAAAATCACCACCCAACACCTAGGGGATCTCTGGCAATTTTCTCATCCACTCCCAAAGTTCGCATCTTTGTCTATACTCATTCGGAGCATAGATGGAACAAATACCAAACTTTATACCCTCTTTTTCCAACTGCACCCACATAGCTCTATTACATGGGGAAGAACCATGGTCCTTCACCCAACTTTCCCACTTTCTGCCTAGTAGGATTGCAGTACCACCTCTACCTTTTTCATGCTTGGTAGTGAATAAGACAACATCTTTCCAAATGCATCTAAGGCTTACTTCCAAGATGTAGTTAGTGGCTTTCACTTCTTGAAGCATTATCACATCTTTTTCTTTGACCTGATTGAAAAACCTCCTTATGCAAAATTTCCTGTCAGGGGACTCAAGCCCCCTCACATTCCAGGATACACATTTAAGATTCATCAACTTCCATGCCTTGGGCTTCCTCCTCTAGGTTCCTAAATCCTTCAAAGCATTTAGGGATCTCGGTCTTTTTGACCTCACACATCTTATAGGGCACCATCTCCTCTTTAATTTTCTTTTTTCTTCCTCTTCTTTTCTGCCCTAACCATTCTTTTACAAAATTTCTCTTATCTTTTCCCTTATCTTCCTTGGGTTCCAATGTTCCCCCCTTATCTCCCAAGCCTCTCGACGGGGCAGCATTCTCAGTTCTTGTTTGATTAGGCAGGGTTCATAATAGAGATCAGTTTCCCTAGTTTCAAATTGAAGGATTATGAACTTACATTGTATCACAAAGTTGGCAGAGAAATAGAGGATTATATTCCTGATCACTTGCTTTCTATTTCCATATTGTGGAAGTACTTTTTCCACTATGGACTTGTGAAAGTATTTAGCATTAAATATTTAATCTATATATTCCCTTTGATTGTTTGATAGAAATAGTAAATTATGAGATATAAATTGGGTACGATTGCTTACAGAAAGAATTTGGATCCGTAAAAGAAAAGCTCTGGAAAATAAATTTGGAGGAGATTTTATTTAGTCATGATAGAAATTATACATCTAATTTTCTTCATAAATTTTAGTTTTAACAATTTACATCAAAATAAGAAAACAAACTTACAAAAATAAAAATTTTTGCATCCATTTTTTTTCATCTCAATGATGGATTACCATGTGATTTGATTCAAAAAGTTAATTACCAAATAAAAGGTGAGAATTTATTGGTTGAGCCTCCTATGTTTAGGGTTTGATAGGTACTTCATATGACTTCTAAATAATGTGTGGGATAAAACCAATAAAATTATTTTAAGCTTAGACTACTATGGAGGGGAAAATTTATATAGAATCAATTGACATCAAGATATTTGATGTCTAAGGTACTATTACTAAATATAAATTGTACTATATATAAAACTTTTATAACTACTTTTATCACTATTTATTTATAGAATTGGTACTAATAATAACTCTCCCTGTCTCATTTATTGGCCCATGCTCAAGTGTTGTGTCCTTTTCTTACAATTTTGCAAATGAATTTAATTTCAAATATAAAAGGCTTTACAACTTATTTAGATAGTAATTATTTGTTTTACCAATTAAAGATCAAGATGTTGCTTATTGTAAACAGCCATGCATCGTGCTTTAGCATGCTATGCGATGATGTAGATGTTAGGATAGAAACACGGTGGTTAAATGAGAAATTACAATGAAATTAAACTATGAACTATTAGATTCTGCGAGAAACAAGAATCAAAGCCAAGATCTGTTGTCTGTAGTAGATCAATCACACTCCAATTGACAGATGATCAATGATCAAAATAGAGGACTAGAGAGATTATCCTGAAAGAGAGAATCAAGAGACAAACTGCAAGAGAATTTTGAGAATGCTCACATTACTCTCACTGACTAGTTACCAAACTAGTTAAGGTGAGAGGAGAGTGTTGTACATATAGAAAAATATGGGCAAATACATCCAAGAGGTGTAATAACTCCAACTGTCCAAAATTGGCAGAAGTTTTACCTACTTGGTAAAATCCAAAATACATGGTTGTACCTACTCAATAAAAGACAAATAAATGGTTATGAGAGGTGGCATAAAAATCCAAAACAGGGTGTGAAACTTAACTACCCAAGTGTGAGAGAGAGTGACACATGTAGTTGATGGATTTAACCATGTGGCCTCATAATAATCAAGTCTAATAACCTAAGAAATCTTAGTAATGTGTAGGAAAAACAAATATCCCTAAGGAAAATAAAAAACCTACAATGACACCCCCCTTAAGCGTAGCTTAGGTCGGTGAAAAGATATGGGTCCCAGTAGATGAAGCCTGATAAGGTACCCATGTACAAAAAAATCCCTCCCACAAGAGAAGAATCCCCCAGAAAGGAATAGCCCCCCCTAAATAGAGAGAGAAAACACCCCCTAGAATAGAGAGAGTGAAAGCAAAGGACTAAGAAGCCTCTCCTAAAGTAGACATTGGCTACACCCCCAGTAAAGCTCGCAGATGAAGGAACTTGCTCTCAGTGAAGGGTTTGGTGAAGATGTCGGTGATCTACTCTGATGTCTAAATGTACTTGAGATTAATGATGTTTGCATGAATCAACTCTTGGATGTAGTGCATATGTATCTCAATGTGTTCTATCCATTGGTGATGGACTAGATTCTTTAAGATCTATAGTGCACTTTGATTATCACAAAAGATGATTATGGGATTTCTCAATGAAATACCAAGATTGGTGAGTATATTCTAAAGCCAAATGGCCTCAATGGTGGCATTAATTGCCCCTTGATACTCAAACTCTATAGATGAAAGAGTAATTGTAGACTGCTTCTTGCTCGACTAACAAACTGGACCAGAATCAAGTGAAAAGCAATACCCTGAAGTAGTCTTGCGATCGTGAGAATTGCTTGCCCAATCTAAAGCTGTGTATCCCATTAAGTCAAAATCCACACCTGTTGCATAATGAATGCCATAAATGTGAGTGCCCTGAACATAGTGGAGAATCCACTTAGCCGATTTCCAATGCAACTCATGTGGTTCCTGCATAAACTGAGAGACCATGCCCATGACATATGAAATTCTAGGTCTTCTGTGAGTTAGATAGATGGGACTTCCAACAAGTTGTCAGTATAAAGTATCATCAACCAAGGGTGAAGAACACTTAGCCTCAAGTTTGACCCTGGATAGAAATGGAGTCAGTGCAGGCTTATAGTCAGCCATGCAAAATCTAGAGAGCATATCAAGTGCATACTTGGGTTGTGCCATGAATATACCTGAAGATGACTAAGTGATCTCAATCCCTAAGAAGTAGTGCAAAAGACCCAAGTCTGATATCAAAAATTGATCATGTAGAGCAATTTTCACTGCCTTGATGGTGGATGAGTGACTCCCTATGATCAACAAGTCATTGACATAAAGAACCAGAAATGTCAAAGTATCATCCTACTGCAGAATGTAGACGTTCATATCATAATGGCATCGAGTGAACCCAAATGACAGAAGAAAGGAGTCCATCTTTGCGTACCAGGCCCGAGGAGCCTATTTTAGGCCATAGAAAGACTTCCAAAGACAGAAAACAAGTGAAGGATCCTGAACAAACCCCGATGGTTGCTCCATATAGATTTCCTCCTGAAGGTCACCATGAAGAAAAGCACTCTTCACGTCCACATGATGAACATACCAATGATGGGATGCAACTATAGCAAGTACAAGTCTGATGAAATTCATTTTGGCCACTGCCGCAAAAGTCTCAGAGTAGTCAATCCCAGGCACCTACAAGAATCCTTTGGCGACCAGGCAAGCCTTATGCTTGTCAACCAACCCATCTTCTACAAATTTTGTTCAATAGATCCACTTGCATTGAATAAGTTTTCTTTCCTTAGGAAGAGGGACTAAATCCTAAATATGATTCCTTTCCAAGGAACTAAACTCTTTGACAGGTTGTCGTTAAGACCTAAACTTTAGTTGAACATGTATCAATTTTATTGACCGAGTAGTGTCCAAGGTTGTATGCAATAGGAGATTGGTTTGGACATCTCAACTTAGTAATGATTTTCTGGATTTTTGGGAAAACTTTGACAATATAAACTTGAACTATGAAGCATATAAATCTGATCTACAAAGCATATGAAATTAATCTACAAAGCATGTGAACTTAATCTACCAAGTGTATCAACTTAATCTACAAAGCATATGAGCTTCTAAACTATGAATTTGAAAGGAACATTCTAATCTAAGAAAGTAGGAAATTCTTTAAATCCAAATTTGCACTATCAACTTATATTGAACTCCTGAATTAGACAGAAGCTCTAGAATTCCTCTTTTATAGAAAGTTGCTCTAAGACTCCCAAAGTTATAAGACAACACACAAAACTCTGGAAATCATAGCTAAAGGTTACAATTATGCTAAAACAACTGAACAGACTACCCTGTAGGTTAACATTAACATTATTCTACCATATTCCCACAAAACATAAAGTTATAATAGTTCATAACAGAACAATCACAAGAACAGAACAGAGATACTTAACAACACATTCACAAAACATCAAAATACTTATCTATCTCTAGTTCCTTCGAGTGGCCAACTCTCCACAAATCTTTTACCCACTCAAATCACATTCACCATTAACAGCTTAAATTCCAGTTCGCATACACATTACACAATAACACTATATGGATGTAGAGCAATCTCTGATTCTATTCATTCATAGCATAAAATTTAAAAAATAACAAGATAATCTATATCACTACCAAAATCCTAGATACTAGGGCGGCTCATCAATGTCACTGAAAAGTCTTCAACAAGATAAAATAAAATTTAATTGAAATACCTATCTTTTAGATACAATATAACAAAGGCCTTGAATGGAGCTATTAAATGTCTTAAGTGCTTAAAATAACAGCAAGATGGATAACTGCTAAGTGGTCAGATGGTAGTGAAAGATTGAAGTCCTTAATCATGTATCTCCTAAAATTCAGGTGCCCTAGTCTTCTAGCGCTGCTAACTCTAGTATGCATTCATGTCTATTCCTCCCACTTCGTCATACTCAAAAACCTGTAGCAAAAACACAGATCTTTTCACAAAATCATGTCAACATTAGTGACAAAATCTAGTCAATTCAAGAATGAAGATTTGTACAATATTCTTTCAAAATAAACAATTATTGCATATAAGACTAATAAATTGGCATAGTTCAAGGTAGTTTAGTGGCGCAGAAAGGATCATGAGGGTAATGATAAAGATGAGGTTATTTTTACCTCATCACCCTCCCCCCTCTAAGGTTGAGTAGGTCTTCTTGCTCTTTGTTGTGAGTGGCTCCTCTATCACTCTGCTTCTCTTTTTCTATTAAGTTCCTCAAACAGTGCATTGAGGTCATATATGTCCCCTGCTTCAAGATCCTGATGATCAGGATATTTAAGAAAACCCTTATGTAGTTTCACTCTCATTTTCCATGGCTAAAGATCTCCAAGGGCTTGTTTTGAAGTAACCAGGACTGCAGGTGGAGGCTGAATAAACAAAGGAGGTTTGTACCTCATGCCTATCCATTTAGTCTTAAGTTGTAATATTTCTATTAAGGCTTCTTCTTGCCTATATGACCACTTGAGGTTAGTTGGCGAGATCATTTCTCTTCTTTTTAGGTACATTGGCAGAGGGATATATCGGTCCTCACATGCACTCCATGCCTTGTCTATTAAATTTGGCCCATTTATTTTGAAATCTTCAAAACAAATTCTTAAACTTTCATTATATTTTTCTTGCATGGCCTCATACTTCTTAATTCTTTTGAAATGGTTTTTGAAAGCAAAGGGTTTGTGATATGGGTGCCTCATGAGGAGTCCTACTATCTTCTCTGCCTATAGATACTCCCTGGTTCTTGTCCTACCAATTAAGCTGATTCTACAAGTTAGACAAAAAGGCTCTGAGCTAGACCTCTCCTACAAAGAGGTTGATAAAGAACTAATTATGTTTTTCTAAAAGAAGATTATACACAAAGAATTCACACAACAAATTTTGTTGAGGGGTGATCCCACAATAGTGGGTTACACTTTTTGGCCAAACTTGACATTGAAATGAACATTTTGAACTAAATCTTCACTTTCAGACACCTATAGCTGCTAAATTGTGAGGAATTTGAAGATGATGCAAACTAGTGATTTGTGACATTTTGTCTGTAGATTCTAAATATATATTTTTAAAAAAATTTGGAATCAAATTGCATTTCTTTTTCCATCTCCTTCGATAACTAGTTTTTAACAATAAACACCATTTTTAAAGAGTGATGTGTACTATAAAGCACATAACTTTTTTTCTATGAAGGACAAAATTCTTTTTTTTTTAATTTAGATTTGTAACTACAATATCTAGGGGATGCATTTGGTTTCATAATGTTTTATTGAATTTTTTTTTAATTAAGTTTTGAAGTCAAACCAATTACAATTTAGACATAGGTGTACTATAAAGAGCATAACTTTTTTTGTATGTATCAAAATTCAAATTTTTTTTGTTGGATCAAGGACCTCAATACCAATAGGATAGATATTTTTTAGAATTTTTGTTTGGTAATGTCCTATTTTTCCACATGTGCAGAACAGAGAGCTTGATTTTCAGTGAAAAACCTATGTTTAATTAAACTAAAAAAAAGTATAATAAAACGAAAATATATTAAAACTATACTTGATGGAGAGCTCGTTTCGAGGACTATAATCCTACAACTGGGTTTGTCAATTTGCTTCCATTTTGATCCTCAACCTAAGCCTCGAAACCCAAAAATCTGCATAAAATTATAGCTGGAAAGGGGTAAGGTCAAAATAAGGGGGTTCGAATGAACACCCCTTCATTAGAACCCCTTGACACCCCTTCTAATGAAGAGGGGTTATAATAAAAGGGTGTTTGTTCAAACCCCCTTATTTTGCACTTATTAAAAAAATCCGTCGACTGGGGGTTCAAACAAACCCATGAGGAAAAGTGGGTTCATTCAAATGGGGGTGTTTGAACAAACATATTTATGTGTTCTAATGAACACCCCCGTTCGAGCGAACCCGTCTAAAAAAAAACTCACACCTAGACAATTTTTGTTCATCAATAGAATTGTAACCCACTATTGTGGCATCACCCTGAGCAAGGAGTGACATTTTAAATGTTTCTAAGAATTGCTTATCATCTAGGTCATGAGGTAGATTACAAGAGATTCTGAGGAGCTTCCATCTTAAAACTTGTTCATTGAGGAACATTGAATATAGTCTGGATAGTTTTCTACAAGCCAATAATAACTCTCCTATTCTGCATGCTTTTGTTTTTGCTTGGTATAGCCTATCAAAGGATTCTTTCAACAGTACTAACTCCTTCTTAAGCCTAGCATTCGTTATTCTAGCTTGTCTTAAAAAGTAAAACCTTTCTATCCACTTCCTTAGCTAGGGAGGAATGTGCACCTGGAACCATTCCATCTTTGTCAGCTCAGTTTGTATTTCCTTAGATTCCATGACTGGTTTGGTATTCATTTCTTGCAATTCTTGTTCTAGTTCCACTATTTGGATAAGGGTTGCATTAAGCTCTTGTTTATGTTTTTCTTGTCTTTCCACAAAAGCTTGAACAAACACTATAAAATTATCAGTCAATTTCTTTATTTGTACATCCTTCTTAGATAGGATTGCTAAGTGTTCCTAGTTTTTTTCCCCAGACTATTTTAATTGGGACTACAAGTTTTCAATAAGTTCATCTTTCTATTTTAGTTTAGCTTCCAAATCTCTTACCTTTTGATCCCTTTGTTGTATCAGCTCTTCCTTTTTATCAATGCTCTGCTTCTGTACACAAATCTATTCATCATTATGTTGTAAGTTATCCCTTAACTGTATAACCATCTTCTCTCAACCTAGTTAACTCAATTTCCATCTACCTATGTTCTTCATTCTCTACATTTGTTGAAAGAGGCGGCTCAAAAATCTTTGTATTCTGGTCAAATATATTTTCCTCATTAACTTCCCCTTCAAGACTTTGCCTTGTTTCATCTATATTATCTGTTGGAGGTGGTTGTTTATTTGGGAGAACTATCTCAGGCTCATTTTCATCGATATTCCCTGTAGGGGATTGTTATTCAGTCATTAAGACTATCTTTGCAAGATCTTGTTTTGTTCCTTTGTTCCTTCTACATTTGTATGAGCTAGGTTTTGTTTCTCTACCTCCCCTTGTTCTTTCTCAACTGGGTTAGTTTCTTTTTCAAATTCTTGACTATCATTTTTCCTCAGGGTTTCACTTATATTTGGTTGTCTTTCCTGCCTTTTTCTTGTTGGAATAGGTGGATGCTCAAATGTAGCAGAACAACTTATGTCTGCAGCTAGCCTTTTACTTCTTGGAGGAGGGGGTCTCTGTAATTTTTCTTTAGGCCGTTTTTTCCTTGACCTAGGCAGGTTAGTTTCTTGTTCATCTCTAGAATCAATAAATTCCACATCTTCTCATTTTTCTGGAGTCTTCAGAACATTGTATGTCCTAGGAGGATCATTAGTTTATGATGGGTTTGGTACATTTTCTGGCACCTCACCCTTGGGAGTCCCTCAATTTTTGGGGGGTTCAAGAGAAGGCTCCCTAGGGTTTTCTATGGCCATACCAGAAGATTCCCCACTCTCAAAGTGTTATATAGATCCTGGGGTCTCAAATTTCCTAAGGAATTTATGCCACCTCTTATCTATTTTCCTTTTCTTCAACAGTTGATGTTTGCAAATTAATGTGATTAGGCCATGGTGCTTCAAAGGCCCTAACCCAACCTTATACCTTTCTATCATATGAATGATAGAATTATACAAGAAAGCAGGGATGTTGATTTTGAGTTTAGGTTTCTTAGCGTCGTAGCACAAATGAATAAGTAGGCGAAATGGGGGACCTATAATAGTGGCACATTGGTCATCACAGGTAAAATATTTGATAATCCATCTGACCACTATTTTCCAAGGCTTTGCAATCGACATCCTTTGAATACCCTTGTTTTAACCCCTATGACTTGTGACTAGCTGGGGCTGAGGTTCCCCTTCCCATAAAAAGAGTTCTAGCATTTTCTAATAAGAAATATTTGTTGATTTTGCTAAGTTTATCCCTTCATTTTTAATACCAAAAATATCAAAAATGATTCGGGCACTTACCTTGAATTTTCTTCCTTGCACTATGGAGTGCCCATCTAAAAAATTCTTGACAAATTCCTTGACCAGCTCCAAATTGTGCCCCTCGAATTTCTTAACAAAATCCAACCACCCTATCTTTTAAAATAGTTCTGAAATGTTTTGTAGGGCTAAAAGCTTCTTTGGAGAATTAGGTTATGATTTCCGCTTTGCCCCCATGTTAATTCCTCTGATAATTCTTACTGAATTCCTCTCTAAACTGTTATGACTACCAGGGTGACCAACTATTAAGCTTACTGAAATGAATGATCAATTTAATGAAAACCAAACTCACAGCTAATTGCAATTGCGTTAAAAACAATACAATGAGATGAAGGTGATATGACATATTTCAACTCAGCATGCCAACCTGGACCTTGTACTCATTATTACCTTGTATGATGTGGAGTTAGCACACCATCATTTCCTTCAGTCAAAGTACAGTTCCCATGGATTTCTAATTTTGGGAAAAGGGGTAAAAGTGTGCCAATTTATTAAGTCTTATTTACAATATATTTCTTAATTATGAAAAAATTTATACTTACCTCACATCCATAAATCGACTTGAATTCATCACACCTTTGTTGATGTCGGAAACAAATTTATGACTTATGCATCATTAATGTGGAGTTTTTGATGGGATGGCCAATAATGTCTCAATGGTTTTATTAATGAGGTTGATGACGTGGCTGGGGTGTCTAATTATTATAACTTTTATGTAGTTATAATAATTCTTACTTATTATGATAGAGAGTGGTAGCATAAGGAATTTGTTTTAATGAATGCTTTCGTACAGAAGAGTTGGATGGTGAAAATGATATGAATAGGTATGTTTTGAAAATTCTAGAGTATTTGTAAAGGGCTTAACAAGTTTCAAAGCATCGGAACGGAATGCTATTGAAATGAACATAACAAAAATAAGGAGACGAAGTTCCAAAGTACTAGAGATAGATACTACTGAAATGAAGGTACAAAATTTTAGAGCATCACTGAAAGATGCCGTCGGAACACATGAACAAAGTATCAAAGCATCACTGGAATATGCTGCCAGAACGCAGGAACAAAGTTACAGAGCATCGTTGAAAGATGCCGCCAGAATGTAGGAACAAAGTTTCGGAGCATCGCTGAAAGATGTCATAGGAATATAGGGACAAAGTTCTAGAGCATCACTGAAAGATGTCGCTAGAACGTAAGAACAAAGTTCCAGAGCATCGTTGAAAGATGTCGTTGAAACGCAGGAATAAAGTTCTAGAATATTGCTGAAGATGCTACCAAAACTTAGCACAAACAATAACAAAGTTTTGGAGAATCAGTGGAGGATGCTATCGAAACTTACCATGAATAGGAATAAAGTTCTAGAGCATCAGTGGTGGATGCTACTGAAACTTAGCATGAACATGAATGAAGTTCCAGAGCATCGGTGGAGGATGCTACCAAAACATAGCACAATCCTGAGGCAAAATTCCTGTAAAACAATACTAAAATCTAGATAATTAATGTAGATAAGTGATGGGAGAAAATGAGGCCTTCCTATTTCATCCTTTCTTTGCCTTTTTACCCTTGTTTATACTTCTTGTCACCATTTGTTGAAGGAAAATAGATATATTAATAAGTTGTAAAAAGAATTAAAACTATCCATAATGTTAATTATTCAAAAAAGTATTAATCATTTCATGATTAAATGACATGGATAATTAAGGGTGTGGGTTTAGCTGTTGTGGGTACGTGGAAGGTGAAAGACTAATGAAGAAAGGAGTTGTTAGATGGAACGATTGTAGCTGTTGGACACATGGATTATGGAAGACTAATGGGAAAAGATTTGTTAGAAAGGCATCGGGCAACCAATCATTTTGTTTAAGAATAGTTTTAAGTTGTTTTCTCATTGTAATGGCCTACAACCTGTAATCAATTTCCAACAGAAATTTTGTTTTAGTGGTTGTAAGACAAAACAAACTCAGACTTATTATTAGCATAAGTAATTAATATATAAGTGTGTGTAATGATAGACTTAACATACATATAATAGATGAATGTGATGTTGTTTCGAAAATCAGTCTAAGGAATGATTATGTGCATGGTTAATCTAAATTAAGGAAGAAGTTTGTAGTCCATCACCTGGCAACTGAAGAGGCAAGACCCACTCTAAGGTTACCCGGTGACTTTCATATTAGTTGTGTGGTATGTGCAATTTAAGTTGAGTATGATTGCTTTGATTTAAGTTGAGTATGATTTAAATGGTGTGATTTAGCAGCGTGATTGTTATCAATAGTTAAATCTACTTTCCTTAATTAAATTTATTCTTAGCTTTAATCAATTGTTACAGTAAGAGATTGGATTCATTCAGTTTTCTTAATGTTTGCAATTAAAAGTTAATTTTAGTAATCAGTTGTTATTATTACCAGTCTCTGACAGTTCCTAACACAGATCCTGGCATAATTGTGATAGTAAGATAGAAATTAGAATAATTAATTCAGTTTCTTGTTCTTTGTTATGTCAGAAAATGTCTCCCTGACTTTTTCCCATCTAGGTTTAGCTCCTAAGTCCCTTGTTTTGCATCTTACATGTTCATTTTGACTCCTAGAAAGAAATGTTCTGAAACCCATGTTAAATGGGGCTTGAGGGCCATTGTGTGCCTTAGGACTACCCTAAAATAGGACCTAGGGATAGGGGCGCCTGCACCCTTGTCTTGCCCTATTTTAGGCAGGTCATGTATGCTCAAAATCATGAATCCAGTTGCTTGGGGCTGTCGAGTCAGATTTCGGCACACACACGGACCCTTCCTTCCTTGCCATGGGGTGATCCTCCATGTCACTCTCACTCTCGTGGAAGTAGCCAGTCGAGAGGAGGTGAGACACGACAGGGGTCTGGCTCGTTGGAGAGCTAGACTTCATGGAGAGGGGTCGACAAGTTCTATGGCCTTAGTTCTTGTGTGCTAAGTTGACTGTTTCACTCAATGGCAAATGTTGTGAAGATAACCCTATGAACCGAAGGGTCACTAGTTTCTCTTCTCCTATTGGGGTTTCTTCTATTTCCACCTCTGTGTGGGTAAACAGTTACTTTCATTTATGTCCTCTTGTCTTTCAATTCATTGAATGAGTTCTCATTGTATTTGAAGTTGTCTGTGTTCTTCTATCAATAGGAGGACAAATGGATCTTGTTGTGGTCATGGATTGATCTCCTCAATCTCGTCAAGGATAGCCCTCACCCACTCACCTCTTACTCTTAGACACATTTGTGAGCCAAGACAAGATATAAGTATGTGTTAACTAACCTTAACTAGACTTAGGGTTTTAACCTAGGGTTTAGTTGACCTAGGGTTTGGTTATGCTTTGACTTGTGTTTACCTTGTGATGTGATTAAGGGTTTGATTGAATTGTTAATCATGGTTTACCTCGTGATGGTATCGAGGGTTTGCAAGTTATCTATGTTTTTTATCTTTTCTAGGGTTTTTAATAATCATGCAAAGCTAAATGAAATGCAAACTTGTTTTTATGCTTTTTTAGTATTTTGGAATTGAAAAGTGCTTTTTAATCTATGAAAGGAAATGTGAATGCAACTAGAATGATATTAGCCTAATGCAATTACACTATGATTTTGGGATTTTGTATGTTTTGAAACAACTAATCTAGAAAAGGAAAATTGCAAGTAAATAAATCTAATCTAAGAATGCAAATTACTTCTAAGATTCTAGATCTATCAAGGAAAAAGCAATGGATTACTATTCCCAAGAGCAATTTTGATTTTCTAATTACTATCAATTAAATAAAGCAATAGAGGAACCTGAAAGAATGAATATTTGTGTGACTCCACTACCCTCAAAAATCTTTGATGTTGGCAACCTTAAATCCTCTTGAAGTAGCGAGAAGACCTCTTGACACAAAGAAGCAAAAGAAGCTTGTTGAAGCTTGAAAGAGCTCAATAAGAGCTTTTGATGAAAACAATGGTGTTGATTGAAGCAACGTAACGATTCTTGATTGAACAATGAAGAAAATAAAAGGCACGTTTGTCCTATGAGAGCATTAGAATGCTGATTTGGAGAGCAAAACCTTAGCAAGAGTTGTGTGCATAATGAATTTGCCTCCCTTTATGCTTGAGGGAGGGGGGTATTTATAGGTTAGAAGAAGGGGGTGATTGATAAGTTAACTCAATTGATTGATGAGTTAACAAAGATTGATTAGGGAGTGAACTAGGTTGATTACCCAGTGAACTCAGCTAACTAGGGAGTGATAAATCAATAATATCTTATCACTGAAGAAGGATTGGAGTTGGAAGAATGCATGAGATTGATTGAGTTGTTAATTTTAGATCAAATAGAGTTAATTATGTATGTGTGGGTGCATGAAATAGTCAACTCCATATTAGGCATCAAAAATCATGCAAACTGGAAGAAAAATGTGCGAAAACGAAGATTTTTTGAGTGAGAAACTCAAGTTTTTCCATGGCTAGAAACATGAAAGGTCACCCCTTTTGCCAGTAGGGTCATCCCTGGGAGATCCTGGATCACCCAGGGGGCGACCCTAGGTCACCCAAGGGAGATCTGGGAAAAACAGGGGTTTTAGAGGAACTGCAAAGGGGAGATGGTAGAAGAGAGAAAAATGAGATGCTCTGCCTCCAGAAATAGGTCAATCATGTGCAAGAATCCAAATCTCCACTTGCACCACAGGATCTCTTGGGGGAGATCTGGAAATAATAGGGGGAGATTTGGATTGGTTGAGTGAAACTAAAAATTGAAAGTTGGAGATGGATAGAGGGGACCTCTAGAAGGCTTCTAAGGGGTGCAGAGCATGGAAAACATAGGGAAAAGATGAAAACTCACCTACAAGATGCTTACAAGGCTTAGGAGAAAAGTTGAAAGCTCAGAAAATGCAAATCAACAAGTGTCACAAGAAGTGTCAAAAAGCGTAGAGAGAGAGAGAGAATGACAAAGAGGAAACAACACAAGACAAGAAAGAAGACATGTCATCAAGAGGTTTGCTACTTAGAGGACATTATTTCATTCTTACATGTACGTGACAAGGATTAAAATCATCATTGGGGTCCTCATGGAGGTTGTGCATGATTTTTGTGCTTACATGTCCCAAATTTGACTGTCGGTTATGTGACTATTAATTAGGTCCCATGCCGACATCTTAAGTTTGAATTACGAAATTCTTGGTGCAAATGTGTGTTGTTGCATTTATAAGCATGTTTAAGTTTTCATTTGTAAACTAGAAGATGATTATGATTGTGAACTTGTGGCAAGCTTGTGACTGTAAGATATTCATTGTTGCAGAGCAGAGCATTGTTATTATTTTTGTGATTACAAATTTAGCTTCATCTTCTCATGTGCTTGAAGGATCTTCATCTATGTGAGAGTTACATCTCTGAGGTGACATTTGTTTGTGTTTAAATCATTTATCAATTTGTTTTTGCCTCTATCCCACAGGGATACACACTCTTATCTGACAATGGTGTTCGAAAGACTTGAATGTCTCTCTGGGGCTTGACCGATTCAAGCCTCTAAACACCACAACCCCCAACCACACTCCTTTGTGATTGCAGGTTATAGGTATTAGATTTCATAGAGTGGAGTTGTAGAGGAAGGTTACATAAGATAAGGATTCAGGATCTAACAAAAAGAAGCAGTTTAGAGCACTTTCAGGACATAGGCACCTAGGGCAATGTCTTCCAGAGTTTCAGACATTGGAATCTTTGTGACAGTGATATTCCACATATGAAGAAGCCCTGACATCCCAAAGATCAGCCTACCTTGGACACAGGGACTAGTCATAGTGTCCTCTGCATATCCCATGATGGAAATAGACAGAACAATGATCATCAGTGCCAGAAGGACTTCTGCATTCCGTGAAGAAAACTACACCTTGGACTTGGGCGCCTAGGGCATTGTCCCCAAATATTTTGAATCCTAAACTTTAAAAAATGGTCAATAACTAAACTTTGTCTTATATCTTAGTCTGCAAGCATTTGTCTGCATTTATCAGTTTGATCATTGTTTTGCATAATTAGGGTTTCTTACATACTTGAGGATTAAATTAAGACATTAATTAGTATTTTCTGAGTTTCCACATTGTTCCAAGTGACAGCCCAACCTGTAGGTGAATCCTCTTGCACAAATTGAGGTTCAACTCCGTTGATATGTCCTTGAATGTTTGTTGTGAAAGGAGGATCTAAACCCATCAACATCAAAACCCCATTAAATCATCAACCCCTCTTTTCATATAAAACATTTTGGTGAATCAGTATTATTTGAATTTTGCACCTTGTTGAGTGTTGTGTTGTAGATTTGCATTCATTCATTTAATTTTCATCTTATTGCATTTGAAAATTTACAACAAAAATTGAAAAAAATGAAAATTTTGAAAATTTTGGCATTTTAGGCTTGCATTTTGAAATAATATGAATTAATTTGCATTTAATTTCTGTTATTTTCATTAGATCTCATTTAAATTACATAAATTCATCGTTAATTATTCATTTACATTGCATTTTCATGCTTAAATTGTTAAAAATTGCTTGAAATTGTACATTTTTCATATAACCTAGTTTTTGCATTAGCTAGGGTTTGTGGTTAAAATCTTGTTTCAGATTTTAAACTATTTTAAACACTCATTTAGGACTGATTTCTAACTGCAGTGTTTCATCATAGTGCATTTTTACATTTACATTTCACATCTAGGGTCTAAAATCTTGCATTTTTCACTAGATTTTGACTTATTTTGCATATAGGATTGCATCATAGGTGTGTTTTGAAGGATATTGCTGCATAATTGGACTAATATTAGGCTTATTATTTTTTAAACCTATTCAATTTCCATACAACACCTCTTCTTTTAGTCATTTGCATCGAAAAAAGTTGAAAAATCAAGCATTTTAGGTCATAATCATACATACTTTTGCACTCGTTTCTTGCAAAAAGTATTGAAAATCCTTAAAATCTGATTTTGCATTCATTTCAAAACATATACATGGCTTCTCAATACAACAAAAATTATAGGTTTGCTCCTAGGCCTTATTTGAAAAGAAGAGCCCTTGAACTTGAACTAACATTTACACCTCATGATAAGACAATGGTAGACACTAAAGGGCCTCTTTACATTACAATGAACATAATGGAAATACCTATGCATGGAACACTTATAGACCCTAATTGCATGATTAATGTGGTTACGGAAGAGTTTCTTCTTAAACATTATTTGGTACAAGACTCCTATGAACCGTCAAATTTGAGGATTAAAACACATAATGGAGCTTTGATGAATACATTTGGGAAGATAACCTTATTGGTCTTGGTATATGATAAAGTTGTGGATCAATTATTTGATGTTATCCCTTTATCCAACCTCTTTCGTGTCAAACTAGGACATCCATGGCTTAAGGCTATGAATGTCGTCACCTCAACTATTCACAAATGCATAAAATTCCCTTTGCATTGAGAAATATGTACTATCCACCGTAATTCATATCAACCTCAAGCTAAGGAAAATAACTTCACTCGTGATTACTTTTGGCCGCAACCTCATAGAGACCCTGAGCCACAAAGAGACCAATCTTTCTTAGAATATAGACGATGCAAAGCAAAACAACTAGCTAGAGTGGCCAGGCCTCCTTTACAAACAATAAGAGAAGAACAACCCGCATTTGAAGAATGTCCTAGACCAAAAGGTAAAGGACCCTATGTTGAGGTTTGACTCCTCCATCATCCTTACAAGGATCGAAAGGTATTCATCGACAATAAAACATTTCATCAAGACAAATGAGATTTAAACATGGAGCTTCCTCCTCTAATATGCAAAAGCCTATGGAAAAACATGACACTACCTTTGAAGAGATAAACAGTAAGACAAGAAGAAATAGACAAGCAAGAGAAAGGAGGAAGAGAAGACAAGCTTTTGCCCAACAAAATGCATCTCAACAAGAAAACATTCAACCTAACATTGAAACAAACAATGAAGAGCTTAATGAAGATGAACTTAAAGATAATGACAAGAGTTGGGCACTTGTCCCTTATGTCCCACTTTCCTCTAACATTCGAGAGTGGGAAGATGATTTTCTCATCAACAATCGTTAGCTCGATTGTCCCTACAGGTAAGTATTTATAACCTTTTACCTTTGTGTTGTGTTCCCCCTGTGATGTGTTATGTGGTGTTTATGTTGGCAAGAGACACTGTGTGGCTTCATCATTGTTGTCATTGATGGCAACAATGTTTATCCCACACATCCACAGCACATAATAGGTCTTTACTGGAAGTCAGATTGAAGAGCATTTTGGTCCGGTGAGCAAGAATAGAACATGCAACAAGGTTCGACAATTAGGTCCAGATATCTCAGAAGAAATATCTCAACAAAGTGCGGACTTGGGGAAGTCAAGAGGAGTACCATATGCTACATTCTAGAGATTAAGCCTCCGGTGATGAAAGAGTGAAAAGATATGAACACCTAAGTGTTGGGTTCTTGTTTGGCAGAGTAGACTGAGGAAGAACTAATCGGCAGAGCATCAGACCTTAATCCGGATTAGAAATTGATCATTCATGGTTGGCCGACATGATTTATGACTCCTATAACTATCTTTTTGATACGTATCACTTAGTAAGCATGGATTCAGCTGACAGACCAGAGTTTGGGAAAATCTTGAGTATTCCGGATGCCAACTAGAAAGATGTTGAAATCCTTTGTGTGGATATATATACCAGATGGATTTCGATGTGAAGGTGTGTGTTGTGTAATAGTGTGTGCGAAGAAAAGTAGAGAGCAGTGTGGAAGTAGCTATACAAATCCGGTATGTGACAAAATAGCAGCACTAAGCAGAGGAAGAATCAAGTGCAGCAGATCAGTATATTGAGCCTAACCAGAACTAAACCTCAGCATATGTGGATGCCTCTAATCAGTTCAAACACCTGGTTACTTTCTATGTACCTTGTAGACAGTGAGTCTCTTCTAGGCAGTGAGCCTCTTGTGAGCAGTGTGCTCAAGCAGTGAACCCTAATTGGCAAGTGCCATTTTGTACTTCTTATTCTTTTAATAGAGAATACAATCTTGGGTTAGTCACCCTATGGTTTTTCCCTTAACAGGGTTTTCCACATAAAAATTCTTGTGTTATATGTGTTGATTTCATTTATGCTCTCATGTTCATTTATGCTTATATATTTTGATTCTGCATTGTTGTTAAAGAAGAAAAGAAAGTTAAGAAATTTAAGATAACTAATTCACCCCCACCCCCTCTCAGTTATCTGCCTTGTTTCCAACAATTGGTATCAAAGCTAAGTTCCTCTAAACAGAGCCTAACAGCTTGAGGAAGATCTGGGAATCTCAATGGATATGTATGATATGAGGGAACAACTTCAGTCTGCCTGAGATGATCTTGAGCAATCTCACTCTGAAGTCAATAACCTGAGGGAAAGACTCAAACAAGATGATGATTTCATAAATGAACTCAAAGAAAAACTAAGTATCTCAGTGAAGAAAAAGAAGGAACTACTTCAACAATTAGCAAGTCAGAGTGAAGCCAATGATACTAATGAAGATCTGAATGAGAAAAACAAGTTATGTGAGAAGCTATCAAAATAGGTCATTATGGTAAGACATGAAATGGAATCAGGGGTTATAAAATTCACCCAAGAAATTAAAGAGAAAAGAAAAATTGAAGATAATCTAAAACAATCTCTCAAGGAGAAGTCAAAAGACTTCCACAAAATGGATAGAATAATTAGGCATCTAGAATCTGATCTTGAAGAAGCTAGAGATAATGAAGAACAACTTGAGAATCAGATAGACACTCTTAAAAGGGATCTTCAAACTACAAATGAATACAAAGAGAAATTCAAGATAATCTCTGCTCAACTTGAAGTTCTTCTTGAAAGCCAAAAGAGGGTAGATGACAAGCATGGCTTGGGGTATGAGAAAGGTGAAAGCTCTAGATCCAGTCAGAAGAACTCTAGATCAGGAAATCCAAGGAACAGACCTAGAAGACCTTCGGTAAGGCAACTAAATGCTCAAAGATATCCATCCTTTAATGGTTACTGCTATAATTGTAATAACGTCGGTCATAAAGCAAATCAATGCAATGAAGAATGAATCAAACTAATTCATCCTTCTCTAGACAGTGTTTTAACTGCAAAAAGTATGGTCACAAATCTCATGAATGTAGAAATATGCAAACAAACAATTCATTCAATGGTAGATGCTTTGCATGTAATAGAATGGGACATATGGCTAATCAATGCAGATCAAGAAAATATCAGTCAAATTTGCAAATAAATGTTATTTGCTACAATTGCAATAGATCTGGTCATATTGCCAAATTCTGCAGAAGTACAAATCAGGATAAAAAGAGTCCGGTGCATCATAATTAAAACCAAGACAAGGGAAAAGGAAAAGTGAATGTGGATGAAGTTCAAAGGGAGATGAACAAGATTTGGGTGAAGAGAAATACAAAAAATGTTAGGGATGGATCCACACCAGAATCTGGTGTTGATATTCCTTCCGGAAACTAAATAGATGAGCTCTGGCTCAGGGGGAGTCTCAAAGGAAAACAAATTCCCCCAGCCAGTCAATCGGTGCCTAAAATTGGCACATGGAAAGTTGCAGATTAAAGGGTTATCAGAGAAATATCTAAATAACTCTTGGTAAAAATATGGAAGATCCGCAAGGAGTTTTGAAGAGGTTAATCATCCAAGATAGATCCGGCTGGACAGTCATCTGGTAAAAGTAGGATTCTCACAGTTAGATCCGGTATTATTCAAAATTGAAATATCTTGATTTGTGGATAAATAGGATGATTCAAGGAAGGGAGATACATTGTAAGTTATCATTCTATGTGCATCTCAGTGATCCAGAAAGATCTCTCTCAAAACAAGAAGAACAAGGCAACTAGAATGACTTAAGGAGTGCATTTATTGCAATATGAAATTAGGGTTTGCACAAGGATAAAAGGGTAGTTTTGTTCATCATTTGCACATTTGAAATCAAGAAGAAGAAAGAAGGAGCTCAACAACAAGATTGCTTCAACCCTCTCAAAGATCATCCACATAATCTGATTCAACCGGTGATCTTTTCGGCTCCTATTGTGAACCCTAGAAGCATAAAAAGGTATTTCCGCTCTTGAATATCTCTCTCTGTATCTTTTGAAAGATGGCTACTCCAAATGTTGTTAAGATCACTGATAGGCCATGCCCTAAGTTCAAGAAACATCCTTACAAATCCCTAGAAGTTGATCCCCTAGGCGCATTCTCTAGCATTCTGCATGGGGTTCTGCACGTAGAAGATGTTAGGGTATACATTCACACCAACATTAAGGAATTTGGGGAATCCAAGTTGATGGATATTCATCACAAGGAATTAATAGATGAATCATTTGAACTTAAACCCCAATACCAAGCCATCCAGGATAAGCATTTTGGACATTGCATCCATTTGCCCTATTTTGCAAAAGATGAATAGGTCTGGTATGTTCTTAGCAGAATGCATGACAACTTCATGTGGTTGATGAGGCCATTTAAGATCACAAAAGATGCCATTAGGGCGGTAACTAGATTGCACTCATCCGGTGGGTTGCGTGCTCAAATCAGTCAATAACCAAACTGTAAGTGAGGCGGATCAAAATTTGACAAAAGATCAATGACAATAGAGGATATCACAGATCTAGATATCAAATTTGCCTCTATGATTATTGGCTACAAAATATATCACTCTAGCAGGGAGAATTCTGTTTCCAGAACAGCAATATACACTGCTTATCAGATGCTAAGGGAAAATGCTAATTATGATCTTTGTGAGCTTCTCCTGAACCAATTGTTAGAGAATTTGTAGAAAATAAAGAAGGATAAGAAGAATTACTTTAAGTACGGTGGCTTGATACTATGTCTATTCTTCTACTATATGAATGAGCTATCCGGAACTAGTGGCTGGATATGGCAAAATGACAGACCTGTTGCCATACAAATTAGAGATTATATGTATGGGCTTGGTGATGCCAAGGCTCAAAGCACAGCTCTCTGGGGATATTTCAAGAATTTCCAAGGTATGATGCAGGCCAGAGAAAGAATTCCTCAAACATTAGTTGAAAAATATAAAGATACAGTGTGTTTTATGGTAGATACAGATCAATGCCTAATGGAAGCAGTAGAACCTAGAATAGTCTGGATTATGCCAATGGGCTATGAGGTGGATGAGAAAATTTTGGAACTGCATGTCCAACACCTACTAAGTTAGCTTAAGGACCCTAAGGCAGAAAGGTTTGGAACCTTTCAAGAATAGAGTGTGAAAATTCATGTTGAACAAAGACAACCAAAGATGAAGAGAAAGGTGAGAAGGGAAGTAGAAGAAGTTGCCAAGAGATATGGGATATCAAAAGAGGTGGTTGATGCTAATAGAGAGAAAATAGAAAGAGCAGAGAAAGAGAGACAAGAAGCAGAAAAAAAAAGTGATCTGGTGCAAGTCCCCTCCTAGACCAGATCCTCCAAAAGCTCTGCACCTGCCACCTCTAAGACCCAAAAAGCCTCAAAACTGGAAGCCAAGACATCCGGAAAGGGAGAGAAGAGAACAAAGACAAAGGCCACAAGATCATATATAAGTCAAAAGGATGATGAAGAGATAGAGACAGATGAGGAGGTTAAGAAAATGAAGAAGAAAAAGAAAACATCTGTGGAATTTTCTACCGGCAAGAACAAAGAAGAAGCAGAAGAATTTGTTGAAAGGCCTACTCTTTCTGTTGATGATGTCATCAAAGCAGTCACTGTAGATGGGAATCTGTAGCCCATAACTAAATTTTATTATGAGTATAATGGCACCAACAAAAGATTATTGGAGGAAGCCACAGTCAAGTACTTGAATATCTATAATAAAGCATTCATTGAAATCATCTCTCTAATCCCCAAGAGTTTAGAGAAAGTACTTGAACTCAGAAAAGACAATGCTAAGGAAAAGGATATGGAGATCCAGGAATAGATAGCTATTCAGGTCTATCCTTCCATCACTCCTAAACAAATGAACATGATCTTCAAGGATTGCAAGGATGAGTTTCGGAGCAAAGCCAGAATGAACAAGCTTATGGTCGGAGAGACTGATTAGGTGGCAAAAGAGACTGAAGACATCCTCTAGAATGCATATAAAAGATTCAATCTTCCTATTATAGAGGACATAAGTGATGAACCTTCTGCCATGGATGTCAAAGGATTAAGTGTATCAAAGGAAGATCCTACTAAGAAATTTTTAGAAGAGTCAAAGGAGTTAGGTGAGGAGAAGACTACGGATCTGGATTCCTCTGCTCCAAAAGAGAAGTCCATGAAGAAGTAAATATCTCTCATCTGGATCCCTCGACAGACTTCAGAACTGAAGGAGAAGCAAGACAAGAGGAGAAAGCAAGTCAAGAAGAGTAGAAAAAGGGAAGAGAAGAAGAACAAACAAAGAAAATCTCTGTTGACACCTCTAAGGCTGCAAGAGGAAAGAAGTCTCCGGCAAGAGACACTGCAGAAGCAGTAAAGAATTTCTTGACCAAGGAATTAATGGAGATTGATGAACCAGAACTATTCCAAGTACCACTCAATTTTGATTCCCTCTCCCTGGTTCAGACAATGAAGATAATATCCTTTGCCCAAGCAAAGGCAAAAGAAAAACTTCTGAAGTCTCACATGGAAGATTGTGAGCTGATAGAGATTGCTTCTGGAATGTTGGAGAAGATCATGCCATCCTTTCAAAAGGATCCTTCGTCCTCTCCATCTGGTAATCTTAAATCTCTGATAAACTCTGTCAATACTCAGTTTGATTCCTTAGAAAAGGCGACAGAAGAAAAGGTCTAGAAAGAATTTTTGGGAAAGAGATTCTCTGAGGTGCAAGGACTTATAACAAATGATAGGAGAAATTTGGATATTGGGATAAAGAGCTAAGAAAATGCTCTTAAAGGTGGCGAAGATTTATACAAATTTTGTCTATCTTGGTCCACCGTGACAGTAGATATTGCCAAGAAGGTGGAAGAACAAGAGAGCAAACTATCAAGTTTATCTCAAAATTTTGATCCTCTCACCTCTTTCATAATGAGTCAATAGTGTCAGACTATTGCCACTATAAATGAAATAAAGAGGCTTAAAAAGGAGAAGAAGAATAGAATAACTAGGCTAAGTGAACTAAGAGGGATAATTATCCCAAAGTTAGAGGCAATGCATGAGGCCCTAACTGATGCCTAGACCACAGCCCTGACCAGTGATCTAGCAGACTTAAAGAGGGCAGAAGCTTTTACATTTATGTTAAGTGGTCACATCTCAATTTTGGATAGGATGAAGCAGAGTTGGGCAACAGAATTTGTCCAGTTGAAAACCACTTTTGCGGATATACTTAAGTATATGTAAGTATAACATGTATATATACTTATGCGGCTATGTGTAGGTTAAATTTTGCAAATTTTAGTGTGCGGATTCCACCCTTTTCCATTGATGTCAAAGGGGGAGTGAGGAGAAGTGAAAAATGTGGAATCTAGCTAAGGGAGAGCTCCGGAAAAGTGTACATAAAAACAGAGCATCAGCCAAGGGGGAGTGTGCTATGACACTTAGTCAAATTTTCACTAGGTGTTGACATCAATGCCAAAGGGGGAGATTGTTGGCAAGAGACACTGTGTGGCTTCATCATTGTTGTCATTGATGGCAACAAATTTTATCCCACACATCTACAGCACATAATAGGTCTTTACCAGAAGTCATATTAAAGAGTGTTTTGGTCCAGTGAGCAAGAACAGAGCATGCAGCAAGGTCCAACAATCAGGTCTGGATCTCTCAGAGGAAGTATCTCAGCAAAGTACATACTTGGGGAAGTCAAGAGGAGTACCATGACTACTACATTCCATAGATTGACCCTTCGGTGATGAAAGAGTGAAAAGATATGAGCACCTAAGTGTTGGGTTCCTGTTTGGCAGAGTAGACTGAGGAAGAACTGACTGGTAGAGCATCAGACCTTAATCCGGATGAGAAATTGATGGTGATCAAGTTTCTTGAGGGATCATTCATGGTTGGCCGACATGATTGATGACTCTTATAACTATCTTTTTGATACGTATCACTTAGTAAGCATGGATTCAGCCGACAGACCATAGTTTGGGAAAATCTTGAGTATTTAGGATGCCGACTAGAAAGATGTTGAAATCCTTTGTCCAGATATATATACCAGATGGATTTCGATGTGAAGGTGTGTGTTGTGTAATAGTGTGTGCGAAGAAAAGCAGAGAGCAGTGTGGAAGCAACTATACAAATCCAGTATGTGACAGAATAGCAGCACTAAGCAGAGGAAGAATGAAGTGTAGCAGATCAGTATATTGAGCCTAACCGGAACTGAACCTCAGCATATGTGGATGCCTCTAATCAGTTCAAACACTTGGTTACTTTCTATATACCTTGTAGACAGTGATTCTCTTGTAGGCAGTGAGCCTCTTGTGAGCAGTGTGCTCAGGCAGTGAGCCCTAATTGGCAAGTGCCATTTTGTACTTCTTATTCTTTTAACAGAGAATACAATCTTGGGTTAATCACCCCATGGTTTTTCCCTTAACAGGGTTTTCCACATAAAAATCCTTGTGTTATGTGTGTTGATTTCATTTTTGTTCTCATATTCATTTATGCTTATATATTTTGATTTTGCACTATTGTTAAAGAAGAAAAGAAAGTTAAGATATTTAAGATAACTGATTCACCCCCTCTCAGTTATCTGCCTTGTTTCCAATAGTTTAGGCCTCCTTGGATGACCCTTGATTCTCTTGTAAGGTCAAGGATACCGAGAGACCACCACTGTTGTGACCCTTCTTCTATTTGTATCATCATTCTTCTATATTACTTCTCTATTTTCATTGTTGTGTGTTGTGTCTTAGGGGCATAGCATTGTGGTTGGTGACTTGGGGGCACCTTCCTACATGATGACCCTAAGGCACTTGTTCTCCTCTCTTAATTTATTGTTTACCTTCTTCTAGTGGTTACATCTAGCTAGCGGATGATGAAAAATAAATAATATTGATATGGACCATGTGTCCCTTCAACAAGTAAGCAAAAATGGACCTAGTCCATACATGACAACGGGGTTGGTATACATATATATTATCTGACGCTTGGCTAGTAGAATCACTCTATGTGATATTTTGATGATGTCTTATATTTGATAACAAACCATAATGATATTGATGCTCCGTGCACTTTATTTATCTTGGATCTCACCTTGCTTACACTCAGTTCTGAGATCTTTGCAGTATAGCCCCATGATTATACTCAGTTTATGAATCCATAGTGTAACCTTGGCTCTTGATGTGATTATTTTCTTGCATTGATTTTGATCATGTGATGTAGTTATTATCTTATGGAAATATTTCTAACCTCTTTCTTATATGAAATTGTGTGTTTGTGGGAACATTTTATGATCGTGAAGTACATGTCACCTCTAGGGGCATGGGCTTTGCGAAATATCTTGTTCCCTTGTGTGTTTTCTTCCTACCATAACGTGCTTGATATTGGTACATGATATCAACCACCTTAAGGTGGAGGCATATAAAAGTAAGTTGTCTGATGATTTTGGTACTAACGAATTGTGTTTGTAAGCCCTCTGTGGAGGCAGGATGTTGTATCTCCGCACGAGTGCATATCTTTATTCTATATTGCAATTGAGAAAATCCCTCTATGGAGGTGGGATATCGTATCTCTTGAGCTAGTGGGTATCCTTTTATTCAAAGCCCTTTGCGCGAGGTGGGGATGTTGTATGTCTTGAGCTAGTGCACATCCTTTTATTTCAAAAGTCCTACGAGTAGACGGGGTTGGTGTATCCTCCCTTAAGCGTGTCTTTGGTAGTTGTTGTGGCATAAGCCCAACTGTCAAGTGTGCTTGTAATGTGCCTGAGATGGTGGTGGACCTAACAATAGCTTCCTTCCATCGCTTGTTTGTCATGTTTAAGACATATAGTATGTCTTTGGCATGCTATACGACACTCGTGTCTTCCGTGTGTTTTCATCTATGTTGTAGTCTAAAGACATGTGGCGATGAGTCCCTCCTACACTCAAGTTTTGTATGGCATGTTTGTTCCCAAGCATAGTCTCAAAACGTGTTAAGAAATGCCCCTCCTATGCTTTGGGATTTGTATGGCATATTTTTTCTCAAGTGTAGTTTGAAGATATGCGGTGAAATGCCCCTCCTACACTCTAAGATTTGTATTGCGTGTTTGTTGCCCCATATGTAGTTTCAAGATGTGTGGTGAAATGCCCCTCCTACACTCTGAGATTTGTATTATGTGTTTGTTGCCCAATATGTAGTTTCAATACGTGTGGCGAAATGCCCCTCCTATATTTTGGGTTGTGTGTTTACTTTCCATGTACTTGCATTTGCATTGATATATGAGAAAATGAAAAAAGGAAATAATCACTGCATTCATTGTATTCATCATGTTTTGTGTGCCTTCAATGTTGTCTACTCTGTTTCTTACATGATCATTATTGTTTTCTTCATGTTTTGCACGCCTTTTACTATCTTCATTATGTTTGGCATGTCTGCGGCGTGTTTTCTCTAATGTCTACCTGAGACTGGGGGCTAGAAATAGTTCTTCAATCTTTGTGTATGCATTAGCTCTAAGTGTGTTAGGGCAGTAAAAATTTAAAAATTTTACTGTTTTCTCACTCCATCATATTTGAACAAAATCCTAAAAAATATCCAAAAAAAATCATAATAAAAAATTTAATTCATCTCACAAGGTGTCTATAGATGAGCAGTGTTAAATTTCTTCAAGGTCAATCTATCGGCAAGATATTGTTTTGTCTACACTGATACATAAGGAATCATTTCAAAATAACCATCAGCGTGAGAAGGCAGATCGGAAGGAGATCTATGGAAGTCACCGATGGAATAAGTGATACCGATGACTTTACATCGGCAAGAAAAGCGAGTGGTCATACCGATCGGTATGACAGACAACTATCGGATGACCTTTTAAAGGTTGCCCCGACGGTATATATCATACCGATAAAGTATTTCGGCAAGAGTCTCACCGAACATCCTGCGGAGGTAATGAAGCAAACGACCATCGGCAAGAAGTAAACTATCGGGATAAAATACAAAAAAGTTTCCGATACTAAATATCTTGGTGATAAGAGAGCTTTCGACAAGACTCACAGCGATACTATTATCTGTCGGGATGACTCAACATATCGGGACAAGGGAATTAGGTCTCGCCGATTCACAAGTCATGGTGATCAAAAGGTATCGGTGATACTTTGACATACTCTGCCTGATAAAGAATATGAAAGAACCATCGGTGAGATGATTTGGATCGGGTTATCTTTTGAAAGCTATCCCGATAGTATGTTTCACTCCGATGGGTATGCTCTATCGGCAAGACATTAAAACAGTCATTCCGATCCAAAGTAACATGACTATCGGTGGGACAACAAAAGTCGGGGAAACATAATTATGTTATCCTGATAGTATTAATCACCCCGATAAAAAAAAATCATATCAGTAAGACTCATTACTTCGGAGTGAAATCTAAATCACATGGCGATGAAGGAAGTCATGCCGATGGTCGCGCCCACTTGAAGATATGACATTACATAGCGTCGGGAATACAATTGAGGGGTCACGCCGATTGACTGTTCACGCCATAAAAACATTAAGGTCACCCAGACATTTCAAAATTCACGCCGATAAGAGGAGTTATGGCGATGTGACATTTCACAACGATGAACATTGAATTGATCAGATGATTAAATACAAACGGCTACGAAATTTCTATGATCATTATAGTTGCAAAAAACCATCCGAGAAGAGAATACAGAAGAGCTCTTAAGGCGAAAGCAGAGGATTCCAATTCCAGCCACCAAATGACAGGTACATATACACAAACCACTGTATAGCCTGTGTTTAAATTCTCTGCCAAAGTTTTAAAATGGAAACTCCGGGGAAGGGAAAAGGCAGAAAGTTACAAGGGGAAACCAGTAAGCCCAAGAAACAAAAAATTGAACAAACCCCTGAGGACAAAGTAAAAGAAAGAAAACTGAACCAGGACCTAATTGACCAATTACCTGGGTCAACTCCCAAGGCCAGAAGGTCTGCCCAACTCAGGGCAAAAGTGGAGAAATTAGAAGATAAACACAAACGCCTGGGAGATATCTGGACCCCAATTCAGGGATATGAACTTTTCAGATTCCACTACAATAGAAGGTTTAGGAATGCTCCTGTGTCAAACCCATGGCACATGAATTTAGGAAAACTGGTTGTACCCAATGTATTCCTGAATGTGGAACTCCTTCAATTGCTTGCCAGACATTATAATTCAAACCTGAAAGCCATCTGCAACCCACAGGGAGAACCAATTGTGCATTTGTCAAAAAATGCTATTTGTGAGGTTTTTGATTTAGATGATTTATGCACTGTCCCTATCATTTATGAAGATCTGGATAAGGAGTATTGGAGAATGGACACAACTTACAATGGATGGAGGTTGCCCATTCATAGGCCCAGGATTGAAGGAGAAGTGATGCCCTTAACTGAAAATGATGGCCCTCCCTTTCATGTAGCCATATTTGAACCATATATACAACATACCTATTACTCTGTAGGCCAAATTCTGGGTTCAGAGGTCCCTGAGTTCATGACTATTCCTCTGATGGTCATAGCCTCTGACATTCAGTGTCATAATGCAAGGCAATTTGATTATGCTTCCTATATTGCTAATAGAATGGACTCTGGTCTATCTGCAATAAAAAATAGTGCTCCAGCATGCTCTTTTGAGCATTACTCAATGCTTATGCACATGGTGTTGTATTATGGCCAGGAGGTAGGGTTATGGCCAACTGAGTTTCAAGTTGTTGCTGCAGATAAGAAAGGGGAAAAGATACCTGTACAACTGTGGACCAAAATTTGGGATAGTAGATATGCCCATTCTAGCTATGCTCAATTTGAAGAGCATTGTGTAAAAGTACTGTATAGATATTTTAATCACCCCTGTGAATATTCAATTTCAACTGAAATAAAAAGATTCCTCAGACCAAAAGATTTTGGTGGCCCCCTACTGTCACTCATAATTGGGGAGACTGGTATTGCTTTGAGGATGCTACTATGATCAGAGTTTATGGTTTTGAAGATGCTCCATTCATATTGCCCAAGACTGTCCCTGACAGGCTTGCATATCTGGAGATAATCAGGCAAATGCATTGTTCAAATGTGATGCATTTGAGTTCACATGACAAACAATCGTTTATGCCCAGCACCTTATGTTTTGGAGATTTTACTGTAGTTTCAAAAGAAGGTTACAATCTCATTATGGATAAATTGATGCATTATAACATGATGACTGCTGAGATAAGAAAAGGATTTGACCCTGAAGGCTTTATTGATTCTGCAAGAAGAAAACAGAATCTCAGTGGATACATGCACATACATTATCCACATGATGATGTCATTAGAAATTTAGAAGAAGTAGAAGTCGAATTGGTGGTAGAAAAATATAACAGGGATCTAGATGAAAAGAAAAAGCAGTTAGCAGAAATTGAGGTTGTATCCTCCGAAGATGAAGAACTGACAGGGCAAGAACAGCCACCAGATAAAAAGGTAGAGATGTCCAAGAGGAAAATGCAACAATATCAGCCTCCTGTCATACTACATGATGAGGAGGGGTCTGCTGATGAGGATCCACGTCAAACAGCCTATGATTCTTTCATTTTAGATGATAAGTTTATTCAATCAAAGGAATTTAAATCGTTTTTGTATAAATACAAAGGGAAAGAAATCAGAGAATCAGTAGATGATGTCTTTGCTGATAATGAAAAACAACTATTAGACATGCTGAAGGAAACAATAGATAAAGAGATGCAAGACATGACACCTAGCAAGGGTAGACAGTTACTTAAAGATGCAGGGGTCATGATTTTTCCTGGTCTGGATTTAAATTCTGCTTTGGTTTTTGATAGTTTTCTGAACAACACAGATGATAAGTATAAACTTACTCCAGAAGGAGTTAATGAAGTATATATGGGAACAAGGTATAACAATGATGAAAATTCCTTGATGATATGGGTGTTATACCCTCCCCATAAGAAGACGGCCATCATTGATACTGAAAAGACTTTTGGCCACGTTATGACTTTGAAAGCAGGGGAAATTGACCCTATAATTACAGCAGACATTGGTATCAATGTTGCAAAATTGAATAAAGCGCAAGCTCAAATGTTGATCAAAGAAAGAGATGCATACAAATTGAACTGTGAAAGACTGACAAAAGAAAATGATTACTTGAAGGATGCTATTAAGAGTACTTTTGGCCAGTCCACAAAAAGAATAACTCAAGGTGAGAGCTCACAGGGCATTCAAGTGTTATCCCCTTATCAGGCAACCCAAATTCAGATGGATGCATTTGTTACAATACTGCAGAGCAGGTATGCAAACATGGTGCGGTGGTTAAACCAGTTTTTGGATAACTTCTCAGAGAATCATAAAGCAGTTCAAGAACATGAAAGACTTGAAAAGAGAATACGAGAAAAATTGACTGAGATACAAAACAGAAGTACTGCTGATAGTATAGATATCTCTGATGCAAAAGCATTTCTCAAACAGCATCAAAATTACTATGACAAACTTAAAGCTGATGCTAAGGAAGGAAATGATGCCTCAAACGCAGGAGTGCCCAGGATATTTAAAGACAATGGAGAGGTAAAGAGCAAGGAAGAATAGATTATTGATTGTCAAAGTATATTACACAAAGCCACAGGAGCTCTGAAAGACAAAGCCTCTGCCTCTAAAGAAGTTTGCAAACAATTGGAGAGCATGATTACACTTGACATAATTATCAGAAGTGCTGTTCACCTTACTGATTCTCATCGTGAGCAGGATTACTTGGATTACTTGGCAAAAGTCTACTTATGGCTAAATAGAGCCTAATCATAATTATGTTATAATTGTTAATGTTTGTTAAAGTTCCCAAAAGACTTATTGAAGAGTTATGACTCTTCATAGAAATATCTATATAAGTCCAAACAATCGATGCTGAGAGGGCATCAGCAGTAGAATATATTCAGATATATCATATATACAATGTTTCAAAATGACTGTTGCATATTATATTTGAAGAAGAAGTTTGAAGTTCTCTGATTCAGTGGTTCTGCTTTGGTATCAGTTGTTTGTTAAGATTATTCAATTGTGTGGCTGTCTCCATTTCTGCATTTCCTTGATATTCAGATTAAACATATCAAGTATATATTTGATCTATCAATACACATTTGTTGTATCTGTGTGATTAAATAGGTTGGTATCCATTTGAGGAATTAAACCCTTCTGATTTAATTACAGTAGCCTGGAAGTATTAAGCTTGGATTACTAAGTAGGGCCATACAATTAGATTGCCATTCTGTCTCCAGTAAATATTATCTGTTAATCTTGTCTATTCATTTCATTTGGTTCCTTCAAGTAAGGATTAAAGTACCTTCTGGTGAATTATAAGATATCTGATTTTATTTGGTTGGATTATCAAGGAGAGTTTGTCAGTCATTTACTTGCACGTTTATACAAGCTATAAACTAAAACTGTGCCTAACAACTAGAATTATTACCATTAGGAAACCATTAGTCCTGGTCCTTCAAACTGACTCTGTTACCCAACAAGGCACTAGTCTTACTTTACTTAAAACCTTTTACCTTGATATTGCTTATACAATTTCTACCAATTACTCATTAGATATTAAACCTAAAGTCAGTTAGCAAGCATTTCATCTATCCTACATCTTGTGCCACTGTAGATAGATTTAGTTAGTCCACGCATTCACATTCAATCTACTTTAATTTTCCAAGGTTTACCCACCTAGGTGTAGCAGGACCTAAAGCGAAGGAAATCAACTAACCTTGAAGGTTGATTTCGTCAAGTTAGTTCAGAAACGTTGCCAATCTAAACATAGAGCTTGGCATCCCCTTAGGATTTACAACCTGCATTTCTGAGACCTAACAAAGTGCATGGCATGTTTGTTGTGTTTGTTAACCATACTTTAATGCATGTATGGGCCTTGCGTTCATGCATACATTAAAGTGGGGGTTAAATGTTATGTCAAAAAATGTCTCCCTGACTTTTTCTTGCCTAGGTTTAGCTCCCAGGTCCATTGTTTTGCATCTTATATGTTCATTTTGACTCCCAGAAAGAAATGGCCTAAAACCCATGTTAAATGGGGATTGAGGGACATTGTGTGCCTTAGGCCTACCCTAAAATAGGACCTGGTGATAGGGACACCCACGCTCTTGTCCTGCCCTATTTTAGGCAGGTCCCAAATTTGAATGTCGATTATGTGACTGTTAATTAGATCCCATGCCGACATCTTAAGTTTGAATTACAAAATTCTTGGTGGGAATGTGTGTTGTTGCATATATAAGCATGTTTAGGTTTTCATTTGTAAACTAGAAGATGATTATGATTGTGAACTTGTGGAAGCTTGTGATTGCAAGATATTCATTGTTGTAGAGTAGAGCATTGTTATTGTGTTTGTGATTTTAGATTTAGCCTCATCTTCTCATGTTCTTGAAGGATCTTCATCTATGTGAGAGCTACACCTCTGAGGTGGCATTTGTTTGTGTTTGAATCATTTATCAATTTGTTTTTGCCTCTATCTCGTAGGAATACACACTCTTATCTGACAACGGTGTTCAAAAGACTTGAATGTCTCTCCAAGGCTTGACCAAGGCAAGCCTCTAAACACCACAACCCCCAACCACACTCCTTTGTGATTGTAGGTTATAGGTACTAGATTTCACAGAGTAGAGTTGTAGAAGATAAGGATTTAGGATTCGGTAGAAAGAAGCAATTTAGAGCACTTTCAGGACATGGGCACCTAGGGCAATGTCCTTCAGAGTTTTAGACACTGGAATCTTTGGGACAGTGATATTCCACATCTAAAGAAGCCCTGACATCCCAAAGATTAGATTACCTTGGACATAGGGACTAGTCATAGTGTCCTCCGCATATCCTGTGACGGAAACAGACAGAACAATGATCATCAATACCGGAAGGAGTTCTGCATTCCATTAAGAAAACTGCACCTTGGACTTGGGTGCCTAGGACATTGTCCCTAAATATTCCAAATCCTAAACTTCAAAAAATGGTTAGTAACTAAACTCTATCTTCTATCTCAGTCTACAAGCATTTGTCTGAATTTATCAGTTTGATCACTATTTTACATAATTAGGGTTTCTTACATACTTGAGGATTAAATTAAGACATTAATTATTAATTTCTAATTTTCCACATCATTCCAAGTGATAGCCCAACCTGTAGGTGAATCCTCTTGCACAAATTGAGGTTCAACTCAGTTGATATGTCCTTGAATGTTTGTTGTGAAAGTAGGATCTAAACCCATCAACATGAAAACCCCATTAAATCATCAATCCCTCTTTTCATATAAAACATTCTTAAGGAAGAATAGTTAGCTACATTGCATTTTCACTTTACTTATTACTCTTAGCCCTTCAGTAGACTGTCCCAACACCTTTTTAAAGCTTACGAACTCCCAGATTGACACTTAGGAACAAACTGAGCAAAATAATACGACAATTTTTGAAAGATTAATTAAGCTAATAAGAACAATTTTTACCTCAATTCCAATCCATAGTTTTTCCCAACATGTTTGGTGTCATTGCCAGGGAAAGGTGTTAAAGGCCTGAAATCATAGTGAGTTGAGTTAGGACCAGTACGACAAGGTGAAAGTCTGCACGAGTGTCAACCTTGTCTAGGCAATTAACCTTGGTTTGCATTGTTTAGATCCTATAGATGCATGAGTTGAGCTAGAGATGATAAAGGTAGATTCATAAAACAACCTTCTGTGAGTAGCTCATCAAAACAAAAGAATCCTACACATGTGATCAATCCACAACCCATGAAAAAATAAGTGAAAAAGAAGCAAATTGAGCCTGATTTAGAAAAGTGTGTTATTGAGTCCACCACTATACCTTTATAAACTTTGAGTGAGAAAATTGAAGTAGATGTTGGCTCATCCTCGACCATCCCTCATACATCTAAAAATTTAGATAAGCCTGAGTCCCCAGTAGCACCATTAAGAAGATCCCTTAGTCCTATTGCTCCTTATTTTGTTGAACAATTCAAAGCTTCATATGCATTAAGAAGTGGTAGAAAGGAAATACCAAGGCAATACCAACCACGTTCTTCATCATTCCTTATTCATTGGGCACTGTGGTCATTAGACAACATGGGTGATAATCATGAAGGTGACCGAATTAACAATGACCGAGCTTTAGTCAATAATAAACCAATCACTTTTGAGTTTCCTATTGTGAGTCTTGATGAAGAGGCACCTATGAAAAATATACCTCACTCGACCTTACCAATTTTTAGAGGCCTCTCTATTGAAGATCCTGACATGTTCTTATTTGAATTTGATGTATTGTGTCGTAGTTATGATTATCAGAGTGATGCATAGAAACTCAAATTATTTCCAGCTACACTGAAAGATGTTGCATTACGATGGTTCATGGGACTCGGTCAATAGATAATTCACATGTGGGATAACATGAAGGAATAATTTTTGACAAAGTATCAGGATTATTGTAAGACAAAAGAAGTTCAGGATGAGATTTTCAGGATGTCTCAACGAGAAGATGAAACACTCAAATATTTTCTTGAACGATTCTTGTTCAGTCTTCAAAGATCACGACAAACATGCTTATTACCTGAAACTATTAAAATGCTTTTCTTAAGAGGAATTCGTGATGATTGCATTGATACTTTGAATCTTATAGGTGCAAGAGATATTTCTAAAATGTCCTTTGATGAGATTTGTGAAATTTGTAGGAATTATTCAAGGTCTCATCGATTCGATCAAGGATACTCGGGAAGACAAGTTTCTCAAGGTAGCACATCAGGTATCACCAAAAGTGAGTTAGGTACGTTACTTGATGACCTAAAAACTAATATTTTAAATCATATGGGTAAACAAATAGACACTTTGTATACATGAAAAAAGCAAGAAGAAGTTGAAAAAACCCTAGTCATCTTTTGTCCCACATGTCGCAAGAGACATACTAGTGAAGAATGCCCTTATAATAGGACAAAGATCTCATCCTTAGAAGAGGTTAGTAAAAAACTACCTTGCGGCCATTACCAGTGGATATGACAGAAGTAGAGTATCCTGAAGAACTTGTCTATTATAGGGCTCAAAGGAGACCCTGGCATCCAAGGACTATGTCACCAAATATGATTAATGACTATAATTATATGGGACAACCAAGTGGTCATCCTACTCCTTTTCAATACCATCCTTCACTTGGGTGGTATGGAGGTTGGCAACAATCTCCATCCTATCCTCCATGGCCAAATCAATACCCACAACAGTAGCCCTCTCCACAACCATGGCAACAACCATGGAGGGCAGCACCACCACCCTATCCACAATATCCACCATACCCCATACCACCCACTGTTGCTCCATATCAACAATCAAAACAGTAAATTCTACCACCTATACCACCCTCATCCACTAGTCCACTATCCAACCTGTCATAGCCACCTAGGGCAACACCCATGCCTGCACAGCTAGCTCCAAACCCAAATAACAAGGTGGCAAAACCAGTTTACAATAATGAGGTGGCAAGTTACCCAAACTATCCTATCAACACATTGGACATTAATGGAGTTTAATTACAATTAGGTAAATCCCTTCAGGGGCCAACTATTACTGAAATAAATGATGAACATGAAGAATAATTAGACAAACCAGATGAACCATCTAGGTTTCCTCCATACCGTGATAGGTTCCAATCTCAACCAAAACCAAAGGAAGTGGTTGGGACAAAGTTTGATTTTGTAAATGAATTAAGAAATGTTAACATTAAGATTCCTCTTTTGTGGGCCATTAAGGACATCCCTATGTACAAAAAGATGGCTCGGGACTTGTGTACCTGAAAGTAGACAAAGAAACAAGACCCAAAGACAATACAAGTCATCGGGCAACTCGCCGATCTTATGTTGGGTAATATTTCAATTCCCAAGTATTCAAACCCAGGGAGTCCTACAATTCAGGTATGAATTGGTCACATTATCATTCTGAATTCATTAATTGACTTAGGAGATGCCATTAATGTCATGACCAATGAGACTAAGGAAAAGTTGTGCCTTCAAGGACTTAGGCCTACACCTACAGATGGTAGATCACTCCTTAGTCAAACCTAAAGGTATGATAGAGGATGTTATTTCTATTGACTCTTGGGAATACCCTACTGATTTCATGATCTTGTAGCCCAAAATAAAATTGGGGGGATACCCCTGATTCTAGGGAGACCATGGTTGGTTGTCGTAGATGCTTATATCAACTACAGGTTAGGTAATATGGTTATTTCTAATGGAGAATAGAAGAAACAATTGACCTTGTACCCACCTGCTCAATTACTATTGGAGACTGAGGATCCCTTGTGGATTGACAGTGATTTGGAGGAATCTATGTCTGCTAACAATCGATCAAGCACTTGATATTAAGGAACTATCAGAGGATACTATTCTTTCCAATTTTTCTTCAAAATTGATATGTGTCTGATGATGTTTTAGAACAATTTGTTTTTCATTCTTGTATAGATAACTGTCTATTTGGGAACTTTCTATTGTTAAATGATTCACAATCATTGCAACATTTTATTACATTACATCAATTACTTCTGCATAATTATGTATATAGTCCATTCATTCTTTCTGACACTTCTTCACCATCCACCTCACAAGCACATGCTATAGACTTGTCTACAAAATCTCGAGCTATGGAAATCTTACCAGGACGTACTTTGAATATTAATCCAAATTTAAGTGATGCACAAATTAAAGATTTAATTTCCATGATAAGAAATCATAAAAATGCATTTGCATGGTAATATCAAGATATGTGTGGGATACATCCAGATACGTGCACACACCACATTTACATAGAGGAAGGTAGTCATCCTATTAGACAACCCCAAAGAAGGTTAAACCCAATCTTACGAGACATTGTGAAGAAAGAATTACAAAAGTTATTAAATGTCAGATTTATATATCCAATTTTTGATAGTCAGTAGGTTTCCCCTTTAGCGGTAGTCCCTAAGAAAAATGGTAATGGAGGATATGTGTTGATTATAGAGACCTTAACAAGGCTACTAAAAAGGATCACTTTCCATTGTCTTTTATTGACAAAGTTTTAGATACACTTGCAGGTAAGAAATCCTTCTCCTTCCTGGATGAATTTAGCGGGTATAACCAGATCCACATTGCACCTAAGGATCAAGACAAGACTACTTTCATGTTTTCATGTGGGACATTTTCTTATAATGTTTTACCCTTTGGTCTATGTAATGCCCTTGCTACTTTCCAAAGGGTGGTGTTAAGTACTTTTGCTAATTTGATTCATGATTGTGTCGAAGTGTATATGGATGATTTTACTGTGTATGGTGATACCTATGAGGAAGCCAAAAATAATCTTGAGAAAGTTTTACAACGGTGTGAAGATACTATTTTGTCTTTAAGTCATGAAAAGTATCACATGTTGATGACGGAAGGTATAGTAAAGGAATTCAAGTTGATCCAAAGAAGGTGTAGATAATTCAAGATTTGCCTGTTCCTGTTTGTCAAAAGGATGTTTGTAGCTTTTTAGGACATGCAAGATATTATAGGCATTTTATTCAAAACTTTAGTAAGATTGTTGCACCTTTTTTTGTTTTGTTGAGCAAAGATAACACTTTTTCTTGGACACAAGAATGTCAACAAGCTTTTGAGACCATCAAGGAGAAGCTTGTGACCACACTGATATTACAAGGACCTAATTGGGAGCTTCCTTTTCATATCCATATTGATGCTTCTAATTTTTCAATGGGAGTTGTCCTTGGTCAAAAGGAGGACACGTTATTTTATTCCATTTATTATATCAGTAAGAATTTTACAGGTGCTGAAATGAACTACACAGTTACTGAAAAGAAATTTCTTGCTATTGTTTATGCCATTAATAAATTTCAGCATTACATAACTGGTTATAAAGTCTTTGTCCATACAGATCACTCTGCAATATGGATTTTAATGAATAAACTAGTAGTTACCAGAAAAGTAATTAGATGGTTACTTTTATTGCAAGAAATTGATATAACCATACTTGATAAACCTGGTTGGGAAAATGTGGTTGCAGACTTTTTATCCAGGTTACAATGTGAGAATGAGCCAGTGTCTGTTGATGATGCTTTCCCTGATGAAAGGAAGCTAGGTGTATAGAAATTGCTTCCTACACTAATCTAATGAGGAGAGATGAGTACAAATTATTTTTAACCTTTACAATTACAGAATGTTTAACACAACAATGGAGATATTGCAGCAAAGTACAACACAAGAATGTAAGATAGAAGAAAAGAGAGACAAGATATAATGTGGGGAAAACCCTTATCAGGTGAAAAACCCCACACTCCAAAACTTGCACAATGTATTATCAAAATTGTAATGGTTTACAATACAAGCTCTCAGGAGTCTTCGACACTCATATTTGGAGACAAACCGGTGCAGCATAACAATACCTGTCAATCACATAATACATCTCCTCTCAAAAGCACCTATTTATATAGAAGTTACAAGGCAAAACTAAGCTTTCCTTGAGATGGGAATTCAACTTGGCCTCATGGCCCAAAACCCATGCCTAAGGACACTTTTCCAACATTGCAACATGGTCATCACACTTGTCATATCACACCATCCCAATATGGTCGCCTATTCCCAAGTTGGGCAATGACATATGCTCTTACGACTCTTACGACTGTCATAGAATCCGTCATAACTGTCATATCTTACAGCTGTAAGAGAATCTGTCATACACAGGCTAAAAATAGCATATTCTCTTACAACATGTCCTAACCCTCCTTGGGGCACCCAAAGATGCCTTCTTCCAAGATGCCTTGTGACACATGTCTTCACCTATCATAGAACATTCCATTTTCAACTCTTACGCGTCATAGATTTTGTCATAGGAATCTAGACCATAACCGTTTCGGTCAAAATTCTCTTACACTATTCAAAGTGCCGACACATGGAAAAATGCCTCTACCACTAAGTGGGATGCCTATCTCCTCATGTGAGGACAAATTTATATGTTGTCACCTTCCACGTAGGATGACACATCACTGTGCCAACTCCCACAAGATGACAAAATAGGATTTGTATCCTAATTACACAATAGGCAATAAATAAATATATTACAATAAATAAATGCAAGGAATTATCAAGGTTGAGACACCTTAATTTCCAACTTTCTCCCACTTGTCAAACACCTTGTAAGAGCCAATGGAAATAACAAGAGTTAACTGCTATAAGCTGAGAGGCCCATAGAGTCTGAACACCATCTGAACTTCTATGTGCCCACTAGTTTCATCAATGCATCCACAACATTCTTCAAAGTGTCTACCTTCTCCAAATTTACCTTCCCATCCTCTACCATGTCTTGCACGAAGTGAAACTATACATCAATATGCTTTGTTCTGGCATGGAAAGTTGGATTCTTTGCTAGGCAAATCGCACTCTGACTGTCACAACAAATCGTAATCTGTCCTGCATCAATACCAATATCTGAACACAATCTCTTAAGCCAAATGGCTTCATTACAAGCATGAGTTTCTACCATATACTTAGCTTCTGTCATGGACAAAGAAACCATAGGTTGTCACTTACTCATCCAAGTAATTGCACCACCGAACATAGTGAACACATAGGCACTGGTGGATCTCCTGCTATCAATGTCACCCGCCCAATCAAAATCTATGAATCCATGAATACAAACTAAATGCAGAGGTCCTGTAGGATTACCATGATAGCATATGGAATACTCAAAAGTACCCCTCAAATATCTGAACACTCTCTTAACTGCATCCCAATGTACCCGTCAAGGATTAACCATAAATTGACTAAGGATTCCCACTGCTTGGGCAATGTATGGTCTTGTGCAGACCATAGCATACATCAAACTGCCAACAACACTAGTATAAGGTACTCTGCTCATGTCCTCCACCTCACTAGGAGATTTTGGACAATCATTAACAGACAACTTTGTCCCCAAAGAAACAGGAACACACAATAGTCTACAATCTGCCATGCTAAACCTATGCAACACGGTCTTCACATACTTACTCTGGCTTAACCAAACTTTTATGTTAGCTCTGTCTCTTATGATTTCCATTCCCAAAATGTACCCAGTTGCCCCTAGATTTTTCATCTCAAACTATGCTGACAACTAAGACTTCAAATTAGAAATCATATTCTTACCATTCCCAATTAATAGCATATCATCAGCATACAATGCAATAATGAGAATGTGATCATTGTCAAATTTATAATACACACAATGATCTGATTTTGATCTCAGAAATCCAACCAACAACACAAAGGCATCAAATTTCAAGTACCACATCCTAGGAGACTGCTTCAAACCATACAAAGACTTTTTCAACTTGCAAACTAAATTTTCTTTACCTTTCTCTATGTAATGCTCTGGCTGTGACATGTAAATCTCTTCCTCCAAATCACTATGAAGGAATGTTGTCTTCACATCCATCTGCTCCACCTCTAAGTCATAAGCTGCTGCAAGAGATAACAAGAGCTGAATAGATGTCATCTTTGCAACGGGGGAGAAGATTTCACCATAATCAATTCCCTCCACTTGTGAATACCTCTTTGCAACCAGTCTGGCCTTGTACTTTTCAACACTACCATCTGCACTAAATTTCTTCTTGAACACCCATTTGCATTCAATAGGTTTTCATCCTTCAGGCAAAGGCAACAAGTCCCATGTTTTATTCTTCTCCAAAGAAGTCATTTCATCTTCCATGGCCTCCTTCCAGGAACCTGCATCTTTCATGCCCATAGCCTCTGTCACAGTTCTAAGCTCATCAGTGTTAGTTAGCAAGGCAAAAGCACAACTAGAATCAAGCAATGAATAACCAAACCTATCAGGTTGCTTCCTTGTTCATGTAGACCTCCTCAATGGCTAAGGTTGAGGTTCTTCTTATTATTTTGAGCTTTCAGAGCTTCTAGAGCTCTCCTCATCATCAAGTCTCACAGGGTCTGTCAATTTAGTCTTCTCAAGGGTAGAAGGAAATTGAACCACATCCTCTTTCTTTTTTGTTTCTTCTAGCTGTAGAACAACGAAAGAAGATGTTAGCTCTCTGAAAATAACACTTCTGTTATACAACATTGTTTCAGCCATAGGATCCCAAAGCTTGTATCCTTTCACACCAACACCATAGCCAATGAAAATACACTTAACAACCTTGTTCTCCAATTTAGACCATTTCTCCCTAGGCACATGTGCATATGCCTCACAACCAAAAACTGAAGATGTCTAACTAAAGGCTTCTCACCAGACCACACCTCCATAGGTGTCTTACCAACAAGAGATGATGTAGGAGACTTGTTTACCAGGTAGGAAGCAGTGGCTACAGCTTCAACCCAAAACTTTTGTTGGAGGCTTGCTCCACTAAGCATACTCCTAGCCTTCTCCATCAGTGTCTTATTCATCCTCTCTGCAACTCCATTTTGCTACGGGGTGTATTGAGTTGTCTTATATCTTTCAATCCCTTTCTATTTACAGAACTTATCGAACTCTGCCAAACAAAACTCACCACCATTGTCAGTTCTCAAACACTTAATCTTTTAACTAGTCTAATTCTCAACAAAAGCTTTAAACTCTTTGAACTGACTAAAGACTTTAGTCTTGCTTCTGAGAAAATAAATCAATGTCCTTCTATTGGAATCGTCTATAAAAGATACAAAATATATAGATTTGGAAATTGAAGGAACACTAACAAGACCAAACACATCAGAATGAATAAGGTCCAACACACCATAAGACTTGTGAGAACTAGAGTAAAAATGAACACGATTTTGCTTTCCATAGATACAATGTTCCCAAAAGTCAAACTCGAGATTACAATCATTTAACCCCTCAACGAGGTTTTTATTTTTCAGGGTTCTAAGACCCTTCTCACCAATGTGGCCAAATCTCTTATGCCATAACATTGTCTTTTCAGCATGAAGTTTAACTTCCAAAGTATGAGCACTACCATCAGAATTTGTTACAATAGATTTCTTCACTGCTTGTTCAGATGGTGGGGATGAAGTGATTGCAGCTCTTTTCTTCAAGTCAGAAGAACTATTGCACTATGAAGTGCATGCCTCCAGGAGAAACAAATTACCTCTTTGAGTACCCTTCGCAAGCAACATAGATCCTCTAGTCATCTTGCATCCATCCTTCAAAAAGACAACCTGCACACCTGCATCATTCAACATACTTATAGAAAGTAGGTTTCATGCCAAGCCTAGGATGTGCATAACCCCAGTGGTCCCCTTCACTCATCCATTAGGGAATCAGATTGAGACTCTTCCATGACCAACAATCTTTAGATGAAAATCGTCACCCAGGTACACTCGTCCACCATCAAACTCTTCATACTTCATGAACCAACTTTAATGCGAGGTCATGTGGAATGATGCACCAGAATCTATAAAACACACATCATCAGATGCATGGGTGGCTAGGGATGCGATGAAGGCATCACCATCGTCTTGTGACTTGTCAAAATCTGAATCTGGGCATTCTTCTTCTTCTTTTTCTTTTCCTCTTTGCATTCCTTTCAGAAATGCCTAGTTTTGCCACAGTTCCAACATAGAGCCTTGGAATTTCTAGGAGATTTGGATCTCCCATGGGATTTGGATCTACCCTTCTCAGCTTTCTTGTCCTTCTTTTTCCCTTTCTCCTTGGGTCTTCCATAAACTGCAAGAAGACTTTCTTCGCATCTCTTCAAATAATAGCAAAGATACCACTTCATCCATTTTGAAAGTGAACGTGGTGCTCCAAATAGCCATAACAAAATGATCCCACAAGTCTGGAAAAGAACAAAGCAAGGTCATACAATGATCCTCCTCCTCCATCTTCACACTAATGGATGTCAACTGTGCAACTAACATGTTGAAAGCATTTAGGTGATCTGCAACAGATCCTCCATCCTCAGAGAATACAACTTCTTTATCAGAAAAATCTTGTTCACCAGGGATTTGGCATGATAAACATCTCCCAGCTTCTTCCAAAGGTCTTTTGTGGTCTTCTCCTCATGGACATTTAACAAGATAGAATTAGTTAGACCAAGTCTTATGAGATCCTTAGCCTTCTGATCTTTGAGATCCCAATCAGCTTGTGCCATTGCAGTTGGTTTTACACCGGATATGATTTCCCATAGGTCTCAATCAACAAGCATGTCTTCCATCTTAAGTTTCCATAACTCAAAATTTGTGCCATTGAATTTCTCCACCTCTAATCTTCTGGATATGCCTGCCATCTCTTTCCTGTGACAAGATTACAGAATACTCTGCACAAAGCTCCCACTCAACCTAAGATTAGCTCAAAAAACCCCTACCCAACAACTAGGACCAAAGGTGATCAAGCTCTGATACCAACTAAAAGGAAGCTAGGTGTGTGGAAATTGCTTCCTACACTAAACTAATGAGGAGAGATGAGTGCAAATTCTTTTTAACCTTTACAATTACATAATGTTTAACACAACAATGGAGATATTGTAGCAAAACACAAGACAAGAATGTAAGACAGAAGAAGAGAAAGACAAGATATAATGTGGGGAAAACCCTTATCGGGTGAAAAACCCCACACTCCAAAACCTGCACAATGTATTATCAAAACTGTAATGGTTTATAATACACTTGCAATGCAAGCTCTCAAGAGTCTTTGACACTTGTATCTGGAGACAAATCGGTAGCATAACAGTACCTATCAATCACATAACACATCTCCTCTCAAAAGCACCTATTTATATAGAAGTTACAAGGAAAAACTAAGCTTTCCTTGAGATGGGTGTCCAACATGGCCTCATGGGCCAAAACCCATGCCTAAGGACACTTTTCCAACACTGTAGCATGGTCATGACACTTGTCATATCACCCCATCCCAATATGGTCGCCTATTCCCAAGTTGAGCAATGACAGATGCTCTTATGACTCTTACGACTGTAATAGAATCTGTCATAAGTGTCATATCTTACAGCTGTAAGAGAATTTGTCATACACAAGCTAAAAAGAGCATATTCTCTTACATGTCATAACCCTCCTTGGGGATCCCAAAGATGCCTTCTTCCAAGATGCCTTGTGACACATGACTTCACCTATCATAGAGCATTTCATTTTCAACTCTTACGCGTCATAGATTATGTCATAGGAATCTAGACCATAACCGTTTCAGTCAAAATTCCCTTACACACTATTCAAAGTGCCGACACATGGAAAAATGCCTCTACTACTAAGTGGGACACCTATCTCCTCATGTGAGGACAAATTTACATGTTGTCACCTTCCACATAGGATGACACATCACTGTAGAAACTCCCACAAGATGACAAAACATGATTTGCATCCTAATTACACAATAGGCAATAAATAAATATATTACAATAAATAAATGCAAGGAATTACCAAGGTTGAGACACCTTAATTCCCAACACCTGATGAGCATCTTTTTTCCATTTTGATTAAGAGCCCATGGTTTGTGGACATTGCAAACTACTTGTTCACTTGTAAGTTTCCCCCACACTTCTCTCCTTGATATTGTCAGAAACTTGTGGGCCTAAGTGGTCAATATACATGGATTAATGGGCTCTTGTTTCGCACTAGCATTGATAACATCATGCGTCAATGTGTATCCAAAGATGATGTCTTCAATATACTTTGAGCATGTCATATAGAGCCATGCGGAGATCATTTTGCTGCTTAGAGGACCGCCAATAAGATCCTAACTACTGGATACTATTGGCCTATGCTTCATAAAGATTGTAAAAAGTATTTGCAACACTGCGATAAATGCCAGCATATGGGGCAACCCACACATTTTGATGAGATGCCTCTATAGCCCTAGTTGTCCCTTGAACCCTTTAAAAAATGGGGTTTAGATTTTGTGAGGCCAATTAACTCCCCATCAAAGAATAAAGAATATATCTTAGTTTGTACTGATTATGTTACTAAATGGGTAGAGGTTGTGGCATTGAAACATGCATGAGATACCAAAGTTGTTAACTTTTTGTATTCTAAAATTTTTACCAGGTTTGGCATGCCCCATGAGATTGTTACTGATTAAGGACCTCAGTTTACTTCTGAGTTGATTACTACTCTAGTTCACGAATATGAAATCCGACATTGCAAGTCCTCACCATATCACCCACAAGCAAATGGACAAGTCAAAGTGACCAATTGAGAATTGAAGAATATTCTTACAAAGACTGTGGCCCTTCATAAGAAAGATTGGGCAACAAGACTTCTAGAAGTAGTATGGCCATATCGTACCATGTGGAAGACCACCACTGGCCTTACACTGTATGAGCTAGTTTATGGTAAGGTCATTCTTCCCATCGAGTTTGAGATAAAGACTCTTCGAACTGTTTTGCAATTAGGTATGAGTTTAACTAATTCTCAGAAAGATCGGATTGCTCAACTCCATTCTTTGGATGAACTTTGACAACAAGCTCTTTTTCATATAGAAGTAGTTTAGAAACAACATGCATTATGGCATGATCGCTTCATCAGACAGTGGTCATTTCAGCCAGGTGACTAGGCACTACTATATGATTCCAGGTTACATGACTTCAAAGGAAGGTTACACACCAGATGGTTAGGACCATATGAGATTGAGGTTGTCTATGAGAACAATCCAGTCAAGCTTCACATCATAGTTTCTGATTGTATGGCTCTTGTTGTTAATGGACATCACTTGAAACTATATAAGCGGTCTATTTCTAAGGAAAATTTGTATCAAGTTTGATGAAGGAACTCCATGTTCTTGACCAAGTTCTTGTCACCTCTCCAAGTAACCTTTAGGTACTTTTCAAAAAAAAATTGCAATAAAAGATCCAACAATGAAAACCTTCAGGCATTGTTGGCCAATTAGTACTTGAAAACTAGATTCTGGTGGGTATTAATTGCTGAATAAACTTGGAGGTAAAAACTAGTTTTCTAACAACTCCAGGCGATATCAAATTGAAAACTAACTTGTCAGCGGTCTAGTGTCATTATCAAAAAAATTTGCAATTTGTTCTTACTATCACCGGTGTGCCAGGAACTTCTGCCTCTAGGGATTTTTCCTACCGCTACCCATTATGTGGTGCAGCAAGTGTCGATTTGTCTTACCAACATTCTGTGATGCCTTTGTGTCATCTTTTTTCTACTTTTCTTTGTTTTTCCCTGGATTGGTTGGTTGTTTGGTCTCCTAGTCTTCAGTTCTCATGGCTCCTCTTTGCCTGCCTTTTTTTGCCAGGAACCTTCTTGTCATGTTTGTGCCAGTTATTTGGCTCCTATGGAGTTTTTATTTTTCCACAATGGCCACCATACCTACTCGATGATGTCCTTTCCAGTCACATGACTGCTATACATATTCTAGTGCTACTAGGTAGATTGCACAGATGCCCGCGTTGTTTTTCTTGTCACATCCATGTGCTTCATCCACCCTTCTGAGTCCATGTTGGCATTGGCTTTATTATTTTTGCTCATAGGGCTAATATTTCTAATGCCTTTATGGATTTTCTACTCTACCATGGATTCGTCATACTCTTCAATTGTTGTCCTCTCTCCATGTCATCCTCTCTACGTCCCATCCTCCTTGTCACCCATATCTCGCCACATTCTATCATGATTTCCACGTCATGTTTTTCCTGCCATTTCCATCTCTTCATGTCCCATCATCATTATGACAACTTTTCCATCCATGCTGATTGGATCACTGGTGATTATGCATTTATGATGGTTCGCTCGCTATCCCTCCAGTGTTGGCATTCTTGCGCCAACCGATCTCCAACTGTCCTTCGGTAATTGGTAATGTGGTAGGTTTTATATTTTTTTTTAATTTATTATTTGTACTTTTTTTACAATGAATGGTGACTTGCCTCGTGGGTGGTTTGGCTACTTAGCTAGGGCAAGGATATATTTAGTATATTCCCTATGGTTATCCACAATATTATTACCTAAGAAGGGAGTGTTTGGCTGTCATTTCTGGTACACTAACTATCCTTTGTAGTTCATTTTCCATTTTCACTTATCATTTCCTCCATTGTACGTCATTTTACCATTAAAACTTCATTATTTTACCCTCATTTTTACTATTTCACCTTTTACCATTTCCACTTTCGCATTCTTATCATCTCTATGTTAGCAATTTTTTTTGGTTTTCATGCAGTTCTGACTTCCTAGCACAATCATGGCACAAGAACGCCGACACCGTTATGAGCCTACTTCCATGGCACGTCTAAGAGATGCAGAGGAAGCTTAAAAAATCTTTAAGCAAGCACATTGGGATGTATATTTTAAACAATTGCGTGGATATGACAGTGATGTAGCTAAGGAATTTGCACTTGGTTTCCAATAGAATCAAGTCTCTCTCAGGGGATTGAAGTTTTCTATCACAGTCAACACAATTACAAATGTGACAAGGTTACCATTATCCGGAGAAAATTACTTTCCTGACAGTTCTACAAAAGTCATAGATTTATGGCCCATGAGAAAACAATTCCTGCAGAGGGGCGAGTCCATGGAAATGGTTCATGGACAGGGGACTAAGTTGTGCTCACTTCCTCAACCATGGAGCGATGTCGCTACATTTATCATACAATACATCACCTGTGAGGGAAGGTACGTCTATGTTTACGCACAATATTTTCACCTTCTATTACATTTACGAAGAGGACTTCTTGTGAATGTTCCATATTTCCTTCTCTATTCTTTGAAATGAATGAGTAAGTTCGTTCAAGATGGGAAAAAGTATTCCTTGACGGGTTAATCTGATTACTAGATATCCAGGAATTGAAATTGTTGTCTCCTCCCAGTGATTGGGAGAATTTTATCAATATGGGGGAGGGTTCAGACCAGGAAAATTTGAAAGAAGGGAATCTTGAGGAAGAAGGGAATCCCGATGAAGAAGGGAATCCTCTGGAAGAAGAGAGTCCTAAGGAAGAAGGGAGCCCTAAAACTCCAAACCCCACTAACACTAAGGAAGAGACCCCTGTAAAACCTCCTACCTCTAGCTCAAGCCAAAAACGTAAGCTTAGTAAGGAAACCCTTGTTGCCTCTAGGTCAAGCTCTAAACGTAGGTTTAGCAGGAGACTCTCAACTAGACAAAGTTCAAACCCTCTAATTGTTGAAAAAGATTCTCCAAAACTCAAGAATGAAAAAGGGTCTATGGATAAATTGAAAGGGCTAGCTCAAGTAGCAAGTGATATTATGGAGTCAAATGACCAAGAAGACCCTAACTCTGACATAAAAGTCCTAGTTGAAGTCTTTAAGAGAAAAGGGAAAGCTAGCCAGGAGCATAGATGGTCCGAGAGAAGAAAGAAGCAAGAGCAACAGGGAAAAACTAGTTCCAATGGGAGAGCCTCTGAATCTGAAAACCCTAAGATTGCTCCACCATCTGGTAATGATCTTAACCCTAATGCTACCCCTATGACTGATACCATTGATGTTGATGAATTAGGTAAAGTTACTTCACCTCATGGGACAGGAGGTACTGTACTAGAATAGGGAAGCCTTGACTACCCAACACTGGGTGAAACAAAGGACACTAACATTGAAATGGGAATGGGTGTGTCAGACACACAGATAGAGTTTGAACACTTGGAAACTCTGGGAGGCTTTACAAATCTTGATGAAAATATTAATGATCAACCATTTGATGATATTCAAGAGGGTGAACAAGGGGTAGGCATACCTATAAATCCTATTATCACTAACACAAAAACTAAAAAATTGGATGACTTGATTGATGGTTTAGAAGAGAAACAAAAGGATGGCAGGAAACTTCTTAGCCAACATGATCAAGAGGCTGAAGAAGAGTTTGAAGAGAAAGAAGTCCTCTTGAAAAAAATTAAAGACTTGCAAGGCTCAATTGAAAAGTTGGAGGAAAATCAAGAATTGCAGAGTCAGCTTCAGCAAGCCAACTCTGCCTCTCAACTCTAGGAAACAGAAATTCAAATATTGAAAATAGAGTTGGATCAAGCAGTTGTTTCCAAGGAACGGCATATGCCCATCAAGGATCATGAGGAGTAGATGGAGGCATTGAGACAACTTTGGTTTTGGGAGATTGCCAACACCATTAAGAGACTAACAAGGTTATCTTGGTTTGTAGTTTTTCCTTCCTTGCATGAGGACATGCAAGATCTTTAGCTGGGGGGGAAATGATTGGAGAAAATGAGGCCTTCCTATTTCATCTTTTGTTTGCCTTTTTACCCCTATTTATATTATCTTGTTTATACTTCCTATCACCATTGGTTGAAGGAAAATAGATATATTTACTAAGTTGTAAAAAGAATTAAAACTATCCATAATGCTAATTATTCAAAAAAGTATTAATCATTTCATGATTAAATGATAGGGATAATTAAGGGTGCGGGTTCCGCTATTGTGAGTACGTGGAAGGCAAAAGACTAATGAAGAAAGGTGTTGTTAGATGGAATGATTGTAGCCATTGGAAACATGAATTATGGAAGACCGATGGGAATAGAGTTGTTAGAAAGGCATTGGGCAACCGATCATTTTGTTTAAGAATAGTTTTAAGTTGTTTTGTCATTGTAATCGCCTACGGCCTGTAATTGATTTCCAACAGACATTTTGTTTTAGTGGTTGTAAGCCAAAACAAACTTAGACTTTATTAGCATAAGTAATTAGTATATGTAACGTCAGAAATTGTCCTCATGTATGGAATGGTACAATTTTCCTTGGTTTAGCTCCTCACTCTTGGTGACCTCTCAACCTTTTCTTCTTTGACCTTCCCTAAACCCTGATTGACTTAGTCTAGGAGCAGTCTATTCACTTTTTGAGGTAACTGATTGATAGAACCTGGAAAGAGATTAGAGATTAGGGTCCCTTAGGCCCCCAAAAATGCAGATCTGAGTTGAAATTGAGGGCTTGGACTTGGGCGCCCGCACCCTAGTCCTCCCCCATTTCAAGGGATTTTGAATTTTGGCGGGGTGTCGGTTCTCGCCGAGTGCCTCAGGATTCCATTTTCAAATTCTTAGTTTTCACACGATATTGAGACATTATTTCAAATTTTGAATTCCCTAAAGCTAGATATAAAAAGACATTTGCAATTCATTTTATCACACACAATTCTTATGCAAGCTTGATGCCAAAACTCTGCTGCAATTGCCATTGGAGACCAGCACCTTGTTGAAGCTATTCAAAGTATTCTTTATTTGCTATCTTGGAGACCATGGATGAAGATTAGGAATCAAGATATTGAGTCTATATTGCTCTTCCTAGGGTTTGTACACCCTTTGCATGATCAAGATAAGGGTTGAAGCCTCCAACAACAACCTTGGAGATCCTTCGCAGACATTGCTAATTCGCCTTCTTATTCATGCAAGTCTTCATTTATCTCATCTCCTTGAGGTGAAGTTGTATATGTTTATTGATGCGAAGCAAGTTGTTGATCTTCCTTTGATTGAGACATCTAGGGTTTGATTTTTCTACATACACACATTATTATGTTTGCAAACACTTCTGTAAATCCTTTCCTTTAGCTATTGTTGAGGTAGAAATACCAAAAACGGGGCTTGACTAAGGCAAGCTCCTATATAGTTGCAACAATTTCCTTCTTTTGTATGTGCAGATCATGTTTTACAGGTTCTGACGAAAAGAAGCTACAGGAAGAAGGATATTGTAGGTACAGTCACGACAGACTTTTAGATTTTTGGATTCTGAGACTTGCAGGACATTGGAGCAGGTGCCCTAGTCCAAGCAGGTGATATTTCTGGGATCCGGGAGCCTTTTGGCAATCTCAGACACCCTGTGCAGAAGATTTCCCTATTCAGGAACTTTCAAGACATTGGAGTAGGCGCCCTAGTCCATGCATCCCTCAAATTCTGGGTACACTATCTCTGGAACCCTATCTTTGCACTTGATTTAAGGCATAATTAGAGTTTTACTTGGTTGAAAGGAAAATACTTGATAAAATCTTGATTAGGTCTTTAGGTTACATAACCACACGAGCATCAAAGGGAGGCAAAGTGATTAGAAGCTTGTTCCAAGCTTGATCCTTGTCTCCCCAATGCTTAGCGGTGGAAATGGTAGTATTTAACCTAGTTTAAACAAACTATCATTTTTCACCCTAAACATTTTGGTGAACCCGAGCTTTAAAGAATTTGCATCCTTTTTAAACTTCAGATTTGAAAGAATTTGGTGTTCTAAAACATAATTGGATTGAAAAAACTCTTTAGTGAATTTGCATATGTTAAATTATGGATTACATTCTTTATCTTTTCACTAAAAGAGTTGGAAATTATCACTTATTGTTAGATTTCATTTGAGAAGGCCATCATTGTGTATTTAAATTTTGGTTTAAATAGAGCATGTTAGAATGTCAGATTATTTTTTACAAGATTGTCGTGTTTATGATGAGCCGTTTAGTCATGATGACTTCAATATGTTAGATGAAGCCCTTGAGGACTTTATCTCGATTGAACATTCCACTACGGCCTCTAAGCCGTCACTAATCCAAATATTTGTAAATGCAATTTATGTTCCTAAATCTAAAGAAGAGATTGAAAAAACAAAAATTGTGGCTACTTTATGTGCAAATGTGGTTCAACCACCCTCTAAACCTATGCTTGTTGTCAAAGGTCTTTCGTCCTCTTCTCAATCTCCTGATCACATTTATGATTATGCAAAACAAATAGCAAAACAAGAGTCACAAAATGATAATAATGTGGTTGTTCATGTATATAATACTCGGAATAACAAACAAAGTACTCAACAAACGAATGTTCTGATATCTTTACCAGCTTCTCAACCTATGCTTCCTCAAGCACCTCGTTTAACATATAAAGGTGGTAAAGATTATTGGAATAAGGTGCCATTAACCTTGTAAATTATAATATTGTATTTTATTCCATTTATTATTTGTTATTTGTAATTACCCATAAGGGAATGAGGTAGTCTCATTGACAGTTGTAATTTTGGAGTTACCGGCGGTAGTTACGGAGTGACATTTACAATTGGCAAACGTAAAAACTCATAGTAAACGAGGATAGGCATGATCCCTTGAGGAATATACTATTTTTTGCATGTATGACAACTGTCGTAATGTTTGGTGAGTGAATCTATGATAGCTGCAAGCTGTCATAAGATTATGCAATTCTATGACGCATATGACGGATATGTTAGTTGTATATTTCCTATATTTAGCACAAGGTTCCTATCTTGGAAAGATACTCTTATGTGGAATCTATGATGATTATGATGCGTCATAAGATGCTATAAGAGGCTAGATTTAGTCTTGGGCCTCCAACCTTTACATGGCTATTTTTGGACAAGTGTAAGATGCTTGTAAGATGGTAATTAATGTTTACAGGTTGGAGAATCTTCAGAGAGAGAAGATGAACACCTAAGATGAGTTAGAAAATGTTTCTATAAGTATTTTCCATGTATTAGTTGCTGCAATATAGATTTTAGGTACTCGGGTGCTGTCGGAATGCTGTCAGATTGAAGACTGGTAGAGAGAGTTGAAGTGTTGTTGTATTGTAAATCATTTTCAGATTAATACAAACATTGGGCCTCTTTCTTGTGTGGAGTTTTTTACCTGAAAGGGTTTTCTCCACATTAAACATTGTGTTATGTGTTCATATTTCTAATTTTGCATTTTTGTGAAGCATAGTTTTGTTTCTGTGTTACAATCTTCATTAATAACACAGTTAAAGATTGCTGAAATTTATATTGAATCAGATTTCCATTGAAGTAGTGTTGCTTTCATTTCTAACATTTGGTATCAGAGCCTGGCCAGCTTTGACTCTTGGGTGGTAGTGTGGAAGTTGCAGCTGCAGCGGGAGATTTAGTTACATTTGTTTTGTAGATCTTGTGTTGTTATTATGGCTGCGTCCACCATCACATCAACCTCTCGAATGGACATTGAGAAGTTTAATAGAACGGGGTATGAGTTGTGGAAGTTGAAAATGGAAGATTTGTTGGAAGAAAGAAACCAATGGTTGGTTTTCCAAAAAGAGAAGAAACCTGATGATGTCTCTCAAGATGAGTGGGATAGACTAGATAAGAAGGCACAGGGAACCATCTGGTTATGTCTTTCAGACTCTGTCCTGTTGAATGTCACAAAGGAAGAGACTACATACAAGTTGTGGAAATGGCTGGGTGAGATCTATCAAGCCAAGAGTATGGTAAATAAACTTTATTTAAAAAGAAATTTATTTTCCATGAAAATGCGATAAGGTGAATCCGTTGCAGAGCATTTAAATTCTTTTAATTTGTTAGTGAATCAGCTTGATTCAGTAGATGTTGAGGTTAGTGAGGAAGATAAATGTATCTTACTTCTTTGTTCTTTACCTGAGTCTTGGGAGAATGTTATCCTTTCTATCACTACTAACCTCATGGATCTAAAGTTGGATGCTCTTATTTTAGTGCTACTGTCACAGGAATTGAGGAAGAAGAGTTTAGATAGTTTAGGGGATGCTCTCAGTATTAGGAAAGAGGACTTAAAGGAGATCAGAAAGGGGCTAAGGACAAGTCCAAGGGCTGGTCTAAGACTCCTAGTAAAAAGAATAGAGTTAAGTGTTGGAACTGCGTAAAAGGGGACATGTGAAGGAGTGTAGAAATCCCAAGAAATAGTGGGAGAGTGCTTCGGATAAGTCCTCAAATGCAGGTGAAGAAGTTTTACTTTTCGCATGTAATCTTGTTTCTAATGATCATTGGTTTATTGACTCAGGATGCTCATTTCATATGACCCCGCATAAGGAATGGTTCTCCACCTATGAAGAATATGATGGAGGTAATATCTACCTTGGTGACAACTCTACATATCTGATTGTCGAGAAAGGAAAGGTTTTGTTGTGTTTCAATGATGGGAGGATTAAAACCCTCCCTGGTGTTTTGCATGTTCCTGGATTAGCTAGAAATCTGATTTCAGTTTCGAAGTTGAATGATTTGGGATGCATGTGACATTTGACAAGCATGGCTGCAAATTGGTGAGAGGGAACTTGGTGGTAGCGAAAGGGAAGAGATTCGAGAACTTGTTTAAGCTTGAAGCCACTACAGTTTGTAATGCCTCCTATGTATCTGAGGCCACTACTGAAAATACATGTATGTTGTGGTACCGTAGATTGGGCCACACAAGTAATAATGTATTGAAAACTATTAAGAATAAAAATTTGTTGGACGGTTTCTCTTATTCTGATGAGCACTTTGATTTCTGTGAGCATTGTGTGTTTGGTAAACAAAACAGAAAATCATTTCCTTCAGGAAGTAATAGAGTAAAAGAGAAATTAGAAATTATTCATACGGATGTGTTTGGACCTGTGGATAATGAATCTATCAAAAAATCTCATTATTTTGTCACCTTCATTGATGATGTATCCAGATTTACATGGATTTATTTTGTGAAGCATAAATCTAAAGTTTTCACTAAGTTTAAGGAATTCAAAGTCTTAGTAGAGAACCAATCAGGTTTAAAGATAAAAATATTAAAATCTAACAATGGAGGGGAATATTGCTCTAAGGAATTTGATGATTTTTGCAAGCATGCAAGTATAATAAGAGAAAAGACAACTCCATATACACCACAACAAAATGGTGTTGCAGAAAGGATGAACCGAACAATTATGGAAAGAGCCAGAAGTATGCTTAGTGATGCACAGTTGGATAAATGCTTTTGGGTAGAGGCTGGGTGTACTGCTTGCTACTTGATAAATAGATCTCCTTGTAAGGCTCTTGATTTGACACCTTATAAAGTGTGGACAAGTAAGAAACCTTTTGTTTCACATTTAAGGGTTTTTGGTTGTAAGACTTTTGTTCATGTGCCTAATGAAAAGTGATCTAATTTGGATCCAAAGGCTGAAAAGTGTACATTCATTAGATATGGTGATAATGTGAAAGGTTATAAGCTTTGGAATCCACTAACCCACAGGATTATCTTTTCTAGAGATGTTATTTTTAGGGAACTTAGAGCTATTTCTAAACCTGAGAGCCAAAAGAAAAAGATGAAAAGGTAAAGAAGGTGCACTTTGATTTAGAGCAGCAAGATGCACCTCATGAAGAACATAATGATGGATTAGGGGGTGAAAAAGAAGAAGAAGATTCAAGTAGTTCTGATGAAGATGAATCTATTGTGATAGAAGAAGTTGGTACAGATGATCATGCAAAAGAACGAGTAGAGTCTCTTACTCCACCCTTGAGGAGATCCACAAGACAACAGAATCCAGTTGACAGGTATAACCCACTAGATTTCTGTTTTGTATATGCTTTATTGAGTACTAATGATGAACCTAGATCCTACAGGGAAGCTATTTCTGTAGATGATAGTGAGTCTTGGTAGCTAGCCATGTAGGAGGAGATGATGGCTTTAGACTCTAATAACACCTAGGATCTTGTTCATTTGCCTAAAGGAAGAAAGGCCATAGGATGTAAGTGGGTCTTCAAAAAGAAATTTGGAGCAAACGGGTCATTGGAGAAGTACAATGCTAGACTGGTAGCCAGGGGCTACTCCCAGAGAGAGGGAGTTGATTTTGGTGAGATATTCTCTCCTGTTGATAAATTAACTTCTATTAGATTTCTCTTATCCATTGCTACAACTTATGATTGGGAGATTGAGCAAATGGATGTTAAGACTGCATTCTTGCATGGAGATCTTGAAGAAGAAATTTATATGCAACAACCTACAAGTTTTGAGGTAAAAGGAAAAGAACATTGGGTTTGCAGGTTAAAGAGCTCTCTATATGGTTTGAAATAGTCCCCTAGAATGTGGTATCAAAAGTTTGACTCATTTGTTTTGAAATTGGGTTTTGTTAGAAGTGAGGAGGATCATTGTGTTTACATTCATTGTGTTGATGATTCTATAATGGTTATTGCTTTGTATGTTGATGACATGTTTTTCAGCAATACTAAGGGTATGGTCAGTGGGCTTAAAGCCCAACTTTCAGGTGCATCTGAGATGAAGGATCTTGGTGCTGCAAGGTATATTTTGGGAATGGAGATTAGGACGGACAGGTTAACAAAAAGCTTTGGTTGTCACAAAGTAAGTATGTGAATACTATTTTGCGGAGGTTTAGTTTGCAGGACTGTAATCCAGTTAGAGTTCCTTTACCCATTGGTACTAAGCTTTCATTAGATATATGTCCAAAGACTGAGGATGATCTTTAGGATATGTCTAATGTGCCATATGCTAGTGCTATAGGGAGTTTGGTGTATGCAATGGTTTGCACTAGACCAAATATTGCCCAAGCAGTGGGAGTTTTGAGCAGATTTATGTCTGACCCTGGTAGATAGCATTGGAACTATGCAAAGAGGGTGTTTAAATATCTTACAGATACTCCTGATCATTGTTTGGTTTATTCCAGTACTAATAGTACTGATAAATCTTTGGACATATAGGGTTTTGTTGATGCATATTGGGCAAGTGACTTGGATAGTCAAAGGTCCACTAGTGGTTGTGTGTTTACTCTGTTTGGAGGTGCAGTGAGTTGGATGAGTAAGAGGCAGCCCACAGTTACTTTGTCCACCACAGAAGAAGAGTATATGGCTGCAACTCATGTATCTAAGGAGGTAGTTTGGTTGAGGAGACTGTGTACAGGTTGGTTTTGATTGCAGGAACATTCAAATTGGTTGTGATAGCTAGAGTGCTATATGTTTGGCTAAGAATCCCATGTATCATGCTCAAACTAAGCATGTTGATGTTCAGTATCACTTTGTTCAAGAGTTGGTTGCAAATGGAGAGATTGAGTTGAAGAAGATAGACACTCAGGAGAATGTTGCAGATTCATTGACCAAGCCTGTGAGCACAGAGAAGTTCATGTGGTGCAGAGAAGCCATGGGCCTTGTTTCTAGTACCTGATTATTTCATCTGATTTCCTATGGGTTGATTTACAATGTATAATGTCAAGTGGGAGAATGTTGGAATAAGGTGCCATTAACCTTGTAAATTCCAATATTGTATTTTATTCCATTTATTATTTATTATTTGAAATTACCCATTAGGGAATGAGGTAGTCTCATTGACAGTTGTAATTTTAGAGTTACCAGTGGCAGTTATGGAGTGACATTTACAGTTGGAAAATATAAAAACTCATAGTAAACGAGGATAGGCATGCTCCCTTGAGGAATATACTATTTTTGGCATTTATGATAACTGTCATAATGTTTGGTGAGTGAATCTATGACAGCTGCAAGTTGTCATAAGATTCTGTGATTCTATGATGCATATGACAGATATGTTAGTTGTATATTTGCTATATTTAGCACAAGGTTCCTATCTTGGAAAGATACTCTTTTGTGGAATCTATGATGGTTATGACATGTCATAAGATGTTGTAAGAGGCTAGATTTAGTCTTGGGCATCCAACCTTTGCATGGCTATTTTTGGACAAGTGTAAGATGCTTGTAAGATGGTAATTAATGTTTACAGGTTGGAGAATCTTAGGAGAGAGAAGATTAACACCTAAGATGAGTTAGAAAATTTTTCTATAAGTATTTTCCATGTATTAGTTGCTGCAATACAGATTTTAGGTACTCGGGTGCTGCCGGAATGCTGTTAGATTGAAGACTAGTGGAGAGAGTTGAAGTGTTGTTGTATTGTAAATCATTTTCAGATTAATACAAACATTGGGCCTCTTTCCTGTGTGGATTTTTTACCTGAAAGGGTTTTCTCCATGTTAAACATTATGTTATGTGTTCATATTTCTAATTTTGCATTTCTGTGAAGCATAGTTTTGTTTCTATGTTACAATTTCCATTAATAATACACAGTTATTTAATCAAATTTCTATTGAAGTAGTGTTGCTTTCATTTCTAACAAAGACTATGATCTTGTAGAGCAGCTTCACACTACTCCTACGAAGATATCTCTTTGGGAACTTATACAAACTTCACCTACTTACCATGGAATCCTACAAGAAGCTTTACAAAAGGTGAGTGTTCCTCCTACTATTAAACCAAATGATGTTGCCGGTTTACTAGATTGTATGCATGCAACAAAAATAGATATTTTGTTTCAACAACATGAGTTACCATCTCTCGAGGTTCAGAAGTAATATAATCCATTGGTAATCTTTATTACAATCAACAAAACATTGGTTAAGAGAGTTATGATTGATAATGGGTCAGACCTTAATGTTTGTGGTATTGATTTATTGCACAAGGTTAAAGTTGATATATCTACTGTCAAACTGGAATCATTAAGTATCTGTGGCTTTGATAATGTTGGACAACAATCTGTGGGCACTATAACTCTACCCATACAAGTTAGACATGTGATGGTGCCTACCTTGATTCATGTAATGCCCTGTTCCCTATCTTATAACATGATTCTAGGTAGACCTTGGATACATGCATTAGGAGCAGTTCCTTCTACTTTACACTGTTCGATAAAGTTTATATTTAAAGGAAAATTACATACTATCCATTTGGGTCCTGAACCAGACAATTATTTGCAAATGGAAGTGCATAAGCATGTTGTTGGTCCTAAGATTTTAAATAATCTAAAAGCTGAATTGCCAGCTCCTCTTGCCTCTAAAAATGTTATGTAAGAGCCCAAGCAATCGAATGCATTTGTTGGTGATGACTGGGGTTCATTAGATTTCTTATCCTCCTCCACAAGAGAGTATAAACTTAAAAACCTCATCCCTGAAACAACAAATATTGCATCAATCACATCACATGCTTTGAAGGATAAACATAAGACTTCTTTGGTGACAAATAAAGACAATACTCTGAGTTATACTACTAATTATGAGACTTATGAAGCTCCGCCTTCATCTAAAGAAATGGTCTCTCTCTATGGCAAAGGATTTTGAATCCTTTACAAAAATTGTGACGATGTAGGTAACGGTTGTGGCATAAATCAACAAGGAATCAAAGTCCCTATAAAATTTGCTTCATAGCATTACTCAAGTGGCATTAGATATAATCCTTTTAAGAAATATAAAACCCGCAAATGCCCTACTCTAAATGTGAATACAATATCAACACTTAGTTTGATATTCCCTGAGATGATTGACACCAATTGTCCTCCAGGATCAATTCTGTTAGATATGTTTACGGCGGATGAAGTGATAATGGATTTCTTAGATGCCTAGGATGGTATTCCTCGTTATCACCACAAACATGGCCTACCTTATTATTTAAACAATGATGCATATTTTGGAAAGACTACTAGCAAAATAATTGCTATAATAGAGCATAATGAAGAACTTGAAGAACAGTTACAATCTTACAATCCCCCTAACCATAGTACTCTCCTTAACGGAAAGACTATCAATGTTGTTATGGATACGGATAATCCTGAAAAAGTTATCCCTATTGGTGATTGTTTAGATGCGGAAGAAAAACAAGAAATGACTAAATTATTTAGTGAATTCTCAGAATTATTCGCTTGGAATTATTCAGACATGCCTGGTATAGATCCTCAGATTGTAATGCATAATATTGTGTTGAAGCCAGATGCTAAACCATTCAAACAAAAGATTCGTAAGATGAATCCTAAGATTGCTTTGCTTGTTAAAGCTGAAATAGAAAAACTCTTACAAGATGGCTTTATTCGACCTATCAATTACTCTTCGTGGATCTTGAATATTGTTGCCATCACTAAACCTGATGGTCGTATAAGAATGTGCACAGATTTCCAAGATTTAAATTTGGCATCCTTAAAAGATGATTTTCCGCTTCCTAATATCGATATGATTGTTGATTCAATAGCTGGACATGAGTTGTTATCTTTCATGGATGGATTTTTGGGATATATTCAAATCCTTATAAATCCTCTTGATTAGTATAAAACAACCTTTATAACACCTTAGGGTACATTTTGTTGGGTAGTCATGTCGTTTGGACTTAAGAATGTAGGAGCTACTTACCAACGTGCGATGACTCTTATATTTCATGACTATATGCACAATATTCTAGAAGATTATGTTAACGACATCCTAGTGAAGTCTATCCATCGTAAGGATCATGTTACAAATCTTCGACAGATATTTCAAAGCATACGAAAACAGAATATGCGATTGAATCCCCAAAAGTGTGTTTTTGGCATGGACAGTGGAAAGTTACTTGGATTTATTATTTCAAATCAAGGTATAGAAGTTGACACGAAAAAGATAGATGCGATTGTTAATATGCCAATACCTAAGAACATATCTCAACTTCGTAGTTTACAGGGAAAGATACGGCCATTCACTGATTTGTTTCACAACTCGCAAATAGGACTCGCCCCTGTACATAACTACTGAAGAAAGTTTCTCGCTTCCAATGGAATTCTAAATGTCAAGAAGCTTTTGATGATTGGAAGGATTACTTAGCTAATCTGCCTGTTTTACAACCTGTTGTTTCGGATAAACCATTCCTGTTATACATTTCAGCATCTAATAATGCCCTAGTAGCTCTATTAGCGCAACATAATACTGAAGGAAAAGAATGCATTGTCTATTACATCAGTCATACTTTGCTCGATTATGAAGTGTGATACACAGTCATAGAGAAGCATTGCCTAGCTTTAGTGTTTGCCACTCAAAATCTTAGACATTACCTCTTAAATGTTGAAGTGCATTTAATGGTAAAATTTGACCCTTTGAAACATCTCTTTGCAAGAACAGATTTATCAGGTCGTCTTGCTAAATGGGTTATGTTGTTAACAAAATTTGATCTTAAATTTATTTCACAAAAATCCATCAAAGGGCAAGTGATAGCTGATCAGTTAGCTGAGGCTCCCTCACCCTTTTCGATACAAAATGTCGATGCTTTTCCTGATGAACAGATTCTAAAAATCTCTGCGGATGAAAAGTGAGAATTATACTTCGACAGATCAAAATGTTGAACTGGCTTCGGGGCTGGTGTTATATTAATACCTCACGTTGGTAAGCCGATTCCCTTATCCTACCGCTTAGATTTCTTATGCACAAACAATATAGCTGAATATGAAGCTCTTATCACTAGACTTCGTGCATCCTTGGCCTTGAATATCAGAAACATTACAATATACGAAGATTCTCAATTAATTATTAAACAAATAACGGGATTGTATCAAACGAAGCACGATAAGTTATCACAGTACCATGAGTTTGCATTATCTCTCTTAAGACAATTCACATCATATTCAATCAATACCATTCCCAAGAAAGATAACTGACATTCGGATGAAATGGCAAGCGCAACCTCCCTCATATCCCCCGATGGTTCTCCTGAGGAATTTACCTTTGTTGTTCATAATCTTAAGACACCTGTAATTGAAAATCCTATAGTTGTGAATTCGAAACTCTATGGCAATACATACACTGATGAATGGTTCTCCTATATATTCAACTATCTACATGATGGAACCATTCTAGACTTGACATCTAAGAATGCCCAACTTCGTTTACGCAAACTAGCAACGCGATACATTATATTATCAAATGTCTTGTATCGACGAAGTTATAATGGTGTTTTACTCTGATGTTTAAGTAATGCAGAGATTCTAATAGCTTTAGAAGAAGCTCACTTTGGTGCCTATGGAGGGCATTTCAGTGAAAATCATTGGTACAAAAATTGTTACGTATGGGGTACTATTGGCAGCATATGGAACAAGATTCATTTGCTTACGTCAAGCGATGCCCGCAATGTCAATAACATAAACACCTAATCCATGCTCCTGCCCAAGAAATTCATGCCCAGGTGTCACTTTGGCCATTTTCTATCTGGGGCTTGGATCTCGTCGGTAAGATTTCCCTGCCCTCCTCTCAAAGACATACGTTTATCATTACTGCTACTGGTTATTTTACAAAATGGGTTGAAGCGGTCCCTTTGCGATCCACGATTGCCGATGTAATCTGTCGATTTATACAAGATAACATAATTTATTGATTTGGAATACCTTCCTCCTTAGTTTCAAACAATGGTACACCATTTAAGAACAAGGATGTGAAAAAGTTCCTCGAGAAATATCATATACAACATCGCTTCTCTACGCCTTATTACCCTCAATTAAACAGCCAAGCAGAGGCTTCAAACAAGGTTATTGGACAAATTCTAAGGTAAACTATTAATAAACATCAAAAAGATTGGCATACGCAGTTATCCTATGCCTTATGGGCCTACAGAACATGTATTTGAACAGCTACTAGTAACACACCGTATAATCTTGTCTATGGTGCAGACGCAATAATGCCCTTAGAGTTAGAAATTCCTTCCTTGAGAATTTCCCGAAGAGACATCAGGGATGATGACATAGAACGAGAGAAAAGATTACAGGAACTTGAGATGCTTGATAAAAGACGTATTAACACTCTTGAACATCTCAAGGCTTAACAAAAAGGTGTGCAATGAGCCTATAATGCGCAAGTCATACAACGTTCATTTAATGTTGGGGACTTGGTTCTTTATTAAAATCAACGCAATATAAATGCACCGCCTGGTGAAAAAGGTAAGTTCATCCCTAATTGTCTTGGACCGTATATAATTACTGAATCCTTTGGATCCGGAGTGTATAAATTAGCCGATGAGCAAGGTTTGCCACTTAAAGAACCTATTGATGCGGCGCACCTCAAAAGATTTTATGCTTAAAGATCAAATGTTAAATGTTCCTAAGCTAATTTAGCACATAGATTAGCTTCAATTTTGACAAGATAGTATTGTTTTGTCTTAATTCATTTTGCATTATATCTTTGTTCAGTTGATCATTGTTGTATCGTGTTTAAGTAGTCATTTCTTAGATCACTTTTGTATTAACTGAATATAGCATGGAAGTTCAAGTTATGTGTAAAATAATTAATCATTGTGTTTGTTACTACATGTTCTTTTTAGAATTGTTAGTATATCACAATAGTATTAATTATAGCATTTAGACATCATCACTAGTTGCATTTTACAAAAATCACGTGATAGATCAAAAGCCATTACACATAGATAAAAAGAAGTAAACATTATATATATCTCAGTTTCATGTATACATCCGAGTCGACTATCCCTCAAAACAAAATGGGATGTCATAGTGCCTAGAGTCTATAAATCACATAACTGAGCCTTGATCGCCAGTACCCTCAGGCCCTCGTGGTATGCGAGTGACAGAAGCCTAACCATGTGTGGCTACAGATCATGAATGACTCTTAGAGACACTTCGCAATTGTAACCCCCTGATCTCACCTCTCATCTCTATCACCTACTCATGTGCCTCCCGGTACATCCTCTAGTATTGGTCTTGTTACCGCCTACATCGGCGGTCTGGTTTCAGTTGAAAAAATGCAAAAAATCAGTTAAGGTGCAAGTGTCTTTGTATATACAAAGGTGTTTGTATATACATACAGGTCAAAATGTGCATTGGCGGGTGCAAAATCTCCATCGGCCTTTGAAAAAATCAATTATATGCATTTTAAATGCATATTGGGCTTTGAAATGTGCAATATACAAAGGGGAATCTTTCACAGATTCCCAAGAATATTCTCACTTTGTATATCAGGTTGCATGTAGAGATACAAAGGAAAAATGTACAAGGGTGGCAGACATACTTCTACTACAGTGCGATGTACAAGTGGTCTTGTATATCAAGCTACATACAAAGCCGCCAGCATGCATTTCAAACATACAAACAAATATACATTCGGGCGCGCATGCAAAAAAAAGATACATTGCAGGCATAGTCCAGGAAAGATTCCTTGTTTGTATATGCAGGAGCAAATGTATGCTTGTGTTTAGATGCATTCTTGGAATATTCCATCGCATATTCTGTAGTTGTATATGAGGGTTTGTATATTTGTGTTTGTATATTGGCACATACAAAGGTGCAAATATACATTTGCTACAGTGCCACAGGGGAGACACAAGTGATGGGGCCCACCAATTGTATGTACATTCGTTTGTATGTTTGCACATACAAGCCAATATACAATGAAGAAATATACATTCCAGACCCGATTGAAAATCAAATGCAGTGAATAATGTTTCAGGTCCGCAACACGTATATTGGGCGCTTGTATGTGCCAATGTACATTCGAAAGATACAAGGGTTAAGATGCAAGCCGGATTTCAAAGCAACTTCAGCATGCCTCATTAAAATTTGAAATCCACCTTGTATGTATGAGGCAAATGTACATGCACATATACAAGGAAATATGCAGGAAAAGAGGATACAAGCCGGACCCGAATTGAATTTCAATTTGTTCTAAACAGGTTTGGGGTTCGCCTTGTATATCAAACAGATGTATATGCATTTTGCATATACAAGGGATTTTTGAAGGGCAAAATGGCAAAATAGTGAATGGAAAAGTCAGCGATAGAGGAAAAAGCTGCCTACGTGGTGCGATATCATTGGCTCTTAGCTTTTCTGCAGGTTTTTGAACCATTGGATCTCGGTGATGGGGGGAGATCGACGGCCCTATTTTGAATGCTTGATGAAGGAAGGACTTTCTGTGTGTCTGCACCAATTTGTGCGGGAAAAGCTTCATAGACAAGCAGAACTGCAATGGTTGCGGGTAGTTGAGCATTAATGGCATTTTTCAGATGCATCGATGGATGAAATGACAGATGAACTACCAGATTTAAAAGAAAATCTTCAGGCGACGGTGCAGATCCCAAACCTACCTGCTCCTTCCTCTTTGTCCCTCTGCCGCATTCAATTTTGAGTGCCATTCAGATCATGCATTGTATCTGGAAAATTTTTGATTTGCCTTGTAATTAATTTTGCTGAGTTTACAGTCTTGGTATAAAGGCCAAACTATGTTACTCTTTTTGGTTGTTGAAGACTTGGGCATTTTTTTTGTAAATAATGAAATACAGAGCATTTCTTGCCTGTTGTATCTCTGTGGAGTTTATGTGTTGCATCTGAGTTGTATCTTGCACATATGTTCAGTTTCAGTGTTAATGTTATATGAAAAATGCTTCTTGCATGTGTTTTGCTGTCTATCTCCACTTGTTGTATGCATTTCTTCTTTTGAATTTGGTTGCTAAGGGTTTCTCAAATTCTAGTATACAGATTTATGTATTGCATGCTTAATCTCTAACTTCCATTCAAGGAGTGGATTAAATCGTTTTAGGTTGAGTGTGGAGGAGATTATATGTCAGCTGGGATATCCATAAGCAGAGATAGTTAAATACCCATTCTTGGGTGATGTTTGTAAAGCAAGCATCAATCTAACCCCTTGAAACTCAAATGACAACTGCAAGCCATTCTCATGTATACATCTATGTGACTCCTTGCCCTGAGATAGGCACTAGTCTACCCTTGTGAAGTAGTTATGATCCAAAACCCTTGTCTTGCATCCAAACCATCAATTTCAAACCATTCCATAGCTTCAACCTGTTAGTTGTAGAAGTAGTATTAGGAACCCCTGCATACTCTCATACCTGACCAAACAAATATGTCCAAGAATGTTACCAACCTTATAATTTATCACACAAATCTTGGTCCACACATGAGAGTATTCTGCCTGTTATTACAAAGTTAAATCTTTCTGTCATTTGGAGAGTAAATGTTACATCTTTATCAAATAGGGACACCCCCCTTGGTGCGGCAGAACCAGAAGTGAAGGGGAGGTAGCTCACGCAACCTCCCATATCTGTTGACCAAATCTGCCTGTGCATTGGAGCTAGCAAACCCTCTGCTGATTCGGGAGATAACAGGTCTCTCTCAGCCTGAGCACTGTCTCTATCAGCTCTTGCCTACTAGACCTCCCACAGAAAGAACTCACTGACAGTTGGCTCTCCCCCTGATGTAGGAACCACTACCGTCTGCTCTCGTTGTGCCCTAAGCTCAGCCTCGGCGTGCTCAGCTCTCTATCAAAACTCCTCTCTCTCTCTCTCGTGCAGACTTCTCTAGCATGGCCTTTGTAGTAGACCTATATCTGATGACAAGCATAAATAACTCAGCATGCCACCCAGTGGATGATCGTGGTGAATAACCCGCCCGCACCCACTTCTCTAAGGCATCTGTCGGTACTATGTCTCTGATGACACGACTCACAAAGTCTCACCATGCATCTATCCCAAATACAAAATAGAGGATGAGATAGATGTTAGACTCCGATATAAAAATCACAAATAATAAACTATCCAAAGCATCAAAACAATAAATCAAACCTTACCTGGATCTCCATCTCGCTAGGATGGATCTCAGATCACTGACGGTGTGATGAGCTCTGATGTCTAATTTGCAACTGGGGGCACAGACCTTCTACTCCCCCTTGCTCTGTCTAACTAGGCCTCGCATCGTCTGCAGGAGTAGGACCACGAGCGCTGGACTGTGGTCTAGACCCAGTCTCCTCGCCAGTGTATGTCTCCTGTTGGCTCTGTCACAATCTCGCTCTTAATACGTACTGTGATGGGACCTCCTCAAACTCATCCTCGTCCTCCTCCATACTCTCCTCGAGATCGTAGTATCCTATGAAATCACTAACGTCATCCTACACCCCTATGTCACTAGCATGACTGAGCCAAGGTCAGGCATCTCTTGTAGGGTGCCCGGGTGGAAAGATAAGTGCAGGCTGTGCTATGTGCCACCAAGTCTGATATGCTTAGGTACACCAGACATCATCTGTGCCTGATACTAGCTTTGCATCCTCAAGACCATCATCATTGCTAAGTGGTACGTCTGCTATAGTCAATTGTCAGACAGTATTGGCTCTGACTGCACTCTAAGCCACATGTGTGTAGCTTAGATGAACTGCAGGAACATCATGTACCTGTCTGAACTATCATACCACCCTGTCAAAGTAGAACCAAGATATAGTATGATCAAGGTGACTGGCCATCAGTAGATCCCTCTGCATCCGAGCTAACTGCCTCTTCTCGCCAGGCCATCTGATGTAGCCATGATACGGTCTCCAGATGATGTCACTAGGCTGTAATCTATCAAATACTACTCTCCAGTATAACAGGTTGACGTGCCTTCAACACCTGACTAGCAGGTAGGCATAGATGCATGGATGGGTGAATGATGCCTCTATGGGATGACCCACCGACCGTGTGCACCTAATGTGCTTAAAGGCCCAAACTTGTAATAATGTGCAAACCATCAGACTCTGCATCTCATAGTGGACATATCACCCTAAGTCGCGATATAGGTATGCAAGCATACTGCGCCCCCATGAGTAGATAGTCTGATGCTCCTCTATAGCTCTAATAGTATGAACGAGACCCCTGTGAAGGTGAGTGCCTCATCCATCTGGTGCAAGGCTAGTGCGATTGTGACAATCATGATCCTCTGTAGTAAGGGAATGTCTCTACATCCCTACTCTAGTAAATGGAGCTGAATATGTCCTTGCTCTGCATGAGAAATAGTACGATCCAAGCAATATAACTGACTTTGCTGAGTATACTCCTCTGAGTGATGTCCAACAACCCTCACTATCTCTCCTCGGATTAGCAGTCGAAGGATCCTAAATACATCCTCCAGTGTGATGGTAATCTCTCCAGTTGGTAAATGGAATGTGGATGTATCCATGTCCCATCTCTCCATCAGTGCCATAAGCATAGCACAGTGGAATCTGATAGTGGGCATCTCAAACACCCACCATAGGCCCATCCTCTGTAAGTTCTCTCTCTATGTGGCAGTGAAAGTGCTAGCGTGCTCTCGTAGAAGTGCCATCAGATGACTGCCTGTGTGCTCATGCAACTCAGGGACATCTTGTAGATCGAAAAGCAAGTAAGAGTATCAGAAACCCCGCTAGAATCCAAAGTAAGCTACCTAGAACTAAATAGAGTGTCTGTGCCTAAGGCCTGTGTCCTCTGTGGACCAAGGTGCCCCAGGAAGACTAGGGCACCCCAGAGGGACATTGGCACCCCTATGGGACTAGGGCACCCCAAAGAGACTCTGGCACCCTAGATGGACCAGGGCGCCCCTGTTTGGGAACCCTGTCCACCTTCCCTCCATGGCATAGACATCGATAAACGTAAAAGAAGATGCGATGAAAGATGACAGAAGGATGGAATCAAGACCCTACCTCGGCCTCGAAGCATCTCTCTACCACTCAAGCTCGGAGCATCTCCAATCGTAGTGGATGGTATGGATGTCAGCTCGGCATGGTTGTTCTCCTATTCTCCTCCTCTCTCTCTACAATGATAAGAAGCAAGAATGAGTTAAGTGATAAGTGACAACTCCCTTTTACATAAATTAAGTGAGTGAGAAATCCTATCCCTAACTAGGTGCAAAAGCGTGCTATTTCACTCTAGAGCCCTTTTCTTGAGCTGTTGAACTCCAATTCTAGTATTGTTTGTTGCATTGGAATCCTGGTTCTGCTCTCTTTTCTCACCCAATGTGTTGTGTTGAGTGTTGTTTCTTCAAATGACCCTCACAACACATTTCCCTTGAAATCGATGTGTGTGGATATCTCCTTGTTTCTAATCTCAGACTAAGCAAGCAGAAACAAGGGGGCATATATCTCCCTTGATTTCCTCCCTCACCATGTTCCATCTCTCAACCCCCTTAGCATTTTTTATACTAACTCATTGGTGGTGGTTGCAGGTTGATTTGATTTTAATTTTCTAACGAGTGTTGCTCTATAGGTTGTGGTTCCTAACCTTGTGGTCTTGCAGGATTGCAGACTTGAGGGCTTCTTCCTTCTCGATGACAATGATTCGACTTCCTCTACAGTATCCTTTTGGGTATCCTTTTCATGATTGATATATTTACTTTCCTTTAGCTGCATATGCACATAGTGTCATATGGCCACTAAAGTGGGGGCTAAATGTAACATCAAAAATTGTCCTCCTGTATCAAATGGTACAATTTCCCTCGATTTAGCTCCTCACTCTTGGTGACCTCTCAACCTTTTCTTCTTCGACCTTCCCGAAACCCTGAATGGCTTAGTCTAGGAGCAGTCTATTCACTTTTTGAGGTAATTGATTGATAGAACCCAGAAAGAGATTTGAGATTAGGATCCCTTAGACCCCCAAAAATGTAGATCTATGTTGAAATTGGGGGCTTGGACTTGGGCGCCCATGCCCTAGTCCTTCCCCATTTCACAAGATTTTGAATTTTGGCAGGGTGTCGATTCCCACCAAGTGCCTCGGGATTCCGTTTTCAAATTCTTGATTTTCGCACGATATCGAGACATTATTTCAAAATTTGAATTCCCTAAAGCTAGATATAAAAAGACATTTGCAATTCATTTTATCACACACATTCTTATGCAATCTTGATGCCAAAACTCTACTGTAATTGCCATTGGAGACCAGCGACTTGTTGAAGCTATTCGAAGTATTCTTTATTTGCTATCTTGGAGACCATTGATGAAGATTAGGAATCAAGATCTTGAGTCTATATTGCTCTTCCTAGGGTTTGTACACCCTTTGCATGATTGGGAGAAGGGTTGAAGCCTCCAACAACAAGATTGGAGATCCTCCGCAAACATTGCTGATTTGCCTTCATGTTCATGCAAGTCTTCATTTATCTCATCTCCTTGAGGTGAAGTTGTATATGTTTATTGATGCGAAGCAAGTTGTTGATCTTCCCTTGATTGAGACATCTAGGGTTTGATTTTTCTGCATACACACATTGTTAGGTTTGCACACACTTTTGCAAATCCTTTCCTTCGGCTATTGTTGAGGTAGAAATACCAAAAATGGGGCTTGACTAAGGCAAGCTCCTATATAGCCGCAATAATTTCCTTCTTTTGTATGTGTAGATCGTGTTTCGTAGGTTCCAACAAAAAGAAGCTACAGGAAGAAGGATATTGCAGGTATAGTCATGACAAACTTTCAATTTTTTGGATTTCGAGACTTGCGAGACATTGGAGCGAGCACCCTAGTCCAAGCAAGTGATATTTCCAGGATCTGAGAGCCTTTTGGCAATCTCAAGCACCCTATGCTGAAGATTTCCCTGTTCAGGAACTTTAAGGACATTAGAACAGGTGCCCTAGTCCATGCAGCCCTCAGATTCTGGGTACTCTATCTCTGCACTTCTATGATCAATTTTGCCAGTTGCTTCATTAGTTTCTGTATATTACTGATTTAAGGCATAATTAGGGTTTTACTTGGTTGAAAGGAAAACACTTGATAAAATCTAGATTACATAACCACGCGAGCATAAAAAGGGAGGCAAAGTGATTAGAAGCTGGTTCAAAGCTCGATCCTTGTCTCCCCAATGCTTAACAGTGGAAATGGTAGTATTTAACCTAGTTTAAACAAACTATCATTTTTCACCCTAAACAATATATAAGTGTGTGTATATGACATACTTAACATACATATAATAGATGGATGTGATGTTGTTTTGTAAAATCAATCTAAGGAATGATTATGTGCATGCTTAATCTAAATTAAGGAAGAAGTTCGTAGTCCATCACCTGGCAATTGAGGCAGGGCCCACTCTGAGGTTACCCGGTGACTTTCATATTAGTTGTGTGGTATGTGCAATTTAAGTTGAGTATGATTACTTTGATTTAAGTTGAGTATGATTTAAATGGTGTGATTTAGCAATGTGATTGTTATCAATAGTTAAATTTACTTTCCTTAATTAAATTTGTTCTTAGCTTTAATCAATTGTTACAGTAAGAAAATTTGGATTCATTCAGTTATTTTCTTAATGTTTGCAATTGAAATTTAATTTTAGTAATTAGCTATTATTATTACCAGTCTGTGACAGTTCCTAACACAAATCCTAGCACAATTGTGACAGTAAGACAGAAATCAAAATAATTAATTAAGTTTCGTGTTCTTAAGGGAGAATAGTTAGTTGCATTGCATTTTCACTTCACTCATTACTCCCATCCCTTTGGTAGACTATCCCAACACCTTTCTAAAGCTTACGAGCTCCTAGATTGACACTTAGGAACAAACTGAGGAAAACAATAGGACACTTTCTGAAATATTAATTAAGCTAATAAGAACAATTTTTACCTCAATTCCAATCTACAGTTTTTCCCAACAATAAGTACACAACAATTTAGACAAATTAACACACACACATTATTATTTTTTATGCATCCTCTGCCAAGGCAAGGTTGATACATTGGTCCTCTCCGTGCGTCTCTACCATTTTGGAAAATTCTTTTTTGTTTATAGGTTTGTGGTAAATCTGCAATCTATGACCGTTGACTAGAAGTGTTTGAGTGTCACCATCTATGGGTTTAAGTTGCACTACTCCATTTGGAAACACTTCAGAAATTTCATATGGTCCCAACCAATGAGTCTAAAGTTAACCTTTTGATCTTTATATCTGGAGTCAAATAGCAATGCCCAATCATTGCTATGGAATTCCCTTTCCTTTATATGCTTGTCATGCCAAGCCTTCCACTGTTGTTGAACTGGCTCAGTCTAGTGAATGTCTTCCAGGTGAAGTTCATCCAGTTCACTAAGTTGTAGGACTTGTTCAACCTAGGCTCGATCAAGGTCCAAACCTACTTCCATTGTTGTCCTCAGTGTTTGTAATTTGAATTCAATGGGTAGAAGAGGTTTCTTTCCAAAAACTAATTCATAGGGAGGAAGACCGGTGGTTGATTTCCAAGTGGTGTTATAAGCCCAGACTACCTCGTGTAGTGCCCAATCTTTCCTTCCTGTTGAAATTGTTTTGCTATGATGTTTTCAAGTTCTCTATTAGTTACTTCCACCTAAGCATTTGCTTGTGGGTGGTAAGGGGATGATTTCTTATGAGTTACTTGGAAATGGTAAGTGAATGCCACCAAAACTTTAGACATAAATTATGGTCCTTAATCTATGACAATGGATCTGGGAGCTCCAAATTTGAGGAAGATTTTGTTATAAAGGAAATTTGCTACTTGTTCTTCCCTAGCAACTTTAAGTGCTTAAACTTCTGCCCACTTGGTTAAGTAGTTAGTACAGACCAAGATGTATTTCTTTTCCTTGTAAAGGAGGATCTATGGGCCCTATAAAGTCTAGTCCCCATTCTTCAAAAGGTTCTAAAATCATTTGTGGTTGAAGAGGCATCTCACTGGATGTTGTAGGTCTCCCTACTCATTGACATTTATCACAATGGTGAACATTTTTTTACATCTTTGTGCATGGAGGGCCACTAGTATCTTGCACCTAAGATTTTGTGGGAGGTTCTTTTGTCTAAATAATGGTCTCTGGAGGGGTCATCATGGCACGCTCTCATTATACTATATGTTTCATTTGATCTAACGCAGCAGCATAAAACCATAGCAAGCCCACTCTTGAATAGCATATTGTTGATCCATTTAAACTAGACACTTTCTCTAATGAGGAATTTCTTTTGTTTTGATATAAAATCTAGTGGAAACTTAGAGGTGGCTAAATAGTTGGCTATGTCTGCAAACCAAGGCAATTTAATGGAAATGGTGAATAAGTTTTCATCTAGGAATTCATCTTGAATAGGGGTACATTTTATGTTGTCTTGTTTAATCCTGGATAAAAATTCAGCTACCACGTTAAACTTCCTAGGTTTGTCAATGACAATTATGTTGAATTCTTGGTGAAGAAATAATCATTTGATTATTCTTCCATTCACTATAGGTTTGTTCATTAGATACTTAATAGCTGAAATTGTCTGTAAAAATGGTTACCTTGTATCCTGTAATGTAATGTCAAAATTTGTTCATTTCATGAACCACAGCTAAGAATTCCTTCTCCGTAGTGGTGTAATTCCTTTCGGTGGGAGTCAAATTCTTACTTATGAAATATATAGCATGCTTCCCTCCATTTTCATCTTCCTGGCCTAAAACTGTCCCAATTGCATCACTAGAAGCATCTGCATAAATATGGAAGGGAAGGTTCCAATTAAGTGCTCATAATACTGGAGCAGAAGTGAGTTTTTCTTTAATGATGTCTGACATTCCATGGTCCAGGTGAATTCAACATCCTTTTGAAGGAGGGAGAACATAGGAGCTATGATTTTACTAAAGTTTTCTATGAACCTTTGGTAGTATCCAACATGACCTAAGAAGCTTCTGACGTTAATTTGGTTTTTTGAGGTCTTTAGTTGTTGTATCACTTCAATTTTTTTAGGATCTACCTTGATCCCCTCATATGAGATGCAATGTCCTAGCACCATCCCTTATTCTACCATTATTAAACACTTCTCATGGCTTAAGGATAACTGATGGTCTACACATCACTGTAATACTTTGTCTAAGTTTTTAAGTGCTTCATCAAAAGTGGAGCCATATACAGTGAAGTCATCCATGTAGACTTCTACACAATCATTTACAACTTTAGCAAAGATTGCTAGAACAACCCTCTAAAATGTTGTAGGGGCATTACATAACCCAAAGGGAAGGACTCAGTATGCGAACGTTCTCCAAGGATAGGTAAAATTTATTTTGTCCTGGTCCTCCGCTACTACTTGTATTTGATTATATCCACTGAACCTATCTAGAAATGAGAAATACTTTCTCCCTGCTAAGTTATGCAAGACTTTGTCTATGAAGGGTAGTGGAAAGTAGTCTCTATAGGTTGCTTTATTGAGTTCTCTATAATCTACACACACTCTCCATTTCCCATTTTTCTTTCGAACAACTACCAAAGGTGAGACCCATTTACTATCAGATATAGGATAGATGAATCCCACTTGTAGGATTTTTCAATTTCTATTTTAACAATATCTCTGAGAGTAGGGTTAAGTCTACATTGTGGCTGACGAACTGGTCTAACATCTTCAGTCTAGATGTGATTAGTATAAACACTAGGATGTATTCCTCTCATATCTATGTAGTCCCAAGCAAAAGCTTTAGACATATTCACCAATACGTCAAATAGCTTGAGCTCATCTATTTTTGTTAACCAGCTATTGATGTTCAGAGTTTTTCCTAGTAATATCATGATAGTTTTGGTCCCTGGGTGGTTGGAGGTAACAGTATGGACTTCTCTTGTTAATGTGTTGAGTAGATATCTATGTGGTATGATTTTATGGAATCTGGTGATCTCCTCAAAGAAGTGATCAGTTTTTGGAAAGATTTAGCTAGAGGACAAGGAAGTGATGTGAAGGATGTATGGTTGCTACCGTAGGCATGCTTGATATCATCCGTTTGGGTCCTATGTCCTAATATTCCCTCAACTTCTAAGAGTTCTTCAGCACTCAAATCTATGGTGATACTTGGCATGTCATTTTCGAGTTCATTTTATAGTTCTTCCCCATGTTGTTTAATGACTACCATTGCGAGTGAGCCTAGATTTTCTTGTATGCCAAGGCAATTTGATTCATCAACCCAAACTTGCTTGTTGACATCAGGTTGAGCAAGAGGATACGGGGACAAATGTTTGTTGTTAAGGCCATTTGAAATTGTCATTCCTCCTGCCCTGTAGTCAATTTTGGCTGCAACAGTTGCCAACCAAGGTCTTCCTAATATCAATGGATAACTATCCTTAGGAGTGTGGGACTGAATCACCTGGAAGTCCACTAGATATTACCAATTGTCAACTCTGACAGGGACATTTTCTAGGACACCTTTGGGAACAGCTATAGACTAGTTTGCCATCTATAATATGATTGTTGTGGGGTGTAAATCTGTGAGACCCAGTTTTTCCATGACATCCACAGTCATGACGTTAATTGTTGCCCCTAAATTTAATAGTGCATTGGGTATTTCTACCTCATTGATTATTACTGTTATGATTGGGTTGCCTGGGTCACCATATTTTGGGGAAGCAATTTCTCCAGCTAGGAGGTTAGCCAAGTATCCATTGATTTACACTGTGTTAATTTGTTTCTTCTTCATCCCTGGTGTTTTTATGCAAAACTGTTTAACTAATTGGTTGAGTTTGGAAATCTCTTTGATTGCTTGTAATAATGGAATCTCAATGTGGAGCCATTTAATTTCCTGTATTAAAGCAGTTTTAGTTGGCAAGGTTATTTTTGGAGGATTTTTCAGAGAGGTTTCCTTAAGGCACTCCAAAAAGGGTGCTTGATTTCTCCTCCTTGAGTTGGAGTCATTCTCCAGAAGGCAGGGGAGATATTTATTACCAGTTTTCTCCAGTAATAGTTATGGAGATACGTGTAGAGATCGTTGAGAGGATGACAAAAATACTTCAGAGGAATTTTCTAGGTTTCTAGCAGGCATGTCTTGGTTACTTCCTATGGTTTGTTGTAAACATATGGAAGTCACTTTTGTCTCTTCGGTGGGTGTCTCATTTTGGTCTTCCATAATTTCAACAATGGTAGGTTGTTGTTGCATTTTTCCTAACCTCAAGTGTAAGTTCCCACAATAAATAGCATTAACCCCAGCCATGTTTTCCTACTCAGTGGAATACACTGGTGCAGTTTGATGATTATTCTTTGGATTAGCAATAGGTTGTGCTGGTAGTTGGGGTTGATTGACCTGCTCATTTTATTGAGTATTTTGGGGAGATGGTAGGAGATTTTGTTGTGGATTCAACATTCACCAATGGACCATTATAGAATTGGTTTGACGGTTGATTCCATTGAGGAATAGGATTTTGAGGGTACCACTATTGTTGAGTTTGGTTTGCTCATTGAGGATTTGTCTAGGAATGATTTGTCCACTCAGGGGGTCCCCAAGGATAAGATCCCCAATTAGGTGGTGCTAGAGGCCAAGGTGTCACCCACCAATTGTTATTCCAATTATTTGGAGTGCACCAAGATGAGTTTGAGTTTTGACCATAGGAGAAATTTCCTCCTGGTCTCTAGCCCACATAATTGACTTCTTCCTCTATGTGATACAACTTCTTTGAGTTTTTAATTACATTGAGTATCTCACACTAGTCAGTGGCATGATTTTTCTCACAAATTTGACAACTATCAGCTTTATCCAAAGGACACTCCCTTAGTAGATGTTTATTTTGACATCTGGGATAGTAGATGGATAAGGTTTTGGGATTGTGTGGCTTGGCCTATATTCCATCCAGGGTGGTGTTCAACTGAACAAGGATATCAATCTTTAGATTTGCTATTTCCTCTCGCAATTTGCCAATTTCATTTGATCCTCTCAATAGGCTAGACTTACGGATTCCTCCACAAGTCTGAGAGAAATTTTTGCACAACTCAGAGATGTCTCTAAGGTCAAGTTGGGACATGTCTCCTTTTCCCATCAAGTCTAATCTTCTCTGAGCATCCTTATCAAGTCCCTTAAGGAATATGGTCTTCAAGATTTATGGGCTCATTGTTTCTTCTCCGCACCATTTTACTAGAAAGATGAACCTGTCCAAAAAGTCCTCTATGCTTTCATTTTCATTTTGTTTTAGTTTAAACAATTTTTCCTTCTTATCCTTGACCCTACAATAGTTATGATATTTGTCCAAAAAGATAGTTTCCATATCATCCCAAGTGGTTATTTGATCCTGAAACCAATCCCATGAACCATCTCATTACAGAGTCTCTCAAGGTAGAGGGAAATAGTTTTAGTTTCTAGTTATCTATTTTATAGTCATATGTCTGACACAAAACTTTAAATTCAAAAAGGAACTGGTCTGGGTCCTTAGAGGACAAACCTTTAAAGGTTGGTAGGATAGAAGGTGAAATGCTTTTCATCGGTGAGTCTTCCTCTGGATGGAGAGCAATAGGATAGGTAAATGTGTTGGGTTGCTCTCCTAGGATTAGCATTATCATCATCTTGATTGTTTTCTCTCCTTCCATTTTGGTGATTGAAATGGTCATTATTGTTATCGGTCATTATATTGGAAGGAATGTTCTCCTCCCTAAGTGTTTGTTGTGGTGGTTGAGTATCTGAGGTATGTTGGGAAGTCTCAGGTTGATCCTTATCGATCAATTCGTAGTGAAAAAATTTTTCAGCTAAGACTTCTAACTCTTTGGAGTCGATTGGGACTACTATTTGGGGGGTTTTTGCGACGAATCTTTTATGTGGACCTTGCTTTCTAACCATGCAGAAAAAGAAGTTTGACAACTATTTTTATTTTTACTAACAAGAGGTATCCTAATGTCCTAATAACACTATGAAGGCTCCCTGGCAATGGCACCAAAAAGTGATAGGTTGTCATCAAGACCTAACACTTTAGTTGAAAATGTATCAATTTTGTTGACTGGGTAGTGTCCACTTGGCTGTATGTAATAGGAGATTGGTTCGGACATCTCAACTTAGTAATGATTTTCTAGATTTTTGGGAAAACTTTGACAATATAAACTTGAACTATGAAGCATATAAATATGATCTACAAAGCATATGAAATTAATCTATAAATCATGTGAACTTGATCTACCAAGCATATCAACTTAATCTACAAATCATATGATCTTCTAAACTATGAATTTGAAAGGAACACTCTAATCTAAGAAAGCAAGAAATTCTTTAAATCCAAATTTGCACTATCAACTTATATTGAACTCCTGAATTAGACAGAAGCTCTGAAATTCCTCTTTATAGAAAGCAGCTCTAGGACTCTAGAAGTTACAAGACAACACACAGAACTTTGGAAATTACAGCTAAATATTACACTTATGCTAAAACAACTGAACAGACTACCCTGTAGGTGAACATTAACATTCTTCTACCATATTCCCACGAAACAGAAAGTTATAATAGTTTAGAATAGAATAATCACAAGAACAGAACAAAGATACTTAACAACACATTCACAAAACATCAAAATACTTATCTATCTCTAGTTCCTTCGAGTGGCTAGCTCTCCACAAATCTTTTATCCACTCAAATCACATTCACCATTAACAGCTTAAATTCTAGCTCACATACACATTACACAATAACACTATATGGACGCAAAGCAATTTTTTATTCTATTCATTCATAGCATAAAATTTGAAAAATAACAAGATAATCTATATCACTACCAAAATCCTAGATAGTAGGGCGGCTCATCAATGCCACTGAAAAAGTCTTCAACAAGATAAAACATAATTTAACTAAACTAGCTATCTTTTAAATATAATATAACAAAGGCTCTAAGTGGAGCTATTAAACGTCTTAAGTGCTTAAAATAACAACAAGATGGATAATTGTTAAGAGGTTGGATGGTAGTGAAAGACTAAAGTCCTTAATCATGTATCTCCGAAAATTTTGGTACCCTAGTCTTCCAGCGCTGCTGACTCCAATCTGCATTCATGTCTATTCCTCCCACTTTGTCATACTCAAAAACCTGTAGCAAACATAGATCTTTTCATAAAATCATGTCAACATTAGTGATGAAATCTAGTCAATTCAAGAATGAAGATTTGTACAACATTCTTTCAAAATAAATAATTATTGCATATAAGACTAATAAATTAGCATGGTTCAAGGTAGTTTAGTGGCACATAAAGGGTCACGAGGGTAATGATAAAGATGAGGTTATTTTTACCTCATCACTCTTCTTGCATAGTATCATCCCACTCAGGGGCACCAAAAGTTTCTTGAAAAGTCTATGGATCAGAAGTTGAAGCAACAAAGAGATGTGGAGCCTGCTGAAATTGTGACCTTATTCTTTGAGTATCTAAAGGATCACCAACCCAATCACTTGCTAACTCCAAATTTTGATGAGCCCAAAGAGGCCCTGTGGCTAGAGAGTCTAGAGGAGAATCATCAACCTCTAAATGATGACTAGGAGGAAAGGGTGGATCCTTATCATCACTATCGCCATCTAAAGTGGAGGAAGAAGACTCCTCATCTAGATCAAGAGGATTAAGATCCTTTGAAGAACCGTATCGTACTACAATGTCTCTAATGTGATTGTTGATGGAGAAGTGATGGGAGAAGAATTGGAAGAGTCCTCCTTGAAACGAACACTCCTCTCAATGAATAGCTCATGTGTAGTGGGATGGAGAAGCCTATAGCCCTTGGCACTATTTGGGTTCCTAACAAATATGCAAGGCTTGCTCTGCGGATCTATAGCCTTGTGTTTCTCTACTGGAATGTGGGCCTGTGTAGGAGAACTAAACACCCTAAAGTGCTTAACTATGGGTGACCGATCCAAGCTTGGAAAGGAGTTTCCCCTTCACAACTTTGTGAGGAACCTGATTCTAGATATAACACACACAGTTGATGGCCTCCGCCCAGTACTGAGGTGCCATAGACTTGGAGTGAATCATACAGTTGGCCATATTTTTCAAAGCCATGTTCTTGTGTTCTATGACACTATTTTGTTGTGGACTGTAGGGCATTATGTGTTGAAGATCGATGCCCTCAAAGGCATAAAACTACTCAAACCTATGGTTGACATATTCTGCCCCATTATATGTACGTAGAATCTTGATGGCCTTCCTAGATTACTTCTCTGCAAAAGATTTGAAGTCTTGAAAAGACTCAAAGACCTCATACTTCTGCTTGAGAAAATATACTCAAGTGTATCTAGAAAGATCATCAATGAATGTCAGAACATATCTAGCCCTATTGAAAGAAGGATGTGCAAATGGTCATGCCAAGTCACTATGTACCAACTCCATATGTTGTGTGGCCCTCCATGCTTTGCCTTTATCATATTTCTCCTATGGATGCTTACCAAGAATGCATCCCTAGCAAACTCTATCAAAAAATCAAATAGAAAGTAACTCTGAAACCATGTCTTATTGACTGAGCTGCTGCAAGTAGTGGTAATTCAAGTGACCAAACCGCTAATGTCACAAATGACTCACCTCATCTGAATGAGTGAGTAGAACTATCGAAGGAGAGTCAAGAACAAAATTAGAAAACTGATACATTTTGGTCTGATGAACTACTTTTCCCACAACAACTATAGACCCATCATATAACTCACTGATTACCACTTTGTCTGGTGTGAGCTCAACCCACTTACCATAGCCTGTGTGAGTGATCTGATAGACAGATAGGAGATTAGTTGACAAAGATGGAACACAGAGAACATCCTAAAATTTTCCTTCACCCACATCAACAAACCCTCTCCCATGCACTTCAATAGGACTATCATCACCCATAAGAATGGCAAGCATAGTACATGGCTTTAAGGAGAAAAAACCATCCTGTGAAGAAGCCATGTGGTGCGAAGCATCTGAGTCAATGATCCAGGTATCAGGTTGTGAAGCAACTGCAACTAGGGCCTTGCCCTTTCCTTTCCCCTTATTCTTTTCTATGTCCTTTAAAGATCCTTCTTGATGAGTGCTAGGTAGCACCTAGATTAACACACCTTTTTACTTCCCTTTTTCCCATTCTACCATTTTGTTGTCTTGGTAATTGCACCATAGAAACTGAAAAGAATTATTTTAATTACATTAATGAGAGATGAATTACTGAAGATCATGATTTTTGATTAAAGGACTAATGTGTAGCAAACTAATGAAAATGTGCAGAAAAGTCTCTCTTTATGTCTATAGGTGCATTTGTACGGGCAAAGGCAATTTTGAGGATCTTTAGAGATGGTCCTAATAATCTCTAGAGCTAACATGAAGGATAATACACCAGACTCCAACATTTTCCCAAAGTGTTGGAGGTATTCCGAAGTAGAAGGAACAGGGGAGCAAAGGGTGGATCATCTCCAGAGCTATATAGGAGTCATGGATGCACCTCTAGAGATGCTCACAATAGCACACAGTCTCTAGAGCTCCTAGCGATAGTGTAGAGTCTCTGGCAACGCTATCAATCTACATCTCCGAAGGCAACTGCAGTGCTCTGAAGTCTACTCAGCTAGCACCAGAATAATCCGGTGAAGACTCTAGTTGACTGTTAGGGATCTGATTCCTCTTTTATTGATTTTGCATGAGTTTTAAAAGACTTGTTAAAGACCTATATTTTAGGGCCTCACTGCCCATTTGTTATTTAAGTAAAGACTCTGAATTTAGTGGGCCTTCTGTACCACTAAAACCTATTTCAATTTGCATGATTTTAATCTGTAGTTAAACAGTTGTATGTTTTAGTTAGAATAAGAGATTGGTGGTATCTCATAGATAAACTAATATATAGAATAGTTAGTTCCAAAATATATCTTATCGCTTGAACTGATATATGTTTAGGTAGGAGCAACAGAAAGATATACAGATTTTGGTTATTAGATTATTGTAATTTCCATTTCCAAACTTACATACTTTTTGAATACAAGCATACTTTGATGGAGTTAGACTAAAGGAAAGATTGTGTTATTACATTTTTGTACTGAGTTCTTGCTTTAGCCTTCAGTCCTGAAGGTGAGGAGCAAGGGCCCACTCCTGCCATTAAGACAGGAGGCTAGTATCTATATGCTTCATTATCTTGTTTTCAGATTCTATTAGGAATATAGTTTTACTGCTTTCATAATGTAGATTTATTTATGTTTGATAGTTGTTTCCAGTAAATGCATATTTTTTAGTTATGTGGATTAGAATAGGTCAATTTCAGCAATTTATTGTTTCAGCATTGTTTTGGTGTTTTTAGAATTTCCTTTCACAACAAATAAATTAGCAGTATTAATCTTTGAGATAGTCAAATCAGTAGGAGTAATTAGAGGACTGGTGACTATGGAATTCCTTATTACAGACAGCCTAGGACACAACCTTGGATTTGACACATGAAAAACATGTTAAATGCCAAGGTACATCAACCCTTATCATTTTTGGCACCGTTGTCGGGGATTTGTGTTAATAAGAAAAACTCAGTTAGCAGTCCTTTTAGGTTAAAATTGAATCTGTATGGTTAGGCCTAGGGATTCAAAAGGTAGATACATTAAGTGAACACCCCAGTAGAAAACTATAGGTGAAAGCAGTAGGGTGATACAAGATCTTGTTGTTGTTGAAGAAGAGTATTTAGGATCCACCTGGGAAATTACACCTCAACTTGACATTCCTACAGGTCCTCAAAATCTTATCCTCTCTTAGTACATTCCAAAGCTGCACCAGGTAGATATATCACAAGAATCCACTTCTTCAGAAACTCACATTGAATCCCAGAGAGAAGAAACATCAGACATGGGTGACAATCACAATGATGAGGAAGATCCTCTGCAGCAAAACACTAGAACTTTTTCATACCCTATTGTCCTTGCTCACGAAGATAATGCCCCCATGAAGAACGTTTCACCCTCAAACCTACCAAACTTTAGGGGTCTTGCTTCTAAGGATCCAGATTAGTTTCTATTTGAGTTTAAAGTTGTGTGCCAGACATATGACTATGGATCAGATAATCAAAAACTCAAACTTTTCCCATCAACCCTGAAAGACTCTACTATGAGGTGGTTCATGGGTTTAGCCCCAGAATCCATTCACTCATGGGATCAGATGGAGACTGCATTCTTGGACAAGTACCAAGATTATTGTAGGGTCAGTGATAAAAAGGAGGAGCTGTTCAAAATAAAACAAAGAGAGGATGAAAGTTTAGAAGACTATTTGGATAGGTTCAACTTTGCCTTGAGGAAATATGGCAATCCTATGGCTCACCCCTTGGCTAGAACCCTGTTTGTAAAAGGATTGGACAGAGAATCAAAACAGGCACTGGATCTAATGGGGAGAGGAAACATTAACAAAATGAATATGCCTACCATAGAAGAACTTTGCAAGAACTACTCTAGAACCCAAGATGGAGTGAGAACACCCAGATCTTTTAAAGGGAAGAATGAAATGGGACAATTAATGGAGGAGATTTCAAACCTTAAGACAAATATTCTAGTCTAGTTGAATACCACATTAGATGGAATTCAGGCAAAGACTAGAACAACTGAACAAAGAAGAACAACTGAACCTCTCTCCATATACTATCCTAGGTGTAGGAACAAACATCTTTTGAGGGAATGCCCATTAGATAAATTAGAAATCTATCAGATCTATGACAAAGAGCACCCTACCAGTCATTGTGATCAACTCTTAACCTTAAAAAGGATGACTAAAAAGAATGCCATCATAGAAGAGGAGTTGAATTATGTGGGACAAAAATAAACTAGTCAATTTCCATACAACTAGTACCCAAATTAGGCTTCCTATAGGGATCCTCTAAACTAGGGAAATAATCAATGGAATCCAACTTGGCAGGGACCTCAAAATATTCCTCCTTGGGTACCTCAACACTAGTCAAACCAATAATGGAAAAAACAACCTTGGGGAAACCAACAATGGCCACAACAATTTGGATCATAGAACATGCAGCCTCAGTGGGGTCCTCAACAGGATTACAATCAACAATATCAGGGACAACCTAGATGCTTCCAACCTCAACAACAAGCATTACTAACTGGACCCCCCAACACACAGGGATAGTCACAAAATGAGCCAGTTAGTCAACCACCCTTACCAACTCAACCTATAGCAAACCCATGAAATAAATAGGGAGCAGTTGTTTACATGACAGAGCAAGAAAATATGGTTGGTGTCAATGTTATTTATCTCCACAACCTCCAGCTACATTTTGTGAAAACACTACTAAGACCATCTCCCCCACTTATAGTTGAAGTAACTAATGATGTGGAACTTGAAAATCCATCCACTCAACCTCAGGAGGAGATTACTATCAAAACTGTGCTAGAAGAACAACCCTTAGGTAACTCTAGAGTTCCTCCTAAAAGAATAGCTCCGGAGGTCACCTCTGGAGCTACTTTTGAGAAGAACTCTAGAGCTGCTCTGGAGATAGGAAAACCAACACCTTACCTAGAACGACTTAAATAGCATATCCCTAAGAAAAATGTCCTACAAAAACAAGTCCAACCTACCATGGAATCAAAACTTCTGCAAGAAATTAGATAATTAAATATTGAAATTCTACTCCTCTAAGCAATCAGGGATGTGCTTGAACTAAACCAATTCATCAACACAACATTGTGTTAAAACCCACGGTAGGAAGAAAAAATTCCTTGCCACCATTTAGGTAGAAGGGAAAGTAGTAGACCTTCTTATGGGAGAGATGCTCCTCCCAAAATATGGAGACCCTGGGAACCCTATCATAATTGTCAACATTTCAGGGGTAGAAATATCTAATGTTTTGGTTGATTTGGGGGCAGCAATAAATGTGATGACAGTGCACACCCTAGACAAATTAGCTCTGATTGGTGTCTAGGCCACATCTACAATTCTCCAACTGGCTGACCAGTCAATGGCTATTCCAAAAGGGGTATTGACTGATGTCCTAGTCATGGTGGGGTCATGGGAATTCCTAGTAGACTTTCTGATATTAGAACCTAGAAACCAAAGGAATGCTTACCCCTTGATTCTAGGAAGACCATGGTTGGCTACAGTAGTAGCATCTATTGATTGCAGAATACAAGACATGGTCATCTCCAATCGGATAGACTTGAAGAAAATCTATTTATATCCTCCAGCTAAACCATCAATACACTACACAAGAAAAGTATGGGTAGATGAGCCTAATAACATGGGAAATAGTGCTTCAGTAGCTATGGTTACCATCAAGGAACATTTAGGTAAGTTAGAAGAATAAATGAACTATGACACACCTAAAGACATAACTCACATTCTTATTGACAAGGATATCATGGAATTAACCTAGGACTTAAGCAGAGAATTCCTCACTGCTACCCATTGTATCCTTGCAAATATTATTCCTTGTGGACAAACCTTTTATAGAGACTTAGCCACATTCCATATGTTGCTTCCACATTCCTGTCCTCTCAACACTGTGACTCTGGAATATGGGGTTAGAACATCCATGGATCATCTTACAAAGCAGGTTATGATCTTACCTGGGAAAACTTTCAACATCAACACACAGCTAGCAACAAAATAGGAAGAAGCACTTCTTAACCTCCTGGTCTCCCACTCAGCAGCTTTTGCTTGGGAATATCAGGATATGAAAGGCATTCCTTCTAAGATATGTACTCATCATATATACACTAAAGATGTCAAACCTATCAGATAGCCCTAGAGGAGATTAAACCCTGTGTTGAAAGATATTGTTAAAATTGAAATAGAGAAATTGCTAAAAGCATGGTTCATCTATCCTATTTTAGACAGTCAGTGGGTTTCACCCTCAGTCATAGTGCCTAAGAAAAATGGGAAATGAAGGGTATGTATTGACTATAGAGAACTAAACAAAGCTACAAAGAAGGATTATTTTCCCTTGTCGTTCATCAACCAAGTGCTAGACAACCTCACAGGAAAAAAGTATTTCTCATTCCTAGATGGATTTAGTGGATATAATTAGATTCAAGTAGCGTCTAAGGACTAGGACAAAACCACCTTTACTTGTTTGTGGGGAACTTTTGCATATAGAGTTATTCCATTTGGCCTATGCAATGCTCTAACTACCTTTTAGAGGATTATTTTAGACATTTTTGTTGAATTAGCTAATGAGTGCATGGAAGTCTACATGGATGACTTTACTATGTATGGAGACACCTTTGAAGAAGCTCTCACAAACCTAGATAAGGTGTTGCAATGTTGTGAAAAGAATCAACTGTCCTTAAGCCATGAAAAATGCTTTATGATGGTAGAAGAAGGCATAGTCCTTGGACACCACATATCAGCCAAAGGGATCAAAGTAGACCAGAACAAAATAGAAGTGATAAAACAATTACCTTCACCTAAGAACCAAACAAATGTTAGAAGCTTCCTAGGTCATGTAGGATACTATAGGAGATTTATAGAAAATTTCAGTAGAATAGCTACCCCTATGTTGTCCTTGCTCACCAAAAATGCTGACTTCTTATGGACAGAGGATTGCCAATTAGCATTTGAAACCATTAAAGAGAAACTTACTGTCACACATGTTTTGAGGGGACCCAATTGGACTTTACCCTTTCATATACAAACCGATGCTTCAAATGAGTCAATTGGGACAATCTTAGGACAGAAAGAGGAAGGGGAAGGTATGCATTCCATCTACTACATCAGTAAGAACCTCACCCCAATAGAAAAAAACTATACAACAACTGAAAAGGAATTCTTGGTAGTCATATATGCTATTAACAAATTCAGGCATTATATCATAGGATACAAAATATTTGTGCACGCTGATCATGCAGCCATTAAGTACTTAATGAACAAACCTGTAGTGGGTGCAAGGATAATTAGATGGTTGTTACTATTGCAACAATTTGACATTACCATAGTTGACAACCCAGGGAAATTCAATTTGGTTGCTGAATTTTTGCCAACGTTACATACAAGTGGAGAAAACCAACTAGTGGAAGATAAATTTCTAGATGAACATCTTTTTGTTGTTTATTCTACTACACCTTGGTTATCTGACATAGCTAATTTCTTAGCTACAGGCTTGTTTCCATCTCATTTCACCTCAAAACAAAAGAAGTGATTGGTAAAAGAAAGTTTATCTTACAAATGGTTAAATGGTTTACTGTTTAAGTGTGGTCCTAACTTTATTCTACGCAGGTGCTTGAGAGTTGATGAAATTTTTTATGTCTTAAGAGCATGTCATAATGAACCCTCTGGTGGACATTATTCCTCACAAAGAACCATCCACAAAATTCTGGGAGCTAGTTACTACTTGCCCTCTCTCCATAAAGACACCAAGAGGTGTGTGCAACAATGTGATCAATTCCAAAGGATGGCTCAGCCAACCTTTACCTAGGATATGTCACTGCACCCTCAAGTAATGTTGGAACCATTTGAGCAATGGGGTCTAGATTTTGTGGGACTAATTTCTCTGCCCTATTCAAGCAAAGAATATATTTTGGTTTACACAGACTATGTCACAAAATGGGCAGAAGTTCAGGCATTACAGTTTGCAAGAGAAGAAAAAGTTGTTGATTTCCTTTATAACAGAATCTTCTTAAGGTTTGGAGCTTCGAGATCAATAGTTTCAAATAGAGGGCCACAATTCACTTCTCAGGTTATTCAATCTTTCACAAAACTATTTCAAGTTAAACATAGAAAGTCTTCACCTTACCACCCCCAAGCTAATGGGTAGGTAGAGGTTACAAATAGAGAGCTAGAAAACATCCTGACAAGGACAATAGCCATGAATAGAAAGGATTGGGCTAGCTGGTTACCTGAAGCAGTTTGGGCTTACAATACCACCTGGAAGTCCACAACCAAGTTCTCACCATGTGAATTGGTTTATGGAAAGAAATCCATACTGTCCATAGAATTTGAATTGCAAACACTGAAGACCTCATTGGATATTAGTGTACCATTATCTATAGCATAGCAGAATAGGATTCTTCAACTCAATGAGATGGATGAAATCAGGATAGAGGTCATACAGCAAACAAAACTTGTTCAGTATCAAAGGAAACAGTGGCATGACCAACACATCAAGAAAAAGACATTTCAACAAGGAGATTAGGTTCTCTTGTATGACTCAAAATTCAAGGAAATCAAAGGGAAGTTACAAACCCATTGGATGGGACCTTACCAAATCAAGGAAATCTATGAAAATGGGACAGTCTTGTTGGCACCAATAGATGAAGAAGAAACCATATTCTTGGTAAATGGCCATAGGATTCATCTTTATCAGAGGCCAACAACCAAAGAAGAATTCACCAAGGACTTGTGTTTGATGACAGAGGTCACATCCCCTGCCTTAGGGAGAAGTGACCCTAAAGACAAAAAAAATTAAAATTAAAAAAATAGAGGCAGATTGAAAACCAGTAAATGGTAGTCTCTCTCAAAAAAATATAGAGGCAGGTTGAAAACTAGTAAATGGCAATCTCTCTCTAAAAAGAAATATAGAGGCACATTGAAAACCAGTAAATGACAGTCTCTCTCTCTCAAAAAAAGGGGGAAGATTGAGAAATAGAAAAAAATGGCAGTTTTCTTGACTGGGAGACTGAAAACTAGCAAAAGGTGGTTCCCTTCTTTTTGCAAGATTTCAGCAAAAGATCTTCAGAGCTAACTAGGCACCCAGGAGCCATCGAAACACATCTCCGAAGCAGTCTAGGAGCACCTCCGGCACTTCATCAATAATGGAACCATTTCAAGGAATGGGGGACCCACCTCTCCAAGCATCAAAGTGGGGACACCAAATGATGAGGTCAGCATGACTCATCCCCCACTTTTGAAAAGTGAAATTGATGAGGTCAACACGCCTCATCATCCACCATAAAAAGGAAACCCATGCAAGAAACTTATGTTGCAGCTGCCAGCACACGTCATCCTGACTACTCCTCATGACATCATATGACAAGGCATCCTTTTCAAATCTATTCATGGGGAAAGATTCCAGGCCATGTGATACTAACGATGTTGACATCATTCCAAGCAATGAGGGGGCTGCACACATGTAAAGTCGCCATCACACCTCACCTAAGCCACGGCATAACAGCCAAGTACATCAAGCCATCATCACAAAAAGTGATCCAAGTAATTCGCTCAAGTTAGTTAATTATTACCTGTCTTGTCATTTCTATTTTTAGGAGCAATTACTTTGACATGTACCCATGCCATCATTTCCTTTTTCAACCTATGCATGCTGCTTTAATTGCCACACTAACGACTTCACTCCGAAGTGTCATATCATCCCCTGTGATTATGACTGAACCATCAATTCAAATTCATTGAAGTGAATTAACCCTCCCATAATCCAAGCAATTGCCATTAACAGATATCCAACCCCAAAACTTCAGAAATTGCAAAGATTTCCAAACCCCAGAGGTAATCTTCAAGCCATTACATCAGTCTCCCAAGGGAACAGAGAAAGAGATCTATCATCATAGAGAAAAAGAACTATAGAGGAGACCCAAGGTTGGTTTATTCATAAAGGAGGGGAAGAATACAAACAGTATGGGAGTGAAAAAGAAGTTAGAGCCTAAAAATGTAACAGGACTGCTGCAAGATCATGCTGCAACAGATATCTTAAGAAATGTTGGGTCGTTGTAATTTCTAGAGAAATTCGAAGGGTTTCAAGAGGACATAGTAGATGATTTTCTACGCCATCTGAAGAATAACCAAACCAAAGTATGAGGAGTCTCAATCAACGCCTTAGACACCATCATTAGCCACATTTTAGGGCTACCAGAACAAGGTGAGAGGTTCTATCAACCTAAAACCCTGTACTTTAATTTGATTAAAAAAATTTAGTAGAAGTTGAGCCTGCAATCTAGTTGCATTTGAGTAAAAATGAAGTCAAGGGAATTATTAGAACCTCACTCACCTAACCATGGCAGTCTCTAGCCATGTGGCTCATGAAATATTTTACATGTGATGGGCAATTCTCTCTAGTTTTAGGACCCATAATAAAGATGCTAATTTTCTTAAGGCATGGGCATGCCCATCCAGAATATAGCATCAATCTCCCAAAAAATTTGTATGCTGCTATTGTGGCTTCGACAGATAAATACCAACAGGGGAAGGGATCCATGAAACACCACAACCTCATTTTCTTGATTGTAAAACACCATTTCCTATCTCAAGATGATGGAGAGGCTTTGTGGTAGTCATTTTTAGATGACACATCAAAGACCAAGACACCAGGTAGGACACATGGTGCAAAAGAGACTTCCTCTACTCAGCAAGATGAGGAAGCAACACCTTCTACTTCCTCCCCAAACACTAGAAAGAGCAAGGACAAGAAAGGAATAGTGGAGGAAACACCAACTTCTACCACCACTACTGAGAAGACAAAGAAAGGGAAAGAAGCTATGGGAGAAGCTTTAGGTACAACTGAATAGCTGGCAGAAACAATTACAGAGCAACACTTCCATATGACTCTCTCAACAAAACAAAAGATAACCTTAGCTGAGAGGTCTACACCAACCAAGCAAATGAGGGGAGCTGTGATCATGGAAGAGGAAATAGCATTGGCATCTGCCCATACTTCTAGCCCCAAAAAGCATAGGAAAGAAATAGGGCAAAGGAAGCAAACAAAAAGGCCTCCAAGAACACCTAAGTCCAGCAAGCATAAAAGGGCAGAGGAAGAGTTTGATGACTCAAATGAAATTCCCCTGATTAGAAGAAAAATAAAAAGAAGAATAGTTAAGGGAAGTACTATGGAATCTTCTGCCCCTCTAAGGACTCAGACTCCAGAGCCACAATGCACTCAAGCTCTAGAGAAAGCAGAGGGAGAAACTTGAACCATCTCTTCAGACTCTGAGGGAAATGAACCAGCTCCAGAGACAGTCTCTAGCAGTTCTCCAGAGAAGTAAATAGAAGAGGCAGCCTACTTAGGCAGGACAGGACACTGCTCTCTTGGCTAAGTGATGGGGAGTGCACAGCAGGAAACTACAGATTGATGGCCTAAATTTTTCACAGTCGATAAACTAACCGCTGAGCCACCGATTCAACTCCATCGGCCAAGTCTCTCACCCTTCTCCAATGCCTCGATGGCATTTGCCCTTTGGTGAGGCTCGTTCCGTTAGTGAACACTCGTAACCTTTGGTTGATTCACCAAAAATGTCATCACACAGTTTACTTCCTTCCTGACCCTAGCACATGGAGATGCTAGGCCGTCCTTACTGCGCAAAACCCTCGATCCAGAACATCTACACTATCGAACAGGAAAACAAAATAGGAAACACAAACAGATATTTGTACAATGAAGCCATTCCACTGATTTCGACAGAAATCTCACCAGTGTAATGCTTCACATTGACATTTCTCAACAATAGAAATACAGAAGGGAAAATAAATCTACAGCTATGCAATTCATATTTACAAAGAACATAAAGAACAAATTGACGACACACAATAGTTGATTTCTCCTTCACAATGCTCGGTTACATTCGCACAATTGCATTCAATTACAATATCATATCTACTCATTTGATTCAATTCCCTGGGTTTATAAACTTGCCCAGAGTAGTACCAAACTGACTCCAAGCGGTTGGGAGACCAATTCCAAGTGGTTGGGAGAAACTAACTGTATTAAATAGCCTCCAACTGCCCAACTGCCTATTTTTGGCATTATGCTATTTTTGGCAAATGCGACCTAAATACTTGGGAATTACAAACATAAATCAAAGTGCATTGGTCAAATAGACCTTATTACAACACAAACATGATTTCCTAAACAAACATAAACCTAAATGGCTCATGGAGGCCACCTTGTCTTAGGTGCTCCTGCACCATACACCCCACCTAGAAAAGAACTCATGTCCCATGAGTTGAGTCTGTGTCTTGCTCCACCTGTAACCTTTGCTGCATCATGCCTTCCCCACGATCTTTGGACTACAACTTATGTCCATGGAACCAAAAACTCATGCCTAGCATTGTAGGCTCTACTCACACCTTGCCATGAGTGAGTGCTTGCAACCAAACTTGGATGTTGCAGGCCATAATTACTTACTATCATCTCTGCCTGAACACCTGCATGCAAAACCTTGTTTGATGCTTCTTGTATTGCTACTATGGTAGGATATATTTGCCTTTCAACTCTTGTTGGCTCTAGAGGACAAACAATAGTCCCTACGAGGATAGCATCCTCTTCTTTCCAATCAACTTGTGGCTGCTTGGAGACCTGCTCTGTGACCGTCATCTGATCCATCTCAGACATTACCATTGGATCTCCATCATTCAAAACTAAAATCACCTTCAAATTGTGACCTTTGGCAACCCCACTCCTTGAGGTATCTCCAATTGTCCTTGTCTCTTCTTCATGCATCTTCACAAACTCTTTCTTACGCACCAAAATGATCTTGGCTGCCTGCTGTGTTGCAGCACCTTCTTGCAATGGTGTCATCACAAAAGTCTTTCCATCCTCCTTGATGGTGTATGTGTTAGCATATCCATCATACAATGCTTGCCTATCAAATTGCCATGGCCTACCTAAAAGTAGGTGACAACACTCCATGGGCAAAATGTCATATAAAATTCTCTCCTTATATTCTCCAATCTGAAAATCAACATATGCCTGCTCACTTACCAAAAGTGATTGACTGTCACTTACCCAAGATGCCCTGTAAGGAGTTTGATGAGGAATCCTTTCTATGTTCAATTTATCCACCATTTCCCTAGACACCATATTATCTGTTGAACCAGAATCTATGACTACGTTGCATATTTTACCTTTGCTTTTGCAATTGATCCTGAAAAGAGCTCTCCTTTGTGATGGTTTAGTCTTCACTAATTCTTTGAGCAACATCCTCTTGATCATCAGACTTTCTCCCACTTTTGATGCTAATTGTACTTTAGGAGATGTCACACTCCTTGCATACTCTTGAGTCAATGTGGTTCTTCTCTCATTGCCATGAGAAGTTGAGGCCTTCTCTAGACACTTATAAGCCAGATGTCCTATCTGATCACAATTATAACATCTCATGTTGGAGAACTTGGATTCTCTACCTGATCCATTTGTCCCACCTCTTTCATTTGGCCTTCTTCCTTGGTAGCCTCCTCTGCTACTTGAGTCCCCAACTTGCTCTTCTTGGCTAGACTCACCACTAGGTCTTTGGTTAGGATTTCTTCCTCTAAAACTACCTCTAAAATTTCTGTCACCTCTTCCTCTACTTTGTTGCTCACCTTTCCTCTTTAGCTTCTCTTCAACTCTTAATGCTACTTGAAAGCATTTTTCCATTGTTTCAGGAGTAAATAAACTTATCTCATCTTGAATATTGATCTCTAGACCATTTAAATACCTTGCTACTTTGGCTTTTTCATCCTCCATGTACCCACAACGAAGAGTGTATTTGTGAAACTCCTTAGTGTAAGTAGCTACATCCATATCTTTTTGCTTAAGATTCTGCATTGTCCTATAAATCTGCACCTCGTAGTCAGATGGAATGAACTGGGACTTGATCTTCTCTAGCATTTTGCTCCACAAAGAGATCATACTCTTCCCATTCTTTACCCTTTCTCCTTGGGTGTAATTCCACCATGTAAGGGTAGCACCTTTGAGTTTAGTTTTTGCAAACTTAACCCTCTTACTGTCAGGAACTTCCTTGTATTCGAAGTAGTTGTTTAGAGCCTCAATCCACTCCATAACTTCATCAACATTCATCTTCCCACTGAACATGGGGACATCTATTCGAGCCTCCGAAGAGTCCTTGCCAATTGCCTTGATGGCTTCCAAAAATTGCTTTTGTTCAGCTGGTATCTTTGCCTCTTCTTGTTCCTCTGCTTCTTCCTCTTTCTCTTCTTCTCCATCTGAATCTTCCTCTATCCTTTTTCCTATCTTCATTTCCTTCAATTCTGCCTAGAGTGCTTCCCTGACTCTAGTTTGATCATCTCTTCCATCGCTTGAAATTTCTTGACCACTTCGGTGGTCATCCCCTTTGGAGGCATATTGCTAGCCTCTCCGTCACTATCTCTATCTGACATAAACATTCACAGACAATGCCAACACTTCTGCAAATCCTCAATTCAACTACAACATAATGCTCAATTAGTTGTCCCTCCTACATGCTGCTTCATGGACCCATTCCTCTCGTCCAACAGCAGATCCTGGAGATGCACTACCACTCTCTCTCGTAGTGGCCTCACTCTGCACCCTCTTCCAGCCAAACCTCTATTGGTGAATGGTCTTGACAGACCTTAGCATCATCTGCCCACACACTATAGGAATAGGATTCATATGCCTTTAGAAATCAAATACACAACTCCTCTGCCCAGAGCTTTCTCTAGCTTTGATACCAATATGATGCGGAGCGCACAACAAGAAACCACATACTGATGCCCTAAATTTTTCACAGTCGATAAACTAACAGCTGAGCCACTGATTTAACTCCATCGGCCAAGTCTCTCACCCTTCTCCAATGCCCTAATGACATTTGCCCTTTGGTGAGGCTCATTCCATTAGTGAACGCTCCTAACCTTTGGCCGATTTGCCAAAAATGTCGTCGCATAGTTTACTTCCTTCCTGACCCTAGCACATGGAGATGCTAGGCCATCCTTACTGCGTGAAACCCTCGATCCGGAACATCTGCACTATTGAACAGGAAACACAAATAGATATTTGTACAATGAAGCCATTCCACTGATTTCGACAGAAATCTCACCAGTGGAATGCTTCACATTGACATTTCTCAACGGAAATATAGAAGGGAAAATAAATCTACAACTATGCAATTCGTATTTACAGAGAACAAAAAGAACAAATTGACAACACACATTAGTTGATTTCTCCTTCACAATGCTCAGTTACATTTGCACAATTGCATTCAATTACAATATCATATCTACTCATTTGATTCAATTCCCTGGGTTTATAAACTTGCCCAGAGTAGTACCAAACTGACTCCAAATGGCTGGGAGACCAATTCCAAGCGGCTGGGAGAAACTAACTGTATTAAATAGCCTCCAACTACCCAATTGCCTATTTTTGGCATTATGCTATTTTTGGCAAATGCGACCTAAATACTTGGGACTTACAAACATAAATCAAAGTGCATTGGTCAAATAGACCTTATTACAACACAAACATGATTTCCTAAACAACCATAAACCTAAATGCCTCATGGAGGCCACCTTGTGTTAGGTGCTCCTGCACCACTAAGGTCCTCATGGGCTTCAAAACTTCCATGGAGGAGGCTGGGCCCTCATCAGCCCCAGCATTTGCAGAAGTGAGGTAGGAAGAGGTAGATGTAGAAGAGAGACATGAAGAGGTTGAGGAGGAAGAAGTTTAGGCAAAAGAAACCCAAGAAGGAGATGAGGATTAACAAATGAAGGAAGATGAACACAGGGAGCAAGTTGACAATGTGGCACAAATAGAAACCCCTAATGAAAAAAGGATAGAAGGAGGAGAAACAAGGAGTTACTCACATCCTTTTGATCAAGAAGATGTAGAGATTCCAAGAGAGAAACAATTGATGGAAGAGATTAATAATCTGAAGAGGCAGGTGTGGGTAAAGAACCTGATTATCATTGACCTCAAGAAGGTCATGAAGGAAAAAGACACTGAGCAGAAACAGATAATAGAGGAGCTGAGACGTGAGCTCAAAGAAAAATAGGAGATCATTCAAATGAAAGAGGCTGAAATAAGAGAAAAGGATGAAGAAGCAGCAAAGAATACCTCTGATATTGTCAAGGCTAGAGACAATGGTATCACACTGATTTCAACACTAATAGAGAAAATGTAGAATCAGGCTAAGCATCTAACAAGGGCCAACAATAAGATAGATGATCAGGAAGAGCTGCTTCATGAGCTGACCAATCCAACTGCTACTATTGAGCAGGGGACTCAAACAGATCCATATCTAGGGGTGCTTCCAATAGACACACCAAAAGCCTTATTCCATTAGGAGAGAAGATGTCAGGAGTTAGAGGGATCCAAAGTGATGCTACAATCACAGAGGGTAGTGACCACCATGTCAGAGAAGGTAAAAACCCTAGAAGAAAAGGTTACTACTATAGCCACTATCTCTGCTGAAATCTTATCCTGTAGACCTCCCAGTGGAAGTTATGCTCTATTTTTAAAAGAGCGAATTCTCTAGAGGAAGATATCAATGGTTTTGTCGGATTTAATTGAAAACATACAAAATGAGGCAGATTTCATGGAGGTGTACATGAAGAGTTTTGATGAAGATAAGAATTTCTTGTGTGAACTATATTTGCATGATTTTTTCATTAAAGACTACACTTTCTTCATTAACTACTTTGTGGGTGAATTCCAGCTCAGAGCATTTATGTCATTGATGAGCAATCATTAGATTTGGAATGAAAGGATGGAGGCTTACACCAAGAAGGATACAGAGACAAGCCTATTCCTTAGGAGAGAGTGCCCAAACCCCATGGGCTTTGAGATTCATTTCAGAGTGAAAATTGACTCCCTAGAAGGTAGAATAAAAATTTTGCCCCTGTATCAGAAACACCTGCAAGAGTGTGCTATTGAATTTGGTCTCTTCATGAACAGCTCATCTAATTAGATGCTCCCAATAGGGAAGAAAAGGTGGAATACTCTAACTCCAGAGCAAAAGATGAAATAAGTAGTGTCCCCAGCCAACCTTAGGTTATTTATGAGGAAAGCCAGAGCAGTGTCCAAATTGATGGACAAATACAAACAGGATTGGATAGGTGGCCACTTCAGACCACCTCTCATTATTGAGCCACTGCCCATATGGGCTGAACAGATGGAGGATGCCAAATTTTAGGAATGGATGAGACAGGTTGAACAGTTCAAAGGAAATGGTAATACAAACTTCACTACTTGGTCAACTCATGAGGAGTACAATCTTACTGATAAAATATACCAACTCAACAAGTCTAGGCTGTGAAGTGCAGGACCTGCCAACCTTTAAGTTCGAGGGGAATGATGAGTGCTAGGTAGCACCCAGATTAACACACCTTTTTACTTCCCTTTTTCCCATTCTTCCATTCTGTTGTCCTAGTAATTGCACCATAGAAACTGAAAAGACTCGTTTTAATTACATTAATGAGAGATGAATTATTGAAGATCATGCCTTTTTATTAAAGGACTAATGCGCAACAAACTAAAGAAAATATATAGAAAAGTCTCTTTTTGCATCTACAGGTGTAGTTGTATGGGCAAAGGCAATTTTGAGGATCTTTGGAGATGGTCCTAATAATCTCCAGAGCTGACATGAAGGATAATACACCAGACTCCAACATTTTCCCAAAGTGTTGGAGGTCTTCTGAAGCAGAAGGAACATGGGAGCAAAGGCTGGATCATCTCCAGAGCTATATAGGAGTCATGGATGCACCTCTGGAGTTGCTCACAATAACACACAGTCTCCGGAGCTCTTGGTGATAGTGCAGAGTCTCTGGTGCTGCTATCAATCTACATCTCTAGAGGCAACTGCAGTGCTCCGGAGTCTACTCAGCTAGCACCAGAATGATCTGGTGAAGACTCCAGTTGATTGCTATGGATCTGATTCCTCTTTTATTAAGTTTGCACGAGCTTTGAAAGACTTATTAAAGACCTATATTTCAGGGCCTTGCTGCCCATTTGTTATTTAAGTAAAGACTTCAAATTTAGTGGGACTTCTGTACCACTAAACCCTATTTCAGTTTGAATGATTTTAATCTACAGTTAAACAGTTGTATGTTTTAGTTATAATAAGAGATTGGTGGTTTCTCATAGATAAACTAATAGATAAAATAGTTAGTTCCAAAAGATATCTCATCGCTTGGACTGATATATGTTTAGGTAGGAGCAGTAGAAAGATATACAAATTTTGGTTATTAGATTATTGTAATTTCCATTTCTAGACTTACATACTTTTTGAATACAAGCATATTTTGATGGAGTTAGACTGAAGGAAAGATTGTGTTATTACATTTATGTACCGAGTTCTTGCTTTAGCCTTCAGTCCTGAAGGCGAGAAGCAAGGTCCCACTCCTGCCACCAAGACAGGAGGCTAGTATTTATTTGCTTCATTGTCTTGTTTTCAGATTCTATTAGGAATATAGTTTTATTGCTTTCATAATATAGATTTATTTTTGTTTGATAGTTGTTTCCAGTAAATGCATATTTTTAGTTGTGTGGATTAGAATAGGTCAATTTCAACAATTTACTCTTTTAGCATTATTTTGGTATTTTTTAGAATTTCCTTTCACAACAAACAAATTAGTAGTATTAATCTTTGAGACAATCAGATAAGTAGGAGTAATTAGAGGACTGGTGACTATGGAATTCCTTATTGCATACATCCTAGGACACAGCCCTAGATTTGACAGATGAAAAACATGATTAAATGCCAAGGTACAGTGACCCTTGTCGCTTCTAATAAACTCTGTTTGACAGAGTCAAGCACCTTGATATTGTTCTTCTCAAGAAGATGTGATAGGCGATCAATCTGCTCCTTTAAACACTTATGCTCACCATGTCCAGGCCTTTTACAATAATAACACTTGAACTTCTCCTTCTTAGGTTTGTCACCTTTTAATGAAGAGGTCTGATTAGCTACATTTGGAGTAGCAGGTTTATGATCTTTCTTCTTCTCTCCTTGGTTCTTTTGTTTCTTATCCTATTTTCCAGACCCTTTTTGTTCTTTTGTGCCTTGATTTGCAGCCAAGCATGTGACTTAGAGGGTTTAATTGTACCCATGTGAACCAATTTATCTTGCTCCTTAGTGAGTTCTGCAACAAACTCATCTAGAGAAGGCATTTTATAGTTCATACCTAGAGCACATTTTGTAGCATGAAAAGTAGAAACAAACATATAATAGTTTGGACCAAGCTTAGAAAGAATACTCAAGATCAATTTCTTATCATCTTTCTTAATTCCACACTATTCTAATTGCAATCTAATGGCTTTCAATTTTGTGAAGAAGTCTTGTATGGTGTCAAAATTGCTAGGACTCAACACTACGAGTTCATTCTCCAATTGATGACCCCTTAATTCATCTTGCTTACCAAAGAGGCTTTCCAATGTGGTCCAAACATCATTAGGTGTTTTAGCAAATTCAATATGAAAAAGTAAGTCAAGAGAAACTAACATACACAGAGTACCAAATGCTTCATCACATTTAGTAAACCATTTTATCTTTTATGCATCATCTTTGGGTTTTGTCTCAATTCCCATTGTAACTCTATGATAGCCATGCCTTTTGAGATAGATAATCATCTTTGATTTCCATTCAAAATAGTTATATGTTGTTAAAATAAGAATTGTGGATGCATCCATTTGTGCAGAAAAGTAAAGTAGAATGCATTAAAAGAAGTGTGAAAAAGAGACACACGAGACATCCCCCCTTTTCACTAGTTTCTGAAATGACCCCCCCCCCAAAAAAAAAATTTATAATGTTGGTACTTTATGATTAGTGCAATTTACAATGCAAATCTCGGATTTTTAGATTCTTACAGGGCCCAAAATTGCCAAAACACTGAAACTACAACTCAAGTACAATATGAGATCAAATTGAGAGCACTTGACGAGGTCATTGTAGTTTGTCATTAATTCATCATCATTTAATTATCAATCTGGAGGTGTTTAGAGCGATCTATGGTAAGACTCTTGGTGTGGGGGGTTGGAGTGGAGTCTGAATCTTGTGGATGGATGGTTTGGGTTGGTTGTTAAGGAGATCTTATCGGAATTCACTTTATCTTACTTCCTGAAGTAAACACACATGCATGAAATAGAAACTACTCTAATTACTTTCAAAGGAAACACACATGCTGAAATGGAAAATATGCTAATTGCTTGGAAAGAAACACACATGCTTTAAAGGAAATTATTCTATTTTCTTTGAAAATAAACACACATGCTTTGAAAGAAGCTATCTTATTTGTGCTGAAATAAAACTCAGAAGTAACTCTACCAATTATCAAATCACAACAATGAAGTACTCTGAATACAATAGTGTTGCTTCGCAGAAAATCAAATATCTCTTTTTGGTATTTTCAGAATTTAAAGGACAAACCTGCAGGTGATAACATCTAAAACATTTGCACATAAAAGAAATGCACAGCTTAATATTAACACACAGAAATGATGACAATAAAGAAAAAGACACAATAGAATAACACAAGAATAAATACCGAGAGATCTCCTCCAAGTTAGGGAAGCGGGCCCTACTTTCCCAGCTAGAGATGATCCTCTTGAAGTCAATCTATCTTCAAAAGAAAATCCCTTTCATTTGCATTCAAAATAATCCCAAAATGAGCATGGATACACGAACAAAAACAAGAGGTTTTCCTCCAAATAGACGAGCAACAATATTTTACTAAGAAATTGGAAATTAACTAAGAGAGTATTGGGCTCCTACTTATACAACTAAGCATTTATTGAAAGAAATAACTACACTAGATCCTAACTACAATGAACTAAGATTGAACCAGTTGCTTTATTTAATACATTAACAATTCCTTTTGTGAACCAACTTTAGATCAGAGAATCATATCAATCTAATTATCAGCGGTTGAGTAAATCCTTGGAGTGGCACGGGTGCTGACTGACAACAATTTTAGTTATCACAAAACAAGGTGATGTGTGGTCTTGGACTTTAGATTTGTCAAGAAGTTGCTTTTATTGAAGTGAACAGTTGGGTTTGTGTCCCTGGATTCTTAAATGGCCTTAGGATTGACCTTAGTAATCATCAACTCAAGGGGAGGATGACTCTCTTAAAGCACTGCAGGCATCTGGAGCTTTCTGAGGCTTTGGTTCTTCATGAAGGAGGGAGCCCCAGAGGGGTCCAAAGGCCTCTGGGAAGTTCAAGCTGTATTCCTCATGCAATCACACACAACTTATACACAAATTTCATAAGATATGCATTTGGAAAATATAATTCATAGTAATTAGTCAAGAGATTTCATCTAAAGGAAATAAGGACTAAACATGTATATAATTCATCTAAAGGTGGCCTTTGTGCTAACAGGGTCTCCCTTGTTTCACAAGCCAAGGTTAAGCTTTGTTCTACTACCACCTTCTCCTTCTTGAGAGCCTCAAGTTCTCTCTGGAACTTCCTGATTTCCCATCTGAGCTCACTATTCTCCTGAGATAGCCAAAAATTGAGTTCATAGATACTCAGTGCTACTGATGCAGGAGTTGGTTGTGTAGGTTGCCACTAAAATTGCTCAATTTGAGCATCTCTTTAAGCTATGGTGGCTTTATGCTCATCTATTTATTTTTGAAAATGAAAAATTGTTTTATCTTTTCCCTTCTTTTCCTAAGCAACCTGTTGCTTCTGTTGCTAGAGCTCCTCACCTCTAGCTTTCAATTGCAGAGCCATGGTTTCCAACTATTCTTTGTACTATTCAATTCATACTCTGCTTTGAATAAAGCCAAAGCATGATGGGTTGCTTTCTCCGTAGTATCATCAGATTCCTCAATCAGGGGCTCCTTCCCTTCTCGATGTCTAATTTCAAAGGTTTCTTCTTTTGTTTCCTCAGTGTTTTCATTTCCATCGACCTTAGGGGTTTCTTTTTTATCTGCCTCCTCTATTTCCTTCTCCCCAAGAGTCTTATTTGTAACAGACACTTCTCTTTCTCGTTCTTTAGGGGAAGAATGGTGCCCTAAGATGGTTGCTGGGTTTGGCCCTGTGACTCCCCTTTCTTCTTCATCAGACAAAATCACAAACATACATGGGTGGCATGTTGTAATAGAGGTAGAGGCTACTATTTCCTCACTGAGTTCTCTCTGACTCTGTTGCTCCACACCTCTCCAGAGACGTCTAAATTTTTGCACTTGAGGCTCGACTACGATTAACACAATGGAAGCTTGATGCTTCTTCTTTTTCCTCTTGGGTTTAAATTTCAAAAAATCCTCCCATTTCTTCTACCCATCCTTTTGTTGAATGAGATGATGCTTTATTATCAAATGTATTAGCCCATGATGGCTAACCTGACCCTCATTGTATTTCCTTTTTGTCATCATATTTACAAGGCAGGTGTGCAAAAAGGTGAGAAGATTTATCAAATACTCTGGCCTATTGGCTCCATGTCTCAGATGGGTTATTAACCTCATACCAGGTCCCAACACTGTTCCATACTGTCCATCACAGGTGAAAATTTTCATAACCCACAAGACCACAATCTTCCATGGGTCAGGAAGACTGGTCCTTTCAATACCCTTCGTCACCCCTTTGCTTACGATATATCATGGCAAGGGTTCTGGGACGACATGGAAATTTTGCACTAATTTTTCATATGAAGGTTTTATTTGCAACAAATCAACACCTACTTCTGAAATTTCAAAAATCTGACTAATTATAATAGGGATAATGGGAATCCTTACCCCTTTTATAGTGGAGAAGGTGCGATGAAAATTGACAATGAATTCCTCGACCAGTTCATCTTCAAATCCTTTAAACTTCTATCGAAAACTCATCCATCTAGCTTGTTGAAACATATTTGCACTTGCTTAATCAAATACTACATTTTTTGGTTCGGTCTTTCTTTTATTTCCCATGATTGAAAGCTTTTCCTTAGTAGTCTGGAGAATGTAGAACAACACTAAGAAACAAATTTTCATGATTATGGAGAGATGAATGAATTTGTTTTGTTTTGATTGTGGTGTGATGATGAACTGAAGATAGGTTAGCAATCATTCTGACCATCTTTTTAGTAGTAATGGCTTGTACCTTGGAACTGCAATGCTGAGTTGCAGTGTGTGAAATGGTCATTCTCAACCGCCACCTTTAATATAACTCTTGTCAAATCTAGAGCTGACGACAGCAATTGTCGCTCCACCCCTCGTAATATTGATTGTCATTTATGATTATAATTCATAATCATGATTACCCTTTCAATTAATCACTCATTTCCTTTTATGGCATTTATTGAGAATGATGTTATCATTATGAACCAGAATTCATACTTATTGAAAAGTACACAAGATCTTAGGGCAAACCCTCTTCTGCCACGTATCTGTCCTTCAAATGATTACTCTAATTTCTATGACTGCATGGGTGTGTGTGTGGAACAAGAAGAAATGTATGTGGAGCATTCAGAAGACACATGGCATATATATATACATTAAAGTGATTATACAAGTTTTAAGAAAAGAAATATACTCACGTAAAGTACTTACCCCTCGAGATAATTTCAATTTAACTTTTTACCGAATTCATTTTTTTAATGCAACTTGACTTGGTGCCCAATGATATTCTGATAGTAGTTTCTCTCTTCATAGTTATCCATCTAGATCTGTCTATACCTATTTGGAGCTACTTGATACTTCATGATACGAAACCCGCAGAAACTGCAAAAAGGGGTTTTATTTTGAAAAATGGAAATTTCAAAGGAAAGACTGCCATTTTTGGTTTTCAACCTTTCCTCTAAGCAAAGCTGCAATTTTTGGTTTTCAACTTTGCCTGGCTTTTTATTTATTATTTTATTTTTTATGTTTTTAACAGAAAAGGCCACCATTGCTAGTTTTCAACCTTTATGTTTTATTCATTCTACGATCTTCTTTTAGAGCATAATTCCCATGGAAGAGAGATCCTCCATGGTGAAGTGTTCTATCCGAGATTATATTTCTGCTGAGAATTCTTCTTTGGAAGCTAGCTTGTGATACAGCTTCAGTCTGTGTCCATTTACTAGAAGAACTCATCGGTCCCCATCAATGGGTAATAGCTGAACGACACCATTTCTAAAAGTTTCCTTGATTTCATAGGGTCCTAACCACCTAGTATGAAATTTTCCTTTAAGATCCTGATATTTTGAGTCATATAATAGTGTTCAATCTCCCTTTTTGAATTGTTTGTTGATGATATGCTTATTGTGCCATTCTTTCCATTGTTATTGAACCAATTCTATGTGATGTAGTGCCTCCTTTCGCATCTCCTCTAGTCTGTTCAGATGCATTATTTTGTGTTGTTGTGTTGTTAAATCAATACCAACTTCTAGTGTTGTTCTCAAAGTTTCCACCTCATATTCAATAGGGAGCACTGGATGCTTTCCATAAACCAATTCATATGGTGTGAAGTTAGTAGTGGTTCTCTAGGTGGTGTTATAGGCCCAAACAACTTTTGTCATTCTTTCTACCCAATCAATCCTTTTCCCTGAAACCATCTTTATGAGGATGTTCTCTAGTTCTCTATTCGTCACCTCCACTTGACCATTACTCTGGGGATGATATGGAGAATATTTTATATGATTGATTTGATATCTCTCTAAGAATGCTTTGATCATAGCACACATGAATTACGACCCCTGATCAGAAACAAGGACCCTTGGGGCTCCAAATCTCTATAGAATGTGTTTGTACAAGAAATCTACAATCTTTTCTTATTTTGCTACTGGTAGAGCTTTAGCTTGAACCCATTTGGTGGTGTAGTCAGTACAAACTAGGATGTAATGGTTTCCTCTAGATGGTGGATCAATTGGCCTGACAAAATCTATCCCCCATTTCTCAAATGGTTCCAGGGCCACTTGAGGATGGAGCAACATTTCTACAGTAGGAGTTGGTCATCCCATTCACTGGTATTGATCGCATTGCTTGACATATTGTTGGATATCCTTTGTCATTGTCAACCAGAAGTACCCAGCTCCTAGAATCTTGTGTCCAATTCGAAGGGATGAAAAGTGGCCTCCTAAAGGTTCATCATGGTAGGCTCGAATGATATCATAAACTTATGTTTCTTGCACACATCTTAGCACATGATCAGGGTAATTTTTAAACAAAATACCATTTACCCATTTATATCTGGAACTATCCCTGATTTGTCGTCTTGTCTCCTTTTGGTTAAAATGCGGTGGACATCTTCCCGTAACCAAATAGTAGCTAAATCTGCAAACTATGGAGATTGTATGGAAATAGCAAAAAGATGCTCATTTGGAAATGCATCATCCACCTGTTCATTGCTTCCCTACACAGTCAATCTAGATAAGAAATCAACAACCACATTATCTTTTCCAGGTTTATCAACAATAGTTATATCAAATTCTTGTAACAATAGCAACCATCTAATAATTTTGCCTCCTATTACAACTTTATTCATAAGATATCAAATAGCAGCATGATCGGTATGGATGAAAACTTTGTACCCTATAATATAGTGGCAGAACTTGTTGATTGCATAAACTACTACCAAGAACTCTTTCTCTGTGGTTGTATAATTTTTCTCTATAGGATTCAAATTTTTACTAACATAATATATATAGTGTGCATATCTCTAGATTCATCAACCTGCCTAAAATTGCCCCAATGGCTTGATTGGAAGCATCTGAGTGGATATGAAAAGGCTCACTCTAATTTGGTCCTTTGATGACTGGTGTAGTCATGAGGGATTTCTTTATGGCTTTGAATGATTCTTGACACTGTGGTGTCCAAATGAACTCAAAATCCTTTTTCAGAAGGGTAAACAATGGATCAAGCTTCTGACTGAAGTTTACAATAAACCTCTAATAATACCCAATATGTCCTAGGAAGCTTCTTACTTCAATCTGAATTTGAGGTGGAGGTATTTGTTTTATGATTTCAACCTTTTTGGGATCTACTTTCATACCTTCCTGTGAAATGTGGTGACCCAAGACTATTCCTTCTGTCATCATAACAAGACATTTCTCATGATTTAAAGATAATTGATGCTCTTCACATCTTTTAAGTACTTTGTTTAGACTGTCAAAGGCTTCATCAAAGGTCTTCCCATGTACTGTGAAATCATCCATGTAGACTTCCACACACGTGCTGGCTAAATCAACAAAGATTGCTAACACAACTCTCTAAAATGTGGCTGGTGCATTACATAATCCAAACAACAAAACCTTGTAGGCAAATGTTCCCCATGGACATGTGAATGTGGTTTTGTCCTGATCCTCCAGAGCCACTTGTATTGGTTGTAGCTACTGAATCCATCCAAGAAGGAGAAGTAGCGACTACCAGCTAGATTATCCAACACCCGATCGATAAAGGGAAGAGGGAAATAGTCTTTCTTGGTGGCTTTATTTAATTCTTGATAGTCAATACAGACTCGCCATTTGCCATTTTTCTTTGGTACAATCACTAATGGTGACACCCATTGACTATCAGAAATAAGATAGATGAATCCTACCTGCAATAATTTTTCTATTTCCTCCACTATTTCTCTTAGAGTAGGATTGATCCTCCTTTGTGGTTGTCTCATGGGACGAACATCTTCAATGTAGATATGGTGTGTACATACATCAAGATGAATTCCTCTCATATCCTTGTATTCCCATGCAAATGCTTGAGTGTGGTTCTGCTGTAGTTTTGTCAGCCAGATTTCTTCTATTTCTGTCAACCAACTACTTATGCAGAGTTATTTATTGGTTTGGACAGTTATTTGCTTAGTGTCACAATGAACATAATGAATATCTTTGTAGGGACTAATCAACATATTTAATGGACAGGAGTGAGGCACAATCTGATGCGAGGTTTTTGCTTGTTGATAATTCAGATTAGAAATAACTTCTTCAAAATATGGACTATTAAATGCCCTTAAAGAACCTCTCAGATATCTCCGTAGCCATCTGGAGACCTCCTGTTGTGCAACATTGTATAGGGAAGTTTCATTGTTTGCTTCTAACTCTTTATACTCTCCATTTCATTCTTCAAAATGCTCTGAAATTGTTACCATTGCTAATGAAGATGCATCTTCCTCATCTAAATCCATTAAATAATCTACCTAGGGTTTATTCTCATACTACAAAAATGGCTTAGCAGGAGGGTAGATAGAGAGTTCCTTTAGTCTTTTCCCGTTAGAAATAGTCTTATTTCTAGACCTATAGTCAATAAGGGTTGTTGCTACAGCCATCCATGGTCTACCCAATATTATTGGATATCTTGATCGTTTCTTCCTTGTTTGAAGGATGATAAAATTTATTGAATAATCCCAAGTGTCTACAGTGACTATGACATCTTCCAACATCCCTTCTAGTTTAGTGATGGATAGATCTGCAAGTTGTAAAACAGTTGAGCTTGCCTGTATATGAGTTAATGCCAAAGCTTCCACAGTATCTATAGTCATCACATTCATAGCAGCTCCTAGATCAATCAGTACATTCGAAATTGATGCTCCTTTTATTGCCACTGAGATAACAGGGCTTCCAAGGTCCCCATACTTTTGAGGAATCAACTTTCTTGATAGGACATCAGCAAGTTTTCCCTCCACCTAAATAGTGTTCGGTAATTTTTGTTTCCTCCCTGGAAGTTTTAGGCATAGTCTCTTGATGGATTGATTTATCTCAGGGATATCCTTTATCACCTGCAATAGAGGAACTTCGATATGTATCTTCCTAAGTTCCCTAATTAACTGAGAGTCATCCTGAGTAATCTAGATTTCTCTGGTTTCTCCAGAGGAGTCCGTCTTAATCATTCTATAAATGGAACAAAAGCTTCTTTAGAGATTTCTTCTGAGTTCTTTGTCTCAGTCTCCTTATCCTTTTACTATTCCTCAATGATAGGTATTACTTCCTCTTTATCAGGGACTTCCTCAGTAAAAGTTTTTACAGGAATTTTTTGGGAATGAAGTTGGATATCATTAATTTCCACCACGTTCAAGGTAGTTGTATTGGGATCAGTGCTATACACTTGTTGTTGGGGTCTGTTATTTTTGGGATTTGGAACTGGTTGAGCAGGCATTTGTGGTTGGTTTACTTGGTTGTTCTAATTTGGATTCGTAGGTTCTGAGGGTCTAGGAAGTAAGGCTTGAGGTTGATTCCCAAACTGCCTCACTCCTTGGTTATATTGAGGTGCCCACTGTTGTTGATACTGCTGTTGAATTGGCCACTAGGGAGTGACCCAAGATTGATTCGTCTAGTCTGACTGGGGCCATGTTGGCCCCCACTGAGGTGGCATCTGCATTGGAGGAAGTGGACCTCCCCAAGGTCCACTCCACTGGTTAGTTCCCCAACTTGATGGACCTCATGGAGCATATTGACTTGGAAACTAGTTAAATCCATAGTTTGATAGTTTATGGCCAATAAAATTTAACTCTTCCTCTTTTGTGGGTGCCTTTTTCAATCTATTTTTAATTTCAGGAAGTAGACTGCACTCATTTATGGAATATTTTTTTTCGCAGATCCCACATAACTCAGTTCAGTTTAAAGGACATTCTCTAAGCGAATGTTTCTCTCTACAATGAGGACAAGATGGCCAAGGGTTTAGTATTCTTCTTACTGGCTTGGATACCATCAAGGGTGGTGTTTAAATTAAGTAATATGTTAGTTTTTAGATTGGAAAGCTCATCCATGACTTGTGTGACATTATTTCCACCACCTTTTCCTTTCTTCTGCACTCTATTACTTGCTCGGGTCCAGGAGTAGTTCCTACTAAATTCCATAATTTTTGTGAAACTTTGTTTATTAATGTCACCTTTTCCCATGAGGTTTAAGGTTTCCCTTATCTCATCATCAATTCCCCTTAGAAAAATGGTTTTACTAAGTTCTTCATCGAGGTTACTGCCACATCACCTATGGCAAATAAGAATCTATCCACATAATCTTCCAAATTTTTGTCTTCCATTTGTTTCATTTGAAAGAGTTCATCTTTCCGATCTCTGACTCTACAATAATATTGATATTTATCAAGGAAGGTAGTCTCCATTTGATCCCATGTAGTTATGGAGTTTGATGTCAGGCCTATGAATCATCATAGAGCTGATTCCTTGAGAGTAGAAGGGGAAAGTTTTAATTTCTGATTATTTGTGGCATAATCATAAGTTTGGCAGAGAACCTTAAATTCAAACAAGAATTGATTTGGGTCCTTTGAAGCTTTTCCTCAAAAAGTTGGTAGGAATGCATGAGATATATTTTTCATGGGAGGCTCATTCCTTTTAGGGGTTATGGAGATTGGATAAGAGAATGTTCTATTGTTAACTGGTTCATCATGTTCACCACCTCCAAAGAGATTATCACCCATTGTAAAAAGTGTTCCAGGAAAATGGGAGATTTTGGTGGTATAGGAGATCCTTAATTAATTAAATGATTTGGGGATTCTTCCAAATTAGGTTCCAATAGTGTACTAATTGTGGTTCACTTTATGAATCAACCTAAGGCATCCCTAGGCCTACTCATAAACTAATGGATCCAGAATGTGCTCGTTAAAAAAAAAATCTTACCAACACCTTAAACTACAATGATTTGTAGATTATGTATCCCCAACAATGACGCCAAAAATGATGAGGCCATTGTAGTTTGTCATTAATTCATCATCATTTAATTATCAATCCGGAGGTGTCTAGAGCGATTTGTGGTAAGACTCTTGGTGTAGGGGGTTGGAGTGGAGTCTGAATCTTGTGGATGGATGGTTTGGGTTGGTTGTTAAGGAGATCTTACTAGAATTCACTTTATCTTACTTTCTAAAGTAAACACACATGCAAGAAATGGAAACTACTCTAATTGCTTTCAAAGGAAACACACATGCTGAAATGGAAAGTGTGCTAATTGCTTCGAAAGAAACACACATGCTTTAAAGGAAACTATCCTATTTGATTTGAAAATAAACACAATGCTTTGAAAGAAACTATCTTATTTGTGCTGAAATAAAACTCAGAAGTAACTACATCAATTATCAAATCACAGCAATCTAGTACTCTAAATACACTAGTGTTGCTTCGCAGAAAATCAAATCTCTTTTTGGTATTTTCAAAATTTATAGGACAAATCTGTAGGTGATAACATCTAAAAGATTTACACATAAAAGAAATGCACAACTTAAGATTAACACACAGAAATGATGATAATAAATAGAAAGACACAATAGAACAACACAGGAATAAATACGGAGAGATCTCCTCCAAGTTGGGGAAGCGAGACCTACTTTCCCAATTGGAGATGATCCTCCTAAACTCAATCTATCTTCAAAGGAAATTCCCTTTCATTTGCATTCAAAATAATCCTAAAATGGGCATGGATACACGAGCGAAAACAAGAGGTTTTCCTTCAAACAGACGAGCAACAATATTTTACTAAGAAATTGGAGCTTAACTAAGAGACTATCAAGCTCCTACTTATACAACTAAGCCTTTATTGAAAGAAATAACTACACTAGATCCTAACTACAACGAACTGAGATTGAACCAGTTGCTTTATTTAATACATTAATAGTTCCTTTTGTGAACCAACTTCAGATTAGAGAATCGTATCAATCTAATTATCAGCAGTTCAGTAAATCCTTGGAGTGGCGTGGGCACTGACTGACAACTATTTTAGTTATCACAAAACAAGGTGGCATGTGGTCTTGGACTTCAGAGTTGTCAAGAAGTTGCTTTTATTGAAGTGAACAGTTGGATTTGTGTCCCTGGATTCTTAAACGGCCCTAGGATTGACCTTAGTAATTATCGACTCAAGGGGAGGATGACTCTCTTGAAGCGCTTCAGGCATTTGGAGCTTTCTCGTGTTTTGGTTCTTCATGAAGGAGGGAGCTCTGGAGGGGTTCAGAGGCCTCTGGGAAGTTCTAGCTATATTCCTCATGCAATCACACACAACTTGTACAAAAATTCCATAAGATATGCATTTGAAAAACATAATTCATAGTAATTAGTCAAGAGATTTCATCTAAAGGAAATAAGGACTAAACATGTATATAATCCATCCAAAAGATAAATATAATCACAGTAATATATATATATATATATATATATGCCATAGAGTTATGTCAAAGTCTTAGAGCAAAAAATATATAGAAACAAATGAGTCATTTATTTGACTCATCAACACTGATGTGGAGTACACAAAAAGATATGAACCCTGGAAAAAATGGCACCCAAAATGAGTCTGTTTGTGCAAGTTATGGCTCCTGGAAGGTCTCAAAATGAGAACTACGTAGCAAATTCTGAGAGAATATCCAATTTATGGAAATATGGAGAGTCAAATAAAAAACTAAGCTCTCCACTGTGAAGAACATGAAATTCTACCCCAAAACAAAAAAAATTGTGCTTAAAAAGGCCTCTATATGGCTGAGAACGGACCCTCTGAAGTTGGCCTTCCAAACTCAAAAGTGCAATTGTGAGGGGGTCTAATATTAAAAAGTCAACGCCTGCCAAATTTAGCTAAAAATCTCTAATTTAGGCACTGCCGCCATATTTAGTTACAAACTACTAAATTTTAGCCTTCACCAATTTTGGTGTAATGCTAGATAAGTTTGGTGGTGACTAAGTATGGCTGACTCTACCAAAAATTCCACCAAATTTGGTGGAGGCGCCAACATACAGGTGTAGAGTTCGATGCAGGGGGAAGGTGGGCGCTAAGTTTTAATTTTTTAATATTTTTTTAAGGCCTTAGAAAGGCCGACACCAAAGGGGGTCAAGGGTCAATAGCCACTCTCGAACCCTCTTTCAAGGGGTCAACAGACCGTTATGCGCTTGTGGCATGTGTGAGGGGGTCGAGGCCCTTAAGATGGCTGAAGCCCCTTTTATAAAGGATTAAAGTGCTTTAAAGTGCTTAGACACAACACTTTTGGCACTTAAAGAAATGCACTATGAAGCATTGAGCGCTTTATTTTATATATAATTTTAAAAAAAAAATCATTCAATTAGGCAAATTTGAGGGTTGTACGGCTCATAATGTAAATTTTTTTTCCTCAAAAATAACTTTTCAGAATTCAATGTTTATGACACTTGCCATATACTTTTAATAATTCCTCTATACTTTTGATCATTTACTCTATCATATTTTTCTTTTCCCCCTCCTCCAAGTCCTTGCATGCTATGTATGCAACTGATTGATGGGGGCATATATTGTTATTAACTTTCCTATGACTAAGATTTTAGGTAGGGGCTTATGCTACACAAAGACTCATCATCTTACCTAGATGGATCTTTATCACATTACACACTTGCAACTGAGCAAAGTTTTATCACATTATTGTAATCGAGTAGATTATATTTCACAGTTGAGTGGATTAACATCATATGGTCATATCAAGCATGCCATATAACATTGTTGCATTGAGTGGAACATTTTCTTATCACTTTTTGTACAAAAATAATTTCTTTCCCTTTTCTCTCTCTACTTATTTTTCATAGATAGTAGGGGTAACTTGTTATGTGTGCCTATTTCACTTGCATGACAAAAACTACTCATTACATATATTTTCTCTATTTTCCAAATTCCTATGAAGTACACATACTAAGGATTAGAACATAAGAAGAACCTAGGAATATCCCATTATTTTACATGAATCAAATGTCTTTCTGAATTGTCTTAAAAAAAATATTTTCATGTTGGTTGAGAATTTTCATATACTTTAATATTCATGTTTATGATTAGATTCAAATGAACTTCAAAGTAGGGGTAGAATGTAAAGGTGAAATTTGTATACTCATGTCAATTCCCTTTAGTTTTGGGCCTATTTTGATGAAATGACTTAATATAATTACATATTGACAAGTGCACATTCTTATGCTAAGTTTGACTCATGACTCAATATCTTTTCCTATCCACTTTAGCCTTCTTTGCACCTATCAACATACATTCAACCTTAACTCATTCCATTTACACAAAATTTGATACATTAACCATTTATTCATCACACATAATTCCATTTATTTGTTCCATGTCTTGATGTGATGATTTCCCCACCTTAATCACTTGTGTGCCAATTAGGATCAACCTAGTTTAATTTCAGGGCATGTGGGATTTGGGATTGAACCTAAAACCCAAACATTCAAATTCAAGTTCATACATTCTTGCCTCTTTTCACTAGCCATTGTGCATTGATTTGACACACATTTTGTGAATTATTGTTATGTGTTAGTATTTAAAGACATTCATTTTGTGTGATTAATTGAATGAGGAGTATATGGTTCAACAAGGAACACCCACTTCAAGGAACATTTGGATTTGGAGCTTAAAAAGAAAACATTTGCATCAAAATCATATAGGCCATTTGTACGACTGCACATGTTGTCTTGAATTATTCACTTAGAACCATGATGTTGGTCTATATAGGGGTTGACCTAGGAGAACTTGATCCTAACAATCTAAAAATCTCCTCTAAGGTGTTTTTTAACATCACCTTGACAGATTCATACATCAGAGGAATGGACGGAAGCCATTATTTTGCTTTAAGATTATGTTAGGTTGATCTTACAGACAACAATTCAAATCTGCATGGCTCAAGTTCAAACTCAAGAGGCCCACGGTTCAACCAAACAAAATTATGAGAGTGTTTTGACTCTATCACATGTGTCGAATCATGGGCATTAATTTTTGTACCTGTGGTGAATGATTCTAACTTGACATCAACAACGTTTCTTTATCATTGTTCCTAAAGTTGACTGCATATGTCCTCATTTAATTTGTTAAATATTCATTGCATTTTATTGATCTAGTGCCTAATTAAATCTAGGTTAATTATATGCTTATTGTTTGTGTTTATTTAATTAGCATAGATTATTTATGTAAAGTGTATTTACTTCTTTTCACTACCAATATTGTAGGGTCTTGTGAAAGTCCAAAGTTGTCACTTTAAAGATAGATTTTCAACACACCCAACTTTAAAAAATTTCAATAGAAGAGTAATTTCCATCTAAAAATGTGTTTTAGTTAAATTCATTCTAGCATAAAAAATTAATTGGAAGTGTTTAGACACTTGACTCATACGTGGCATCACTTTGGTGCTAAATTATATTTTTTCGGAATTATTTGAAAAACTCGATGTTCTTATCATTTCTACTTGTCTAAATTGTTAGAAATGAAGACAACCACTAAAATATGGAAATTTGAAATAAACTTGCAAATCTAAAATTCTATTGTAGAATATCAAATGAAGATGTAAACTAACATCAAAGAAATCAACAATACTCATTAGCCATACACATAACACATGGATTTATGTGGAGAAAACCCTTTCAGATAAAAAACTCCATTAGGAAAAGAGGGCAAATTTGTATTATCTTGAAGAAGATTACAATACATCAACAATTTCCTCAATCTTGCATCTAATACAACATTATTTGTATACCTGCAAACAAAACTCATCTCATCTCATTCTTTTACACTTCTCCATGACTCATTTTATAGAATAACATAAGCTTCACGAAGAAGCTACCAAAACTGGCACCATATTTGGGAGAATCTCAACACCCTCATCAAGGAATAACTTTGTGACACTTGTCATGAGATTCCTAGCGCCCACCTAGAGTTTTACACCAATAGGACCAAAATAGGCTCTTACATTATCATAAGATTCTCTTACAATATGTTAGATGCTCTTACAATATGATAGATACTCTTACGTTGTCATAAGATGCTCTTACACATAACAAATTCTCTTACACCTTGTCATTTACCAATAATAGATTTGGTAAATAGTAAATGGTAACTATTGCTGGTAAATAATTAGTTACTATTGCTAGTTACCATACCAATAAAAAGTAAATTACCGTGTTGGTGGATTTCCCATCCCTTATAATTGCATTAACAATTACAATATTAGGAGTAATTGAATAATTGGATTTACAAGGTTGATGGCACCTTAATCCTAACATTCTCCCACTTGACATCATACATTGTAAATACAACCATAAGAAAACATAAATCAACTAAGTATAAGAAACAAGGCCCGTGGCCTCTGTGCACCAAGTGAATTTTTCTATGCTCATTGAGTTGTTAAGATAATCTGCAACAATCAACTGAGTGTCAATTTTCTTCAACTCAATTTGTCCATTTGTAAGCATTTCTTGAACAAAGTGGTACTGAACATCCACATGCTTAGTTCGAACATGACACATAGGATTTTTGGCCAAACAAATTGTACTCTGGCTATCACAACCAATCTGAATAGTCCCACAATCAAAATCAATACATGTACACAATCTTTGTAACCATATTGCCTCTTTAGAGACATGAGTAGTAGCCATATACTCTATTTTGGTGGTGGATAAAGCAACTGTGGGCTACCTTTTACTCATCCATCTCATAGCTCCTCCAAACAAAGTAAACACATATCCATTAGTGGGCCTTCAACTATCCAAGTCACCTACCCAATCTGCATCAACAAAACCCTGTATGTCTAATGTCTTATCTTCACTGTTAGTACTAGAATAAACCAAACAATAATCAAAAGTACCATGCAAATATATAAGCACCCTCTTTGCATAATTCCAATGCTCTCTACTAGGGTTAGACATAAACCTGCTCAAAACTCCCACTGTTTGGGTAATATTCAGCCTAGTGAAAACTATTGCATACATCAAACTTGCCACAACACTAGCATATGGCACATTAGACATATCCTCAAAATCATCTTCACACTTGGGACACATATTTAATGTAAGCCTAGTACTAATTGGTAAAGGATTTCTATTTGGCTTACAGTCCTGCATATTGAATCTTTGTAAAATGGTATTCACATACTTACTCTGCGATAACCAAGGCTTTAGACTATTACCTCAATCTCTCATGATTTCCATACCCAATATGTATCTTGCTACCCCTAGATACTTCATCTTAAATGCACCTAAAAGTTGAGCTTTCATCTCACTAATCACACCCTTGATGTTATTGAAAAACATATCATCCACATACAAGGCAAAAACTAGTATTTGGCCATTAATACATTGAATATAAACATAGTGATCTTCTTCGCTTCTCACAAAACCCAATTTCAACATAAAAGAATCAAACTTTTGATACCACATTCGAGGGGACTGCTTCAAACCATAAAGAGACCGTTTCAATCTGTAAACCAAGTGTTCTTTCCCTTTTACCTCAAAACCTTTAGGTTGTTGTGTGTAAAATTCTTCTTCCAGATCTTTATGTAAAAATGTAGTCTTAACATCCATTTGCTCAATTTCAAAATCATAAGCAGCAACTATGGATAAATATAAGATAATTTTGCAACATGAGAGAAAATTTCACTAAAATCAACTCCCTCTTTGGGAGTAGCCCTTGGTTACCAGTCTAGCCTTGTACTTTTCCAATGAATCATTTGCTCCAAACTTTTTTATAGACCCACTTACAACCAATGGCCTTCCTTCCTTTGGACAAACAAACAAAATTCTAGGTATCACAAGAGTCTAATGTCATCATCTCCTCTTGCATGGCTAGTTACCAAGACTTACTATCATCTGTACAAATAACTTCCCTATAGGATCTAGGCACATTTTCAGTACTCAATAAAGAAACTACACAATGGAAATCTAGTAGGCTATACCTATCAACTGGATTCTATTGTCTTTGTGGATCTTCTCAAGCGTGGAGTTAAAGATTTTTCCTCTTATTCTTTTGTATACTCAACTTTTTATGTAATCACAAAGTCTTCCTCATTAGAACTTTCACTTGAATCTTCTTCTTCTTCTCCATCCTCAAATTCATCATTTTGTTCTTCTTGATGTGCATCTTCTTGTTGTAAGTCAAAATATACTATCTTTTTTCTTTTCTTTCTTTTTTGGTTGTACATGATCAGAAATAGCTCTAAGTTTCCTAAAAATCACATCTCTAGAATGAAAAAAATTCTTGGTCAAAGGATTCTAAAGCTTATAACCTTTAACATTCTCACCATATCCAATGAAGATGCATTTTTGTGCTTTTGGATCCATCTTAAAGAACATTTTTCTTTAGGTACATGAACAAACACTTCACAACCAAAAACCTTTAAATGTGAAACAAAAGGTTTCTTACCTGTCCACACTTTATAAGGAGTAGAATCAAGAGCCTTGCAACGAGATCTGTTTACCAAGTAACGAGCAGTGCTCATAGCTTCTGCTCAAAAGCATTTATCCAACTGTGCATCACTCAACATACTTATGGCTCTTTCCATACGTGTTTAGTTCATCCTTTTTGTAACACCATTCAGTTGTGGTGTATATGGAGTTGTCTTTTGTCTTATGATACTTGCATGCTTGCAAAATTCATCAATTGCCTTAGAACAATATCCCCCTCCATTGTCAGATCTTATTACTTTTATTTTCAATCCTGATTGGTTTTCTACTAAGACTTTAAACTCCTTAAACTTAGTGAAAACTTCAGATGTATGCTTCATAAAGTAAATCCATGTAAATCTCTAGATACATCATCGACAAAGGTAACAAAATATCATGACTTCCTAATTGAATCATTATCCACAGGGACAACCACATCCATATGAATAATTTCTAATTTGTCCTTTACCTTATTTCTCCCTAAAGGAAAAGATGTTCTATTTTGTTTACCAAACACATAGTTCTCACATAAATCAAAGTGCTCATTAGAGTAAGAGAAACTATCCAACAACTTTTTATTGATAATAGTTTTCAAAATATTTTTATTTATTTGGCCCAACCTACGGTGCCACGACATACATGTATTTTTAACATTTTCTGTCACATAGGTGGATTTACAAATAATAGTGGTATCAAGCCTAAACAGAGTTCCTATCCTTGTTCCACTCACTACCACCAAGCTTCCTCTCACCAATCTGCAACATTGCTTATTAAATGTTACATGCATTCTTGAATCATTCAACTTCAAAACATAAATAAAATTTCTAGCCAATCCAGGAATATGTAAAACACTAGAGTGGGTTTTAATTCTCCCATCACTGAAACACAATTGTACCTTTTCTTGGTCAATAACCAGATATGTAGAATTGTCATCAAGATAAACATTACCTCAATCATATTTCTCATATGTAGAGAACCATCCCTCATGAGGAGTCATATGATATAAGCATCCTGAGTCCATCAACCACTATTCATTAGACATAACATTACATGCAGAAAGTAAAACTTCATCACCTGCATCCGAGGATTTTTCAGTAGAGGAATCCCATTGTTTCTTATTATTTTCACATTCTTTCTTCACATGTTCCCTCTTACCACAATTCCAACACTGAACTCTATTCTTCTTCCTAGGAGTTTTAGACTTGCCTTTTAATTTATCCTTAGGCCCTTTTTGATCTCCTTTTGGTCTTGTTTCTTTAGACCTTCTCCTGACATTAAGAGCATCCACCGAGCTATCCATATCCTTCTTCCTCGTTTCTTGTGATAGCAAAGTTGCAACAATAGAATCCATCTTTGGAACTTCGAGGTTAGCCGTGATAACAAGAATGAAATTCTCCCAAGACTTAGACAAAGAACAAAGAAGCATAATACACTTTTCTTCCTCATTTATCTCAATGTCCACAAAAGCTAACTAACTCAAAATCAAATTAAATAAATTTAAATGCTCTACAATAGATTCACCTTCCTTCATCTTAAGAGAAAACAACTTTTGTTTTAAATACAATTTGTTTACCAGACTCTTGGCTTGATAATTTCACCCAATCGTTTCCATAAAGCATATGTAGTCTTTTCCTAAGAGACATTCAGTATAATAATGTTTGCAAGACATAACTGGATTGTGCCTCGTGCCTTTTTATCCAATCTGTCCCACTCATGTTGACTGACATCATCAGGTTTCTTTTCTCTTGATGCTGCCAACCATTGATCCCTCTCCTCAAGGAGCTCCTCCATTTTGAGCTTCCACAACCCGTAGTTCGAACCATTGAATTTTCAATGTCTATCCGAGATGTAGATGCAACCATAATTTCCACACACATAAATCTACAAAATAGAACTCCCACTGCAACTCATGAAACCTTCACACTTCCACCCAATGGCACAACTAGCCAATATTTGATACCAAATGTTAGAAATGAAGGCAATCGCTACAATATGAAAATCTGAAATAAACTTGAAAATATGAAATTATATTGTAGAATATCAAATGGAGATGTAAACTAACATCAAAGAAATCAACAATACGCAAGATCCATACACATAACACATGGATTTATGTGGAGAAAACCCTTTTGGGTAAAAAGTTCCACTAGGAAAAGAGGGCAAATTTGGATTATCTTGAAGAAGATTACAATACATCAACAATTTTCTCAATCATGCATCCAATCCGACAATATATGTATACTTGCAAACAAAACTCATCTCATCTCATGCTTTTGCACTTCTCCATAGCTCATTTTATAGAATAACAAGAGCTTCATGAAGAAGCTACCAAAAGTGGCACCATATTTGGGAGAATCTCAACACCCTTATCAAGAAAGAATTCCTGTGACACTTGTCATGAGATTCTTAGCACCCACCTAGAGATTTACACCAACAGGACCAAAGTAGGCTCTTAAACCATCATACGATTCTCTTACAATATAAGATATGCTCTTATGCTATCATAAGATGCTCTTGCACATAACAAATTCTCTTGCACCTTGTCATTTACCAATAATATAGGGCACCCCATTTTTACCTTATGGTAATCATAAGGTAAATAGTAAATGGTAACTATTGCAGGTAAATAATTAGTTAGTGTTGCCAATAAATAATTAATTACCATACCAGTAAAAAAAAATATATTGTGTGGATGGATAATAATTACAATATTAGGAGTAATTAAATAATCGGATTTATAAGGGTTTTTTTTTTTTTAAAATCCAAAATAACCCTTTTGTAATTTTAAATATATAGTTTTCTAAAATTTAAATTTCAAATATATTAATTAGTGTTTATATTTTAAAACTTTTTTACCACATTTTTTTGGATTAAAGATAGTCTAATCATATTACCAAAAATTATAGCTGTGTTGTTACATATGTTGTGGCCAAGATGGCCACCATCATAGGATTAAAGTCTTTACAACCAAAAGCAAAAATGAAGCCATATTACATCTTACAAATATAGAGTAACATAAGCCCTGCACATGCTCAAAGAGACCTAAATACTATTCCAGAACAAAATTAGAAGTATTTCTGCTAAACCTTTCTACTAAACTTCTAGAAGGTCAGATACTAGATCATCACTGAATAGGCCGCTTTCTGTATCATCTAATTCTAGTTCACATTCTAATTTGGGAGCAGCATGGCCCACTCTAGCAATATCCATATAAATCTTATCTTCTTCAATTTCATTGGGAGCAGCATGCAACATATAATCTACCTGAGGTATATCGTCCTGAGATTTAATAACATTATCTGCTTCAATAAGATGTAAATTTTTGAACTATAATAGCATTTCTTCAAGCCTTGAGTTAAAGGATTGGCTAGCCCTGTCAATGTCTAACTTCTTCATTTCAGAAAGAACTAGTTCAGAGTCTTGTGACGAGGAGAACCCTCTATCAGCCATCTTCGACAAATTGGCCAATTGATCCTCTACAGAAATAACTACTTACAAGTAAATGTCAATACATGTGAGCCTAGAATTAGACCCAGTAAGAATTCTAGGCTTGCCTTGAAATTGATCCTCATTCCTCTTTTTCCATAGTATCCACAAAACTTCGGTTGTTAGAACTAGCCAAAATATTTTATTTTTAGTATCAAGACCAGAGAAATGACCAAAGATCATTCCAATTTTGCATTTAGAATCAGATAAAGACTAGTTAGGAAGATTACTAAAAAACATACTCCAAACCTGATAAGCAAAAGGACAGTCAAAGAAGATATGATCACAACTGTCATGGACATTACAAAGACTACAAAGATAACTGTTGAAACCTATTGGCAATTTCTTCAACCCTAACAACCACCTAAAACATCCTTTCTTTGGTTCCAATGGCTTAGACCAGAATGACATAAAGCAATAACGAAGGTCTCTAAAACTAAAATCATAGTCCCAAGCCTTTGCACAATGTTCAAAGATCTCATCAAAATCCCCAAGAAGCTTATAGATTCTTTTGGCAATACAACCTATTGAATTGCCTCCGTCTTTCCACTTTAGCATATTCACCCAATCCTGCACACACAAGAAGCTTGGCTGGGTAGGAACGACTGAGTATGCAGAGACCAACATATAATAAGTTCTCTTTTGAGAGTCTTTTATCCCAAATTTACCTTTTAAAGATTCCCAACTTTTCATGCCACCAGGACATGTCACTTCTTGGAAAGAATACATGCCCAATTTGTGCCATTTAAGTCCAGAACAACCTTGGATAATAGCAAGGGGCTTCTCTTTATATTTTAGGGACCACCATATAGAATTGTTATATCCCCACTGAATCATAGTATTGTCTCCATCAGGGACAGTAATAAGAGGTCTGCAAAATTCCCAAGCCTTCCAAATAGAGGCAAAAACAACTGAACCAAAAGGCTTCACTTTAAAATTCCCAAAAAGGAGGTCAAGAGAATGCAAATTTTTCTAGTTTGGGGCATCTTTAGGACAAGCCAGTTTAATATTATTTCTCACAAGGACATTTCAAGGCTCAGGGCCCTCCATAGAGTTTACAATCCATTTAGCTACTAATGCTATCCCATGCAATTTCAAATCTTTCAACCCTAACCCACCATGATCTCTGCTAGTACAACACCATTTCCACTTGACATGATGTTTTTTACCATGTCCCTTGCCATCTGACCATAAGAAAAACCTGATTTCTTTCTGGATGCTCTCAATAGGCAAGTTAAAGAAAAGTCACATGGAAGCATAATATACAGTATATGCAGATAAATGTTTTTGGCATACTTGAAATCTTCTAGCTAGAGAAAGGGCCTGACTATTCCAACTCTTAAGCTTAACCTCAATTTTTGTGAAAATCCAACTCCGCATTTGCTTGAGAGAGGGATCAAGAGCAAAAGGAATGCCAAGAAACCTATCTTTTTTGGACCACCCCATTGCTAGTCATCCACACCAAGCCAAACAGGTGGGGAGTTAGACCAACCAATGAGGAGAGATTTATTAAAGGACACCTTAGCTCCTGAGGTAGAACAAAAAACCTTCAATATGAGATTTAAGTTTTCTAGATTTTCTCTTTCTAAAACTGGAAACAAAGTAGTGTCATCAGCAAACTGCATATTAACCAAGGGATTACCATTTGGGAGTCTAATACCTTCAATTTTCCTAGGATTTTGTCAGTCCTCAGCAAGTAGAACAAGGCTTCAGATGCAATTACAAATAAGGCTGGGGCCAAAGGGCAACCTTGCCTAATGGATCTCCCCATTAAAAATGAAGAGGAAAGAGCACCATTGACTTCAACCTAGGCCGAAGCATCTTTAAATAGCATTTCTACCATTTTTAAAAACTCCCATGGAAAGCCAAAAGCCTTAAGAATGCAGATTATAAATGACCACCCCACCCTATCATAAGCTTTTTCAAAGTCTAACAGTAGGATCCCTGCATTCTGCCCAGATTCCTTGGCTTAGTGTGTGGCTTCCTAGCTAGTAATAAGGTTTTCTAGGATGTACCTGCCTTTGATAAAGCCTGTTTAAGTTACATTGATTATTGTAGGTAGAATGTCTACTAGTCTTCTTGCCAACACTTTCACAATAATCTTATATGAAACATTAAGCAGTGTTATAGGCCTCCAATTTCTTTAGTTAGATTTGTCACCCCCTTTGGGCAAAAGTTTAATTATACCTTTGTTAATATCCTTACCCAAAGATCCATTACTGATAGCCTCTTGATACACCAAAAAAAGGTCATCAACTATCCATTCAATATTAGCTTTGTAAAATTCTATTGGTAGCCCATCAATCCCAGGAGATTTATAGTTGCTCATGGATTGAATTGCACATTTAATTTCTTCTTTGGATAAGTTCTACTTCAACTTTTCTGCCATTTCCACATCAATTTTCCTAGGACAGATCAAGGAGCAGATCCTCTGTGCATCTGCACATGCAACATTATCATCTTCTGCTTTAAAAAGATTCTCATAGAAATTTTTAAAAAGAAGCTTAATATCATCAATGTCTAAATAGGTAACGCCTTCTTCCACAACAAATTCAATGTGTTCTTGCCTAAATTTACTTTTCAAGAGATCGAAGAAATATTTAGAACATCTGTCCCCACCTTTGATCCAATTCAACCTGGCCCTATTTTTGTACTTTGGGCTCTAAGGGTTTCAAACCATCTAAGTTTGTGCTTAGTGGCATTCAAGATAGAGTTTAACTCCTTATCAAATGGGGCTGCTTGTAACTTCATTTCAGAGTCCAGAAAAGTCCTCTGAAGTTCCCTCTCTTCCTCTCTCTTGTCCATTGCACATTTCTTTCCACAGATTTGAAAAACCTCTTGGCAAGCCTTAACAAGTTCAGACCAATAACTAATAGGCCTGTCAAGGGTATGGATTGACTTGATGATGTTTTTTATTGACAAAATTCCTTGCATACAGTCATCATTTTCTAGCAACCTTATATTAAGCTTAAAAGGGTTAACAACTTTGGGTTTGGAGGCCATATTATGGTCAATAAGGAATATATCTGCACAAATCAGGTGATGATCAGAAAGAGAGCTTGGTAAGACTTTGACTGCATTATCTCCTTTAGGGATTTTAAACTGAAAAAATTCTTTGTTTACATACATTCTATCAAGTCTACTATATATTCTTTTGGTACCAGCTTCGGCATTGCACCAAGTGAACCATATTCCACAGCTTTTGCTATTGGCACCTTCCAGAGGGTCTACCAACTTAAGAGACTTTTTAAAGCTAATCCAGAAGAATTTCTCATTCCCTTTCTAACCTGCATTGATACCTCCTACCTTGTCTTCTCTGTTTTCCACCATATTGAAATCTCCTGCAAAAATCCATGGAATTTTAGGGAGATGCATAGAAAGCCATTCCCAAAGTTCACCCCTTTCTCTATGATCATTTGAGGCATACAGAGAGCAAATGCCAAATTTCTCACCATTCTTTTCAAAGCATGCCCATGCCACCCTATTATAGGGAGAGAATCCAGATTGGGACAAAAATTGTTCCCAAATGGGGTTAATTAAAATAGTAGTTCCTCCTTTACCCTTATTATGCTTGGTACAAATTTTAAAGGAATCTTTCTAGATGGATCTGAGCACATTGTCTAACTAGAAATTAGTGGCTTTAATTTCTTGCAACATAAGGAAATCCAGATTCCTATTCTTGTTAACTAGATCCCTAACAATGTACTTTCTATCTGGGGATTCTAAACCCCTTACATTCCAACTAATTAACTTCATAGAGAATAGTAGGATTTAGACACAGACCAACAGTCATTGAGCCTACTCCTTGGAAACACCCATTTTATCAAAGCATTTGGGGAGTTTCCCCCCTTTTACCCTTTTGCAATCAATCATTTTCCTTTTGACATACTTCCTCTTTTTTTTCCCCATCCCCTTTAGGGCAGCTTTCAATCTCTTCTACCTCACCCTCTTTTAGGGGAATATCTGATTGAGAAGGGAGACCAATCTCCTGTACAAGCTCTTGCATTTTCCTAGCTAATAAATCTTCTCTGATTTTCATCATAGCAAGTTGTTGGGCATTCTTTTTGTCAGTGATAACCACCGGAGCTCCTCCTTCACAATTTGTCAATCCTTTTCCTACTTTGCCAGGAGAGTCACCCGAGGCAGCCTCAACTAGGCTTTTTGAGATTGGATCAATCTCCCTTGCCAGAACTGAATCCCAAACAACGTTTTTCTCATCATCAAGGGGACACACTGGTAATAAAGAATCCATTGCCTCAGAAGCACAGGGGGTATTAGGGATAACTTAAAGAGAGTTACCCACCACATTCACATTGGCCTCTCCGAAAACCACATTCTACTTAGCAGCAAAGGGAGAAGGGAAAGGTGAGGCTTCACCCAAAACTGAGGAACCAAGAATGCCATCATTTGGTGGGATATCATCTAAGTTCAATTTCTCCATACTATTTCTAACTTCTCTCAAAGCCCCATCCAAGGCCCCGGGGCCAGGCTAGGAAGGCCGAGGGCACAGAAAAGGCTCAGCCACCGCAGGAAAAGGCTCTTCTGCCACAGTGACTAGGACAGTTCTATGCCCACCTCCTCTCGAGCCAGAGACATTCTTAGTTAGTTCACCATGTTCAAACCAATTATCATCATTTCTTTTTTTTTAAATTGGAGAATCTTTCCTTTGGTGCCCGTCATATTTGCATAGGAAGCAAGAATTTAGGCCTCCAAGGCCTACAACTGCACATTCTACAATTTTGTTTTCAAGAATCACCTGGACACAATCAGGTATGTTTATCCCTGGTTTGAGGGACGCTAGCACCCTAGCATCCATATGGGGCAGTGTCATTTTAGAATCTTCCACCTTCAGGGTCTTACCCAAAGGTTCTAGCAAATTGGGTAGAAAAGCCCACAATTGAATAGACACATTTCTTATCAAAAGCCATCTTGGAACAAAACAAAATTTTATGTCATGCATAGAAGCCCTGGGAGTCCATTAAAACACTTCGAACAGAGTTCTTCCTACATTCCACATTTCTCTCCTAAGAATTGTTTTTTGCGTGGTGTGATTTTTTAATATTCTAACAAAAATCACTTTTGAAATCATTCTGCAGAACGAAACAAAAACACCCATCTTTTTTCCCCACACGAAGTAAAGCCAATTATCAAAAAATTTCCTCGTAGGCATTTTTTCCACATCCAAGCAAACAAAGAACAAAGCCACATTCTTAAGTCTAGTCTCTTCTGAATTAACTGCAATTTGCATACCATGATTGGGCTAAAGAGTCAATTTACGCGGCAAGCCAAAATTCTTACCTTCTGCTTGCCTGGTGCCCTCTTGTCCTTTGCTACCGCTGCTCCCGCAACCACCATTGCCCTTTTCTCCCTCCTCTCGCGCTTGAAAGCTTGCATCTTCAGACGAAGGGGCAGCATGGTTAATGTCTAAAGCCTCCTTAAATGTTTTACCTGCAACAACACTTCCATCCCCAACTTTTGCCGAGCCGTTAGGATCTATAAACTCCGCCATTACTTCTCCCGACCGAGGAGTAAATGCCTCGGCCGACACTGTGCTGTGATACTTCTCACATGTGTAAGGCTTGACGACTCCTTAACCCACCCAGGCGGGAGAATCAAAAAATTAAATTCAAATACAGGAATAAAAACCTAAGCTGGCTATGGTTAGATTTTTTTTTTAAAAAAAGTGGGATTTTTACAAACCAATATTTCAAAAAGCAATAACAATGAAAATTCGTGAAACAATGCAGAAAGAAGAGGACTAAGAGGACCAATACTCAAGGAGAAGACTCTGCAAATTGTTCATGGAGGGGAACCAGAACCCTCGAACAACTTGCAGAGCCCTCATGCTCACAAGTACCTTTTTACCACAATTACATCATTAGCACCTAAAAATAAATTTGATTATTTTCTCAATCAAAAATACTAAAATTTATTAAAAATATAAAAAATATTCAATGAAAGAATTCTTTATTGTGTTGAACTTGATATGATTTTATTTATTTTAAATAAAGTCATAATAAATAATTCAAAATAAAATTTTATATTTTCACACACTTAATTTTAAATAGTTATTGAACTTAGAACTTTTTATGATGCATTAAAATAATAATAAAAAAAATACTATAAAATTATAACGTCCTATCTACCAATTAATTCGAAATCTTTTTCAAAAACTAAATAAATTATATTAGTTTTTTAAAAAAATTCTTAATAATTTTTAATTTTTTTAAAAATATACTCGTAGCTCCTGTTTGAGAAACATAGTCTCGTCCGGTAACTTCGTTGAAGCATCCTACTATCTGTGTAGTGAGAGCAGATTGATGATGGCGGTGGCATTGCAGGGGCATGTTGAGATTATAGCAATGCCGTGGTTGTATAATGAGATTATGGCGCGGTTGTATGAGATGAGGGAGCGGTTGTATAATGAGATTAGGGCACAACCGCGGTTGTATATGATGATGGGGCTATAGCAATGCCGCGGTATAATGATATGTTAGCAAGGCTGCGGTTGTATAATCAGGATTTGATGGACGCTGACGATTTCCGGGTTAGAAGTTGGTCTGATGAATTTTCTATGCCATACAACGGCATTGAAATGTCAGCGGCTCGTGTGTTATATACAAAAAACACAATTGATGTGCTTTTGAGATTTTATAAGCTTTTGAGTTATTATGTGGGAATTATCTTTGCTGCAATATTTTCAGTGAAAGCAATGTGGTGCCCTTTCCCTGTTCTCACGGCTATTGTCTCTGCAGTCATTTTGACACGTGTGTTATATCCAAAACACATGATTTATAAGCTTTTGAGTTTTTATGTGAGAATTCATGGAAGTTTGATTGGAACAAAGTTGGTGGTGATATAGATTCAAGAGGCAATAGTAATTTTTCTGGCATTGTTATGAAAAAGGAACCTGAAGATGTAGGTGTTTCAGCCCATTCCACCATATATAATGATAGGTCAATGAAGACACAAAAATATTGTAAAGTGCCGAAGATTTCAAAGACATCTAAGGGTTTTGGTGGATTATACCAATCTAGCATCATCTAATATTAAAGATGTGACTTCTAAAATAAAAAAGAGTGGTTCAGAAACAAAGAATTTGAAGACAACCAAGGGGAAGTCATTTTTCATGCACAATGCTGCAGCTTCTGGAAAACAGAAAACAAAGCAAAATAATTCAATAAATGGGGATGTCTTATTTGCACACAGTAGATTAAAAAGCCTGTCTCGGAACGGGCGGTTGTATATGAGGACTGGGGGTTTCTGGGTTACAGAGTGGTCTAATAAATTTTCTATGCCATACAAGGGCATTAAGATGTCAGCGGCACGTGTGTTATATACAAAACACACAATTGATGTGCTTTTGAGTTATTATGTGGGAATTCAGGGAATTGTCTTTGCTGCCATATTTTCAGTGAAAGCAATGTGGTGGCCTTTCCCTGTTCTCACGGCTATTGTCTCTGCATTCATTTCGACACGTGTTATATCCAAAACTCATAATTTATAGGCTTTTGAGTGATTATGTGGGAATTCATGGAGTGATCTTTCCTGCAAAATTTTCACTGCTAATAATCAACATGAAAATGCACCGTGCAATGTGGTGGACTTTCCCTATTCTCACGGCTATGATTTCAGCAATTGTCATTAATCTCTTTCACCATCGTACTGCTTGCACTGATCTACAACATCGTATCCACCAGCTTAACAGGTCTTGGGTCGAACTTCAACAGAGCCGTGAAGCTATCTTGCTAAGGAGAAGGCACTCAAGATTTTATTCCTTTTTATGGGTTTCGAGTGGGAGAGCAATTACTAGAGGGAAGGCAATACTCAACATTGGTATGCAATTGCGGGACATTCTAAGAATTGCGGGTTTGGTTTTATTAACTGTGATCTCTCTTATCATTTTGTACTTCTACATATATCTCATCTCTTGAAAAGTCTTCCTTTGTTTCATTACTACTTCCATTACTTTTAATTGTCCACTTGAATATTTACCTGGGTTATTCTATTTACCTGGGGTATTCTATTGATATATAGCTTTCCAAGTTTGGCCATTTGAACAATTTATTTAATTCTATGTACAGAGATAATAAATTTGTGTATCAGTTACATGTAATTGTTAGGTTTTCCTATTTTCTATGGGGGATCATGTCTTGGAACTTTGCCTATGCACATATTATTTTCAGTCTGAAAAAAATTTCAAGATGAGTTTGATTGTATAAAAATTTCATGTTAGCAAATTGTTTAAAATGAACAAATTTTGGTCATTTGAGCAAATATAGATTTCAATTTGTGTATCAATTACATCTAATTGTTGGAATCATAAGGTTTACTTGTTTTTTATGGAGCAAATCTTGCCTTGGGTCTTTGCTAATTGATAAATTGTTGGGATTGTAAGTTTTCCTAGTTTTCTATGGTGGATCGTACCTTGGATATATGCATAAATTTTCTAATGTTTAATGACTTGTTTGCACATAGTATTTAGAGGCCCTTGCCATGTGTGCTTATAGTGGCATAGCATTTTAGTATTCATAAATTTGTAATTATACTTCAAAAGCATTTTTATCGGTCTACCATTCATCACTATGTGCAAAAATATATTAGTTTATGTGAAATTTGTGTTATTTCCAATCCTTTCAATAGGATACAAGGTTTGTACACTACTTTACCCATCTCAAGCAGACCTTGGGAGTTTTGGTCTTTGGATTTATTAGACATACCAATATTGCAGTAACAATTAATAAATCAATGTTTACATTGAAGAAAAGTATTCGATCAAAAGACAATACTTAGTGGCATAGCATTTTAGTATTCATAAATTTGTAATTATACTTCAAAAGCATTTTTATCGGTCTACCATTCATCACTATGTGCAAAAATATATTAGTTTATGTGAAATTTGTGTTATTTCCAATCCTTTCAATAGGATACAAGGTTTGTACACTACTTTACCCATCTCAAGCAGACCTTGGGAGTTTTGGTCTTTGGATTTATTAGACATACCAATATTGCAGTAACAATTAATAAATCAATGTTTACATTGAAGAAAAGTATTCGATCAAAAGACAATACTCCATAACATGAGTATGCACATGACATCTATATTTATTTGGCATTATCTGAATTCTTTTTTCATTCCAATTCAATGTCTAACCAGTTGTTCTCACATGGTTACCAACCAATCTAAACTTACCCTAAATTATATGCGAAATGTGTGTGTTAGTCCATAATTTTAAAGCAGACAATACTTAAAAATAGCCTAACTATAACAAGAATTGCCCCACTTATATCAACATCTTGGGTTATATCTTGCCTGATAGTACTGTAGCAATGCTAATTTTTAATTCCTATATGGGAGAATTGTCATTGATATAGCACCTGATATAAAAATTCATTAAAGAAGTAAACATGTAGATCACCATAACTGTTGTGAACACTAGTGGTGTAGGATTCCTATCTCCAAATTCATGTAACCATATAAACTAGATATTTCCATGAGTTTTGAACCTTAAATTAGGCCAATAAACAACTGCAGAAGAGTTCACAAGGATTGAATTGAGCAAATAAGGAAAGTGGCATCCATGTAAAAGCCTGGTTGAACTTCTATGGAGAAAGACTAATAGTAGGAGGGATATGTTTCTATGCGAAAATGTTGCAATGTGTATTGAATTGTAGACACATATTGTTTAGAGACTCACGTTGTTTGCACCTATAATGGATCAGTTTTACTTGAAAAGTGTTTTTACTGGACTATCTTTCATCATGATGTGCAACTGCCAACAATATATCAAGTCATGTGTAATTTGTGTTGTTTTTAATCCTTTCAATTGGATATAGGGTTTGTACATATATGAGAGGATAAGGTCCACTGACCAGATATAAAACATTTAATATTACAGAAAAACAAGTGAAGTGTATATTAGAATATTATTTCATGCTATTTTTAGTTAATGGTCAATAATGTAACTGTTTGTAATTATTTAGTAAGATCGTGTTTACGATCTTCTGCAAGTTTCTATTCTAGAAACTTGCCTTTCTTGTATATTTGTAAATCTATTTATCTGAGCTTGTGCTCATTGTTAATACATCATATATTTTACCAATTACTCAGTGTAATATGGTATCAGAGCCCCATGATTAAAAATTGATCTTCTAAAATTTCGAATTTTTTTTTTTTTAGCTTTTGAAGATCGATTTCTTCTGTTCTTTTTTCGTGGGTTTATTAACGCTAAAAATCGCGGGTGTTTTTGAAAGGAAAAAATCGAGGGTTTTTGATTTAAGATTTTCGTGAGTATTTTCTCACTAAAAATTTTGATCCGCCTGCTGCTTCTCAGCCTGACAAGCTCCACAAACACCATGATGCTGGGTCTGGATCTCAGGTAAACCGGCTACAAAGCCCTCCCGAGATAGCTGAGAAAGATAGTGCACATTTAAGTGCCCATAACGCTGATGCCAAAGACTGGTGATGAAAGAATTTGGCTGTTCCATAGTCACTCTTAGGTCAGATAATGGGGGGGAATTTTGTTCTACTGACTTCTCCAACTTCTGTAACATACACAGCATCAAACGCCAGTTAACCACACCCTATACTCCTCAGCAAAACAGTGTTGTAGAGCGGCGCAACCGCACAATCACTGAGATGGCCCGTTCCATGTTAGAACACAGGAGTGTTCCTAAGAAATACTGGGCAGAAGCAGTCTACATTGCCGTCTATCTCCTTAATCGGTCTCTGACTTATGCTGTTAAGGAGAAGACTCCTGAAGAAGCTTGGATTGGCCGCAAACCTCGGATCAGTCATTTGAAAATATTTGGCTCTTTAGCTTATGTATGGATTCCTGATGCCAAGCGCTGCAAGTTGGATTCCAAGAGTCAAAAGCTTATGTTCACAGGGTACAGTGACAACCATAAGGCTTACCGGTTGATTGATATTGATATTGATTGTCTTACCTTCAGCCGGGATGTTGTCTTTGATGAAGAACGAGGACCTTTTCTTTCTTCCTCGTCTGTGCAACATTCTGAGGATCAGCCTTTGAAGGCTGCTGATTTGGGTGTTCATCTTTCGTTAGGTCCACCTGATGGGAGGGATGATGATGCAGATTCTGTTTTTGATGATGCACAACCCGAATTTCCTTCGGATGATGCTGATCTTCCACCTGTTGCACCTGTTCCTGCTCCTCCTGTTACATCCAATGTTGGCACTTCTACTCTCCGGCCTAAATGGTGGGCTAAGACTATAGGAGATCTTCATGACGATGAGCTCATTGAGGGTAGATCATCCAGACACAAGAGCAAACAGCAGCATACAGTTAACTTTGCTCTCATGGCTAACATTCACAGTGTCTATGAGCCTCAGACACATTCAGAGGCTAAAGGAATTCCTGAGTGGGAAAAGGCTATGGAGTCTGAATACCAGAGTCTTCAGAAAAATCACACTTGGGTCCTTTCTGATCTTCCTCCAGGGAAGAAGCCCATTAGCTGCAAATGGGTGTACAAGGTGAAATACAAAGCTGACGGAACCATTGACAAGTACAAAGCTCGTCTCGTTGCTAGGGGGTTCTCACAGAAGGAAGGCATTGACTACGAGGAGACTTTTGCTCCTACAGCCAAGATGAGTACAATTCGGCTTGTCCTTGCCTTAGCAGCCTAGTTTGGTTGGAAAGTCCACCAGATGGACGTTAAGAGTGCCTTCCTCAACGGTGAGTTGAAGGAAGAAGTCTACATGATGCAGCCTCCAGGGTTCAAGGTTGCTGGTCAAGAACATAAGGTGTGTAGATTGGTCAAAGCACTCTATGGCCTAAAACAGGCTCCTCGAGCTTGGTACATCAAGATAGATAAGTACCTCACAGATCATGGCTTTCAGAGGAGTCCATCTGACTCTAATTTGTATGTCAAACGCACTGGTAATGATATTCTGATTCTTGTTGTCTATGTGGATGACCTGATCATTACTGGTAGCTTGGCACATTTGATCGTTGAGATCAAACAGGGTTTGTGCAGCACATTTGACATGACAGATTTGGGACTCTTGCATTACTGCTTAGGTGTTGAGGTTTGGCAGACCGAGCGCAGTATCTTCATTTCCCAGTCCAAGTATGCTCGCAGTCTTCTGGATAAGTTCCATATGCAGGATTGCAAACCTGCCTCCACACCCATGGAAAAAGGGCTTAAGTTGTCAGCCAAGTCCGACTCACCTATAGTGGATAAATCATTGTTCAGGCAACTAGTGGGCAGCCTCATCTTTCTCACTGCCACTAGACCTGACCTCAGTTTTGTAGTGAGCTACATTTCACGCTTCATGACAGCCCCCAAGGCTGATAATTGGGTAGTAGCGAAGCGTGTGCTGCGTTATGTGAAGGGCACTTCTGATTATGGACTTCTTTACTCAAGGAGTCATGATCCTAGACTCAGTGGTTTCACAGACTCAGATTGGGCAAGTTCAGTTGATGACAGGAAATCCACCTCTGGGTATGTGTTTAGTTTGGGATCCGGTGCAGTCACATGGACTAGTAAGAAGCAGCAGGCGGTGGCTCTCTCCTCGACAGAAGCAGAGTATCGAGGAGCAGTTAAGGCAGCTTGTGAGGCAGTTTGGCTTCGCCGGATGCTTGCTGATATGCAAATATCTCAAGCAGGTCCGACTCCCTTGTTCTGTGATAATCAGGGAGTTCTCAAACTTGCCAAAAATCCAGTCTTCCATGAAAGAACCAAGCATGTAGAAACTCATTGTCATTTCATCAGAAAACTTGTTGAAGACGGATTAGTTCAGTTGTTGTATGTTCCGACGGAGGACCAAACAGCCAATATCCTCACCAAGTCCCTTGGTCTAGATAAGTTTGTAAAATTCAGGGGGTCTCTTGGTGTAGTTGATAGATTGACCATTAAGGGAGGGTATTAGAATATTATTTCATGCTATTTTTAGTTAATGGCCAATAATGTAACTGTTTGTAATTATTTAGTAAGATCGTGTTTACGATCTTCTGCAACTTGCCTTTCTTGTATATTTGTAAATCTATTTATCTGAGCTTGTGCTCATTGTTAATACATCATATATTTTACCAATTACTCAGTGTAATAGTGTACTATAGACTATCACCCTACCATTGTAGGGACACCTACCACCTCCTTGCTCCACCACCCTTTTACCCCCTTCTTCTTGTCCTATCCTATGTGCTTCTTCTACATAAGGATTCATACTCCAACTTGGGCTCTCACCTTTGTTAAGGGCATTAGTTACAACCAAAGTGTTTCCTTCCACAACCAATTTAGACACCTTTAGAGTGGAATGCAGATTCGTGTTTGTGTATGAATGTCTCCATAGTTGACTAGGTTTGTTTAGGAGGTTGTATGCTATGTCCACCTCTGGAGTTACACTTGTTGATTTGCTGACATGTTTTTAGTTGACCTGTGTAGGGTTTGTAAAACAACTCAAAATGCTTTTAAGTTTCTCATTTTTGCACGTCATGTGGGTTTTGTCTTGCTCAGCCATGGATCATTCAATGATTTTTCACGCACTAACTTGTTTGGTCACTTATAGGTTTTCCAGTCTTAGTTGTAGAACCTAATTTATGGTTAATATTTGCATGTCTAGTTTTCATGGTGAGCTTGCACATGTGAAGGTGTTGAGGATAGGATAGTGACTTAGTTGCCCAATAGGATTAAGGCATTGGTCTGTAGTGGTTCCCTTTCTGCCCTATGATCACCCAGGTCATTCAAACAACATCCTTCTTTTCAGTTTAGTGCCAGTTTCATGCCTTGCTTGTGAGTATAGTCCAGCTTTAAAATTGTGGTCAACTCTTGAGAGAGCTTGTAGTCAAGTCATATAATTGTAGTGAAGTCATATTTTCAGAGGTTTATGCTTATAAGAGTCCTGCTCATCATTCTAGCCCATTGCTTTAGCAATAAACATCTTTGGTGAGCTAGTGATTGACAAACATTTTAGAGGGCTGTATTGATGAGACCACAAGATGCATGTGTATGAGCTATAAGGGGATTCATGATTAGTGATTTACTTTTGATGTTATCTAAAGTTGCATATATATGTTCGTCTATAATTGCTTATAAGAGGTTTTTAGGTCTATTAGTAGCCAATGCCGACATGGGTTTAGTGACAATCTTAGGGATTCATAGCATTACGAGTATGGTTGTTGGGGCCTTGAGGCTATTTCCTCATTTCTCTTTAATTGTCATGTAAATAAGACCTCAAAGGTTCCCCCCCTTGGCTTAGGAGATGTCATAAAGGAGTCTCTCAACAAGTGGCACTTAGTTGACCACATTTTTGATGGTTCTAGCGCTATCATTGTGATGACAAAGTACTTGGCCTTGATTATTTGTCTTGTACCTAGGAATGTGGAGCTACAACTTTGGGAGCCAACACAACCAAAGCTTGAGAAAGCATAGCAATTCATTCATAAAATTCAAATGATAAATCAACAAGTTCAAAAGGCGCTCCAAACAATGAGTGCATAGGGCAGGGCAAGAAATGATAGGTATGGAATTTCTAAAGAGTGTCAAGCACGGGATTAGGTTTGGGAACACATACATAAGGAGTGATATGTTAGGCCACATAAAAAATCATGGCCTTCGCATTATGTTCATAGGGTCTTGGAAGGATCGACAATAATGCCTATAAACAAGACATTCCATATTATTAACTTTGCATTGAGTTTTTTAAATTTGCTTCTGAAATCTTATCACCCTCTCTTATGGAATAGTCCAGAGAATCTATTCAAGATCCAACAAAAATCAACCTGGAGCTACAAACTCTCATTACAAAAGATACTCTTCTTCATTCTTATGATAGACATATGCAAAAGCAAACATTTCCATTGTTTCAAGTGCAAAGATAGGACTGATTTAAGGAGTAGGGAAATGAATTTCTTTGCATGAATTGAAGCTCTAGTTTTCCCATGTACAAAAACAAGCAATGGAGGCCGTTGCTAATAATGGGATAGTTAAAGCAATTGCCTTGTTTGTAAGCTTCCCAAATAGGGTAGTTAAAACAATCGCCTAGAAAGTATAGCTATGTTCATTTTGTTTCCATTGTATTTTTGTTAGGAATATTACATCATTCATGTGTCTTTAGGATAAGTAAAATAATAGTTTGTTAGGTTTGTTAGTATGTTTGTTATAGTTTGTCATATATGTGTGAAGAATTATATTATCTAAGATAATATAATATTGTGGTTGGTTGTACGAGTGTTTGTAGGGATTTAAGTTGTTTGTAGGAGTGGTTATAGGAGCTCTCCTATAATATAGGAGATGTATGTCCTATAAATAAGGAATATGCATTATTGAACAAGATGAATAGAAGCACAATATTATTCTGTGTATAAATTTTTTTGTTTGGCTTCTATAAACTTTGCCCAAATTCTCTGATATGGTATCAGAGTAGCTCTTCCTAGCCGCCTATTTTTAGTCTGCGATTACTGTTTCATTTGAAAGATAAAGCTTGCAATAGGAGATTCTCAAGGTTTTGGGTTTGTTCAGAGATTCATAAAATGGTGAGTTCATGGCTTTTGCTGACCATGAGGCTTGCGTTTGTTGTCTGCGTTGTGGACTCAACTGTATCTTTGAATCCAAGATTACACACTCCATATTATGCTCTTGAGAGCTCCCTACTTATTGTTGCAGAAATCAAGGAGGAGGAGATCCTGTGTGGGTGGGAAAGAAGCCACTGAAGCAGTTGGGAGGCGCTTCAAATTGCTTCTACTTCTGATCTCGGTTGCTCCCTTCCTCCATAGGGTGACGTTCAAAATTTGGGTAATGCAATAGGAATTCGTGATAAAAGTGATAGTTTGGTAAAGGTCTTGAGGGATCTTACATCTATCCAAAGAGATCTGGCAAATGTGCATGTGGAACTCTAAGGTCTATAGGATGATAATAGCATGGCATATCTCACCCATGTGCGTGAAATTGAAAAGAAATGTCAAACACTTGTGAAGACCATTGCTATACTAAAGGATGCCATTCAAAATAAGGACTGAATCATTGCTCGTCTTCGACAACCTTATTCAATTGATTGCCTTCCTGTTGAGGTGGAGTATTAGCGGCAATTTTCAGATTTGTTAATTAAAGCTACAAGAAACTATGGAGCTTTAATTACAGCAATTGCAGATTTCTAGTTGAGCCAAAGCTTTAAGGATCCATTGTCAATTTGGGTGGAATTACTGCGACCAATTCCAATTGTCTTGGCTTCTTGCACACAATACTTTGAAGTTGCTTCTACAATGAGAGAGTCAATTTCTGATCTTCATAAGTCACAAGTTGGTTCTTCATGTCCTGTTACGCCATTGAAAGATGCACCTTGAGTGTTAGATCAAGGAGATTCTGTATGTGCAACACCTTGTCCTTGGAATGCAACTTATAGTATGGATGAACCAAGCTCAGAGGATGTGATTCGTAGTCACAAGAGACTTGAACAGTTGGAGCCTTTGTAACTATATTAGAAATTAAAGTTAAGTCGAGTCGTTTAAATTAGTAATTTTGTTTTATTTAGTTTAGTTTTTTAAAGTCTTTGCTCTCTAGATTAAGCGTCGAAGATAGCTTTTAGATAGAAGTTAAATTGTTATTATTTTTTTATTGTCTAGTTATTGTTGGTTTGGTGTCTCAAGATGTCTTATTAGTTCTCAACGCTCATAGAGATATTGTGCACTCTAAAAGTCCAATAAAAATATTGCATTTTGTCAAAGCAAGTCAAAGTTGACTCGTATCATTTTGTTTAGAATAGGGTCCATTTTCACGAGTCATTAATTGTAGTGTCATCAAAAGTAGTCCATCAAAATCCAAAAGTGTCAAAAAGTAATAAAAAATAAAAATTGCCTCAATTGTAATTGCACTAAAACTGAGCCTCGAAGCCAAATTTGTTAAGTAAAAAACCAACTGGAGGACGAAGGCACAGGTGGTTAGAGGACAAGTAATGACCTCTTGTCAGTCACTAGGTGGCAGCGGTAATCATCTCATATCATTTGTGATTAGAGTGGCAAAGATCTATAACAATGGCTGCATACACGACAACAAGGACTTAGTTCTCAAATTTGTATCTGTGATTGGATGTGTTTCTAGGTGGCAGCGGTAATCGTCTCATATTGTTTGTGATTAGAGTGGCAAAGATCTATAACAATGGTTGCATACATGACAACAAGGACTTAGTTCTCAAATTTGTATCCGTGATTAGATGTGTTTGTCCCCAATCACATTTGTTGAGTAATTGTGATTGGATGTGTTTGTCCCCAATCACATTTATTGGGTAATTATGATTGGATGTGTTTATCCTCAATCATAACTGTTGTGAGCAAAAGTGTGTGTCCTTGTTCATAATTGATGACGGATAGATGTGTTTGTTCCTATCCAAATTTGTTGTATGATCTCGGATAGATGTGTTTGTCCCCATCCTTGGTTCCATGGGTAGATGTGTTTGTCCCTATCCTTGGATAAAGTCCAGTAAGGTCAATCCTACCAAGAAAGTGTAGTGAGGCTAGTTCCACTATTGCTTGTCACAAGTATATGTGTATGTCCCTACTCATACCATGTGTTTTTGATTAACTATTGAATGTGTTCATCAAGTGATGTTAGTCCACCTATCCTTGTTTGGAGAATGATGTAATAAGCGGGGGTGTTAGGAATATTACACCATTCATGTGTCTTTAGGATACATAAAATAATTGTTTGTTAGGTTTGTTAGTATGTGTTGATGCGTGTTTTATGACATCAACAACATTTAGAATAAAACACTAAGTGCTCTATCCTCTCTTGAACAAAGCCTCTCAAACGCTAAACTACATGATCGAGTGAGATTGCTTCAAGGTTCCTTGAATGTCGGGTCTTGACGTGCATAGGGATAGACTCAGTGAAATGATGTGATCTTGCTGGTAATCACAAAGGGACTTATTGTGACCTAATCACACATTGCCCCATTGCAAATGGGGACCCCCTTTTTTTTTGAGCTCCAGTGCTTTCATTTAGTCTTGGATGATGTCTTAACACTTTTTCATGATGAAGTCAGTGGTGTTTGAGTCTATAGCTTTGTGGTGGATGCCATAATCTCCTGATGTATGTTTTGAGATCCTGAAAATGACTAAGTCTGATATCCTGAAAATCCTAAAAATTGGCTAAGTCTGAAATCTGGTGGATCCCCCAAATTCTAGAATTTGCATGTTAAATCCCATGGATTCGAGACCTATCTCAAACATCCTGGAAGGTATATTGAAAAATATTTAAAGTATAAGAAATTCAATCTCCAAACTTATACTTTAAATATTTTTCAATATACCTAACCCTGGGGACTTCCATTTCTTAGGTGCAAATTTGCTCCAAGAAGTTAGGCGCACTTTCTCACCTCTGCAAACCCAAATATGCGCCTAAGGTGGAGACTCAAATGTGCGCCTAGAGGGGAACAAGCTTTGAACCACTTCCAAACTAGGGCGCCTTGATTGAAATTGATGTCGGAAAGCCTTAAACATTGAAAATTTGACAAGGAAATGACCCTAGAGTCAGGGCGCATATTATCACCTGTAAGACCACAAAAGTGCGCCTAGTAGAGGATAGCATCCAGAAACTCCAAATTTGCGCCTAAGGGTATGCATGAAGTATTTAAAACTTACAAAAACGTGAAAATCACCAAGAGGAGTGTTAGGTGCATTTTTGCATCTATGGAGTCACTCTTGGGCGCCTTAACATGAAATGAATGTATAAATCTTTGGCGCCTTGAGAGGTATCTCTTTCTTTGAGCATCAAGATTGATTTGAATCCACAAAATGCTCATTACAATCCTAGGCGCAATTTCACATTTCAACTATCATAAAGTGCACCTCACCAAGGAAGGGAGTTGGAGCCTAAAATTTGATCATCATAAGGCAAAACTTGAATTCGAATCATTAATTAAGACAAGGAATCATCACGTACGAAGGGCGCACTTTTGCACCTGGGGCATCATCAAATTGCGCCCAGTGATAGGAGCCTTCTGGAAGTGGAAGTTTACGTTTGAAGTTGCAAATTACATTAAGTAAGATAGGCGGACTTACCCCTTCTTACAATCTCGAATGGGCGCCTTGTAAAAGAAGGCTTGGAACCGTGAAAATACACTAAGTCAAGTTAGGCGCACTTTTCCATTCAGGCAGGCTTAGAATTGCGCCCTAAGGAAATTCACTTAAATTCATGTCCATAAGTGGGCGCCTAGAGAGGAAAGATTACCCTAAGACATGTTAAATCATTTGGAATCATAAAAATAGCAAATGAAGCCCAATTTGGTCAAGGCGCATTTACCTGTCTCTCCAATCCAATTCTAGCGCCTTGGGAGCATAGTGTTTGCAAGCATGAGAATGAGCGCCTAGCTTTGAAAGGGTATTTATCAATCACTTTGGGGAAGCATGAGTGTCAGGACATCTTATTAAGCCTTCACAATGACTTGGATGTATAAAAAATGAAGTGAGCACCCATTAGCATCAAGGCGCAATTTTACACTCAAAATATCATGAATATGCGCCTAGACAAAAAGAGGCATAAAATCATGGAATTTGATATCATTTTGAAGCAAGGAATACACTTAGCAACAATACACTTGCCTGAAACTATCCAAATTGAAATAAGATTCATCTTTAAGCTTAGGCGCAAATTTGCATTGGTATAATCACTTTTGGCACCTAGGAATGCAAAGTGTTTGAAGTCACCAAATCTAGCCTAGTGATAGGTACTTGAAGTCACGAAATGCCAATCAAAGAGCTCATATGTGTTAGGCGCACCTTACTACTAGTAGCAACCTAAAATTGTGCCTAGAGGTGAGTAGGATTATCCCAAGGAAGCTAGGCGCATTCTTCAGTCTCTACAACCTTGAATGGGCGCCTTAGGAGGAAATTGCATAAAATGACACCATTGATTGAGCGCCTTGCAAGAAAGAACCATTCTAAGTTATTTCCACTTGTTTGCAATCATTGAAATGGCAAATATGAGGCTAAATAGCCTAGGCACACTTTCACCTATTTGCTGACCTAAATCTGCGCCTTGGCTAGAAAGATGTTTAATGTGTTAGAAAGTATACAAAATGATTTCTATGTGCTATGAGATTCAATATTTATTAATGATTTAATTGTTGCTTTCTCTGTATTGCAGGAGAATGGTGGAGCTAGGAAGTCATTAAAGGAGCAAGTGCCTGGAGTCACCTTCATGCAAGGAATAAAGTGAAGATAGGAGATAGCTACTCCAAAGGAACACTTCATCGTGCAAGTATACTTCATCAGTTGCATCATCGAAGGCATTCATCCATATACTTCAAGTTCTTTCACAATCTTCAAGTCCCCGAGAGAAGTCTCTTACTTTATGTCATCATCATCTACACTACTCTCTCCATGAAGAAGCATCAAAGTTGATCAACATGTACCTTACAAGAAGAAGAAGAATCACAAAGTTAGACAAATGAGAAACATGCATCATACATATCCTATTTACAAAGAACAAGGATACATTCTCAAGCATTCAAGTTCAAAGCAATCATGTTCGAAGACATCACACAGATGATACAATTTGGGAATATGCCCAGAAGCATGTTGAACTAACTGTTGAAATCCATAAGACCTAATGAGGTGGCACCTACGTGGCATATACATATTATCCACCAATCATAATTCGCCACATCATTTAACAAGCAAGCAGCCAAAGAGGACGCCTATGTGAAAGATGCTCTAAAGATTCTATTTTATCCTTATCTTCTTGGAAAGCGTGCCTTCATTGCCTCTCGTATGTACTAAAAGTAGCAGGTTGTTGTAACTAATTGCTGAGATGGCATGATCTGAGCCCTTGGCTATTTGAATTGATCCAGGCCATTCATTGTAATTCTGGAACTCTATATAAAGGCCTTGTTGCCTCAATAGTTAAAAGGTAGCTAGTGGTAGTAGAATAGAGCAGTAGAATAGGAAGAGACTCTCGAAATTTTCTGAGAGTATTTGAAGATTGTTGTAAATGTTTCTCAAGATTAATGCAAAGTCATTGGAGCTTGTTTGGTGCTAAGTGTTGTCTTGTGGAATAACATGGTTTCTTGTATTTTGATGAAGTTGAGAGATGTTTCTAAGTAGATTAAAAGTAGAGTAGAAGTTCATCGATGTAATGTATGTATGTATTGAATATTTGATCAACTCCTAGCTCATGCTTTTGACATTCATCGTTAGTGAAGTGTTGTGTAAAACTAGTCTGAGCTTCATTTGCTTAAGTTCGATTGTGGATGCTTGTTTGAGCTGCGTCGTCCAATGGGTGCTTATATAAGCTTTCATGATTTGAAAACCTTTCACTATCCTTAGGAGATTGCACCTACTCCATGTAGTTGTAGGCACTCTTGGCAAAGTGGAGTTAGGTTGATTAAAGAGTTTGTCTATTCATGCATCATCATTGCCTCATTGACCTTAGATTAGTTTCTCAAAACCCTTATCTTTTTCCTTTTCTTTGTTATTGAAGCATTGTACATATATCATCCACACTGAAAGGAGAAATAACCTGAATGAAGCAAGAAGAAGTTTGCGTAAGTCCCTTTGTGATAATCAACAATATCACATCAAGTCACTGAGTCTATCCATTATAAATCATAAATAAGGAACCTTGAAGTTACCTCATTGGATCACATCGCTTAGCCTTCGGGGAACTTTACTCAAGAGAGAGTGGGATACTTAGTGTTTTACTCTATTGTTGAGTTGTCTAAAAACAATCATCAATAGGACTTATGTGAAATTACTCCTTCTTCATGGACATGGAAGAATGGAATCTACTCCTTACTCCTTGGGTTTGTGAATGAATGAAAACTTCCTCAATCTATCTAGAAAGAAATGACAAAAGGAGAGGGTTAAAAGAAAGCTAATCTAATCCTAAGGACAATGAGATAATGAATCCTGCTTTGATAGACAAATTCCCTCGAACCAAGCTTCGTTTCGCCATGAGAGCAACAACTACACGAAACTGGTGCAATCTTCAAAGGAAATGAAGGATTTTCAAACTGCAAATGTGCATCCAAATACCCACAACTGGCGCCACTTGAATGAACATCTACAATCGAACTATTGCAACAAGAGGTTCAGTCTAACTTTACATTGCAGCTTCTCATCAGCAAACCACAAAAAACATGAACAAGGAATTCATCAAATATCTTCACATGGATTCATCATATCAATGAACTGCAACTAAACATATCTAAAATTGCTTTGAATCATCCAAGAGAAATAGGAAACCATGTTAACATCCCAAAATAACATAAATTCCACCAAGCTTCAATGAAAGTATATTGATTCTGGTAGTATTTTTACAACAATTTCACCATAGTCTCTCTAATGCTCCAAAGCTCCTACTCTATCGAGAACTAACTACTTCTAAGGAAGAGCACCTCTGATAATGGTCTAATGTTCTAATCCTCCTCTCCTCTTCCATCCTTTACAAATGAGGAGAATGGGCCTTTATATAGGCTTCAAAAATACAAGTAGGTCAAGTCAAAACCCTAATGAGATAAGGCTGCCACCACTCCAACCAATGAGAAGATGACACGTGTCCTAGAGGGCCCCACTTATCTTGTTCCTTTGGTATACTTGGCACGCTCTGATTGGCTGATGGTGATGGAATGCCACCTCAACATAACCCAAACAATTGTTCCTTGAGTGTGTTTTTGACTTGGAAATTCCTTCTTGTGTTGCACTTGACTTGGGTCCTTGTCTTTGGCGTGGAATTCTTGGCATAATCCTTGTCTTTATGGTTTTGGGCTCGTTCCTGTAGGAGTTCGGACAACACTGAGAGGGGGGGTGAATCAGTGTTGTGTAGATTTTTTGCAACTTATTATAACTTTTGATTTACAAGACTCAGAAAGAGAAAGTCATCAATAAACTATTACACATATATGTACAAGTTTGATAGTGAAAATTATGAGCAGGACCATATAGAGATAAATCTTAACATAGAAGCAAAAACACACATAGAAGCATATCATTTACACAAGAATTACTGGAGTGGAAAACTCTCTCTGGGTAGAAAAACCACTCATGAAGTGCCTCACTGGCTTAACTTTGAAAACATCTTACAAAGCCTCACTGGCTGAATATTATGTCTCACTGACTATTGAGGTCTCACTGACCTACAAGCCTCACTGGCATACTGTTTAGAAGCACCAGCTTCAAGGAGCACCAACCCCTATTATAGAACAAACTGAAAACACAAATTCAGAGGGTTTCTCTGTTTCAATACATAACATTTATTCTCTCTCATGTGTCTGTCAAATGACCATTCCCAAATCATATACAAACTCAGATATTTCAATCCTGTATCATGATCCACTCTACAACACCAACACTGCTTGATTCTCAACAACACTGCTTGATTTTCAACACTTCACAACACTGTATATTTCATCTCTATCCTTCTTAATTCATCCATCAATGCACCTGAAAAACTATTTTATACAAGTTGAATGTCTTTTCACCTTTCATCTTCTGTATGTTTCATCTCTGTCAAAAATATGAAGTTGCATCAAAATAACCCTTCATATTCTATGATCTGAATATAATGATTTATGTTTGAGACCTTTCAATTTCCTTTTCTTCAACTCCCCTGCAAATAAAATTTTTATCTCCTTTTAAAGAAAATTAAAACAATCACAATATATCTCTCCAATCTCTTCATATCCATTGTGTTTGTAACTTGCAACAAATCCTGAACCAAACAAATTACATCTCTGCAAAATAAAATCAATTTCTTTTCAATTTTCATCTTGAATATTCTTTTTGTATTCTCCAATCTGAAAAACTTGTTCAAAAATCTCCAACCCTTTCTCCTTCTCTGCACAAAGGTCATATAAAAATCTTTAATAAAAACAATCGGAGCCCTGTAAGAAAATAAAATCCTTCATTTTGAAATATCATCTTTTCAAAACTCTTGATCTTCTCTATAAAAATACATTTCCAAAACCTTGATCTTCTCTGGAAAATCACATTTTCAAACTTTTGATCTTCTCTAAAAAATCAATTTTCAATAATAATATCCATAAAAATTGTCTTCAAATCTTTCAATATATCTCTGCAAGAAAATCTTCAATTCTCCATAAATATTTGCCTTGAAAAATCTTTCATTGGGATCCTGAGAAAAACTCTTATGCTTCCACAAAAAAATCTCCACCAATTTGTCTTAGAAACTCTCCTAAAAAAAATCTCTTTAAAAAACAATTTCTAATTTTAAAAATATCACAAAAATTTGATAGCTTTTACCATTTTAAAAAAATCATGTATATGGCCGACCACATAGTAGTTTTAAGAAAGGTTTCTAAAAAATAGACTAAAGCCTTAAAAGGCTAGGGAATCGGCTTTTTTAGAAACTTTAATAAATATATAGAAAACTCCTCTAAAAAGGCAATTTAATGCCTTAAATAATATGAGACCATTTCATCGGGCTTTAAAACCTTAATTTGTTTCCTTAAAGCATTTCAACGTTTATGCTTTGAAAGTCTCATTCCCACTCAATCACATTATAAGATGACCGGTTATGATTTTCAAGGGGGCCGGTTGTAAGATGAACTTAAATCCTTCTGCAGGTAACCAGTTACCTTCTATAAAGGTCAACACACTTTTAGAACAAAAAGTGCACTAGTATTTGCATTTTGAATTATATATATCTTTTTAAAGACCTTGAGACCAAATTACCTTGTAATGTAAATGGCATCAATCATCAATAGAGTTCACTGTCATTTCAATCTTAATCAACACTGTAATCTGCATTAGTACACACTGTCATGATCAATCAACCACTAAATGAAACTGATGCCACTATTCATATTGCAAACAACTGTCATGAGATGATCACATCCAGAAATATTCTTTGCAAGTACTACTGATCAGACAAGTCCTTCATTGACACAATGAAGATCCATTGAAGACATAATGAACATGATCCAAGATGATCCAAGATGATCCTATATCTGATTTCACATGATCCAAGATGATCCAACAACACTCCATCACATGTAAGCAGAAAGATATAAAGATATCATTATGATGCAAATCTCCTCAACCATTATGAAGATAACCTGATCAAATGGAAGCATCATGAAACAACAACTTCAAAGGAACTGACAATATTACCTGACAATTGAACATTATCACTTTAACCATGAAGAACATTATGAACACCTGAAACTTCCTGCCAGTTATGACTTAATTAGCTGAGCTCCTTCAAAGCAAAACATACTAGAACCAAACCAACTCTTCTTTGTGAACTGACCAAACAATAAACAATTATCTCCTCTTGATGTCCTGCAACAACTATGATAACTTTGCAATATCACTAACAACTGAACACACTTTTGACATCAATGACAACTTGTCACCATCAGTTCCTCTTCTCATTCGTGGACTTCCAAGGATTGATCTTCCCTTCCTTGAATTTCCATGGACCGCTCTTCTTTCAATGCCGGATTCCTTGACACTGGATTTGAAGTGTATCTTTTCCTTCTGTTGATGACCTGATGCTAACCTTCTTGTATGATTGAGATGTCTTGAATAGTGAAGTCCTTCATCTTTCTTTGGCATTCATGTGTAGTCCTCTTGATTTTGGAAGCAGTCTCCTTCTTCGGCATTGGAACTCCTCTTTGCATCCACCTTGATCATCCTTGGACATCCTCTTCATGGAACTTATCCTTGTCCCCAAATCCTGCAAAGTAAAGAAACCTCGAGTAGTCATGATGAACAAGATCCTCAAATGCAATGCAATTTCTGATATACTTGTGAAGAAAGATAGAAAAACATTCAACATTTGCAAGCAATCACTTCTGAAATCTGTTTTTCACTTGGATAAATTTCACCTCTTCCTACAGAAATCAGACCTTTACCAGGTCAAAATTAAGCTGCTCCATGAAAATCAGACCTTTTCTAGGGCAAATTTTAGCTGTTTACTCAGAAAATCAGACTTTTTTCATTTCAAATTTGGGCTGTTTGCTCAGAAATCAGGGTTTTGTGATGATTCGTTGGTCTGGTTTTTTTGTGAAGAAAGGTCTGGTTTTGATGAAGAAAAGGACTGAAAATCTCAAAAAACCTGGTTTTTGATGCTAACCCTGCCCTTTTGACATGAAAATCTCCTTTTGAGTTGTAGAAGAAGTCTGGAAATCTCTGATTTTGAAGAGGAAAGGTCTGAAAAAGGCCTGGTTTTAATGGAGAAAACTGCTTTGACTAGAGAAATCTGCCCTTTGCTGGTATTTCTGCTTTGGAGTGAAAAAAAAAATCGACCATGGAGGTGAAGAAAACTGGTCTGATTATGAAGAAATGAAACCTTGATACCTGCCCTGCCCTTTGCTTTTGATCAAGAAATTTGCCTTTGGATGGAGAGATATGCCTTTGCCTGGCTGAAGCAACCTGGTTTTGAAGCAGAAACTTGTTCTTCACTCCTTTAGAAAGCTGCTCCTTCAGAAATCTGCATAAAAAATGATGGAGAAGTATGTCCTGGAGAAAACCTATTCTTCAATGGAGAAAACTTGTTCTTCAAGGGAGAAAACTTGTTCTTATGAGAAGACTTGGCTTGGCAATGAAGTGAAATGGCTTCAAATGCCTATTTATATGGTTGAATTTACCTTTTTGAGGCTGACCTAGCACAAGCTGCTCAATTTGGATAAAAATATGATTTTGTTATTATTAAGCTGCTCAAGCTCCTCACATGGATTGGGATAAAAAAAGATCTGATTTTTTCTCTTTTACTAAGCTGCTCAAGCTCCTTAATTGGCTGACCTAGCACAAAGGCAGCTCAAGATGGCTTGGGCGTGGATTTTGCTATGTTATGGATTTGCCTTTTTCTAGGAATTCTCCTTTTACCTAGTCGTACATTTCATGGAGTCTAGGATTTGGATTTGTTTAGATATTTTTGTCCTCCTTGGATTTAGTGACCTCCTCAAGCCTCCCTTGGAATTTAGTGATTTTTTTAGATATTTTTCAAATGGATTTTTGTCTTCTTCCTTGGGTGCACTTTAGGAGAGTCCGTGGATTTCATTTTTTCTCATGCCTTTTCCCTTGCTTGGTGATGGTCACACTTTCTATGTTTCCAATGTCCATGAATTTAGAAGTTTGGATTTTGGAATTTGAGTTACCAACTTGTCTACTTGGAGTTACCTTTTGCTAAGCTTGGATCCAAATCCGTGGATTTCATTTTTGAGATTTCTAATTCCATGGATTTTGTTTGGAGTCCTGCCTTCTTGGTTGCTTGGAGCTACTTTACCCTACTCCTAGGCGTGGATTTCATGTATTCATGGATTTTGAGGTGTTTGGGATTCTCTGATGCTTGCATTTGGTGTCTTGACGTGCCTACTCCTCCCCTTGGAGCTCCTTGAGACTCTATTCCATGGATTTCACTCACGGAGCTGCCTGCCTACATGCTTGGAGGTGCTTATATGAATTTCTCCCCTTGACGAGCTTGATGAGCTTATATGACTTTCTCTCCTGTTGACGAGCTTGATGAGTTTATATGACTTTCTCACTCTCCTTGACGTGCTTATTTCACTAAGCAGGACGTTGAGGTGCTTATCTCACCAAAGCAGGTCATTCTCTCTCCTAGAGGTGCTTGATGTGCTTATATGACTTCCTCTCCTGTCGACAAGCTTAATGAGTTTAAGACATGAATTCCTATCTCCTTTATGTGCTTATTTCACTAAGCTGGACGTTGAGGTGCTTATCTCACCAAAGCGGGTCATTCTCTCTCCTAGAGGTGCTTGACGTGCTTATTTTTCGAAAGCATGTTTTTGCCTCTCCTTGACGAGCTTGTCTCTCTAAGCAAGATGTTGAGGTGCTTATCTCACCAAAGCAGGTCATTCTCTCTCCTCGAGGTGCTTGACGTGCTTATCCCATTAAGACATGTTTGGCCAAGAAAATTCTCAAGTTAAGGTGGGCTTAGAACCTTGGATTGGATCCAGGATTGAACGGAGACTTGTAGACTTCTGGAGGGGACTTCATTTACCCTTGAAATTGCGGATAAAAGGCCTCCAACTAGTGGATTGATAGCCCATTCACTATGGATTCCTATGCTTTGAGTGAATGACTTAGGCATTTTCCTATGAATGATGGGCCTTTATCAAGAATTTGGCAAAATTTGGGCAAATTGACTTACCAAATCAACAACCCCCAGCGAAAAACCAAAATCCTAAAGCAAAACGACGACGAAAGCGAGAAAAAAGAGGGGGTCCCCATTTGCAATGGGGCGATGTGTGAAAACGTCACAACAATATGTTTGTTATAGTTCGTTAAATGTGTGTGAAGAATTATATTATCTATGATAATATAATAGTGTATTTGGTTGTACGAGTGTTTGTAGGGATTTGAGGAGTTAGAACAACTCGTCTATGTAAAGGAGTGGTTATAGGAGCTCTCCTAGAACATAGGAGATGTATGTACTATAAATATGGAATATGTACTATTGAACAAGATGAATAGAAGCACAATATTATTCCATGTATAAAATTTTCTGTTTGGCTTCTATAAACTCTGCCCAAACTCTTTGATAATTTTCAAATATAATATATTTTCGCCTACTAAAAACTTCAAGGTGCTTGTGTGCTAAGTGGGTAACCTTGCCTTGGAATTATTGCTATCATGCATGAGGAAATTGCTCTTAATGTAACACTACTCATGGAGACCCTCTTGAGATGACTAAAACTACGCATGGGTCAAATCCCACAAAAATAATTTTGACCTTGCCTTGGAATTATTGCTATCATGCATGAGGAAATTGCTCTTAATGTAACACTACTCATGGAGACCCTCTTGAGATGACTAAAACTACGCATGGGTCAAATCCCACAAAAATAATTTTGACATATTATATATCATAGAATTTGGAGGTGGGAAGAGGGGAACAAAGGGAGAGAAAGATATAAGGAGTAAAATATGAGATTTCTTCAGCACAATAAGTTTTTGGCTCCTTGTTTAATCTAATCCACATTTCCTTTTACTATGTTGTTTGAAATTTGTATCATGTTCTAAGAACAAACATTTATGAGACTGCATTTTGGCTGTTGTTTCCTTGCAAAGGGCATATCACATCCCTAGAAATTGGAGGCTTCACAACAAATTTCCAATTGTGGAAATCGCTAGAATATTATCCACCAAGATAGGGCACATGATCTGGTCTTCATGTACACACTCCTAAAAAATTTTCACCATTTCTTCATCCTCAAGATCGCGGGAGCAAATATTTAAAAAAACATGTCGATAATCTTGGCCCAATATTCACTAAATTTGGGTCAAGCTCTTGTAAGTGTTTCTCAATCCCTTAGACATGGTGCAAAAGTTCAAGGACATTATTTACATATTACCTTAACTCCTCACGATCTTGTGCCCCTGCCCTCGTCTCTGCTCTAATCCAATTTGTTTTCTAATCAACCAAAGTCAACCAAGTAACAACCCTCATACAATGCCATGTGTTCAACTTTCTAGAAACAATTACCACATTGTCAAGACATGAAATGTAAATTGTAAAACAATCTCCACATTTTCCCCACCTAATGTGGAGCCAAAATTGACTAAAGTATGGGTAAAAAGGAACTATATGATTATTATCATACTACTTGTCCTTCAAAAGCTGAATGATTTCTTCATTTTGGGCTTTTACAATGGCCTTACAACATTGAATCGTTCACAATTTCTTACTCACTATGTCAACCCATTTCCTCGTACCACTACCATTGGACTCTTAGCACAATCGTAAGCAAAAACTCCAGTTTTAAGACACTTTTACGAGGACAAGTTCTCTTTGGGACCTTTAGCAATCGAAGGCATAAGTGCACTTGTCCTCAAGTGAGTTGAGTATCTCAGGATATTGGTAAGAGTTCTTCACAAAGTAGTTGAGAAAATAAATTCCCTTGTCCTATCAAATGAGTGATGTGCTACTGCTCAATATATACCCTCCTCATCTCCTTATCGAATGAGTGCTCTCATGTTGGTTGATTCTCAACCTATTGATCAAGCAGTTTGCTATCACTCGCACCTTGTCCTATTGGATGAGTTGCTCAATCTCCTTAGCACCCTTCAAAACCAAACACATCCACAATTTCTTTGTTTCCACTCTAAGTCTCACATTCTAGGCATTCTTTCAAATATTAAAACCATACCCATGTCTATGATCATGACAGGTTGCACTTCTTTCCACCCAAGGCTTAGCCCTAGTGAACTACTACTTCCTTCAGGTAGTCCCAATACATCCCCTCTTGGATTTCGATTCCATACTTAAAATAATTGAAAATTTCATTGAGCAAATGAAAAGAATGAGGCTTACCTTTTGGATCATGACTCCAAGCTGAGGAAGAGCCATAGCTGCACCACCCCCAGCTTCCTCTAAATGCACAAAGATACACAAGAAGTCAACTTCCAAAAGCAAAGAGATACCATTTATAAAGACACCTTTATTGACCTTCCCTATCACATACAAAGAAATGAAATTGGAGTACAATTTTCAGAATGAAAAAGGCCTTTGCAAATATCTTTACAATTTTCATGATGGACATGCAAGCCCCATTAACCAAACCACCACCTAACATGCTTATGTTCATACACGTGAAAGGCAAGAGAGATGGATTTGGAGAATATGATGTCCTGTATCTTTTTAATTTATTTTATTTTTTTATTTTGGTGTTAACTGTTATCCTATATCTTTTCATTGAAACACCATTCCAAGGATTCATAGCCTTAAGTTTGAAAGGACAAGGCAAATGGCATGAGTATGAACAAAAACATCTTTCTTGCCTCCATTTCCTGTCACGAAAAGTTTGTAACATATTTTTTGACAAAATATTATGCCATAAAATTACTTTTGCAGTTTTTGATAGATAAATTTATATAGTAAACTGAACTCTTTAATTAGGTGATAGCACTTAGACTCGTTATGATCCCACTTACCATTCTTTTTGTTCCTACCATTTATGTTTTTAATCCCTCCACCCCATTGGCACAAATTTTTCTCTAAGCATATCTTAATTATTTTGGATTGCAGAAGCATGAGATTTCTAAATTTGATAATGTGAATTAGATCGAGCTGTCCAAGGTAATTGTGATTTGTGACTTTGATCAGTAACACTTACTCTAGGGGAAGCATAGTCGTAGCCTCAGTGAAAGATTTGGAAACTATATTCACTTTTCTTGGTTCATAAGCAATTTTATTTTCTGCAAAATATTCATCTAATTCCTAACTTGTTTTAGCATTATCCTTTGTTCTAGAATGTAGAGTGACACATCTCCTTGCCTCAATCTCCATTACCATTTCCTCATTTTGTTCCTCTCAGCCCTATGCTGTTTTCCTATTAACTTTTGTTTCTAGGATGATGGGGCTACTTCTAGGCATTATTTTATGTACCTACATTTTCATGCCCCTCCCAAAAGGGAACTTTATGGAACACCAATAGCTAATAGATGCAAGAGCATCCTTTGGTTGAAGTAGCTATCCAACATCAATATAAACAAGTTTGTTTCATTGAATAATTGGTGGGCTTCCTTTGGCACTGACTCCGAACTTTGAAGAAGTTCATCACACTAAGTATTGGATTTTTTTGTGTTGCCCTTTTCTTACCACTTAGCCTCAAGTTGGAAGTCAGCATTGACATTGAGAGGAATTTTCTAACGGGCTATCTTGCTGAGTTTCAAGGTCATAGCATCTGTTTAGAACCATCTGAAGAAGATTGAACATGGTGAAATGAGTCACAATTCTTCACTATCTTGTTTTCCTTATGCCTATGGGAAAACATAGAAAAATGTGAGTACGAGAGGTTTGGAGAGTGTTTAAACTGGAAATTATGTCTGGTCATGATTAGAGGAATGTCACGAACCTATTCAAACTCACAAACATAAAAAAGGACTCCTCTTTGAAACCAAACGACAATCTTGCCTTGTTTAGGGTGAAAGTCATCCCGGGAGAAATTATAACTGAAATTCTTCTGGCATGGGTGTGAGGATGGAGTAGGAATCATCTCATCATTTTTTGAATGGCCAGCATCATATGTGAGTTTTGGGGCTAGGAAATCATCAAAAACTGTCACTTTTTTGGGCCCAAAACGTTTTGTATGATTGCTGAGTGTAAAAATGTCCTCGGGGAAGAAAAATAGAGGGATTATATCTTGAAGACAGGAAAACAAACTTGGTTTAGAAGAACAGCAGAGAGATTGGCAGTGACAGGCCACAATAAAAGCAAAAGCAGGGGATGTCCAGGCCACTTGATGGTTAAAAGTTAAAACTATTAGGGAGATCTCGCAAGGAACCAACAATAGATTGAAATAAGTTTTCAACCTTGATGGAGGATAAATAAAGTTCAGTATTCGTTTCTTAGTCTGAAGTGAGAAATCAGGTTGAAAAAATTGCCCTAAGTGTCTGATAAAATGTATTTTTCCCATTTTCAGTTGTAACAGTCTAGGAAAGGTTAGACAATGTTGTTTGTTAGTTGTTTTGAATCTTTTACGCCTGAGAAAATTGTTGTAAGTCGATAGAATCTGATCCAAGAAGTTCGAGAAGCCCTAAAAGCTCTATCGTTCATAAAAATAAAATTAGTCTTTGTTCTAGTTGGTGTTTGTATGAAGTTGGATATATGTCATGGTAAGTAATGAGATCCATTTTGAGTACTCATAACCCATATCCTTTCTCTCATCTCACTCAATCTACAATTTCAGGCAATTTATGGGCTTCCTATTTAAAAATAACCCGTTAAATGTTTTGTTTTTCAAATTTCTTGCAAATGGCCACCAAAAAGGTGGAAACAACATACTGAAGGTCAATAATAGTGGGAGAACTTGTTTTGGGCTGCTAGCAGATGACTGGCATTCATTTTGCCCCTAAACTAGGCTACATCACTAATTTTTGAGAGAGCCCATGATGAGATTAGCGGTGCCCAGAGTCAATTGCCACAATTAGTCTATTAACAAATCTTTGCCTAACCTTATCAATGTCTTCCCTAATAGCTATAGACTCAACATAGTTATTCATTTGAAATTTTAATCCCTTGGGAAACCAAAACATAGGTTTACCCTGGTTATATTTACATTTACCAGTAGCTCCTGATTTCGTAGGTCTACCTACCAAGAATCCATTACCTTCTATTTACGTGTTATTCAAAGGTCATGTAACAAAACAAATAACTTGTGTAACAACCCTTCCTTTGAGGGGAGGCCTTGCCAAATCCCCATTAAGAGTAGAACTTTAGAGGTTCATCCCATCTTAAAAAGAATGGCAGATTGAATTGTGGAGATGGCTGTTATTTGCTTGAAGTGGATTTGGTAAGTTTCATGGTACTCTCAACTAGTGGGCTTCACATTCAATGAAAATTTGAGGCTTTATTTTGGAAAAATAAATATATTTCTTTGCAGCCAAATAATCCAATACATGAAATAGGGATAGAGAGACCATGTCATTTAAGAGCAACAAAGTGGAAGTCTGCACGTTTCTAACTTTCTCAAACCTTGTTGACACAGTTGAGAGTAGCAATAGGTCCCCCAAATGAGAAGCATTGTTTTCAAACCTTAGTAGCATAGGAGTATGTATGATGTAAGTGGTCTCTGTCTTCCTCTTCAGAAATCCATATAGGGCAGCCAAAGGAGCCTAAAATTGCAACCGAGGATAAGGTCACCTTTGGCCATCCAACCAACATTTGGACCTTCTTCCATATTCTATTCGTATATCTCTCCTATTTCTCAACAAGGGTATTATAACTAGCCTTAATGATGTAAACACCTGAACCCTGTCTTATCCATCTAAGCTCAACAAATTCATCCAACCAAGAGGTTTGTCTTCGCTGAAGGATTTTCCAGACTGTCTTTTTCTGTCTGAGGAAGTGTAAATGGGCTATTTCTGTGTTTCTAAATAAAACTCTATCTAGAAATACTTGAGTCCATCCTTTCCTATCAATTTATTATTTCAACTGACCAAAATGAAGGAATTCCTCAATTTTGGGAGAGTGTTGTTCGCTGGCATCTTCCCAAAATATATCCTTTTTACCATTTTTTATCATCTAGAAATGGCCCTCCTTAGTTAAGTTGTTGCCAGCTATGGTACACTTCCAGATCATGGATCCTTTTTTTGCATTAGGTTTTGTAGGCAGTTTCTGATCTTAGACCATAACTGCTTATGAGCAAGAACCTTTATCTATAGAATTAAAGTCGTAGAGCAACATCTCCAATACAGTTTTGCTACCATGGCAATATTACTAGCTGCAGAGACAAACCTACTTTGGAAATCTGAACTTGCTGCTAGAAGCAACTGCTTCAATTTGTCATCTTTGATGAGAATGTACTTGAAGTTTTGAATGCAAATGAAAAGAAGACTTTTAAAGAAGAAAATGTGCAAGTGCAAGCACAAAATGATTGATTCATTGCTTTTAGTGGTGGGATTAAGGCCTTTATATGCCTACTTTTCTCACCTACAAATAAGGCCAGGATGATATTTGGCTTAATCCAAATATGGCAGCTGTCACTAGAGACTGGTATTTGACTCAATCTGAATATACAAGACAAACTCACTCTGAGCCATAATTTTCCAAACAGGTCCTTGGGTAAAGATGGTAGATCAAGATGGATTGATAGATCTAGGGTCAAATGATTGCAGAAGATGATATGGGAAGGGTAAGTGGTTAAATGGAAAATGGTGGGGCCTAGGGAGGTTTGGCATGCCTAAAGGCTCCATGGCTAGGGGCCAACAAAACTTCATTTGTGAGTCAGATGATCGCGCCCAAGTAATGTCAATAGATCATGAGAATTCAATGGAAAGTAAGTCATTTGGGAGGTTCATACATCTTTGTTGTTGGGTGAGTTGACTACAGTAAGCCATCTAACCATGCATAGTTATATACATTTCTTTTGTCTTGCTTGGTTATATTTATAATCTGACAACTGTGAGATGTTACGTAAATATATACAAGTTGACAGTTCAAAGGTTCCTTTTGTTAAAATATTCAATGTTGTGTTTTGGAGGTTCAGCAACTACAATATCACAACAAGCTGTACAGAACTAGCCCAAACTGTCTCTTTTGACTTTGCCTTTGTGCTCAAAGGAGAATCCAATTAAACGAAATAAACTATTGTTTTCCAGTTATATTACAAGTCATTTCTTGCAAAAATATATAGATACATTTATCGCCACAACCTTCATACTTTTTCTACCTCTAACCTAAAAATGAGCAAGAATTGATTTGCCACCAAAGAATGCCAAATTGAAACCAGGATTTACCTTGCAGTACTGGTTCAGTCAAACAATACAGTAGGTCCTGATTTGCACATAAGAATGGATAGATTGGCATCACCGAAAATAATTAGATTAGCATCAGGTTTCAAGTCCATAAACACAATTATATATGTTTGTGTGTGTGTGTCAATAGCTTTTCCCTGTTTATGATCCTAGCTAGGTCATGACCTTAACTAGGCCTTAAAACTCTTTAATTTTCTAAATAAATGGTTTATTATAATGCCTCTTTTAAAGGTTTCACAGCATAGCAAGTTCTCAGGTGGTTAGCTGAGTTGTTTGTAGTTTCTAACAGAAGGGGGTGGATTGCATCCTGTCTCAGATGGTCAGCCTAACAATTGGTGAAGGAAAGCTTTGTGAGATTTGGTCCACTAAATCTCCTTCAGCTGTGTTTCTTGGAGAAATGAATTGGATTGATGCCAATTTAAGGGGTTCCTTCTGGTTCTATTGTTATAGCTTAGTTGTTTGTTGAGGACCTGGTTCTGGTTTTTGAGTTCATTTAGAGAATTCTGTTGAAGTTAAAGGGTGATGAGACTATGTAAGTTTCGCGTGGGAGATCTTTGTCTTGTCAAGATCAAAGAAAAGATTCATTTGCTATTGTTAAAACACGTTTAGATATTGAATTTGAGAGCAAGTGCGCAATTCAAACATGAAATATAATTTAGAATTGCCATGAGATTTAAGGAAGAGGCAAAAACTTTGTCTATTGTCTCAATGATTGACAAAGTACAGAAAACATTACCGACTGAGAAAATCAGACCCTAATGGATTTTGATAAGATTTCTATCAGGCATGGGCAATGAATTTGTTTATGCTTATAAATTCCCCTAGCTCACCATCTTTAACGGTAGAGTTTCTATGCCATCCCTTGTATGGTAGATGGGGGTTTCAATGCTGTTACATCTCTCTACACACCAAATGGAGGGTAGAGGTTCTTGATTAGTAATTGTAAGGTCTGTAAAACTTTTATTTTAAACTACTACTGGATTTCTGTTCAAACCAAGAAAACATGAGAACTTTTAGAGTATTAAGAGAAGCTTTTGTGAAATTTGGACATAAGTTAGAGGGCAGAGGAAACTTATTGGCAGAGAAAGGCCAGATGGCAACAGCTTACCATCCGACCATGGTTGAAAACAGAGCCTATGGTAGAACATCTAGAATGGTGTACTAGAAGGTCCTGCATTTAGTGGTGAAAGGGAGAGTAAAATCCGTTTTACATAAAACTCTTGAGTAAAATAATTAGTAAAAGTATTTAAAAGTGTTGTCAAATGGTCCAAGGTACACACACACACACTTCAGCCAAGCACTGCATATTTATACTTTTGAAGAGTTTTTCTATGTAATGCTTGGCCAACACTCTTCAAATATATTTAATGTCTCTTGATATGTAGTAAATCTTGCTAATATATCAACACTTACATTTCTATTTACTATTAAAATTATCCAGCCAACATTTAAGACTAGTTTTTCAAACTTTATAAAAATGATTAGTAAGTAGTATATTTATCTTAAATACATCTATCTAAAAATGCCAAAAGATATAGTCTAGAGTTATTTTATTTACATAAAAGGTTATTTTTATTTGACTTTAGAACTATTTAAGAAATATTTATTTTATTACTTTCTAATAGTTTTAATTTATAAAATATATATGTGGGCTATATTTTGTTTTTTATGTACATGTAATGACATGAGACTCCTTGATGCCACTTTAGAACAACAGAGAATATGGCAGGGACAGGTCAAAAAAGAGCAAAAGCAGGGGATGTCCAGGCCACTTGAAGGTTAAAACTATTAGGGAGATCTCGCAAGGAACCAACCATAGATTTGAATTAAGTTTTCAACCTTGATGGAGGATAAATAAAGTTTGGTATTCGTTTCTGAGTCTAAAGTGAGAAATTAGGTTGAGAAAATCACCCCAAGTGTTTGACAAAATGCGTTTCCCATTTTCAGTTGTAACAGTCTAGGAAAGGTTAGACAATGTTGTTTGTCACTTGTTTGGAATCTTTAATGCTGAGAAAATTGTGTTAATCAGATAGAATCTGATCCAAGAAGTTTGAGTGGTTTAACCTTTCTTGTATGCTTTGAGAAGGCCTAAAAGCTCTATCTTTTATAAAATTAAATTAGTCCTTGTTCTAGTTGGTGTTTGTATGAAGTTGGATATAGGTCATGGTAATTCATGAGCTTCGTTTTGAGTACTCATAACCCATATCCTTTTTCTCATCTCACTCAATCTAAAATTTCAAGCAATTTATGGGCTTCCTGTTTAATCCATTAAGTGATTTTTTTTTTCAAATTTCTTGCAAATGGCCACCAAAAAGGTGGAAACAACATACTGAAGGTCAATAATAGTGGAAGAACTTGTTTTGGGCTGCTAGCACGACTGGCATTCATTTTGCCCCTAGACTAGGCTGCATCACTAATTTTTGAGAGAGCCTATGATGAGATTAGCAGTGCCCAGAGTCAATTGCCACATTTAGTCTATTAACAAATCTTTGCCTAGCCTTATCAATGTCTTCCCTAATAGCTATAGACTCAACATAGTTATTCATTTGAAATTTTAATCCCTTGGGAAATCAAAACATAGGTTTACATATTTACCAATAGCTCCCGATTTCCTAGGTCTACCTACCAAGAATCCATTACCTTGTATTTATGTGTTATTCAAAGGTCATGTAACAAAACAATTAACTTGTAAAACAACCCTTCCTTTGAGGGGAGGCCTTGCCAAATCCCCATTAAGAGTAGAACTTTAGAAGTTCATCCCATCTTAAAAAGAATGACAGATTGAATTTTGGAGATGGTTGTTATTTGCTTGAACTGGATTTGGTAAATTTCATGATACTCTCAACTAGTTGGCCCCACATTCAATGAAAATCTGAGGCCTTATATTGGAAAAGTAAATATATTTCTTTGCAGCCAAATAATCCAATACATGAAAGAGGGGTAGAGAGACCATGTCATTTTAAGAGCAACCAAGTGGAAGCCTGCACGTTTGTAACTTTCTCAAACCTTGGCGGTATAGTTGAGAGTAGCAATAGGTCCCCCAAATGAGAAGCATTGTTTTCAAAACTTTAGTAGCATTGCTGTCTTTGAGGAGAATGTACTTGAAGTTTTGAATGCAAAAGAAAAGAGACTTTTAAAGAAGAAAATGTGCATGTGCCAGCACAAAATGATTGATTCATTCCTTTTAGTGGTGGGATTAAGGCCTTTATATGGCTACTTTTCTCACCTACAAATAAGGCCAAGATGATATATTTGGCTTAATCCAAATATGGCGGCTGTCACGAGGGACTGGTATTTGACTCAACTCGAATATACCAGGCAAACTCATCCTGAGCCAAAATTTTCCAAATAGGTCCTTAGGGGTAACAAAGGTAGATCAAGATGGACTGATAGATCTAGGGCCAAATGATTGTAGATGATGAGATAGAAAGGGTAAGTGGGTAAATGGGAAATGGTGGGGCCTAGGGAGGTTTAGTGGGCTAAGGCTCCATGCTAGGGGCCAACAAAACTTCATTTGTGAGTTGGATGATCCCTCCCTAGTAATATGTAATATACACCCCACTGTATATGTTTTCGCACTGACTGATTTTTTGTGTTTTTGCTGGTTTGCAGTTTAGGGTTTTATTGCATGTAGGGTTTTTTGCAACAATATCATAGAAAATACCGGATATATAGAAAACCTAGAAAAACTAAGATAGATATAAACAAAATAGCACCAACCCAGATTGTATTTGACCAAAATATGAATTATGAATACATACCCATATCACCGTTTACAACTTCGTCTGGATGCTGTCGCCGGACCATCAATTATGCCACTGAAGGTTGCTCACAACTTCAAGAAATGGAATGACATAGCAATGCAAATACAAAGGACTGGTCTGCAGTCTCCAAACGCCAAGGTTAGCATGGATATGAGCCACGAACTTGCTTGTTTTATCACCATTAAACCCCCACGTCTAGCAGCAGGTGTACGGCCCCTTTGGAGTGATGTGGCAGCACTAAAACCCACCCAAACTTCACTCAAAATCCACGATTCTGGTCTGATATTCTCTGCAGAGGTAAAGTGACCTGGTTTGTGAAGTATTGAGCCACAAAAAAAAGCCTCACGAACTCCAAAACTCCTCACAGGGTGTACGGCCTGTCCTGTAGAGGTACGGCCCAGCAATATCAATGCCAATGCAGCCACAAACAATGCACAAATCACTCAGAACTGCTGCAAATCTGATAATTATCGGCTGCCCACGAATTCTCTAACAAATATGACCTTCCCTTCAAATCTTCTTCGAATCTCTGTCAATAAATGCACAATGAATCCTCTGAATGAAGACTCCAATGTCCCCTCCTGATGCACTCTTTCATACACGAGGAAAGGCAATCTGCAAAGTTTCTCGTCTCTGCAAATCGATATCAAAACCCAAAGAGCCAAGCTTCAAACCCTAAGCACGGGCAACTCAAAAGCAAGAGCAATATTCATAAAATCAAGCATGACAAATGAAGTCGCTTTTGGGTCTTTTATTTGTCTTCCTTCTCCAACGCCCAAGAGAGTAATTTAATTTAATTTTTATTTAAAATCATCTCTTTGTACCACCATGAGGGCGTCCATCCCTAGGAAGGTCACTTTAAGTCATAACTTAAATAAAGTGACTTTATAACCTTACTTTATATTATGTCGGTCTCAGAAGTAAATACGAATTAAATCTTTAATTTAATTCTTTTCTCACCAACTGGAGTTTCCTAGTGATATCGAGACCCTGAATTCACATGTCCTGTCCAACCATATCTGCCCTGCTAAAAATAGCAACCCTGGCTCCCAACTTACTAAAAATAGTAAGTCACTGAGATGACTTCCTATACACATCCACTAGCCTACGGAAGTCAATTATAGGCTAGTCCTGATCCTCTGGAGTGAGCTAAGTGGGGGACATTACAGTCCGCCCTTCCCAAGATTGCTTGTCCTCAAGCAACCTCAACTCTGGATGCTGCAGTATCTGCTCACTCTCCCAGGAGGCGTCTTCTACCGGCAAATTCTTCCACTTGACCAAGTATTCCCTGATAACCCGTTTTTTCAGGTGCCTCTCCCGAGTATCTATGATAGCCTCTGGTACTAGGATCAATTTACCCTCTTCATCCAAGGGTGGAAGCTCTGCAGAGGGAATTATATTATGGCCAAGAGCCTTCTTAAGCCTGGAAACGTGGAACACATTATGCACCCTGCTATCTGATGGAAGCTCAAGCTCATAAGCCACCTCACCCACTCATCTGATAATCCTGAAAGGACCATAAAATCTGGGTTTTAACTTCTCTGCTCCGCTCTTCTTGGGATTGGACTGCCTATAGGGTTGGAGTCTCAAGTACACTATGTCTCCAACCTCAAAACTCCTCTCCACTCGGTGCTGATCAGCATACTTCTGCTGATTCTGTGCCTGTTGTATGTTCTCCCTAAGCTCCCTGAGGACATCTTGGCTGTCCTGTAGAAGATCCTTAGCCTTAGGCACCCGACTGTCACCAAGCAAGAGATCTGTAAAGCAAGGGGCATCATAATCGTAGAGTGCCCTGAAAGGAGTCATCTGAATGGACATATGGTGTGTAGTATTGTAATAGTACTCCCCTAGGTGCAACCATCTGATCCAAGCCTTCTGCTGCCCCGAAACATAATTACGTAGGTACCCCTCGATCCATTTATTTACCACCTCTGTTTGTCCATCAGTCTGCGGGTGGTAGCTAGTGCTAGGAGTCAACTCTATACCACACAACCTGAACAACTCCTGCCAGAAAATGCTCAGGAACCTGCTGTCCCTGTCACTGACTATGCTCCTGGGTACCTCGTGTAACCTAAATATCTCCTTGAAAAATAGATCAGCTACTTGAGCAGCTGTGTAGGTTGCTGAAATAGCAAAGAAATGTGCAAATTTGGTGAGTCTATCAACCACCACATAGATGCAATCCTTACCTTGTACCTTTGGCAACTCTGTAATGAAATCCATGGAGATGCATTCCCATTTCTGATCGGGAATGGGTAATGGCTGTAGTAATCCCGCTGGAAAGGTATGTTCATGCTTATTCTGTTGGCAAATGGGGCACTCACGAACATACTTCTGTACCTCGTCCTTTAATCCTTTCCACGTAAAACTCTCCCGAATTTGTTTGTATGTCTTAAAGAATCCAGGATGGCCAGCCATTGGTGTGTCATGGAAAGTTTTGATAATCTTCTGTTTGAACTGTGAATTGGGCACCAAAAATATTCTATCCTTGTACATAATCAAATCACTCACCACAGAATATTTTTCATCTCTGATGGTGCCCTCAACGACTCCTGTAGCCCAAGAGTCTTTAACATACTCTGCCATGATCTCATCCTTCCAATCAGCAGAGATCTCACCAACCAAACACAAGTGAGGTCGTCTGGACAACGCATTTGCAACTACATTTTTCTTCCCTTTGACATACTCTGCCATGATCTCATCCTTCCAATCAACAGAGATCTCACCAACCAAACACAAGTGAGGTCGTCTGGAAGTCATAAGCCTGCAGTCTGCTGACCCACTTTTGTTGTCTGTCATTCAGGTCTTTCTGGTTCATGAAATATTTGATGCTATTATGATCTGTCCTGATTATGAATCTACCCCCAACCAGGGACTGCCTGAATTTGGCCAATGCATGCATAATGGCCAACATCTCTCGGTCATGTACCGAGTAACTCCTCTCCACACCTTGAAGTTTTCTGCTCTCAAAAGCTATCGGGTGCTTCTCCTGCATTAGCACAGCCCCAATCCCCTCTCCAGAAGCATCACACTGTAACTCAAAAGGTTTAGCAAAGTCAGGGATTGCTAAAACCGGGCATGTAGACATCAAGTGTTTGAACCTGTCAAAGCATTGCTGGGCTGTGTCACTCCATCCAAAGGCTCCCTTCTTCGTTAGATCAGTCAATGGTGCTGCTATCTGGGAGAACCCCTTAACAAATCGTCTGTAAAACCCACAAAGTCCAAAAAACCCCTTAAGCTGTGTGAGGTTTGTGGGTGGAGGCCAATCAATTATTGCCTTTATTTTCTCTGGATCCACTCTAACTCCATCTGCACTGATAATGTGGCCAAGGTAAAGTAATTCTGTCATTCCAAAATCACATTTAGATTACTTGGCGTAGAGTGAATTATTCTCCAGGATACTCAAAACCTCCTCTAGGTGTCTCAAATGGTCTTCCCAAGTCCTGATGAATATTAGAATATCATTAAAGAAGATCAAAACAAATTTCCTGAGCTGCTGTCTGAAAATCTGATTCATACAACTCTGAAAGGTCGCAGGTGCGTTAGTCAACCCGAAGGGCATGACTAAAAACTCAAAATGACCATAGTGACATCTGAAAGCAGTCTTCTCAACGTCCTCTGCCCTCATCCTGATCTGATGGTATCCAGATCTCAAATCAATCTTAGAAAAATAGCAGGCACCATGTAGCTCATCTATCAATTCATCTATCCTGGGAATTGGGTACCTGTTTTTTATAGTTTTCTTATTCAAGGCCCTGTAATCAATACACATTCTGATTGTCCCATCCTTCTTCTTAACCAATACAACCGCAGAAGCAAATGGGCTCTTGCTAGGCCTAATATGTCCCATCTCTAGAAGCTCCTTGATAGTTTTCTCAATCTCATCCTTAAGCCTCTTTGGATGACGGTATGGTGTAATCATGATGGGCTTAGTCCCATCCTCTAGCTCGATGACATGCTCTGTTCCTCTGTCCGGAGGTACTCCAGGTGGTATATCCCCAAACACCTTACTGTGCTTGGTTAACAGCTTCTGAATATCGGGGTGGTAACTGTCCTTCTGTTGTGGTGGAGACTCGGGCATAATAAGACACTCTACTGCCCACTCAACCTGATCATGTCTCAAGAGTCTCTCCATCCTTCGCAGTGATACAACTCTAGGCCCACCATCTGAAATTCCCCTAAGGCATATTTTCCTCCCATTATATTCAAACCTCATTTCCATCTTAAGATTTATCGTGAACTCCTCCAACTGGTTCATCCAATGCATGCCAAGCACTACATCTGTTTCCCCTATGCCAACCACGTAGAAGTCATCCACTAGCTCATAGTCCCCCATGATGATTTTCAACCCTGAAATTTTCCTGGTACAATGTATTTTGAATCCGTCGGCAACCATCACCTTAAAGCCTTCAAATTCTTCCACTTTTAGTTCTTTGTGAGCAACTAATCCCTCATCAATAAAATTGTGAGTGGCTCCCGTATCAATAAGGGTGATAATACGCTGCCCACCTAGTACACCACGCACCCTAAATGAACCAACCTTCTGGAAACTTGACAGCTAGGCAATACAACCACCACTATCAGCACTGTGATGGGAAGCTCTCTCATCCCCACTGTCACGACACTCTAAATGCTGATCTGACTTTGTATCTGATCCCTCTGAATGTGATTCTTCAGCTGAGTAGTACTCAATTAGTTTGGCCTTAGCCTTCTGTGAGCACTTATGTGAAGGGTCCCATGGTTCTTTGCAATGGAAACACAATTTCTTCCTTCGGTACTCATTCAACTGTTCATCTGTCAATCTATTAGATCTATCCCTGTGCTGATCCACATCCCTGTGGAATCGTTTTTTCTCCTCCTTATCCCGCCTATGAAAAGATCCCTTAGACTAAAACTTACTCCTCCACACTGATGATTCCATGTCTCGGGCCTTTTTCATGGCCTCCTGGAGTGTAGCAGGGTCAAATCCCTTAACCCAACCACGGAGTGGGTCTGATAGTCCATCAATGAAGAGAATCACTAATCTACGCTCAGATAAATCTGGGACCATGACCGATAGGTCCTGAAACTTAGAAATGTAGGAGTTTAATGATGCAGTCTGCCTCAACTGTGCTAACTCCTTAAACTGCAGTTCCGGGTCCTTCTTGTCAAATCTGTCGATCAGACGGGCTGTAAATTCTACATATGAAGTAATCTGATCATGCCCAAGTGTGACCTTCCCGTTACTCCACCACTTGTGTGCTACTCCCTCCAAATGCAATGCAGCATAAGTGATGGCATCCTCCTCCGGCATAGGACTAATTTGCAAATAACTATCTAACTTTTGCACCCAAGCTCTAGCAGTGGTTTTTCCTGATCCATCAAAATAGGGAAGTGTCATCTTACTCACTTTCTTCTGTAGTTCCTGGTTCTGAGGTCTACCTCCTTTGCGAGGTCTATTCCTTAACCTAATGTCAGAGTATTCTGCAAAAGTCATCTCAGCTCTGAACTCTGCACTAGAGGCTCTCCAATCCCTCAGAATCTCATCCTGAAACTCGGCCTGTGTGGGATCTTGTTCAGGAACATGGTTCCTGGGAACGAATGTAGGGATGCCAGGTCTGTCTCCTGCTGTAAACTGCGAAGCCCTCCTATGAGTCACTGAGGCCTCGTCCTCATCATCTCTGACCCTGTGTCTGTCACCATTGTGATTCCGATCTCCATTATTTCTGTCCCCTAGGATCCTGTCACCATTATGTCTCACCCACGTTATGCCTGTTCCTGTCTCCATCATTGTTCCTATTCCTGTCACCATTGTACCTGTTCCTGTCACGACGATTTTCTCTGTTATTCAACCCATCAAGCAACTGTGCAAGGGAGTGTCCTATCTCAGCCTGTGTCTCCATCATCTCCCGTCGAGAATCCCTCAACTCTCTCTCTAATGCCACTGAGCTTCTGGTGAGCACATTCAGGATCTCTTGTAAACTAGGCTCCTCAACCTCCTGGTCACCCATTTCTTCTGCGTGTTCCGTATTTGGTGGTAACTCTCCTGAAAATGGGTCTGTGCGCGAAACTAAAGAATCTTTGTCAGTAGCTGCAACCACTATCTCGTCCTCAAATGGATCAACTATAGGTACTGGTCGCTCAGGTCCTACTAATTGTGGTATTTCACTTCCCTGAGTTCCTTGCCTTGCTCTGGTATGTCTAAAAGGATATCTGTCTGACGGTCACGTCTTATTTTTCAACTGCATGTCATATTGTCCCCACAGGATGGCAAGACTTTCTGCTCTGATACCATTGTAATATACACCCCACTGTATATGTTTTCGCACTGATTGATTTTTTGTGTTTTTGCTGGTTTGCAGTTTAGGGTTTTATTGCATGTTTTGCATGTAGGGTTTTTTGCAACAATATCATAGAAAATACCGCATATACAGAAAACCCAGAAAAACTAAGATAGATATAAACAAAATAGCACCAACCTAGATTGTATTTGACCAAAATATGAATTATGAGTACATACCCATATCACCGTTTACAACTTCGTCCGGATGCTGTCGCCGGACCAGCAATAATGCCACTGAAGGTCGCTCACAACTTCAAGAAATGGAATGACATAGCAATGCAAATGCAAAGGACTGGTCTGCAGTCTCCAAATGCCAAGGTTAGCATGGATATGAGCCACGAACTTGCTTGTTTTATCACCATTAAACCCCCACGTCCAGCAGCAGGTGTACGGCCCCTTTGGAGTGATGTGGCAGCACTAAAACCCACCCAAACTTCACTCAAAATCCACGATTCTGGTCTGATATTCTCTGCAGAGGTAAAGTGACCTGGTTTGTGAAGTATTGAGCCACAAAAAAAAGCCTCACGAACTCCAAAACTCCTCACAGGGTGTACGGCCTGTCCTGTAGAGGTACGGCCCAGCAATATCAATGCCAATGCAGCCACAAACAATGCACAAATCACTCAGAACTGCTGCAAATCTGATAATTATCGGCTGACCACGAAGTCTCTAACAAATATGACCTTCCCTTCAAATCTTCTTCGAATCTCCGTCAATAAATGCACAATGAATCCTCTGAATGAAGACTCCAATGTCCCCTCCCTGATGCACTCTTTCATACACGAGGAAAGGCAATCTGCAAAGGTTCTTGTCTCTGCAAATCGATATCAAAACCCAAAGAGCCAAGCTCCAAACCCTAAGCACCGGCAATTCAAAAGCAAGAGCAATATTCATAAAATCAAGCATGACAAATGAAGTCACTTTTGGGTCTTTTATTTGTCTTCCTTCTCCAATGCCCAAGAGAGAGTAATTTAATTTAATTTTTATTTAAAATCATCTCTTTGTACCACCATGAGGGCGTCCATCCCTAGGAAGGTCACTTTAAGTCATAACTTAAATAAAGTGACTTTATAACCTTACTTTATATTATGTCAGTCTCAGAAGTAAATACGAATTAAATCTTTAATTTAATTCTTTTCTCACCAACTGGAGTTCCCTAGTGATATCGAGACCCTGAATTCACATGTCCTGTCCAACCATATCTGCCCTGCTAAAAATAGCAACCCTGGCTCCCAACTTACTAAAAATAGGAAGTCACTGAGATGACTTCCTATACACATCCACTAGCCTACAGAAGTCAATTATAGGCTAGTCCTGATCCTCTGGAGTGAGCTAAGTGGGGGACATTACATAATATTAATAGATCATGAGAATTCAATGCAAAGTAAGTCATTTGGGAGTTTCATACATCTTTGTTGTTGGGTGAGTTGACTATAGTAAGCCACCTAACCATGCATGGTTATTTACATTTCTTTTGACTTGCTTGGTTATATTTATAAATTGACAATTGTGAGATGTTACATAAATATACACAAGTTGACAGTTCAGAGGTTCCTTTTGTTGAAAGATTATAACAAGCTGTACAAAACTGTTGAAATGTATTCAAGCAAGTGCGGATTCTTCTTTATCTGTGCCTTTGGTTGTTATAGGTTATTCAGAAATGATTGGTTTTGACATTCATCAAATTTGTATCATGCACACAAGTCAAATTTTAGTTCTTATAATTTTTGCTGTGAAAAATCATTTGCTATGATCTATTATGTAACATACTGGCTTGGCTTGTGGAAGTGGACATGATTTTTGTATTTGCACAATTAAGTCCACGACTATATTAATATTGAAGTGTTAAGAAAGTATTGGTATGTTATCTGTACTTCAAAGACAATCCCAGTTGAGTATTGTGCTCAGACTTCATCGGCATCATGAACAAAGGTATTTGTAAAAGTGTTTGTCTACTTCAAAAGATCACATGCAGCTTGTGTTTTCACGGTATTGTAGATGATTCGATTAATGCAAATGTTTTAAGAGGATAACTTTTGAAAGTAAGCAAAGACCTGGATTCTATCACCTCCCCTCCTTAAAATCCTTTTGCCAATTTCAGTTGTGTTACTAGATTTAACAAACCGAAGCAAGTTGTTAACCAATTTAATATCTTCAAGGAAAGCTAGACTAAGTAATTCAGAAATATAACACTGTGAGATTGAGTTTAGGTTCTAAATTTTTTTACAAAGATATTTAAACTAGCTCAGACTGTCTCTTTTGACTTTGCCATTGTGCTCAAAGTAGAATCCGAGTAAACAAAATAAACTATTGTTTTCCAGTTATATTACAGGCCATTTTTTGCAAAAATATATAGATACATTTATCGTCGTAACCTCCAATACTTTTTCTACCTTTAACCTAAAAATGAGCAAGAATTGATTTGCCACCAAAGAATGCCAAATTGAAACCAGGCTTTACCTTGTGGTACTCATTCAATCAATCAAAGAATGGATAGATTGGCATCACCGGAAATAATTAGATTAGCGTCTGGTTTCAAGTCCATAAACACAATTATATATGGTTGTGTGTGTGTCTCAATAGCTTTTCCCTGTTTATGACCCTAGCCAGGCCTCAAAACCCTTTAATTTCTAAATAAAAGGTTAATGATAATGTCTTTTTTAAAGGTTTCACAGCATAGCAAGTTCTCAGGCTGTTAGCTGAGTTGTTTGTAGTTTCTATCAGAAGGGGGTGGATTGCATCCTGTCTCAGATGGTCAACCTAACAATTGGTGAAGGAAATCATTGTGAGATTTGGTCCACTAAATGTCCTTCAGCTGTGTTTCTTGGAGAAATGGATTGGATTGATTCAAATTTAAGGGGGTTCCTTAATGGTTCTATTGTTAACTTAATTGTTTGTTCAGGCTTGGTTCTGGTTTTTGAGTTCATATTTGTGTTTTTCATATAGAGAATTATGTTCAAGTTAAAGGGTGATGAGACTATGTAAGGTTCACGTGAGAGATATTTGTCTTGTCAAGATCAAAGAAAAGATTCATTTGCTACTGTTAAAACATGTTTAGACATTGAATTTGATAATGTGTGCGTTATTCAAACATGAGATACAATTTAGAATTGCCATAAGATTTTAAGGAAGAAGCAAAAACTGTGTTCATTGTTTCAATCATCGACAAAGTACAGAAAACATTACTGACTGAGAAAATCAGAACCTAATGGATTTTGACAAGATTTCTATTGGACATGGGCAATGAATTTGTTTATGCTTATACATTCCCCTAACTCAACATCTGCATAGGTAGAGTTTCTAAGCCATACTGTGTATAGATGGCGATTTTGATGCTGTTATGTCTCTTTACACACAAAAAGGAGGGTAGAGGTTCTTGAATAGTAATTGTAAGGCCTGTAAAACTTTTATTTTAAACTACTACTGGATTTCTGTTCAAACCAAGAAGAGTTGAGAATTTTTAGAGTATTAAGAGAAGCTTTTGTGAAATTTGGACATAAGTTAAGGGCAGAGGAAATTTATTGGCAGAGAAAGACCAGAAGGCAACAGCTTACCATCCGACCTGTTGATGATTGTTTTTAAACAAGTCAACAATAGAGTAAAACACTAGAGTATCCCACTCTCTCTTGAATAAAGCTCTTCAAAGGCTGAACTATGTGATCCAGTGAAGTAACTCCAAGGTTCCTTATTTATGATTCATGATGGGTTAACTCAGTGATTACATGTGATCTTGCTGATAATCACAAAGGGACTTACGCTGACTTATTCTTATTTCATTTAGCTTATTCCTCCTTTCAGTGTGGATGATGTATATACAAGGCATCAATGATAAAAAAGGAAAAAAGGGTAAAGATTTAGAAACTAATCTAAGGTCAATGAAGTAATGACGATGCTTAAATAGACAAACTCCTAAATAAACCTAACTCCACTTCGCCAAGGATGCCTACAACTATATGGAGTTGGTGCAATCTCCTAAGGTTATGCGAATGGTTTTCAAATCATGAAGGCTCATATAAGCACCCATAAGACGGCACAGCTCAAACAAGCATCCACAATTGAACTTATGCAAATTATAAGGCTCAGACTAGCTTTACACAACACTTCATCAGCGATGAATGTTAAAAGCATGAGCTAGGAGTTGATCAAATATTCAATACAACATACATTACATCAATGAACTTCTAATCTACTTCTAATCTAATTTGAAACATCTCTTCATTCAATTCAAGATACAGGAAACCATGCAACCCCACAAGATAACACTTGAACACCAAATAAGCTCCAATGTCTTTGCATTAATCTTGAGAATTATTTACAACAATTTCAAGCCCTCTCAGAGAATTTCGAGAGTCTCTCCTATTCTACTCCTAAAATCTAATTTCTATCTCTTCTCTAATAAATTACAAATGAGGCAACAAGAGCCTTTATATAGTGGTCCAGAAATACAATGAATGGCTTAAATCAATTCGATAGCCAAGGGCTCAGATCGTGCCACCTCAGTAGGTAGTAACAACAATTTGCTATTTTTAGTACAAAGAGAGAGGCAATGAAGGCACATTTTCCAATGTGATAAGATAAGACGGAATCATTTAAAACATCCTCCACATAAGCGTCCCTTTGGCTTCTTTTATTAAATGATACATTGAATGTAGTTGAAATGATGTGGCTGATTATGATTGGATGATGATGTGTATATGCCACCTAGTTGCCACCTTAGCATGTTTGATGAATTCCCAACTTGTATCATCTTGTGATGTCTTCAATGTGATTGCTTTGAATGAACTTGAATTTGGGGATGTAACTTGTTGATCTTGCCTTGCTCATCTTCTTGTAAACTAGATGTATGATAGATGTTGCTTCACTTGCATGACTTGATGACGTTTCTTCTTCTTGTAGGTAAGTTGATGATCTTCTCTAGATGATCCTTAATGAAGAGTAATGTATATGATGATGCTGCCTCCTTCATCATGTAAGAGTAGATGATGATGATACTTGATTAGAAGTAGGGTCTCTCTTGGACTTGAAGATTGTAGAGTCTTGAAGCTTGGATGGATGAATGCCTTGAAACATTTGATGATGGAGCATATGAAACTGGATGTGAACCTCTTGGAATGATGCTTCCTCTGCAACTTGAAGGTGATTCAAGCACCTGCTCTTGATGATCATGATGTAATTGATGAAATGCTTCCTTGAAGATCTTGAAACTTGAAAGAACTTGAAGTTGAATGATGAATGCCTTGGAATGTTAAATAAAGAAGTATTCCAACTTGATAATCTTAACATGATGCAACTTGATGAAGAGTTCCAACACAAGGATGATGAAAGGTTCCTTGAAGCAGCTACATGATGCCTTTAAGCTATGACTGATGAAGAATCTAGTTGATACTTGCCATGTATCCTTAAACTTGATGTAGATGATGAAATACTTCCTTATATGTGGAGTAGCTGACTTCTCAAGGAGACTTGAAGATTACCAGAGGTACTTGAAACTTTATAGATGTCTTTGGATACTTGATGAAGATGATGGGTGTTGGCATGATGTCTTCTCCAACCTAATAGCTTGCTGACTCCTTTGATGATCATTCTGCCCATCCTACAAGACATAAACAAGAATAAATAACTTTGAAAATAAATCATTTCAGTCTCCTATAAGATGGAATCTCACAAGAAGATCATAATTTTACCATCACAATTCACTAGCTTCTTGCAAATACTTATTCATACTTGCATAATTTATTCTTAAAACAATCAAGTCTGCTAAAGAATGAAAGAAAATCAGACATTTACTTACAAATCAGACTTAAAAATGAATTGTTTTTGAAAAAATACAAGGGCGCAGTGGTTAGGTATGGTAGTTTCCTCTTGCTATAAGCACATTGGATGAGGTTTTTTAATTCTCCATCTCAAGTCTTTAGGGTGGCACCTAAGATCATCATTTTGTATTTTGGATAGACTTATACTTGGGAACTTATTTCCCACTAGTAGTGGCACATTAGATCAACATCCTGATTCTTCCTTAAATTTTATTTTAAAACCCATCTTGCTTACATTCTTGAATGGCGCATTACATGAAGAAGTTTATTCTCTAAGTTGAAAATCTTTCAAACATCACACAAAGTGTCCTCTTCTCTGAGTGCATTCCTTGGGAGTCTTGATTCCTCTAAAACCAATGGTCATGGTGCATTAGATTAGGCAATTGAAAATGCTTCTATAAGGGCAGCGCAATTGATTGAGATTTTGACTCCCTTTCAACATGATTTAAAATCTAGACTCAAATCTACCTCCCTAAGATGCGCATTTGATCAGGCTTTTAGAAACTTCTTTGAAACTTTTGAAAGATTCCTAACCTTTTCATCTTTAGTAGTGGCGCATCACTTCATGATTTCAAGATCTTCCTTAAAATTCATATCATAAAGAATTTATCCTTCCAAATCAGTCTTGGCACATGGGATTGAAGGTCAAGAATCTTCTTTGAGATTAGTAGCTTTAGACACCTTGATCCTCACTTCATAGGCCCTCTAGGCTCTAGGCGCATTTGAATAAGGCTTTCGAATCCTCTTAGATCTGCCTCTAGACCTTGGCGCAACAAACTGAGGTTTTAAATCCTCCTACCTCATTTGATGACCCCTCCAAACTCATCCACAAGCTAGCGCATTGGATCTGAGTTACAAAATCTTCTTGACTTCTCTTAAAACACTTGCACTCCCTCCACACAATGTGGCGCACTGGATGGAGTTTTTGGAATCTTCTTGTAAAATAACTTATTAGAGTAAGAAATTGAAATCTCCTTATGGGCGCTTTGGATGAGCAGTTTGAAATCTTCTTGAAATTACCTTGAATCGAACTTTCCACATCCTCTAAAGGCTGGCGCATTAGATAAGGAGTCTGAAATCCTCCTTTTCTCTTCAATCCTGGCTCAAGTTGTCTCTCAATTCAAGGGCAGTGCATTAGATCAAGGGTTGAGGATCTTCTTTAATGAGGTGCATTAGTTCTAATGTTTGAAATCTTCTTCAAAATCCTCTAAAGGCGGGCGCATTGGTTTGAGCACGAGAGATCATCATCTTGTTCTCTATTTGAAGGCGCACTTTATCAAGATTTTGTGCCACTGTTACCTTTGTCGCACTGGATGTGAAATTTGCGCTCTCTTAGAGAATTTAGTCGTTTTTCAGGGTCTCTTAGGGTAAAGGTATATTGAAGAATTTCTTATACTTTAAATATTTTTCAATATACCTTTCAGGATGTTTGAGATAGGTCTCGAATCCACCGGATTTAACATGCAAAATCTAGAATTTGGAGGATCCACCAGATTTCAGACTTAGTCATTTTAGGATTTTCAGGATTTTCAGGCTACTAGACTTAGTCATTTTTAGGGTCTCAAACATTCATCAGGATTGATCTCAATGTTCATTATTTGGATGGAATTTGATCAAGACTCTCCATTACTGCAAGTTGATGTTCCAGATGAGACCAATTATAAAACAAAACCTTCTAAGAGAGACTTATTGTTGGATTGGCAGAGGAAATGAACCTGAGACATCATCCAAAACTAAATGCAAAGCATGAGAGCTCAAAAAAAAGGGGGTCCCCATTTGCAATGGGGCGATGTGTGATTTGGTCACAACATGACCATGGTTCAAAACAGAGCCTATGGTTGAACATCTAGAATGGTGTACTAGAAGGTCCTGCATTTAGTGGTGAAAGGGAAAGTAAAATCCTTTTTACATAAAACTCTAGAGTAAAATAACTCATAGAAGCAAAAAACGGGAATCAGGCGAAACCCCGATTTTTGCTGTGAATTGTTGACCGATTTTGAATGCTTTTAGGGCGTTAAAATTGTGTTAAAATCGCCTCTCGATCTCCTTGCATTTTACCCACACAATTTACCCACGTGTTTTCATGATTTCGCCTATTTTGAGGGTTTTTGTGAAACGTTTTTGCAGGGAGGGTTCACGTGACATTTTGGAAGGGCGCGATTTCATTTTTTGCTAGACGGGCTGAATAGTTATTCATAGAATCATCATTCGTAGTTGTTCTTGTATTGCTATTACCTCTTCTCTTTGCATAAAAGATTTTTGCTGCTGCTTGATTTTCACTATGAATACAAATGATCGATTGTATTTTCATCCCGCATGCATCTCCTATTACTATTATATTTGAAAATATAACGTTAAAATTAGTAAGAAGAATGAAAATTATAAAGCTTTTGTAGTTTATGTTCTTTAATTAGGCCATCCACTAAGAGGTTAAAAACCCTCGAGGTATGTCTGGCTGGGCGGAAGTGGTGTGTGTTAACCAGTACTGATCACAAGAATTTCGAAGTTCACTGTATACAAATTTGAGAGTATTATTTTTCTACAATATGGAATGCACCCGAAGCTCTCTGGATTGAATTAGCAGCTTTCACGTTTTGAGGTTTGCGCAACTCTAGTGAATGCCTATATACAAAGCCTGCATAGAAGTTCGAAGGGATACAATGGATATAATCGAAACAGAGCTGTACAAATATGTTTTCGAGGGAGATTGTGACTCTCTGAGAAGATTAACCAGAAATAATTTATACCTGTTTTTATACCAATTTTGCTTGCTTTGGAGGACCTGTTAGAGTTTTGTTAGTAGGTCACAAAGGTTGGTAGCATGGATACATTCCTGCCCCACTCCTGATACCCATATAGTAAAAAGCCTGAATCTTTTCCCTTAGAATCTTCTTTCTCTGCCTTAAAGTCTACAAATCAATTCCCCTGGGTCATGGAATAAGTTCATGTTTTGCGTATGCTTCAAGTTGTATTTAGAATTGGCACTTAATTATCTCTTCCAAGGAACTGCACAAATGATACACTTAGTCGTACCTTCTTTGATCATTTTCTGATTCTGAAAGCATCTTATTATTAAAACACATGGCTCACACCTTCTGACTCCATCATTCAGGTGAACTTGTAAAATGGGATTTATACCCCTTTTCTTTGTTGACAATTTTTATAATATCAATGTATTTACCTGCAAAGATAAGATAACTACAAACATAACTAGCAAATTCTTCAGAAACATTAATTTGAGAACTCTAGCTTACTTGAAAAGGACGTCAAAACTTCTAGGCCACTACTGCGGCCATGTTTTAGCACATGATACGACAATATAAAATAATTAGACAAGATGATGGTCCACAAATTAGTTATCTTAAAGATCTATGTTTTTCATTCTTACTTCACAATAGGATGCCCTCTAGGAACCCAATGGTTTTCCTCCATTCAAGCACACATACCATTCGATCAGCTCCCCTGCTCCAAGCCCACAACACTGCTGCTAAGAAAACAAACTTGAAATAATCACCAGGCCTAAGACTGCCACCTTCCCTTGAGCTGTAGTTACTGTAATATGCAGCTTTGACAACACAGACTGGAAACAGACCTGCAGATTGAGGCTCCAAGAGGAGTGAAGTTTGTTTCAGACAGGTCTGTATCTGCTTGCACAGAAGAAACATTTGAACTTTGACCTTGTTGTTTTGTGGTACAATGCTAGTGCAAACTGAAACTGCCCTGCTGCTCAAAAAAACAGACTCGAAAAGTATAATATATTGAGATTCTCAAGTGTGCTTTTAGTTTGGAAACTTTTCTAATCTAGTGTGCCATAAAGATTTTTGCTTGACCTTGATAAATTTTAAAGCCTCTGGAAAATATGATAGTTGTAGTTTTCTTATTTTAATCTTTCTGTGGAAACTTTAAGTTGTTTTTTGTGGAGTTTATTGTATATGTTGCATACCATTAATTAAGTCTACATGTTCTTGGGTTACTTGAATGTTCCAAGATATGCATATTAGGTGGCGTTATTGTGCTTTCCATTAAGAGATCCTAGATTAGATTTTTTAAAGTGTAGTGTGGATGTATGTGAAGAGCTGGACTGTTGGTGAAATTTTATTTGCCAACTTTAATCTATTGGAAGATTCACCATCTAACTTTCAAGTTTTAATTATTCAGTGTTAAGTGGACTAGAGATTTGCATGGTTTCTTTCTGATGACTACATGGAGATAAGGAATTCATATTACACAAGAGAAAGTATACATTCAGATCTGAGAATAGTTTGTGGAATATGAAAAACATTCCTTCAAGTTTACTCTTACCATTTGAAATACAAGCATTTGGGGTGTTCTTGCGTTAGCATAGACAATCTAGCATTAGCATTAGAATTAGGGTGGAAATATAGTGTTAGCATAGACAATCTCTGACTGAATCTGCCAGTCAACCTCAGACTAACAACAGTGGAATGTGATTCTTTGGATTCTGGCCAATCTTCCTTCCACAAATCTGTTTTACCCCGTGTAGTAGGCATACCTGCATTTTTTGAGACCATGTGCAGTCACCTGTGGGCTGAATGCACCTTTTGCATATCTTTCTAAAATATTTGTATTTTCCTATAAAAATAAAATTGATGTTCAAAGTATCAGCTAATTACAACATTCCTGCAATGACTAAAACAGAAAATTAATAACCAAGAAACGTGTGCAAATTACAATTATTCACTGTTCTACAAGTACAAGGAATTTATTGCTGAATAGAAAGTTCATGCTAGTTTTACTGTGCCCAACTGTACATGAAGCCCTCTGTATGTTTTCTTATTAGAACTTCATATTCTTTAACATTAGTCATGAGATATATTATTGCATCACAAGAATAGTATGGCAGAAAGTCAAAAAACATTTCCATATTATATCCGATCTTCTGCATTCCATATAATTAAAGTATGAATAGCTAAGCACATCATTAGAGCTAACCAAGATTCGGGGCTGGCATCACAAAACTAGCCTTAAAAAACATTTGTGAGGTATGTCTCGTCCGAATCAAAATTAATGCTAGTGTTGACTAAAAAATAATTTTTGTGTACCAATCAACAAAACAAGAATATCTGGTGGGATGCTCATTTGGAACATTTGTGTGTTTCTGACCCGGAGGCTGGGTTGGTTGAGTCCCCGGTGGATTCTTCTCCTTCACATACTCTTGTGGCCTTGGGACCCCCAGTGGGGACTCTTGCTCCTGTTCTGGGTGTGCTTGGGGGTGGTTTGGAGGCTGTTGCCCCTATGTCGTCTTTTGTTGCGGTTCCTCCGAACCGTGATCTGATTGCTCTGTTTGCTCTTGTTGTTTCTCCGGTGGATTCTGTGGTTGCGGCTTCGGCTGAGGACTTCCCCCTCTAGCCTTGCTTCAATGATTTTGACTCGGAGCTTTCTTGTATGGTTGTCTTGCATAGGAAGAAAGGGCTGCCCAAATTTGTGGTGGCTCTACGCCCTAGGGCCAAGGTAGTATGTTTTGTTGGTCCTTGTTCTGGGGTTGTGTAGCTGATCTTTTCTTTCTGCAGGTCGCTGTTGTTGTGCTGTTAGAGTGTTGTGGCTGGCCTGTTTTTGTCTTTTGCCCTGCCTTTTGGGCTGGTTTGTAAAGGGTTTTGGACTCTCTTTTCCAGCTGAATTAATTAAAAACAAAACAAGAATATCATAGCATCCAAAAAGTTTTGAGTTTGCAAAAGAAACGTAAAAAAATCATAGCATTAACAAACTTTGAGCACAAGAGAAACTTAGTTAGCACATCATTTGCCTTGAGGATTTTTTTGTTGTTGCAAATATGGTATCATGAAAGACAATTCAAATGCTTTTGCAGATTTGATCATAATGCCAAGTCCAAGAGACTTTGTGTGGATACATTGCACATCAATCAAGGGTACAACCAAGGTCAAATACAACCGGTGTAAAAATGAAGTCAACGGTGGCATTTATCGCTTCAAATGGCATTTGGCAAAGGAGGGACGACATGACACCACTGCTTGCGATGGATGCCCTTCAGATGTCATATCAGGTAAAATTAGCTCTTGAGGTAATTTTTGATAATAAGGCAAAAAAGGCAAAAACTGAGACATAAGTGGCTTTTAATTCTATAGATGTTAGGAGGAATCCTTTGAATGAGGCAATCGGTGCACAAGAGTCTTTCAAGGAGTTTGGGTCAACACTTTCTGCTACAACACGTGGCCCAAACACAGGTGGAGGAAACATTAATTCTTTCTTTGCACCTTGTACTACACCAAGATCACACACCACTTTGGAGAGTATAGGATGAAGGAAGAACATCCATGAATAGATGAAGGAGGTAATTGCAAATTTTTGGCACTACTCTAGCTTGCCATTCCATGTTCCCAGATCTCCATATTGGCAAGGTATGGTGGATGCTATTGCAACTATAGGTCCTAGGTTCAAAGCCCCATCTTATGAGATATTGAGGGTTGGTATGCTCAATGATGCAGTACAAAATGTTAATGATGTTTATGAACATCGACTAGAGTGGATAAAGACTGGTTGCACCATAATGTCAGATGGATGGATAGATAGAAGGATCCTAACCCTCATCAACTTCTTTGTCTCTTGTGATATTGGCACAATTCTTTTGAAATCTATGAATACATCAGATAGGATCAAATCTGTAGCTACATTTTTCTAATTGTTTGATGAGGTGGTCATGGATGTAGGGTCACCAAATGTGGTACAGTTTATTACAAACAATGTTGCTACTTGTGTCGTTGCTGGGAGACTCCTAACGAATAAGTATCCTTCTATGTTTTTTAGCCCATGCGCGACACATTGTCTTGATCTAACCCTAGAGGACATTGGAAAACTTGAATGAGTTAGGTAGGTATTGCAAAAGCCTCACACAATTACCAAGTTCATCTATAATCACACGAGGGTGTTGTGTCTAATGTGCTCCTTCACAGAGGGCAAGGAGCTAACTCAACCATGGGTGACATGATTTGCTACGCACTTCCTTGCATTGTAGACTCTGCCAACAGAAAATGAATTTTAAGCGAATGTTTGTTTCAAGTGAGTGGATGGAGTTTGGCTTCACAAGGCAAACATATGACATAATGGTGGTAGAGTACATTTATTCTACAAGTTTTTTGAATGCAGTTGAACAAGTTGTAGAATTTTTATAGCCTCTAGTAAAAGTTTTGAGGCTAGTGGATGGGGAGAAATCCCCCATGGGCTATTTGTATGAGGCCATGGATAGGGCCAAGGAGGTGATGAGGGGTAGGATGGAAAATGACAAGGATAGGTATATGTTGTTTTGAGACATAATTGATAGGAGATGGGATCAATAGATGCACTTCCCTCTCCATGCTGATGGATACTATTTGAATCCAACCTTGTTCTATAGCTCCTCGTTCAGAGATGATGATTCTGAAGTCACAAGGGGCCTATTCATGTGCATGGAGAAAATGTTCTCTACCCCAGAAAATGTTCTCTACAGTTATGGCAAAGTTGCCAATGTACAAGCAGGCGAGGGGTTTTTTTCTCAAGTATCGCTGCCGTGCAAGGCAGGAAGACCTTCCAACTAGGTAGAGTCTATAAGCTTTGGACAGTTTCTTTATATTGTGGATATGTAGATTAAAGGTGTTAAGCTTTTAATATATCTTACATGAAATCATCTCAAAATAATTTGTGTTTTTCAACACAATGGTGGGATTTTTTTGGCCACAATACCAAACATCTTAGTTGGATGGAAATACGCATATTGAGCCAGTCATACAGTTCATCCGCTTGTCAGCGTACTTGGAGTGTTTTTCAACACATACATTCTAAGAAACGAAACCGTCTAACACAACGGTTGAATGACTTGGTGTTTGTTCACCACAATCTCTGCCTGAAACTAAAGAGAGCTCAAGGTTAGACTTTAAATATACTTGCAATCATAGTTATAATTGTATTCATTATGTTTTACACTTTCAATTGCCAAGACTAATTTCTATATGGACAAAATCAGGTATTGCTGAGGATGACGAGCCAATTGACCTTGATGAAATTGATCCAAAGTTTGAGTGGATTGCAGATGATGATGAATTTCTCGATCATGAGGATTTTGATATCCTAACGGATGCCAACGTGGGTAGTGATGAGGTTGAACGACTTAGGATGGGCTTTGACCCAAGAGCTTCATCATTGGGACCTAGAACCCTCTAGTGTAGCTCTCTTTGTAGTAGCAAGACTCATTGGCTACGTCTAGTTTTTCGGAATTTTGTACTTGGTTTATAGGTTTACTTTTTGTATAAACTGGATTGTAATTGAAATTTTTTGAACTTTTAGCATCTAGTTATTATTAATGCAGAATGAAGTATACTTTGTGCAATGCAATGTAATTATGAATATAAACAACAAAAATCTATATTTTATAATCCATGGACAAAACTCTCAATTTTATTTGCTCTTTATATCTCTATGCTATGGAGATGCCTTTAAATTTAAAAAACAAGTTTTTTTCACTCTTTCTACATTTTTTTTAATGTTTTTTTTGTTAAATCTGTTACTTTTAAAAAAATCTTATACGTTTGCTTTGCCAAATTTTTCCCCAAAAGAATTTTTTTGATTTTTTCCTTTAAATCCTAATTTTTCAAAAAACCTTAGACTTTTGTAATTTTTCCCCAAAAGATTTTTGCTGCTATGAAATAACTTTGAGAGTAACTTTTCAAATTTTATAAAAATTATTAGTAAGTAGTATATTTATCTTAAATACATCTATCTAAAAAACGTTGAAAGATATAGTCTAAAGTTAATTTTATTTACATGAAAAGTTATTTTATTTTACTTTAGAACTATTTAAGAATTATTTATTTTATTACTTTTTAATAGTTTTAATTTTATAGTTTTAGTTTTTTTAAAAAAACCTGGGCTTGTTATGAAACGAAATAGAGAAAAATATAATATTCTATTTAATTGGATCAACGATTACAAAGATGTAACACGTCTTATATAGAGTTCAAAGTGAACTCACATTATTGCATGTCAATGCATGCAAACTTAACTAAAAATTAAAAAAACTAATATTAAAAATAGAACGACTTTATTACAAGAGTAAGTATTGAATATCTCTAATACCCCCTCTTAAGACGTACTACACTAAAACAAAACAAACTAACAAAAGCAAACTAAAAACATTCAGAATCATAATTTCTTCAGAAGCTTTTTTTTGAAAAGAGTTTTTCAACCAAGTAGACCTCCATCAAGTTGCCTCATAACCCTAGTAAGGCATAGCTCTCGAGTTGAATTCTCGAGTTCTTGGATTACCACCTCCCTGAACGCTCAAATCACAAATCCCCGAACCATTGGACAACAATCCATGTTGAGCTACACTTACAAAGCTTCATTATGTTGTCTCATGACCCTCGTAAGGGTATGACTCCTCAGATCCATAGTCTTCCAAGTTAATTTGGCAACTATCAATGCTGAGCTTCAACTACACTAGATTCCTTCTTGTCTTCAAAGAACTAGGCTTATTTAGAATGCATAAAGAACTTCTTCTCCACCTTTTTCACCGTTGTCAACATCTAAAGGATCTTCAACAATGGCTACATTAACTTCTTTGATTTTTCCCTTAAGAATATCATTCGCCCGATTTCTACAGTTCCAAGCTATGTGATCCATTTTTTTTGTAATAATAGCATTCTATCCCCTTTTTGTCCTTATCAAATCTTTTATGATTTGTGTATAATGCTACCTCAGTTTGAGGTTCATCTTCTGCATCTCCTGCAATAGTCCTCTTTTCTTCAACTATAAGAGTTGAAATCATATCTTCCAGAGTTTTAGTAGAAAGTTAACTAAGAGTAAAGATGACATTGCTGAATTTTGAAGGCAAACTGTTCAATAAAATGGCTTTAGCATCCTCATCATCCACTGTAGCATTGATTTCTGCTAGTTGTCGAAGAAGAGATCTCAGATTGTTTACGTGGCTGGACATAGTGACTCCATCAGTCATCTTGAACTTAAAAAGTTGGAGCTTTAATAAAACATAGCATTAACCGCTTTTGCTCCAAACGTGTTCAAAATTTCTCAAATTTCTTTAGATGATTTTGTGAGGCCTAGTTAGTATTATTCTAGAGACCTTGATTTGATATTATATATTTTGGTGTGTGTGAGTGGACATGGTTGATGTTCTTTTGGATTATGGATATATATGATTTTATATGCATGCTTAGACATTTCTCTGGCTTATAAATGAAATCATATGTTCATTTAATAAAATGATATGATCATGAAGTATTAATAATTATATATTTAATTTTCTACAAAATAAATATTTTTAATTATTATTATAGATTTCATAATTATTTGATGTTAGAAATTTTAATGTTTAATATTTATTGCTTTGGCTATAATTTCCAAAATGTACTGATGGTTCAAATGAGATTTTGCAGGAAGGCAGTTCATGTTCCTTAAAAAAAATTTGGAGACATAATCTAAATTCTTAATGTTATTTATTTATTTTATATAATTTCGTTAAGGGGGTTTTATGTGAAAGAGTATGTTGATTTTATGTCTATGAAGGGAAATATGTTTTATTGAGTAAAAAGAAGTCATTTTAATATTTATTGTCTTTTTGGATTTTATATTGGGGGAAATTGAAAGGTTGGGAGCAATTTTTATTTTAAGGAGGAATTAGAATCATTCCTCATGCTGGAGGCGTGTGTGATGTAACTTGGCTCTTTCTTTCTTCTCTTTTCTTTCTTTGGATTGTGAGTGGTAAGATTTGGAGAATATGAAGATGGCTGAAAAAAAATCGCTGTAGGTTGATATTAGTTGAAAAAGATTCAAAGTTGATCAGGTTGTTGGATTTAGACCTCATTTATTGGGCTGATCCTAACTTGGATAGCCAAGGTATGACTTGGGTTTTATTGAAATTCTTAGTGTATTTGTTAAAATAATTGATTGATTGTGTTATTGGTGCTGTTAAAATTTGTTGGTTGTTTGTATTTGTTTTGTATTGAGTCATGTATGAATGTTAGGGGAATTGGGTGTGAAAGAGGAGCTGATCTCGCCTGTGGGTTGAGTCTCCTTCGATTGGAGTTGAGAAGGGCGTGGAGCCTCTCTTGGGGTTTTTGTTATATATATATATATATTGCATATAATGGAGATGTAGTATGGATTGTGGTTGTGTAATGAAGATTGTATTGGAGTTGTGTTGTGGATTATGGTTGGATGCTGTAGGGTTTTAAATGGAAAGGATGAGTTTGGATGGATGGCGGTGATTTTGTGCTGAAGGGTGATTTATGGATGGAGTTGGATGTTTATTTGTGTTTGATGGAAGAAGATGGTTGTGCCCCAAGAGGCAAGGGAATCCCCCTTCTCCCCCTTCACAAGAACTCTGAAAGTGGGTTCTTTGTGTGTGAGTCAGTATTTTATGTTTTTCTAATTTTATTTGAGTTAAGCATTTGGATTGTCTCCCGGTCGAGGGTGGACTTGATTTCATTAGTCCTATGGCTGAGAGGAGAGCGGGACTAAGCTGCTCTATTTTGGTGCTTGCAGGTTTTAGAGAGTGATCTGGATTTATTGAAGCAAATTGGGTGTATGGGATTCTTATTGTATTGCTGATCCAATATGATTGTCGAATAATTTAGAGTTACAAATTGAAAAGATTCTGTCGTCGTAAGCGAAGGAATTTCAGTGATCAGATTCTAGTTCAAGTAAATCGCTCAATTCCTTTTCATGTAATAATTTGTAAAATTGTTGCATAGTTACTGCATTGTATTTTGTAAACTCGAAGGATTGTAAATCAATGTATATAGTTTGCAAAGTATTTAGTCATCCCCTTATTATCTTGTTTATATAAATTTTAGCTTGTAATCATTATCGGATTATAGTTGAATTCATTATTGATTTGTGCTTATTTTTGGAAGAGATTTCCTTTTGATGAACTCTGCAACACAGAGTAGAAAAAAAAAAAAAAAAAACCTATCTATGAATAACAGAGTAGGAATTATAAATGACAGTGCTAGCAATATTATCGTGGAAGTTCTTCATTAAATGGTTTGGGGTAGCTGTGACTACCACGGCTACCACAATGATGTTGTGGGAGCTCCCACAATATTTATACTACCAACTGTGGTCGGCTATGGCCGCCACAGTCTGCAGTCGTTTCATTGCTTATTCTTTTTTTATAAACACCGCTGTCCATTATTCTTGATACTGTGCGTTTTAATAGTCTTGTTTCATTAATTCACAAATATTTCTTAACTTTGTTGTATATATATATATATATATATATATATATATATATAAAAAGAAGATGTAAATATAAATATTTTCATAAGGAGACAATCATATGTTACAACAATATAGTTGTTATTATGATATTCAAAAATATATATATATATATATAATATCTTCAAATATATATATATTTGAATATCATAATAACAACTATATATATATAACTCTGTTTATAGCTGCATAGATTAAGAAACTGTATTGTTCAATATAATAACCTTGTTTAATCAATCTTTGTTGTGGTTATACTTTTATTTGTATCATGATAAATTAATGATAAAATTCATCTTCGTAACATTAATATTTTACTCTTCGTAAGAGCATAGTTTTAATTAAATTAAATTCTCATGGAAATTCTATTTATTTGTTTGAAATATCTAACTTGCAAATGCAATCTATTGCTTAGTTGTAATGGACAAGTCTTCATCAGTATTGATAATTCCATTTCATAAAGAAATTTTTAAATTCGGTGTAAGTAGTTTATCTTTAATTACTTTAGTTTATTAATAATTTCTCTAATTTAATATTTTTATTGTATTTTATTAGTTTAATTTTGGGGAGGGTATTACAGATTTTGCGAAATCTTTGTGATGTAACTCTGAATCGGAAAGAGTAAGACCAATAATGGCTTTGGCTTTATTATCTTTGCTTTACCATTCCAATACTTTACTAGCATATGTAAGAAGTTTAGCATTTCCATTTATGATTCCCCACAAGTTTTTGTGCATCAGTTACATTTGGATTTTAACTTTTCATGTGTGAAAGTTGAAATCAGAATATTTATCCAATAGAAATTCCATTTTCGAAAAATAATAAATTAAAATCTCTCTTAGAAATTTTGCCCTTGCTGTTGAAAATCAAGCCTAGCACCTCTCAAAAAATAAATTATTTCAAAAACCCTTGTTCAACAAAACAAACCAAAAATTCTTGTGTCCTACCATATAAAAAAATTGGCCTAGTTGTCCATTGTCGGAAACCACGATTTTCATCAAAAAAATGTCAAAATAGGCCACGTTTAAAAAAAGTCCAAAAAAGAAACTACAAATCCCATGATTTTTTGAAACAAAAAGGGCGCACAATTGTAGAAAACCCTAGGTTCGGATTTGGAGACCCCTGCAAAGTCACGATTTGCATTAAAAAACCAAGCATGTGTTTTTGTAGAGTCACGGCCTCAAAGAGAGAGAAATCCACGATTTGCAGGGTAATTCGCCTGAAAAAATGTTGGTAACAAATCCGCCAGAAATGGTGCAATTCAACAGGAGTAAATCCGCCAAATTCCATCCAAAAAAGGACTTGAAATTTGAATAGACCGCCCAAAAACGTGATTTCCATACGCGACTTCTTCTTTCAGCAAAAACTCTCACGATTTTTAGATGAATTTGGGCATGTGATTTCTGGTTCTTTAGTCTCTTCTCGTGAGTTCGTATGACTTTTTTTTCGTGACCTCTCTTGCTCTGATATCATGTTATAAAATGAAATCAAGCAAAATATAATACCCTATTTAATTGGATCAACGATTACAAAGATGTTACACATCTTATATAGAGTTCAAAGCGAACTTACATTATTGCATATCAATGCATGTAAATTTAACTAAAAATTAAAAAAAAAAAACTAATATTAAAAATAGACTTTATTACAAAAGTATTAAATGTCTCTAATACCCCCCCTTTAGACTTACTGCACTAAAACAAAACAAACTAACATAAGCAAACTAATATTTTGGTTTTTATGTACATGACAATGACATGAGACTCCTTGATACCACTTTAGAACAATAGAGAATATGGCAGTGACAAGCCAAAAAAGAGCAAAAGCAAGGGATGTCCAGGCCACTTGAAGGTTAAAACTATCGGGGAGATCTTGCGAGGAACCAACAATAGATTTGAAATAATTTTCAATCTTGATGGAGGATAAATAAAGTTCGGTATTCCTTTCTTAGTTTAAGTGAGAAATTAGGTTGAAAAAATTGCCCTAAGTTATTGACCAAAATGCATTTTTCCCATTTTCAATTGTAATAGTCTAGGAAAGGTTAGACAATGTTGTTTGTTAGTTATTTGGAACCTTTTATGCCTGAGAGAATTGTTGTAAGTAGATAGAATCTGATCCTACCAACTCAAACTTCTTCCTTTGAGATTCGTTGTTCTAGTTGGTGTTCGTATGAAGTTGGATATATGTCATGGTAAGTCATGAGAGTCATTTTGAGTACTCATAACCCATATCCTTTCTCTCATCTCACTCGATCTAAAATTTTAAGCAATTTATGGGTTTCCTATTTAAAATAACCCATTAAATGATTTTTTTTTCAAATTTCTTGCAAATGGCCGCCAGAAAGGTGGAAACAAGATATTGAAGGTTAATATTAGTGGGAGAACTTGTTTTGGGCTGCTAGTACTAATAACCTATATCCTTTCTCATCTCACTTGATCTAAAATTTTAGGCAATTTACATGCTTCCTATTTAAAAATACCTCATTAAATAATTTTTTTTTCAAATTTCTTGCAAATAGCCCGTTTTGCTCCTAAACTAGGTTGCATCACTAATTTTTGAGAGAGCCTATGATGAGATTAGTGGTGCCCAAAGTCAATTGCTACAATTAATCTAGTAACAAATCTTTGCCTAGACTTATTAATGTCTTCCCTAATAACTATAGATTCAACATAGTTATTCATTTGAAATTTTAATCCCTTGAGAAACTAAAACATAGGTTTACCCTAGCTATCCTTAATATTTACCAGTAGCTCCCGATTTCCTAGGTCTACGTACCAAGAATCCATTACCTTCTATTTATGTGTTATTTGAAGGTCAAGTAACAAAACAATTTACTCGTGTAACAACCCTTCCTTTGAGGGGAGGCCTTGCCAAATCCCCGTTAAAGAGTAGAACTTTAAAAGTTCATCCCAGCTTAAAAAGAATGGCACATTCAATTTTGGAGATGGCCGTTATTTGTTTGAAGTGGATTTGGTAAGTTTCATGATACTCTAAACTAGTGGGGCCCACACTCAATGAAAATTTGAGGCTTTATCTTTGAAAAATAAATATGTTTCTTTGCAGCCAAATAATCCAATACATGAAAGAGGAGTAGAGAGACCATGTGATTTTAAGAGCAATAATGTGGAGCTCTGCACGTTTCTAACTTTCTCAAGCCTTGGTGACATAGTTGAGAGTAGCAATAGGTCCCCCAAATGAGAAGCATTGTTATCAAACCTTAGTTGCACTGTTTTCTTGACGAGAATGTACTTGAAGTTTTGAATGCAAATGAAAAGAGTCTTTTAAAGAAGAAAATGTGCAAGTGCAAGCACAAAATGATTCATTCATTCCTTTTAGTGGTGGGATTAAAGCCTTTATATGCTACTTTTCTCACCTACGAATAAGGCCAAGATAATATAATACAAATATGGCGGCTGTCACTAGAGACTGGTACTTGACTCAACCTGTATATACCAGGCAAACTCATCTTGAGCCAAAATTTTCCAAATAGGTCCTTAGGGGGTTAAGAAGGTAGATCAAGATGGAGTTATAGATCTAGGGCCAAATGATTGCGGATGATGAGATGGGAAGGGTAAGTGGGTAAATGGAAAACGATGGGGCTTAGGGAGGTTTAGTGGGCTTAAAGTCTCCATGGGTAGGGGCCAACAAAACTTCATTGTGAGTTGGATGATCTTGCCTTAATAATGCCAATAGATCGAGAATTCAATGCAAAGCAAGTCATTTGGGAGGTTCATACATCTTTGTTGTTTGGTAAGTTGACTACTGTAAGCCATCTAACCATGCATAGTTATGTACATTTCTTTTGACTTGCTTGGTTATATTTATAATTTGACTACTGTGAGATGTTACATAAATATATACAAGTTGACAGTTCAAAGGTTCCTTTTGTTGAAACATCCAATGTTGCGTTTTGGAGGTTTAACAACTATGATATCACAACAAGCGGTACAAAACTGTTGAAACGTATTCGGGCAAGTTCAGATTCTTCTTTATCTGTGCCTTCGCTTGTTATAGGTTATTCAGAAATGAATGGCTTTGGCATTCTTCAAACTTGTATCATGCACACAAGTCAAATCTTAGTTCTTATAATTTTTGCTGTGAAAAATGATTTGCCATGATCTATTATGTAACATATTGGCTCAGCTTGTGGAAGTGGACATGATTTTTGTATTTGCAAAATTAAGTCCATGGCTAGATTAATATTGAAGTTTTAAGAAAGTATTGGTACGTTATCTATACTTCAAAGAGAGTTCCAGTCGAGTATTGTGCTCAAACTTCATCAACATCATGAAAAGAGGTATTTGTAAAAGTGTTGTCTACTTCAAAAGATCACATGCAGCTTGTTTTTTCACGGTATTGTAGATGATCCGATTAAGGCAAGGGTTTTAAGAGGATAACATTTTAATGTAAGTAAAGGCCTGGATTCTACCTCCTCCCCTCCTTAAAATCCTTTGGCCAATTTCAGTTGTGTCTAGATTTAACAAACTGAAGCAAGTCCTTAACCAATTTAATGTGCAAGTCCTTAACTAATTTAAGGAAAGCCAGACTAAGTAATCTAGACATATAACACACAGTGAGACTGAGTTTAGGTCCTTCAATTTTTTTACCAAGATATTTAAACTAGCTCAAATTATCTCCTTTGGCTTTGCCATTGTGAGAACCTAAGTAAACGAAATAAACTATTGTTTTACAGTTATATTACAAGTCTTTTCTTGCAAAAATATAAAGATACATTTATTGCCATAACCTCCATACTTATTCTACTTCTAACCCAAAAACGAGCAAGAATTGATTCGCCACCAGGGAATGCCAAATTGAAACTAGGCCTTACCTTGTAGTATTGGTTTAGTCAAACAGGAGAGGAGATCTCAATTTACACATAAGAATGGATAGATTGGCATCACCGGAAATAATTAGATTAGCATCAGGTTTCAAGTCCATAAACAATTATATATGGTTGTGTGTGTGTGTGAAGCTTTTCCCTGTTTATGACCCTAGCTAGGCCTCAAAACTCTTTAATTTTCAAAATAAATGAATTATGATAATCCCTTTTAAAGGTTTCATAGCATAGCAAGTTCGCAGTCTATTAACTGAGTTGTTTGTAGTTTCTATCAGAAGGGGGTGGATTGCATCCTATCTCAGATGGTTAGCCTAACAATTGGTGAAGATTTGAGATTTGGTCCACTAAATCTCCTTCAGCTGTGTTTCTTGGAGAAATGAATTGGATAGATGCAAATTTAAGGGGGTTCCTTCTTGGTTCTATTTTTATAACTTAATTGTTTGTTCAGGACCTGGTTCTGGTTTTTGAGTTGATCTTGGTGTTTTTCACATAGAGAATTCTATTTTTCATATATTTGTCTTGTCAAGATCAAAGAAAAGATTCATTTGCTACTGTTTTTTTTAATAAAAGAGGGTAAAAACTTTATTAATCACAAAGAGTAGTATAGAGCATAAAAGCAGCAGGAGGCCCAAATGGGCCCAAAAACATCAAACAAAAAATCAAGAAGTGGTCATACAACATCTCACATCCTCCGTAACCAAATCCTCCAAATCCTGAGCAAGATCCCTAGGTAAACTATCCCAATCATCCACCAACCACGTCCCATTCTTCTCAGAAGCCCATTTGGCCAACCCATCAGCCACCTTATTCCATTCCCGAGGGATATGAGAGAAGGTGATAGAATCAAGTAATTCTCCAAGACTAGTGATTTGCTTAGCCACCATCGCAAGTTGCCAACTAACACCATCAAACTACCTTCTATTTATCAAGTCTATCACCACCTGAGAATCTAACTCGTAGATAATCTTTTTTCCAGCCAAGGGCATAAGCCCTCTTCAAAGCCAAAAGAATAGCCAAGGCCTCCATAAGATTATTAGAGTGTTGCCCCCTATATTTCAAGAAGAAAAACACAACCACCCCAGAACTGTCTCTGCCCACCCCACCAACGCCAGTGTGCCCAGGATTACCCCTTGCAGACCCATCAGTATTGATTTTTAAGACTCTAGTGGGAGGGGCAGCCAATGTCCTCCCCTAAAGACCTTCCCTCTAGAACACTTGTTCCACCCAATCTTGGGCCTTCCAATACCCCCAATAGGAATCCCCAGATTACGAATCACTCTAGTATCACCAGGATCCACCGGGGCTGACAGATCACATTTAGCATACAAGGTCTCCTGCAAGGCCCCAAGAATGCGAGACCAAACTTGACCCACCATCAACTTTTTATCCAAAAAGACCCTGTGGTTGCGCTCCAACCAGATGTGCCATATAATCAGACTAGGGCCAATTGGCCACGCTATGTGCAGAAACGAAGTCCTCACTGGAATGGGCCCAATGTTCCGCCAAAACTCCTCCAGAGAAGGGTACCTGCACTGCAAGTTCTAGGCCCCCCACCAAAAATGCCAAATAGCCCTAGCAAATGGGCACTAAAAGAAAAGATGCGAAACCATTTCAACATCTTTTAGGCATAAGAAACATAATGAAGGACCTTGGAAGCCTTGCTTACAGAGGTTATCCCAAGTCAAACACCTGCCATAAACCACCAGCCAAGAAAAGAAATTGCATTTTGGCCAAGAGAATTTATTCCAAATATTTTTCCATGAAGGAACCTCTGCACTACCCCAGGCCTGTCTATCCAAAACATGATACCTTGAAGCAACAGTGGACTTTCCTTTAGGATCCGGACCCCAAGCCAGCACATCTCACTCTGGAAGAGAACAATAGACTCTATCAGCCAAAATAGAGGACAATTCCCTCCTATCCTCCAAAGATCCACCCATGGGCCATTCTTGCATATCCTTCCACTAGTAAACAATGGTCTGTCCCAAAGCCTGAGGGGCTTTGAAATCCATCACTCTACTCCAACCAGCTTGAACAAAAATCCTACATAAGTCCCCCAAGTGAGGATGAGAGGAGAGGATAGGTGAGAAGCCATCCCAGGAGTCATGCCAAAAAAGAGCATCAGAGCCTCTATTGCAGATCCAAAAAAGGCCTTGTTTAACCAGCGTAGCCCCCCTCTTGAGAGTATCCCAGATCATAGAACCTTTCCCCGAAAGACTAAATCGAGGAACCTCAGCACCATCCACCTCCCCAAGGTACTTGAAGGTAAGGATCCTAGCCCAATACTGATGCTGATATGAACACCATCTCCAGTACAACTTAGCAGCCAAAGCCTACCCATTCCAATTTGCCCTACGCAAGCCCAACCCACCATCCTGTTTTGGCCGACAAACAACTTCCCACTTAATTAAGATCCACTTCTTCGAAAGGAGATTACCTGACCAAAGAAACTGCTGACAGAGGCCCTCAAAATCTTTGATGAATCTTGAGGGAGAAATCAACACAAAGCACCTGTATAAATGAAGGGCCTGCACCACAGACTTCAATAGAGTAACTCTGCCAACCATGGATAACCATCTATTGGTCTAATGACAAACCAGCCCTCAAAATTTATCAATCACATCGTGCCAAAAACACCTGGGAAGTGGGCGAACATCCAGAGGGATGCCAAGGTATATAAAGGGAAGTTTCCCCAACTGAAACCTTAAGATCCTGGCAATACGCTGCTGAATAAGCATGCACGTATTAAAGAAATAAATGTAAGACTTACTTTCATTAATGCTTTGAGCTGAGGCAGCGAGGTAACAATCCAAAATCTGACACAAAGCAACTACTTCAGCCACCTTAGCAACACCCATCAAAGTCGTATCATCCACAAACTGAAGATGAGTTTGAGAAGGAAGAGAATTGCTCCATTTCCAACCCTGAATGAGCCCATCCATAACACGGGACTTAATGAATATCCCCAAGCCTTTAGCCATCAAGATGAACAAATATGGGGATAAGGGGTCCCCCTGCCAAAGACCTCTAGAGGCACCAAATAGATTCGAAGACTCCCCATTTATGAGAATGGAAAAGGAGGAAGTCTTCACACAACTCATGACCCAATCAATCCACTCACCACTGAACCCAAAGGCTCTGAGAATTTTGGTCAAAAATCCCCATTTAACTCTATCATAAGCTTTAGCCATGTCCAACTTTATAAACATAGCCTTTTCCTTAGAAGAGGCCATGGAGTGAATAGTCTCAGCCGCAATAACTACTCCGTCCAAAATTTGTCTACCCAAAACAAAGCCTCCTTGTTCCTCTGAGATCAACTTATCCAGTCATGGCTTCAAACGCTCAACGATTAGCTTTGTAATGATTTTATACACCACATTGCATAAAGCAATTGGTGGAAAAAGATCCAGAGAATCAACACCCTCGCATTTTGGGATAAGAGAAAGAAACGTGGTATTCACAGCTCGCAACATTTACTTATTCCTTAAAGACTCCTATACCACCTCCAAAAGATCAAGGCTGATCACTTCCCAAAATTCCTGAAAGAACTTAGCCGGGAACCCATCAGGACTAAGAGCCTTCCCTTTTTTCAACTGAAACACTACATCCTCCAACTCCTTCAAAGAAATAGGTTTAAGAAGAGAAGCATTCATATCCATAGTCACCAGAGGAGGAATACAAGCTAGGATAGAAGCTTCCTCCTCACTAGCAGGTGGGGTATCTTCAGAAAAGAGAGCAGAGAAAAAATGAACTGCCTCACTAGAGATCCTCGAAGAGGAAGAAAGAACAGAGCCCTCAGGAGAGCAAAGAGAAGAAATAAAGTTACCTTGTCTTCGAGCCCTCACCGAATTATGAAAGATGGAAGTATTCCTATCCCCTTCCTGAAGCCAATCGACACGAGCCTTCTGTTTCCAAAAAATTTCCTCACGAAGCTCCCATTCCTCAAGGTCTTTAACCACACTATCCTCTAGCCTACTTAAATTCACATCAAGACCCTGATCCCGAATCTGCCTAGTAATAGAATCCAAGCGCTCCTGGGCAACCCTTTTCCTTTGAAACACATTGCCAAAATGAAACTTATTCCAATGTTTCAATTTATAATTCACATATTGAAGCCTCTTCACAAATGAGTACATAGCCATACCAAAAGTAGGTCGTCCTTCAGTCCACCATCTAGAAACCAAGTCAAGAAGACTCTCCTCCCTGAGCTACATAAGCTGAAACCTAAAAGTCTGTTTCTTAGGACCACCAGCCAAATAGGTAGAGAATTTGATCGGCCAATGGTCTGATCCTCGCCAATCTAAAATTTCCAAACTTGATAGCCACTTGTCACCCATCCAAAAACTGGAAACAAGAAACCTGTCTAACCATTCAGAAATGGCATCATCCCCAAGCCTCTTATTATTCCAAGAAAACATGCCATTCGAAGGTTTGATATCCACAAGCTGAAGCCGAACCAAATTATCCCTTAGGAGATCAAAGGAGGGGTCCAAACGAGGCACACCCCCCCTTTTCTCCTCTAGAGAGGTAATTACATTGAAGTCACCTGCCATAATCCACGGAAGGAAAGGATCCAAAGATCTCAAAAAATTGATATGAGAACGCATGAGACTCTTACCGGGAACATCCGTTAGAGCATAAATGTTAGAAAGAAGAATTCTTTCCCCCGTCTCCAAACTAATTGCAACCAAAGAAAAGGAGAATATGCTAGAAAGCCACCAAACAGGAGAAATTCGTCGAGGATCCCAGAGACAAGCAAGACCCCCAGAGCTACCCTGTGCACCCACACACTGGCAAAACCCTCTATTCCAAATCTTAGACACACACTACATCATACCATCCATAGATAACTTCATCTTCTAGAGGAAAACCACATCCAGAGAATAAGCACTAACCAAGTCCTGAATAGCCTTTTGTCTAGGGATGCTATCCATACCCCTTACATTCCATGATAACACAATCATCGCGAAGGGTGAGAGAAGTGAGTATCCAATGTCTTCACCGACCTAGATTCCACTAATGTCTCCCCAACCATCTTAACTTTCTCCTGATCCTTCTTCCTCCCCACCTTTTGGGGCTTAACAGGGGCACTCTTTTTCAGAGTTTTTTGTTGTAAACCCAAAATAGGAGTAGAGAGGGCTTTATTCTTACCAGAGTCTTCCAAACCCAGTCCACCTACTAAACTCACCCTTTCAGCTGAAGAGGCCATAGGTATTTCCACCAAATCACAAAACTCACCAATCCCAGCATCGGGGGGAGGAGCAACCAAATCCATCACCACCCCGGAAGCCACCACAGGAACTAGGGCCGAGGTAGTGATAGGCAAAGACTCAGGATTATGATCAACTAAAAGAGAAGCTTCAACATGCATGTCAGAAGAAACCCCCTCCTCATGGACTAACTCATCCAAAGCCTCAAACTTGTTAAAAGTCTCCTCCTCTTGATGATCCCGAAGAGTCCTCTTCTAACCCTGATTCTTGTTTCGTGACTTAACTGACAAATCCATCTTTATCTAGTACTACCCCCTGCATGGGTGCTTTACCCTTTTCCACCCTTGGATTAGATGGAGCCTTCACATTATCTAAACCACCAGCACCCGAGGCACGAGGACACCTCCTTTGAAGATGACCATACTCATGGCACAACCGGCACCTAAAGGGTAAAGTCTCATAGTCTAATTGTTAAGTCCAGGAACTAGACCCAATAGTCAGATCAATAGAATCTGGCAGAGGCTGGCTCAAATCAATCTCCACACATACCTAGGCATAGGAAAAAATTTGCTTCTCCAGAGTTTGCTAAGACAGGCCAATAGGCTTCCCCAGCAACAATGCAATTGATTGTAGAATATCATGTCTCCAACATTCCAATGGCAACCAAGGAAAATGAACCCACACCAGCACCTTTGAGGGCAGCACCTCAGCTGAGTTAAAGCCTGCATGCCAATGCTTCATGAATAGGCCAACTTGATTATAAACGTAGGGCCCTCCCTCAAATGCCTTATTACGATAAGAGATACACGAAAAAAGCACCAGAAAGAAGTTATTTGCGGCTAGCAAGATGTCAAAATCACCTTCCGGATTCCATGACTTACGAATCCAGGGTTCCAAGAAAGGCATCGAAACCCTCAAACCCATAAATTTGCAGATTAAAACATGTTTGCTATAATACTCCAGGTCCTCGGCTACTGCCTCTGTTTGAATCACCAGCTTTGGACGAGCCTGAGCTCTCACCAAGCATCCGTTTATCTTTTGCAATTTCAAAGAACCAGTGCTAAAAACCCCAACATCAGGAGGGGATGGATGAGGAAACCCGTCACCAACTTCTGCCATAGAAGCATCCTCCGATGTCTCACCTAAAGGCACAAACCCTGCCATTAAAAAACCCTTCAAGCCCTCGCACCCCACACCTACATCGAACAGCGCACACACTTGAGAAAAAAGACCCCCCAAAAGCTAAAAAGCCCCTCCCCTCATTGGAAACAACCCGACAGAGCCCGATCTGCAAATAAAAAATGCATGCAACAAAGAAGAAACACATGCAGACAGCGGCCTACTACCTTTCAATGCAAAATATTTTCTATTCATTTGCTACTATTAAAACATGTTTATATATTGAATTTGATAGCATGTGTGTGATTCAAACATGAGATACAATTTAGACTTGCCATAAGATTTTAGGGGAGAGGCAAAAACTTTGTCTATTGTTTCAATCATTGACAAAGTATAAAAAAACATTACCGACTGAGAAAATCAGACCCTAATGGATTTTGACAAGATTTGTTTATACTTATAAATTCCCCCAGCTCAACATCCCTTGTATGGTAGATGGGGATTTTGATGTTGTTACGTCCCTTTACACACAAAATGGAGGGTAGAGGTTCTTGAATAGTAATTGTAACGCAAAATTTTTATTTTAAACTACTACTGGATTTATGTTCAAACCAGGAAAAGTTGAGAACTTTTAGAGGATTAAGAGAAGCTTTTATGAAACCTAGACATATGTTAGAGGGTAGAAAAAATTTATTGGTAGAGAAAGGCCAGAAGGCAACAGCTTACCATCTGACCATGGTTCAAAACAGAACCTATGGTAGAACATCTCGAATGGTGGTGGACTAGAAGGTCCTGCATCTAGCTGTGAAAGGGAGAGTAAAATTCTTTCTACATAAAACTCTAGAGTAAAATAATTAGTAAAAGTATTTAAAGGTGTTATCAAATGGTCCAAGGTATATATATTTATAGTTTTATAGCACTTTAGACAAGTACTGAGTATTTATATTTTAAAAAAAATTCCTATGTAATGCTTGGCCAACACTCTTCAAATATATTTAATGTCTCTTGATATATATATAGTAAATCTTGTTAATCTATCGTTTGTTACATTTCTATATATATTATAAAATTATACAACCCACATTTAACTTTGAGACTAATTTTTAAAAATTCTCAAAGAGTTGTTTTATTTACATAAAAAGTTGTTTTATTTTACTTTAGAACTATTTAAGAATCATTTATTTTATTATTTTTTAATAGTTTTAATTTATAGTTTAGTTTTTTTAATATTAGCTAAATTTTGGTTTGGCAATGACATGAGCACCTCTTTGGGGTAATGAAAAAAATATGAATAATATTTTGAATTTAATGTTTAATGTTAAACACCTCTTATAAAAATTGATTTTTTAATGTGGGGTGTAGGTCTTTTCTTTGATGAATGAAGAAGTGAAATAATTCATGTATGCATTATTTTTTGAGATTGCATTGATCTTTGAATAAAAAGTCTTAAAGTAACTTATAAGAGGTTGAATATCTATATAAAAGAAAGACTATTGATGACGTGACACTTTTTAATACTAATTCTTTAGGAAACTCTTGTCATTTCTCTCTTGTCCTCTTATTACCCTTTGATTTTCATTTTTTCTTTTACCTTAATATTTGTTATAAATATATAGTTGTCAAAATTATTTCTTCCTATCCACAACAAAACTATGAAATATTTATGGTTAAATGGACCATTATCTCTTAGTGCATGTAAAACCTCATAACATATTCTCTTGGTCAAAGTTGATTTCAATTTGATTAAATCTAAATTCATAATACATCATACCTTGTATACAAACAAAAGATGCCAAATTTCATACTCTAGTTATAACTTGTAATAAAAGTATAGGTCCATAATAGATTATAAAAATGATTGGTAAACACCTTGAAGTTGAGCTTAGATATTAAAGATTGAAGATGAATATATAATAAAATCTTACATATCTATGAAGTTGAAACAAAAAAATATAGAACAACAATGAAATTAGTGATGAATAAAATAAATATTACAAAGATTTCATTAATCCTAGTTTGACCCATCAAACCTATTTTCTGAACACCGTGAGATTAAAAACAAGAATGACTATTGCTAAAATAAGGGCTAGTGCTCATGACATCCACAATGAAATTTGTTATTTGTTATTTGGGTGAAAAAAATTGTAAATTTTTTAACATACCAATGAATTTAAGATAAACATCATTTCCTTCTAACTATCCTTATAACAATGTGAGCCAAATTCATTTGACTTCATAACTCAAATTATATCTAATATCTTTTAAACAAGAAATGCAATTCCAATTTTTTAGAGTTCTATGAGATCACATTTCTTTGAGACAACTTTTCAAACAACTCACATGCCTTTTTTATACTTCTACATTTTGCTTACATGGCTATTAGGGCACATGTAGCTATAAACTTTGACAAAAATCCACTTATGATTGTGTTTTGATGGATGTTGATACCTTCTTCTAAAGCTCCCATTTTGGCATAGGTTGGGAGGATGCTAGTAAGGGTTGCGGTAGTTAGCCCTTACAGCTGCCCTTAGTTAGCCATTTTTGCCCATCCATCCCCTTTTTTAAGGATTCTGTTTTGGCATAAATGGGGAGGATGTTAGCAGAGGTTATGGAATCCAACTTTAATGCCTTCCAATTGCATTTTCTTAAAAGCTTCAAAGCATTTTTGGTAAACCCATTATGTGCATATCCTGCATGAAAGGAAGCAGATGTGCAAAATATGCTTCTTATACTAAAATTTGAGGGGAAGTATGTGCAAAAATAATTAATCTTATAGTACAAAAATATGTACAAAAGAAACTTATCATCACACAAAATTTTTTGTGGGGAAAACCCTTTCGGGAGAAAAGATCCATACTTCAAAACATGAACCGATTGTATTGTCACTAACAAAGGTTATAATATCAATATCTAGGGACATGTCCTTATAGGAGCATCACCGAAATTAAAAACTAGAGCAATTTCAACAACATAATAGTATCTACAAATCAACAATACATACTCCATTTCTAAGCACCAATAAATAGACAAATATCAAACCACAACCCAAGAGTGGTTTTCCAAAACAATGAGTCAAAACAATGGTCCAAAACCAACACCGTATTTGGCCCAAATTTCAACTCCCAAGTTGGTCATGGCATTCTAGGCTATTTTTAAATATGCTCTTATAATTGTCATAACTTGTCATAAAATCTATCATATGTAACTCCTCATTTTAGGTGTTTCATTTTAGCATATTCAAACCCATTTAAAGATGCCCTATTAGTTGTCAAAATGTTGGTCAAGATTCTAGTGTAACTCCCCTATAGTCATGCTCTTAAGCATCATAATAATCTATCATAAGTAACTCCCATCTTACAATGTCATGAGATGATCATACACATCATAATGACAGTAGATGCTCTTACAACTTCTTAGACACTTCCCAAAGTATCTGACAAATGGCAAACGATGCCAATACAAAGTGAGATGCCCCATTTCTTAAACAAAGTCAAAAATAATAAATAAATACAATAATTAATAAATATGAACATTATGATGCAAGGTTGAGACACCTTTCCCAACATTCTTTCACTTGTGGAATACCTTACGAAAGAGCAAAGAGGAACTCCAACACTAAAATCTAACTACTAGGGCTATGTGAGCCATAGCCTCATTGTACTACCTAAATTTATTCGTTCTTATGAGCTTTTTTAATGCATCTACAACATTTTCCAAATTATCAACATTTTTTAGCATCACCCTCCAATTCTTTACCTTGTCAGAAACAAAATAGTACTAGACGTCTATGTGCTTTGTCCTCACATGAAAGTTTGGGTTTTTTGCCAGACATATGACACTCTAAGTGTCACATGAAACTTTACGAGATCTCTGACCTAGCTTCACATTTGAACATAATCTCTTAAGCTAGATGGCTTCCTTATAAATATGAGTAACTGCCATGCACTCAACCTTTGTAGTGGACAAAGCAAACACAACTTGTTGCTTGCTCATCCAATTGACAGCACCACCAAATAAATAAAAAACATAACCATTGGTGGATCTTTTGTTGTCAATATCTTTATCCCAATCCGAATCCACAAATACACGAATACCAATGGAGTGTTGGCACTCTGTAACATTACCGTGATAGAAAATATAGTATTTGGAAGTACCTTGCAAATATTTGAAGACTCTTTTAACTACATCCCACTGATCTCATCTAGGCTTAGCCATAAATTGACTGACTCCCACTAGTTTGGCAATGTTTGGTCTTGTACAAATCATAACATACATAAGACTCCCAACAACACTAACATGAGGTACTCGAGCCACGTCCGCCATCTCACTAGGTGTACATGGATGTTGCTTTATAGATCACTTTGTCCTCATCGAAATAGGAACACTCAAAGGCCTATAAACTAACATGTTGAATCTTTCCAACATCAAGTTCACATATTTGCTTTGGCCCAACCAATTTTTTTATTTTCTTTCTCTTTTAATCTCCATGCTTAGAATGTACTTGGTTTCTCCCAAGTTCATGTCAAATTGTGTTGAAATTTGAGACTTCAACTCATATATCACTTCCTTACTATTACCAAAAAATAACATGCCATTTATGTATAATGTGATAATGAGACTCAATCACCATTCGTAAATTATAATATAGTGATATGATTTAGATCTCATAAATCTCAATCCCAACACAAATGAATCAAACTTTTGGTACTACATTCTAGTAGATTGCTTGAGACCATACGAAGATGTTTTCAGTCTACAAACCAAAGTTTCTTTACCTTTCTCCACATATTGTTGTGGCCATGTTGTGTACATCTCTTCTTTGAAGTCACCATGTAAATGATGTCTTCACATCTATCTGTTCTATCTCCAAATCAAATTTTGTTACAAATAACAAGAAACTAAGAGATGTTAGCTTTGCAATCGGGAAAATTTTTTTACTGAAGCCTATTCCTTCAACCTTGGACTAGCCTTTCACAACCAACTTTGCCTTGTACTTTTCAATATTACTATCAAAATTGATCTTCCTTTTGAATACCCATTTACATCGAATTGAATTTATTCCTTCTAGTAACAATACAAAGTCTTATGTGTCATTCTTCCTCAATGTAACCATCTCCTCCTCCAAGAGTAGGACTTAGAATCACTCATATACATTGCCTCCTTTAGAGTTCTAGGCTCATTGATTTTAGTAATCAAAGAAAAAATACATCTACAATTAGGAGTACACTTGTCTAGTTGTGGACCTCCTCAAGGTTTAAGATGTAAGTTTTGTTTTCTCTTCAGAACTTTAAACTATTTAAGCTCTCCTTCTCTACAAGTCCGTGAGCTTCTGGTTCAACTTCCTCAGTCTTTTAGGTACCTAAATCACATCTTTCTTCACATCCTCTATTGGTTGCAACACTATGGAAAAATTCCTAATTTCTAACTCTCTTAGCCATAGGGTTTCAAAGGTTTACCCTTTCACACTGACAACATAGCCGATGAAGATAACTTTCATTGCCTTGTTCTCTAATTTTTTACTACTTTTCCCTAGGCACATGTGTACATGCTTCACAACCAAAACTCGAAGATGGCACAATGATGGATTTTTTCCCATCCACATCTCCATAGGTGATTTTCACAAAGAGCTAATGTATGAGACCTATTAACTAGGTAACAAGTTGTAGAAACCACTTTTTCCTAGAACTTCTATTCCAATATTGCTCCATTGAGCATACTTCTAGCCCTCTCCATTAGTGTCACGTTCATCCTTTCTATAAATCCATTTTGTTGAGGGGTATATAGAGTTATTTTGTGTCTTTTGATTCTATATTCCTTATAGAGCTTGTCAAAATCTATGGAACAAAACTCATTGCCATTATTAATTCTCAAAACCTTAATCCTTCTCCTATTGTAATTTTCTACAAGGGCTTTAAACCCCTTAAATGCAATGAAGACTTTAGACTTACTTTTGAGGAAATACACCCATCTCCTAGAATAATCAACTATAAAAGATACAAGGTACACACAGAAATAGAAGGAATATTTACATGATCAAATACATTATATTGAATTTAATTCAACACCCTATAATATTTGTGAGAACTCAAGTAAAACTAAATGTAGTTTTATTTACCATATATACAATGTTCAAAGAAATCAAACTCTAAGAGCACAATGATTTAGGCCCTCTACAAGATTTTTATTTTTCAAGGTCCCAAGACTTTTATTGCCTATATGGCCCATTCTCTAGTACGATAATATTATTTTCTCTGTAGGTCACTTTCTCTTTGAAGCAGGAACTTGCTTAGGTACCCAAAAAGCATGGCCATTGGAAGTGGATATAACACTCCTCTTTATTTCTAGTTATGAAGGTGGTGTAGATTTTGTAGATCTCTTCACTACATGAATAGAGGAATTATTGCACTGTTAGTGCTTAATGTAGGTGAAATAAAATGCCCACATAAACACCTTTAGTGAGCACCATAACTCCTCTTACCATCTTAGACCTTCCACTAGACAAAACAATTTGCACACCCACATCATTTAATTTCATTATTGATAACAAGTTTCATGCCAAACCAAGGATATGCATTACACCATTGTGCCCTTCACATGTCCTAGGAATTCATTAAAACTCTTCCACAACCAATAATCTTTAGGTGAGAATCATCTCCAAAGTACAGCTTCCCACCATCATATTTTTATACTTAGAGAACCACTTCTAATATTAGGTCATATGGAAGGAAGAACTTGAATCAACCAACCATGCACCTTTCGATGCATGAGTTGTCAAGGTTGTGATAAAATGCATTTGTATCGTCTTGAGAAGACTTTTCAAACTTATCATTTGAATATTTTTTCTTTTTCTTCTCCTCTTTGCAGTCTTTATGATGGTGCTTGGGCTTGTTGCAATCCCAACACCTAGTCTTGGTCTTTCTAGGAGATTTAGATCTTCTAAGGATTTGGGATCTTCAATTTTATCTCTTCTTGTCCTCACCTTTCTTCTTTAGTCTTCCATGAACTGATAAGGTCTCTTTAGTTGATTCAAAAACTTTTCTATACATCTCCTTTGAGAGTCTTGATTCCACTACCTCATCTATCTTGAGCTTAGAAGTAGTGCTCTTGATGCCCATCACAAGGTGATCCCACAAGTCTAACAAAGATAAAAAACTGTCATACAATGATCCTCCATTTTCATTCCAACAGAGTGCAACTATGTCACAATCATATTGAACACGGTCATGTGTTTGGCTATAGAACCACCATCCTCCATCTCAAGGGTGTAAAAGTTTTTTCACAGGAAAACTTTATTTACTAGGGATTTAGCCTAATAAATTTCTCCTAACTTCCTCCAAAAGACTTGTGTGGTGACTTCTTCATGCAAAGTAGAGCCTAATGGGGCCCTTTGCTTTTCTATCCAATATGTCCCAATGAACTTGTTTCATTGTAGGAGATTTGGGTTTGGATATCACAACCCATATATCTCTGTCTATGAGTATATCCCTCATCTTGAGCTTCCACAACTCAAAGTTAGTGCTTGTGAACTTCTCTATCTCTATGCTTGATGTGCTTGTCATTTTTTTTACAAGATCTCCTTTAGTGAAAACTTCCACTCAATCCACTATTAGTACAAAAAAACTTGTTCCTAACACCTAAAGTTTGAGGTGATTAAACTTTGATACAAAATGAAAGGAAGAAAAGACGTGGAATACACTTATTACACTAAAATTTGAGGGGATTTATGTGTAAAAACAATTAATATTATAGAAAAATATATACAAGAATATTATACCATAACATACAAGTTTATGTGGAAAAAATCCTTTCAAGAGAAAAAACCCACACTCCAAAGACAAACCAATTGTATTATCAACAACAAATGTTACAATACAATATCCTAGGACATGCCCATATAGGAGGATCACCAACATGTAAAACTAGAGCAATTTTAGTAGCATAACAATACTTGTAAATCAACTATACATATTCCATCCCATATCATCAATAAATAGGCAAATATCAAACCACAACTTAAGTGTTTTTCTGAAACCATAAGTCAAAATAATGACCCAAAAGTAATGCCATATTTGGCCCAAATTCTAGTGCCCAAGTTGGTCATGGTCTTCTAGGATATTTTTAAAATATGCTCTTACAACTACCATAACTTGTCATATGTAACTCCTCAATTTGGGCACCCCATTTTGGCATATTTAAATCCATTCAAAGATATCTTATTTTTTGTCATAATGTTGGTCAGGATTCCAATGTAACTCCTCTATAATCATGCTCTTATGCATCATAAGAACTTGTCATAATTAATTTACATCTTACAATGTCATAAGCTGCTCTTACACATCATAGTGATATTAGATGCTCTTCCAATATCTTACACATTTCTTTAAGTATCTGACACATGACAAATAATGCCAACACAAAGTGGGATGCCCCATTTCCCATATGAGGTCAAAAATAATAAATAAATATAAACATTAATATGTAGGTTTGAGACACCTTTCCCAACACCGTAATCATTGCAATCCATAAAATTGTGTTCTTTTGAGGTATTTTGTCAAACAATTCGCATGCCTTGTGTATGATTCCACATTTTACATACATATGTACTAGAGTATTTGCAACTACTAAGACAAACTTCCCATTTTCATTATGATTTGATGGATGTTCATACCCTAATATAAAGTTACTATTTTTGTATAGGATTTGAGGATGTTAGCAAATGTTAAGGAGATTATCTTTATATGTCTCAATTACATTTAGTGAAAAGTTTCCCAAGCCTTTTCAATTGAACCATATTGTGCCTATGCAACAATCATTGCATTCCATACATGAGACCATATTTCTTTGGGGCATTTTATTGAAAAGCCTTAAAGCCTCAATAAGAACACCATTTCGTGCATATCACATAATCCTGCCATTCCATAAGACCACACTTTTTTTTCAAGATTATATCGAAAAGTTCACATGCATTTTATATTCTTCCACACTTCACATATATATCTACCAAGCTATTTACAACTACAACATCAAACATAAATCCCCTTTCCACAATGCTTTGATGGATGTCCATACCTTGTTCTAAACCTCCCATTTTGGCACAAGCTAGAAGGATATTGGCAAAGATTGTGGAATTTGGCTTTACAATCGTCCTTTGCATTTGCTCAAAAGTTTCCAATGCCTTTTCAACAAACCTATTTTATGCAAATCCTACAATCATTGCAGTCCACAAGACCACATCTCTTTGAGGCATATTGTTAAATAGTTCAATTGCCTTGAGTATTTTTTGACATTTTAAATATATATATCTACGAGGGCATCTGTAACTACAACATTTGAAAAATCCCTCTCAATTATTCTTTGATGAATGCCAACACCCTCTATAAATATCACCTATCCTTGGACTCATTTGTAAGTTTCATTTGGGATTGTATATCACAATATATTATATCTAAACTACCAAAGTAAGATTTGATTTTTTTTATGGGAAAATAAAGGTCATTACATTATGAACTTTTCATATGGTGTTATTTTGGAAATTAGCTTATTGTATGTAATTCATGAATCGTTATATTGCTCTGATAAATAAGCTTAAAGAGTAACTAAAAAAGCATTTGCTAATCACTAAACATCATTCCCTTAAATGAAACATGTAACATGCCAATGAACTTGAAGATAACAATACTTTATAACTATCACTATAGCAATGTGAATCAAATTCACTTGACTTCATAACTCAAATAATTTCCAATACCTTTAAAAAAATGTAACTCCAATTTTTTATAGTGTTCCATGCGATCACATTTCTTTGAGATAGTTTGTTAAACAATTCCCATGCCTTGTGTATGCTTCCACATTTTGCATACATGTCTATCAGGTCACATACAACTACATCAACTACACCATCTAACAAAAACCCACTTCTAATTATGTTTTAAAGGATGTTGATACCCTATTATAAAGATCCTATTTTGGCACAGGCTAGGAGGATGCTAGCAAGGGTTATGGAGTTAGGCCTCTCACCTGGTAGTTGCATTTTCTTAAAAGTTTCCAAGGAATTTTCATTAAATCCATTTTATGCATTTCTTACAATCATTCCTATCCATTAGACGACATCTCTTTGAGACATTTTGTCAAATAGTTCACGTGTGTTGTGTATGTTTAACCACATTTTAGATACATGTCTACTAGGGCACTTGCAACATGGGACATAAATCTTTTTTATTATGCTTTCATGGAAATCCATCCCTCATTGTAAAGATCCCATTTTGCCATAGTAGGTAGGATGCTAGCAAAGGTTGTAGAATCTAGCTTCATGCCTCCCACTTATATTTTCTAAAAAGTTTCCAAGGCATTTTCAATAAACCTATTTTTTTATAAATCTTGCAATCATTGTAGTCGATGAAACCATGTTCTTTTGAGGTATTTTGTCCAATAGTTCACATGCCTTGTGTATGCTTCCATTGTTCACATATATATCTACTAGGGCATTTGCAACTACAACATTAAACAAAAACACACTTTCCATTGTGCAAGTAGTCTCAAGTTGTGTGAATTTAAAAATAATAATGTGGATAGAACGAGGAGTGTTACATGCAAGTTCTTGCATATGTGACTAGTCTCAAGTTGTGTCCATTTTTTATTTGAAACACAATTTAATCACCTATTCTAAAGTAATAGAGAGGCATTCAAAGTGAATACTAATCTTAAATTTTTAACATATAGGTAAAATTGACATAAACTTGATCCATTACTTAATTCGATAGACATAAAAACTAAGGGAGATGAGAAATAATTTTTGGACAATGTTTGAATTGATGTAGTTGCGGTGATTTGGAATCAAAAGTAGAAATAGCCAAAGGAGTCTCTGTTGATATCTGAGAGGGGGGGTGAATCAGTTATCTTAATTATTTCAGCTTTCTGAACTTTATTAATAATTAGTGCAGCATCAAATCAAACAAGCAAACATAACCATGAAATAGAAATACACATGACACAATATTTTTGACGTGGAAACCTTGTTAAGGGAAAAACCACGGGGTGATTAACCCAAGATTGTATTCTCTGTTAGAAGAATGGTAGTACAAAAATGGCACTTGCCAATTAGGGCTCACTGCCTGAGCACACTGCTCACAAGAGGCACACTGCCTACAAGAGACACACTGTCTACAATTTATAAATAATGTAATACAATACTTGAACTGATAAGGAGCATCAACATATGCTGGAGTTCAGTTTCGGTTAGGCTCTGTATACTGATCTGTTGCACTTCATCTTTCCTCTTCTTTATGCTGCTCTTCTTTTACATACCGGATCTTCCTTTCTGCTTTTATTTGGCTCTATTGCTTTTCTTCGCACATCACTTTCAACCACGACACCACTCATAACTAAATCCATCTTGTATATATATCCGCACAAGTGATTTCATCACCTTTCTAGTCACCACCCGGAATAGTCAATCTTTTCACAAACTCTGATCTATCGGCTGAATCCTTGCTTACCAAGTAATGCGGATCAAAGATATACTTGTAGAAATTATTAATCATGTTGGCCAAACATAATTCATGCCTTCATAACCTTTACTAACATCAATAACACATCCAGAATAATGTCTGATGTTCTGCCAGCCAGTTCTTCCTCTGTTCACACTGTCACTTGGGAACCCGGCATTCAAGCATTCATATCTCTTAATCCTTTCCACACCGGAGGCTCAAACCTTGGAATATATTAGTCAAGATACTCCTCTTGACTTCCCCAAATCCGCACTTCACTGAGATACTTCTGTTGAGAGATCCGGACCTGTCTGTCGGACCTTACTGACTGCTCTGTTCTTGTTTACCGGACCACAACATTCTTCACTCTGACTTCCGGTATAGACATACCATGTCCTACGGATGTGTGGGATGAACTTTGTTGCCATCAATGACAACATTCATGAATCCATATAGTGTCTCTTGCCAACAATCTCCCCCTTTGGCATTGATGGCAACACTTAGTGAAAAATGACTAAGTGTTTACACTATGCTCCCCCTTGGCTGATGCTCTATTTTTATATATATTTTCTGGAGCTCCCCCTTAGTTGGATTCCTAATTTTTCACTGCTCTTCACTCCCCCTTTGACATCAATGGCAAAGGGTAGGGTCCGCATATCAAAACTTTCAAAAATTCAACTATACTTAGCTGCATAAGTATATGGCATACTTACATATACTTAAGTATGTCTGCAAAAGTTGTCTTTAATTGAATAAATTTTGTCTGCAAAAGTTGTCTTTAATTGAATAAATTTTGTAGCCCAACTTTGCTTCATTCTGTCCAAAATTGAAATATGACCGCTCAACAGGAATGCAAATGCATCTGCCCTTTTTATATCCATTGGATCATTGGTCTGGGCTGTGATTTGAGCTTCACTTATGGCCTCATGCATGGCCTCTAACTTAGGGACAAAGATCCTTCTAAGTTCACCCATCCGGCTAATTATGTTCTTCCTTTCCTTCTCAAAATTCTTTATTGCATTTGTGATTGCAATAGACTGACACTCTTGATTAGCTATAGAGGATGAGAGAGGATCAAAACTTTGAGACAGACTTAATAGTTTATCCTCTTGTTCTTTTACTTTCCTCTCAATATCTTTGGTCACTGTGGGCCAAGATAAGCAAAATTTGTACATATTTCTGCCATCTTTAAGAGCATTTTCCAAGCTCTTTATCCCAATATCCATAACTTTCCTATCATTTGTTATCAGACCCTGTACTTCAGAGAGTCTCTTGTCCAAAAACTCCTTCCAGACCTTTTCTTCAGCTGACTTCTCTAGAGAATCAAAGTGTGTGCTAACACTGTTGACTAGAGTTTTGAGATTACCAGAGGAAGAGACTATGGGATCTTTTTGAAAAGATGGCATGATCTTTTCCAACATTCCGGATGCTGCCTCTATAAGCTCACAGTCTTCCATGTGAGATTTCAATAGTTTCTCTTTGACCTTCGCATTTGCAAATGAAGCTATTTTCATTGTTTGCACCGGAGATAGAGAATCAAAATTTAATGGCCCTTTTAATAGTTCCAGTTCATCAATCTCCATAGTTGCTTTTGTCAAAAAGTCCTTGACTGATTCTGCAGTGTCTCTTGCCGGAGACAGATTTTTCTTTTCTTCTGCAGTCACAGAACTGTCTTTTGGAGCTCTCTCCTTCTACATTCTTGCCACTAGCAGTTGTGGTCTTCTCTGTTGAAGTCTTCTCTCCTTCTGTAGCCTTGGTACTGTCATTTTCTTTGTCCTTCACTTCTGCTTCTTTCTCTTGTGTCCTTTCTTCTCCTGTAGATCCCGAGACTGTAGGGGAAACCGGAGGAGAAATGTTAGTCTGTTCAGGGCCCACCTCTTCTGACATTTTCTTAGTAGATTCTTCTGCAACATTTGTAGTCGAGGAGTCAGTACCCAAATCCTCTATAATAGGAAGATTAAATCTTTTGAAGGCCTTCCAGAGAATCTCTTCTGTGTCCTTGGCTGCTTTGTCAGTCTCACCAAGCATAAGTTGATTCATCCTTGCTTTGCTTCTGAACTCATCCTTACAATCTTTGAATACCATATTCATTGTCTTAGGGTCGATTGAAGGATATAGCTAAATTGCTATTTGTTCCCAGATTTCTAGGTCTTTGGCTTGGGCATTGTTCTTTCTTCTTTCTAGTTCCTTCTCCAAGCTTTTGGGGATCAGAGATATAATTTCAATGAATGCTTTGTTGTAGATATTTAGGTACCTGACTGTGGCATCTTGTAATATCTTCTGATCTGCTTCACCATAATCATCATAGAACTCAACCATTGGCTGAAGATTTCCGTCCACTGTGACTGATTTGATTATGTCATCAATGTGAAGAGTGAGTTTTTCAACATATTCCTCTATCTTTTCTTCTTCCTTCTGTCCGGTAGAGGGTTGGCCGGATGTTTTCTTCTGTTTCTTCATTTTCCTGATTTCTTCATCAAATTCCGTCTCCTCTTCATCCCTTTGACTGGCATAAGCTCTTGTAGCTTTTGTCTTTGTTCTTTTCTCTCCTTTTCCGGATGATTGTGGTTCCGATTTTGATGTCTTTGAGCCTTTGGCAGTGGTAGGTGCAGATCTCTTTGATGATCTGGTCCTGGTGGAAGGTTTTGTCAGAGCACTTTCCTTATTTTTCTTTTCTGTCTTCTTCTTCTCTTCCTCAGCCCTTTCCATCTTTTTCCTGTGGGCATCAAGTGCCTCCTTTGAGATGCCAAGGCCTTGGGCAACATTTTCTACTTCTTTTCTCACCTTCTTCTTGATTTCTAGTTCTCTGAGTTCCACATGAATCTTTATACTCAACTCCTCAAAGGTTCGAAACCTTTCTGCCTTTGGATCCTTTGGCTGTCTTAGCATGTGTTGAACATGCAGCTCCACAATTTGCTCATCAACTTCATACCCCATGGGCATGATCCATACAGTTCTTGGTTCTACTGCCTCCATTAGGCACTGATCAGTCTCTACCATAAAACATACTGTGTCTTTGTACTTCTCAACAATAGACTGGGGAATCCTTTCTCTTGCTTGCATCATGTTCTGAAAATTCTTGAAGTATCCCCACAGGGCTATATTTTGTGCTTTGACATCACCAAGTCCATGCAAATAATCTCTGATTTGGATGGATACTGGTCTATCATTCTCCCACACCCTGCCATTAGATCCGGGAAGCTCATTCATAAAGTAGAAGAATAAGCACAATATTAATCCACCATACTTGAATGAATTCTTTTTATCTTTCTTTATTTTCTATAGATTCTCCAAGAGTTGGTTCAAGAGAAGCTGACAAAGATTGTAGTCTGCATCCTTTCTTAGCATTTCATAAGCTGTGTAGATGGCCGTTCCAGGTACTAAATTTTCCCTGCTAGAATGATATATTTTATATCTAATGATCATGGAGGCAAACTTGACATCCAGATCAGAGATGTCATCTACTGTCATTGCTCTTTTGTCAAACTTGGATCCGGTAGCCTCACTTACAGTTTGATTCTTCACAGATTTAAGAACAGGAACCCCATCGGATGAGTGTAATCCGGTAACTGCCTTGATGGCATCTTTTGTGATTTTGAACGGTCCATTTAACCACATGAAGTTGTCATGTATTCTGCTCAAAATATACCTAACCCATTCATCCTCAGTAAAATAGGGGAAATGTATGTATTGTGCAAAGTGCTTATTCCGGAGGCCCTTGTATTGGGGTTTGAGTTCAAATGCATCGTCTATCAATTGTTTGTGATAGATATCTCTTAGTTTGAATTCCCCAAACTCTTCAACATTTGCGTGTATGTAAACCCTAATGTCTTTTGTGTGCAAAACACCATGTAGAACACTAGAGAAGGCTCTTAGGGGATCTACCTCCAAGGATTTGTATGGATGCTTCTTAAATATGGGGTGAGGTCTATCATAAATCTTTACTATATTCGGAGTAGCCATCATCAATGAATCTTACTGAGAGATATCAAGAACGAAGAATACCTTTTACGCTGTTTAGGGCACACGATGAAATCCGGATTGAGCTATATGAGGAATCATCTTGATCTTTGGGAGAGGTTGTTGCAGAGCTCCTTTTCTCTTTTCTTTGAATGTGAGTGTACAAATGATGAGCGAATGAACTCTTTTATTTCTGAGAAGCCCTAATTTTCATTTTGCAATAAATGCGCAACCTAATTCATTCCAGTTAGCCTTGTTTGCCTTATTCAGAGAAAAAACCTTTCTGGATCACTGAGACAGATTTCAAAGTTATTCTAGGAGAGTAGTGATAATCTATCTTCCTTTCATTAGTCATTTGATCTATTTGCAGATCAAGACACCATAGTTTGAATCATACCAGACCGAACTTGTAAGGAATCTATTTTTATCGGAAGACTGTTTTATCGAATCAATTCTGAAAGGATTAGATTCTTCAAATCTTCTTGCAGATCTTCCAAATCTTAACCATAGTTTATTTGGATGTTTCCCTTATGAACCCTTTAATCCGCAACTCTTCTTGTGCCAGTACCGGCACTAATTGACTGGCTGGGGGAACAAGGTTTTCTTTGTGTCTCCCCCTGAGCCAGAGCTCACTTTTTAGTTTCCAGAAGGAATATCAGCACCAGAGTCTGGTGCGGATCCATCCCCTACATTCTCTGTACTTTTCTTCACCCAAATCTTGTTCATCTCACTTCGAACTTCATCCATATTTACTTTTTGTTTTCCCTTATCTTGATTCTGATTATAATATACCGGACCTCTTTTATTTTGATTCTTGCTTCTATAGAATTTTGCTACATGACCGGATCTATTGCAAATTTGGCAAACAACATTTCTTTGCATATTTGATTGATATCCTCTTGATCTGCATTGATTAGCCATATGACCCATTCTATTGCATGCAAAGCATCTACCATTGAATGAATTGTTCATTTGCATATTTCTGCATTCATGAGATTTGTGATCATACCTTTTGCAGTTGAAGCACTGTCCGGAGAAGGAAGTATTAGTCTGATTCATTCTCCTTCTGCATTGATTAGCTTTATGACCAAAGTTATTGCAGTTGTGGCAGTATCCATTGAAGGATGGATATCTTTGGACATTAGGCTGCCTTACCGGAGGTCTTCTAGGCCTATTCCTTGGATTTTCTGATCCAAAATGCTTCTGACCAGATCCGGAGCTTTCTTCTTTCTCATATCCCAAACCACACTTGTCATCTATCCCTTTTTGACTTCCAAGAAGAACTTCAAGTTGAGCAGAACTTATCTTGAATTTCTCTTTATATTCATTTGCTGTTTGAAGATCCCTTTTGAGAGAGACAATTTGATCCTCAAGTTTTTCTTCATTATCTTTAGCATCTTCAAGATCAGATTCAAGATGTCTGATAATTCTATCCATCTTGTTGCAATCTTCTGATTTCTCCTTGAGAGATTGTCTTAGATTATCTTCAGTTTTTCTTTTCTCTTCAATCTCTTGGGTAAACTTTATAACTCCTAATTCCATTTCATGTCTTACCATAATGATTTCTTTTGATAACTTTTCACATAACTTGGTTTTCTCCTTCAGATCTTCATTTGCATCATTTGCTTCACCTTGACTTGCCAATTGCTAAAGTAGCTCCTTTCTTTTTTTCATAGAGAGACTTAATTTGTCTTTTAGTTCTCGCATGAAATCATCAGCCTGTTTGAGTCTTTTCTTTAATTCATTGACTTCAGAATTTGACTGCTCAAGATCATCAAGGGCAGTCTTGAGTTGTTCCCTTAAACCATATGCATCCATTTGGATTCCCAGATCTTCCTCAAGCTGTTAGACTCTATTTAGGAGGAACTTGGCTCTGATACCAATTGTTGATAACTGAGAGGGGGGGTGAATCAATTATCTTAATTATTTCAACTTTCTGAACTTTCTTAATAATTAGTGTAGCATCAAATCAAACAAGCAAACATAACCATGAAATAGAAATACACATGACATAATATTTTTGACATGGAAACCCTGTTAAGGGAAAAACCACAGGGTGATTAACCCAAGATTGTATTCTCTGTTAGGAGAATGGTAGTACAAAAATGGCACTTGCCAATTAGGGCTCACTGCCTGAGCACACTGCTCACAAGAGGCACACTGCCTACAAGAGACACACTGTCTACAATTTATAAATAATGTAATACAATACTTGAACTGATAAGGAGCATCAACATATGCTGGAGTTTAGTTCCGGTTAGGCTTTGTATACAGATCTGCTGTACTTCATCTTTCCTCTTCTTTATGCTGCTCTTCTTTTACATACCGGATCTTCCTTTCTACTTTTATTCGGCTCTACTGCTTTTCTTCGCACATCACTTTCAACCACGAAACCACTTATAACTAAATCCATCTTGTATATATATCCGTACAAGTGATTTCATCACCTTTCTAGTCGGCACCTGGAATAGTCAATCTTTTCACAAACTCTGATCTATCGGCTGAATCCTTGCTTACCAAGTAATGCGGATCAAAGATATACTTGTAGAAATCATTAATCATGTCGGCCAAACATAATTCATGCCTTCATAACCTTTACTAACATTAGTAACACATCTGGAATAATGTCTGATGTTCTGCCAGTCAATTCTTCCTCTGTTCACACTGTCACTTGGGAACCCGACATTCAAGCATTCATATCTCTTAATCCTTTCCACACCGGAGGCTCAAACCTTGGAATATATCAGTCAAGATACTCCTCTTGACTTCCCCAAATCTGCACTTCACTGAGATACTTCTGTTGAGAGATCTGGACCTGTCTGTCGGACCTTACTGACTGCTCTGTTCTTGTTTATCGGACCACAACATTCTTCACTTTGACTTCCGGTATAGACATACCATGTCCTGCGAATGTGTGGGATGAAATTTGTTGTCATCAATGACAACATTCATGAATCCATATAGTGTCTCTTGGCAACAATCTCTCATTATTCACTATTGTGGAATTTTTTTTCAAAATGTACTCTATGCGCGTGCCTTAACGGTCCTGTGGCGCCTGTTCCAGAGCCGGTTGGGGGTGCTTCCAGTGATCTACCTGGTCATGGGATCGCTGGGAGTTTGACGAGTAGAGGGGTAAATGTTCAGCCCCTAGGAACAATCCATAACGGGTCTCTGCATCAAGCTACTGTGCCAGCGGCCGGTCGGTCTGATGGTATTTTTGGTGTGGGTGTTGCTGGGAAAGCTTCATGGCGTTCCTTCTTTGAAGCTATTAGTGCATCACAGGTAAAAACTAGACCCTTGGCTTGCAATTGCTCCTCTCCTATAGTGGTTTGTGGGCCTGAGGTCTCTAAGAATGAGGATTCTTATTCAAGAAAAGGAGTAATCTACAAATTCAATGGGTTGTGGCCCTCTCTCCCCAACCTGCACAACTAGATTATGGAATCCTGGAAACCGCTGGTGGATGGTAAGATTGAGTTGTACCCCTGCGCTAGGGGGTTCTTTATTGCAACATTTGAATCCTTTGAGGAGAGGGATTCTATGATGGACAGGGGATGGTTGTGGGGGGATCATTCGTTGTCCATCAAACCTTGGGCTCGGTCCTTCAATCCTCTCTCTAAGCTGCTCATTACCAAACCAATATGGGTACAACTCCCTAATCTTCCCCTCCAATTTTGGGAGGATTCTTGTTATGAAGCCATTGGTAACTCTTTAGGGCACTTTTTGAAGGTTGATGCTACAACCTCAGAAATGGGGCATACTACAGTTGCTCGCATATTGGTGGATATTGACTTCTCTAAACCCCTCTTTGGAGAGCTTGTTTTGATGGTGGAGGATAGGCCTTGGACACAGTTGTTGGACTATGAGGGTCTCCCCTTTTGGTGTCGGTGTTGTTTCTCTATTGGTCACTTAGCCTCTGGTTACCCTCATTCTTGTTGTAAGGGTGCAACAACTTGGTGGAAAGATGCTCTCTCAGATCACTGGACTGTTTTTGCATCTGATGACTCTTCTCATGAGGACGAGCCTTCCTTGGAGAGCGACTCTTCTTTGCTTCCCCAGGTGCCTGTTGGGGAGCCATTGGTGACCACTTATGCGGCTGTAGTTACTGTTGTTCCTGTCAATCCTACTCTAGATGTTGTTTATGCTGTTGTTTCTGTTGAACGTGTTTCTGTCGTTGTTCCTACTGGGCCTGTTCTTGCTGCCTTTGTGGGGTTGTTGGTTCCCCTTGCGGCGGATCATTCTTCTTCTTTGGAGGTTCCAGTTTCCTCTACCGCGTTGCTAGCCTCTTCTTCAGCACACGTCTGCCCTTTGGATACGGGGTCTAGTGAGGGGCCCCTCCTTTCTCCTCGCTCTAAGGACTTTGATTCTGGGCTTTCTTGGATTGTTGTCCATAGAAAGCAGTGTGGGCTCCCCAAGTCTGTTGCGGCTTCGTGACAGAGGGTCAAGGGATTTAGGCTTTTACCTTCAGGATTGGAATTTGTTTAGATCCTTTATTTCTCTATTGTTCCTTTTTCTCTGTGTGCTGTTTGTGTGCTATCTCTAGCCCGTTGGGCATTGTTTTGCCCTGGGGGCTGCTTTGTAAAGGGTTTTGGACCCTCTTTTCCAGTTGATCTAATAAAAAACAATAACTTAGTAAATAAATAAATACCCTATAGTTCTTCGTAATCATATTGTTCTCCTTTTGAATTAAAATGGATCCTTAATGTAAATTTACCTTTAAAATCTGGGCCTAGTGCTATAGAGCAAGCAACTATTAGAGACTGCATATCAAACATTGGATGTTATTTGTTTGGTAGCTAGATGTTTTAAGGAGTTTTTTGTTTGGTTATATTTGTTTATTAATTTGTTTTACTTTTATGCCCAAAATACCAACACATTTTGTTGGTTTTCTTTGTATAAATACATAGTGAATGATGAACGAAATATGGTAATTCCATCTTTTGGTATTAGAGCAAGAAAAAATTGAGCTCTTGTAGTCTAGATGGAAGAAATTAAAATTTAGTAGCTATAATAAAAGCAATTCCAAGGTAGGAGCTGCTTTGCCTTGAGCAGATAGAAAACTTTCTTAGGCTATTTATGAGTGTTATGGCTCTTCCCAAGTATGATTTTATTTTTTTATTTTAAACAACCACACTATGAAATTTGTTTTTTCAGCTCAGGTTCTAAGTCACATCTATTATTTTTAATTATCCATTCTTTAAAGTCATACAAAAGCAAATTCCTTTTCCATTGGGGCTCACTTATATCAATAATAATAAGGGTACAATTTTGTTTATTTTATTTTAATTATAAGTTACAAAGGTTATAGTGGTTGTTTAAAAAAATAGAGGAGTTAATGTAATTTGTATTTTCTTTTATAAAAAAAAGGCATCTTAAGTTTATAGTGTCATCTCAATTTGTTATCTTTTTGAAAAGTCTTATAGCTGAATCTGAACAAGCATTTGTGTCTTAGTAAGACCATAATAGGCAAAAACATTTAACAATGACAGGCGCAAAAACATTGTTCATAGACAAGCAATTATTGAATGGATTGGACCACCCAACATGCAAGGAAAAAATGAAGACCATCCTCCAATGTGAAGTATGGGTGGTTGTCATAGAAAATAAACTTGACCTTCTTAATGCAATTGAACAAAGAGGTTGTGATAAAAGCAATAGAAAGGTTGATCACTATCTCTATGGATGATTGAGTCCAAACACACAATCACAACACAGACACATCTTGTGTTCAGCTTGGTCAACCTTGCAATTAGTGTATGAGGTTAATAACAAGTCTAGAAAAATGTACCTCACTAAAAAAATACATACAATCAAAATGAGAGGAGGAGAAATAGTGGATAAATTCTTGATGTAGTTAACTGACATCAAGAATTGACTTATAAATACAACAATTAGTAGAATATAATAAGCTTGTTTTAATCATTCTATGAGCTCTTCCACCATCATACAAGCATTTTGTGACGTCTTTAGACACAAGCAATAGAGATGTCACTTATGATTAATTGGTTAGACTACCTGAACAAGAGCAGGCTTGCCAATTAGCTATAGAAGATGAAGAATATATAACCCTCTCTTCAAAGCAAAAAGGAAATAAAAGTAAAAGCCATTGGTTGCAATAGAAGTAGTCTCATTGGAAACAAATTGACTTAGGTGCAACCAAACATATGATTGAAAGAAAAGAAGGGTTCATGTAAACTAGTTGTGGCATTTTCTATGTAGATTCAAGTTGTAATTTTTTTATTTTTATAAAGAATTATATCTATTATTTATATTTTATTTTTTCAATCAATTTTTATTTTTTCTATTATTTTTTATTGAGTGACATTTTTCCATATGTCATAACTTTCACTACAAATAAAAACATTCAACAACTTCTTCTAATTAGATCATTAACTCCAAAGTCTAGTGCACATATATTTTTTAGTAATTTTTTATTAGATATTTTATTTATTATTAATTTTTGAATTAGTACTAACAAAAATTTTAGACCTATATTTTTCCACAACACATTTCTCATAGCATAAATGTCAAAATTAAAATCTTCTTTTTTCATTGAAACAAGGACATCCATGTGGAGTGCGATACATTTTTTAGATTTCTCTAACAATGTTTGTTATTTTTCTAACTGCTTTGAATATAGGCCATTGTTTTTCTGTAATGGACCCACATTCATTATAAAATTATGGATTTCTTTTTTTGCTAGGCAAGAGAGATTGTATTATATTATCAAAAAGAAGTTTACAATTTGATGTTGTCTCTTGGGTAAATTTCTTTGTATTATATTATATTATAATTCTTGGAAATCTAACACTAAAGATACATACTTATAAAATAGTATTTCTAAATGACTGGGGTGCTTGATTTAAGCCTAGGAGGGTTCTACCTAAGGGGTTTTGATCTAACCCCTTCAATCAACTCACCTAAATAGGACCCCTCTAGACTTAAATCATGCATTTTTCTAAAAGATACATAATTTTAGGCAAAAATTAGGATGCCCTATAAATGAGACATACATACTATTGTGTTGTTGGGAAGAAACATAGGAAGAAGTTCGAGGGTGGCTAGTCATTCTGAGCTACCACTATTCTTGACCTCGTTCATAGTGATCTATGCGAACCTGTTGAAGAATACTATAGATCTTTGCTCTCTATTCACCCTTTGGGATGATTTGACGTTTTTCAGGCACTTGTCCTTCATGACTCCCTTGTCTTGTTTGGTCATTTTCTTTTCATCTTTTGCACTGAGGAAATCAATATGGTAGATGCCATCTGGTTGGAGGCTTAACTCCTTTCATGTTAGGAATTTTTGGCAATCACGAGAGTTTTTCTATGGCTTCATAGAGTTTTTAAAAAACTAGTGGATTTCTGCAACACTTCGGAACCATTTGACTGCTTCAAGGATCAACTGTTGGTGCTTCTGGAAAGTGTTGTCAATCTGACAAATCCAAGGAGTTACACCATTGGATAAATCCTAATGAGCTATGAGTAGTGGTGAGGTCATATTTACCTTTTGGGGCTTCTGCAAGAACAAAGAAACAAATAAGGGAAGATGATGTTTCTTGTTATGTGTTGTTATTTCACTGTCTGAAAGCATTGTCAATCTAAGAATTCCTCTAGGTTGCGACATTGGTTGAAGATTGATGTGTCAACAATGGCAGGACCTTCCTATTCAAAAGCTAAGTATGCAAAGTAATATATAAAGTGTCGCAGAGCCATTGATTACTTCGAAGATAAATGATGTGCACAACGTTTGAGAGTTGTTATTTTTTCAATTATAAAAGGTTGCACCAATGGTCAAATGTAGTACACATTAGCATTTCAGTGGCCCCATAAATGAATTCAAAGGAGAATTAACACCATATGAAGACACATGGCTTTGTGCAACATTTGAGAGTTGTCAGTTGACATTTCTTTCCTGTTGTTCCATTGTTGGGGGAGATATGGTAGACGTGATAGATGGATTTCTTCATAACCATTTGATTCCTTCAAATTTTTGCATCTAATAGTCTAAAGGTACAATTTATGTGAATTCTAGAGCATGCCATGTTTCTTGAAGGTTTTTCTATTCAGCTCTGGGAGTTAAACAAAATTGTGCAAAATCAAACGATGTAACTCTAGTTTCAAAAGGGAAAACAATAAGTTCTTCTAGAAGAATAAAGTTTAAATAGAAGTCAACTACTCATAATAAAGGAAAGTGAAAATTTTAGAGATAAAATTTGACAATTTTGACATGCAGGCCTTTAAGGTGGAATATTTTGTATCACTGTATTGATTGATAAATAACTATAGAATTGTGCATTTGACCTTTTATCTTGGTTGTTATGTAGATCTCTATGAATGAATAAAGTGTTCTACTTATTGTGCCTATTGATGGTCTTATTCATGAGTTTCCTTCTATTTCTTTATTTGTTTTTTAGCCTTTATTTGTATCTTAAATTCTTTTAATCATCTACAAATTAGTGATTTTTCATATATGTGCCCTTCCCTACCACAACAAAATTCATTAGTTTGATTAATATTAAAGCCTATGCAATTGGTTTCATACAAATAAAGATCTTCATAATTGACATTTCACCTATTAGAATAGATTTATATTTTCAAGTTCTTCTCCCTTTTCATATAAGTGATCAAAGTGAAATCATTGAAAATCTTATGAAGAGTTGACTTTTGAAATCTTGGATGTTATTTTGATGACCATATCCTAAATTTACAAAAAATCTCATGTTGGTGCAAGTCTGCATGCAAGTGTAGATTTGAATATTAATAGTTTTTGGCATGCCTAGTGGGACTGAAAGGGCTAATATAGCTCAAAATTACCTGTGTTGACAATGTAGTTGAGCCTCATTTCCATTTTATGAGGAAAAGGCCTATAACTAGATCTTTCATGGCCACTCACCCTCATATGTTAGTCTCACCTCTCGTTATCAGCCTAAGGAGAAGAATTGCTTAGCTAAACCCACCATCAACTCCTCCAATGGTGGCACTTAAATGAGGGGCCAAAGCTAGTCATGATGATCTTATGATCAATTTGATCAAAGTTTATTAAAGGAACAATAGGCCAAATGTGGCGCCATAACCCTAGCTTCTTCTTCTGGCCTGCTCCCACCCTACCACCCACTTTTTATATAGAATTTTTAAATAAATCAAAAGTTAAATTTTTTTTTTTAAAAAAATTATTTATAAAATTTAATGTATCAAAGTTTATATAAAAGAAAATTTTAATAAGAAACTTCTTTAGGGTTTCATCAACCTTTCGGCCTCAGTCTTCACCGTGCTGCCCGCGGCTCTTTGGAGCCCACAGGGAGCCTACTGTGCAAAATTCTGTGTCGCCTCTGCTGCGCCCTTCATACACTACCTCCGCGGCTCTACCCAAACCCTACATTACCAAACCAAAAGATAATAATTCTCTTACCCTTTGGCCCCTTTTTAAAGGTTTTTAGTATTTCTTAATATAGTTTTAATTTTAGTTATTAATTTTTTTAATATAAGTTTTTTATAAACTTTAATTTATTTCTTTTTAATAAAAACTCTTTAATTTAGTTTATGTGCATTCAGTTTTTTAAATTTTTTAAAATCTTTTTTAGAGTTTTTAAATAATTTTTTTTATCTTAATTAAATTTTCATTCAAGTTTTTTAAATAAATATTTATATTAAGGTAGCTTTTTTTTAAAAAATTGCCTTTTGCTTATATATATATATTTATTTAAATTACTTTTTAATTAGGTAATTTTTTTTTTTTAAATTTACATTTGGTGTATCTAAATAGGTGTTTTTTTTCCAAAATGTCTACTTTGATTCTTGAATTCAAATTGAATTTGTTTAACTATCATTTGTTGAAAGCACATATTAGTTTTATTTTTCGATTTAAACATCTCTTAGATGTAGCTAATAATATGACATTAGAGCCTAGTACTACGGCAAGCCAGGATGAGTAAGACAAATGGAATAAGCAGAATGACAAATCCCTTGGCCTAATAAGCATTTCGATGTTACCTGAACTTTATGTTCACATTGGGGCATGCACGAAAGCCTATGACTCGTGAAAAATTCTACGGAAAACTTATGGTAGTTCAAATGAATCTAGAAAGATTCAACTTCAAGATCAACTTGAAGATCTCAGGTATGTGGATTTCAAAACCATGGATGAATTTCTTCTCAAATTTAATGCTCTTAATGGTCAATTAATTGATTTAGGAGTTAAGCTTGAAGATCTTAGATTGATTCAAATTGTTCTTAGAAAATGTTTGCCTAGACAATTTCAACAATTTATTACAAATATTCATGCTCAATTACCCATTCCTAATTTAGCTACTCAATTATCTTATGATATTTTTCACAATTTGTTAAGGTAAGAAGAAACTAAATTGATTCAATTTGGTAATCTTAAGAATAGTGAGCATGCTTTTATGTCTAAAAATAATAAACCAAGTTTTAAACCTCATAATTAAAAAATTATAATCTGAAATTTCATAACAATAATAATAGTTATAGAAATAACAACAATACTAATTATGATAATATAAAGAATAATTCTTTTAAGAGCCCTCATTGTAACTATTCTGACAAAGATGGTCATTGGCCTAACACTTGTTTCAAGAATCAAAATGCTAATAACAATAAACAACCTATGAGGCAAAATTATAACAAAATCATAAGCCTCATAATAAAAATGTCAATCAATCAAGGTGTCTTTTTACTTGTGATTTAAATGCTTCTAAACCTCTTGAATGGATTATTGATTTAGGTGCCTTTGAACATGTTATTTCTCATAAAGAGGTATTTGAATCAATGCAACCTAACAACACTAATGTTCCTCTTCAACTCGCTAATAATCACAGTTGTAAAGTAGAAGCAATTGGAGATGTGAATGTTCCGAATGGTAAGTTACATGATGTTTTGTATGTTCCTGAGTTGACAACAAATTTGCTTTATGTAGCTAAGCTTTGTCAACATTACAAGATGGAATTTTATAAAGATATGTGTTATGTGATTGATCCAAATCAAAATGATAAAGTCATTGCTAATGCTAAATTAGACAATGATAATTTATTCAAATTCTGAGTTTGCTAATTCTAAATACTCTTTATTATCTACCATTGATTTTAATATTTAAACAAACTTAAACAAAAAAGACAAAAATTAGAATCTAAATATTCTTCTCAAATTTTTGTTGGGTATGATGAACAATCTAAAGCTTATAGAGTTTATAATCCTATTACTAATAAAGTTAAAGTTGTTCGAGATGTATGCATTGCTTTACTTTATGTCTCTTTGGTAAACATGATGAATTAATGGGTCATCAACTGGAGAATGAACTCATAGGGTTAAATCCATGCAATTTTGATACAATTCAAGATTTCTTCACAAAGCTAAAAGCCATTAGATTGTAGTTAAAATAGTGTGGGATATTAAAGAAAGAAACACAATTGATCTTAAGTATTCTCTCAAAACTTGGTCCAAACTATTCAGTCCTTGTTTCTACATTTCATGCTATTAAATATGTTCTAGGTTCTACCTACAAAATGCCATCTCTTGATGATTTTGTTGTTGAAATCATTAAGGAGTAGGAAAAATTGGTTCACATGGGTACAATCAAACCCTCTAAGTCTCATGTCTTGGCTACAAATCAAGGCACTAAAGATTGGAAAGGGTTTGGCAAGAAAAATAAGAAATAAATGAACCAAGGAGAGAAGAAACAAGATCATAAACTAGCTATCTCTAACACAACTAATGAGTCCTCTTCTAAAGGTGACAAACTTAAGAAGGAGAAGGAAAAACTATTGCAAGAAACCTAGTCATGATGAACATGCATGTTTAAAGAAGCAGATGAATCACCTTTCACATCTTATTGAAAAGAAGAACATCAAGGTGCCTAACTCAGTCAAATAGGGTTCATCTCAGGGGTCTTCTAAAGACACAAATAATAGTAAAGGGAAAGAAAAGGGAAAGACACTAGTTGTTGTTTCTTCACAGAGGGAAATGGAGAGATTTAAGGAAAAAGTTAGACAACCTCATATGTTTGAACCACAAATAGTAGAAGTAGCAACACTCTTGTCAGCACCTACAACTTTAGCGGGATAAACTATAACAATTGTGTAGATACCTTTGAGCCAAGGCTAAGAACAACTTAACTCCACTACGGAGAGGAGGGAATTGATAGCGCAAAGGGATTATGAATATGAGAAATCAGATATTAAGCATTGAGGCCCCACAAAAGCAATAAAGCCAAGTGCCTCCATTTATCACTGTGGCCCAAGTAAGTATCCCTATCCCTTCGCCTATTCTTTCTACTACTTCATCCCCTTCCTTAATGCCAACCATTTAACCATTTCCCCCAATTTAGCAAATAGGCCTGACCTCAACCTCAACCAAGATACCTCCCACTATTGCAACCCCTATATTTCCACCCCTATTATCTCTTTTGACCACTCAGGTCATGCCTTTTCTACCCATTTCTATAGCCCAATCACCCCTTTCTCCAATCTCTCCTCAAGTGACCTCACCGCAAGCTATGCATCCCCCTTTTAGTTTACCTACATTCTCCCCATCTACTCTAATGGTCTATTCTCCCTTGCCTCTCGAATCAATAATGGCCTTAACTCAATAAATGGTGACCTTCCCATATATGGTACTCTAGGGTTCCCTATTTTTGGGAGGTTTCACCTACTCTCCTTTATAATTACACCAGCAAATGGCAATGGCTAAGAAAGCATACAAAGCTAAGATTGAAAGATGGAAACAAAATGAGGATAAAGCCTTGATGCAGAGTTACATACGGTCTTTGTATGACCTTGCTCAACAATCCTTGATGATTGTGCATATTACATCAAATGTAGACAAGTTGCAAGGCTTAATATGACTGGAGGACTATTCAGTTCACATGGTGGGGATGAATATTATGCAAGATTAGTTGGAGGATATGATAGAATTGATGGAGTACTAATAAAAATTAGTAATCTTTGACTTCATTAAAGTCAATAGGAAACTAGAGAAGAGGGAGATTAAGTTAGCCATAATAAAGGATACCCTAAACCAACTCAGAGATCAAGTCAAAGAACATAACCAAAAGTTACAAAAACTAAACAAGGAGCTCCAATATTGGCCCTGTTGAGAAATTACAAGCGAAGCAAGAGAAATATATAGTATTATAGTCAGAGCTAAGAAAGATAAAGCTCACCATGGAGGGCCACCGCCAAATACTGTAGAAAGTATGAGAGTTAGAATAGGCAAGGGTGGTGGAGACTACTTAGCTACGTAAGAGGCTATCTAAATTTCTTGAATCTAATGAATCACTTAAGAGAACACTCTCATCCCACGAGAAAATGATTCAATAATTATAGACAGATGTCCAAGTGGCCAAGCAATCACCAGACATCACAACCTTGATCAAAGATCTTTATTCTTCATATTGGTACAAGATCACAATGGTAACCATGGAACTTAGTTTTGTGTTGAAATTCATAGCTTTTGCATGATCCAAAAGTCAAATCTAAGGTTGAAGAATCTCTAATCTCTCTCTCCCACAAGATCTCCCAGTGACAGGCTTTGGTTGGAAAGATTTATGGTCCAACAAATGAGAAATTAATTTCTACAATGGTTGATAACAAGAGAGCCACCACCATGAAGGTAAATGAAGTATTGAGCATAAATAAACCTACCCAAAAGTGTGTTGCAAGTATGTGCCAACTAGTGTTGTCATTGATGTCAACATATCAGTGTTGTCATTGGTGTCAACTGTGCTCTTGTTTACAGCAGAACAGTCGAGTAGTTTGCTCCGCATTTCTTGTAGAATGAATATCTTTGTCTGCTGATTGAAAGTTAATTAGAGGCATGTCTAAAGATGCTATGTCCCAAGTTTGAGCCTCCGGTATGAAGATTTGAGTGAGTTATGTTCACCAGAGTGAAAACTATTTTTTCTGTATATTTGGTGGTGACAGGGAGAATGTATTATGCTCCGCATTCCTTCGCATTTAATTATTTCAGTCTGTGGTTATGGAATCAAGTTTGTAATGATGATAAGTGCCTTCAACTCCAATGGTTCATGATTTGGTGGTCCGCAAGTGATCTTTTCTTTATGACAGTGGATAACAGTTATGTTCAAGTGCTCCGGATTGAAGAATCTTCTTGACAAAGTGATTAAAGATTGTGCGGATGTTCTTGGTGATTACAATGTGCTTGTGGATGTCTCCTAATTGTGTTCCTACCTTTGGATTGGTCCGCAAAGAGAAATTTAGATCGTGGATGAAGATTGTTCTTAGAAGACTTAGTGTTAACACCAATCTTGGCTGACTTGGTTGTTTTCACTACTTGTGGAGATACATCGAAGATTGTAAAAGTGTATCGTGGCGTGGAATATTGCATTTGAGTCCCAACTAAGGCATAACATGATTTGCATACATATTTACCTTAGCAAATTTAGTTTAGGTCTAGACCTATTTCTATGTATGTTTGTAATGCCAACCTTGGAGATTGTTCCAATGGTTGATAAATGTAATGTCGACCTTGATGTACATTCCAAGGTTAATAAATTGTATAAATGTAGTTGCAAAAAAGATGTCCATGTGCAAAAATGAGAAGATAAGTGAAAAGGTGTAAGAAGAGCAGAGCAAAGGAGTTATACTGTGCTTCAATGGAATTGAACTCAGGCATGAAATAGATGTTATCAAATCAGTTCACCAACCCTTGGCAATAAGTCGATCTTGGCAGTGAGGCCCAACATTTGCAGTGAGCATTTTGGGCAATAAGACCTAAGGTAGTGAGGCTCTGTTTTTCAGTATTGTTATAACATATTTATTTCTATGGGCTAACACCCACTGTGGTTTTTCTCTTATAGGGTTTTCCACATAAAAAATTGGTGTCTCAAGTGTTGAATATGTTATTGTGTTGAGCTTCTTGTTTCATGCTTTCATGGTTAGATCTTAATAACAATGATTGAACATTTGATGTGTTGATATTCATAAGTGATTAAAGTTTTTGAGACAACTAATTCACCCCCCCTCTTAGTTGTCTTGTGCATTTCAACAAAGTGTATATCCCAATCAACTACTATGGGGCTGGCTATGTAGGGAATGAGGGGACAAATTGTCTTTCTCATGAAATAGGGGCTTCCCTCCTCATTTGGGGATGATGATAAGGTTTTAGGTGAAGAATAATTCAAAGCATTTCTCATGCAAAAGTAGGCAGACCAAACATCTTTTGGGGGCTGGACTTAGCTATCAAGCATTGTAGAAATTGAGGCAGTTCTCTGCCCCTTAGCATTGTTTGAAGTCCAAGTCAAGGCCACAATGGAGAAGTCAAAAATCATCTCACATAAATACATTATTGACTTGGACAAGGCCTTTGAGGCCTTCAAGAAGAAGAGTAATCCAACAAAGGTGGAATGGGCATTGCTCCAATCTACCTTGAAGAAGCCGTGACTTCTCACTTTTGTGTGAATACCGATTTTGAAATTTTGTTTTTTGATTAGATTTTAGTGCCCAAGATTTTATCTACTCAATTCATCCTCATGAGAAAGGATCTCTCAAGAGGTCACTAAAACTGTAGAGATTTTCTCTTTGTTCATCCTCTAGGATAATTTGTTGTTTTTTCAAGCACTTGTCCTTCACGGATCCCTTGTCTTGTTTGACCATTTTCTTTTCATTTTTTTGCATTGAGCAAATCAATATGGTAGATCTCATCTAGTTGAAGGCTTAACTCCTTTCATCTCGAGATTTTTTAAAGTTGAAGGAGGTTTTTATAGCTTCATAATTTTTTAAAAAATAAAGGAGTTCTACAACACTTCAGAATTTGGTTGATCGCTTCAAGTATCAATGGTTGGCACTTTTGAAAAGCGTTGTTAGTTTGACAACTTCAAGGAGTTGTGCCATTAGATAGATCTTGATGAGCTGAGTAGTGGTGGGACCATTTTAACCTTTTGGGGCTTCCACAAGTGTAAAGAAATAAATAAGGGAAGTTGACATTTTACTGCCATGTGCCATTATTTCACTTTCTGAAAGTCTGGTTAGTCCTACAATTCCTTCGGGTTGCAACATTGGTTGAAGATTGATGCATCAACAATGGTGGGCCCTTCCTCTTCGAAAGCTAAGTATGTGAAGTAATATATAAAGGGTAAAACTTGTTGATTTCATTGAAGATCTACGACATGTGCAACTTTTGAGAGTTGTTAATCTGACATTGGTCAAATGGAGTACACATCAACATTTTAGTGGCTTCCACCACATAAATGAATTTAAAGGAGAACTAACACTATATCACAACACATGGACACTCTACAATGGTTGAGTGTTGTTAGTTTGACATTTCATTCCTATTGTACCATTGGCAGAGGAGTCATGCAGGACGCAACAACTGGATCCCATCGTAACCGTTTGATTCATTTTTTTTTTGCATCTAATAGCTTAAATGTGCACTTTTTGTGAATTATAGGGCATGTCAAGTTTCTTGAAGGTTTTTCTGTTTCGCAATCTCATAGTTAAATAAAAATTTATAGAATCAAAGGATGTAACTCCAATTTTAAAAGGGAAATGTTGATTTTTTTGGAAGAATCAGGTTTAAATACAAGTCCATTGCTCATAATAAAGGAGAGAGAAAATTTTACAGATAGAACTCTTTCAATTTTGACATTCAGGTGTTTAAGGAGAAATATTTTGTTTCACTGTATTGAATATCTATATAACTATGAATTTGGCTTTTTATCTTGGTTGTTATGTAAATCTTTATGAATGAACAAAGTGTTCTACTTATTGTGCCAGTGTAAGGACTCCAGTGGCCTTGACAACTGCGATGTTAAAGTTCCCCTTGTTGTTCAGTCTCCCAGGGGTGTTAGTGAGGAACCCAATTATAGTGCTTGTGTTGGGGTTGAAAGTGATGTTATGATGTCTGTTGAAAAAAGGCTGAGTGAGCTGAGCTTAGAGGAAGGAGAGATTTTGTCCTTGATAGTGTCAGTGTTGTGGGTGGGTCCTCATCCCCTTTTTGTAGTATTGGCACTCAAGGATTGAAGCATAGCTATGATTTTGAGCCCTACAATCCCCTGGTCGTTAAGAAAGTTCCTGATCTTAGTCCCTTGTCAATTGGAAATAAATTTGTAGCCTTTGTTAAAACTTGTAATGTAACTTCTGAAGGGAACGTTGTTGCTCTCGTGGAAAATACTTTTGCAGAAAGAGACTCTGTTGCCCCTCCGTCCTGAGAGTTTGATTTTGTGAGTAGTCCTGTCGCTACAAAGTTACATTCTAGTGAGGTGGTTGTTGTTAGGATTAACAAGGATTGTGTGAACGATTTTAAAAATTTAGGCAAGAAAAACATGTTCAGGAATTAGTTTTGGATAAAATCAGAGCTAGCATATTTGAAAAAAAAGAACAGAATGAACTGAAAATGATTTCAGAGAACCAAATGGATTCAACAAACTCATAGGAGGTTTCTAGAGATTCTCCTAATTTTTTGACTGAAACTTTAGGCTTGGTCAGTATTGATAGAAATGAAGAAAATTTTAAGGAGCTTGTAGTGGCTCTTTCTGGGAAAAAAATAGAGTATAAAAATAAAAGGAAATATGCCAGGAAAAATTCTAAATCACTCAGACAAGGAACAAAAGGCAAAGGGGAAAAACTTCCCAGTTGCTTTCATAAGCTCTATAAGAAAAGGAAGCTAGACACAACATAAATAATTTTAATATGTACTGTTTCAGTTAGAACATTAGGGGTCTGGAATCTCCAAATAGGAAATATTTGGTAAGGGAATTTTGTAATAAAAACAAGAAAATGGATTTTCTTTTATTGCAAGAAGTGAAAGCTACTAGTTTTACCTTGGAAAACAATTTAAAAATTATTTGGAGAGATGCAGACTGTTTCTTTAAAGTATGTTATACAGAATGGGTATTCTAATGCAATAGATGCTTATTGATTATCCTACAAAAAGATAATTTAAAATTTGGTATCTACTCTTTTTATGCCCCAAATGCTTATAGTGATAGGATTGATGTTTGGAAATGGATGACCTATGACTTACAAAAGATTCCTTGGATAGTGGGAGGGATTTTAATATGGTAGAGAGCAGTGAAGACAAATTGGTGGGAACAAGTGGGAATGGAAAGGCAATAAGTTCTTTTTTTGGAACAGGTTCAAAAAATATTTAAATTTTTTTGTTCCGTTAGAAGGAAATAAAAAGGATAGCAAAAGCATCTGGTTTACTTGGTGTAATAGCCAAAAATGTAACAAAAGAATTTTTAGTAGATTGAACAGATTTTATGTGAATGAGAATGTTTTTTTAATTTTCAGAGAATAAAAGTCTCCAATTGTGTGGAAGTTATCCCCTCCACTTTATTAGATCATCATCCAATTGGTGCACATATAATGGTGAAAGATCAACAGTCTGACACTAGAGTTAAAAAAGATAATTTTTTAAAACTTAACACTGCTCTTCTTGAGGATATTGATTGCATGGAAGGAATAAAAAGTTTGAGGAACATTACTAAATCATTGTCCACCCAAACAAGTAGATTACAATACTAGGATACCTTATTAAATAACCACAAGTCTCTATTTCAAACAGTTAGGAAAAATATGCTATGGAGAATAGAAAAGAGGAAGGAAGGTTGCAAGAAGAATTCCTGGAAGCTGAAATGAATGTGCAATTGCATTTTAATAATGAGTGTATGATTAATAGGCTAGGAGAAATTAAGCACAAGCTTAGGAAATTTTAAACCTTTAAAAGCCAGGGGGCAAAAGTCAGAGCTAGACTCAACTGGTTGAAGGAAGGTGATAGAGGAACAAAGTATTTTTTCAACCTGCTATAATCCAAGAACTCAAAGGAGAATGTTGGGCCAATTATTGAAGATAATACTCATGTGTGTTTCAAGGATAATAATGATATTAAAGAAATCTTCAGGGCTTTCTACAAAGCTCTCTTTACAGCTAAAGATGGAAACAGGGAATGTAGGAAGGCACAAAATCTTTGTAAAATTATATGCCCTAAGAAAATAACTCAAGGTATGGGTAAAGAATTAAGCAAGGAAATCTCTAAAGATGAAATAAGAAAAGCTATTCAGTCTATGGAAAATGAGAAATCACCAGAGATTGATGGACTTCCAGTAGAATTCTATAAAGCTAATTCAAAGTGGGTTGTAGAGGACTTATATGAAGTCTATCAGGAAGTTATTTTAAAAGGAACTCTTGGAAAATACATTAACAGGGGTATTATTAAGTTTTTGCCTAAAGAGTGGGATAAGAGTAATAAAAGGAATTGGAGACTTATTACTCTGTTAAATGTGCCTTATAAAATAACTACAAAAATTCTTGCCATGAGATTAACAAATATCTTGCCTCATATCATTAATCCTGCTCAAACATGAATTATTAAAGGGAGATACATTTTAGAAAACTTGATTACTAGTTGGGAAGCCATGGATTGGGCAAAATGTTCAGACAAGAGGTAGGTATACTTCTGCTAGATTTTGAAAAGGCCTATGATAGGACAGAGTGGTCTTTTGTGATTATGATGTTGGAATCTTTAGGTTTTCCTGATAAGTATTGTAGAATGGTTAAAATGTTATTTAAGGATGCCTCAGTTTAAATTGATGTAAATGGGTCCTTATCTGATTCTTTAATCATGGAAAGGTCTATCAGTTAGGGCTATCCTTTAGCTCCTGCACTGTTTGTAATAGCTTCTAAAGCATTATACTATCTCCTAAGAACAAACTTAATTGAAGGGGATATAAAAGGTGTTCTTCTTAATAATGAAAATCTTTTGAATATGCAATTCGTTGATGATACTTCCTTGTTTCCTATCATTGAAAAGGATAATTTAAAGAGGCTAGAATATAGATTGAAGGTTTTTTTGCTAAGCCTCAAGTACCAAGGTTTCATTCTCCAAATATATCCTGTTAAGTTGGAATGCAGACCCACCAAACTGGTTTGAGCCAAACTGTTGGCAATGTGGTTATGCAAATAAGGTTTCTTGGCATTCTATTTTATGTTAATCCATCTTTAAAAAAAGTGGGATTGGACTTATGAAAAAACTGATAAGAAGTTAGGGAAGTGGAACAGGTAGTTTCTCTCTCTGGCATGGAGAATGCGGATATGCCAAAAAATCCTATCTACTTGTTCTATTTATTTTTCTTGTACATGGTTGCTTGCAAATTATCAAATCATCAATATCCAGAAAAGAATAAGAGATTTTCTATGGTCTGATGGTAGAGGCAATAAAAAAGGCATGCTGCCTCTTGAAAGTGGTGTTGCCTAAGTAAAAAGCTAGGGGGGTTGGGGCTTAAAGACTTAAAAATTTAGGGTGTATGGTTACAAAATGGATAGTTAAGGCTTTAGCGAGTGGAGAACCTTGGAAAATCCTAGTTAAGAACAACCTATGGAGAGAAGCTCCAAAGAAAGCTAAGGACTAGAAAGTTCTAAATCTTCAAGACATTATTTTAGAAGATTTCAGTATTAACCCATCTGGGTCTGTTGTATTTTCCTCTATTTGGAAAGCCTGGGAGGCTATGAAACCATTCATTAGAAATAGAAATGCTATTGATAATGATAAGAAATATATTCAAGGAGGTAGATTAGTCTGGTGGAACCTAAGGCATAAGGATAAATTGTTGGCCATGCTCCAAGGATGCTTAGAAAATAAATGACATAAGTTGGGTATTGATACTTTTGAAGATATCATTGTGGATAACTCTTTAAAGAGTTGGACACAGATAAAAGTTGATTTCGGTGTCCCTGAAACATAGAAAAGAACTTATTCTATTTTGTGTAACTCCATCATTGATGACTTATCTCAATATGTTGTTGTGAGTATTGATGATTGGGATAGTAGAAAGTGGATGGATGAAACAGATCTGGTGAAAATGGTACCTAAAAAGTTATATGAATTGATGACTACTCAAAGGTGGTTTATGAGCACATTAACTCTATTTGGAATGTCTTATAGAAAAAAATGTTGTCCAAAACCTTGGTTGTCATTTGGTCCAAAGTAATTGAGCCTAAAATAAGTTGCTTTAGGTGGTTGTTATTGCTAAAGAGATTGACTTTAGGTTTTGATAGTAAATTGTGTTCTTTTTGTAATCTACTTGAAAATTGTGATCATGTTTTCTTTGAATGTAAGTTTTCTTGTGAAGTTTGGGGGTTTTGTTTGAATAGGTTGAAAGGAGTGTTGTCTGAAATCAATATAAACAAGATTGATATCCTTTGCGGTTTTCTTAGTAAAATAGACAATAATACAATTTGTTTTAGGCTTTATTTTCTACTGAGATTTTGTGGTCATTATGGAAAGCATGGAAATGAAGATGAATACCAAGCAAGGAAAAGGGTTCTTACAAAGTATTTTTCTAGACTCACATTTCATTTTATTTGTGAACAGGCTACTGCTACTTTGAAGATTCCTATTGACAGATCCATGAAGATCTTGGACAATGGGTCGACTATGGTCTACAAGTTTGATAGCCAGACTGCAGAGTTTTAGCCTCACGAGCATAGGAAAGTGGATCTATTTTTTTATAAAGGATACATGAAAATGCATAACATATATAGCAATCATTCACTGACAGACAATAGAAAAGATGATGACTTTGGAGTTGTGGAATTGTCATGTTGTTGTCCCATTTCAAAATTTTTACTAAAGCGCTCATGCCTTAGCTTTTTCTTCATCCTTTGTATGTCACTTCCTTGTCTCTTTGCCCCGAGTTCAACTTTACTTAGTCATTTTTTGAGTCGTCGCAGATCCTTTGCATTTTTGAACCGAAGTCAATGAGTTCAAAAGTTCTTAAACCACCCAACTTCCCGACATGCCTACGAGTTTGATGTCTTAAGTTTCCTTTGTATCTTAGTCCTTGGCATTGTAAAGCCTCTTTGTTGTCAAGAGGTTGGAAGTTCTTTGAACTTCTAAACCCCCTATATGAAAATTCAAAAGTTCCATTTCTGTCCGACTTGCCGATTTCAAATAACTTGTTCCTTCTTGTGGTGTCCTTGCTGCGCTGGCGTACGACATCAAGGAATGACACTTGTCACTTTGCATTTGATTAGAAGTATGTGAGAGTATAGTGGCATACTCTTCAGAGGGAAACTCAAGGTATATATTAATGAGTTTTAAAGATGAATTTGCCGCCAGAATTTAATGTTCCCTACAAACAAATTTATGAGGAGTGACATGGGTTTTTAATAAATTCTCTCTCGCCTGAGGTTGTATCATTTCACTAAGGGGATGTGTTGTAGAGTAATAAACGGCCAGCTTGCTATGTTTGGAATATCAGCATAAGACCACTCTTGTAGAGAACTCCTTGTTAGCGCCTTGCATTTCCTTGTGTTGTTTGTATATGCTTCAGAGGCTCTAGTTGTTTGGTTTCTCAAATATATGAAAATGAAGTTCAAGTTTCAAGGAGCTCCCATGGCTTCTACTGTGGAGAATAGTTTGTCTGGGGTAAGGGATACCAATTTGGACCATATTGATTTCAAGGATTTCTAGAGAAGAATGCAGTCTGAGAATCAGACTCCTTTGGCAGAAAAGTTTATTAGTAGTGGGTTGGATAAATCTGGAGGTTTTCTACCCGCAGTGTATTGTCCTGAATTGATGGTGGTGTGTGCTAACAATTACTTTCTAGAGTCTTAAGAGATAAGAATCCCTGATGGTTCTATCGTGGCAAAAAATAATTCTGAATCAGTTGCCCTAGCTCTGAATTTGGAGGGATATGAAGATAATGCCGATGTTTCTGTGTCCTCTACCTGGAATTATTCTAATGAAAGAAAAGATTGGTGTCGTACTTGCATTGCCAAGAGTTGGTTAGAGATTGAGAAGACTGGGAAATCATAGCTTCCCGTTCATCTTAAGAGAAACCATTTTAAAGAGGAGATTTCAGATAAGATAACCTTGTTAAACCAAGTAGTTGGAAGACCGAAATTAGATACATTTGAGTTTTGGATGTGTAGATTCATTTTGTTGATTTGTGGAGACCACCGTATTGATTAGGTGAGAATTATTAGTGAAAATTTGCATGAACAGTTGGTAAATTTCATAAGAGATGTAAGTTTTCACATGTGTTCCCAGCTGGTTTACATGTTGGCTCGAAAAGAGGCTGCTTGGCCTGGCCTGATGATTCAAGGAAGTCCTACTACCAGTGCGCTCGTGTATTGAATTTTCCCTCAGTTATAGAGAATTGAAGGTATGAAAGATTTTAGGCAAGTAAACGATGTCTTTTCTATGTTGTTGACTAAGAAAATTGATGGCTCGTTGGAGCGGAGGTTTTCAGTTGAAGAGGCTACTTTGGTCATGAAATTTGGGAGTTTTTACATACAGTTTGATTGCTTTTCTTATTTGAGGATCGAGGGTTATGAAAATGCCCTGTTGAAATTGCCATGATACCCATTTGACTATCTTGTGCTTCTAGAGTGGTTTCGTCAAATGGCGTCAGTAAATGTAAAATATCATGCTATGAAGAAGAAGGGGTATCCTTTCCCTGTGTCCTTGTCTTTTTATTCCTGCAAGAGTAATGCTAGTGCTAAAAATGTTGACAAGCTGCTGTCAGACTTTAGTCTCCATAGTTTATCACCCCATGTAGCGTTTGACAGTAAAAAAATTATAAAAGAAAATATGCATAGAGGTGGCTCTTATCTGCATCAACCTCAACTTGAAGATTTTTGGGAAGATTGATTAGATGAGAGGGAAGTGCAGAGGAGAAAATGGATGAGGCTAACTAACAGGTTGTCGTAAGGTCCTAACACTTTAGATGAAAATTATTAGTTTATCGACCAGGGTAGTGTTTGAGGCTGCATGCAATAGAGAGTTTGGATATCTCATTGAGAAACATTTTTCTACTTCCTTTAAAAAGATTGAAACAACATATGGAATGAAATAATAATTATATCCTTCTACATAAAGTATTCAAATTTTATACTAAAAAGCATGAAAACTCTATACTAGAAAGCATATAAATTCTATACTAGAAAGCATATAAATTCTATACTAGAAATTCACAAATGCAATTTGCTATGTTGTAAACATTCTAACTTCCAACTATCCGTAAACAACGGTTTAACTAAGGCAAATGCGTCGGAAACATTTAAACACACAGAGAGTTCTAAAACAGTAGTACACAACAATCTAGCTTTCAAACAACACACCTTGTAGGTTTACGACAGAAAACTAAACATAAACTAACTTCAGCTAAATGAAAACATCCACATAAATGAAAGTACTTATCTATCTTACAGTCCTAGGAGTGGCCATCTCTTGGGAGAAACTTGTCTTTAACTCAGGTCACATTCAATCATTTCCACAGCAACATGATAACTCTATTCAGATCTCCATATTTCAAAAGAAAATACTTAGAACAACACTATTTGCATTCATGGAGAAAATTGCAAGTATACAGCTCTAATTATTTCAAAAACTAAGGGATTTCTTTTCATTCATCCATAGTATATATTTATATCCATGTTTTGAGCAATGATTAAAACTAAACTACATTCAAAACTCCTCAATTTCGGATGGCGGGAAAATGCCATTTGAAGAAGTCTTATAACTCAAAAATAGAATCTTTTACTACTGATGTCTTTTAAAACATAAAAAGGACTCTGAGTGGAGCCATAATGTCTTTTGGGTAACCAACATAAATAACTGAATTTAAACAGAGCCTTCACTTAATGCATTCCTAAAATTTCTGGCACCCCCAACTTTCGACGCACTCATCCTCAGCTGCATGAAGTCCACTTCTCTTGTAGGCAATGCATTATCCTGCACAATTACCCAACTCTACATGCCATTATATCAACATTTAAAAGCTAATTTCAATCAATTTAGGAAATAAAGATTTGTACAACATTTTATTAAAAATAGATAAATATTGCTTATAAAAATAAATAAATTGGCAAGACTAGGGAATTGGGCAATGCAAAAAGGGCTAGATCTGTTACATCAAAGAAATGAGGTTATTTGTACCTCATCATCCTCCCCTTCCTAACCTTAAGCAGGTCCTTCTACTCTTTGATGCATTCGTTGTCTCTCTGTCTCTCTTTTCCTATTCAATTCATCAAACTTTGAACTTAGATGATACACTTCATCTACCTCTTCATCAATATGGTCAAGGACCTTTAGAAAATCTTTGTGTAGTTTGATTCTCAGCTTCTAGGTATGTAAGTCCCTCGGTTCTTGTTCTGTAACCAATAAGACTGCAAGGGGTGGCTGTAAAAGTAGTGGCGGTCTGTATCTCATCCCTATCCACTTAGTCTTTAGTTGCTGAAGAATCTCTGCCAATGCCTCAGCTCTTTTGTATGACCATCTAAGGTTAGTGGGGGAAATCATTTCTCTCCTTTTTAAATACATAGGCAAGGGGCTATGCCTTTCTTCACAGGCATTCCAAGCTCTGTCAATCAATTGTGGTCCATTAATCTTGAAATCGTCAAAGCAGATCCTAATACTTTCATTGTATTACTCTTAATTCTTTTGAACTAAGTTTTGAAAGGAAAAGGTTTTCGATTGGGGTACCTCATGTATAGTCCCACAGTTCTCTCTGCATGAAGATATTCTCTAGTTCTAACTTGCCACTGAATTTGATTTTGCATATTTGACAAAAATGCCCTTAATTGAACTTAACAGATTGATGAAGAAATCATTATGCTTTTCAAGAAACAAATTATGAATGAAAAACTCCAATAACAAATTTTTCTTCATAGGAGATGCTTCTTTAAATGCTTCAAGGAATTGCTGATCATCAGGATCATGTGGTAAATTACAAGAGATTCTCAGGAGCTTCCATCTTAACAGCTGTTCATTAAGAAACATAGAATACAATCTAGATGGTTTCCTACAAGCTAGTAATAACTCTCCAATCTGACATGCATCCATCTTAGCCTGATACAATCTATCATAAGATTCTTTCAACAATACTATTTCTTTCTTAAGTCTAGCATTTTCAGCTCCAGATTGCCTTAAGAAATAACATTGCTTCATCCACTTGGTTAGCATGGGAAGAATGTGGATTTGAAACCATTCCATTTTAGTTGGTTTGGTTTGAACCTCTTTTGATTCCACAGTTGGCCTGATATTAATTTCCTGTAAATCTTGCTCCAATTCAATAGTTCTACTTATAGCTTTATTTAATTCAAATTTATGTTTTTCCTTCTCCTCTACAAATGTCTTCAGGCATTGTTCCAAGTTGAAGGTTAGATTCTTAATTTGTCTATCTCTTTCAGATAGACTATCTAGACAATGCTTTTCTTTAGCTTGCTACAATTGGAATTGCAGTTCTCTAATGGTTTGATCCCTTTATTCCAAAATCTCTTTCTGTTCCTCTATCTCCTTCTGCTATCTGTTTAACTGCTCTTCACTCAACTATATTTTATTTCTCAACTGCATAATTTATGCTATTAATTTCTCTATTTCAAATGTCATAGATTCACCTTTGTTATCCTCTACATCTATAGAGAGGGGAGAAAGAAAAACTTCTGTTTCATTGCCAGACATATGATCTTCATTAATTACTTCAAATGGACCTTGTCCTATGTCATCAACATTATTTAAGGGAGACAATTGTCTCTCCTCAGGCACTGTATCAATTTCCTGAATGTTTACTGGCTGCTAGGATGAAGAAATTGTTTCAACAGTCTCATATTCTTGACCCTCTTCTTCTTCATCTAGGACATAATTGGGCATTTGTTCACTGATTCCTGCTTGTCCTTTTTCTCCTTTTTATTTTGGGTCCTCTTTAGTTGTGTCAATTGATGGTCTAGATTTAGGGGGTTCATCACTTTCCAAAGTTTGAGTTACATTTGCACATGTCTGAGATACAGTTTCATCGGGTTGGGTCACTTTTTCACAGGGCGACCTTTCTCGTCTCTCTTTCTTGGGAACATGGGGCAATCCATAGGTTGTGGCACAACTAGGTTCATCAGCTAACCATTTGCTCCTTCTTAGAGGAGTAGGTCTTTGCAGTTTCATTTTGGGCCTCTTCTCCTTTTTATGGGGCTGAATACATTCCTCCTCTAAGTCTACTAAATCCACATCTTCTCATTTTTTTGGGGTTTTAGGTACATTATGTGATTTAGGCCTTTCTTCATGGTCTAGAGGTTTTGGTGGATTTTCTAGCACTTCACCGCCAGGAGCCTATTTGTCACCTTGAGGTGCAGGGGATAGTTCTCTCACATTTGGGTTGCCCTACCAGATGACTCACCTTCCTCAAATTGTCTCAAAGGTTCAGGGCTCTCAAACTTTTGCAGAAACTTTTGTCATTTCTCATTTGGTTTTCTTTTCCTATGAAAATGATAGTTACAAATTATATGTATAAGACCATGATGCTTCAAAGGGCCAAACCCTATTTTGAAGCATTATATCATACTCACAAGGGAATCATGGAGAAAGGCAGGAATGTTAACCTTTTAATTCAGGATTTTCTAAACCATGGCGCAAATGAATGAGTAGCCAAAAAGGGGGACCAACTATCGTGGCGCATTGCCCTTCATAGGTGAAGTATTTAATAATCCATGCAACTGTTGTTCGCCATGGCTCTGCAATGGACATTCTGTGAAATCCCTTGTTTTGCCCTCGAGTATTTACAACTAGTAATGGGTGAGATTCCCCTTCCCATGCAAAAAGTTCTATCATTTTCTGATAGGAAATGTTTGTGATTTCAGACAAATTAATACCTTCATTTCCACTACCAGATAATTTAGAGATAATTCGGGGACTTACCTTGAATTTCTTCCCACGCACAATTGACTACCCATCTGCAAAGTTCTCGGCAAATTCCTTGACCAATTGTGCATGGTGTCCCTCAAATTTTATTATGAAGTCTAGCCACCCTACTCTCTGAAACAATTTTGAAATATTCCCCAATGCCAAAAATTTATCTGGTGAAGCTAGCTCAGACTTGCGTTTGGCTCCTCCCATACTGCTCAATGACTACTGAAATATGATGACACCCAAAGTGGTAAAACTGCTTAAGAAATTGATAGGAAAATTAAAGAAAATGTAGGTTTTGAGGCCACTTAGATTTCAGTAATGTTGATTCAGGGTACTTGGCTTTTCAGTAGTTAATTATGACTTGCATGGGATAGAGTGAATGAGCTGCCACCTTCTCTAGTGAAGGAACAATTCACACATTTGCTAAATTTGGAAAAGAAAAGGGGGTTCATGCCAATTTATCTACCTTTACTCACAATAAATGATCTATTTAAAATAAAAGATGTATGTACCTTCCATCTCATTATTGATTTGAAAGTTGCTTGTTTTTGCTATCCTAATAGCATCCTAGGTGGCGGTACTAATTAGTTTGAATGGAATAAATTTATTATGATATGATGATGGGGTGGCTAAAAATTATCATGACTAAAAGTTATCATAATAATACTTATTTACTATGGTTAGGAATGACGAACTCATGATGGCTTTCGCAATGGATTGCAGGGTGAATGGTGTCTTTTTAGATAATAGGAACATTTTCACAGACATAAATTACAAATTTACAATGATGGAAGAAGATATCAAAGGAATGGATATGGGAGATATGAACAAATTTTTGGACCATCGTTGAAAGATGCAGCTGGCTGAAGGAACAAAGTTTCAGAGTATCGTTGAAAGATGCAACCGGAATGCAGGAACAAAGTTCCAGAGCTTCATTGAAAGATGTAGCCAGAATGCAGGAACAAAGTTATGGAGCATTGCTGAAAGATGTAGCCCGAATGCAAGAACAAAGTTCTAGAGCATCGCTGAAAGATGCAGCTAGAATACAGGAACAAAGTTCTGGAGCATCGTTGAAAGATGCAGCCGGAATGTAGAAACAAAGTTCCAGCTGCATCTTTTAGCGATGCTCTAGAACTTTGTTCCTGTATTCCAGCTACATCTTTCAACAATGCTCTAGAACTTTGTTCCTACATTATGGCTGCATCTTTCAGTGGTGCTCCAAAACTTTGTTCTTACAAATTGATAGGCTGTCGTAAGGTCCTAACACTTTATATGAAAATTATCAGTTTATTGATAGGGGTAGTGTTTGAGGCTGTATGCAATAGAGAGTTTGGATATCTCATTGAGAAAGAGTTTTCTAGTTCCTTTAAAAAGATTGAAACAACATATGGAATGAAAGAGTAATTATATTCTTCTACATATAGTATTCAAATTTTATACTAAAAAGCATGAAAACTCTATACTAGAAAGCATATAAATTCTATACTAGAAAGCATATAAATTCTATACTAGAAATTCACAAATGCAATTTGCTATGCTGCAAACATTCTAACTTCCAACTATCAGTAAACAATAGTTTAACTAAGGCAGATGCACTAGAAACATTTAAACACACAGAGAGTTCTAAAACAACAGTACACAACAATCTGGCTTTCAAACAACACACCCTGTAGGTTTACGGTAGAAAACTAAACATAAACTAACTTCAGCTAAATGAAAACATCCATAGAAATCAAAGTACATATCTATCCTACAATCCCATGAGTGGCCAGCTCTTGGGAGAAACTTGTCTTTAACTCAGGTCACATTCAATCATTTCCACAGCAACATGATAACTCTATTCAGATCTCCATATTTCAAAAGAAATTACTCAGAACAACATTATTTGCATTCATGGAGAAAATTGCAAGTACATAGCTCTAATTATTTCAAAAACTAAGGGATCGCTTTTCATTCATTCATGGTATATATTTATATCCATGTTTTGAGAAACGATTAAAACTGAACTACATTCAAAACTACTCAATTTTAGATGGTCGAAAAATGCCATTTGAAGAAGTCTTATAACTGAAAAATTAGAATCTTTTACTACTGATGTCTTTTAAAACATAAAAAGGACTCTGAGTGGAGCCATAATGTCTTTTGGGTAACCAACATAAATAACATAATTTAAACAAAGCCTTCACTTAATGCATGCCTAAAATTTCTTGCACCCCCAACTTCTGGTGCACTCGTCCTCAGCTACACGAAGTCCACTTCTCTTGTAGGCAATGCATTAACCTACACAATTACCCAACTCTACATGCCATTATATCAATTTTTAAAAGCTAATTTCAATCAATTTAGGAAATAAAGATTTGTACAACATTTTATTAAAAAATAGATAAATATTGCTTATAAAAATAAATAAATTGGCAAGGCTAGGGAATTGGGCAATGCAGAAACCTGGCTATTTGTTCCATCAAAGAAATGAGGTTATTTGTACCTCATCACTAACTATTGACCAGATTTGAGCTTTCGGTTTGAATATCCAAGTCCCTGACATAGTTGATGACAACTTAGATATCATAGAGGAAGGTTATCATGCCATGTCAATGAAGCCTCTGCCTCCTATGAAATGGTCTGATAAAGAAATCACGGATGTGAAGCTTTTCTCTCTCCAAGTGTTGAGAAGGACAGAGAGATGGCTAAAGAGGAAAGTGAAGGAGTACGTTGGTTCTACGACACCTAAAGAGTCGGCCTTCTCAAACTGTTCACTTGTATAGAAGGTCATCTAGTTTGGACCTGACTCTTTAGAGAGTCAGCTCACAATCGAATGGTGATGGCAACAAGCCCCCTGAGGAGTCTAGAAAAGTGAAGAGGACATGTGAACTAGATAATCAACCAACAAAAGGAAACATTAGAATGGTTGCTTCTTCGTCAAAGGTAGACCATGTGCCACCTGTTAATAATCCTGTAAGTGATAGCAATTCTTTCATTTTCTCTCAAATTAGAGAAGATAGTTTGTTGTGATCTCTGTTAAGTCCACCAAATTCTCCCCATCAAATTGAGCCCCTGGAACAAAATTCTCAATATGTGCCTCTAATTGTTGTTGGTGGTACTATTAATGTTCCTGCCTCATCCCCTAGTTGGCTAAAGAAAGTTGTTCAAAGGAAAAAGAGATATATGCCATCGGTAGATGAAGGTATTGATACTATAGCCAATTTGCTACAAAGTACTCCTAAGCCCAAACATGCCAGGAGAATGTCGAGGATGGTAACTGATCCTGCATCAGGAAACCAATTTCTAGAATTTACAGATTCGGTGGGGGACAAGAATGATGATGAGGTGACAGAAGCTGACTTCAGGATGAGTAGAGTGGATTTGGGACCTTCTACTACTGAAGGTGAACTTTACCATTTTAAATACTCATTCAACAACATATCAAAAAGGGTCAAGGGGCTATAGGAGGAGAATTCTAAGTTACTAGCCCATGTAAGTTCTCTCTCATATTTTGTTCATTCAGTTGCTAAGATAATAACACCCTCAGCCGAAACTCCTCCAGATGTGGACCTCCATGTCCCTGATCCTAACTTGCTTCAACAAGTAAAAACATCATTGTCTTTAAGAAATGCTATGGATCAGTGGGTTGAAAAAGTTATTTTTGATGGTCTTGTGTTCATAGAGGAGGCAGTAAAATTGTTTGATTCTGTTTATGTGAAAAGGGAAGCTTTGATAGTAGAATTTGACAAGGCTAGAAATGATCACCATAGTCTATCTTTAGCTTCTAAATAAATACAAGAAATGGCCAATATGGATCATGGTGTCTTGGTAGCTGAAGAGGTGTTAGTAAATCTAGAGAAGTAGATACACCCGTGTGGACTGATGCAATCAAATAGAAGCTTTGTCTCGTGATAGTAGCAGAAGATGAAATGAGGAAGGCAATTGCGACCTATTATACAAAGATGATGAGAATTAAGAGGAATTTTGCCACTCTAGAAGTCAAAGCTAATGGGTCTGATGATGAGAAGTTGCTAGATGTCAAAGAAATAAAACATAATTTCAAAAAGGTAGTAGCTGATGAAATAATGAATTATGATGTAATAATAGGGGAATCACTGGGGAGACTTATAAAGATGGTGACCTATATCAACACTACGAGAAATGAATTCGATGAGGTGCACTGAAAGGTGGTGGATGCTGATAGAGCAGTGATGAAAAAGAAACGTCAGATTAGCATGACATGATTTCCACCTGGGATGTCTTTGACACCTGTAATCAACAAGTACAGGACATACAAGGCAAGGTTGCGAGCACAAATACACCAAATGGCACAAAGTGGCACCGGAGAAAGCGAATAGGCAAAGGAAGAAGAAGCGATAGATGAAGTGGATAACGGCAATGAGGATTCAGAAATCCTCAATTAATTTTTATTTTCATGCTTTAGTTGTTTTTAAATATTTTCTCTAAAAATTATTGGCTCTGGAGGGCCCCTTATGATTATTATTGTTTGAACATCTTTTAGCCGGTTGTTTCAAGAAGCCATTATGGTTTTTAAGACAATTACTTTTTAGCTTAGCTATATATTCTGGATAGCTAGTTGATTTGGGGATCTTTTGACAAACTTTGTTTTGGGGAGGTGAGAAAAATTTTGGTCTTTCTATTTCAACTGCTTTTGATACATGCAATGAAAATCAATACAGTGTAGTTTTAAATGATCATGAACTTTGTGTTGTGGTTATTTAGATTCATGTTCTTCTTATGTTGAATGTGTTATTACTAGTGTTGGTGATATTTGTGTATTGAGGTGGTTGGATATCTGTAGTTCTTTCTCACTACTACGAATTGTTTATCTTTCGATACATTGTTTGAAGTGGTGAATATATGGTGTATGATATTAGTTTGTATACATTTATAAATGTTATACTGGTGGAGGTCTTTTAGCTTCTTATAGTTTGGGTGTAAATCTGCCTTTATTGCTTTCTTGTCAAAAGCTCTGCCTTTGTTTTTCTTTCTGGTTAAAAGCAATCCCACTTTTCATTCATAAGAACATATGTTTAATGTAGCTACGCCTTGTTAAAGAAGTAGAGAGCCTTTATAAAATACCAATATATTAGGCTCAACTGTTGATTACATTTGTCACTTGTCTAGGCATGAGTATATAGAGTTAGGTGAAAAATCTGTTAACCAACATATTTTTGGCAACTCTACTGGGGAAATATATCAAACCTATATCTATTTTGTGAGTTGCTTTGTTATTGGACTTTATGGTTCTTCGTGGAAGACGTGCACCAGTTTTGCAACCCAACGTAAACTGGCTAGTAGGAGATCAAGAAGATATTATTACCGGTCTTAGACTTGTTGCCTAGCAAACTAGAAGAACAAACCAACAATATCACCAAGTTGACGAGGTGTTGGAAGAAGAGGAAGAACTTGGTGAGATTATAAGAGAAAATGCACGTCATTTCACTGACGCTCAAGAGATAATCTTTGTTGAAGGATTTGTTCATGTGCCTAGGAGAGAAAGGCCTTTGCAGATTCAAGAAGTCTCTGACAATAGACCAAGGAATCCCGCTGTCAGACCAAGGAATCAAGTTCCTGCACGACCAACTCACCCTCATAACAACTAGTAAGTCGTTTGGAAACTCTACTTAATTGTTTTTATTACACACGTAGTTGTGAAAGTGGGCTATGAAAAGATATACTTGAGGTGATAGATAAAGGGGTATCTTCGATATTGACTTTGATTTGCTTCAATCTTTAAACTTTGCTCCTTTCCCTCCCACAAGAAGAGTTGGATCTTTGAGTAGGCCATCCTCTCCCCCACCTATGAGAGAATCTACCAGTTCATCTTGTCAAGGCTTAACTCTTGACGATATTGTTTTACCATTACAAGTAAATTTCCCCCTTCATGTCCCTTTTAATATGGCTCATCCTCAACCTCCACCAATTCCATGGGGTGCTTCTATTGGACCACTTCATCTTGGGGAAAATTTACATGAATTACCTAGGGGATCAAGCAAAATTATACCCAAATTTAGAGGTGATGGGAAGGTTACTCCAGAAGAACACATAAACGCCTTGTTTGCTACCTGTTCCATTTTAGGATTCCAACATGAAGATGTGTCTGTTAGACTATTTGTGGAGTCCCTTGTTGATGTTGTTGTCTAGTGGTTTTACCATCTCCCTAATGCCTCTATTAGAGACTGGGCTTCTATGAGATGTCAATTTGAAGATAGGTTCAAAACTATCGATAATGAACACACATTAGTAGCCCAACTCTCCTCCATGAAGAAAGAGGTCTATGAGCAAATGAGAGAATTTTGTGGCCAAGTTCAATAGACTTGCAAACATAATTCCTGATGATGTCAGACCTGGTGATGGGTTGTTGAAGTGTTTCTTCATTAATTTGTTACCCCTTGACGTCAGTTACACAATAAAGAGACAAGGAGTCCCTAACCTGGATGAAGCTCAAACATTGGCTATTGAAATAGAAGATGACTTAATAGCTATAGCAAAGTGGAAAAATGAATTACAAACAGGCAAACCTTCAGTGGTTAACTCTACCTATCATGTTATTCAGAGATTGGCAAATGACATTATCACTCGAAAATGGTAGATTCCTAAAGGTCCGCAGCAGTCTCCTCAAGGGAGTTATAATAGGACATTGCAATTACTTGGCCCAACCCAGAGGTTGGCAATCAAAGGGGGGCCCTCAACTAGTAAAAGTAACCATATGGTGTGTAATTTTCACCTTACATCTGATCATGATGGAGCATCTTGTGTGGAGATGATGAGATTCATGCAGATGCTCTCTATGAATGAGCATGTAGAAGAACTTTCTACGACTGGTGATGCCGGTGTCAATTTCTTTGAATATGAATTAGATGATGGAAGTGGGGAAGATGTCTACATTGAAATTGATAATCCCAACCGTGTAGTGTTTACCAGAGGACAACAAGTGCAAAGGGGACAAAATCCTCAAGGCCATCCTGGTAATTCATCCTCCGTGCCTAAATATATTTTGACAAAGCAGAACCATAGTAAGAAGATAGAGAATGTTACACCCAATGTTGCAGTTGTTGAGGTACCATCTACTTCATCTTCTAAAACTCTTGTCTCTAATTCATTTGATATTGCAGTCATGTAAAAATATAAAGTTTCAAATCTCACAAGATGAATATCTAAGGCTCAACCCATTTGAACTAGATAGACTGGTTAGATATGTCAGACAAGAACCATCCCCCTCAAATTACAGTGCTCAAGTGTCTAATGATGCCAAAATACATGCTAGAAACCAAAATTGTTCAAACTCCTGCTCTAAAAACTCTAGTCTTCAAAATCCTTTCGAGAAACTAGAGCCTTTTTATATCTCTTTATACATTGCTGGCTATAAGCTTAGTAATTGTGTTATTGATTCTGGAGCCTCAGAGAATGTGATGCCTGCTCAAGTTGCCAAAGCCCTAGGCTTATCTTATACACCCTCTCATGGTAGATGCTTCTCAATGGATGGTTCCTCAGTACCTATCCTAGGCCAAATCAAAGACACTCAAGTTGCCCTAGCTACTTTCCCCAAGAAAAGATTGAAGTTAACCATACTAGTGGCAGACATACATGCAAGTTATGGGATGTTGTTGAGTCATAGTTTCTGCAAGGACTTGGGTGGAAAAATTTAAATGGACTGGTCACATGCTCTCATACCTATAGACGGGAAGAAGGTTCGCCTGAACCTAGAGCCTAAGGCCAAATTTACTTTACTGAAATCTAGAGATCCTAGAGAAGATATCTTGTTTGTAGAAATTGGGCCTGGCACCTACATGTGTACGTTAGTAGATGATGGGGATATAAACCTAATCAGTCCTAATTTTTGGTTAATGAATTGTGGACCTTAAAGTTTGATGGAAGTTGCTCTACTGCAGAGTCTAGGGCTGGGGTTGTTTTAATCTCTCCTGATGGTTATGTTTTTCCCTTTGCCTTTAAACTTGAATTTGAAAATACAAATAACACTACATAATATGAGGCCTTGTTGTTAGGTCTGGAATTGGCTAGTGAAAAAGGGGTGAAACAATTGAAAGTTAGAGGTGATGCTGAATTGATTGTTAAAAAAATAAGGAAATTGTATAAAATTAAAAATGGTAGATTAAGGCATTACCAGAATAGGGTATGGGACTGTATTGAAGACTTTGACGGCTTTTCTATAGAGGCAATGCCCAGAGAACGGAACACTAGGGCTGATTCCTTAGCTATTTCAACATCCCTCCTCTTGCCACATATGGATTTCAAAGATAAGTCATACAAGATTGAAGTAGTATACAAGCCTAATGTTCATGATAATGTAAATCACTGACAAGTCTTTAATTCTGATCAACAGATTATTTCTTTTCTTGAAAACACTGAATCCTTTGCCTGTGTGTTCTTTGAAGGAAGTAGTGATGAAAGCAATGATGTGTTGGAGGGAGAAGTGAAACCCCTTAATGGCCAGAAATCATAAGTCATTCAGTTAAAAGGGAATAAAATTCCTAAAGGTCTAGTCTCACTTGAAGATGTTTTTAATCGACATGATTAGTATCTCAAGAAGAAGAGTAAAGTTTCCATCAAATCTTCCGCTGATTATGATCGAGTGAATATTGGTACAGAAGATGATCTAAAAATTGTCTATATTGGTAAATTTTGTTGTCAACAGGAAAGGGAACGTTTGATTTCCTTACTCATCAGGTATAAAGACATTTTTGTATGGTGTTATGTGGGCCTAAAGAAATTTAGGAATGGAGAAATGGAACACCATATTTTATTGAAGCTTGGCACTTTACCCTTCTGACAGAAACAAAGAACTTATAATTTGAAGGTAGCTGAGGCTATTTTTAATGAAATTGATAAAATGTTAATGGCTAAAATCATTTACCACTCTACTTGGGTGGCTAATATCATCCCTGTTAGGAAAAAGAATGGGGATATGACTTTGTGTTGATTTTAGGAACTTAAATCAAGCCTCCCTGAAAGATAACCATCCCTTACCAATAATGGATCATATCTTGCAAACTGTGTTTGGTTCAGAGATGATGTCTATGCTTGATGGATTTTCAAGGTATAATCAGATTGAAGTGGCTCCAAAAGATTAGCACAAAACAATCTTTAATACTCCTATTGGTGTCTTCACATACAACATGATGCTATTTGGCCTCATTAATGTTGGAGCCACAGTTTAGAGAGCAATGGATCTAACCTTTGGTGATTTAAAGAACAGGATTATCATTGTTTATCTTGATGATTTAACAGTCTTCTCTAAGAAAAGAGTTGATCACTTGCATGATTTATAGGTTGTCTTGCATCGTTGCAAAGAACATGGCATCTCTTTAAATCCAAAGAAGTTAATCTTCGTTGTTACAGAGGGAAAGCTGCTAGGTCATATTGTCTCTAAGGATGTGATAAAGATTGATCCAAAAAGAGTCAGGACAATTCAGCAGTTGAGTTTGCCTACAGCCAAGAGTAACACAAGATCCTTTTTCGATCAAGTAAACTTTCTAAGAAGATTTGTTCCAGACTTTGCTGAGTTGACTAGGCATATTGCTGAAATGATGAAAAATCATTTTGTCTTTAAGTGGAGTGCTGAAGGTAAGCAAGCATTTGAGGATATTAAAGTAGCCATTGCTAATGCACCCACACTTGTGCATCCTGATTTTCAAAAGGATTTTATCATTTATTTCTACGTATTTGAGCACACCCTATCAGCGATTTTGCTACAGAAAAATGAACAGGGGATAGAGGCTCCAATTGCCTTCATGAGTATGTCGTTAAAGAGACATGAATTAAAATACTATGCTTTAGAGAAGCATGCATATGCTATGGTGAAAGCTTTAAAAAGTTTTAGATTTTATATCTTACATTCTCATGTTGTTGTTTATGTTCCAGAATTGGCTGTAAAAAGTATCCTTACACAACAGGAGATTGGGTGCAATAATAGAGGGGCCTGGATAGCCAAGGTTCAAGAGTATGATGTTGAAATTAAACCCACTAACCTGGTCAGAGGTAAATGATTATGCAAGATGATTGCTGGGAACAAGGTTGATGAAAGTGAGGGGTTGCCTTTAGTCCTTTTCACTAGTACTATTGATGACTGGTTTTCTGATGTTTCCTATTTCTTAACTTATGGTGATTGCCCACCTCACCTCTCTGCCAAAGAAAAGAGAAATCTAAAGCTTAAGGAAAATAAATATGTTCTTTGGGAAGGTAATCTATATAAAAAGGGAATAGATGGAACATTCCTAAGATGTGTGGACAAGGAGCAACATAAGAAACTACTAGAGACTTTTCATGACGAAGCCTATGGAGGACACTTATCAGCATCAGTAACAGCCTTCAAGATATTGAGGCAATGTTTTTATTGGCCCGATATGTTTAGGGATGCGTACAATTGGGTGTCGAAGTGAGATGTTTGAAGTTTATAGGTAGACCTCAGTTATATGCATTGCCTCTAAGACCAGTGGTTATAGATGAACCATTTTAGTAATGGGGATTAGACTTCATTGGACCTATTAATCCTAATTCTAGTGCTAGATACACTCATATCATGATAACTACACACTATTTTACCAAGTGGGTAGAAGCAGTTCCTGTGAAGAATACCACTTCTGAGGTAGTCTGCAATTTTCTTAAAGAAAACATATTGGTCAGATTCGGTGTACTTAGAAAGCTGGTAGCTGATAATGCTTCCAATTTCTCCTCTATTGAGTTCACTCTTTTCTGTTATGACTATGGTATTAGCCTTTCCCATTCATCTGATTATTACCCACAAGGCAATGGGCAGGCTAAATCAAGTAACAAAAATCTCATTTCAATTGTTAAGAAGCTAGTAGATGAAAACCAAAGGGGATGGCATAAGAGTTTGTACGATGCTCTTTGGGTTGATAGAATAACATATAAAAGAGCTATTGGTATGTCGCCTTTTCAGTTGGTTTATGGAATTGACAGTGCAATTCCTATTCCCTTGGAATTGTCTGCATTAAATTTATAGAAGGCAATTGAAGATGAGCAGTTTCAATCAACATTGGAAAAAAGGATACTATACTTGAGTCATTTGGAAGAGCAAAGGGACATTGATGTGGATAGAATTGCCCAACATCAATAGGCCGTTAAGAAGATCTTTGACAAATGGGCTAAACAGAGAAATTTTGTTGTAGGGGATTCTGTACTTTTATGGGACAAGAGAAGAGAACCAAAGGGAGACCATAAGAAATTTGATTCCTAGTGGAAGGGACCTTTCAAAATCAGAAAAGTTATTGAAGAGAATGCATTCTTGTTGGCATACCCAGACAGAACATTACTGCCTCTTGCCTACGATGGGAAAGATTTGAAGTTATATAACTGGTAACCTATCCGAGTTTTGTTTTGTACCATAGTTTCTTTCCTTGTTTTCCTATTGTTTGTGTTGTCCTATTTTTGGTGTGACTCTAATGCCCCTGGAATAAGGCTTGGTTGCCATTGTTTTTCTAGATTCTTCGTGTCCTTCCTAGTCCTTGTCCCTAATTAGAGCCTGTTGTTGTCCCATTTCAAAAAATTTACTAAAGTGCTCATGCCTTAGGTTTTTCTTCATCCTTTGTATGTCACTTCCTTGTCTCTTTGCCCCGAGTTCAACTTTACTTAGTCATTTTTGAGTCATTGGAGATCCTTTGCATTTTTGAACTGAAGTTGGTGAGTTCAAAAGTTCTTGAACCACCTGACTTCCCGACATGCCTGCGAGTTTGATGTCTTAAGTTTCCTTTGCGTCTTATTCCTTGGCATTGTAAAGCCTCTTTGTTGTCTGTATATGCTTTGGAGGCTTTGGTTGTGTGGTTTCTCAAATATATGAAAATGAAGTTCAAGTTTCAAGGAGCTCCTATGGCTTCTGCTATGGAGAACAATTTGTCCGGGGTAAGGGATACCAATTTGGGCCATATTGATTTCAAATATTTCTAGAGAAGAATGTAGTTTGAAAATTGGACTCCTTTGGCAAAAAAGGTTGTTATTAGTGGGTCAGATAAAGCTAGAGGTTTTCTGCCCGCAGTGCATTGTCCTAAATTGATGGTGGTGTGTGCTAATAGTTACTTTCCAAAGTCTCAAGAGATAAGAACCCCTGATGATTCTGTCGTGGCAAAAATTGATTCTGAATCCATTGCCCTAGCTCTGAATTTGGAGGGATATGAAGACAATGTCGATGTTTCTGTGTACTTTGCTTGGAATTATTATAATGAAAGAAAAGATTGGTGTTGTACTTGCATTGTCAAGAGCTAGTTAGAGATTGAGAAGACTAGGAAATCACAACTTCTCGCCCATCTTAAGAGAAGCCATTTTAAAGAGGAGATTTCAGATACCATAACCTTGTTAAACCGAGTAGTTGGGAGCCTGGAATCAGATACATTTGAGTTTTGGATGTGTAGATTCATTTTGCTTATTTGTGGAGACCACTGCATTGATTGGGCGAGGATTAATAGTGAAAATTTGCATGAACAGTTGGTAAATTTCACAAGAGATGTAAGTTTTCACATGTGTTTCTAGTTGGTTTACATGTTGGCTCGAACAGAGGCTACTTGGCTTGGCCTGAGGATTCAAGGAAGTCTTGCCGACGGTGCACCCATGTATTGCATTTTCCCTTAGTTACAGAAAACGGAAGGTATGAAAGATTTCAGGTGAGTAAACGATGCCTTTTCTATGTTGTTGACTAAGAAAATTGATGGCTCATTGGAGTGGAGATTTTCAGTTGAAGCAGCCACTTTGGTCATGAAATTTGGTAGTTTTTACATATAGTTTGATCGCTTTTCTTATTTGGGGATTGGGGTTTATGAAAATGCCCTGTTGAAATTGCCATGATACCCATTTGACTATCTTGTGCTTCTAGAGTTGTGCCATCAAATAGTGTTGGTAAATGTAAAATATCATGCTATGAAGAAGAAGGGGTATCCTTTCCTTGTGTCCCTATCTTTTTATTCTTGCAAGAGTAATGATAGTGCTAAAAATGTTGACAAGCTGCTGTCAGAATTTAGTCTCTATAGTTTATCACCCCATGCAGCATTTGACAGTAAAAATTTTATAAAAGAAAATATGCATGGAGGTGGCTCTTATCTTCATTAGCCTCAACTTGAAGATTTTTGGGAAGATTGCTTAGATGAGAGGGAAGTGCAAAGGAGAAAATGGATGAGGCTAATCGTTGACCAGATTCAAGCTTTCAGGTTGAATATCCAAGTCCCTGATATAGTTGGTGACAACTCAGATATCATAGAGGTAGGTTATCATGCCGCGCTAATGAAGCCTCTGCCTCCTATGAAATGGTTCGATAAATAAATTGTGGATGTGAAGTTTTTCTCTCTCCAAGTGTTGAGAAGGATAGAGAGATGGCTAAAGGGGAAAGTGAAGGAGTGTGCTAGTTCTACAACACCTAAAGATTTGGCTTCTCAAGGCCAAAGCAAGTCTCAAACTGCTCACTCGTATAGAAGGTCATCTAGTTTGGACCTAACTCTTCAGAGAGTCAACTCACAATTGAATGGAGATGGTGACAAGCCCCCTGAGGAGGCTAGAAAAGTGAAGAGGACATGTGAACAAGATAATCAACCAGTGAAAGGAAACACCAGAATGGTTGCTTCTTCATCAAAGGCAGACCATGTGCCACCTATTAATAATCCTACAAGTGATAGTGATTCTTTCATTTTATCTCAAATTGGAGAAGATAGTTTGCTGCGATCTCTATTAAGTCCGCCAAATTCTCCCCATCAAAATGAGCCCCTACTAGAATTCTCAATCTGTGCCTCTAATTGCTTTTGTTGGCACTATTAATGTTTTTGCCTCATCCCCTAGTTGCCTGAAGAAAGTTGTTCAAAGGAAAAAGAGATATACACTGGTAGATGAAGGTATTGATACTATAGCCAATTTGCTACAAAGTACTCCTAAGCCCAAATGTGCCAAGATAATGTGGAGGATGGTAACTGATCCTGCGTTAAAAAACTAATCTTTGGAAATTGCAAATCCAGTGGGGGACAAGAATGAGGATGAGGTGATAGAAGCTGACTTCAGGATGAGTAGAGTGGATTTGGGACATTCTACTACTGAAGGTGAACTTTACCATGTTAAATACTCAGTTAGCAACATATCATAAAGGGTCAAGGGGCTACAAGAAGAGAATTCTAAGTTACTAGCCCATGTAAGTTCTCTGTCATCTTTTATTCATTCAATTGCTAAGATAATAACACCCTCAGCCGAAACTTCTTCAAATGCGGGCCTCCATGTTCTTGATCCTAACTTGCTTCAACAAGTAAAAACATCATTGTCTTTAAGAAATGCTATGGATCAATGGGTTGAAAAAGTTACTTTTGATGGTCTTGTGTTCATAGAGGAGGCATTAAAATTGTTGATTCCATTTATGTGAAAAGGGAATCTTTGATAGTAGAATTTGACAAGGCTAGAAATGATCACCATAGTCTATATTTAGCTTCTAAAGAAATACAAGAAATGGCCAATATGGATCCTGGTGTCTTGGTAGCTGAAGAGATGTTAGTAAATCCCAGAGAACTAGATACACTCATGTGGGCTGATGCAATCGAATGGAAGCTCTATCTCATGATAGTAGCAGAAGATGAAATGAGGAAGGCAATTGCGACCTATTATACAGAGATGATGATAATTAAGAGGAATTTTGCCACTCTAGAAGTCAAAGCTAATGGGTCTGATGATGAGAAGCTACTAGACGTCAAAGAAATAAAACAAAATTTTAAAAAGGTAGTAACTAATGAAATAATGAATTATGATGTAATAACAAGAGAATCCCTGGAGAGACTTGCAAAGATGGCAGCCTATATCAACACTACCAGAAATGAATTTGATGATGTGCACCAAAAGGTGGTGGATGCTGATAGAGCAGTGATGAAAAAAAAATGTCAGATTAGCATGACAAGAATTCCACCTGGGATGTCTTTGACACCTGTAATCAACAAGTATAGGACATACAAGGCAAGGCTGTGAGCACAGGTACCCCAAATGACACAAAGTGGCATGAGAGAAAGTGAATAGGCAAAGGAAGAAGAAGTGATAGATGAAGTGGATAATGGCATGAGGATTCAGAAATCCTCAATTAATTTCATTTTTCATGCTTTAGTTGTTTTTAAATATTTTCTCTAAAAACTATTGGCTCCAGAGGGCCCCTTATTATTATTATTGTTTGAACATCTTTTAACTAGTTGTTTCAAGAAGCTGTTATGGTTTTTAGGATAGTTACTTTTCGGCTTAGCTATATATTCTAGATAGCTAGTCGATTTGGGGATGTTTTGACATACTTTGTTTTGGGGAGGTGATAGAATTTTTTTTGTCTTTTTGTTTCAACTGCTTTTGATACATGCAATGAAAATCAATACAGTGGAGTTTTAAATGATCATGAACTTTGTGTTGTGGTTATTTAGATTCATGTTCTTCTTATGTTGAATGTGTTACTACTAGTTTTGGTGATATTTGTGTATTGAGGTGGTTGGATATTTGTAGTTCTTGCTCACTAGTACGAATTGTTTATCTTTTGATACATTGTTTGAAGTGGTGAATATATGGTGTATGTTATCAGTTTGTATAAATTTATAAATGTTATACTGGTGGAAGTCTTTGAGCTTCTTATAGTTTGGGTGTAAATCTACCTTTATTGCTTTCTGGTCAAAAGCTTTGCCTTTACTTTTCTTTCTGTTTAAAAGCAATCCTAGTTTTCATTCATAAGAACATCTGTCAAACGTAGCCGCGCCTTGTTAAAGAAGCGGAGAGCCTTTATAAAATACCAATATATTAGGCTCAACTGTTGATTACATTTGTAACTTGTCCGGGCATGAGTATATAGAGTTAGGTGACAAATCTATTAACCAACACGTGCCAAAACTTTGATATAGCCAGTAGTTTGCTGAAGGTCTTGCCAAAAATAGGTACCTTTAAGGGTTGGGAATCTTTCATTAGCAGTGATAACATGGAATACTTGAATAGTGAGGCATTGAGGATGGAAGACCATCAACAAATGACTTCATTGATGGAAGTGGATAACATGAACCTTGAACAAGATAAGCAATTTAATGATAGGGACACGGTAGATAGAGATAATGTGATAAAGGACCCAGACCATTGATGAAGTTATTTAAATTATGTTGATATTATTTTTATAATGTTGTGGATCATGTGTTTTAACTTGTTAGTTATTGAGATAAGATGATACATATTATATACTGTAATTTTTGATGGAGTGGCTCTCTTAGCCGCTTAATTTCACTCATCTTTCTTATTAGTAATTTATATGCAAGTTAAAAAAAATCTCTTCTCCCTTTCAATATAAGTGATCAAAGTCATCTCATTAAAAATCCTATAAGGAGTTGTCTTCTAAAATTATTAAGGTCAGTTTGTAGACCGCATCCCATGTTTACAAAACTTCCCATGTTGGTGTAGGTCTATATGGAAGTGTAGATTTGGATGTATCAACAAATACTTCGGTGGATTAGATATTTTCTTCTCTTTGTTTATGATTGCTCTTGGAAAATGTGGATTTGTCTCTTGAGGCACAAATTAGAGACATTTCAATACTTTAAGTGTTTCAAAGCTTAAGTGGAAAATAAACTAGGTCATCCCATCAAAACTCTACACATAGATTGAGGGGGAGTACATGCATAGGGGATTCACCTCTAAAGCAATATTTTATCATGTCCATGCATATTGGAGTTTTTTAAATAACTAAAATGTGACCCAAGATATCACTTAGGTATTAGGGGAAAAGGGGATAATTTAATTAATGTGATATGTGTAGGTAAATTGGGGGTTGGGAAGCATGCTCGGATGGGGTGGGGTGTTTATAAGTGGTGTTCCAACTTTTCTATAATTGACTTTGCATAGGTCAATCAAAGGAAATGGCATTCAATCCGATGCTCTTGCTAGGGTTGTGAAGCTATATTTTTTCTACACCACATAGTCTTGTATATGTTAGAGCCTCATAATCATAGGGGTGTTTGCTTAATCCCAACTTTAATGTAGTTAACAAAGGAAACAATGGTCACACCAAGTTCATGTAAGTTTAGTACAACCCTAAACAAGTTTCATAAAACTAGTTATTGGACACCTTTTGGTAATGCCACAACCTTACCTAGAAGAATCACTAGGTATCTTCAAAACCCTTCCATTATAATTTAGATTAATATGTGTACTATATTGAGATACCTATTATTAAGGGGATTCAATCTTAGAGTTGGTATGGAAAGGGTTTGGGGGTTGTGATGTATAAGTGATTTTTAACCAATTTTTTTTATAAGATGACATATTTTTCATAGCTCATCTAGTTTTTTGTGCCAAGGTTTTAATGAATGGGATGGAAATCAAAACTAGTTTTGAGTCAAATGTAGGTGTGGGCAGTGCCCTTGGTTGATAAGGTAGAAATAATAAGGGGATATAAAAATGTAACAAAAAATAAGGTACATAAGATACCTGGTGAAAATAGGGAGGTATTTTAATTATACTAGTATATGAAAAGGGGGTATCAGAAACATAAATTTTAGGGGTACAAATGAAATTATGGGTGTTCATTAGTACCCTATGAATGCATGTGCTATGCCATTGGTGTATTGAATGAATCTCTTGAGAGTACATGTTTTATGAATTTCTACATTTTTGTTCCATTTAAGGGATCAAGTTGTGACAACTGGAAATTACTTATACTCCACAACAAAATGGAGTAGCTGAGTGAATGAATAGTCATTTAAGAGATGATACACTACATGCTCAATGGAACAAATGTGGAGATAATTTTGGGTTGAAGTTGTAATCATAATAGTGTATTTTCTCAATAAAGCACCAACAAAAATCTTTGGATGGTGTCACCCCTAAAGAAGCTTGGTGAGGAAGGAAGCTAACAATAAAGCATCTCTAAGTTTTTGGGAGCATATGCTATGTAAATGTTCCAAAGAAAAAGGAACAAACTTGATACAAAAGTATCAAGTGTACCTTTCTTGGTTATTGTTAGAAACCTAAGGCCTATAAGTTACTTGATCCTATAACCCATAAGATCTACGTAAGTAGAGAGGTGGTCTTTGAGGGTCTTAAACAAGAACCCACAATTATTTTTTTGGAGGAAAATGATTTCAAGATAGATAATAAAGAAGAACATGAAGAAGAAGAAGAGGAAGAGGAAGAGAAACATGATATTTAATAAATGTTCAATCTAGTGATAAAATAATTAGGAGATAATATTCAAAATACTCTTGGAGTTCGTCACTTGACAAGAATTCCAATGCCAACCTAAAAGGTGAGAAAAAATGTGGAATAATGCGATAGACATCTTAAGAAGAGGTAAAATTTGAGCATGGTTCTTCAATATTTAGAACCAAAATCTATTAGTGAAGCATTATAATTGAAATGATAAACTAATGTAATTAAACACAAAGTATGTTTCTTTTATGAGAAATCATATATGGGAGCTTGCTGATTTGCCACTAGGAAGGAAACCATAGGTTGCAAGTGGGTATTCTAAACAAAGTATAAGGTAGATGGAACTATTGATAAAGACAAAGATTGATTGGTAGAAAATGTATATGCATAAAAGGAAACCATTGATTATGAAGAGACTTTTGGTCCAAAAACAACATTGGAAATAATCAGGCTTGTTTTTTAACTTGCAACACAATTTGGCTGGCACATTCATGAAATAGATGTAAAAAGCAAGTTTCTAAATGGATATGTTCAAGAGAAAGTCTATATGCATTAACTTGAAGGATTTTTCATCAAAGGTAAAGAACATTAGGTATGTAGATTAATTAAATCATTATAGGGTTTGAAGCAAACATGTCATGCATGGTACATCAAGATTGATGAACATCTTCATATTAATGGGTTTTTTCGTAGTCTTACACTATAACTCATACATCTGAAAAGAACATGGAGAAATTATAATCCTAATTGTATATACTGATTATATTGTCATTACTGGGAGTAGTGAGGAGTTGATTTCTTAAGTGAAGAAAGATCTAAATAAGTTATTTGAGATGACTAATCTTTGCTTACTGCACTATTGTCTTGGCTTGGAAGTATGACAAACACAAGGTTGTGTTTTCATCTCTCAAACAAATATGCTAAGGATTTTCTTGAAAAATTCAAGATGACTAAATGCAATCCAATGACAACACCTATGGAAGTAAGCCTCAATATTTCTAGGTTTGATGAATTAGAAAAGGTAAATAACACACTCTATAGACAATTGGAGGGGAGTCTCAATTATCTTACCAATGCTAGACTAGATTTAGGATTTTGAATGAACTATCTCTCGAGGTTCATGACAGACCCAAAGATTTCACATTGGAAAGCAACTAAGAGGGTGTTGAGATATGTGCATAGTACTTTGATAAATGGCATCAAGTATGTGCAAGATGATCATTTCTATTTGATAGGCTACGCAAATGTAGATTGGGCAAAATCCATTGATGATTGTAAATCAACATTTGACTATATATTTTACATGGGATCAAGAGCTATCTCTTGGGTTAGAAAAAACAAGTTTATTGTTGTTATTTCTTCTATAGGAGTATAGTACAAAGCAATACAACGAGATACATGTGAATCAACATGGCTTCGAAAAATCTTGAGTGATATGAACATATTGTTGAATCAACCAACGGATTTATTTTGTGATAAACAAAGTGTGTTGAAGATGGTAAAGAGCCTAGTTATGCATGGATGATCAAAACATATAAATTACATTGCCATTTTATCAAAGAAAAGATTTAAAATAAAGATATACACATCAATATTGTTCTACTCAAGATCAACTTGTAGATGGATTCACAAGGGCTTTCTCACTTCCTAAATTTGACAAATTTAGAGTAGATTTGAATGTAGTGAATAATGTTCACAATTTTGATATTTTGGGGGAGTGTTAGAAATTGTATATCAAACTTAGGGTGTTATTGTTTGGTAGCTAGATATTTTAAGGAGTTTGCCATTTGGTTATATTTTTGTTTGTTAATTTGTTTTACTTGTACATACCCAAAAATAACAACACACGTTGGATTTATTTGTATATATACATAGCTAATGATGAATGGGATATGGTAATTCCATCAACAATGAAAGGAGGGAAAGGAAACTATGAGACAAGGTATTTCCTTTATCATTCACCAAATATAAAACCCCTTGGGAAAAGACAAGCAACTCAACTAATCTTTGTAAACTTTATAGGATAAAAAATTATTTTAATTGTGTTTGGCTCAACGAAAAAAATGAATTGTGAATGCAAATGAAGTTGTACATTTATGATTACTATAGCTCACTTACCATCTACACATGCCTTTCTTTGTAATTAGCTTCCTTCCTGAAGCATACTTATTCAATTCAAGTGATTGAATATGCCTCCCATGCAACTTGGATGTTCTTTATTGGAATGCTTCTTGAGATGATTCCTTATGATGGCTATTGCAAATATATTATCATCAATCCACAAGACATGCCCCCAATGTTTAAATAGTTGTAATTACACAATCCAAATATGCTTACAAAAATAATGAAAATAGGTGCCTATTATCAACTATAGAAGGTATCTCCCTACCCTAAGTGAGGGCAGGGGCAGGGGGTAGGTGGGGAAGGCTAACCTGGAACTTTTAAAAAGAGGGTGAGTCCCCTATATAACTAGCCTCCAAAATAGAAATGTTCTATCATTAGAATATTCACCATAATAGCTATAGCACAACATATTCAAAAGAAAATTAAGTAGTAGTTTGCATTGTTTCATTTGTCAATTTCATTTTCATTAACATATTTGAATATTGATTTCTCTCAAATTTTGAGTTGATAGAACGATTTAATATTTATTATGTAATATTTTGATATAATAATAAGCAATTGACTGAGACTATGTTGTTTAAGCATTTCTTATTAAGGCCTATCCATTCCCATAAGTCGTAAAAATCTCTTTACTTTGGGAGTTGTGAGGTAATTTAAAACAAATCTTTCAAAAGAAGCTCAAATAACTAGTACAAGATAGTGGATTCCAACCTCTCTAAAATGAATCTACCCCTTATATTGTGAAATTCTATGCAAAATGAAACTAAGTGGATAAATAAAACCTTATTAAACTAAGATATGCTTGAAAAATTGGTCAAACTTAGTAGTTGAGTGGGTTTCCAATTAAAAAACAACAATGTAAATATATGTAAATTATTTATTATGTTTAAATGTTTTTTACAAGAGCTATGAATCTGAATACAAAGATCACAACTTGGATACATTAGAGAAATCCTTACAACAATGAGGGGCAACATGAAATGGTCAGCACAAACGCTACAAAACAACAACAAACCATGGAGTGAGCCAAAACCCCCAAACAATACATTTTAAAGCATGATCAAAACAAGGCAACCACTAGGCTGACCTAGTCAAGGAAGTCAAAAAACTTTGGTGAGTTCAAGACTCAAACACTATCCCTTCCCATAAAGTCATTATTGTGTAAGTCCTTTCTAGTAGAAGAAGCCAAACACAAATCAGAAGGGGGTGTGGGTGGGAGGCCTATAAGGCTTCAACACTTGTAGACCCATTCGAACCAAGACATCTCATGTCCTCCTTCTAACCATATGCTTTTGGAACATCTAGAAGAGTTGAAATCAAAGAAGGGGAGACCTCCTTAAGAAGACACCATCTGATGAAGGTTGGGAAGGCACCACCTAAACCTTCACACTCATATTATCTTGAGACCTTTGATTGTTTATGTATCTCGTAGCAGCATGTCTCATTTTGTTACATCTTGTGTACACCACAAAGGGATCTTCATAGGTAAGTTATTGCACCCAAGTTCCAAATTTGAAGAATAAAGTGATTGAAGAAGGAAATTTCTTGTTACTCTCCATGTTCACACAAAGTCTAGGATGCAAGAGGCACTTTATCAATTTGGTCATTGAATAAGTAGATATTAGTTGCCTCAAAGAGCTAGCAATGCCCGCTAGCACTTCCTCTTCCCAATATTCTAGGGACAGACCTAGAAGCCTGACCCAAACTAAAACCTGCTTGACAAAATCCTTCCTTGCATCAAAGCCCAGAAACCACTATTTGAGACATAACCTAGCACAAAGGAGGAGGTTAGGAAGAAACCTGAAGGCAAGGCCAAGATCTAGCCACAAAACCTCCATTTTTTCTGAGCCCAAGCTCGAAAAACATCAATCTTGGGTTTGGAAGCATAGAACTTTTTGACCAAGAAGTCTCTCAATCTAGTAGAGGCCCTATCAACCATATTGTTAGGAATAATGAGAGTCAACGACTCCTTCCCAGAATCCATAGTGGGGCTAGAAGGCATGTCCAACTGCGGAAGAGAAATAGACCCCTTAACTTGTAGATAAGGAGCCAAAGAAGAGGGGACAATAGGCCTGGTAAAGGTGCCAAGGTCACAAATTGCAACACCCAAACCAACGTGCTCTAAGGAACCACTTCCACATATGGTACCAGAGGAACCATCCCTTTGTTGCACACCAACAACACACACCACAACTACACCCTAGTCAGAAAAGCACAAACCAAGCCCAGTCAATGTCAAATTAGACTTCTTTGAAGTAGAAAGACCCTGCACATATGAGGAAACAATAGGGGAGAGAAGAAAACCCCTACAGAGAAACCTCTTTGAACCAAAGGACATAGGCACCTTCTACAAAACAAGTAGGAACTGAGCCTCTAGTCATAGCCATTTGTTCTTAAACATCATCCACTTCAATAGTTAAAGGTCAATTTGTAGGAGCAACTCAACTGCCTTCATGAACATCATTGTTGTCTCCTCCTTGCCATTGCCTGAAGCTTCCTGCTCCTCCCTCTTTCAAAATATAATCAAATACATTGATTTTTTCTTACAATATAATCAATATTTATCAGTCCTTTGATTAATTATCAACTATACTTTAACTATATTCCAATAACAAAAACTAATCATTACACAATCCTTATTAGTACCTGCCTTCACAAGTACTATTGCAATGAGTTCACACTTATCTAGTTATTAATCTATTGATTGTAAACCAATCAAAAGACATGATTATTTTTCTTGTCGGGCAAATTTGATTTAAATTTATACTTTTCCTATGTCAACATGATAAATTTTTAACAAAAAATTATTGAAAAAATGATTTATCTGTATTGTCATTGGCTGAAAAAAATAACCTCTTTGTGGAGAGGGCAACAAAAAGCTATAAATGCGGAGAGAATTTTGGTTTGAGAGGAGGATGTGGCAAGTAAACAAATTATGAACACAAATTTTGTCTCCCACTAGTTAAGTCATGCCTAAATGGATGGTGATAATTATAAGAGGGAAGAATCATTAGTTTTTATGAATTTAATTTTTGGCTTCATTAGCTAAATGCAAAAAAAATTGTCAAAGGGAAAAGTTATAATATTAATAATACTATTAAAAATATAGGGTTCTACACATTTTATTTTATGAAATTAGATTATTTTTGGGATTTCAATTTTATTTAGTCAAGAGTTAAAAATCTAATATTTCAATTTTATTTACTAAAAAGTTAAAAATCTATAACTTATTCAAACATACAATATTTTAATGCATAATCTCTATACACTCAACTAGGGTCAGGGCTCTCCACATAATACAAATATGCAAGCTTTATAAAGTTTAGTTTTATAGTTAGGGAAATATTTGTGTTATTTAATAGGCTTTGTAAAGTGTAATATTTGTGTTATTTAATAGGCTTTGTAAAGTGTAGTTTTATAGCTAAGTAAATATTTTAGTGCTATTTTATTTTTACCAAATTAAATTATTTTTGAGATTTCAATTTTATTTACACAAGACATTTCAAAACGAGTTCACATAGATTTTTACTTATAAATTTAGTTCTATGTAATGTTATAAGATTCTTATAAAAGAAGAGAAGGTGAAAAAAAAAAAATAAAGGTATTAAAATAATTAAAATCATGTTCTCTAAAAGTACTTACTATTATTACTTAAACAAAAAATTAAATCACTAAGATAAAATATTGTAGTGATCTAAATATAAATATGTTATTGTTATTATATTGTGTAATTATTCTTCAAACTTACAACATTTTAATGCATTTTAAATTGTAATAATATTCAATATTATTACATTTTAATATCTTAGGCAGACATTTCAAATCTCTCCACACCCAACTAGGGTTAAGGTTCTACACATTTTATTTTATGAAATTAGATTATTTTGCGGATTTCAATTTTATTTACTCAAGAGTTAAAAATCTAAGATTTCAATTTTATTTAGTCAAAAGTTAAAAATCTAAGATTTCAATTTTATTTAGTCAAAAGTTAAAAATCTACAGTATCATGAAAAATATTTCGCAATTTTTTATTTTATTCTTCAAACTTACAATATTTTAATGCACTTTAAATTATAAATGTATTAGTATTATTACATTTTAAGGAAATTATTTGTGTTATTTAATAGGTTTTGTAAAGTTTAGTTTTATAGTTAAGGAAATATTTTAGTCCAAATTATTTTTGAGATTTCAATTTTATTTACCCAAGACATTTCAACACTCTTCAAAAATTAATTTTTCAATTATTGGAATGCAATTTGTCTATACAACCAATACAAGTGGGTAGTGGCCACTACGTGACACTTATTCTATTTAAAATCTACCAAAAAAAAAAACTATCTTAATTTCTTTGCTATATAAGATATTTATGTCAATAAATTTACAAAGAGATACAATCTTTATATTTTTATTTTTATTTTATATATTTATATATATATATATATATATATATATATATATATATATATATATATATATATATATATATATATATATTTATTTATTGATAAATTCAACAACTCGGTATGCTTATTAATAGAAACCCCCGTCGAAAGAACTATCTATATGAACTGACTGCCCAGAGGAAAGTGCAATGAATACAGAAATAGAAGCCTTCAAACAATTTTGTCAGTGGGTGTCAAAGCTTCAACGTTTTTTTTGTTAATTAGATCCTCATCCTATGAATGGTACACAAATATTGTTACAAATTTTGGTGTTTTTAAATAAATATTTTGTTGATCCAACCAAGGAAAATTTCAATAGGGTTTCTATTCCGGTTAGGCCCCCAGGGTTTTCTTTAGAGTATTGAAGGGATAATTGGAGGTATAGCAAATGCTCTTGGTCAGTTTGTATCTATTGACAATGTTACTAAATCTATGAAGCTTCTAGTTTTTGCTAGATTTTATGTGAGTGTTGATTTTGATAAGGTTCTACTAAAGTCATTAAACTTGCTCCAAATTTGGTATTTGGTGTCATAAAGCTGGGCACTTCTCCAATTTCTGTAACCAAACTTATGAGCATGGGAAAGAGTGTGAGAATAATGATAATAAATGTTATGCTACAAGGAATGAAGGAAAAGAAAAGGATATTGTTATGGTTGGTCCTCGTGGGGACAACCATTGGACTCGATTGAAGGATAAGAATAGGTGTCCTTTGGATGAGCCTGGTTCAGCTTCTAAAAAAGGCAAGACAACTCAATTTTCTCCTGAGAGTTCGTTGGTGAGGTTTGGTTTTAAACCTCCATGACAATGGTTAGGGCTGCCCCTTTGCTCCGACCTTGCTGTGTTTTAAGGCCTGCTTCTTTGCTGGTTCTTGTGTCTTGTTGTAGTTGGTTCTTTCTTGTTTCTTGGAGTTGCACTTTATTTTTGTTGTACAAGGTTTAGGGACCCTTTCAAAATCCTTTTTGTTCATAGCTCAGTTAAAAGCACTTACAATAATAAAACAATTGATAATTAACCTAAAAAATGACATATTTGTAATTTTACAATCCTAATTGAACACTGTCACCAATTACAAAACCCTAATAAATTCAGAGGTAAGAGGCAAGACAAACAATAAAAGAGAATGAATTTTGAACATTTCACAACTAGCAAAATAAACATAGGAGACTGTAGGAAAATATTTTTCATTAATTATAAACACTCAATAAAACAAGATGAAAATCTACGTTTTTTTGAGTTAACATAGATGGAGAAAGTTAATCAATTTAATCCAAAAAAAAATCTAAAGGTAATGATTTATTAGTCTTATGGGTTTTTTAACTATAAGGCATTTATTATACTAGCAGTTGCAGGAAATTTGTGCAACGAATTCACCCATAGTTGAAATATTTTGAAGAAAAAATGCGAATACATTCAGAGAAAATATAAATTAACCAAACATTTTTTAAAAAATTGCATGAAATAATTCAACAGCACCCAATAAATCTTATTCTCCTAGTTCTTTTTACAATGGAGGATGCCAGCTAATTCAAATGCCATGTCAATTTTGTCGTAAAACATTTTGTTAAAACAAGTCATTTTACTTGCAAATGTAAATTCAAGGAAAAAGAACAAATTTGTTTTCTATTAAAATATTTGTAAAAAATATTCAATCTAATTGTACCATTAAAGTGAAGTTATGCAAACAAATAGAAATAAATTGTTTATTTTGGGTTGTATATAAAATATTAAATCCTTAACCATTAAAAAATAAATATAAATAATATTACTAAGAAAAATATTTATTTCAAAAAGACACGAACTTACAATATACATTGGAGGAGTTTAAATCCAAATCTTTAACCCTTACCTCAACCACAATCCACTCTTAACAATCATATTTGCAAACACTCAATATTTTTATTTCAACCACAATCCTCCATTAGCAATCATATTTTGCAAACACTCCATTATTTTTAAATTTGTCTAGAAGACTACTATGCACTAACTTCGCGTGGTACAAAACCCCTTCACTTTCACCTCTTCCTCCACTAAATCAACAACTACATCACAAAAAGCAGCTCTAGGATACCTAGCAACCACGTCATCAAGAATGTCCACGTGTATGAGAGGCTCAAATGTCTCGAACATATCCAAATGGGTCCCTAAAATAACACTCTAAATAACTACAAACTAAGATGACAAATTTCTCTTGACTGTTGAACTGAGTTATATTGAAGAATAACCATAAACCAATCTACATAGAAATTAGTTTATAGGCTTTGCTTTTATCTCCTTATCTTAGTAGCATACATTAGCAAATAGCTAAAAGTCCAAACAATTTGAACACAGAAAGACTTCTTCCATTCAAAATAAACACATATACAATAATAGTAAACTGATTTATTTATTTAATGAATAAAGATAAGCACTTCGGTCAAAAATATCAACAGACATCGCATGAACAATGGCAGAGACTATAATGAGTTTCGTTTAACAGTGACAAGTTTCATAGCGCAAACAGGGACTGAAGTTTTCTTTGGCCCGTAAAATTTCAAATCATATAATTAGTTTATAATATCCATTTACAATTTTTAGGCGTCCTCAACAAATCATTCATGTTTCAGAGATATTGGTCACGGATTGGTGTTTATACTAACCAAGCCGTAGTTGATCTGAAATTTTTACCTCTTTCACGCTCTGAGAGAAACTCCAACCTGTGCAAACAAAAATATTCACATTTAAATAAAAACAAGGTTGAAAAATAAGCATCAAAAAGCCTATACGTTTCTGACTACAGCTGGTAATGGCGGAAATTAAAAAAACGGCGACGGGTTTCTGACTACCGCCAGTAACAGAGAAACGGAAAACTGATGAAATCCGGCTGTCTTAAGAATGAAGCTGCCGGGTTATCTTAATTCCGGTTGTCTTAAGAAGCCGGATTATCTTAATTCCGGCAGGAGTTTCTCCCACAAATAGCCTAGCAGCTAAAAATGAGATTTTAGGAATATAAAATTATGCATTCATCCATGGTCAGCAATTGCAGTTCAATCAAACAAAAGATTAATAATTAAATAGGAGACCCAACAGGAGGGGAGGGTAAATATATGACAACATAGAATCAAGAATGGATAGTAAGTTCATTATCATTTTATTTAAATATCATTCACTTCAATGGTTAAACAGTGAATAGCAATTTTGCATCTCATTCACAATAAAAAATAGTAAATATTTATCTTATTTTTATTGGTCAAAATTGACCTTTGATTGTTGAAATGGATGATATTTAAGAATAGCCGTCCATTACAATTGTGATGTTTGATGAAAGAAACGTTTAAAGCCACCGAACTGAACTTAAAATTTATTTCTTCTTGAAAGACTTGGGCTCCTTGATCGAAGCAGTGGCAGACTTCTTAGTGAATGTTGGGAATTTTTTTGTTGTTTGCATTTTCTGGAAAAGCAGTGAATACCAACAAATTGATAACCAGAATGAACACACAAATGTTAGAATGTTGCATACCATGTGACCGTTTAGCTCAACATTCATTTTCCATTTGTCCAGGAAAAAGTTCATTTGATTTTCCATAAAATTCCACTGCTTGCTTTGTGTTAATTCAAATTTTCACAAACTTTCATGGCTTGCTTTGTGTTCCACATTCAAAAAACATGTTGCCACAATTATCACAACTAAAGATGATGTACAGATTAGTCATTAACTTTCTTCTAGAAATGTTTTAAGTGGAGGGATTATAGATGAAACATGACATGTTATGTGATTTTTTTTTGTGTGTGTTAATTAAAAAAGTTGGTTGTATGTAAAGATAAACAAATGTGATCATGTCCTTATTTTTTAATGATAAAAAGTTTTAAAAAATATATTTTACTACTAGATCTATTTATGGTAATCAAAGATGACAACTTATTAAAAAAGAGTTCATATAAAAAATAATTTATTTGTCAAATTTAACAATTTCACTCATATAATTATCATAGGATTAATAGTTGTCATCAATATTTATGTAGAGTTATGTACTAAAATAAATGAAGAAAGTAAATAAATTAAAGCAATGATACTTACTTAGAAATCTAATGTAGAACTGTTGGACATACGTCTAAAAGTGATTTGTAAAAATACAAAAAATTAGAAATGACTAGATGAATGCTTTTGAATTAGGAAAACTCACTATCTATTTGTTGGTCACTTTTGTGATGTGCGGGAGTGATTTATACGAATTATAAATCTAACCTGCACCCATGGATCTAAACTTTGTTGTGTGGATTTGATCTTTGTGAAACTCCGATACTTGCTTTTCAATTCACTTTGATGCATGTGACCTATGTTATTTGGTTGGTGGAGTTTAAGAACACATTTGAGGAGCTTGCTAAGCAAGGATCTTCTCCTTGTGACTAGCCTCTAAAATATCAAGCCAATGTTCAAATCTTTGAAAAGATCAAAGGCAACAAGCAATCACACAAAGTATATCCTAGAAGTTGAGCCAAGAAGATAATATAGCAATAAATTCTCTGATAATGCGAACAAATATTCTACATGCGCTCAAGATATCTAGGTACTAAATTTCTAGATCCTTTGAAATGAATTAGGTTTAGTCCTTAAGTATAGCTCCAGAATTGTTCAAATGTGGCAAATGAAACAATTCATACTTTGAATCAACACATAATGGCTAATTAGAAGGGTTAGGTTGGCACTAAATTTGAATTTGAATCTTTAAAGTTCTAAGTTCATTTTCACAAATTACCCAATTGACTTGGTTTGATCCCACAAATTGTGGATCTAAACTTGGGTGAGAAATGAATAAACTAAGAATTAGGATTGGTCCTTGGGAATTATTGTAAATATAATTAGGTAAGATTCAAGTTATGTGCCAACTTTAAACAGAAAATTGTGCCAATTGTATATTGTTGTTGCATAAAGCATAACAGATCAAAGTTAGCCCAATCAATCCCACAAATTGTGAATCTAAACCTAGATGAGAAATAAATGAATCAGATTAGGACCAGTCCCTAGGAATTAATGCAAGTAGAATTAGGTAAGGTTCAATTTATGTGTTACCTTTCAATAGAAAATAGTAACACTTGTACACTTATAATTTCATAGAGGATAATTGGGTCAAAATGAGCTAAAAAAGAAATGAGAAATGTGTAAGTATGTAATTTTCATCATTATAGTTTGCCCATACTTTGAATTGCATGAAAACTACCATGAAGAAAGGGGTAGAATTAGACAATCAACATGAAAGTAAATCGATTCAAACACTCACTCATAAAAAAGATACAAATATGGATATGGATGTCATATTTTTGTACATGCTCCCTTGTTTAATGAATGTTCCATCTTGGAAACTTGATTATATAGACATCTAAAACAAGAATATGTTGCCCATAACAAAAAATAAAAGAGAAAAAGAGAGATATTCTACTTATGGTGGAACAATGATAGTATTTAGGGGCAACAACATCAATAAATACTACTTAGGAGTAGCAAGAGTAATGTGGTACCAATTATAAATGACATAGGGTCATAACGTATAGTCACTATAGCCATACTCAAGAAAGGAACATTAGAAAACGTTGTATGCCCCCTCCAATTAGTTGCATGAAAAGAATGGAATAATTTGGAGAATAGGTAAGATATGTAAAATAATGTAGACCTTGGAAAGATCAATAATCATATAGGAATATAAGAATAGCATCATGTGACACTATAAAGAAGATACTAAAGTATGCTCATGAGAGCACATATAATAATAGGCAACAAAGTGCCCTTGATTTTGCCCCAGACAGTGCTATAAATGAAAGTGGACATGAATGCTAGATAAGAGATCCTATAAGCACAAACATATATAAGATATAATCATGAAAAATATTAGAAAAATAGTATACAAATCAAAAAACATGTTAGCATAAGACAATCATTGTTAGATTAAACATGAGAAAGTAGGATTAGTAGAGAATCATAAGATGTGAGAGGGGTAAGCATGTAAGATCATGTAATTGTCATAGGAAATGATCATGCTAGTAAAACATGTAAGTGAAAATGCTAAATATAATCATTAGAATCATATGGAGAATCATACATAAGTTCATCATAGTAGAAGGTGGCAAAATGCCATAAAGGATATGCCCCCAAAGTGGGATACACCATCTAAATAATGTATATCCTTGGAAACCCCCAATATTAACTATAGACATCCGAAAATGGCCAGGACAACACCACCCTTTCCACCAACTCAGTAACACCACATCAATGCCATCTCTGCACTAACTTAGCCCTCTTTTATGCGTTAAGCTGAATTAATTAAGTAAATTCCATTTTATTTAATTAATTTCACCTTTCATCCATTTACCCTAATTAATTACATAAATTCCACTTTATTTGATTAATTCCATATTTCATGACCCCTTAGCCCTAATTAATTAAATAAAATTCATTTTGTTTAATTAATTAATAGTATAAGTTGATGACTAGAAATGGGGAGATTTTTGCACACATTAACTCGGTCTGGAAGCTCATGCTTGACCAGAGAGAGCTGAGTAAAACTCTGTCTGTAATTTGGTCCAATGTTTTAGAACCTAAGAAAAGTTGTTTCAGATGGCGTTTGTTGCTAAAAAGGTTGGCTCTAGGGGTTAACTATTCACAGTGTCTAGTCTGTAGCCTTCCTTAAAGCTGTGAGCACATTTTTTTATTGTGTCTATGCAAAACAAGTCTAGAGTCTTTTCTTTCTGTCTTTAAAAGGGTGTTTTTCTGAGTTTAATGCTTCTAAAACTAATGTCTTATGTGGTTATATCAGTAATATTGATTCTAAGGCTAATGTTTTTGGTTGTTGGCTACTATAGAGGTCTTGTGACCTCCTTGTGGAAATTAAGAAATGATTGCATGTTTCAGGAAAGGGATAGGATGCTTGCTGGGTCTTTTGTAAGACTCACATGTTGGTCTCTTCTTAAACAGGCAACAGGTACCTTCAAAATACCTACGGAAAGATTTATGAAGATAATCGACAAAGGCGAAGGGATAGTTTACAGAGGACACATTAAAACAACTAAATTTTGGCCCCATGACTATAGGCGGGCCAACACAGCAGTGTAGGAGGACATTAGGATCTAGCAGACTAGACGTACCGACCAATTTGGGGCACAAGAAGACCAAGCAAAAGAAGTCTATCAAAATTTTAATAGTGAGAATAATGAGAATAGGCTTCCTCCTAGAGTTGTACTACACAGAGAAGAAGAGGCCATTGGAAACAGTGATAACAGGGATATGTCTTTTCCATAAACCAGCATGAACCAGAACTAGAACAAACAAAATGAGTTGGATAGCATGGATTAGTATATGTAGATCTAAAAGAAAGGAACCAGAATATAATATTATGTGATTATAAAGATCAATTTTGTATTATGTAGTTCAAAAAAATTTAACTTGCTGATCCTAAATAGAGACTTTATTAGATAATTTTTTATTAAGAAGTGTGGCCCCCTTGGCCACCTATTGTATACATCTATCATTAGTAATAGATATGCAAGTTAAAAAAAAAATCCATCATCCCTAATTAATTAAATAAATCCATTTTACTTAATTAATTCTAACATTAACCTTCAACACCCTAGGTCAATTAAATAAAATATCTTCTTATTTAATTACATATCATCCTCTATTTTCACCCTCCATGGCTAATTAAATAGACACATATTTAATTAAGCCTAATCCCCTTCTAATCACCATCTTCCAACTAATCAAATCCTCTCACGATAAACCTAAATTTTTAATTCCTCTCACTAGAGGACAAAATACCAAGAGTCAACTCTCTAATCAATCCACACCCTCCATTTTGAGAGATGCTCTAAGATTCAATCCAAACCCTCCATTCCTCCTTCGTTTCTCATTGGTCCATGCCACCTCCTTCTCCTATTTGACCTCCTCACCACAAGGCCTTAGCCTTCCATTTTGAGGTAAAATCACATCCTTCCATGATCCCAAGTCAACTTCCATCTATAAATACAAGTCCACCTCAAGGCTTTAGTTACACTATGTTTTTCTACCTTAACCTCATTTTATCCATTTATCTACTTAGCTCCATTTTTGCATTGTTATGTTGGTAAAATATTGAGCAATCCACATATTATTCTACCCCTACAAGGAGATAGCTGAGTGAGTTGGGTGCATCACTCTTGTCCTACCAAGGCGTAGGTATGGTTGAGGGCATGAAGGTATAACATTTCATTATTTTCCTTTTCTATTTATGGTCCTTTTCCATTTTCCTATCTTCATTTGGCATGCCCAGTGGGACCCCACGTCCCAAAAACTAATGATTTTTGGAAGTGTTTCTGTGTTTTCACTCACAAGTGATAGGTTAGTGCTTTTGACTATTCCCTAATGCCTTTGCTTGCAGCTTTAGTACCTACACGGACTCCATTAGTGCATTTGATAACACTAATCCATTCGTCTCGTAGGTTTAGCGCCCTCATGTTTTCTTTTAGTGCTTTTGGGTTAGTTTAGCACCTTTTCTCATTCACTTAGCATCGTTGCTGGTTTCTTTAGTGGCTTTGTGTCTTACAATAGCATTTTTGTTTTCACCAATTAACTTTGTTGTTTGATGCAGTTTATCTCAGGTTTTTATCATTCAGATGCTTTCTATTGAGCTAACATGTGTCTTTAACCTATTTGGTGCCTTATGTGTAGGAATCTAACACTTTCTTTTTAGATTTTTGAACAAGGGTTTTAGTTGTTTGTCATTTTGATTGACCTAGGGTTTTAACATTGTTGGATTTTGTTTACATTGTTTATTTTTATAGCCTTTTAAGATAACCCTAACACCTATCTATAATCTAGATCATCACTTAGCCTCTATTTTGCACGAAACCTAATCATTTCTATAGGTTCTTTCTCTTTGTTCAACCTCAGTGTTTACGCCATCTCCTTTAGTGCCTTCGCTCACAAGTTCAGGTATAGTGCAAGTATAACACTTGACCCCTTTAGTAATTTTGTTACATCATTTAGCACATTTGACATATCCTTTAGTATTTTTGTGTCATCCTTTAGCATTTTTTATCTTGTATTTTGGTATTGTTTATAATCATTTAGTACTTTCATGTTTGTTGTTATCACACCTATGCCCTGACTATCAATGCCTAAGCTTTGTCTGTCATCCTTCGATCCGCCTATTAGCGCATATGCTTTGTCTATTGGCGCTTTTGATTTTGTTTTCTCATAAACTAACTCTTCTTGCTTTTCCTGAGATAACTAATCTATGCAGTTGTATCTCGTCTATCCAAGATAAAAAAAAAATAGAGACTACTAACTATTTTCTGCAGCACCACAGTTAAAGAATCTTGTTTTTTTCCACTAGTTTCTAGCTACACATTAGATTAGTGGGATTAAAAAGAATTGTCTTCCGTGTCTTTAGGATCTTGATTAGACATATATGCTCTCCCTCACACCTTTGGGTGATCAAGTGGGGATCAAAAGTCCATCATTATCCTTTTTGTTCATTGTTTATCCCAAGGTTTACTTGAGTGTGTATGCTCTCCCCTTGCACCTCGTGTGAGCATGGGGATCAAAAACACCAAGTGTAATCTTTCCCTTTAGGAGGCCTTCTTGGGATTTCATCCCCTAAGGGACAACCTCAACAACATGTTTTGGTGGGGTATATAAAGAGGGGAGAGCGAAAGTTGTACCTCAACAAGTGGCCACCACTATACTTCGGGAAGCCCCGAGACTCTCGGTCCACCGAGACTTGGTGCTGAAGAAAGTAGGAGTGACCCTCCTAATCTAACCCTTTAAAGGTGAGCCCTTTGTTCACAGACTTGGGCCTCATTGTACCTTGTGTATCTCAAGGATGCCCCTAGAAGCCTTGTCAATCCTAGTTAAGACCTTCAGCCGATCTCTTAGAGTGGTGCAAGGTTTAGTTGACCAAGCCTGATGTTACTCACCATGTTCCTCATAGTGGGGATGTATAATTATTCCTTGGGTAAGGTGTAAAAACCTCCAAAGGAAGATGGATACTTGGTGCAACACCTTTATCCCTAGCTACTCCCCCTAAAAGGTGTTCCTAGTAGGTAGGAGCATTGAGGGAAATTGAGTGTAGGCCCACATTAAGAGTCACTCCCACTTGATTAATTTTTAGGCTTGTTGGTGTGTTTGGTGTGTATTCTTGTGAAATACTTGTATAAGCCACTTTCAACTATGAATTTAAATTTGCACCAATCTCCTTGAAACTCTATGTCACCCATTGCATATTTTGTTTACAAATCTCTTGCCAAAAAAATCCATCAAATAGTCAACACCTTATAGAGTAGTATCCTTGACCAATATGTTCGCACTTTTAATCACTCAATCAATGCCTACGATCACCCTGTTAGCACCTTTGACTGTCACTTAAAATTATTAGACCCGAACATCTTAAATTGCCAGATTAGCGCCCCTGATCCAAATATTAGGGCTTTCAATAACTATCTTAGCACCTATGACACATCTTTTAGTGCTTCTCACTACTCTCTTAGTGCTCTTGACTACTCTATCAACACGTTTGGATGTAGTTTGTTAGCACCTATGATTAGTCCTTCAGTGCTTCTATACACCACCATCGTTTAAACTCTGTTAGATCTGCTGACTCTCTTAGTTCCCATGATCACCCTGTTAGAACCACTGAGAAGTATTTTAGCACCTCTGATCTCTTTGTTAGTGCATTTGTACAATCTTTTAGCATCTATGATCACATTGTAAACACCTTTGAACAACCTATTAGCGCCTTTGAACTGACTTTTAGCACCTTTGATATCATCACTAGACCACGCAGAAAACATTTGTAGGTTGTCTTAGTGCCTATGATCATCTTTTTAGCACCTGTGATTACCCTCTTAGCACATTTAATCACTCTATTAGTGCCTCTGATTTCTCCAATAGTGCCTCTGATTGCTTTGTTAGCGCCTACGAGTGATCTGTCAATGTCCTTGGTCCATCCTTTAGCACTTTTGCCTGTATTGATAGACATCTAAATCCATCACTGTAAAAGCCAAGAATCAAACTTCTTACATCTGTAATCTAGGACACACCAAATCTGATCTAACTTCATATCATCAATCACTCCATTTCAGATTTCTATCTCCCAAAAACATTACATCCATTTTCATCCATTTGTCATCTCATCCAAAAAAATCAAACCTTTGAGACCTTTTGTGCCAAACCTCAAATCTATCTTGGACCAAATTCATAAATCAAAATATTAGCCAATCCATTTTAGCCAACAAAACCAAATTTGTGGGAGACTAAATCTAGATCTTTTCATCTTCCACTAATTTGCATAGTGCTTAAGATCTTGTCTACCTTAAGTATTGTGTAAATTAACCCTATCTACCTTAGATAAATCATCTTAGAATCCTAGACTACTCCTAAGTTGGTGGACTCTAAGAATCCCATTTTACCTGGGTGTCTTGTCTACCCCAAGTAAAATTACCCCCTATCCTCTTCTTTTCTTAGGCTCTCTACCCTAAGTAGGGAAAGGGTAAAACCCTTGAATCCACAAAAAGATATAGATTCATCTTAAACTCTTTTGGTTTTCATCCAAAGTATGTAAACCTTTCCTAAATCATCACCCGAAATCATAGTCCTATCATCCTCATCCATTTGGTCCAAAAATCTCGAGAAAATTTAAAACTTATCCCAAAGTCTCAAAAATCTTCAAACACATATCCAAAATCAACATCTCATATCCATAACATAGGTTGTTTTCCTTTGTATGCCCATTATCACGAGAGCACAAGCAAATAAAATGGCATCCCATCAACCAAATGAGCTTTGGAACACAAATAACCAAGAAGAGGGAGCATTTTCCTCTCTTCCCCAAACACCACAAAGGCCTAATCAAGACCAAGAAATGCTAGAGTTTACACAAAACTTGGAGTGCATGGACATGATGGACCGAGTAGTAAGCTTCAACCCAAATTATTATCTTGTGGTATTACTCCAACATGGTGTCACCTAGCCTAGAAATGCAAACATACCACAACAAAACCCATCCACTTCAAACACAAACCCCACAAAATACCTCACAACAAAACCCTACCGTTACCTTTGACATAAGTAACATTATAGGGGGATCAAACATTCCATCAACTTTTAACACCATTGGCATGCCATCAAGCCCAAACACCCAAAACATACCATTAACCTCTCAAACCCTTGCCAACCCAAATTCATCCCTTCACATAAATATCCCCATCCACCCAAATCAATCTAGCACCATCACAACCATGGCACAATTTGACCCTAACACTAGCATTTTACAAATATTATTTTTAGGTGATTCTCAATCTTGGGCATGAGAATGGAGTTATGGAGCATTTTTAAATTATTGGTGGGTCCCAAGTGAGTTGGTTGTGGGATTTGGATGCCTACCTTTGGATGTGTGCCATTATGGAGGATTTACAACTTAAAGATATTGTCTTTTTGTAAAAGATTTACTTTTGCTATATTTTTCACCTTGGGAATTATACTTACCATTCTTAAATGATGTTCATGTGGGGTGTGGATTTTTCATTAGAATCATGGTTTTGGTTGTACATTGTTTTGGGAAACCATTTTTAGTTTTCTCTTTCCCATTCTTCTATAAGTTGGAGGCATGAGATAGTAGTTTCATGTTATTTTACAAGTACATAAATGCTTCTAGAATGCTATCAAATTGTAGGGTGATTAGAGTGTTGCATATAGACATTGTACTTGAGTATTAATACATTCTTGAGCTTCTCTTTGGTGGTGGAGTTTTTTCATGAAAGGGTTTCTCCATGTACATCCACTGTTATGTGCTACTCTGTTATGGTTTGCTAATTTTATTTGTTGATTTTATGCTTCCAAGTAATCTTTAATGGGTAATCCAGTTTTTCATATATAAAAATCAGGTTTGAATAACTTTTAAGAGCTCTCATTGTAAGTTTTCTTCAACTTGTTTTAACAACACCTAAAACTTAGGAATGAGAGTTAATTTGCATTCATGAATGGGAACCATAACTCCCACTATTGATCTAGCAATTGTAACCTCCTTATTAATTTCATTACAACAATATTCAATATTCTCAAGAGAATAATACTAAAATAATTACTCTCAACATCATGTGGGTATCCTAGTACCCATTCCAAGAGTGTTGGAGACACATACAAAACATAAAAGATTGTAAGATTAATATCACACCTTATCCTATGAATTGTTCCTTAGATTTTTGACTTTTGTGAACTTTGTAGATATGGAAAGCAATATCATGTTTATCTTTATTCAAGCTATGCTAGATCTATAGGAATTTTGGATTTGATCCATTTTGATGCTTTTGGTCTAGTTGATGTACTTTCACATGCAAATTCCTTGTATTGCATTTCTTTCATTGATGATTTATCTAACAAGAGATGGGTTTATTTTCTTGGGCATAGATCCAAGGTCTTCAATTTTTTTAAAGAGTTTAAGGCTCTTGTGGAGAACCAAATGGAAAAAAAGATCAATGTGTTGAGAATAGATAATAGCGAGGAATATTTCTCAATAGCGTTTGGTAGATTTTGTAAGAATGATGACATTATGATACATAAGACAACTCCATACACCCCTTAGTATAATGGAGTTACAAAGAGGATGAATAGGAAACTAATGGAGAAGGATAGAAGTGTGCTTAACGGAAATGGTTTGGACCAAAAATTGTTGGTAGAAGCAATTAGTACTTGTTATCTAGTTAATAGATCTCCTACATCAACTATTATTGACAAAACATCAAAGGAGGTTCAGACAAGCGAGAAATCCTCACTTCATCATATCAATTTTTTTGGGTTTGAGGCACATGTTCATGTGCCTAAGGAGAAGAGGTCAAAGCTGGACTTCAAAGTGGTAAAATGTATCTATATTGGTTACAATGGTAGGGTAAAGGGATACAAGCTTTGGAATCTAGTGATAGGAAATATTGTATACAACCAAAATGTGATCTTTAGGGAGATTGGACCTTCTCCTACAAACTTGCATCCAAAGGAGAGTGTGAAGTTAGTAGTGTATCTATAGCCAAAGGCTAAGGAGGTTGTACCTAAGGCTAAACCAGAGGTTTAGGCTAGACCAAATGCAGAGGATGATATAGATCTCAAAGGAGGAAGAACCCCCACCTCATCTTTTGAAGAGGTCCACTTGGTAGAGGAGGAAACTACAGATGTATAACCCACCTAATTTTAGATACCTTTGAGGTTTGGACAAGTAAGAAGTCCTCACTTCATCATAAAGTTTTTTTGTTTGAGGCATATGCTCATGTACCTAAGGAGAAGAGGTCAAAGTTGGACTTCAAAGTGGTAAAATTTATCTACATTAGTTACAATGATGAGGTAAAGGGATAAATCTTTGGAATCTAGTGATAGGAAAGATTGTATACAATCAAAATGTGATCTTTAGGGAGATTGGATCTTCTTCTACAAACTTATAGCCAAAGAAGGGTGTGAAGTTAGTAATATAGCTATAGCCAAAGATTAATGAGGTTGCACATGAGGTTGAACTAGAGGTTTAGGTTGGACCCAATGAGGAGAAGGATATAGATCTCAAAGGAGGAAGAACCTCCACCTCAACTTTTGAGGAAGTCCACTTGGTAGAGGAAGCAACTAGAGAGGCCCACCTAATTTTAGATGCCTCTGAGGTTTGGAAAAGTAAGAAGTCCTCACTTCATCATATTAGTGTTTTTGAGTTTGAGGCATATGTTCATGTGCATAAGGAGAAGAGGTCAAAGTTAGACTTGGTAAAATGTATTTGCATTGGTTACAATGATGGGGTAAAGTGATACAACCTTTAGAATCTAGTGATAGGAAAGGTTGTATACAATCAAAGTGTGATATTTAGGGAGATTGGATATTCTCCTACAAACTTATAACCAAAGGAGAGTGTGAAATTAGTAGTGCAACTATAACCAAAGATTGAGGATGTTGCACATGAGGATGAACCAAAGGTTTAGGTTGGTGTTTAGGGGGAAATTGGGATTGTTAATGTTTTAGTGTTTGATTGTTTGAATCCACCTTTCCACCTTAACATTCAAGGACCTAGGGTCAAGTGGCATGCACTATCATACCCTAGGATCACTGTGAGATGTAGGGAAGCTTGGATTAGGGTGTTTAATTGCCAATTTTATTTCTCCTAGGCTCAATTAACCATTAAAACCCTAATTGTATGAAAATGACAACAAACGGATGAATACCAGAAAATGCTGCTACAGGAAGATGTAAAATAACCAATCACTACATACTTGTTTTTGGGGTTTAGAAATGGAAAAGTCAGGGACTAAGGAGCGGGTGTCCAAGTCCAAGATGTCAGTTTCTTTACAGGATCCTGACTTCCTTTCGACATTGATTTGCACTGTAACTTCTATTTCTAAAAATTCAACTATGGAGGACACTAGAGCAAGCACCCTAATCCTGAAAAGGCTCCAGTGTCCTGCTTCTCTTCAGATCTTGAATCCTTGATGTCTGCTGATCCTTCCTACAACTCCACTCCTTCTAGATGCGACACGTGTAACCTATAATCACAAACTTTGGGAGGGGTTGTGGTGTTTAGGAGCTTGCCTCAGTCAAGCCCTAGAAGGACACTTAAGTCTTCCAAACACCTTTGTCAGATAGAGAGTGTGTGCCCTTGTGAGGTAGAGGCAAAATCCAAATGAAACAATGATAGAAAGCACAATGATATCACCTTGTAGTGAAGATCTCATGGGAGGAAGATGCTCTTCATTCCACGAAGAGATGAATGCTCAAATTTGCAAATACAAACACATAAACAAAACAAGTCTGCTCTTGCAACACAATGAAATCCTTGAATCACCTTGAGAGTGCACAAACATCACAATGATCATCTAGTTGTAATCTAGTTTCTAAGTGAATGCCTAATCATGCTTTTATATGCAACTAAAAACACTCCCACCAAGATTTTGTAAATTCAAACTTACTGTGTCGGCATAGGACCCAAATAACGGTCATAAACCAACACCCAAAAATTGGGACTGCCCCAAAATAGGGCAGGACTAGGGCATGGGCGGCCAAGTCCTCCGCCCCTATTTTAAGCATGGTTAAGATCAAGGGGTCCTCCTAGGTCCCATTTGTCATGTTACCTAGGGCTCATTCCATCGGGATGCCAAATTATAAAGTAAGATGTCCTAAATGCATGCAAAAGACCCAGGAGCTAAACCTTATGAGGGAAAAGCCCCTAAGGGGACATTTTCTGACGTTACATTTAGCCCCCACTTTAATGTATGTATAAATGTGAGGCCAATACATGAATTAAAGTATAGTCACAAACACAGCAAACACGCCAAGCACAGAGAAGACACGCCAATCACATAGAAGACAGTAACAGGGACGCAAAACACAGAGAACATAGTTATAGTCATGCAGAACACGGAGAATACAGTCAATGCATGGAAGACACATTAATGCATGGAAGAAAGGCATGATTTATTTTCTTTTCTTTTTCTCATATATATGAAATGCAGATGCAAGTACTGGAAAGTAAACAAACCTCCCATAATACATGATGCACTCATCATGCAGGTCTTTGTATATATGGGGCAACACACATGCAAGACACGTAAAACCTCCAAAAATGTAAGATGCACTCATCGAGAAAGTCTTTAGACTGCATATGGGACAACAAACATGCCAAACAAAGCAAGCACGCCAAAAACACACACTTGAAGACACGGAGAAAACACGATAGACAAGCAATGGAGTGTACCTATTTCTAGGTCCAACACCATCTCAGGCACATTACAGGCACACACTGATGATTGGGCTTCACCACAACAATCACTGAAGACACGCTTAACGGTTGAGTTAGTCATAGAACCACTCCCTGCCTCTGCAAAGGACTTTTGAAAATGACAGGATGATGCAATCTGCTCTGAGAAATACACCATCCCCGCCTCTGCATAGGGCTTAAGATAAAAAGGATATACGTGATATCCCACCTCTGCAGAGGGCTTACATGATTGATTGATTGATTGCAAACAAACTCAGGGTGCAAGATGCAATCATCAAGCAAGTCTTTAAACTGCACCTGAGGACAAGCACATAGCTAGCATCTACAACAGACAGCTTACCTTATATATGCCCCCACCTTAAGGTGGTTGATATCAGGTATTGCTATTAATCACATTAAGGTAGGAAGCAAACACACAAGGGAACATAAGCTCTCACAAAGCCCATGACCCCCAGAGGTGACATGTACTTCACGATCACCGAATGTTCCCACAAACACATCCCTGCAAGAAGCATGTTAGTGTCTACAACATCATAATAAACAACAGTATCAATGCATATGATTAACCACATGAAGAGCCAAGGTTATACTACAAATTTGAGGTTCAAGGATAACCGTGGGGCTATATCACGAAGCTCTCTGAATTGAGTACCGCCAAGGCTAGATTCAAAGACAAATAAAGGTGCACAAAGCAGCAGTATTGTTAAGGTTTGTAAATGCGATAGAAACATCATAAAATTCACTATACGGAAAGCACGAGTGCTTCCACTAGCCAAGTGTCAGATAAGATATACAACCCCATCGTCATATTAGGAACTAAGTCCATTTTTTGATTGCTCTCAAAAGGGACACTAGGTCTGCATCAGTATAAATGTTTTTCGTCATTCACTTGCTAGATGGAAACACTAGAGGAAGGGAAACAATAAATAAGAGAGGAGAAACAAGTGTCTTAGGGACAGTCATGTAGGAGGGTACCCCCAAGTCACCAACCATAATGCTATGTCCATAAGACACAACACACAACAATGAAATCAGAGAGAGAGGCAATATAGAAGAATGATGATACAAATAGAAGGTCACAATAGAGGTGGTCCCTTGGTATCCCGAACCTTACGGGAGAATCCGAGGTCATCCTAGGAGGCCTAAACAACACATAACACATCACAGGGGAAGGACATCGTGAGAGAGATAAAGGGTTAGAGATACTTACCTATAGGGTACCATCGTTATCTGTCATGTTGTTTTGATCTTGTTGAATTAACATTAAGTTTAGGACGATAGGAAGCTTTCTTTTCTTTAAAAGGATTATATCCAATGCCACTTGAGTAATGTGTTGAAGCAGATTCTATAGGTACTTGAATCCCTTGATTTACACCACATCCCTTACCTACTATTCACAATTGTTATAAAGGATCCTAAATCCTCGACCATAAAGGGATGTCATTTCCTTAGAAGATGGTGAAGCCTCATAGGTCTCGTAATTTGTGGTATAAGTGAGAGTATTATTTTTATTATCAACCAAGGGGACTTTAGGTTTCTTAGGTGCTTCAAAAGAGTGCTTAAGTAAGATTGATGCTACTTTTGATGTGTCAAGTCTATTAATTTTATATTCCCCTATACTACAAGGATTAAAATCTAATGAACCCCAGTCATCACCAACAAGTGCATTTAATGGTATAGAATCTTTCACAAGATCATTTGTGGCTAGAGGCATTGATGAATTAGCTTGTAAATTGTTTAAGCTCATATGATTATAAGTTGGTTTTTGCATTTCAATATGTAAACAATTATCTGGTTTAGGATTAGCATGAATAGTATGAAGTTTACCTTTGAATATAAATTTGATTGAATGATGCAAGGTGGAAGGGACTGCCCCCAATGTATGAATCCAAGGTCTACCAAGAATCATGTTGTAAGATAAAGAACAAGGCATGACATGAATCAAGGTAGGCACAAGCACATATCCTACTTGTATAGGTAGAGTTATAGTGCCCATGGATTGTCATCCAACATTATCAAAGTCATGAATGCTAATGCCATTTGGTGTGATTTGTGATGTGTCAACCTTGATTTTGTGTAGTAGGTCAATGCTACAAACATTAAGAGTTGATCCATTATCAATCATAACTCATTTACCAACATTCTGTTTATTGTGACAAAGATTATAAGAGGATCATATTGGTTTTGAACTTCAATTGACAGTAATTCCTATGGTTGAAAGAGAATATATGTTTTTGTCGCATGCATACTATCCAATATGGTTGCTACATCATTCAAATTAACAGCAGGTGGCACAATCACCTTTTGTAAAGCTTCTTGAAGCATTCCATGGTATGTAGGTGATGTTTGTATCAAATCCCAAAGAGAGATCTTAGCCTAAGTAGCACAGAGTTGTTTGACAAGATCATACTCTTAACCACTTCTATGAGTAAGACGAGGTGGTGGAGGGAGCATAGGTTGAGAACATGGAAGAGAGATATGCACATGCGGTGCTTTCTTACTCTGCTTGTTATTATGGGTGTTGTATGTGTGAGCAATCACATTGTGGTGTGGTTGTTGTAACATATTTTGAACACCTTGACTTGGTTGAGCAATTTGTTGTGCATATTTATAGATGTAATCAGGAGGTCTAGGTGGTTGTTGAGCACCTTGGATAGTAATCACTGGTTTTAAGCAAGAGGGTGTACTAAGTGTCCCTCGGACAATCATTTTATGAGTGTTGCTATGAAATCTATTAATGATTATTGAATTAACATTGTTTCCCTCTTGATTGCACCCGATATCCATCCCCAAAGGATTTAATGTGAGAGACCTTTTCTCATCAACTAATGCTACATCTTGGCCAGGGAGAGCAATGGGATGAGAGGAAGGTTCATCATCATCATCATACTTTGTAGCGGAAAGGGGCTTTTCACTCTCATCTTTCTCATGAGTATTCCTAGAGATGAATTTAGTTAAATCTTCTAATATAAAAGGATATGATCCTATGAGTAAAATGAAGATAATAAAATCATGTGTATAACAAATTAATTGCAACTCATATGTAGAACATATAGAAGCGTCAATACCACTGATATAAGCTATGTGTTCTAGAATATGAGGATTCTCATTAGTGAAATTAGAGAAATTTTTAAAATCTAGGATATACTCATGCAAATATTTTAGAGATGAATAACATGAAGATGCCATAATGAAATTCAAAATCAGATTCTAACAATTTTCCAAGAGTATGCAAAAGACAAGTGCAAACTATATGCAAAAATGATCTTAAAATGCTTGATTTTTTGTACTTTTTCAATGCAAATATATGAAAGCAAAGGTGTTGTAAGGAAATTGATTAGGGGCAGAAAATAATATGTCTGATATCAGTCAAATACATCAATAAGATCCTTTACAACACACTTTTGATGCAAATCTAAGATGACAACAAGTCAAAATATAGTGAAAATATGCTAAAATATGCGATTTTTTCACCAAATCTCAATGCAAAAGAGCATGACAAAGAGTGTTGTGAGAAAAATGATGATGGAAAACAAAGTATATCAGTAATAACAGCCACTTGGTGCCAAATTATCCATCACACCACGCTTTTAGAGCCACTCAAGGTCAAACCTTAGTGAAAATGTAGCTAAAATAGACAATTTTTTACGGTTTTTCACTTTTAAGACCTAGCCAAAGAGGTGTTGTAATGAATTTTAGGAAGTACAGAAAATAATAGAAATTCTATCAGTCACATAAATCTATAAAATTTGTCACAACACGCTTGGAGTGCAAACTAGGCTAAACCCTAGGGCAAAAATAGCAAAAAATGTGTAGTTTTTCACCAAATTTTCAATACAAGAGCCCGATAAAAGGGTGTTGTGAAGATTTTTAGGAGGGGAAGAAAATAATTACCCTGATAATAGAAAATTAATGCAAAAATATTTTTCACAACACACCTATAGTGCAAATCTAAGGGGTCGATAAGGCCAAATCTAGTAAAAATCGTTGTTTTTTAAGCCCTAGGTTTAAGATGTTGACACAAAATGCTATATGAATGATTTGAAGTCTAATTTATTAATCTCAAATCTAAAAATGAATTCCAAGCCCTAATATGCAAAATGCCAATGCAAATCTAATGAAAATACATGAAAATTGCTAGTTTTTTGTTGAAATTTTCTATGCAAATATGCAAATATTTAAATATAAATGCAAATTTACACTAAAATGTAAGACTAAAGCCAAATTATAATATGAATGAGCCTCTAAAATTAGTAGAATAATCTGAAAGAAGATTTTTCCTACTAACCCTAGGTTTTGGAATTACTAGGTTATATGAAAATTGTCAAAATTTCTACAAAAGCCTAGCAAATTAATGATGAAAATGCAATGCAAATTATTAATTTTTTGTGTTTTTCTGTATTTTATATCAGATCTGATGCAAAAATAATGAATCAGGGAAATTTAGAAAGAATTGATGCAATTTAGTAAGCTATATGAAAATGCAAGCTAGGGTTTTCAATTTTTTTGTAATTTTATAAATGCAATAAGATGAAAAATTATATGAATGAATGAAATCAATACAAATCTAAAGACACACACCAAGAAAGTTGCAATTTAAGTCCAAAAACATGGGTTCACCAAAATGTTTAGGGGGAAATTGGGATTGTTAATGTTTTAGTATTTGATTGTTTGAATCTGCCTTTCCACCTTAACATTCAAGGACCTAGGGTCGAGTGGCATGCACTATCATACCCTAGGATCACTGTGAGATGTAGGGAAGCTTGGATTAGGGTGTTTAATTGCCAATTTTCTTTCTTCTATGCTCAATTAGCCATTAAAACCCTAATTGTATGAAAATGACAACAAACGGATGAATAACATAAAATGCTACTACAGGAAGATGTAAAACAACCAATCACTGCATACCTATTTTCGAGGTTCAGAAACAGAAAAGTCAGGGACTAAGGAGTGGGCACCCAAGTCCAAGGTATCAATTTCTTTACAGGATCCTGACCTCCTTCTGACATTGATCTGCACTGTAACTTCTATTTTTAGAAATTTAACTGCAGAGGACACTAGAGAGAGCACCCTAGTCCTGAAAAGGCTCCAGTGTCCTGCATCTCTTCAGATCTCGAATCCTTGATGTCTTCTGATCCTTCCTGCAACTCCACTCCTTCCAGATGCAACACCTGTAACCTGTAATCACAAACTTTGGGAGGGGGTTGTGGTGTTTAGGAGCTTGCCTCAGTCAAGCCCCGGAAGGACACTTAAGTCTTCCAAACACCTTTTTCAGATAGAGAGTGCATGCCCTTGTGAGGTAGAGGTAAAATCCAAATGAAACAATGATAGAAAACACAATGATATCACCTTATAGTGAATATCTCATGGGAGGAAGATGCTCTTCATTCCATGAGGAAATGAATGCTCAAATCTACAAATACAAACACATAAACAAAACAAGTCTACTCTTGCAACACAATGAAAGCCTTGAATCACCTTGAGAGTGCACAAACATCACAATGATCATCTAGTTGTAATCTTGTTGTAATCTAGTTTCTAAATGAATGTTTAATCATGATGCAACTACAAACACTCCCGCTAAGATTTCGTAAATTCAAACTTATCGTGTCGGCATAGGACCCAAATAACGGTCACAAACAGACACCCAAAAATTAGGACTGCCCCAAAATAGGGTAGGACTAGGGTGCGAGCACCCAAGTCCTCCCCCCTATTTTGGGTAGGGTTAAGATCAAGGGGTCCTCCTAGGTCCCATTTGTCATGTTACCTAGGGCTCATTCCATCGGAATGCCAAATTATGAAGTAAGATGTCCTAAATGCATGCAAAAGACCCGAGAGCTAAACCTTATGAGGGAAAAGCCCCCAAGGGGACATTTTTTGACGTTACAGTTGGACCAAATGAGGAGGATAATATAGATCTCAAAGGAGGAAGAACCTCCACTTCAGATTTTGTGGAGGTCCACTTGGTAGAGGCAATTAGATAGGTACTTCCCACCTAATTTTAGATGTATATTCACTTTGTCTACTCATGTTGATGATCCTATAGTTGTGAGGAGGGCAATGAAGATGAATGACACTAAGTCCTAGAGCTTGGCCATAGATGAGAAGATGGTAGCGCTAAAGAAGAACAATGCATGGTACCTAGATTAGTTTCCTAAGGGGAGGAAGCCTTTTGGTTGTAAATGGGTCTTCAAGAAAAAGTTTAGTTTTGAGGACAAGGTAGAGAAGTATAAAGAAAGACTCGTTGGTAAGGGTTATTCTCTAGAGGGAATAGATTTTTGTGAGATTTTTGTCTAGTTGTAAATCTTACATCCATTAGATTTATGTTAGTTGTTGCTATTTCTTTTGACCTTGAAGTTGAGCAAATGAATGTGATGGTAACTTTCTTGCATGGAAATCTAGAAAAAGAGATCTACATGACACATCTAAAGCACTATGAGATAAAGGGTAAGAATTAATTAGTTTATAAGTTAAATAAATCTCTTTATGGTCTCAAATAGTCTCTTAGAATGTGGTACCAAAAATTTGATTCTTATGTGTTGAATTCAAGACTTGTAAAATCCAAATCAAATAATTATTTTTGTTACAAGTAGGATGGTGACTAATTTGTTGTTATCACTTTGTATGTGGATGACATGTTGTTATCACCTAGAATCTACTATATTTGCAGAGGAAAAGGGAAAAGGAATGCTTTTGAAAATGAAAATTAAAACTAAAAAATGTGAAAATAAGGGTGATTCACCAAACTTGATATGGTTAATGATACTCAGATTTGCATACACTTGGCCACATACAACAAAAACTAAACCTGCACAACCTATTACCGTATGTTTGTAAAAACACTTCACAAAGAGGCCTAAATGCATTAAACTCTTTAAAAGGAAGTTAACTTCACACTTTAAAAAGTCTTATAACACTTTAAGATAGAGTTTGCAACCTGCATAAACACACCTTTCATAGAAAAGGTATTGAAACATGAGACAAAGTCACAAGGAAACAAAAATACCTCACAAATGACCTGATCAAACACTTGATGATACCCAATACTACAAAAATAAGAAGGCAAAATCTGACTATCAATGGTATCCAAGGTGTTCTTTGTATTTCATATGCCAAAAGGGTTACAAAAACATGCTCAGACTGAGTAGGGATTGCAGAAAAATCACTAACTCCAGAAATTGAATGAAAAAAGAACTCACATACAAAGATTCGAATGAATGACTATATACCCTTCAAGCAGCTGTAACAAGATAAGTATGAGAAACCTCCATTTTTGTGCATCTCATAAATGCCCCTAAATTATCTGCCTAAAGTCCTCCAAAATGGGTTCCCAATGCAGAAATAGTCAAGGCATGTCATCATCCACCATAAAAGCACCTGAAAATACCTTTAAATGCTCTTTAAGGCCATAAAAATCAAGACAAATATCTCAATAACTCCTCAACCTGTTTTTCAACCTCCCCTGCAACATCATAAATGCCTGATATTTGCACAATAAATGACATAAATACACATTATTTTCTGCATCTAATTAACATTAACCAAGTGGTTTATAATTACACCACTTAGTTAATGTTTTTGCAATCCAAATTTATTACAAACCTATGCAGAAAATAATGGCATTCAGGACACAAATATTTAATTTCCTGATTTTGCATGGTTTAGGGACAAATTAAATATTGTGAAAGAATGACAAAGTAATCAATGACACTTACTTTGCCATGTGTGATAAATATGCCTATTATTGTCCTTTTGCATTTTTATTACAAATGATAAAGTAATTCATAATTTATTACTTTATTGTTCATTTACAATATTTAATCTATCTCTAGATTATGCAAAAATGACATAAAAACACCTTGATAGCACCTAGGAAAAAATAACACGACTCCCCATACATGAAAAAGATCGCCTTCTCATACACTTGCATCATCACGATGCATTACATGGCTATGTCAACACACCTTATAACCCCTAACAATCCATACGTTTCTCAACATACATCATCATAATACAAGGTCTAATGCAATAGATTTTAAAAATGACCCTTATGCCTCCCTATACACATTACCATGCCTTATACATATCATCATTTCACCCACCATGTGATCTCAACACCAACATGCCTTAGCAAAATACAAGGCACTCGACCTTCTCAAGCATTATAATGTTTCTCTTGACTTTGAAAAAAAAATAACAAAAGGTAGAAGTCATACCTCATGGCCCCCTTGATGTATGATTAAGTTTTTAAAGACTCAAAAGTCTTTACCACAGGCATAGAATAGATATCAATGATTTTAATTTACAAGTCAAAAGCCAAAAATGATGAAGATACACCCCAAGTCATCAAACAAAAGAAGGAAAGAACCCTAATTTTGTCATTTGCACATTTTACCTTGCATTCTTTTGGGACGACTTCCTCTCTGGCTGTCTTCCTCACCTAGGGTTTGGACGTTCATTCTGCATCATCTTTTGTTGTTGCAATACACATTTCTGAGGGATTTGATGACTTTTCACTAGAATAGAAAGGTAAAAATCTCTATTGTTTCTCTGTTTGGCCCATCTTCTTTGCTTTGGAGATAAATCATGGCATTTCGAGCTACGACCTGTCACATTTTTTATGTATTTCTTTTGTTTTCTTGGCCGACCACTTTACATCTATCATTGGCTATGTTTGAGGTTGTTCCGGGAGTTCTTACACAGCAAAACAATAGAAAAAATAGGTAATTCATTTTTTAGCTATGATTGCTCTTCATTTTCTGAGATTTTTTGTTGTATATTCACTGTTAGAGGCACGATTTGGAGGTTTTTGTGTATCAATGCTTGAAATGTGTTAAAAACCCTTACTTTCTTTCTCAGTATTCGCATTATTCTGGCTCAAAATGAGCCCTAGCCTATGACAAAACTTGCAAAATAACATTCCTGAGACATCTGTGCCTATTGAACTCAAAAACTGCATTCTGTCAAAGGCACGATTCAAGCATTTCTGGGAATTTTTTCCTTAACATATGAAAACCATGTAATTTCTATATCCTTATGAAGATTTTCTATTTGCAGCTCTAGTCTTCTTCTGTGAACCTTTGTTCACAAGCCTACATAAGCTTCATATGCTTCTGTTATCGATAGAGCCTCATTGTCAATGGGGTCATCTTGATTTCACAGGTTCCAAAAGTCATAAAAAGATAGAACAAAAATTCTATGTAGAGGAACAGACCTCTGTAAGGGGATACAAGCTTCCTTATTGACTGTGGTAGTTTGTCATTCATAGCTTTGTTTGCTTCACTATGTATTTAGACTGTACTTTCTACAAGAAATTGGTAGAAAGGCTTGGGGTTTCATTAAAACCCTCCACTCATACTGCTGAGATGAATCCACTTACATGTTTGATTTTTGGACAAAATAGGAAGAAAAGAAATATTAGACTGTATTTTGCTCTTTCTAAAGGTGCCTTCTCTACAATGCCTCTGTCATGTAAAAATCTTTACACTTACCCTTGTAATGACTGTTTTGATAGTTAAGCAATTATTGTCTTCATCATCATGCTTTTGTGACTCTTGCTACCCTTGAATACATGAAACAATCATTTTGATGAATGCTGATGGAACAATTTCAGGTATGTTTTGATGATGGATAAGGGCAAGAAACATGCTACAACATTGTCACTTAATTGATAGTCCCGTAGTCTTACTTTGCTATGACTGATTTTAAAATAGTGTTGGCTACTTATACACTTGGGATTGCTCACTATCACTCACATGTGGACTATCACTTGTCATTACTATTTGCTGGTTGCTTTGCTGGATTGTTTTAGGATAGCTGTTTACAGTCTATTGGATAGTCACTTAAGGCTGCTTTGAACAGTTTCTTGGATAGATTTTGGGCTGACTTTGATGGTGGGAACAGTCACTCTTATGACTGATTTTTTGGGACTGATTTGGACAGTGATAATAAGACTACTTTTAGCATTCAAGGACTATTAACTACTCGTTACTATGTAGACTTTACCCTTACTGTGTATCACTGTCACCTCTAGCTTTGTTGGTTGTCCCTTCTCTTAATAGAGATTTCAATCTGAAAATGAAAATATTGCCTTAGGACTGGTGAAAAGTTCTCCAAATCTATATAAATTGGGTCCGTAAGAAATTTATTGGGTTTTTTTCTTCTTCTTGTTTCTTAATTTCTATCCAAAACTCTCAAGAACCCAGATCGTACTTTTCTAGGTATAATGAAAACACGTGACTGTTGTCCTGTTGTCTTCATTGTGCAAGGTCTCTATGGTCTTTTAATGGCTTCTCTATCATGCATAAAACCTTGTTAGAGCATTTTAGCGCATCATGATCATGGGGATCTCTTTTTATCTATTGTCATGAAGGCTATGCACCTCACTTTATATATTGTTATTCATGTTTCCTTGTAGTATGATTGCTCCTTGTATTGTGTTGACCTTTTCCATCTACATACTTTGCATGTTTGAGTACATCCATTTATACTATGTGCATGTAGAAACCATGATTTTGTGTAAGGACATCTCTATATGATGTTCAGGTCTGAGATCTCTATAGGACTGCATGACACTTCCTTTGCAATGTAAACTATTCTACCATTGACAATTCTAACCTTGACAGTCATCCCTGAATTTTAAAGTGACTCTCCCTACAACCATTTCTTTATCACTATCATTTGCTCTTTTTAGGATCCTTTAGGACTATTTTCCTTCATAACAGTCAAAGATGGCTATCTTGCATAGTGAAGGATGACAAGAGGGTTTTAAGTAGACCATTCAAGAATGATTTTACAAACCTCCTTGATCCTTGTGACTGGCTTTGCTAACTTGTTGACTATCTTTTTCCTCTACATGTCTCTCAGTGTCCTCTGCTGCCTCTCTGTTATGACTAAGAAAAGTCATAAGAAATTCAAACTTGTGTCCTTGTCCCTCAAAAGATAGTGAATTGATATCTCTATAAGCTCTTCTTCATAAGGTCTCTCTTCTAGACATACTCTTTGTTCTTGACTGTCCCATACTGACCTTTTGTGACACTATCCTTATCTCCTTCAAACTTTATATAGACTGTTTCTGCTCTTTACTTCTTTTGTTGTCCCTAACAGATGACTATGCTTCTCTCAAACTGTCTGTCTTCATACCTTGTCTCTTTGCCATTATGGACTGTCCCAGACTTAGTTTATCACTGTCCCTTTAATGCTTGGTGATTGTTTGCTCCATGGTGAAACTATTCAATCTCATGCTCCCATAGTCTCCTTGAACTAGTCATTTATGCTTGACTGTCCTTGTGTGCTATTTATCTCTTCATACTGTAGGAAGACTTCTGCATACATAATTGTCTCCACTCAACCATTGATTGGCACCATGCATTGTTTCTTCATTCATGATTGAGGATCATTGTCTTTATACATCTTCCATGACCTTTGTGACTTTATGAGCCAATGACAGACTCACTTTAACTCCATTCAACTATCCAATCATGGTAGATGCCAATATCTTGTAATTTATAATAGTGATATCATCTAATTCACTATTATAGATGATAAGATATATGCATCAAGTTGATAAATATAATTATTCTTACATTCTCACCCCACTCAAAAAGCCAAGAGGGCAGCATGCTAGTCTCAACCCTTGTGGGAGCCCATTTTACTCCACATGTTATTTCATAAAAGATGAATTAGTAAACTGATTTCTCATACACCTGCAGAAGAAGCAAACATGTTAGCATATGAAACATAGCTTTGATTCATGATGTGGGGTTACTTGTATGGATCTATCTCTTTCTAATGTGGCACTTATGTCTGCTCGTTCTGACTTCTTTTATGTTGATATCCAATGACTGATGTTGCTGCTACATAAAAGTAGATAGTACTTTTGAAGTTCTGATTGTTTATGAAAAGATTTGAGACCCTGAGCATTAACAAAAACTATTTTCCAGGTACGCCGAAGCTCAAATGGATGGAGGAAGAGAGTAGCCAACTCGCCAGGGGATTCATCATTCGCAGGCAATGATGGGTCCCCTTTCTTTTCCTATGCAATTTGTTTCTTTTCAAAAGTAAAATTTACTATTATGTAGCCTATTTCATTTACTCCTATGGCTTGTGTGGGAGCACTTTTATACATAATTTTGAATACAATCAGCTATCTCATTCTATGCAATGATTTATGTATATTTCACTTTTTGAATCAAATACATAGCGTAAAACAACTGATCTTTCTTTGGAACATATGTATAAAACATGATGTATGATTTGACAGTCTATAAATACCTCTTTTACTTGCACTGAGACATAATGAATAATCAACAACTGAAACATGAACCCCATCAATTCTCTTCATTCTTTGAATGTCTATTTTCTTGTCCGTAGATGATTTCACTTACCAGGATGATGTAATAGCTCAGCTTGAGCTGTTACATGATTTTGATAAGTGATTTTGCACTTGTCTTCTGTCAAGACATCAAACATTGACTGGATGATCCTGCATAAGCAAAAAAATTGTACTCCCTCTAAACAACTGATGTTTAGGCCTTGCTAAATTAGGTGTGAACATTATTTAGTAACATTTTTGGTGACCTCTCAAGGGTGTTTGCCTGCTAAACAAAACTAGACTAGTAGCCTTTTGAAATCCATTGTGCATATGAGTCTTTTTCTACCTGAAACATTAGAAAATCTTCCCACATGCTTGTTGTAACTCTTTAGAGCAGTGTAAAATAGTTTCCAACCTTATTCCACCTACCAAAACAATACTCGTAGCAACCTAACTAACTGTGCAAAAACTGCACTTAGAGGAAATAAAAACTGAACTGAAACAACTATGCAATGAGCACTTATTAGCTTGAAAACTACCCTACCCTACACTACCCAGCAATGGTAGTGCTCAAGCATGACCATTCACTGGTTGTGAGAAATAGTTGCCCTTCCTTAACAATAGAGGATGCTTCAAATCCTTAAGATCAACCCAAAAGATGTATGGAAATAATAAACATTTGATTAATTGCTGCAGAAAAATTTGGAACATCATAAAAGGCACACCTTCCTCATTTGATTGACCACCAAAGATGTTATTTCGAGGCATATAGATGTGATTAACCTGCTGCTCTGCAGTTGCAATCACATGCTTTGGCAGAATCAAGACTTGTAATTTTGTGGCCTCCTCCTTGGATAAATATCTGATTGGAAACCCTTTTGAGAGGATAAAACTTGGCCTCTCACTGTTGACCTCATGCTCATATACTGTTGTCTTTTCATATTGTTGATTACACTACTCCATTTGCAGTGTAAGATTTCCTTCCTCCAAAGATGTTGTTTCATCTTCTATCTCAATTTCAATCTGATGTGGAAGAGTTGGTTCACATGAATGAAATGAAGGAATGCCTACCTCCTTGATCTGAACAGGCTACTCGCATGCTACTGGCTCATATGATACTAGATTATCATTGATGTTAGAGCAAAAAACCTCTATGATACCTGAAAACATGTTCTCATCTAACTCATAACTTTGCATTAAATCTAGATGAGCTTGGTCATTTTGCTACTCAAAGGTAGGCATTAATGTTAGTATGCATATGCTATCTTTATTCTCATTTACATATTCAGGTAATTCATCAAACAAAACAACTCAATCTTGAGATTCAACCTCTATTTTCTTCTCCAAAACATGTTCAACCTGATCCTATCTGCCATCTAAGTTTGACAGAAAGGACTCAAGATCATTTCAAAATGAATCCTCATCAGATCTTTCTTGGTCTTTTGATAAAAAAAGGAGTGCTTTTTACCTCATGAACCATCCTTTCCTCATGTTCATTTTCATCTTTCAGCTGCTCCAAGACTTGATTATTACATTGATTGTCTTCTGTCAGCAAATCATTAGATTGTTTGACCTTTTCCTTCTCATTCAGCTCAATAAAAGAAGGGAGTTCATCGAATAAAAATATGAAATCATTGCTTTTGATACCTTTTTCAAGCTTCTCAACTTGCTGTCCTGACTGATCATGTTCATTTTCTTGTTGCAAGATACCTATTTTTTCCTCTTTTGTATCACATATATGTTCATGAACATCAGGTTCTTCTTTTATCTTAGGAAACTCATTCTTTTGTCCACTAAACCAATTATCTTGATAGACAATAGGTCCACTTGGACAAATATGGATAGTAAAAGGATAGGAAGGCTGATTTGACAAGGAAACTTGAGGAATTGGCCTGGTCTCTTGAAGACATATAGGTTGTTCATGTTCAAGTATAGGTTCTTTCAATGGATGAGGCCCTCTAAAATTTGGAATATTCAATTTAGGAGACTTAGGAGACTCACCTTGCTTGAAGCTTGGTACTCTGAACTTGGAAACTTCTTCAAAAAATGGATTTGGAAAAGAAATAGTTGATTGAGTTTCCAACCTTTGAAATGGAGCCAACAAAAGCCTCTTTTGCTCCTCTTCTGCAAGATCTTCTTGTGCAAGCTTCGCCTCATATTGATTTTTTTGCATTTCTAGCTCTTGTTGACGCTAGATAGCCTGGTAAGCCAACTCCTCCTGCTGCAACTCGAATAGTTGTTACCACTTGATCTCACCTAGTTGTTGAGTCCAGTCCATCAATATGTTTTTGATATCACCAATCCCCAAATTGTCTAAATTCTGAGATCGACCATGGTGATAGGCGTGTTGGTTTGGTATCAAGTTATTTTCTTGAGGGTGATTTTGAGCATACATGGATTGAAATGAAGTCTGAGCAAGGGTGGGTGGGTAGTAAGCATGTTGGATCTGCTGGTTACTTACAATTATAGGGCTATTTTGGACAAAGCTAGCAGTATGGTTACTTTGATATGGCTGATAAGAAGAAGTATGAACAACATTCTCATCAAATGGAGGGTAATAAGGCATATTCCCATGAAACATAGACATGCCTATTCACTCAAAAAGCTAGAAAATCATAATAGAGTACATTTTCTTGATTAAAACTTAAATCATACCAGCACTTGAACTGTTGAAACCAGTAGATAATCTCTCTAGAGTCGCTAGGTGTGTAAAGAAAAGACCTTCAAAAGGTTGAAACTACTATTGTACACACCAAATAGTAGTAACAAAATGTATAAAATGGACTAAGAATCAGTTCACAGCCCCACCGGGCATGCCAAAAATTGTTGTCTCTCATATTTGCACCCTTGTTGAGTTGCAAAACTTAGCAATCTGGAGAAACATGGGATCTTTCCAGGCCTGTGGGTCACCTGCGATGGAAAGAACCTCTGGAGAAGGCCAGCTTCCTAGCTGGTTATCACCTAGAATCTACTGGATTTGCAAAGGAAAAGGGAAAAGGAATGCTTTTGAAAATGCAAATTAAAACTGGAAAATGTGAAAATAAGGGTGATTCACCAAACTTGATATGGTTAATGAAACTCAGATTTGCATATACTTGGCCATAGACAACAGAAACTAAACCTGCACAACCTATTACTGTATGTTTGCAAAAACACTTCACAAAGAGGCCTAAATGCATTAAACTCTTTAAAAGGAAGCTAACTTCATAGTTTAAAAAGCCTTATAACACTTTAAGACACAGTTTGCAACCTGCATAAACACATCTTTTGCAGAAAAGATATTGAAACATGAGACAAAGTCACAAGGAAACAAAAATACCTCACAAATGACCTGATCAAACACTTGATGATACCCAACAATGCAAAAATAAGAATCCAAAATCTGACTATCAATGGTATCCAAGGTGTTCTCTGTATTTCATATGCCAAAAGGGTTACAAAAACATGCTCAGACTGAGTAAGGATTGCAGAAAAATCACTAACTCCAAAAATTGCATGAAAAAAGAACTCACATACAAAAAGTCAAATGAATGACTATATACCCTATAAGCAGCTGTAACAAGATAAGTATGAGAAACCTCCATTTTCGTGCATCTCATAAATGCCCCTAAATTATCTGCCTAAAGTCCTCCAAAATGGGTTCCAATGCAGAAATAGTTAAGGCATGTAATCACCCACCATAAAAGCACCTGAAAATGCCTTTAAATGCTCTTTAAGGCCATAAAAATCAAGCCAAATATCTCAATAACTCAACCTATTTTTCAACCTCCCCTGCAGCATCATAAATGCCTGATATTTGCACAATAAATGACATAAATACACATTATTTTTTGCATCTAATTAACATTGACCAAGCGGTTTATAATTACACCACTTAGTTAATATTTTTACAATCCAAATTTATTACAAACCTATGCAGAAAATAATGGCATTTAGGACACAAATATTTAATTTCCTGATTTTCCATGGTTTAGGGACAAATTAAATATTATGAAAGAACGACAAAGTAATCGGCGAGACTTACTTTGCCATGTGTGACAAATATGCCTATTATTGCCCTTTTGCATTTTTATTACAAATGATAAAGTAGTTCATAATTTATTACTTTATCGCTCGTTTACAATATTTAATCTATCTCTAGATTATGCAAAAATGACATAAAAACACCTTGATAGCACCTAGGCAAAAACAACACGACTCCCCATACATGAAAAATATTGCCTCCCCATACACTTGCATCATCATGATGCATTACATGGCTATGTCAACACACCTTATAACCCCTAACAATTCATATGTTTCTCAACATACATCATCATGATACAAGGTCTAATGCAGTAGATTTTAAAAATGACCCTTATGTCTCCCTATACACATTACCATGCCTTATACATATCATCATTTCACCCACCATGTGATCTCAACACCAACATGCCTTAGTAAAATACAAGGCACTCGACCTCCTCAAGTACTATAATGTTTCTCTTGACTTTGAAAAAAAATAACAAAAGGCATAAGTCATACCTTGTGGCCCCCTTGATGTATGATTAAGTTTTTAAAGACTCAAAAGTCTTTACCACGGGCATAGAATAGATATCAATGATTTTAATTTACAAGTCAAAAGCCAAAAATGATGAAGATACGCCCCAAGTCATCGAACAAAAGAAGGAAAGAACCCTAATTTTGTCATTTGCATATTTTACCTTGCATTCTTTTGGGATGACTTCCTCTCTGGCCACCTTCCTCTCCTAGGGTTTGGATGTTCATTCTGCATCATTTTTTTCTATTGAAATGCACATTTCTGAGGGATTTGATGACTTTTCACTGGAATAGAAAGGTAAAAACCTCTATTGTTTCTCTATTCAACCCATCTTCTTTGCTTTGGAGATAAATCATGGCATTTCGAGCTGTGACTTGTCACATTTCTGATGTATTTCTTCTGTTTTCTTGGCCGACCACTTTGCATCTATCATTGGCTGTGTTTGAGGCCGTTCTGGGAGTTCTTACACAACAAAATGGCAGAAAATATAGGTAATTCATTTTTTTACTGTGATTGCTCTTCATTTTCTAAGATTTTTTGTTGTATATTCACTGCCAGAGGCACTATTTAGAGGTTTTTGTGTATCAATGCTTGAAATGAGTTTAAAACCTTACTTTCTTTCTCAGTATTCACATTATTCAGGCTCAAAACGAGCCCCAGTCTATGACAAAACTTGCAAAATAACATTCCTGAGACATCTGTGCCTATTGAACTCAAAAACTGCATTTCTGTCAGAGGCACGATTCGAGAATTTCTGAGCATTTTTTGCTTAACATATGAAAACCATGTAATTTCTACATCCTTATGAAGATTTTCTATCTACAGCTCCAGTCTTCTTATGTGAACCTTTGTTCACAAGCCTACATAAGCTTCATATGCTTATGTTATCCATAGAGCCTCATAGTCAATGGGGTCATCTTGATTTCATAGGTTCCAAAAGTCATAAAAAGATAGAACAAAAATTCTATGTAGAGGAACAGACCTTTGTAAGGGGATATAAGCTTCCTTATTGACTGTGGTAGTTTGTCAATCATAGCTCTATTTGCTTCACTCTGTATTTAGACTGTACTTTCTACAAGAAACTGGCAGAAAGGATTGGGGTTTCATTAAAACCCTCCACTCATACTACTGAGATGAATCCACTTACATGTTTGGTTTTTGGATAAAACAAGAAGAAAAGAAATATTAGACTATATTTTTCTCTTCCTACAGGTGATGTCTCTACAATGCCTCTATCATGTAAAAATCTTTACACTTACACTTGTAGTGACTGTTTTGATAGTCAAGTGATTATTGTCTTCATCATCATGCTTTTGTGACTCTTGCTACCCTTGAATACATGAAACAATCATTTTGATGAATGCTGATAGAACAATTTTAGGTATGTTTTGATGATGGATAAGGGCAAGAAACATGCTACAACATTGTCACTTAATTGATAGTCCCGTTGTCTTACTTTCCTATGACTGATTTTAAAATAGTGTTGGTTGCTTATACACTTGGGATTGCTCACTATCACTCGCATGTGGACTATCACTTGTCATTACTATTTGTTGGTTGCTTTGTTGGATTGTTTTAGGACAGTTGTTTACAGTCTATTGGATAGTCACTTAAGGTTGCTTTGAACCGTTTCTTGGATAGCTTTTGGGTTGACTTTGATGTTGGGAACAGTCACTCTTATGACTAATTTTTTGGGACTGATTTGGATGCTGGGAACAGTCACTCTTATGACTGATTTTTTGGGACTAATTTGGATAGTGATAATAAGACTACTTTTAGGCATTCAAGGACTGTTAACTACTCTTTACTATGTAGACTTTATCCTTACTGTGTATCACTATCACCTCTAGCTTTGTTGGTTGTCCCTTCTCTTAACAAAGATTTCAATCTGAAAATGAAAATATTGCCTTAGGAATGGTGAAAAGTTCTCCCAATCTATAAATTGGGTCCGTGAGAAATTTATTGGGTATGTGGATTGTCACTTATCATTACTATTTACTAGTTGCTTTGTTGGATTGTTTTAGGATAGTTGTTTACAGTCTATTGGATAGTCACTTAAGGCTTCTTTGAACCATTTCTTGGATAGCTTTTAGGCTGACTTTGATGCTAGGAATAGTCACTCTTATGACTATTTTTTGGGACTGATTTGGATGTTGGGAACAATCACTCTTATGACTGATTTGGACAGTGATAATAAGACTACTTTTAGGCATTCAAGGATTGTTAACTACTCTTTACTGTGTAGACTTTATCCTTACTGTGTATCACTGTCACCTCTAGCTTTGTTGGTTGTCCCTTCTCTTAACAGAGATTTCAATCTAAAAATGAAAATATTGCCTTAGGAATGGTGAAAACTTCTCCAAATCTATAAACTGGGTCCATGAGAAATTTATTAGGTTTTTTCTTCTTCTTGTTTCTTAATTTCTATCCAAAACTCTCAAGAACTGAGATCGTACTTTTATAGATATAATGAAAACATGTGACTGTTGTCCTGTTATCTTCATTGTGCAAGGTCTCTGTGGTCTTTTAATGGCTTCTCTGTCATGCATAAATCCTTGTGAGAGCATTTTAGAGCATCATGATCATGGGGATCTCTTTTTATCTATTGTCATGAAGGTTATGCATCTCACTTTATATATTGCTATTCATGTTTCCTTTTAGTATGATTGCTCCTTGTATTGTGTTGACCTTTTCCATCTACATACTTTGCATGTTTGAGTACATCCATTTATACTATGTGCATGTAGAAATCATGATGCTATGTAAGGACATCTCTATATGATGTTCAGGTCTGAGATCTTTGTAGGACTGCATGACACTTCCTTTGCAATGTAAACTGTTCTACCATTGACTATTCTAACCTTGACAGTCATCCCTGAATTTTAAAGTGACTCTCCCTACAACCATTTCTTTATCACTATCATTTTCTCTTTTTAGGATCCTTTAGGACTATTTTCCTTCATAACAGTCAAAGATGGCTATCTTGCATAGTGAAGGATGACAAGAGGGTTTTAGGTAGACCATTCAAGAATGATTTTACAAACCTCCTTGATCCTTGTGACTGGCTTTGCTAACTTGTTGACTGTCTTTTTCCTCTATAGGTCTCTTAGTGTCCTCTGCTGCCTCTCTGTTATGACTAAGAAAAGTCATAAGAAACTAAAACTTGTGTCCTTTTCCCTCAAAAGATAGTGAATTGATATCTCTGTAAGCTCTTCTTCATAAGGTCTCTCTTCTAGACATACTCTTTGTTCTTGACTGTCCCATACTGACCTTTTGTGACACTATCCTTATCTCCTTCAAACTTTATATAGATTGTTTATGCTCTTTACTTCTTTTGTTGTCTCTAACAGATGATTGTGCTTCTCTCAGACTGGTTGTCTTCATACCTTGTCTCTTTGCCATTATGAAATGTCCCAGACTTGGTTTGTCACTGTCCTTTTAATGCTTGGTGATTGTTTGCTCCATGGTGAAACTATTCAATCTCATGCTCCCATAGTCTCCTTGAACTAGTCATTTATGCTTGACTGTCCTCGTGTGCTATTTATCTCTGCATACTGTAGGAAGACTTCTGCATACATAATTGTCTCCACTCAACCATTGATTGGCACCATGCATTTTTTCTTCATTCATGATTGAGGATCATTGTCTTTATACATCTTCCATGACCTTTGTGACTTTATGAGCCAATGACAGACTCACTTTAACTCCATTCAACTATCAAATCATGGTAGCTGCCAATATCTTGTAATTTATAATAGTGATATCGTCTAATTCACTATTATAGTTGATAAGATATATGCATCAAGTTGATAAATATAATGATTCTTACATTCTCACCCCACTTAAAAAGCCAAGAGGGCAGCATGCTGGGCTCAACCCTTGTGGGAGCCCATTTTACTCCACATGCTATTTCATAAAAGATGAATTAGTAAACTGATTTCTCATACACCTGCAGAAGAAGCAAATATGTTAGCATATGAAACATAGCTTTGATTCATGATGTGGGGTTACTTGTATGGATCTATCTCTTTCTAATGTGGCACTTATGTCTGCTCGTTCTGACTTCTTTTATGTTGATATCCGATGACTGATGTTGCTGCTACATAAAAGTAGATAGTACTTTTGAAGTTTTGATTGTTTATGAAAAGATTTGAGACCCTAAGCATTAACAAAAACTATTTTCCAGGTACGTCGAAGCTCAAATGGATGGAGGAAGACAATAGCCGGCTCGCCACAGGATTCGTCATTCGCAGGCAATGATAGGCCTCCTTTCTTTTCCTATGTAATTTGTTTCTTTTCAAAAGTAAAATTTACTTTTATGTATCCTATTTCAGTTACTCCTATGGCTTGTGTGGGAGCACTTTTATACATTATTTTGAATACAATCAGCGATCTCATTCTATGCAATGATTTATGTATATTTCACTTTCTGAATCAAATACATAGCGTAAAACAACTGATCTTTCTTTGGAACATATGTATAAAACATGATTTATGATTTGACAGTCTATAAATACCTCTTTTACTTGCACTGAGACATAATGAATAATCGGCAACTAAAACATGAACCCCATCAATTTTCATCATTCTTTGAATGTCTATTTTCTTGTCCGTAGATGATTTCACTTACCAGGATGATGTAACAGCTTAGCTTGAGCTGTTACATGATTTTGATATGTGATTTTTCTCTTGTCTTCTATCAAGACATTAGACATTGACTGGATGATCCTGCATAAGCAAAAAAAATTGTACTCCCTCTAAACAACTGATGTTTAGGCCTTGCTAAATTAGGTGTGAACATTATTTAGTAACAGGACTTGCAACACTTAATGGAGATATAGGGATTTGCAAACTGAAGTTGGGTATGAGATGTGGGTAGTAGGAGGTCAATCAATGGCTATGTGTTTAGCATGTTTGTTCATGCAATCAGTTGGATGAATAAGTGACATGCTATGGTCATTATTTCCACCACAAAGGTAGAGCATATGATAGCTACTCATGCCTGTAAGGAGGCTATCTAGACTTAGAGGTTGTGTTCAAATGTTGGGTTGAATTAGAGAGCAATAAAGATTAACTATGTTAGTCAAAGTGCCATTGGCCCGATAAAGAACACTATGTGTCATGCACATATTAAGCACATTGATATATAAAATCATTTTTTTCATGACATGGTGGATGATGGGAGGGTTATGCTAGATAAGTGGACACTTTGGTGAACATTGCAGATGCTTTGATGAAGTTGGTGAGAAAAAAGAAGTTCAAATAATGCAATGAGGCTATGAGATTTTTCCCTTAAAAACTAGTTCACTTTTGTTGATGTTCCCCTTTTGCTCTTACAAGGTATATGACAAGTGGGAGAATGCTGGGATTAGGTGGCACACACCTTGCAAATCCTAATGTTTGATTTATTTATTTATTTTGTATTATTTATGTGCCCACATGGAAAATGGTGTCTCACTTGAGGTGACACATTATGCCTTGTGTAATTTGTATTATGATGTGTGTAAGAAGCATCTAAGAGTATATATGACATTGTATGATGCATAAAAGATTATATAATGCATGTAAGAGCATGTAAGAGAGAGTTACAAAGTGTACTATGACTCTTGACCAACTTCTGATGCATAAGAGATTCTATAATGCATGTAAGAGCATGTAAGAGAGAGTTACAAAGTGGACTATGACTTTTGACCAACTTATGATGCATAAGAACATCTTTGCTAAAGGAGGAATACGTCCAAATGTGGCATCCAAGTTTAATGGGTGACTTATGACATGGAAGTTACATTTTATTTTGAGTTGTTGACCTATTCATGGAGGAGGGTGTTGGGATCTAAGTTAAACATTTGGGTGCCACATTTAGTCATGGATTCTTGGCTCAAGGTTTTGGAAAACCACTTGTGGTTTTCAGTTTGAGCTTGCTCTATCTATTAGATGCTTGGATATTTAGATTTTATGATTTTATAGGGGCTTATGCTACCGAAATATGTTCAGATGGAATTGGTGTGACATAATTGTGATTGCTTTGATTGTATTGTAATTTGTAATCACAATATTGTTGGTAACTAAATAATACATTGAGGCTCCTTTTGTTGCTAGTTTTGTTTCCTCAAATGGATTTTCTGAGGGAAAATCATTGTGTCATCTCTATCCTATGTGATTCTATGTTGGTACATGTATGTTTTATCTTTTTAAAATTGTCAAATATCAGTATGTTTGCATGTCTCTCTATGAAAGATTTTGTTTTATCTGGCTTCCTTTTAGAATTTTCATATCCATGTCTATCCCCATTTAGTTTTCTACTCATTTTTCAAAACAAAAAAATTGCATATGCATGCCATTTCCTAGTTCTTTGCCTATTTGAGCTCAAATGTTGTTATTAGAGTTTTAATGTATTGTATTCAAATTTATAAATGTATGTATAATGAAAAATATAAAAACTAGATTTACATTTTAGGTTTCTAGGGTTGGTATGAAGATGTATAAATATAAAAACAATGAAAAATAGGGGGGAAATAGAGTAAATAAACCAAAACAAGGAATTATGGGGGTTTGGAAACACTTGGTAAAAATATTAATTTTCCTACCTTCAATCAAAGATTGATTGCCTAGTCATTGCATCTATCCATTCAAAGGTCACTAAACACTTCAAACAAAATGGGCCTAGGCCACTAATTTCAGGAGTTTCCATATTTTAAAAGGTACCTTTAATCTAAACTTACCTTCAATCAAAGATCCTACCTTTAATTGAAGGCTATTTGCATGTGGCATGATGAGGACCTTCAAATGAAGTTCCTTCTAACAAAGGAAAACCTTATGTTCAAAGGTGTTCCATCTTTTTCACCTTGCAAAACTATTCTTTTTAAAATGATCCACAAGTGATTTAGGGTTTTATGTGTCTATCCATCTATATTCTACATTTAGGGGATTTCTTCCTTTGGTGTCTCTACTTAATTGGTGTCGGGATTAGTTTTAGTTGTATGATGACATATCCTATTAATGTTGAATGGAGAAGATACCATATGAGTGAATAGAAGTGGGTTAGTTTTTTCTTTTCAACTTGAGTTAAGTTGTGTATCTTATTTGCAATGTGCTTAGGATGATTATAAATTTTAATTTGAATAGATGAAGCCCAAAGAAAAATTCATTCATTGATGAATAATAGTAATAGAGTTATAATGCTTCTTATTGTAATGGGTGTACTTTTAGTTGAAACTAACACCCTAATTATGTAATTGGGCACACTTTATATGCATGCCACTTATTATAGAAAAATGTTTTATGCTTGGAATATGCTTGTGCTCTTGAATGTTGCATCTAGTGGGTAAAATCTAAGGTCATAGAGGAGGTTGAAGGACCCATAAGAGGATGGATGACCATTCCCATATTGAGCTAGCTTCTTGTTTGGTAATTGGGAACACTACTTGAGAGGTATTATTTTTCCCCTTTTGGATCAATGGTTTTTTGTACTTTTGGATAGTGTGTTTGCCCCTATTCAGAGTAAGAGTTGTGTGCTTGTATATATCATGTTTCTCCTTATAAATAGGTTGAGTGATGTGCTTTGAATAGCATGTGTGTTTAAATTCACATTTTTTGTAAGTTGATTATTGTTTATAATTTGTGTGTCCATATCACACAACTTTAATTACTTGTCAGTGTGTGAAATTTTGGGTTGTTGTGTCTATCCTAGTCTAATACTATTGTTCCTACCTTTGTTTGGAGTGATGTAATAGGGGGGATGTTGGAAATATTGCATCATAGTTATTATGCTAGTTGTTAGTAGTATATCACATTGTTAGTAAGTTATGATAATACCAATTGTTATGTGATTAGGTATTCTAGTATATGTTAGTTTGGATGGTTAAACATGGGAATGAGAGGCTTATTAAAGCTCTTCTATGTAATGTTGAAATTATCCTAAATAATATAATGTTCTTATTGTGTGTTTATATAGTAGTCAATATGTGAGTTCTCTATTTTCTCTGTAATTTTCATTGCCTTTAATCTTTTAATAGCATGCACATCAAAGTAGGTGTCAAAATATAATGGTGAAACTTGAATACCAATGCCATTTCCCATTTAGTTTTATGCCCACCTTGGTTAATGTCCTAAATGCAATAACATATCAATAAATGGCACACTCTTGTGCTAAGTTTGGCTAATGCTTGATCCCTATCCATCCCTATTTCCTATCATTTACATTTATTCTCGTTCATTCATCAATTATCCCTCTTTATTGCATCTTCATTCGCACTTGCTTCCATATATTCACTCCATGCATCAAAGTTACCATTTTCAATCATATCATTCATTTCCAAGTGGTGCGAGATTGATATAGTTCAATTTGGAGACATGCAAGAATGAACTCAAAATTTAAATGTTTAAATTAAAATTTAACTTTCATGGTCTTTTTTACTAGCAACAATGAGCCAACTTAACACACATTTATGCAACATGTTTCTATGTCATGGTATTTAAAGACAATCAATGTGCACTTATTTTCATAAAGAGGAATATTTTGGATTTTAGGAATAAAAATTATCCCATATCAATCTAGGAGCATTTGAGTGGCATCTAGTTTCATATCAAAAAAGGTCATCTAGATTATACTTCAATTTTCTAAAGAAGAAAAGAACTACATTTACATATAGACCACCTACACACTTGTGTTTGTTATCTTTGAATGTTTGCTATGAGCCATAAATTTGGTTGATCTAGGGGTTTAACCTAGGATAACTTGAACCTAGGAATCTAAAAGAATCCTTTAAGGTGTTTATAAACACCATAGTTCTTATATGCATATTAAACATCAAAGATTATGGTAAGAAGATTTTTAAAAGTTTGCACATTATCAGTTTATATCCACATGTCAGAGTTCAAATCTGCGGCACTCAAAAGTGAACTTCAAGATTTTTAGTGCTTCTTTATATTTCAAGGCATTATCATGGCTATTGTTCTATAAAATGGTAAATCAACTTTATGCATCATCGTCATTATTTTATTGTTAATATTAAAACTAAATACCCTTATCCTCTCATTTAATTATCACAAATTAATTTAATCTAAATTAATTTGTGATTATTGAAAATATTTATTTAATTAACCTAGATTTTATTAATGTGATTTATTTCTTTAAAAAGTTTTAACAACAAGCACCATTAAATAAAGTTCATACACCTAACCTATCCATTATCATTACATACCACATGTATGGGATCCCATGTTGACTTGTATCATGTTAAAAAAGGGTATCATATTCATATTACATTTTATTCATGGCACACACAAGGGTGTAATACAAAAGGATTGTGATAAGGGATTAACATCCCCACACCTTAATTATGAGTTTTCTCTAAGAACTCCCTGTTTGTTTTTGTTGGACTATTGGTGTTACACCCCGTACGTTTCTAACTATTTACTATTTACCTAGATTGGTTAATTTGCTTGGGTAAATGAATGTTTGTGAATCTCTGCATCAATGTGAAATGTGAATTTTGAATTGAATATATTTGAAAAATTAAATTATGCAATGGGATGTATTATAAGTGATTATGATTATGAAATTTATGAAGCATATGATTATTTTTTGTGAACGGCTAACAACTATTGTGGTAATGCAAATTGAAGGCAGGAATAGGATTGCTCCTCTAGAAAGGAGGGAAAGTATCACTCATGAGAAGGACTTGGTCTCGTAAACGTTAGAGAAAGCCTAAAATTGAGCAAGCACACACCACTATCCTACTTAGTCTAGGTTATGTCAAGTCTGTGTGGGTAAAAGTAAGTAACCTGTGTTAATGATCTAGAATGCTTATTTGGATGTGATTTTATGGGTGTTTGAGTGAAGATTGTGATTTAATATGTGTATCGATTTAAGTCTTCTTTGGTAAGTTTAAGATTACAAAAGTCATGGTTTTATCATGAAATGGTTATGAACTCATGCAAGTCCATGATAGACTTATACATATGAGACAATACGAGCATGAGTATACATAGGTAGACATATCTACGCATACTCATGAGCGTATTGCTCATAGGCATAAGGATATCGATTGGACTAGGTATGTTATGCATGCGTATATATGGATGTCATTCATGTCGTCAATGTATATTGGATTTCATTCTTTTGTGTCATTAGTGGTTATGTGAGAAATGAGTTTATGTGGTTGTGTAAATATATATATTAATAACATAAAAGAATGTATATATAAGTATATATGTATATATATAATACTTTACATAATGGTTATGGTGCTACCATAAAAGACACGCAGCCATGAAACAATGGTATGCATTTAACATTAGCGCTGGTTTAAGCGCATAGCTTGGAGCTTATGGTAATATTAAATGAAGCATATTTATGTGCCTTTATAAGCGCTATATGAAGTGCATAACTTGTAATCTTGTTATCATTTCATAGCTTATTGAAACTCAGACTCTTTGGCAGCACTTTGATTTGGTCTTTGGGCGTTGGAAAAAGGGCATAAACAATTATAATTTATGAAGTTTTAAAGTGCCAACAATGCTATCCTCCAACGTACATTGACTCTTTCTTTGTAAATAGTTTACAAGTTAATAGGAAGCATTGAATAATGTGTGGCACCTTTGTGGAGAGATTTAAACCCATTTGAAGTATGTTTTCTATGCAGTTTCCTTGTATTGCTGAGTTGCTTCATGCTGTCCTCTTATGTGTTCCTTTTTCATTGAATTCCTGTTGCCACCACAGATCTGTTTTGATGAGTCAAAGAATAAAGGGGGAGTTGTGGCAATTTTGCAAGCTAATTTGTAGCCATAGATTACTTAGATTTCTGTATTTAAAGAGGAGCTTCCTCATTCCTTTGACACACAATTTTTCTAGCCAAGTGCTCTATTGTTCTGCTGTTGTATTTCTAAGTTCGGTGTTGAGAGTGCATTGCTATTTTGTCTTGATTTTGTAAGAAGTATAAGAAGTTTAGAGAGGAAGTAGAGTTTCTTTTGGAGAGGAGAATCAGTCTGCTTAAAGGATCACAAGAAAGGGTTCCATTGATCTATTGGAACAAAATATCACAGGCATGTGGAATTCTTATCCATTATGCTTTTCTGTTTGAAAGTCTATATGTGTTTGATTATTGATGTGGAATGAATTGTTTTGTTGTCTTTATCGAATGGGGTATTTACTTGTTTGTGTAAAAAGTGTATATATATCTAGTATGAGAATTATATTATGTGTTGAATATGAAATTAATCTCCGTAGTAGAGATATGTGCCTATATTGAATTTTATGGGTAATTATTAAATTAAGTGTGATTAGCTATTTGTACATGGTGAAAGATTAGTAAACCATATCTTGCAACTTGTATAACTTTTATATATGTGTCATAGTAAAACTTGGAAAAGTTAAGTAGGTTAACCTGGGATTGGTGATCCATGGTAAAGGGAAATAACCTAGTATAGAGATTGATGTCTTACCAAATTGGGCTAGAATGATGGGTGAGCATGTGATGTCCATTCTGAGTTAGGGGTGATGAAACTTTGGCCAAAGTAGTGTAAGTAGCCACTATTTACACTGTTAGTTCACTGTGATCTAGGTTTGCATACTAGGAAGGGCAATCATGCTTGTAGGTTGGAGCCACAATGTATGACGGTACTAGATATGTAGGACACAACATCTTGCTCAGTATAGGCTATTCTTTGAGGTTACCATACCAATCCCTTCGTTGAAGGGTAGGGTTGTTTATCAGTATGGTAAATGTGCAGGGGACCGCAGTTAGTCTGTGGTTGGTGGAAAAGTGCTTGAGTGATGCTTCTCCTCATGCAATTGTCGTCCAAGATCTAAAGACAGACATCATAATCATTGTAATGACAATTAGCTTTATGAAGCTTGTATGTAACTATCTCTTGAAATATTGTAAATGAGAATTATTCAATTCATGTAATTGTTGAAATGTGTAATTTGATAGTGCAATGGTTAAGTTTGAAATATGTTCCAAATGTGCATTGTCTCAAATGAAAGAAAAAAAAATTTATTACTCATGTTTTGGTTTCATGATTTATTTACTCTTGGGTTAAAACTTAGTTGTATTTACTTGGTAGAACAAGTGGCATGTTACAATTGGTGGGAACTTTGTGGCTATCATAAAATAGTTGTTTAAAATAAATTGTTCATGGATTGAGCACAACATCCAATTTGGTCTTACATTATTGTATGCTTTATAAATAGGTCTCTTTCTTTTTCTTTAATGTTTCTCCTAAACCATGATTTGAACACCACACTTATTTATGCTTTATAGAGTTATTGATGACTTAATTATCATCCTATCAAGTGCTTCTTCTTTGATTGTATTTCATCCCAAACCTCTACATATGCCATCTCAATTTTTAAGTTATTATCTAGAAATTCTCAATCCATTATCTTAGTTTCATTGTAATCTTGAAAAATTTTGCAAGCAAATCTTTGAGTTGTTTTGTCTCAAATCACACTATCATTCAAGGCTTAAATATTCTCTTTGATTTACATGCCCTCAATATTACTGAGATTAATGTAGGTGAGTTTTCCTCGTATCTTTATAATATGGACCATTTTTTATTTAGTTGTTTGAGTTGTTTTTGTCTTATATCATACTATCATTTAAATCTAAATATTCTCTTTTATTTAGCCTTAGCATCAATGAGATTAATGTGGGTGAGTTTTCCTTGTATCTCTATAATTTAAACCTTTGTCGCTTTAGTTGTTTACCTTCAAATAACAAATTCTTGAATTGTTTTTGTCTTGTATTGAATTGTCATCTAAGACCTAAATATTCTCTTTAATTTATATATGGTTGGCATCACTAAAATTAATAGATGAGTATATAAGTTCCTTTGCAGCCTTGTAGCTATTTATTCTTTGTATTATGCTTTGCTTTAATATATTAAAAAAATCTTAATGGATTACTATGTAAGTTCCTTTGCAGCCCTGTTGCTGCTTATTCTTTGTACTCTACTTTGTTTCAATGTAGTTGCACTGAATTTGTGCGCAACGGAATAGATGATAGGAATTTATGTATACAACTTGTAAATTTACTAATATATATACTAAACTATTGATGTTAAATCGATGAATATTCTTCAATAGGTAAAAGAAGACAAAGCCTCACTAAAACAAATACATCATCATCTAATCCCCAAGATATTACTGTAGACTAGTTTCCCTATATATATATAATTCTATCCTATGTAGGGGTGGCTAATTTTTCAATTTTACTATTCGGTACTTCTTCAATGTTGATCTCAAAATCAACATCCAACTTAACACGGTACAATATGGCTTTATATATCAGTGATGTTGTGATGATTCAATGTTTTCCAATTAAAGATTGGAAAGACTAGCATTAATAATTCCTCCCTATCACTCTCTCTACCTTCCCACACTTGGACAAAATTGAGGCCAAGAAGAAAAGACAAAATATGAATATGGACAAAATAAGAATAAGACCAAAAATTGATTAATCAAACAAGTCATATGATTTCATAAGAGGCCGCTCCATATTAGTTAAGTAATAATCTTGTTTGGAGAGGCGTCGATTCTCCCAAAAGACACAGCTGATCCCAAAAGAGACAATTCGAAAGATATTAAAGCCAATGAGAATCATTTGCAAGACATCGAACAAGTTACAACCTCATCTCTGCAAGGATCGAACATCATACATTCTCCTCTCAAGCATCAAACAAGATATAATATCATATCAGCAATTCAAATTACTCATTCCATTACCGATTTGCAAGGATAAAGCATTGAACAATTAAATACTTACTTTCAGCCATCGAATATACTTCATATCTGTTATAGAAGACTCTAAAGTATATTTATACAAGGAGAACCACTGCAAACAAGAGATACCAAAATGCAATCATCCCAATCTACATTCTATAAAGGATATCATTGATCGAACCAACATTATACGGCTTTGAAACATACAGGTATGATTGCATATTGATATTTCCCTTTGCATATTTACATTTCCTTTTGTATATTATTATTCTTAGAACTTGATTCTATATGCTGTGATCATATATGTATCATAATGAAAGTGTTGTAGCTTATATCAGTCATATGTATTATAACGAAAAGTGCTATATTGAACACATTAACTTCATATGGGAAGAATAAGAATGAGACGCCTTAGAGGCCATTCATGGGTATTTAGAGTCCTTTGTCACATGTGATACAAGGTATCCATAGTGCAAAGGATAGCAGTCTCATAGAGGCCTTTGTCACATGCTGGTACAAGGTACCCATAGTGCAAAGGATAGATGATATAGTGGCCTTGGCTACCATGGTGCAAAAGGCATCATAAGTACCAAGGAGTCTCATAGAGGCCTTGACTCTAAGAGTACCAATGGTACTACTTGAGTCTAAGGATAGGAGACATAGAGCCCCATGGTGGATAGTGGCAAATCTCATCGCATCTCTCTCATATGATGTTAATGAGTAACACATGGAAAAGAGATAGCAAGTATGAAATATATATATTAATAGAGATCATGACTAAATAATAGAGCATGTGAAATGTCATGATAAAGAATATTAAAGTCATATTGATAATGATCTTAAGAGGAACATGTGAAATATCAATAATAGAGAATGTGTATTGAAAGTAATCATAAGATTAGTAATAGAAATATGCATTGAAAGTAATCATAAAATGATGAATGAAAAATATGAATTGATATTTGATCATAGAAATTATGAAGGCAATATTCTTATGTGAAATAAGTATCTTATATATCTATTGCTATAAATGAAATCAAGAAGGTTTAGTGTACTAATGTTCTCTTTTTGCAAGTTGAAATTTGTGAACAAGGTTGAGAGATTTTGACTTGTGACAAGGGGACATTACAAGTGGTATTAGAGCAGTCATCCTGCCATCATGTGTGTACTATGTGTGCCTTACATGCATATTGTATTTATAGTTTATGATGTTATCTTCATAATGCATTATGAATTGCTGATATGATTATTGGAAAATGTGGAATTGATAAGAGTTTATTATGCATAAATCTATACCATGATAGGAGGAAGGAAAAGTACAAAGGGAATATAGGACACTTTCCTATATATGCCACCCAAAAGGAATTGTAATGAACTCACATGAGCCAAAGGGGTTCTGCCTTTTAATTAAAGGGTTTTGCCTTTGGGTCTAGAAAGAGAAGTGCTCTTCTAGATACACCGCTCATGATGAGAAATGATAAGTCCACATAAGCCAAAGGGGTTCTGCCTTCTAGTGAAGGGTTCTTCCTTTACTCATGATGGAAATGAAATGTTCACTTGGGCCAAAGGGGTTCTGCCTTTAGTTGAAGGGTTCTGCCTTTAGGCCTAGTTAGTTGGATCACGTGGATACCCTTTTGAGACTTCACTCCCCTCTCATGGGTATAGTGTTATAAGGAGGCCAATCATGAGGAAATAAGGAAAGATAACAATATGAGGGGATAACAGATAAATTAGAATCCTCACTAGGTACGCCACCTCATATGAATGGCAGGGGCCACATGAGGCCAAGAGGGTTCTACCTTTTGGTTGAAAGGTTCTACCCTTGGGCCTAGAGAGGCTAAGACACCCCATTGAGTCACTCTCATCCATGCCTTCCCATGGTTGGTCATCCCAAAGGATTGAATCGGGACAAGAGATTCTCCAAAATCCAGACTTAAACATTGCTTGAGGGCAAGCAATTTTAAGAGGGGAGGCCTATGATGATCTGATGTTTTCCAATTAAAGATTAGAAAGACTAGCATTAATAATTCCTCCCTATCACTCTCTACCTTCCCACACTTAGACAAAATTGAGGCCAAGAAGAAAAGACAAAATATGAATATGGACAAAATAAGAATAAGACCAAAAATTGATTAATCAAACAAGTCATGCGATTTCATAAGAGGCCGCTCCATATTAGTTAAGTAATAATCTTGTTTGGAGAGGCATTGATTCTCCCAAAAGACACAGCCGATCCCAAAAGAGACAATTCGAAAGATATTAAAGCCAATGAGAATCATTTGCAAGGCATCGAACAAGTTACAACCTCATCTCTGTAAGGATCGAGCATCATACATTCTCCTCTCAGGCATTGGACAAGATATAATATCATATCAGCAATTCAAATTACTCATTCCATTAGCGATTTGCAAGGATAAAGCATTTAATAATTAAATACATACTTCCAGCCATCGAATATACTTCGTATCTGCTGTAGAAGACTCTAAAGTATATTTATACAAGGAGAATCACTGCAAACAAGAGATACCAATACGCAATCATCCCAATCTACATTCTATAAAGGATATCATTGATTGAACCAGCATTATACGGCTTTGAAACATACATGTATGATTGCATATTGATATTTCCCTTTGCATATTTACATTTCCTTTTGTATATTATTATTCTTAGAACTCGATTCTATATGCTGTGATCATATATGTATCATAATGAAAGTGTTGTAGCGTATATGCAATATGACATATGTATCATAATGAAAGTGATGTAGCTTATATGCATATCAATCATATGTATCATAATGAAACGGTTGCAGCTTATATTAGTCATATGTATTATAATGAAAAGTGCTATATTGAACACATTAACTTCATATGGGAAGAATAAGAATGAGATGCCTTAGAGGCCATTCATGGGTATTTAGAGGCCTTTGTCACATGTGATACAAGGTATCCATAGTGCAAAGGATAGCAATCACATAGAGGCCTTTGTCACATGCTGGTACAAGATACCCATAGTGTAAAGGATAGGTGATATAGTGGCCTTGGCTACCATGGTGCAAAAGGCATCATAAGTACTAAGGAGTCTCATAGAGGCCTTGACTCTAAGAGTACCAATGGTACTACTTGAGTCTAAGGATAGGAGACATAGAGCCCCATGGTGGATAGTGAAAAATCTCATCTCATCTCTCTCATATGATGTTAATGAGTAACACATGGAAAAGAGATAGCAAGTATGAAATATATATATTGATAGAGATCATGACTAAATAATAGAGCATGTGAAATGTCATGATAAAGAATATGAAAGTCATATTGATAATGATCTTAAGAGGAACATGTGAAATATCAATAATAGAGAATGTGTATTGAAAGTAATCATAAGATTAGTAATAGAAATATGCATTGAAAGTAATCATAAAATGATGAATGAAAGATATGAATTGATATTTGATCATAGAAATTATGAAGGCAATATTCTTATGTGAAATAAGTATCTTATATATCTATTGCTATAAATGAAATCAAGAAGGTTTAGTGTACTAATGTTCTCTTTTTGCAAGTTGAAATTTGTGAACAAGGTTGAGAGATTTTGACTTATGACAAGGGGACATTATAGATGTCAAGACAATAACTTCGGTATATAATACCATTAAAAAGTGCAAGTTGAAATATTTTACTAAACACATGAAAATAAGAAAAACAATGTAATACCATCCATTAAATTGATTTAGTGGCCTTAGTTCAGCATGCACAAGAGAGAACAACAAATTCTAACCACGGTTTAGAGGATCTCTAAACGTACCAATGTCTTTGCTTTATTCACCCTTCAACAAAAAAAATTAAGTATTCACAAGGAGGAAAAACAAAAAAAGTTATCTGGAAAAAATAAGCTAGCTTCCCTAATCATGACAATGGCTGAAACATCCCTAGTAATTACAACAGCTGAAGCCACTATCATGTAATGTCTAATTTCTTTCAAATCACAGAACTGACATCATACTCAAACAAATGACACTGAACTCTAATGCTCCATTTCCTGCTCCCTCACATAATGTTAAAACTTTTGAAGTTATTATTTTGACACAGAGTACCCAGAACGTTGAACACAAGTTGGTCTTCAATTCTATGTTGATTACTACTACCAGATAAAAAGCAAGTTTAAGCTAGTGATTTTAGGGTGTCATATTCAACCTCAAATTCTATGAGGCACTTACAAGTTACAAACAACATACAACTCATTACTATCGTTGATTTGAGTATGCACAGTAGGTCGTTGAGTGTGTATGTCTTGAATGTGTCTACAAAAATGAAGACACTGCAATTATTCAATATATAAAGATATAAAAAAACAAGATGAATTCTTTGTTGATTAATGTTCTAGATGTTTTAAAATCTTTAGTAGATTTAGGTACAAGCCAAATGTAATATTCTTTAGATGATGCATATTGTAAAAATTAGTGCATAGAGAGTTCAATGAGAAGGAATGCAATTCTTTAGAAGATCATTTGTACAATATTGCATTAGAGCATATAAATACAATTATAATCTAAAAGCAAGAATATTACATTGAAGGATATAAATAGAAGCTGACTTGTGATGTACTACAATAGTATTCAGTGGAACTTCGTAGATCAACATAACAATGTACTTGCCTTTGGTGAAGGTCGGTGATGTAATACACCCTCTATAATTTGATCATGCTCGAAAATATGAGACATTTTTGCACGGGTTATGGTGATTTGTGAACGGCGTATTTCAACTTTAGACGTGTAGTCTTGATAGAGGGGGTTCTAACTCAACCCTTGGCAGATCGTAGTAATTATGGTCCATGAAGTAGTTTGTTAAACTTTGATCAAGATGTTGCGAGAAACCTGTTTTAATTTGGTTGAAGAATACACACATATCAACCTCTAAGATAGGCCCATAATGTTGTACATGAGCTCTGCAAGAGGATATCTGGCAAAATATATACTATTTACCATGCTAATGGAACAAAGCTTTAAAATATTGTCTCTGTTTCTTGCTGTCCAGTTTTGTGCAAATACATGCAAGACAATAATGTCAATAAAATGTTCATTTACAATGTGAACAGTGAAGGGGCCATCTTCTAATTGTAGTGCTTGCAATATTGAATGTTCATACCCTTCAATGAAGAAATGTCAAGTATTATATATAACATTTTATACAGATTTGATCCACCTGTTTGCATACCAACATGAAAGCAGCAAGTGCATGATATTGGAAGGAAGAGGGTCCATTGTAATGTTTGAGATCTGGTGTCTGTGAAGAAAAAGAGTCATGGCAAGGATGAGCGAAATTTACTTGTTATGAGAAAGTTACAGTGGCTACACAAGGGCTATATTGAACATTGTAATGGCAAAGCATGGGACAATAACAAAGCTAAATTCAGCTATAGAAGAGTTATATTGAACATTGCAATTGCAAAGCATGGGATGATAACAAAGCTAAATTCAACCATAAAAGTATCGTCACGGTTTTTTCTTTGTATATACAAATGTAACCTATAAATTTAATTAGTTACCAGATACAAATGCATTTTTTTCCTTTGTATGTATAAATGTAACTTAAGTGCAAGTACAAGTGGTTTCAAAGTTATAGGTCTCTATACTCATTGTAGAGGAAATGTATGGTCTCAGTAGATATGGCGGAGGTCACTGCTTGAAGAATTGGAATGCCTAGGTTTTGATGGGAGTATTTGAATTTTGGTTTTACAGAGTGAATATGAAATTTTATATGGTGTTGGGTCCAGATATGGTTCTCAAGCCATTCTTGTGTCTTGACCAATCAATTTCCTTCCTTTTTGTCCAATCTTACTAACTCCCAAAATCGCAAACTTAATTGTCCTGTGAAACTGTAATTCCTCATGAGAACTAGATATATTATAAGAATCTTGTAGATGCAATTTGAAAGGTAGAGGTCACAAAGTTCTTGGTATAATGCATACAACCACTTATCAAAATCTTGAATGTATATTTTGACGCTCCCAGTATCATTGTCAACAACCAAACGGACTTTATGGTCATACTTGAAGTCAAAGAACTCAGAATAAGATATATGTGGTGTGATTCTTACAGGTTCTCGTATTAGCTTCGACATTTTTTCTTCAGGTAGATAGGGGATTTGTAGCTCGAATATCCTAAGTATGATTTCCTCTGGAAGGAGGCAATGGAAGTTTTGGAACCAGCTTATGGTCCATGCCTCTTTATTCATGTACATTGTGCTTCGCATATTTAGCAATGTTTCTTTACCATGATCTACATTTCCAACAAAAATATGTGAACTGGATGGAAGGTTGCGGAGGATACAAATGCAACAAATGACTTACAAGGTATATCTTAACATCGAATTTAAGTAGATATGTATTAAATACTATAGTAATGTAAGCATATAGTGTAAAGATGACCTTTACCACCTGTATAAATGGACTCAGAGAATTTAAATAGATATGTATTAAATACTATAGTAATGTAAGCATATAGTGCAAAGATGACCTTTACCACCTATATAAATGGAGTTAGAGGACATGAAGTTCGCAGGACCTTGAAAGATTGTATTCAGCAATGATTCTTTACCATGATCTACATCTCCAACAAAAATATGTGAACTGGATGGAAGGTTGCAGAGGATGCAAATGCAAAAATCACTTACAAGGTATATGTTAACATTGAATTTAAACAGATATGTATTAAATACTATAGTAATGTAAGCAGATAGTGCAAAGATGACCTTTACCACCTGTATAAATGGACTCAGAGGGTAGGAAGTTTGCTATACCTTGAAAGATTGCTTTCTGTGGTTGTTTAGTGCTCTCTATTAATCCACATAGTTGCTCTCTATTAATCCACATAGTCACTTACAAGGTATATGTTAACATCAAATTTAAACAGATATGTATTAAATACTATAGCAATGTAAGAAGATAGTGCAAAGATGACCTTTACCACCTGTATAAATGGACTCAGAGGGACCTTGAAAGATTGTTTTCCATGGCTACTTTGTCCTCTCCATTAATCTGCATATCATTGAAAACAAGAGGCAACCTTATAGGAATTGATGAAACATGAAATGTCAATACAAACATAAGCATACACATGTACCTGGATGTGTTTACAAGATAGAATTTGTAAACGAGCCTCTTCTTTCTTCCTAATTGCTGTATATCGACTACTTTGCATTTTACAGTAGCGTGCAAAAGATAATGCTGTTGAGTCCTCTCTATTTGTTTCTTATGAATCCATTTATTTTGTAAGGTTGCAAGTGGGTAACGAAAGCACTTTGGTGAAAAACTTGCCCTCTTGAAAGAGAGGTCACAAGTTCAAATCTTGCATGGGGTAGGGTATGTATGCCTCATATTAGAAACACGGTTAGGTGCCTCCTGCATACTGGGAGCATGAGGTAGTCTCATTTGTTATAAGCCACCTGTAGACCCAAAATCAGGTCGCCCAGCATCGTAGACTATAAAAGGATCCATTTCCATTTCCAATCTCAATGCCAGTGACCCAAACATATTGATTGTTGATTAGCATACTTATCCATGTTGATTTTCCTCCCCATTAAGTACTTTGTCCCCTCATCTCTAAATCTATGAGCCATATTAATTTAGACAAGGCACCACTTGCTCATTCTTTGCTAGTAGTATTCCACCTCATGTCTTCTCCATGACTATCACCCACTAAACTTGTCAAGTCTCATTACTCTTCCTCTTTAATCTAATGCACGCAGACTTCCCATACGTGTAGGGTGCAGACTCGCATGGCCTAAATTTGATGGTCGACCCTACTTGTCAAGCAATTTTTTTATGATGGTTATCCATTCAAAGGTGCCCTTAAAATACTATGACATACCTTAGTATAAGTAAAATTATATATAAACTAAATATATAATCATAATTTTATATAGATTTTGATAGTCTATCCAAAATGTCTCTTTTCATATTATACAATCTTTTTAAAATTTTGATTGTATTTTACAGCCAAAATACCTAAATACGACCATACGACCATCAAATTTACGCCCTAGTGCAAAGTCATGCTACCAACTTTGAAGCGCAAGGATGTGACACTTTCTCCTCTACAAATATTTAATCCAACGTTAAAATTCCTAAGCCAGCCCTCGTTACCAAATTAGTACTACCAAATTAAAGACGATGTCCCCTGGAGTTGTTAGAGAATCTATTTTTGTGGAGCAAAGGGTCCCATGGAACTAAAAAAAAATTGCTAATGCTTAAATCAGAATCTTTTCCTCTAAAATAGGAGCAGTTAATGTTTAGGATGTTATTTTTTAGCAGGTGCAGATGGGGTGGGGCTGAAACTTTCCCCACCAGCTTAGGGAGTTAACTACTAGCTTTTTCATTCCTACCACTTAATTTAGGGAAAATTTGGAAGGAATTTTTTAGCATAAATTATTATTAAAAAAACTTCATGACCTAAAAAATCTTAAGAGCACCCTGAGATAATTTAGGAAGCCCCTGCATGGGACCTCTTCCTAACTCCCCTACTCTTAAGGATTTTGCAGCCACGGACGAACTTTGTGATTCCTTCTATCAATATATCTTCCCTAACTGACAAATTTATGTTTTTTTAAAGATTTCCCGCCATCAGACATACAATATGTTTCATTTCGAAGGAAATTCCCCCCATCAGATACTGGTATTAATCGCAATGGTCTGTGTTTGATAATCTTCAACCTCACTGTTGCTCTGTATTTTTACAGATAATCTCATCACTATCTTGTTCACAATCATGTCTATCCACGATGCATTCTTCACATTTCCTGATTCTCTTCTTTCTTTCATACTATCAAAAACCCCAATAAAAGAAGCTGTAAAATGTTGTGTTCTTTCCAAGAGGTGGAGATTTCTCTACACTCAGATGCCTCAACTCACTTTCTCTCCAGATCTTGTTCTGGGGCCTGGTTGCCATTCCAGGCTCGATCCACTCCTGGTGTCAAGGGTTGAGAATATAATTTCCAACATCTTGCTTCTGCATTCACAGAATCTGGAGGCCTTTCACCTGAAAAACACCGGGTTCGTCAGTCATAACAAAGGGCGCTTCTCTCGTGAAAATGTGTGCAAATGGGTAAGATATGCATCTTGCTGTAATGTTCAACACCTCACTCTGTCAGACCACTATGTTCCGAGTATTTCCGATGAGCGTGTTGATGAGCGCCGCTGTGCTTTAAAAGAAACCCCACCCCCTGCTCTCTTTTCATGTTCGCGTCTGGTAACCCTATATCTGCACGACTACATTTTCACCAGTTTACCAGTCAATTTCGTCGGATTCCCCCACCTCATTGCTTGTACCTTCCGTAGGGTTCAATTGACAGAAGGGTCTTTAGTTTCATTCATTTCGCTCTGCCCCCGTCTGCAAGAACTTAAAATAAAAAATGATGATTGGCTAGGCAATGTCGTAATCTTTTCACCCACTATTCAACATTTGTATGTGGAACGCATAAAATCTCTATCTGTTAACTGCCCCAAACTCAAAAGTATGTCGGTGTCCGACATTGAGGGTTTGAGTGTAAATGGTGTAAGGTTCTATGAGCTTTCTTCTGCCATTTGTGAGCTTGAAATGGACTGTGGAAGTACTCTGAGGAAATTGTTCATGGACAGTCCAGAAAATGTTTCAGCAAGTAGATTTCTTCACATAGTAGGCAACTTCCAGTCCTTGAAGGGACTTTTCATACACCTCTGTTTTCCCTCTGAAAGGGAAGGAGAGGTGGATGTTCCTCTACTGAACCTGTTTCACATACTTCCAAATCTTCAGTGGTTGCATATAAGGGGCCGCTTTGTACAGGTATTTACACAAACTTCCTAACCTCAAGTTCAATGGTTTTAAGTTTTAAGTTGATAGTTTAAGCTCATGCATTTTGAATGTATATAAGTAACAGATGAAAGGCTTCTTTTCAAAAAAATGTGAGAAAGGAACCCTTGGCAAAGTTACTTATTCATGGCACTGCAAAGCAGGAGTTGGCAGAAGTTAGTTGTTTGGGAATGGGCTGAGGAAGCCATGACAAGACTTGTGTGTTGTATTCAAGTTGGGAAATAAAATATTTCTTTTTCTACTGTAATATTCTGTGTTTCGTTTTCAAGTTGGGAAATAAAATATTTCTTTTTCTACTGTAATATCCTGTGTTTCGTTTGTTGGTTTGTTTTGGTTCTTTATTGGTTAAAACAGAGCGTGTAATTTGCAGCTACAGAGGTGGTCTGCATCAGTTTCAAACATGTGATTTGCAGCCACAGAGGTGGTCTGCATCAATTTTCCATTAAAAATATTCTTATTTACAATATTTACTTTTTTTTGGATTGCATGGGACAAGTTGATGCAGATTAATAGGAGTAGCAGCTTTGGATAGTTCCCAGTTAACATTTGTTTCATTTTTTTCCCAAACACATGCAGCTCTAACTGCTACTCTTAATAGAAAAAGAACCCTAAAGATGAGCAGTCCCTTGATTAAGTAAACTTCTACCCTACTACACCTACCTAGCACACCAAAACAGGGCAGTTACAACAGTTTCTATTTCAAAGAGAACAAACTCCTGAAACCTCTCGACCATTCGGTTGACAAGCGTACATCATATTGTTTTTCTAGGTGTCCATAAGATATTTCATAATGAAATCAGAGGATATTTGTAGAAAAGTGTACATCAGAGTAAACTGGAAGTACTAAGTCGATGGAACTAGAGTTGCATGGACATCAGCGGTCATTTTTGAGACCCTTAATATGGATATGGTATTATATATATTATTATTAAATTTAATATTGTTAATTTTATTATTATTAGATATAATATATATTAAATATTATTAAATTTAGGAAGTTATAACATATAAACAAACAAATTTTGAATTTCTAGTTTATGCACACGCGGAATTTTGAGTTTTAGATTTTAAGATAATTTGCATACCTTGCTGGATAGGAAGCGGCAGCTGTGGAAATAAATCTATATTAAAAACGAAACCTACAACTAATCACAATGAAATCTAAAAAAGTAGAATAAATCTCACCAAATATAAAAGACCACCACAAACATATTAAAAGGGAAAAAGGTAATTTGCATACCTTTTTGGATGAAGTAAAATTGCAATGTGGAAAATAGCTTTAGACAGGAATTAAAAATGAAAGCTACTACTAATCATAATCAAATCTAAAAAAGTAGATCAAATCTCTTCAGACATAAAAGACAAACACATAGTAAAAGAGAAAATTAAAAACAAATTCGAAAAAAAATAGGCTCCAAGAGAACTTGCATACCTTTTTTGATACAACAAAACTATAGTTGAGAAAATAGATTATCGACAAGAGACAAGAACTGTGGAGAGGAACAACTATACATTAGAAATGAAATAGACAACTAATAATAGCCAAATCAAAAAACCAAACAAACATAGTGAAAGGGGGAAAATTTTTTCTAAAAGGAAAAAGCATGGGCTCCAAAAAAACACGCGTACCTTTTTGGAGTACCAAGAGTATCGTGGCATACCTTTTTGGAGCACCACGAGTATCGTTTGAATAATAGCTTTGAACAGGAGGCAACAGTTGTGGACAGCAACAAATATGCATTAGATATAAAAAAGGACAAGTAATAATCACCAAACCCAAAAAAAACTTTGGTTAAAACAGAGAGTTATATACAATTTAATTGCCACAATATTAAAACATCCTCTTATTGTCCCCTTTGTAAGTATCTTACACATAAATGGTTTGTCTTTTGCCCTGGTTATCTGATTTTAATGTTCTTATACGCATTGAAAAATTGATTCCACTCTCTTCTATATGGTGTATTTTGTTTTTAAATATACTATGAAACCATTAAAACACATAAACCCAAGAAAAAATAGACTAAAATAATCAAACCAAATCATCATGAAGAAGCTAAAGAAATTGTGAAGATTGAGGTGAAGATAAGGACTACAAATCCATGAAATTTCAGTTGTGATTAACATCATAGTCCCATTTGACTAAACACTCTACAACAACATTCCATTCTCTAGGAATATAAAGAAAAGAGATGGAATCAAAATTTCATGAAAGATCAAGAATCTACTACACAAAAGACAAAGCCTTCAAAACATGACACTATATTAAAATAATGCATAACATCCAGTGTCCATCCTAGCATACTTCAGCTAGTAACAAAGATTCATGCAAGCAAATTTAGTGTTGAAAAATCTGTGATACAAGTTGTCAATTGATAAAGGAAGAGACCCTGTGGCGCGCATCTATGCACCTTCAAACCTGAACAGGTAAAATAATGGTTGTATTATTGCTGCCACCATGGACAATGATAAGACTTAGCTCAAACGAAAGCTTTATAGGGTCTCATATATACATATGTATAGCATATAATAAAATTCATTGAAGATTTATCAAACCTTGTACATAGTTTAAAAACATATATATATATATATATATATATATATATATATATATATATATATATAATTAAATACTGCAGGTCTACCTTTACTAGCTTAAAAAAACTAAATTAGGGAATTAGAAGACTCCTTTAAAATTTCCGTTTTTAAAATATTCAGCCCATACAATTTTCCTGCGCGATAACCAAGGCGAGGATCACGAATAACATGTTTTTGAAATATATGATCCTGAAAGACGGCAACAACAGCGGACTTATCACGCCGGAAACCGAAAAAATGGCGGATTTTAACAAGCACCCTAACAGCCAGTATGACGATTTTTTGGGGAACAGAAGCTTCCACTAAGAACCCTATCGACTAAAAATCTTTATAATATAAACCTTTGTCATTTTAATTATTTGTCTTCTACTAGAAAATCCTGGAATTGTTTTTGTCTTGTATCATACTACCATTTAAAGCCTAAATATTCTCTTTAATTTACATAGTTTGGCATAACTGTGGGTCATTTTTCGTTGTATCTCTATAATATGAACCCTTGTCACTTTTGTTGTTTTCCTTCAACCAGTTGCTTTTTGCCTTCAACCGGTTGTGGCAAGAGGTACTAGCGAATTTCAAAAGAGGAATTTTCTTTGCATCTCTATCAACTACAAGCAATAGCGTTGTGTTCAATGACGACAACCAATAAAACAAAATTTATGAAGCTTCTTGTATCTTGACGCATTTGTGTGATTATTTTCATCAGATTGTTCATTTCCAAGTCTTTAAAAGTGCATTGGCACTGTATGTCTTTCCTATGGAAACCAAGGTTTTGTCAAGTGCAGAGGGAAACAATAATGGAGGGAAATGAGGCTGTATACTTGTCAATTCATGAACTAAGTGTTGTGGCACTTCAACAACAAGAAAGAGATGCTCTTGAGCACTATGCACACGAAATGCAGTTGCAGGTTCTCTCATTGTATCACCAAATCTTCCTGTTAGAGGGACTTATCTCAACGCACACACAAAGAAATTATAAGTTACCAAATTACTATGTTGGGATTCATGGAGCAACCATTGCTGCAATATTTTCAATGCAAAGAGTTCCCATGAATATGCATTGTGCAACATGGTGGGATTTACCTTTTTTTGGCAGCTATTGCCTTTGTCGGATTGATTTTGGCAATTGCTATGAATCTCTTCCTGTGTTAGCTAATAGACAACTTCTTGTCCATATTATGTTACTTGACAGATACTTGGATAGCATTGAATCTACTTTGCTAAGGAGGAGTAACCCTATGCTTTTCTTCTCTATACACAACATGAGGATGGAAGTAAATATCAAAGAGGTGTTAATAAGATTGTGGTGCACTCAAAAGGTTGCATTTCTGGTAATGTTAACTGTCTTCTCTGTTATTCTTGTTTCCTGCAAACGTCTCGTTTGTTGAAAATTATTCCCTTTACTTCATTACCATTACCATTGTTTTTCTTATTTGTTCATTTGGAGATTTACCTAGGGTTTTTTCTTCTTTTGTATACATTTAGCTTTCCCTTTTGTCATTGTATCTTGTTTTGTGTATTGTGTGCATTGTAAAAGTTTAAAACTCAAATGTTTTACTTATTCTTTTGTTCAAATTTCTAAAAAATTACTATGAGCGAATTTTGACTAAATGGGTATTCATTTTAGAAATGTTGTTATTAGAAAATTTAATCGAATAAGTTTTGACCAATTGAACAATTGACTTAATCTTTTATTAAAAAAAAATACATTTATGTATTAATTACATGTAATTATTGAGTTTCTCTATTTTCTATGTGGGATTACCTCTTGGATCTTTGCTCATGGACAAATTGTTGAATATGAAAAGACATTAAAATGGGTTTGAGTCCATAGAAACCCACGGTAGCATAATTTTACAATAGGTAAATTTTGTCTAATTGAACAATTTTCTTAAATCTAGTGTGGAGAGATGATATATTTCAATTTGTGTATCATTTACATCTAATTGTTGGATTTCAAGGTTTCTTTGTTTTCTATGGGATGAATCTTGCCTTGGATCTTTACCAATGGATAAATGTTGAGATTATATGGTTTCCTTGTTTTCTAACAAGTGCATCTTCCCTTGGATCTATGCATAAATGTTTCAATTCCTATTGAATTGTTTGCACATATTATTCAGAGGCCCATGTCATGTGTGCTTATAGTGACAAGGCATTCTAGTATTCATAAAATTTTAATCATGTTTCAAAAGCATTAAACTAGCCTACCATTCATCACTATGTGCAAATATATATCAATTCATGGTGATTTGTATTATTTCTAATCCTTTCAATAGGATACAAGGTTTGTACACTACTCTACCCATCCATAGTAGACCTTGGGAATTTTGGTTTGTGGAATTATCAAACATACTACAAACAACTATCAATTGCACATGAAGGATGTTAGATGAGAGTCTACTAAATTGGAGATACCAATATTGCAATAATAATTCAACGTTCACATTCAATAAAAATTAAAGTGTTCATATAAAATGGTGAAGAAAGACAATACTCCATAACATGAATAAGTACATAACCATCTATATTTATTTGGAATTATCAAAGTTCTTTTGTTATTTTGACTCAATGTCTAACCAGTTGTTCACACATGGTTGCTCACCACTCTAAACGTACCCTAGATTATATCTGAGATATGTGTTTCAATCCATAATTGCAAGCAGACATTACTTAAAAAGCCTAGCTCTAACAAAGAGCATCCCACATCTCTTATTATATATTTCTTGATAGTCCTTTAGCAATGGTTATCATAGTTCCTATGTGGGAGAATCTCATTGATATTGTATTTGATATGAAAATTCATTTAAAAAATAAACATGTAGGTCACCATAACTATTTTGGCCCCTAGTGGTGTGGGCCTCCTATCTCCAAATGCATGCAACCATATAAGCTAAATATGTCCATGAATCTCGAACCTCAAATTAGACCAATAAGCAAATGCATAAGAATTTACAAAGGATTGGGTTGGGAAAGTAAGGAAAGTGGCATACATTTAAAAGTTTGGTCGAACTTCTATGAAGAAAAACTAATAGTAGAAGAGATCATGTTTCTATGCAAACATTTTGCAATGTTTATTGAATTGTATAAACCTATTGTTCAAAGGTCCACGTTGTGTGTGCTTATGTAGACCATTTTGGTATTAGTAAAACTTGAGTAAAACATTGATTGTAACTGAAAACTATGTTTATTAGCCTAACATTCATCATGATGTGCAACAATATATCAAGTCACATGTAGTTTGTGTTATTTTTTGGAGACAAGGTTTGTACATTCCTTTTTCCCATTCCTAGCAAACAATTGGGAATTTGTGTTACAGACTCACTCATTTCTTGAAACAAGACATACTCATGATGAATTGCTGGTGAACAATTATCCAAATAAAGGGTAAGTACACCAAAATGGGGACAAAAAAGTGGCCAAATCAAAAAAATTTGAAGAAAACACGATTGTGTTATATAAAATTTCACATAACGCGCTCACATTATATAATGCGAGCATGCTATATAATGTGCTCGCATTTTTTATATAGAATGTTAAGAAAACATATTATATATATACAAACACAAGTATATGTATATCAATCTACATAGATGCATGTGTATACATTTGTATACATGTGTATATATGCATATATACATAATGTGTGTATAGATATGCATATACTTGTGTATATATGTATATATGTATATATGTGTGTGTATATTTTGTACATATACATATACATGTATATGTAGTATATATAACATGCCCGCGTTAGAGTTTTAACAAAAAATATATTTATCATAGAGAGAAGAGTTAGAGAGGGAGAGGGAGAGGGAGAAAGAGGAATAGGGAGAGATAGAAATAGAGGGAGTTAAAGAGAGGGAAAGATATATATATATATATATATATATAAGAGTTAGAGAGGGAGAGGGAGAGGGAGAAAGAGGAAGAGGGAGAGATAGACATAGAGGGAGTTAAAGAGAGGGAAAGATAGAGGGATATATATATATATATATATATATATATATATATATATATATATATATAGAGAGAGAGAGAGAGAGAGAGCTTCAAACTTTTAAATACTATACTAATCATTTTCCGTCATGTCAATTTAATGTTTGCATGGAGGAATTTTTGTTTAATCATCATATTTAACAACAAACTTATGCACATTCTGAAGTCTCATAAAAATGATAAATGAAACTATGGGATGAATTATCTTTCCTTTAGAGGTTGGTTCAAAAATGATAAAATTTTTATGTCACATTAATCCTTCTTCAAAGAGATTTGATATTTTACTTAGTAGACCTTGGATAGAGCAATGTAAAGAAATGCCTTCTATGTTAGATCAATCTATCAATTGGTATAAGGAAGAACAAAGTGAGTAAAATTGGCAATTTATAAGACTGAGTGAGCCTATAGTGATAAAATCTGAAGTTACTTATGCATATTCCTATTTTAAAGAACTTGAAAAAACATGGCCTAAAGAACCTCAAATTGCAAAACCTACAATTAATTTGCATAAAGGGTTTGATATTTTATGCCTTTAGGAGATCCTTATGAAAAAGAAATTACTCGTGTGTCAAGGAAAACAAAAAGAACAAAGGTATTGCAAATGATAAGGAAAAACATATTTAAACTTCTATAGGAACTTATTCTACTTGGGCCCCAAAGAAAGATTTACAATGCAAAATTATACATACGAAACCACCTCCAAAAAAGTAGGAATAATGGGTAAATAAAGATAAATCAACACTTCCACCACTTTCTAACACATTTGTTAAAGGTTCTACCATAAAGTCACACTATCAATGGATTTCTCACCCCTGGATGATGAGGAAATGTTGGTGTTGGAACTTGATGTTATTGATACCATAGTGAAGAAATTGAAGAACAAAAGCAATACAAAGTATCTGGCTCATTGAAAATATCTACCCATTGAAGATGTAACTTGGGAAGAACTAGAGATGTTAGAGAATCCAAATTTACATTGCTTGAGGGCAAGTGATTTTAGGAAGGGTGGACTTATGATGTCCCTAATCCTAAGTATGAACTCAGGGCTTGGGCATGATTTTGAACTACCTCATACTATCATGCCTTCGCTTCATTCCTTACTCCCCCACAATCTTGTTCCTCCTTGCATCAAGTATTTTTGAAGCCCAACCCTCACTCCTCCCTAGATTGAGTATCTCTGAAGCCCAATCCCTACTCCATCCTGCATTGGGTATCTCCAAAGCCCAATCCTTACTCCTCTCTACATCAAGTATCTTTGAAGCGCAATTCCCAATCCCTCCTACATCGGGGATCTTTGTGTCGGTGTGAACAAGGTGTTTTACCTAACTAGTTTACTATTAGATCACACTTGCATACTTAAGTTTATTAAGGTCACTTATATTTTTGTCTCAAGTCATAGAATTGAGACAATTGTCATGATCTTAGAATGACTTAGGGTTTCATCATTGTCTATATAACAAGGGTTTCATCATTATATTATTGTACCATTTTGTATGCATCTAATCAATTTTCTTGGCATCAAAGCATTTCCATTGCTTCTCTCTTTTGTAGAAGGTTGTTTTGGTTTCCAGTAATCCTGGCCCCTGTGGGGTTATTCATAAACTCTTACATGGTACTATAGCTTTCAAATCTACAATTCTCTTCCCTCTTTTTGGAGAGTTTCAGCCAAGAACTATCATATGGTGCATCTTGGTGACAAATGGACTTCATAGTTGCACTTAGAAGGCTCAAAAACCTATAAATCCATGTAAGGCATGATAGGGTTTGGTGACAAAATTTTTTTGATCATTTTTAGGGCTAGCTATACAGCCACTATACAAATTTGTATACCCATACGGTTGTACGTCCACCATTGGTGAATCTCAAAATTTGTAAAGAATATTCTTTGCATACTACTCTGTGTCAGAACTGTACTGCTGCTGCCAAATCTGGTATGGTTGTTTTTTGTTAATTTTTTAATCTTTTTTAAAAAGAAAAAGTGGCCTTTCATTTGGGTGCTAGCCCCTAGTCATGTGGGTGACTAGCACCCAACTACAGCCACCAAACCCTAAAGACTTAGACCTTGGTCACATGGATGACCAACACCTCCTACAACTCTCTTGACAAGTCCTAAAGGAGTAGTTTTACGAAACAGGACATAACTTGGGCATATGTTATTGGATTTTTGAAAACGTATAGGCATTGGAAAGGTGATTCCAAGCACTACACGTCCATCTAGTTGGTCTTTCCATATTTTGCACAAAGTACCTATTATTTTAATTTGGAGTCATTTTTTTCTATTTTGACTTGTACTTTGAGTATTTTGCAAAATATGGAGCCACTTTTTATGTTATAAGACTTTTATTTTAACATGTTTTGATCTCTAACTAGTATTTAATAAGTGTGTCATTATAAAATCATGAGTTTTTCAACACATCCTTACATAATCACCCTAAACAAAACTAGAAGTCTTGGCAAGACAACATACTAACACATCTTAGGTGGCTTCATCTCTTGTCTCATCTCTATGGACTTATCCATGAACTAGGTATACCTAATCAACAACAAGCATGGGATATCAAAAATGATCATATCCTTGGATTGATTGGTTTGACCATTAATGCAAACATTTTTTGGGAGATCTAATATTTTATCTCTTAGATTGAGTTCCCACACATAGTTTGGACTAGAATTTAGAAGATCTATGGAAACACACATCTCTCTCCATTTCCTAATAATCCTATTTTGGATAGTCTTTTACCCCTTGATGCTTGTGATAACCAACCATATGATGATGATGCACAAGTGCAGCTTACTTATTTGCCAAGTCTTGATCATTATGATGACATTAAGGCTTCTCCTAATACCCCTCCTCCTACAAAGACATGCATTGGTATTTTGGCTTCTACAACTCCTAATCTAGATTCTGGGGCTTCATCTTTTTTATCTATGAGTCAATATCTTGAGGTCGAGGAATTTTGCACTCTAGTAGTGGAAAATTCATCTCCATGTGTTAATGTTCAGACATCTTGTGTGGATGTACATCATCATGGGATAGCTATTATAGTTAGATGACATACATTGAGATCACATCATAGTCTTCTAGATTTCATCCATTGGGATGAGTACTTAATAGATTACAAATTTGTTTTGTGAGTCTCATCTTATAGATTTGACAAACACACTTGAGTACATTCATCTCATCTTCAATGGCAGCCCCATCATAGTTGTTACCCTACCATTATCTTCATCTTTGTATTTTGTTCTTTATTATTTTCCACTTGTTCATGGCTTGTCACCTTCTTCGCATATTGGGCTTGTACCTGATTTGATTGTGGCATCCTTTCATATTGACATAGTGACATTTCAGCAAAGTTCAAAGACAACATCATCTATCATGATACTTCCTGCATACTCCTATCCAAAATGGGAAGACATCTTGCGTCTACACTTGGTTTTGTTTCTTCCCAAGGGAAGGAATGTTGTTCAACATTCTTGGATTTTCATCATCATCCTTAATCGAGCATCTACCATCACTGTAGGAGATTATACATTGTGGGGGTCTTGCATAGTCTCCCCTTTTCTCTCATATGGGGCCATTGATTGTATAGTGGTGACAAAAGTAGTCATTGGGGGGGGTGTCTTGTTGAGTCGTCCTTCCTTATTTTACTTGTACATGTTTTCTCTCTTTTGGAGTGGAGTATTTTCCCACAAGGTTTTTTCTTTTCTCTATTTATAAGAAATCTTTTGTACATGGGTACCTAACAAGGCCTTGTAGTTGAGACCCATCCATTACATCTTTGCATACTCCCTAAGTTACACTTAAGGGGGGTGTTGGTGTAAACAAGGTGTTTTACCTAACTAATTTACTATTAGGTCCTATTCACACTTGTATACTTAAGCTTACTTAGGTCACTTATAATTTTGTTTCAAGTCATAGAATTGAGACACTTGTCATGATCTTAATATGACTTAGGGTTTCATCCTTATCTTTATAACAAGTGTTTCATCATTGTATTATTGTATCATTTTGTATGCATATAATCAATTTCTTGGCTTCATAGCATTTCCATTGCTTCTCTCTTGTGTGGAAGGTTGTTTTTGGTTGCAAGTGATCCTAGTCCCTGTTGGTTTTTTCCCAGACTGGATGCTTGCTCCCAGTTATCTCTACAAGGTAGCCATCAATGATCAACAGGATTCCTGGGCCAGGGGCCAACAGTATAGGAGATAGACTCTATAGATATCTCCTCTTCTTTTTTAGGCTCTGCAGAACCAAGGGGGTATTCCCTATTCAACATCCATAGAATATACTTGTGAACTGGGGGATGTTGACACAAAGCAGATAAATCCTCTTTTATGTAGACCAAAACTGTGAGATAAGTGCAAAGGGGCTAGCTTTGGGCCTATGTTCAGTTGTGAGACAAAGGATTCAGGTCCTAAACTACTTCTAATGTCCTAATGGTTTGGATTTGAAGTTTTAAGTTTGATTTTTTGGTGTTTGGATGCAAAACTAGGACCTGGGGTATAACCTCAATACAAGACTAGACTGGTGCCTATCCAGGGCTCAGAGTCAGTAGACATACACATGTGAATGGTCAGCATAAATACCAAAGACTGGATATCAAGGGGATTTTGCAGTGTTTGCCTTACAGATACTTCCCAAAAATAAGTGTTTAATCATTCATACATAATGGCATCCTTGCTGTAACATACTTTCTCAATGATCAACCTGAAACATTTAATCTGTTCTTTGAACAAAGGTAAGAGGTCAAACATTCAATACAGAGAAACTATATTCCTGAATCTTAACAACCCTTAGTTATCTTGATTCAAAAGAAAATATACCCACAGCTTGGAGACAAATGATTAAACACATGCAATATAGCATTTCTCATATAAAACAACATGAAACCAGTAAATTTATGCATGAAACATACAACATGAGACTCATAAACTCACAAAAACATCCAGAAAAGGGCCACCAATGAAGCTGTATTGTATCACAACGCCAGAAGTTTGTCCAGTTTTCAACAACATAAAATGAGTGACAGTTTGCATTTTATAGCAAAACTGTGTACTCAGCCAAGATTACAATGGTCAAATCAAAAATTACCAAATACAATGCACCGTGAGAAATGGCGCTCAAAACAATCAATGCAGCAGAGGGAAAAAGAGGAAGGAGCAGGTAAGTTCGGGATCTACACCACCGCTCAAGGATTTTCTTCATCAATCAGGTTGTTGACCTGTCAACTCCATCGACCATCCTCTGCAAACCGCCATCAATGATTCAGTTACCCGCGAGATGCAGCAACGAACACATTTGAAGTTTTCCCGCTCGAAAACTGCTGCACACGTACAGGAAAACTCACACCGAAGGTTCAAAACACGGCCGTCGATCACGACTCCATCGTTGAGATCCAACGGCCTCAAAAACATGCAGAAAAGCCAAGAGCCAATGATTACGTGCCACGTAGGCACTCCATGTTCCTATCGCTGACTTTTCGCCTTCTCCATTTTGCCATTTCGCCCTTGTATATGCAAGAATGGATGCATATACAATCTCCATTGTTCGCCTTTCAAAATCCCCTATATACGTAAAATGCATATACATGCAACAGCTAACATACAAGGCGGACCCCACGCCAGTTTAGAATGAATTGAAAAAACTACTCGGGTCCGGCCTACACCTCAATCCTTTGTATATTCGTGATATAGAACACACACATACATATAAGCCACGGACTTCAAATCATTATGCATCAGAATGTACCTCCTTTTGAAGTCCGGTTTGTATCCTTTCATTGCACATCAGCTTGTATATCGACATATACAAGCGCTTTATACAACCCACGGACCTCAAATATTTATGAAGTAGCTTGAAAACTCCATCGCGTCCGGGTTGTATATCGCCCTCCTTGCATATCGCAATGTATATCGGCATATACATTCGCCTTTGTATGTCCGCGGGCCCCACCAATTGTATATCCTGCTGCTTTGTATATTCTTTCTTGCATATGACCTTTGTATGTCTGAACATATATTCACCCTTTCACATACAAACAAGGAATCTTTCCTGGAATATGCCTGCAATGTATCTTTTCCTTGTATGTTGCCATTGTATCTAACCATTGTATGTCTGAACATACAAACCAAATATACCTACAGACCCGATATACAAGTAGCGAATATTCTAGGGATCTGCGATGTATATTCCAACCTTGTATATTTTTCCTTGTAAGCCCGATATGCGTTTGGAAATGCATACAACTGCAGAATATACTCAGGAATCTGCAATAGATTCCCCCTTTGCATATGCAACCCGATATGCATCTAAAATGCATATAACTCAATTCTTTATCATTTTTTGGAGGCCGATAGAGATTTCGCAAGCCCGCCAATATACACGACCACTTGCACATACAAAAACCTAGCATTTTCATAAGTGCGACAGGAATAAGCAGTAAAACATTGCATGTGGGTCAGTTGATCTATGAACACTAAAGCATGAAGGTGAAACAAATTAACCAAGAACCCATCACAGAAGGCCACCATGAGAATGGGAAAAACAATGCAAGGCCCCATGACTCAGAAGTTTCAGGGTTTGAATAAGAAGACCTGCAAATATTCAAGCTTAAAACCCCTAACATAAATGGGTACCAACACAGGCTCCGATTGGGGACGTGCAAGCGTAAGACTGCAGCGAGGACCGAAATACTCTGGGGCAGACCAGACAAAACACAAAACTCAAAACATGACTGACTATACAAGACATGTACAAAACATTTACATCTAATTTACAGTGTGCATAGAAGACATTCATCTATGAGAAATAATCCTTAAGGAATTTACCGTGCACAGGCAATTCCAATAATTCACCATTGAGGGCCTGGAGGAAGTAGGAATCATCTTCATGTATGTTGCATATTTGATATGGGCCAATCCATAGGGGCTCAAATTTTTCGTGCTTCCCCTTATCCTGGCTTCTTGCATTCCATACAAGGACCATATCACCTATCTGAAACTTTCTTTCTGTAGCCCTTTTATCAAACAAATATTTCACTTTTTGTTGTTTCTTGATGTTTGTTTTTTGTGCCTCCCGTCTGATTTCATCTAATGCAACCAGCTGATTTATTCTTTCAGCCATTGAATCCTCAATTTCCTCATCGCTACCTTGGATGAATTTATAAAGCGGTAGGAGGTTATTCATAGGTAATCTAGCTGCTGCACCATATACTAATTCAAAAGGTGACCTTCCAGTTGCATTTTTCACTGTCACCCTGTCGGCCCACAATGCCACCTTTAATTTTGAGTCCCAAGCCCTCTTGTTTTTATCTATCACCCTCTTGATGATTTTCATGAGACTTTTGTTGCTTGACTCTGCTTGACCATTTCCTTGTGGATGGTATGGTGATGCACGGGACAAATCAATTCCATAAGTATTGCAAAAATCAATAAATTCACCAGACCTGAAGCACATAGCATTATCTGTGACCAATTTGACAGGTACTTCGAATCTGATAATAATATTTTTCAGAATAAAATCCATCACCACCTTACTTGTAGCTTTCTTAGTTGGAATGGCCTCAATCCATTTTGTGAAATAATCAATAGCAACCAAAATCTAACTGTGTCCTCCACTGGACTTTTCTGAGATCTCCCCTATAAAATCAATTCCCCATTACTGAAATGGAGCTTCTACAGTTATGGTCCTAAGGGGCAATGCACCTTCATACTTTAGCTTTCCTGAGAACCTTTGGCAAGGATCACATTTTCTTACCATTCTTTATGCATCTGAGAGGAGAGTTGGCCACCAGTAATCTGCCCTAAGAATTTTATGAGCTGTTGTCTGGGTAGTATAGTGTCCACCACATACTCCATTATGCATATCACTTAGAATATTCTTGGCCTGATTTTCATCTACACACCTGAGTAATACACCATCAGGATTTTTCCAATACAGCTCTCCTTGAACAATGATGTATCTGATAGCATGTAATTTTAAAGTTCTCTTTTGACTATCACTGAATTGGGAAGGACAATTTAAATTCTACAAATAATACACAATGTCTCCGTACCATTCAGATTCAGACATATTTACAACTTCATTATGCACTACGCTCACTTGGCATGCCTCTAGATTTGATTGTGTCATCAATCTTGCCAAACCTTTTCCTCTTACCAATTTTGTGATCTATATTTCAATGTCGAACTCTTGCAATTTATTTATCCATCTGCATCTTCTTCCAGTCACTTCCTGTTGAGTAAAAATATCTTTGACTACTGCATGAGGCACATATGCAACTATCCGAGATCCTACTAAATATGGCCTGAAACTTTTGACTGCTCTAACCAATGCATATGCCTGCTTTTCCATGATATCATACTTCAACTCAGCAACCTGCAATGACCTACTAAAGAAAGCTATAGGTTGTTTGAATCCTTCTTCATTCTTCTGTAGTAAGCATGCAGCAATTGTATGGAAAGAAGCAAATGAGAATAACTGAAATGGCTTAGAAAAATTAGGAGATTTTAGCACAGGAGCCATCTTTATAGCCTTTTTGATGTTCTGAAAAGATTTAGTTGCTTCATCTTCCCATTTGACAGTTGCGCCTTTCTTCAACATGTTAGAGATATCTTTTGTGGTTTCTGCAAAGTTAGGCACAAATCTTCTAACAAAGTTGATTTGTCCAAAGAAAGACTGAATGCCTTTCACTGTTTTTGGGATCTGAATTTTATCAATTGCAGCCACCCTCTCAAGATCAATCCTGACTCCATCCTTGGACATAATGTGCCCCAATAATTTTCCTTCTGTTACCCCAAAAGCACAATTCTTTGGGTTTAGTGAAATGCCATATTCCAGTGCTCTAATGAAAATTTGCTCCAAGTGCATGCAATGTTGCTCCTCTTTCTTTGAATAGGCAGTTAAATCATCTTGATAAACAGCCAAAATTGAGTCAATCAATCCTACAAAAGCAACATCCATAGCCCTTTGAAATGTAGCACATGCATTTGTTAGTCCAAATGGCATCCTTACATATACATAGGTTCCCTATGGAGTAGTAAAGGTAGTCTTGAATTGTTCAGATTCCTTCACTTTCACTTGATTGTATCCCGAAAATCCATCCATCATGGATAGAAGTTCACAGCTAGTCACCTTCTGCAACATAGCTTCCATGTTTAGCAATGGATAGTTGTCCTTCAAAGAAGATACATTTAGATTTCTAAAGTCCACACAAAGTCTTATATCATCGTTCTTTTTTCTAACTGGGACAAGGTTAGACACCCAAGTTGAATGTCTGATGGGCATAATTATTCCAGCCTCCCTAAGCTTTTTGAGTTCTTCTTGCATTTTTGGAGCTGAAGTAGGATTTATAGGTCTTTCTTTTTGCCTAAATGGCTTAGCTCTCAGGTTCAATGGGATTTCATGCTGGAATAGATCTTCCCTATAAGCTTTTAAGTCTTCATATGACCATGTAAAAACATGCTTGTACTTCTTCAACAATGCAATCAGCATACTTCTGATATGTGGCTTGAGTTGTTTGCCAATATATACCTTTTTGGGGGCCTGAGATGTCCCCAAATTTATCTCCTCCAAGTCACTTTTATTTGTAGTAGATGCCTTTGTAACAAATTGGTCCCTATTATCAAATGTTCTTTCTAAGGCAACTAACCCTCTGGGGATTTTATTTGTCTTGAGTTGAATTACCTCCTTCCCCATAAGAGTTTCTTTTCCATTTACAACCTCTACAAAATTCTGAAAGTCAATTTCTTGGTTCTCATATTCATCAATGCAATGTAAAAATCTCAGCAAGTCTTTATCATCATCAAACACTTGCCAGCTGCATATATTATCTGGCACTACAGGTCTAAGCTTGACTTCAACATTTGTAACATCTGACAGAGTGATATCATCTGGCCTTATGGCCACATTAGCCAAAAAATCTACCATGACATTTTTTGATTTTTCTATCTAGTTTATTGAAAATGCATCAAACAATTCAATTGTATCCCACACAGCATGCTTATATTGTTTTAACCTTTTATTTTTTGAAGCATACTTATCTCTAACCTGGGAAACAATTAACTCTGAATCTCCAAACACTCTTAACATTTTAATTCCATGCTTCAGAGCCATATTTAATCCTAATAACAGAGCCTCATATTCTGCAATATTATTGGTGCAAACAAACTTCAACAAGAAAGAGAATTTCAAAAGTTTACCTGCTGGAGACAAAAATACAACTCCAGCACCAGACCCCTGTTTTGCACATGCTCCATCAAAATACGTGGTCCACAAACCTTGTTGGTCAAGCTCTTGAATGCAAATGTCTCTTTCTTTACCCTCTTGGTCATTTGAGGCAACTCTGAAATTTTCATAATCAGTGTTCACAAAACATATGTGCTCCTCTGAATCCTAATCCTCAACTGTCTCTAGCAATCTCTCTTCTTTGACTAGTTTGACATCTTTTCCATTCATTGGGATCATGGCATATGATAGGTCTAGTTGCATACTTCCACCAACTAGTGTTGCCCATCTTCTTGATAACAGCATACCATATTGTGGCTTGATATCAACAACTGTTATATTCATTTTGTAGGTCCTTTCTGGATATGCTGCCAGTCTAAAATCCACATCTTTCATAATTCCAATGACTGGTACTTCTCTAGCATCCATGGCATAGCACTTCCCACATGCCTTGTCTATTTTCAATCTAGCTTGCTGCATGATAGCCAAAGGCATGATATTTGTTGATGCTCCTGAATCAAGCATACAATTTCTGATTGTTTTTCCATTAATAACAAGGGAAACATAAAATGGCTCAACTTGTGAAGGACACTTTGTCATGGTCACCCCCAGATATACTTCAGGAACTTCATCTTCTTCAACACATAGGGCTTGTTTCTTACCTTGAGTTTCAACATCCCGATTGGCCTGACAAGCCATTCCTGAAATTAAGGACAATGTTTTATTTCTAAATTCTTCAACTTTCATTAACTCCATCAATGGAACAGAGACCTTCACCTGGGACAAAACTTGAGTTATGCCAAAGGGAGCATAATTTTGTATAACAGTTGAAACCTGATCCACAGTTTTACTTTTATCTTGGTATGATCCAGCTTTAATTTTTGTGGCTCTCTGACTGTCATCCTTGATCTGAAAATTTTTGTTTTGATCCTCAATTTGGGGGATTCTATTTTCTGGTCCTTGAGAATCATGACCTATTTTTTGCTTAAAATTTTGCTTGTTATTACTCCATTGTTTCTTTTGTGGCTCAGTACTCTTATGATTATGCACTGGCTGGCTCGTAAAAGGATTCTCTGGTTGATGTGAGTTACTTACCCGAGCTTTACCTCTGAGATTGTAATTGTTTTTTACCTGAGCTACTGTTGCAGCTGTGAGGGCTCTAATCTCTTCATCAGAAGGCCTTCTCAAGTTATTCAAAAGGTTATGTGAATCCTGAGCACAAGCATAGTTGTCTTCATCTTCCTCATTACAAGGAAAATGCTGGCATATCTGAATCTCATTATTTGTGCTTTCATCTGCATCATAGGAAGAACACTCCCTATTTGTGGACAACATATTTACATTGTCATCCTCCATACAATGTGGCTCATTGCACTCATCAAAAGCAACATCATTATTATACAGAGATTGAGCAATCATACATTGAGATTGTGAGTGAGGCATTTGACATATTATGCACCATGGGGTATCATCAACAATATTAACAGCTTTCTTCAAGGGATCGGGAGTTTCTTTTACTTGTTGAACTCTTTGATTAGGGCCGCTATTATGTGGGAGAATGGGTTTTCCATTATGCCAATTGGTATTATATGGCATATCATGTAATGATGGTCTTCTTTCTTGCCTTTGGTAAACATGCATGTTAGGACCTATCCCTTTTTCATTTCTAGCAAGTCTGTAACTTAGGTCCTTAACAACATTTGTCAACTTATCTATTTTGTCCTCAGGGGCAGATGCATTACCTTGAGTACTTTGAGGCTTATTATTAGGATTTTGCATAATTTTTACATCATCCCTTCTGTTTGTCTTACCAGATGCTTTCCTATTATTTTCAATATTTGTTGCAATTCTGAAAGCATCCCTGAGAGTAGCAGGACCCTTATCTCTCAACCCATATGCTGTTTTAGCATCAAAAACATTTATATAGAGCACGATGCACATTGGCTCATTAGGTCTCATGTGAGGTGGCAATTTGTTCAGCACTTTAGTGAATCTAGCATTGAAATCTGCAACCTGCTCATTCGACCCCTTAGTGATACTAGTGAATTCATTTACAAAGAAGCTTGGGTCAGTTTTGTCGCCATATTGCTCCTTAAATATTCTCCTGAAGTCCTCCCATGATGAAACACTTCTGTTAGGCATACTTTTGTACCATTCTCTGGCCTCATCAACTAAGGATTGCATAAATAATTTCATAAATACATCTTCATGCTCAACTTCAAAATTATCCATAACATTCTGAAAAGCTTTCAAGTGATCTTCACCTGATATAACATTATTTCCTGAGAATTTTGGCACATGCGGCCTCACATGTTTATCAATAGGATTAGGGTAACCAGGAATTCCATAAAAAACCAGCTGCCTGAATCTATCTAGCTGCATAGGTTGTCTACCAAACTGATTTGCATTTGCATTCCTGTTAGCATTCTGATTTCTCATATTATTTAGTGGTACCTTAACATTGTTTGCATTTTGTCTCTGATCATTATGCTGATCCTGCACTTCATGTCTATGTTGGTTTCTTAACACATTTGTATTGTCAAGGGTAGGAACTGAATCATTCTGAGCAATTCTCAGAGCTTGCACCTTTTGTCTCATGTCATCTCTGATCTTCACAGCTTGTAGATATTCTAATTCTGCCCTCAGGCTCTTGATTTCCTCATCTAATTGTTCATCCTTAAGCATGGAAGAGGACAGTTCCATTTCATTCTTGTCATCATCATCATCATTTGGGGATTCAGCCTCTTCAAATCTGTCAGAGGGATCTAAGAAAGGGCGTTCCTGGAACACTTCCAACCTCAATCTCAGATTAACACCTTGTTTTTCATATACATTTTGGATTTCAACCTCTGTGTTTGAAAAATAAGGTTCTGTTCGCTCTAAAGATCTTGGATTGTTTTGATTATTATCACGATTTCTGGGGATGGGAGAACCCTCTTGACTGGCCTGAACAGCCCCCTTCTTCCTATACATCATTTTGCTGGGTAATTCTTCAAACAAAGGGTTACGCTGGGATCTTCTCCCCTACCTATAAATTTTACTTTATCGGTTGGGAGATTACTCGGAGTCGCCACCTACAAGTAGGAAATATTTTTATCAGGGTTCTTACAATAAAGTCCCTAGCAGAGTCGCCAAAATCTGTTGGTTTTTTCCCAGACTGGATGCTTGCTCCCAGTTATCCCTACAAGGTAGCCATCAATGATCAACAGGATTCCCGGGCCAGGGGCCAACAGTATAGGAGATAGACTCTATAGATATCTCCTCTTCTTCTTTAGGCTCTGCAGAACCAAGGGGGGTATTCCCTATTCAACATCCATAGAATATACTTGTGAACTGGGGGATGTTGACACAAAGCAGATAAATCCTCCTTTATGTAGACCAAAACTGTGAGATAAGTGCAAAGGGGCTAGCTTTGGGCCTATGTTCAATTGTGAGACAGAGGATTCAGGTTCTAAACTACTTCTAATGTCCTAATGGTTTGGATTTGAAGTTTTAATTTTGATTTTTTGGTGTTTGGATGCAAAACTAGGACCTGGGGTATAACCTCAATACAAGACTAGACTGGTGCCTATCCAGGGCTGGGAGTCAGTAGACATACACATGTGAATGGTCAGCATAAATACCAAAGACTAGATATCAAGGGGATTTTGCAGTGTCTGCCTTACAGATACTTCCCAAAAATAAGTGTTTAATCATTCATACTTAATAGCATCCTTGCTGCAACATACTTTCTCAATGATCAACCTGAAACATTTAATCTGTTCTTTGAACAAAGGCAAGAGGTCAAACATTCAATACAGAGAAACTATATTCTTGAATCTTAACAACCCTTGGTTATCTTGACTCAAAAGAAAATATACCCACGGCTTGGAGACAAATGATTGAACACATGCAATATAGCATTTCTCATATAAAACAACATGAAACCAGTAAATTTATGCATCAAACATACAACATGAGACTCATAAACTCACAAAAACATCTAGAAAAGGGCCACCAATGAAGCTGTATTGTATCACAACGCCAGAAGTTTGTCCATTTTTCAACAACATAAAATGAGTGACATAGTTTGCATTTTATAGCAAAACTGTGTACTCAGCCAAGATTACAATAGTCAAATCAAAAATTGCCAGATACAATGCACCGTGAGAAATGGCGCTCAAAACAATCAATGCAGCAGAGGGACAAAGAGGAAGGAGCAAGTAAGTTTGGGATCTATACCGCCGCTCAAGGATTTTCTTCATCAATCGGGTTGTTGACCTGTCAACTCCATCGACCATCCTCTGCAAACTGCCATTAATGATTTAGCTACCCGCGGGATGCAGCAATGAACACATTTGAAGTTTTCCTGCTTGAAAACTGCTGCACACGTACAGGAAAACTCACACCGAAGGTTCAAAACACGATCGTCGATCACGACTCCATTGCTGAGATCCAACGGCCCCAAAAACATGCAGAAAAGCCAAGAGCCAATGATTACGTGCCACGTAGGCACTCCATGTTCCTATTGCTGACTTTTCACCTCCATTTTGCCATTTCACCCTTGTATATGCAAGAACGGATGCGTATACAATCGCCAATGTTCACCTTTCAAAATCCCCTGTATACGCAAAATGCATATACATGCAACAACTAACATACAAGGTGGACCCCACGCCAGTTTAGAATGAATTGAAAAAACTACTCGGGTTCGGCCTGCATCTTAATCCTTTGTATATCCGCGATATACAACACACACATACATATAAGCCACGGACTTCAAATCATTATGCATCAGAATGTACCTTCTTTTGAAGTCCGGCTTTTATCCTTTCATTGCACATCGGCTTGTATATCGGCACATACAAGCGCTTTATACAACCCACAAACCTCAAATATTTATGAAGTAGCTTGAAAACTCCATCGCGTCTGGGTTGTATATCGCCCTCCTTGCATATCGTGATGTATATCGGCATATACATTCGCCTTTGTATGTTCGCGGGCACCACCAATTGTATATCCTGCTGCTTTGTATATTCTTTCTTGCATATGACCTTTGTATGTCTGAACATATATTCACCCTTTCACATACAAACAAGGAATCTTTCCTGGAATATGCCCGCAATGTATCTTTTCCTTGTATGTTGCCATTGTATCTAACCATTGTATGTCTGAACATACAAACCAAATATACCTACAGACCCGATATACAAGCAGCGAATATTCTGGGGATCTGCGATGTATATTCCAACCTTGTATATTTTTCCTTGTAAGCCCGATATGCATTTGGAAATGCATACAACTGCAGAATATACTCGGGAATCTGCGATAGATTCCCCCTTTGCATATGCAACCCAATATGCATCTAAAATGCATATAACTTAATTCGTTGTCATTTTTTGGAGGCCGATAGAGATTTTGCAAGCCTGCCAATATACACGATCACTTGCACATACAAAAACCTAGCATTTTCATAAGTGCGACAGGAATAAGCAGTAAAACATTGCATGTGGGTCGGTCAATCTATGAACACTAAAGCATGAAATGAAACAAATTAACCAAGAACCCATCACAGAAGGCCACCATGAGAATGGGAAAAACAATGCAAGGCCCCATGACTCAGAAGTTTCAGGGTTTGAATGAGAAGACCTGCAAATGTTCAAGCTTAAAACCCCTAACATAAATGGGTACCAATAGTCCCTATGGGGTTATTCATCAACTCTTACACTCTAAATCTTGATCACCACTCCTCCCTACATTAAGTATCTCTGAAACCTGATCCCCATTGTCTCGACACTCTACTTGTTCAGGTCTATGGACCTTTGCATCCCCTTGCACCGAGGCATCCTTGCATCTCATTCCTCACACCCCCAACTTCAGCCACTTGAAGAACATAATGACAATGTGCCAAATGGTAAGACTTCAAAGTGGCCCTAACTCCCACCTCCTCAGTCCCTCTCACCATTGCATCCTTCATGTATGTGTTTCCCTAGACCCCAACCTTTTGGCACGTCTTTTCCTAGACTCATGTCATTCAAACAAAAGATTTCACTAATCACCATAGCCGACCAAGAACACCATTAATGCACCCAAATTTGAAGGTAAAATGGAAAAAAAAACTTTCAAACACCTATTAGCACATGTGGGACCCATGCTAGTCCTTCAACCTTTATATATGACAAGTAACTTCATCAATTTGAGTAATATTTCATCATCATATCAACAAACCCCAACCCTAATTTAAGCATTCATGTTTAGCTACTAGATCTAAGGACAAAAACCCTTGGATTTGGAGATTAGAGGATGAAAACCCTTAGGTTTCTAGAGGGAAACTTCATACAAAATTTGCATTTGCACTTCAAGCTTGGAGGATTTCAATAGTGTTTTGGACATTTTAACATTTTGGGCATTTTTAGAATATCTTTGTAATCATTTAAAGCTGATATATACTTAATGAAATAATTAGTTCCAACCAATATTCCATGTGCAATTCATTTATACCTGTTATGAATGTTTTAAATCTTTAAAAGTGTTTCATAATTTGTTTGTTATGGGTATTCTAGATCTAAGTTTTTACATGAAAATTTAGCTAAGGGTCAATTGAGGGATAATCAAGTTGTTTAAGGAGAGGGACTCCTCTCTAATAAAAAAATTGGAGGCCAATCACTTTATTAAATGTTTCCTATATGATTCTGGCAAAAATGGTTGCTTATAAGCTTAAGGTTGTTCTTCCTAGTATAATCTCTCCACTCAGACTAGTTTTGTTAAGGGGAGGTTTATATTGGCGAATCTCCTAACCGGCTAGGAAGGGATGAACTAGGTGAGATATTGGTCAAAATGTTTGTATGGCCCTAATAAATTTTGAAAATCCATATGATATAATTCAATGGGAATTTATTTTGGATATTATGAGATCTCTAGGGTTTGGTGATATCTTTTGTAGGTATATTGTATTTTTTTAGATGCCACTAATCAAGTCAATGTCAATGGGGTGTTATCCTCCCTATTTGAGCTTCAAAGGTCTGTTAGTCGAGGTTGTCATTTGGCTCCTCTCTTTGTTATTGTTGTTGAAGCTTTACACTACTACGTTTTAAGATAATTGTCTAGGCCCACTCCTTAAAGGTTTATCTTGGACAAATAATGAGAGTTTGATACAATGTCAATTTGCTAATACTTCAAATCTCTATTAGGCAAGGTTGTTATTTGGCTCCTTCCCTCTTTGTTATTGTTATTTAAGCTTTGCACTACTTTGTTTTACGATAATTGTTTAGGCCCACCCCTCAAATGTTTATCTTTGCCAAATAATGAGAGTTTGATAGAATGTCAATTTGCTAATGGAACTAGCTTGTTTCCTATGCTTAAGGAAGATAACTTTAAAACTTGTAGAAAATATTAGAATTCTATTGTAGTGCTTCTAGATCTAAAAATTTTGTGCATAAATCCATTATTCTTGGTTGGAAGGAGCATCCTCCTAATTGGCTTGTTAATGATGGGTGGGAGTGTGGAGGTCCAAATAAGAAAGTGAGATGTCTTGGCATTCCTTTTTCCTTAAGTCCTTTGAAGAACATGTGGGCCTAGGTTATGGATAATATGGTTTAAAAGAATGAATAAGTGACATTTATTTTCTCTCAATTGCTAGAAGATTTTGAGGGTACCAAAAGGTTTTCTCCTCTATATATTTTTCTTTTGCTCAGTTGGTATGTTATTCACATATGAGGCAGTTTGAAAAGTTTGTTAGAGTTTTCCTCTAGTCTAATGGGAAGGTGTAATGTCCCTTACCTAAATTGCCCTAGAAATTCAAATGCCACAAGTAAGGTTTAGAGTTTATGATTTACCACTTAGAATATCTTCAAAATTTGCATAATTCTTGGACTTGAGTTCTACAGTCATAACATAGGAAAACATATACAAAATATAAATATGCAAATATACATCTTTAACCATTAGGGTCAGACAATATTACATTGCTTTCAAATTCATAAATAATATCAATATAGAGAGATTATATACTCATTACAATGCAACTAACTCAGTTTGTTTACAAAATTTGGTCATAGAAGAGGATGGTACAGGGAGGCATGGCAGGGTGCCTTCAGACAATAGTTCTTCCTCCAAGCAATCCCCTTACCATTCTTCTTTGACATATGAACCTAAATTTGTCAATAAACTCTCAATATGGAGATTAGGAGGAGAATTCTACCCTTGGGTGCCCTTAGTCATTCTCTCCCTTTCACGGTGTTGTTATATGGAGCCTAATCAGACTCGAAGGTTAAATTTACCCCACTTTTATCGGCGTGGTTTCCCCCCAAATTCCTACGGGGTCAAGAGGCGGCGCCCCTTGCGGGGTCCAGGGGCAGCGCCCCTGGTGCACTCCCTGTCGTGATACAGGGCGGGGTCAAGGGGCAACGCCCTCGCAGGGGCTCGGGAGTAGTGCCCCTGAAACCTCACATGATTTTTTATTATTTTATTAAGGTGTCGGGAGTTATTTTTCTATTGGTCGACCTAAAAAAAACCCTATTTTTGTAACCGACATAAGGATTGATAAAAGCGGCTAAGGGTTAGGGTTTCTGTTGATGTATTGTAGAATTTTGCAGCGATATTGAGTTGCAAGGATTGCAGGTTGTAATCGGTTTGATTTACTGGATAATAATATTGGACTCTTTGTTGGTGGATGTAGCCCGAGTTTGGGTGAACCACGTTAAAAACTTGTCTCTCACTATTATTATTTCTATGTATTTTTCATTCCTCTGTTTAATCTTTATTTGCATTTAATTGATATCTTCCGCTGGCTAACCCTAACACACGTGACAGTATGGTGCCCTACTAGTTGTTCTCTCCCTACCTATCAATTTAAAGGGTGCCTTTAGTTGTTCTCTCCCATAGTGCATATTTCCTCCTTGTCCATGTTGACAATTTATTGCAAATATTTTATGTATTTTTATATATGATAGTGATATGCAATAAGTAAAGATAATTGACAGTCAATAATGATTTGACCTAATGTTCCTTATTTTATTTTTCCACGTATATTCAATAATAATTCTTATTGAACTTCTAGTTCATTTTTAGGATTTGCAATGTATCCTTTTGTTCTCAATAATTTATATGACTGAATAAATATAAATATCTCTGTAGATGGAATTTGAATGTCTGGTGTTATATTCAATAACTAATGATTGATTGATGTTCCCTTGATGTCACTTGTGTCTCCTTTTATATCCCTCAATGGTGGCATCTTCATGAGATCAACATATCCTTTTCTATGGGATGTATCTCTTCCTACAAATCGCGCCTCCTCATTACATATTGATTGCTTAGCATGATTGAAATTGTTTAAATCTTTAATTAAAACCTTTTTAAAATATCTTTAATCAAATGCAATTAAAACAATGGTCTTGGCATCGATATTCTTGATGAAGTCAGCCCCAAAGGGATATAAATTTTGGCGGGGACATGACAATATGCCCTTCCTAAGATTGTTTGTCCTCAAGCAATTTCAAATTTGGATGGTTAAAAATCTCTTCTCCTTCCCACGTAGCATCTTCCTCAGGTAGGCCCTTCCATTTGATCAAAAATTTAGAAATAGTTTTATTCCTCAATCACCTTTCCCTCATAGTAAGAACTGCTTCAGGTTCCAAGATTAGTTTACCCTCATTGTCAAGTGGCGATAACTCTGCACATGGGGTGAGTTGTTACCCTAGCACTTTCTTGAGTCAAGATACATGAAAGATGTTGTGAATACGGTTGTTCTCGAGTAACTCCAATACGTAAGCTACTTCGTCGATCTTCCTTAGGATCTTATATGGCCCATTAAATAGAGGTTTTAGTTTTTCCACCCCTCTTACCTTGATTGAGGATTGTTTATATGGCTATCGACGCAAAAACACTAAGTCTCCAACCTCAAATGTCCTCTTGGTGCAATTTCAATCAACATAGATCTTTTGTTGATTTTGTGCTTGATGCAAATTGTATGAGAGTATTCATGATATCTATACTTTGTTGCATGAAATCTTTTGCCCCTGGTACTTGGCTTTCTCATGAGATCAAACTACCAAAGGAAGTTGGTCTGTAACCATACAATGCCTTGAACGGGCTCATCTTGATTGACATGTGATGAGTGGTGTTGTAGCAGTATTCACCAAGGTGTAACCATTTCATCCATGTGTCTATTGGTCCGCGATGTAATTCCTCAAGTATCCTTCTACCCACTTGTTAACAATTTCAGTTTGTCCATCCATTTAAGGGTGGTAACTAGTGCTAGGTGTAAGATCAGTCCCTACTAATCAAAAGAGCTCTTGCCAAAATAGGTTAAGGAATCGACTGTCTCGGCCGCTGACTATGTTCCTTGGAAGACAATGTAATCTGAAGATTTCTTTGAAGAATACTTCTGCTATTTGTGGATCCCGATACTCAATGGATATTGCAAAGAAGTGTGCATACTTGGTGAGTCAATCCACTACTACATAAATTCAATCCTTCGCCTAAAGCTTAGGTAACCCTATTATGAAGTCCACTGAGATTGTTATGTCGTAAAATGTCCCCCTAGGACTTTTACCTCCTAAGTTTAGCTCCCGAGGTCCCTTGTTTTGTATATTGCATACTCATTTTATTTCTTGATGCAAAATGGCCTGAAATCCATGTCAAATGGGACTTGAGGGTCATCTATGGGCTTAACTCTGCCCTAAAATAGGACCTAAGGGCTTGGGCACTTACGCCCTAGTCCTACCCTATTTTAGGTAGGTCCGTTATGTGACCGTTAAAAAGTTCTATTGCCGACATCTTAAGTTTGAATTACGAAATTAAAGCGGTAATATGTTTAGTTGCATATATAAGCATGTTTAGGGTTTCATTTGTAAACTAGAAGATGATTATGAACTTTTGGCACACTTATAATTTTAGAGCATTCAAAGTATTCATTGTTGCAGAGCAGACTTGTCTTGTTATTATTTGTTATGCAGATTTAGCTTCATCTTCTCATGTTGTGAAGGATTTTCATCTACATGCGAGATACACCTCCGAGGTAATATTTATTTGTGTTTTCAATCATTTATCAATTAGTTTTTGCCTCTATCCCACATGGATACGCACTCTCTATCTAACAATGGTGTTTGGAAGACTTGAATGTCCTTTTGGGGCTTGATTGAGGCAAGCTCCTAAACACCACAACCCCCAATTGTTGTTATATGGAGCCTAATTAGAATCAGAGGTTAGATTTTGCCCACTTTTGTCGGTGCGGTTTCCGGGCCCAAAATGTTTTACGGGGGAGTGCAGGGGGCAAAGCCCCTTCAACAAAAATTGCCTATTATTTTATAAAGGCATCGATAGTTATTTTTTATTGGCCGCCATTAAAAAACCCAATTTTTGTAACCAACATAAGTCTTCATAAAAAGGCTAAGGGTTAGGGTTTTCTATTGGTATTGTATATGTGGTACATTGTAGTGGATTTGGGTTGCATGAGATTGTTGGTTGTAATCAGTTCTATTTGCTAGATAATAATATTGGACTCTCTGTTGGTGGATGTAGCCCCGAGTTTGGGTGAACCACATTAAAATTGTCTCTCGCTATTTTATTTCTATGTATTTTCATTCCTCTGTTTAATCTTTATTTGCATTTAATTGATATCATCTGCATGTTATTCCTAACAAGTGGTATCAGAGCAAGGTTCTGTTCGATTATCGTCTGCAAGAAGGTCTCACAGTTGAGTGGAAGTCTCACGGTTAAGTGGGAGCAATGGCGGACGAGGGTAAATTGAAGGTAGATAAATTCAATGGGAAGAATTATCGGTTATAGAAGATGTAGATGGAGGATTATCTCTATCAAAAGGATTTATGGAGGCCATTAGAAGGTAAAGCCAAGAAACTGACAATAATGACTAATAAAGATTGGGAACTTCTGGACAGAAGGGCACTAGGAAGCATTCGTTTGTACTTGGCACCATCTATGGCGTTCAATATAGAAGAAGCAAAGACAACAGATGAACTGATGAAAGCTTTGGTAAAATAATATGAAAAACCCTCAGCCTCAAATAAGGTATTTCTCATGAAGCGTTTGTTTAATCTAAAAATGATTGAAGGTGGATCTGTCACAAATCATTTAAATGAGTTTAATACGATTACTAGTCAGTTAACTTATGTAAAAGTGAAGTTTGATGAAGAAGTGAGGGATCTCTTGGTTTTATGTTCTTTGCCAAAAATATAGAATAACTTGGTAATGGTTGTATGTAACTCTGTCTCTAATTCAAATACTTTAAAATTTGATGATGTTGTTGGTGTTATTCTTAGCGAGGAAATGTGATGGAAAAGCTCAGGTGGATCCACATCAGGCAGTGTTTTGAATGCAAAAAGCAGAGGCAGACCAAAAGAGAGAGGAAAAGGTTATGGAGGTCATGGGAAGTCATGAGGAAAATCAAAGGACAAGAGGTCCCAATCCAAAGGAAAAAAGGATTGCTGGTACTGTGAAAAATCGGGTCATCTAAAGAAAGATTGTTGCTCTTAAAAGAATAAAGAAGAAGACAAACAAGAAGGCAATAAGGAGGCAAATGTGGTAAGTAATAAATCCGAAAATGATACTTTGATTATTTCCCTAGATAATGCTAATGATTCTTGGGTTTTAGATTTAGGGGCCTCATTTCATGCTACGCCCCATAGAAGTTATTTTCTTGATTATGTCTAAGGGGATTTTGGGCCGGTTTATTTGGGAGATAACGAACCCTATCAGATTGTTGGAAAGGGAATAACTAAGATTAAGTTGTAGAATGGGAATATTGGCTACTACAAGAGGTAAGGCACGTTCCAAGGCTGAGTAGGAATTTAATTTCAGTAGGGCAGCTAGGTGATAAAGGTTGCATAGTTACTTTCAGTGATAAAAATTGGAAGGTTTCAAGAGGTGCCTTAATAGTAGCAAAAGGTGTGAAAGTAGGAACCTTATATCTTTGTATATGTCATACTGTTCCTTTTACTTTAGTTGCTACAGAGAAAAATCAAACAGGTTCAAGAATAGTTGTTGCAGGTTTATAGGCAAAGATTGACACAATTGCTGCAGGTTCTAAAATAATACTGTGGTATAACAGACTTGGGCATATGAGTGAAAAAGGTACGAAGGTACTTCATTCTAAGAAAGTTTTATCAGGTCTGAAATGTATTAATATAGATTTCTATGAAAGTTGTGTATATGGCAAACAAAAGAGAGTTAGTTTTCATAAGGATGGAAGCAAAAGAAAGATGAAAAGTTGGAGCTTGTGCATACATATGTATGGGGACTAGCTCAGGTATCTTCTCTCGGTGGCTCTCGATATTATGTTACATTCATAAATGATACAACTAGGAAGGTTTGGATTTATTTCCTCAAGCAAAAATCTGATGTATTTGAAACATTTAAGAAATAGAGAAGCTTGGTTGAGAATGAGACAGGTAAAAGATTGAAATGTCTCAGATCTGATAATGGTTGTGAGTATTACAACAAATAATTTGAGGATTATTATTCCTCTAATCGAATTCGTAGGTAGAAAATGGTTCCAGGGACTCCACAGGAAAATGGAGTGGCTAAGTGCATGAATAGGACAATAATAGAGCGTGCAAGGAGCATGAGATTACATGTTGGGCTACCTCTAAACATGTGGGCAGAGGCTATCAATAATGTTGTATATTTAATTAATAGAGGTCCTTTAGTTACTTTGGGGTTTGGTATTCCAGAGGAAGCATGGACATGTAAGAAGGTGAGTTATTCTTTTTTCAAAACCTTCAGATATGAAACATTTCCACATGTAGATAATGAAAATAGAACCAAGCTAGATGTAAAATCAAAAAAGTGTATCTTTATTGGATATGGCATTGATGAATTTGGTTATAGGTTTTGGGATGTTAAAAATGTAAAAATTGTGAGAAGCAGGGATGCATTTGTTGGTTTTAGGACAGACAACTGAGAGGGGGGTGAATCAGTTGTCACCAAACCTTTTGTTCTTTAAATTCTTAAATCCTTCTTATATTTCAACAACATAATAATTATTCAATCATAGAAGCAAAATGCAATAACTCAAGAGTAGAAACACGTTCAACACATATGACACCAAGATTTTAACGTGGAAAACCCGGTTAAGGGAAAAACTACAGGGTGACTAACCCAAGATTGTATTCTCTATTAAAAGAATAACAAAAATGGCACTTGTTAATTAGGGCTCACTACTCGAGCACACTGCTCACAAGAGGCCCACTGCGTACAGAAGACACATTGTCTACCAAATAATATAAATATTACATACTTGAACTAGAGATTAGCATCTTCACCATGCTTGAGACAGTTCCATTTAAGCTCAACACTTTTACTCTGCTTTTCGCTCCTCTCCTCTCTATCACTTTCTCATCACGACCACACATGCTTTTGAAATGACTTCACAAATCTTATTTATGCATGACATCAACTTTGAGATGATCATCAAAGTCAGCACAACACATACTTTATTTCATTACAGAGCAATTACAAAGATATAATTTGACTTATTACAAAAACTTCATGCCCGTCATTACCTTGTCGGCCACGCATATCTGGGACTTCAATCTTCTTTGAGGAACACGCCATGCTTCGCAAAACATCTTCAAGATCATCCACAACATGTGTAAAACATTCGGTCAGCTAAGATTAGGAAGAACACCATCACGTGAAGGTAAATCTTCAATTATGAGCTCAATCTTCAATGCGGACCGCCAACACGAACTGAACACAATCTAGAGACCCCTAGAAGCTTGCTTGAATCACCAGGAACATCCGCACCAATTCTGTTTATTGTAATCATTTGCATCTTCATCCGGAACCTCAGGAACACAGTCGGTCATCACTATCACATTAGAATAATTGCTTGCGGACCTCCAGACCACGAATCAATTAAGTTGTCAATTCACACTGGCTTCCCAAACATGCCACCAAATCCACAGAACAAGATATTGTATTTCTGGATCTCACCGGACCTATTTGTGTCACTATGTCACCTCTGAATAGCTGCCAGAACCATTTTTACTCATATGGCCATAACTTCTCCAAATCTTAATGCAGATCTTTGAAATCTTACAGGAGCACCTTCAGACACATATCTAGAAACCCTTTGATGTGCATACTCATATCTTCAACTAACTAGAATCTTTACTTCATAGAACTTCACTGTCTTTACTATTCTTCTTTGTTTCTAATAGGGCTTATTTTCTCAATATCCTCAGCACACAACTCATCCAATCCTTGACATCAATGCAACAGGAGTATGTTGACATCAATGACAACACCGATTAGCCCCATACTTGCAACAATCTCCCCCTTTGTCATTGATGGCAACATATGATGTGAAAAACTATTTTGACCATCAAGACAAGAACTTCTCCTCACTGGCTCCCCCTAACAACATCAATCATTCACATATCTTTTCTTTCTTCATTTCTCCCCCTTTGATCAGCAATCTCTTTTGTTTTTCACATGTCTTCTCTCCCCCTTTCACATCAATGGCAAAGGGCACATATTTGCATCAATACTTCAGAATCATACACTCTGCTCCCCCTAAGTAGCAGCTTCCTATCATCAATCCGGACCACAAGATATGACTGTGAGATCCACCGGATTGATGCATATCAGTGCACCTTAATTCAAAATCGGAGGGGTAATAACCCCTAACTTCTCCCTGAGATACTCAAAAGAGTCCTTAGGTAGAGGTTTAGTAAAAATGTCTGCAATCTGATCCTTTAAGGGCACAAACTCCAATCTGACTTCATTCTTGTTCACTTGCTCTCTCAAAAAGTGAAACTTGATGGATATATGTTTTGTATTCGAATGCAACACCAATTTTTTTGATATATTTATTGCACTTGAGTTATCATAGAAGATTGTGATAGGTTCTTCATACTCCACTCTGATGTCTCTTAGCATTTGCTTCATCCACAATACTTGAGTGCAACTACCTGCCACTGCAATACACTCTGCTTCTGTAGTGGACAGAGATATTGCCTCTTGTTTCTTGCTCAGCCAAGAAACTAATCTTTTCCCCAAAAAGAATGCACCACCATTGGTACTCTTCCAGTCATCCGCATCTCCTGCCCAATCAGCATCTGTATATGCATGAAGAGAGAAATCATGATCCCTAGGATACCATAAACTATACTCAACTGTTCCCTTCAGATATCTGAGAATTCTCTTGATTGCCATGACATGAGACTCTCGAGGATCGGCTTGGAATCTGGCAACAAGACCAACAACATTCATAATGTCAAGTCTAGTTTGAGTAAGGTATAGTAGTCCCCCAATCATTGACTTATACTTTTTCTTATCAGCCTTAGGAGATTCATCATCTTTGCTCAGTTTACACCCGGTTGCCATGGGAGTATTCATTGGCTTTGAATCTTCCATCCCAAATTTCTTCAACAATTCTTTCACATATTTGTTCTGTGATATGAAGATTCTTTTCTTTGTTTGAGTGATTTGCAGACCCAAGAAAAAATTCATTTCCCCAAACATAGACATCTCAAATTCACTTTTCATTTGATTTGCAAAAGTCTTGCACATAATATCTTTTCCTCCAAAAATGATATCATCAACAAATACTTCAACAATCAAGATATTTTTATGATCAATCTTGAAGTACAAGTTACTGTCAGCAGTACCTTTGTTGAAACGAATCTTCAAAAGATGTTTATCCAATCTTTCATACCAGGCTCTTGGGGCTTGTTTGAGTCCATACAATGCTTTTTTCAACTTGCAGACCATATCACCATGATCAAACAATTGAAATCCATCTGGTTGCTCAATGTATACCTCTTCTTCCAAATCATCATTTAGGAAGGTAGACTTGACATCCATCTGATATACTTTGAAATCCTTGAAGGCAACAAAAGCAAGAAATAATCTGACTGCTTCAATTCTTGCCACGAGAGCAAAAGTTTCTTCAAAGTCAACTCCTACTTGAGAATAACCCTTACAGACCAATTTGGCTTTGTTTCTGACTACTTCACCATCTTCATTCAGTTTATTCTGGAAGACCCACTTAGTCCTAATCACATTTTTATCTTTAGGTCTGGGAACAAGATCCCAAGTGTGATTTTTTTCAATCTGCATCAACTCTTCCTCCATTGCTTTAGCCCGGTTCAACCTTTGAAATCAGACAATACTTTACTCAATCTTGAGCAATTTTTCTTGTTTGAACACCTTTTCTTCTATCTCCTATGATCTAGTCTTCAAAATGATTCAGTCTTAAATACCTGGGAGTTTTGGGAATTTCTTGCACTTCTATTTCTTGGACAGGTTCATTCAAACTTATCTCTTCTTCCTATATTTCAGGATTCTTCGGATCAGTCTAAATCTGAACTGTAGTTGGGGCTTGTTCTTCTTGGACTGAAACATCATTCTGATCATCTACTTCATACTCATAAAACCTTGAGGATTTTCAATGCCTTCATCAACCTTCAAATTTGTCCTTTCTACAATCTTTCTCAATCTCTTGTTATAACACTGGTATTCTTTGCTTTGAGTAGAATAACCCAAGAATATTCCTTCATCACTTCTAGCATCAAATTTGCCAAGGTCTTCATCTCTTTTGATATAACATTTACTACCAAAGACTCTGAAATACTTCACAGTAGGAGTGATGCCAAACTAGAGTTCATAAGGAGTCTTACCAATATTGCTTCTGATTTGTACTTGATTAAGAGTATAGACAGCAATGCTTACAGCTTCTCTCCAGTAGATCTGAGGGACATTTTCTTCCATCATCATGGTTCTAGATGCTTCCTGGATGGTCCGGTTCTTTCTCTTCACTACTCCATTCTGCTGTGGAGTCCTTGGAGCAGATAACTATCTCTTTATCCCATGTTTCTCACAGAATTCTATGAACTCTCTGGATGTGAATTCACCACCTCTATCAGACCTGAGACATTTTATGTTTAACCCAGTTTCATTTTCTACCATAGCCTTGAATATTTTGAACTTCTCAAGTGCTTCAGATTTCTCTTTCAGGAAAGTCACCCACATCATCTGGGAGTGGTCATCAATCAGTAACATGAAATATCTATCACCTTACAAACTCCTGATTCTTGCCGGTCCACATAGAACATCGTGTGCCAAGTCCAACAATCTAGTAGAAGATTGTTCCTTACTTTTAAATGTGACTCTGTTCTGCTTTCCCAACTGACATTCTTTGCACAAACTGTTAGTAGGTTTCATCAGTCTTGGAAGATCTCTTACAGCCTGAGTGTTGCTTATCTTGATGATATTATCAAAATTTACATGACACATTCTCCTATGCCACAACCAACTCTGATCAATTTGAACAAATAAACAACTTTTGCCAGTACCAACCAAGTGGAAGATGTTACCTTTTGTTTGAGTACCAGATGCAATCTTAGTTCCAGAGCTTTCAAAGATCTTGCATTTTCTATTTTTAAATCAGAGATCATAGCCTTTGTCCACCAACTGTCCAACACTGAGAAGATTATGCTTCAGACCTTCAACATATAGAACATCACTGGTTTATTCTTTCCATCAAAAGAAATAGTTCCTCTTCCTCTGATTCTACCAGTAGAATTATCACCAAATTTTACAATTCCTCCTTCATATATTTCCAGATTAATGAACTTATTCTTGTCACCATTCATATGGTGAGAGCATCCACTGTCAATGACCCATCATTCTTTTATTCAACCTGAGCAGCCAAAGCCCTTTCTACCATTTTATAATTGATAGACTCAATGGGCATTGGATCTTCTTCCTTGATGGCAATAAACACCCAATCACTTCCGGATTTGTTTAGTATCTCGAATTCATCATCTGTTACTCCTTCATCATCATCATCTTTTGAACATAGTAACATTTCTTTTGGAATCTTGATCTATTAAGATTTGTCTTTGAAAATCTTTCCGGACATCTTGAGGCAAAATGACCAATCTTGTTGCAGTTCAAACATTTGAAGGGCAATTTTCCTTCATACTTACCAGATCCTCTTGGCAGTCTTTTTACAATAAGGGCTTCAAGTTGAGCAGCTTCTGCCTCATCTTCTTCTAGATCTTTTCTTGTTTTTTTATACCATGATAATTTCTTTGAGGAACTCTCTCCTGGATCATACCTTTGTTTACCTTTTGTAGAGGCACTAGCTTTGAATGCAAATTCAGTCTTGGGAGGAGCATCTCCAAACTCAGCCAATTCAAATGCAGCTAACTTCCCAACCAATTGATCCCTTGTAATATTTGATAAAGATCTGAATTCCTCAATAGCAGCAACCTTGTGTTTGTAAGCAGGAGGTAAGGATCTGAGAACTTTGGCAACAATCTCATCTTCATCCAAAGTTCCACCAGCACATCTAATGCCACAAACAAGCTCATTTACTTTTGGCATATATGTAGTGATATTCTCATTTTCATTCATCTTCAGGTTTTCAAATTTTCCTTTCAAACTTTATAGCTTGGCACATTTAACATATTTGTCTCCTTCATGCAGAATTTCCAGCTTTGACCAAACTTCATATGCAGTTTTTAAATCCATAACATTTTTCAGCTCTGTATCAGATAAGGCACTTAGTAAGGCTTCTTTAACTCGAAGATTATCTTCAGCATCTCTGATTTCATCTAGAGTTGCCGAACCATTCTTTGGAGGAATATACTCTTTTATAGTCATGTTCCAATATTGAATTCCCATACGTTGCAAGTGGCATTCCATGCGGCTTTTCCAAAGAGTGTAGTTCATTCCATCAAACCTCAGACTATCCTTCTTGTAGGAAGACATCCTGGATCTCCTCAAGAGGTTAAGTTCTTTTAGAGGAACTTATCTCTGATACCAATTGTTGGTTTTAGGACAGACAACTGAGAGAGGGGGTGAATCAGTTGTCACCAAACCTTCTATTCTTTAAATCCTTAAATCCTTCTTATATTTCAACAGCATAATAATTATTCAATCATGGAAGCAAAATGCAATAACTCAAGAGCAGAAACACATTCAACACATATTACACCAAGATTTTAACGTGGAAAACCTGGTTAAGGGAAAAACCACAGGGTGACTAACCCAAGATTGTATTCTCTATTAAAAGAATAAGAAGAACAAAAATGGCACTTGCCAATTAGGGCTCACTGCCCGAGCACACTACTCACAAGAGGCCCACTGCCTATAGGAGACACACTGTCTACATAATAATATAAATATTACACACTTGAACTGGAGATTAGCATCTTCACCATGTTTGAGACAGTTCCATTTAAGCTCAACACTTCTGCTCTGCTTTTTGCTCCTCTGCTTTCTATCACTTTCTCATCACGACCACACATCTTTTTGAAATGACTTCACAAATCTTATTTATACATGACATCGACTTTGGGATGATCATCAAAGTCAGGACAACACATACTTTATTTCATTACAGAGCAATTACAAAGATACAACTTGACTTATTACAAAAACTTCATGCGCGTCACTACCTTGTTGGCCATGCATATTTGGGACTTCAATCTTCTTCGAGGAACACGCCATGCTTCATAAAACATCTTCAAGATCATCTGCAACATGTGTAAAACATCTGGTCAGCCAAGATTAGGAAGAACACCATCACACGAAGGTAAATCTTCAATTACGAGCTCAATCTTCAATGCGGACCGCCAACACGAACTGGACACAATCTAGAGACCCCCACAAGCTTGCTTGAATCACAGGAACATTCGCACCACTTCTGCTTACTGTAATCATTCGTATCTTCATCTGAAACCTCCGGAACACAGTTAGTCATCACTGTCACATTAGAATAATTGCTTGCAGACCTCTGGACCACAAACCAATTGAGTTGTCAATTCATAATGGCTTCCCAAACATGCCACCAGATCTGCAGAGCAAGATATTGCATTTCCGTATCTCACCGGACCTATTTGTGTCACTTTGTCACCTCTGAGTAGCTGCCAGAACCAGTTTTACTCATATGGCCATAACTTCTCCAAATCTTCATGTGGATCTCTGAAATCTTTACAGGAGCACCTTCAGACACATCTACAAACCCTTTGATGCGCATACTCAGATCTTCAACTGACTGGAATCTTTACTTCATAGAACCTCATTGTTTTTACTGTTCTTCTCTGTTTCTGATAAGGCTAATTTTCTCAATATCCTTAGCACACAACTCATCCAATCCTTGACATCAATGAACCAGGAGTATGTTGACATCAATGACAACACCGGTTAGGCCCATACTTGCAACATTATTCAATGAGGGTATTGTACAAAGATTAGTTGCAGTAGCATGAGAAGAAAGAAAAGGATTGTGTGGTGTTGGATGATACTTCCGATAGCAATGTTCTAGTGGTTCCTCATGCTCCGCAACAACAACAGGAAATACCACAAACTCCAGTGAATGTTAGATGGTCAACAAGAATAAGTAGACCTCCCGACAGGTTTTCTCCCTCTTTGTATTCTATTTTGTTAACAGATTCATGGTGAACCAAAAGGGTATGATGAAGTTATGCAGGTGGATACAAAGGTTCAATGGGAACATGTAATGGAAGAAGAAATGGACTCCTTGCTGAAAAATTAGACTTGGGAATTATGCAAGTTACCTACAGGTAAAAAGGCTTTACCAAACAAATGGGTTTATAGGCAGAAAGAAGAAGATGGAGGTAAGAACATATTTAAAGCCAGGTTAGTTGTAAAAGGATTTGCACAAAAAAAGGGCATTGATTTTGATGAGATTTTTTCTCCGGTTGTTACGATGACTTCTATTCGTACTATTTTAAGTATTGTGGTTGCTGAAGATTTGCATTTAGAATAGCTAGATATGAAAACTGCCTTTCTCCATGGTGATTTGGAGGAGGAGATATATATGGAATAGCCCCAAGGATTTGAGGTCAAAGGTAAGGATAAACTAGTGTGCAGATTGAAGAAGAGTTCATATGGCTTGAAACAAGCACCTCGACAATGGTTCTTGAAACTTGCTAGTTTAATGGCTAAGCATGGCTACAGTCGGTGTAATTCTAACCATTGTGTTTATTTTAAGAGGTTAGATAATGACAGCTACATTATTTTATGTTTATATGTTGATGACATGCTTGTAGAGGGGTCTAACATGGATCACATAAGTGAGCTAAAATAATAGTTAGCAAAATTATTTGCTATGAAGGATTTGGGAGCAGCGAAACAAATCCTTGATATGAGAATATGTAGAGATAGGAAGAACAAAAAATTGACTCTATCTTGGGTTGATTATGTTGAAAAGATGATGCAGAGATTCCATATGGAGAATGCAAAAGATTTCATCACACCTTTGCCCAGTCATTTGAAATTGACTAAAGGGATGTGTCCAAAGACACAAGAGGAGAAAAAAATGTCTAAGGTACCATATGCTTCAATAGTAGGGAGTTTAATATACGCCATAGTATGCACGAGACCAAATATTGCACATGTTGTAGGAGTTGTAAGCAGGTATATGAGTAATCCCATATTGGAGCATTAGAATGTAGTAAAATGGATTCTTAGATATTTGAGAGGTACATCCAATAAACATTTATGTTTTGGGGGCTCTAATACTAATTTGGCAAGCTATGTGGACTCAGATTTGGCAGGGGATATTGATACCAGGCGGAGTACTACATGTTATGTCTTTACTATAGGTGGGACAACGGTGAGTTGGATCTCAAGGTTGCAAAATGTGGCTGCTTTATCCACCACGGAGATAGCATATGTAGCTGTAATAGAGGCAAGAAAAGAGATGATATGGCTCCATTTTTTTATGGAAGAATTGGGCAAACAACAGACTAACAGTTATTTATTTATGGACAGCCAGAGTGCCATACATCTTGCAAAAAATTTTGTCTTGCATTCAAAAACCAAACACATATAGTTGAGGTATCACTTCATCTAGTCGATATTGGAGGATGGAAAATTAAGGCTGAAAAAGATACATACAGATGAAAATCTAACAGATATGTTTACGAAGGCGGTAACAAGGGAGAAGTTGAACTCCTCTTTAGCTTCAGTTAGCCTTCAATATTGAAAACAATAGAATAAGAACAACAGAGTCCAGGGTGCTTATTTCTAGTGGGAGCTACAGGGGCAGTGGTGTTTGATCAGTCTCCAAGTGGTAGATGATATGGTGTGGAGTCTAATCAATCTCCAAGTGGGAGATTGTTGTTATATGGAGCCTAATCAAACTCGGAGGTTAAATTTTTCCCACTTTTGTCTACATGGTTTCCCCCCAAAGTATTTTATGAGGGAGTACAGGTGGGCAGAGCCCATCCTGTGGGGCCAAGGGGCGGATCCCATGGTGGGGTTTAGGGGCGATGTCCCTAGCGGGGGTTGCTGGGGGTAGCGCCCTCAGTCGGAGGCTCGGGGGCAGTGCCCCTCCAACAAAAATTACCTATTATTTTACAAAGGCATCGATAGTTATTTTTCTATTGGTCACCATAAAAAACCCTATTTGTAACCAACATAAGTGTTGGGATAAAATATTGTCCTTTTTATACTGTTTTCACATGTTTCAAAGACCTTTTCTATATGGTTCTACAAAGACTCCACATACATTACCTCTATTTTATGTTGTTTCATTTATACTTTCCTAAGACTTGGATCCTATACTGATGAATGAATTTAGGTGGTTATATTATCAAATGGGTGATTTGAATTATTGATATGCATGAAAATAGATAGGATTTCATAAGTTTATTATAAGACGTTGTTTTGTATATATGTTGGAATGATTAACCCTGTGCAGCCAAATAAAGAATCCAAGGAGTAACTACAACAGAATGTAGAACAGAGTAATCAGTGAGGATGCGGTCCAAGTGCCATACATGGTGATCGATCGAGACAAACGTGGTCATCATGGAAGAATAAACACAAAGGATAAAGAAGACTCATTCTAGGAATCTCACCGAAGTTCATGCATCTTATTTATGAGTTGTTGCGGGTGGAATTTCTGATTGGATAGGACTCTGTTTCCTTATTCTAGTTAATAAGTTGATCTCAAAAACAATATCCTGATGTCCAGGAGTTAATTGATGATCACAGTTAGTTAGAAGGTTGAATAAGACTCTCCCATCTTTATATAGGAGAGGAGTTTTGTTGATTAAGTATTTGTTATGTTCTATCTTCAATATAGCTGTTACTTTTGTTATAGTTATCAGATGTTACAGACATGTTACAATTTTGAATAAAAATCTAAAGAAGATTCTACTATAGATATGATTTGAATTTAACTGTATGTTATGAGAAGGTTGAAGATCTGAAGTAGATTTAATTTCCAGAAAAAAGTGAGATAGTTCCCTGAGTTGGCCACTCAAGGTACTAACCCTCACTTTACATGTTCTCTTATTTATTTCTACATTTTTATTTCATATGTTTCATTCCACTTTCTACGTTATATTGCGAACTAGTAAGAACTGTTGATTGATACTTCCAGTTGCTATGATTCATGAGTAGAGTGCATGTTTTTAATCCTTCAGAGGTTAGTGTTAGCTTTTTCATCATTCTTGAGATGTTAGATTAAAACTGTGATTTTTTGTTAAATACAGTTATCTTCAGCCTCTGCTGAAGGTACCCGTAGCAACTGGGAAATTAAATTGTTTTTGTTGTTTTTCATTTTTGTTTATTGTTTTACATTCCTGTGCATTCTAAGTAATAGGATTGGGGTAAAGAAGAATTACACAAGATTAGCTTAGAGTAGAAATGAGTCTTGCAGGCATAGATATTGCAGGCATCATCATAAGCTTACGCTCCTTGGTCAATAATTCAATGTAAGAACACAATGATAGTGGACTGTTCAGTTAGGCTAAAACCCTAAATTTATTTAAGTCTACAACACATTAGTTTTCCTCTACAATAAGTCTTCATTTAAAAGGCTAAGGTTTAGGGTTTTCTATTAGTATTGTATTTGTAGTACATTGTAGCAGATTTAGGTTGCATGAGATTGCTGGTTGTAATCGGTTCTATTTGTTGGATGATACTATTGGACTCTCTATTGGTGGATGTAGCCTGAGTTTGGGTGAACCACGTTAAAATTATCTCTTGCTATTTTATTTCTGTGTATTTTTCATTCCTCTGTTTAATCTTTATCTGCATTTAATTGATATCTTCTGCATGCTATTCCTAACACCAACCCCTCTCCTTGTGATTGTAGGTTGTAGGTGTCATATCTTGCGGAGTGGAGTTGCATGAAGCTAGTGCAGAGCATAAAGAATCTAGATCTAGAGAAAAGGTAGCACCCTGGACTTGGGTGCCCTCTCTTTCACCCTCTAGTTGGCCTCCCAAAAAATCAGGGTTCAAAAACATCATCTAGGCACTCCCTGGAGTATTTTCTTAGTTTTGACGGTTGGCATATTTTCACTTTGAGGGCTTGGGTGCGGGCACCCTATCCCTTCAACACCTCTACTTCTAGAATCAAGTTCTCCTCTATTCACTAATCCCAGTGCTTCTTTCGGTTTGTCGATGTCTATCATGGTTTGAAAGTTATGCCCCGTTTATCATAGAATTAGGGTTTTGTCTATCATTGATCTAGGGTTTTAAAAAATAATCAATAATTCCAAGTTTCATGTTCATTCCAAGTGAAACTAAATCTGTAGCAGAGCCCTCTTACAATAGTCATGGCTTGACTCGATTTATGTCCTTGAATGTAAGGTGTGAAAGGAGGATTTAATGCAAACACTCGTTGAAATTGAAAAACCCTCTTTTTACACTAAACATTTTGGTGAACCCATGTTTTATTTGAATTTTGCACCTTTATGAGTGTTGTACTTCAGATTTGCATTTATTTCATTCATCATTTTCATATTGCATTTGAAAATTTACAAAAAAAATTAAAAAATTTGAAAAAAATTGGCATTTTAGGCTTACATTTTGAAATAATTTGAATTAATTTTCATTTAATTTTTTATTTTTAAATTAGATCTGATATAAATTATAGAAATTCATCATATTATAATCTTTGCATTGCATTTGTTATATTAAAATTGCTAGGGTTTGCTTGAAATTTTGAATTTTTCTTATAACCTAGTGATTTTAAAAACTAGGGTTTGTAGCTAAAATCTTGTTTCATATTTTACTAATCATCTTTGGCACTCATTCAAATCTGATTTTGTATGTAGTGTGGCATTTTAGTATGTTTTTGCATTCATATTTCAAAAACTTGCATTTACGCGGATAATTTCAACAAAAACTAGCATTTTTCATTCATCATTCTTAAAATTTTCACTTGCATTGAGCATTATAGGACTTTAAAAGTATTTTCAGATCTGATCTGAATTATTTTGCATCACACATCTGATTAGAATTCAGATACATATCATCTTGCACACATTCATGCCTTAATTTCACTAGTGTTTGAAAAACTTGCATTTTTCACTAAATTTTGATTTATTTTGCATATAGAATTGCATTATAGATGTGTTGTGAAGGATATTGATGCATTAATGGATTGGTATTAAGGTTATTATTTGTTTCCCCTCATCAATTTCCTTACAACACCTTATCTTTTAGTGATTTGCATTGAAAATTTGTGGCAAAAGTGAACATTTTAGGTGCATAAACAAGCATAATTTGTATTATTTCATTGCATTCAATCTAAATACATACAATCATCAATTGGGCCTTGTTGTGTTTTACTCTATTCCACCTATCCATTGTGTTTGTTGTGAACTTGGTTTATCCTTTTAGCCCTTTCCTTCAAACAAGTGCTTAGGAGTGAAATAGTCACATACCTAGGGTGTGTTAAGTATCTTATAACTTTGCATGTCTTGTCTTATTAGATCTTATTGGACATTGATGTTACAAGACATTTCATTATGGCATCTTCATCTCATTGCTCTTTGGTATCTTTACATGCATATATCAAAAACTTTGAAAATTTCTACAAATTTCTTAATATGAATCCTCATGTTCTCACTTATATACAAGCTATGTATCTCAAGGATATATTTAAATGCTCTTCATTTGAAATCCTTGACTATATATCTAATATTGACAACTTCACATCTCTCATGAATACATACCCTTCGGTAGTAGAAGATCTGACAAAACACATTGACAATGATGAGTGTGACAGTTCTCTTAATGTTTTGGAACTAATAGCTAAAGTATATGAGAATGATGATGATGATGATTCCATAAGTTATCCTACTTCTCCTATAGTTAAATGTTCAAGAACCTTAGATGAGAAGACTATGGACAACTCTATTGTGGTTGTAAAATCAAGTCTCTTAGACATCACTAATGATACAACACCTAAACTTCCTAACAACACCTTACCTTTCTTTCATTCCAATGCTCTCCCTAGCCAAGATGAAGCATTAGTGGATGAGAAAAGGTCTCTCACATTAAATCCTTTAGGGATAGACGTTGGGTATAATCAAGAGGGAAACAAGGTTAATTCAATCTTCACTAATCGACTTGTTCCACCCACTAAGGGATTGCTTGATAAATATAGCAACGTTCCTAAAATGATTGTGCGAGGATCACCTAGTGCACCTTCTTGCTTAAAACCATTGATTATGATTCAAAGAGATCCAAAACCACCTAGACCCTCCGATTACATCTTAAACTATGCAAGACAAATTACTCAAAGAAATTAAGGTGTTCAAAATGTGTCGCAACAACCACATCACAATGTGATTGCTCACACATACAACACCTGTAATAACAAACAAAGTAAGAAAACACCTCATGTTCATGTCTCTCTTCCATGTTCTCAACTTATGCTTCCCCCACCACTTCGTCTTACTCCTAAAAGTGGTCAAGAATATGATCTTGTCGAGCAGGTTCGCGCTACTCCTGCTAATATTTCTCTTTGGGATTTAATACAAACATCGCCTACATACCATGGAATGCTCTAGGTTGCTTTACAAAAGGTGATTGTGCCACCTGTTGTCAAGCCGAATGATGTAGCAGCTTTGTTAGATTGTATTCATGCAACAAAAACTGATATTCTATTTCAACCACATGAATTACTGTCAGCCAAAATTCAAAACAAACACGATCCTCTTATGATCTTTGTCATAGTAAATAAAAAGTTAATAAAGCGAGTTATGATTGACAATGGATCAGCTCTTAATGTTTGTGGCATTGACCTACTACACAAAATCAAGATTGACACATCTTTAATTAAACCAGATAAGATTAGCATTTGTGGTTTTGATAATAAAGGTAGCCAAACTGTAGGTACTATAATCCTGCCTGTAAAGTTTGTTCCCGTGACATTATCTACCTTTTTTCATGTTATGTCTGGTTCACTCTCATATAATATGATTATAGGTAGACCATGGATCCATGCCATGGGGGCAATTCTGTCTACCCTTCATCGATCACTTAAGTTCATCTATCAAAACAAGCTCTACACCATGAAAGTCGATCTTGAACCAGATAGTTGTTTACATATTGAAATGCAAAAACAAGTTAACAATCATTCGAGTTTAAACAACTTACAAGTTGATTCATCAATTCCTCTTGCTACAGATAATGTTGTGCAAGATTCTACACCATCGAATGCACTTTTTGGTGATGATTGGGGTTCATTAGATTTTAATCCTTGTAGTGTAGGGGAATATAAACTTAATAGCCCTGACACATCAAAAGTCTCATCGATCTCATCTAAGCAATCTTTGGGAACACCTGAGAAACCTAAAGTCTCCTTAGTAAGAAACAAGGATAATACTCTTACTTATACTACAAATTACGAGACCTATGAGGTTTCACCATCTTCTAAAGAAATTACATCCCTCTATGGTCGAGGATTTAAAATTCTTTATAACAACTACGACTATGTAGGTAATGGTTGTAGTGTAAATCAATAAGGAATCAGAGTACCTTTACAAGTTGCTAGAATTAATTATACAACCGGTATTGGATACCGCTCTTTGAAGCCCACTAAAGCCTCTCGTCGTCCTAAACTTAATGCTAATGCAATCTCAACAAGACCGAAACAACATGAGAGATATCCTGAGCTGATAGACAAGAATTGTCCACCAGGAGCTATCCCATTGAATTAGATAAATATTTCTCACTCTTTAAGCCACACTCGTTGTAGCGAATATTATAGTTGCTCTCAAGGGTGGCCTTCTCCTAGATATGTTTGTTCTTAACATTGGGTTGTATTAGGTAAGTATTTATAACCCCTTCTCTATCATGTTGTCCTCCCTCGTGATGTGTTATGTGTTGTTTAGGCCTCCTAGGATGACCCTTGATACGCTTGTAAGGTCAAGGATACTGGGAGACTGTCTCTGTTGTGACCCTTATTCTATTTGTATCATCATTCTTCTATCTTGCTTTTCCTCTATTTTCAATGTTGTGTGTTGTGTCTTAGGGGCATAGCATTGTGGCTGGTGACCTGGGGGCACCCTCCTACGTGACAACCCTAAGACACTTGTTCTCCTCTATTGATTTATTGTTTACCTTCTTCTAGTGGTTCTATCTAGCTTGCGGATGACAAAAAACAAATAATACTGATAAGGACCAAGTGTCCCTTCAGTGAGTAAGCAAAAATGGACCTAGTCCATACATGACGACGGGGTTGATATATATATTATCCAACACTTCTCTAGTAGAATCACTCCATGTGATATTCTAATTTTGTCCTATCTTTGCTAACAAATCGTAACAATACATCTGCTCTGTGCACTTTGATTATTTTGAGTGTCTCATCTTGTTGTTACACTCAGTTCTGAGATGCCTGTAGTATAAGCCCCATGGCTATACTCGGACTCGAACCCATTGTGTAGCCTTGGCTCTTTATGTGATTGTTCTCATGCATTATAGTTATCATAGAATAATGTGTGCTTGTGGGACCATTCAGTGATCGTAAGCACATATCACCTTTAGGGGCATGGGTTTTGCAAGAGCTCTTGTTCCCTTGTGCATTTTCTCTCTACTTTAAAGTGCTTGATATTGGTACATGATATCAACCACCTTAAGGTGGGGGCATATAAAGGTAAGTTGTCTTATGATTTTGATACTAACGAAGCATGTTTGTAAGCCCTCTCCAAAGGTGGGATGTTGTATCTCCGGCGCGAGCGCACATCTTTATCTATATTGCAATCAAAAAGCCCTCTATGGAGGCAGAATATCGTGCATATCCTTTTATTCAAAAGCCCTCTATGCGAGGCAGGATTGTGTATCTCTTGAGCTAGTGCACATCCTTTTATTTTAAAAGTCCTCCAAGTAGGCAAAGTTGGATATGAGACTATCCTCCCTTAAACGTGTCTTTGGTGGTTGTTGTGGCATAAGCCCAACCATCAAGTGTGCCTATAGCATGCTTGAGATGGTTGGGGCTTAGCAATAAGTTCCTTTCATTGCCTTGTTTGTCGCGTTTTAGACATATAGTATGTCTTTGGCATGCTATATGACGCTCTTGTTTTCTGTGTGTCTTCCATGTGTTTTCCCCCTTGTGTGGTTAACTCCCACTTGGCTTTGTACGGTGTGTTTACCCTCTTGTGTGTGTGTAGTGATGGGCTCCACCTACACTCAAGGTTTGTTTGGCATGTCTTCCCCTTTGGGGTTTTGTGTTACAATTTTATTTTCATGCATATGTATATGAAGATGTTAGGAATATATTATGACAATGTTATATCAATGCTATATTAGTGTATTCATCATGTTTTGAGTGTCTTCAATACTGTTTTCTTTGTGTTTTACATGCCTATTACTGTCTTCTCCATGCTTTATGTGCATAAAATGTGTTTTCTCTAATGTCTACCTGAGACTGGGGGCTAGAAATAGTTCCTCAATCTTTGTGTATGCATTAGCTTCAAGTGCCTGGTGTGTTTGATGTGTTTTGACTATACTTTAATGCATGTATGGGCCGTGCATTCATACATACATTAAAGTGGGGGCTAAATGTTATGTCATAAAATGTCCCCCTAAAAATTTTACCTCCTAAGTTTAGCTCCTGGGGTCCCTTGTTTTGCATATTACATACTCATTTTAACTCTTGATGCAAAATGGCCTGAAACCCATGTCAAATGAGACTTGAGGGTCATCTGTGGGCTTAACCCTGCCTAAAATAGGACCTAAGGGCTTGGACGCTCGCACCCTAGTCTTGCCCAATTTTAGGCAGGTCCTAAATTTAAAGGTCTGTTATGTGATTGTTAAAAGGATCTGTTTCTGACATCTTAAGTTTGAATTATTAAATTAAAACAGGAATAAGTTTAGTTGCATATATAAGCATGTTTAGGGTTTCATTTGTAAACTAGAAGATTATTATGAACTTTTGGTGCACGTATGATTTTAGAGCATTCAAAGTATTCATTGTTGCATAGCAGACTTGTCTTGTTATTGTGTTTGTTATGCAGATTTGGCTTCATCTTCTCATGATGTGAAGGAGTTTCATCTACATACAAGCTACACCTCTGAGGTGACATTTATTTGTGTTTTCAATCATTTATCAATTGGTTTTTGCCTCTATCCCGCAGGGATGTGCATTCTCTATCTAACAACGATGTTTGGAAGACTTGAATATCCTTCTGGGGCTTGATTGAGGCAAGCTCCTCAACACCACAACCCCCAACCCCTCTCCTTGTGATTGCAGGTTACAGATGTGATATCTTGCAAAGTGGAGTTGCAGAAAGCTAGTGTAGAGCATAAATAATCTAGATCTGGAGAAAAAGCAATACCCTATACTTGGGCGCCTGCTCTTTCGCCCTCCAATTGGCCTCCTAAAAAATCAGGGTTCGAAAACATCATCTAGGCACTCCCTAGAGCATTTTCTCAGTTTTGACTGTTGTCAGATTTTCACTCCAAGGGCTTGGGCGCGGGCACCCTAGCCCTTCAACACCTCTACTTTTGGAATCAAGTTCTCCTCTATTCATTGATTGCGATGCTTCTTTCAGTTTGCCTGTATCTATCATAGTTTGAAAGTTATGCCTTGTTTATCATAGAACTAGGGTTTTGTCTATCATTGATCTAGGGTTTTAACAAATAATCAACAATTTCAAGTTTCCTCTTCGTTCCAAGTGACACTAAATCTATAGCAGAGCCCTCTTGCAACAATTGTGGCTTGACTCGATTTATGTCCTTGAATGTAAGGTGTGAAAGGAGAATTTAACCCAAACACTCATTAAAATTGAAAAACCCTCTTTTTACACTAAATAGAGATGCTTTCCCATTTTTGATCTGGAATGGGCAATGGTTGTAGAAGACCTGCTGGGTGGCTTTGTTCTATTTTGTTTCTTTGACAAGTCATGCATTCTTGTACATGCTTTAAGACATCTTTTTTGAGACCTTTCCAAGAGTATCTTTCTCACACCTGTTTGTAAGTTTTATAATATCCTTTGTGGCCTACTAAGGGATTGTCGTGGTATTCCTTGAGGATTTTTTTCCTTCATTTTCAAGTTGGGCACAAGGAATATCCTATTTTTATATATGATAATCTCTTCCTCTACTTTGTATTCTTCATCTGGTAAATTTTCTTCAAGGATACTATTAGCTTGTGGGTCTTTGACATATTTTGTAATGATATCATTTTTCCAATCCGCAACAGTGCTTGTTAGAGTGTTCAATTGGAGTTGTCGGGATAAATCATCTGTTACAACATTATTTGTCCTTTTTACATACTCAATATCGAAATCGTAAACTTGTATTTTTCTTACCCACTTATGTCAGTCATTTAGATCTTTTTGATTCATAAAGAACCTCAAGCTATTGTGGTCAGTCTTAATGTTGGATTTTCCACAATCCAAATATTGTCAAAACTTGGCTAAGGCGTGCATGATAGCTAGCATTTCCTTATCATAGATTGAGTAGTGTCTTTCAATCTCAGTGAGCTTGCGACTCTTAAATGCAATGGGATGATTATTTTGCCTAAGGACTGCTCCAATTCCTTCCCCAGAAGCATCACACTGTAGTTCAAAGGGTAATGTAAAATTAGGGATAGCTAAAACAAGGCATAAGCTCATTACTTTTTTTAGTTTTTCGAAGGCTTGTTGAGACATCTCACTCCACACAAAGGCTCCCTCTTTGGTTAGGTCTGTGAGTGGGGCGGCAATTTTGGAGAATCCTTTTACAAAGCATTTATAGTAATTGCATAATCCCACGAAGCCCCTTAGTTGTGTTAGGGTTTTGGGTTTTGGCCATTCCTTACTGGCTTTAATTTTTTCTTCATCTACACTTACCCCTTGTGCATTGATCTTGTGACTTAGGTAAAGGATCTCTTCCAAACCAAACTTACATTTTGAAGCTTTGGCATATAAGGACTCTTGTTCCAAAATGTTTAGGACTTCCTCAATGTGTTTGAGATGTTCTTCCGATGTCCTATTGTAATGAGGATGTCGTCGAAAAATATGAGCAGGAATTTCCTTAGTTGTTTTCAGAATATATGATTCATGCACGATTGAAAGGTTGTTGGGGCATTTGTTAGGACAAAAGGCAGGATCAAGAACTCAAAGTGCCATAGTGACATTGGAAAGCGGTTTTAGGAATATCTTCCTTTCTCATCCTTATTTGATGATACCCTGATCGCAAATCAATTTTGGAAAAGTATCTAGCTCCATGGAGTTTGTTGATTAATTCATCAATTCTTGGTATAGGGTAACGATTTTTTATTGTTTTCTTGTTTAAAGCCCTATAGTCTATACACATTCTCATGGTTCCATCATTTTTCTTGACTAGGACTATGAATGATGCGAAGGGACTAGAACTGGGTTGGATATGACCAATGTCTAGTATTTCCTTAATGGTTTTTCCAATCTCTTCTTTGAATTTATGGGGATGCCGGTAGGGTGTGGTGATTACAGGTTTTGCCCCCTCTTCTAATTCTATTGTATGTTCAAATCCTCTTTTAAGGGGGTAACCTTGGGGAATATCATACTTTATCTTATATTTTCTTAAGATGAGTTGGATGTCAATGTGAACTATTTTGTCATGGGTGGAGGTTTTGTCTAGAACCATACATTGTGCGACCCACTCTCCTTGGCCATGTCTAAGGATTCTTTCCATTCTTTTAGATGAGACCAATCTTGGGGAGCCATTGGGTAATCCTCAATGTAATTTCTTGTTCATTATGTTGGAAGCAGATTTCTAAGTTTGGAAGATCCATAGTGAAGGGTCCCAAGGAGTGTAACCAAGGTGTTCCTAATATCACATCATTATCTAGAGTTACCACATAGAAATCACCTTTGATGGTGTGCTTTCCTAGGGTAATTTCCAATTGGGAATCATTTTGGTGCATTAGGCCATAGATTTGTTAGCTAGTGCTACGATAAAATCCTTGAAATCTTTGGCTTCTAATTTCCTTTTTACCACTATATTCTTACATTAATAAAGTTGTCGAATGCCCCACTATCCACTAGGGTGATTACCCTTTGCCCCTTAAGGGTGCTTTTGATTCTAAAAGGGCAGTGTTTGGAAGCTTGTGAGATGGTGGCTAGGGTTCCATACTCTTCATCGTCATGCTTTGCCCTCTTGCTAGGGTTTTCTTTTATTTCTTCTTCGAATGTTGCTTCTATGTTATGCATTCAGCTACTTTTCTACATGTGTCCTTGTCCCCATGGTTCTTTGCACTTGAAGCACAAACCCTTCCTTTTTAGGTCTTCTCACCATTTTTGGGTGTTTTCATTTTGGCATACATGTCCGCATTCCCATGTCTTATTACAATGAAAGCATGTTCTCCCTCGGAATTCCTTCTTAGGCCTTCCATCTTTATGAAAAGTTTTAGGAGTTTGATGTTTTATAGAGTATTTGTCTTTTGTGGGTGGGGTATCCACATTTAGTGCCTTTTGAATTGCATCCTTAAGTGAGGAAGGATTGAGGGCACTTACCAAACCCTTGATAGAGTCTGTCAATCCTTGGACAAATAGGTAGGTCAATCTTCTTTGGGATACTTTTGGTACCATCACTAAAAGTTTTTGGAACTCCATTACATATTCTTCCACGGTTCCTTGTTGTCTTAGAAGTGTAAGTTCCCTGAAGTGCCATTCGGGGTGTTTTTGATCAAATCTTTGGATGAGTTCTTGGGTGAACTCATCATAGGATGTTATGTGTTAATGGTCTTCGGTAATGAGGCCATGATGCCACCAATCATGAGTTGTCCCTTCTAGATAGAAAACGACAAATGTTATGGCATTCTTTTCTATCATAGGGCTAAGTGTGAGGTATGTATCCAATGTTTGTACCCAAGCATGTGTTGTAATCTTTCCGGATCCATCAAATTTGGGGACGGCCATCTTACTAATCCTTTCTTTCAAGTCTTTGTCAGATTTCTCTCTTCTTTGGTTTTGTTTATTTCGTCTTTTAGCATCACAATAATCCCTAAAGGAGACATTCCTTTTTATGGTGGAACTCAATTTTGAGTATGCTTCTGCAAGTTCTTCCACGCTATCCATGGTTTGATTGTTTGCTTCTTCATCCTCCATCTCTCCTTCCTGTGGTAGGAAAGGGGGTCTTGTTGGCCTAGTGGTTGATTCCCTTATTGTGTTATTATTTTTAGAATGGTTGGAATGGGTATCCCTTCCATTATTTTGATTGTTATTGTTATTCAAGTTTTGGATGACTTGGAGGAAAAGTTGAGTCATTCTTTCATTTTGCTCCATGAGAGCTTGAGTTAATGTTCTCAAGTCATTGGTCATTTGTTTACTCATGGTGTTGTTGGGTGTAGAGTTATTGTTTGAAGCTAGTTTCCTTTTTTCTCTTTCCAAAGCCCTTTGGCTTCTTTGGCTAGGTTGCATCACCTATCATTCACAAGAGATACCAATTGTAATGTCCCTTACCTAAATTGCCCTAGAAATTCAAATGCCACAAGTTAAGTTTAGGGTTTATGATTTACCACTTAGAATATCTTCAAAATTTGCATAATTCTTGGACTTGAGTTCTGTAGTCATAACATAGGAAAACATATACAAAATATAGATATGCAAATATACATCTTTAACCATTAGGGTTAGACAAGATTACATTGCATTCAAATTCATAAACAATATCAATATAGAGAGATTATATACTCATTACCATGCAGCTAACTCAATTTGTTTACAAAATTCATTCATAGAAGAGGATGGTACAGGGAGGCATGGCAGGGTGCCTTCAAACAACAATTCTCCCTCCAAGCAGTCCCCTCACCATTCTTCTTTGACTAATGAACTTGAATTTGTCAATAAACCCTCAACATGGAGATTAAGAGGAGAATTTTGCCCTTGGGTGCCCTTAGCCGTTCTCTCCCTTTCACATGATAGTAGGGTGCCCTACTAGCTATTCTCTCCCTACCTGTCAATGTAAAGGGTGCCTTTAGCTGTTCTCCCCCATGGTGCATATTTCCTCCTTGTCCATGTTGACAGTTTATTACAAATATCTTGTGTCTTTTTATATACACAATGATATGCAATAAGTAAAGATAATCGACAGTCAATAATGATATGACCTGATGTTCATTATTTTATTTCTACACGTATATTCAATAATGATTCTTATTGAACTTCTAGTTCAGTTTTAGGATTTGTAATGTATCCTTTTGTTGTTCTCAATAATTTATGACTGAATAGATATAAATATCTCTCCAGATGGAATTCAAATGTATGCTGTTATATTGAATAACCAATGATCGATTGATGTTCCCTTGATGTCACTTGTGTCTCCTTTTATATCCCTCAATGGTGGCATCTTCATGAGATCATCGTATCCTTTGCTATGGGACATATCTCTTCTTACAGATCACACCTCCTCATTACATATTGATTGCTTAGCATGATTGAAATTGTTTGAATCTTTAATTTAAACCTTTTTAAAATATATTTAATCGAATGCAATTAAAACATTGGTCTTGGCATCAGTATTGTTGATGAAGTCGGCCCCAAAAGGATATAAATTCAGGGGGGGCCTAAATAATCTAGAAGGGTGGTAAAATAAGGCATGTGGTCAATTGGGATCGGTGTTGTAGGCCTAGAAATTTGAAAGGGATGGGCCTAAAGAATCTATATGCTCAAGTAGTTTATCTAGCCATGAAATGGATACTTACAACCCTGGTGGATGGTTGTGAGCCATGGAAAATTCTTGTGAGGCATAACATTTGTAGTGATTTTCCTAAATCTAGCCTAAATGGAAAGGCCTTAGTGGACCTTTCTTTTGGCAAGTTTAAAAACCATACTTACATATCTATGGTGTTTGGTTCAATCTGGTAGGCTTGGGAATAGGTGAAAAAAATTGTGGTGGAATGGGATGTTAATAATATCACAAATGACTATTTTTGCTCTTTCAAGTCTATATGGTGGTTTGCTGAAATTAATGGCAAGCCTCTTTTTTCAGATGGTTTCTATTATGTAGGAAGCTGGTTAAGAGGGAATGTTTGTCCATTGAGAAGAATCTTTGTTTGGTCTGTGGGTATAGGGAGTCCATTAAGCATCACTTTTTTTATTACACTTTTGCTAAGTTGGTTTGGAATTGTTTCTTGCCTGTATGGTCTAAGTGGGCTAGTGGTAAAGTTATTTCATGGTGGGATATTCTATTTGGTTTTATTGAAAGCCTTGCTAATGTTTCCTCTAAAATTTTGACAAAAGTTGATTGGTTCTTTCCACAAAGGTGCTTTGGTTTATTTGGTCATGCAAAAATAAGCATATTTTTCGACGTCAGAAGTGTTACTAGCTTCTGTAAAAAAGTCATAGTTTCTCTCATTTATTGTAGGTTTGTGAACAATTTAAGGTAAAGGAGAAAGTTGTTGCAGGTGCTGGTAGTGGTGGGGGTGTTGTTATTGGGAGTTGTGCTGGTGGTTCTAAGGTTGTTGCGGAGTCCTCTTAAAGGGTTATGACAACTCCAAGTTTGGGGATTTTGATGACATCCCCATCCCAGCTTTTCTGGTGTGATGGATTAGAAAATGCATGCAACAATAAATTCAGAACTTGGCCTGTAAATTGTTGATATCATTGAGGCTGAAGAAATGATTGACAAGGCAACAAAGAAGAAGAATGGTCAGTGATTTTATATTGGATCTCTTTTGTGTCAGACTCTTGCTTGGTTGCAATGTAACTGATGATTCTAAATTGTTGTTTTGTCACTGCTAATATGTTAGATAAAGATATTTTACTGCTGATATGTAATTGCTGGTATGATACTACTAACCCATATGACTCAGTGAGTTGTTATAGTTTTTGGTGGCTGCAAACCTTGGTTTGGCTTGTAGTGGGTTTTCTCGTCTTGGTCATATGTGGTTCTGCAGGGGTCTTTTTGATTTGTATCTTTAGTCACATTGATGCACTCTGAACTATACTTGTATATTTTTTCAATAAAAAAAATTTAAAAAAAAAAAAAACAATCAGAACACACTCTATAATCCATCATCAAGATGTCTAAGGCAAATGAATCATAACCTCTATGAACTGAGCTATACTAGTATACTTTTCCAATATAAAATAAAAAACTTCAAACAAAAAAATGTTCCAAAACACATTCCATGATCCATCATCAAGATGTCTAAGGCAAATGAATCATAACCTCTGTGAACTGTAAATGATTTTGTTGCTCAGATATCATGCATGCGAGAAGATTAAAATATATTCATAATAACATATTTGAATGATTGTTTCATGCATTGCAATGTTCAATGAAGCTTAATCCTATCTATCATTAGGAACATGATTCAATGTCTCTAATTCTTTCTAGTATTATAACATCATAAATTATAAACAAAGTCCATGTAAATGCAATCTTTGGGTGATAGCTGGGTAGGAGTAGGCTTCCCTACATTGTAACTTGCATGGGAGAGATCTGCAGCAAGGATTAATAACAGTATCAGCGTCATAAATCACATGCAGATTTCACAAGGTGTCGGAAGCCTACATCACTTCCTCTCCGAATTCAATATAACTATTCTCTGAGCCAGTGATTTTCCAATATTTTGTTGTTGTAAAGAAAATCCTCAATTATTACAATTTTGTAGATGGCCACTAATACTTTTTATTTTGTTTTATATAATCTTGAAGACTGGCTATGACATAGAATCATAGGTTCTAGACCAAACCTTGCACATCAATATCTGAAAGCATGGTTTCTAGGTTCATTCTATGGTAGAAATTTCCTTATTGATTCTATAAATTTAAGAGCAATTATTTTTGCAGAAGACATTTGACAAAGCTCTTCCGCATTTGACAAAGCTCTTCAGATCAACATTTGGAGTGAGCTCCTACAAATTTGTTTCTAGGTGTTGTAATCAAAATACTTTTGTGTTCTTATTTGTTTTGCATTGATTTGTCCATTTTCAAGTACACCAGCTTTTTTTTGTGAATTTGTGCTGGTAGATTAGATGTATCCATACTATACTACTTGATGATGGTAAGATCAAACAAAAAGTCATAGAAAGTAATCCATAATTTGGCCGTGTTTGCCAAAATGTGATAACTTATGTGATAACAGAAAATGAAAATAGTTGTCAGTGTTAGATGCATGTGTTACTACATTACATGGTTGTAAACAGGCCAGAGGGGAATTGGCAAAATCCCACCATAAGACATTAAAAAAGCATTAATAGATTACATGATCAGTATGGTATTACAGGAATTTGCAATGAAAATTGTAGCATACTTAAAACCATAATTTTGAAACTACATGCATCTGTGGTAAACTCACAAAGTTTGAGCCAAGCCAGCAGCACTGAGTTTTGCTACCTTGACCAGGTCAACTTGAATGAGTTTGACAGAAATCTGCAAAGCCTTCTACATTTCCATGTTTCTCTGTAGAACTTGTCTGAGACTCAATCAGTCTTTAGCCCACCTTGTTAAGACATCATTAAAACCCTGAAAATTTATGCTTAAAACCCTCATCTACATTTACAGAATTCACTTTTCTCAGTATCAGATCTGCAGCAATGATCAATAACAGTATAGGCAACACATGCAGATTTCACAAGTGTCAGAGGTCCACATCACTTCCTCTCCAAATTCTCTATAACTATTCTCTGAGCCAGTGATTTCCAATATTTTGTTGTGGTAAAGCAAATCCTCTATTATTACAATTTTGCAGATTGCCACTGATACTTTTAATTTTGTTTTATATAACCTTGAACACAGGCTATGATATCGAATCACCGATTCTAGACCAAACCTTCCACATGAATATCTAAAAGCATGGTTTCTAGGTTCATTCTATGGTAGAAATTTCCTTATGATTCTATAAATTTTAGAGCAATTATTTTTATGGGAAGACAATTAACAAAGCTCTTCTGCATTTGACAAAGCTCTTCTGATCAACATTTGGAGTGAGCTCATATGAATTTGTTTCTAGGTGTTGTCATCAAAATACTTTTGTGTGTTCCTATTTGTTTTGCATTGATTTCTCCACTTTCAAGTATCCCAATTTTTTTTGTGAATTTGTGTTGGTAGATTAAATGTATCTATACTATACTGCTTGATGATGGTAAGACGCAAACAAAAAGTCATAGAAAGTAACCCTTGATGATGGTAAGACGCAAATAAAAAGTCATAGAAAGTAACCTGTAATTTGGCCATGTTGGCTAAAATGTGATAACCTACTTGATAACAGAAAATGAAAATAGCTGCCAGTGTTAGACGCATGTGTTACTGCATTACATGTTTGTATATAGGCCAGAGGGGAATTGGCAGAATCCTGCCATAACACATTTAAAAAGCATTAATATATTACGTGATCAGTATGGTATTAATGGAATTTGCAATGAAAATTGCAGCATACTTAAAACCATAATTTTGAAACTATGTGCATCTGTGGTGGACTCACAAAGTCCGAGAAAAGCAGCAGTGAATTTTGCTTCCTTGACTAAGTCAACTTGAATGAGTTTGGCAGAAATCTGCAAAGCCTTCTACATTTCTGTGTTTCTCTGTAGTACTTGTCTGAGACTCAATCAATCTTGAGACCATCTTGTTAAGACATTATTAAAAACCTGAAGGTTTAAGCTTAAAGCCCTCATCTCCATTTACAGCATTCACTTTTTTTGGTATCAGCGCCTTTAAACTTGTTTGCTAGTGGTAAAGTTATTTCATGGTGGGATATTCTGCTTGGTTTTATTGAAAGGCCTGCTAATGTTTCCTCTAAAATTTTTGACAAAATTTGGTTGGTTCTTTCCATAAAGGTGCTTTGGTTTATTTGGTCATGCAAAAATAAGCATATTTTTCAACATGAATGCAGAAGTGTTACTGACTTCTACAAAAAAAGTCAAGTTTCTATCATTTTCTTGTAGAAGTGTTACTGACTTCTACAAGAAGGTTGTTGCTGGTGCCGACAGTGTTGGGGGTGCTGTTGTTGGGAGCTGTGCGGGTGGTTCTAAGGTTCTTGCAGAGTCCTCTAAAGGTTATGACATCTCCAAATTTGAGGATTTTGATGATATTCCAATCTCATCTTTTCTGGTGAAGTGAATTAGAAAATGCATGCATCATTCAATTCAGAACTTCGCCCATAAATTGTTGATATCATTGAGGCTAAAAAATTGATTGAGAAGGCAAAGAAGAAGAATAATGATGGTCTGTGATTTATATTGGATCTCTTGTGTCGGAATCTTGCTTGGCTGTAATATAACTGGTGCTTCAAAACTGTTGTTTTGTCACTACTAATATGTGAGGTAAAGATATATTACTGCTGATATGTAATTGCTGGTATGATATTACTAACCTATATGACTGAGCGAGTTGTTACAGTTTTGTTTTATGGTGGCTGCAAACCTTGTTGGGTTTGTGGTGGGTTCTAGTCTTGATCATATGTGGTTCTGCAGGGGTCTTTTTGATTTGTATCTTTGGTCACATTGATGCTCTCTGAGCTATACTCGTATATTTTTCCAATATAGAAAATTATTTTAAAAAAATGCTCAGAACACACTCCGTGATTCATCAAGATGTCCAAGGCAAATGAATCATAACCTATGTGTACTATGCTATACTAGTATACTTTTCCAATATATTTAGAAAAAAAAAAAAAAACTGTTTCAGGACATATTCCATGATCCATCATCAAGATGTCTAAGGCAAATGAATCATAAACTATGTGAACTGTAAATGATTTTGTTGCTTGGATAGTATGTACATGAGAAGATTTAAATATATTCATGACAACATAATTGAATAATTATTTCATACATTATAGTGTTCAATGAAGCTCAACCATGTCTCTCATTAGGAACATGAATCAGTATCTCTAATTCTTTTTCATATTATAGAATTATAAATTTTAATCGAAGTCCATGTAAATGCAATCTTTTGGTGATAATCAGGTAGGAGACTTCCCTAAATTGTAACTTGCATGGGAGAGATCTGCAGCAATGATTAATAACAGTATCGGCATCAGAAAACACATGCAGATTTCACAAGTGTCAGAGGGCTACATCACTTCCTCTCCAAATAAATTCTCTATAACTATTCTCTGAGCCAGTGATTGGCCACTGATACTTTTAATTTTGTTTTATATAATCTTGAACATGGGCTATGATAAAGAATCATAGATTCTAGACCAAACCTACCACAACAATATCTGAAAGCCTGGTTTCTAGGTTTATTCTATGGTAGAAATTTCCTTATTGATTCTATAAATTTTAGGGCAATTATAAGCTCTTCTGATCAACATTTGGTGTGAGCTCCTACGAATTTGTTTCTAGGTGTTGTCATCAAAATACCTTTGTGTGTTCCTATTTGTTTTGCATTGATTTGTCCATTTTCCAGTATACCAGTTTTTTCTTTGTGAATTTGCGTTGGTAGATTAAATGTATCTATACTATACTACTTGATGATGGTAAGATGCAAGTCATAGAAAGTAACCCATAATTTGCCCATGTTTGCCAAAATGGGATAACCAATTTGATAACAGAAAACGAATATTGTTGTCAGTGTTCGATGCATGTGTTATTGCATTACATGGTTGTATATGGGCCAGAGGGGAATTGGTAGAATCCCGCGATAACAGATTAAAAAGGCATTAGAAGATTACATGATCAATGTGGTATTACAGGAATTTGCAATGAAAATTGTAGCATACTAAAAACCATAATTTTGAAACTACGTGCATCTATGGTACACTCACAGTCCAAGCCAAGCCAGCAGTGGTGAGTTTTGCTACCTTGACTAGGTCGACTTGAATGCGCTTGACAGAAATCTGCAAAACCTTGTATATTTCTGTGTTTCTCTATAGAACTTGTCTGAGACTCAATCAGTCTTGAGTCCACCTTGTTAAGACATTATTAAAAACCTGAAGGCTTAAGCTTAAAACAGTCATCTCCATTTACAGCATTCACCATTTTTTAGTTGTTGGAGTACGAGAGACACTGAGAGGGGGGGGTGAATCAGTGTCTCATAAAACAAACTTGTTTTTGGCAACAACTAATAAACTTTACCAACCATAAACTTAAACCCTTGTATGATGAAAACAAAACATTCATTTATGAACTGTAGTGCATTAACAGATCAACTTGTGAACATGAATGAACAAAACAACTGTTGGTGCACTATGACAAACAATAGAGGCAGTTTTATTTCTTTATTGGACAGAGATAAGTATCAGATATTGTGCATTTGTACTGACCCATAATGAACATCATGTCAAATATGCAACAGTTAAAAACAATGAACATAAACTCATGAACAAAACAAGTGACCATAACACAAAGATTTGACGAGTAGAAAACCCTCTAGGGATGAAAAACCACTCCAGAAAATGCCTCAATGGCTTAATCAAAATGTGCTTCACTAGCAATTACAAATGCCTCACTGGCAAAGGTCCTTGTCTCACTGACTTGACCTTACAATATATGTTCCAATCATAGATAAAAACAAATATATTATAGAGGATTGCTCTGTTTCACTTCATAGCCATATTCTCAGATAATACACTTAATATCCTGAAAACTCGTATGTTAGGAGTTTCCACAACATTAGGTGTAGAATCTTACAAACTGATTTGCATCATAATTCCTAATACTGTTTCAAAAATGGTCTTTTGTTTTCCACACAAAAAGCATATCTCACATTACAGTGTCGCTGTTTTTATAAGCCTTAATATTCTGCCTTTTTGAAAGGCCATTCAGTTACAAACTGTCCATAGACGGTGACAGGTGAAAAAGATCAAAACAGTGTCTTCAAACTACCCAATAACAGGTAAAGGTAAAACAAAAACTGTTATCCAAAATGTTGCCATTTTACCCACTGTGTTGCCACTTTACTCACTGTTAAAAAAACACAGTCCTTTACCCTCATGGAGAAAGTAAACCACAGTCCCGAAAACCAGACAAGGGTTTCAAAGAATTAAACAGTATTAACCACTGAAGAACAAAATCATTTTCCTTAACAAATGCAACTTGATTCTCAAAAACTTTCGACATTTTAGGTGCCATTGATCACAGAAAAACAACACTAAGTTCCACTAAACAAATAACTGCCAATCATCAACAAAACTGGAAAATATTACCCAAAATATACAGCTTGAAAGAGCATTCTACTGAAAACCAGTCGAGTCATCATCACCATCTGCAAACCCTAACTCCTTGTGAGTTTCTTTCAAAATAATAACCAACACAATAATTTGTGTTCGAGTGTTTTAACATTCTTTTGACTGAGCCCTAATCCCTTTTGTCATGTGACAAAAATATATGCCGAGAACTTTATCATTATCACCTTTTCAAACATCATTGTGTCCCCTTGAAATATCTTTGCCATCAAATCATAAAGAACATTAGAATGACCTTCCAAATCACATGCAAGAGTTTATACCTTAAGGAGCCCGTGACCATCATGTAAATGATTTAAGACTTATGAAACTCATATCTCTAGGAAGGTCTTTCATAGTGCTGAGAGTGTGAAGTGCATGCTATCAATGAAACAAGAATAGGAGCCTCCCAAAATATATCATATAATTTCAAGAATGTGCTTCCCTTGGTAAAGAACACTAGTGCCTTGTAAAGAATGGCACTTGAAACAAATAATAACTCTTTTTACCTGCCGCTATATGCTGAGACCTTTGATAAAAAATGATATCTCATAAGTGACTCAAATGATAAAGACTTCAAGACCTTGGAATATGATTGCATTACTCATATTACAAATTGAAACAAGCAACAAGGAGAAACTTTCACATGTAGAAGTCCACAGTAATGCCAATCATAAAACTGAACCTGTATACCAAGGCAACCAAAGACTGCCTAGAGAAATGAACCCACTGCTAATCATATTAAACTGTCCTGTCATCATGAAAATGTAACATGATACCATATAAGTCATCAGTAGAACTGTTATGCAACTGTCAGGATACCTCATCTATGTAACATGATATAATACAACTGAAGAGCAAGTGCAAACCATACCAACAGTCCTGTCATCATACCAACTGTCCTGTCATCATCAGCATGATAGCATATGAATATCATATGCCGACTGTATATCATCATGAGATCATGAACATATCAACTGTCATAGAGAACATATCATCAAATATGAACTGGCAGAATCAAGTGCATCAACGATCATAACAACTGTGTCAAGAACTCATGTGACAGCATGTGTCAACTGTGTCATCTGATAGGAGCCATGAGAGTCATCAAGGACATTACCATGAGCCAAACCCAAGCAATGAGGAGTGTCAACATGAAACATATCAATACAAGAACCATGAAAGCAAGAACCATGAAATACAAGTTATCAAGGTCACCATGCGCCAACTGACTGTTAAACTGACTGTTACCTCAACATTGTATCATCTTACCAAACCAATGATACCTCAACATTGTATCATCTTAGCAAACCAATGATGATCAAGGCTTTGTAAGAACAACTCCACAGAATCTGAATATTGATCATCAATGCAGCCATATTACCACTATCATACCCAGTATGCAAAAACAAATGTATCATGATGCAACTATCAATGTACCAAAAACCTGAGAGTTTGTGTATTTGACATCAAGGACAACAACTGAGAGGGCAACATTAGTATCATATCTGCAGCAATGATTAATAACAGTATCAGCATCAGAAAACACATGCAGATTTCACAAGTGTCGGAGGGCTACATCACCACTTCTCTGAATTCTCTATAACTATTCTCTGAGCCAGTGATTTTCCAATATCTTGTTGCGGTAAAGAAAATCCTCCATTATCCCAGCATTTTGAAAGAATTTACAGATTTGATTCATATGTTATTGATGTTATTCTGAAGTGGAATTCATAAAAATCCAATTTATTTTGAAATGCAAGTTTGCCTAGTCGGGGCCTGAAATGACCTGGCCAGTGTGAGTCTCAAATCTATGCTTAAAACCATTTATTAACTATGGCTTCCAACTAATAATGTTTTGTGATGTTGTCCAATTGCTGATGATCTTCCACTGTAAATGGAAGAACCTACTATTCTGGATTACTGATTTCATGAACCCTTTTAATTTTAAGGACTTACATGACAATCTTAAAACAAACTGACTCGGGCATTCTAAATGATATTACATCAAACCCAAAATTAAAACTTCTGCAAATATAATTTGAGGGGCATTTTAAATGATATTACATCAAACCCAAAATTAAAACTTTTGCAAATATAATTTGAGGGCTGGAAAAACTTGTTTGCTGAAAATTAAGTACAATTGTTCACTCCTTACTCTAGCATAATTCTCATTCCAAACATAATGATGCGATTTTCTGAAATGCCTTTCAGATGCAACAAAACTTCTAACTATTAAGTAGTCACCAATTACATCACACTGAATGGCTGCAGATGAAAACAATTAGCTCACTTAAAAATTTAGTAACTACTACGCATACCTTGCTTAAAGAACAATTAGACACAGAACACATGTCAAAGATAATATCGACGTAGCTCTTGTTGTTGAATATGGCACCTCAAGGAATGTAAAATGCTCACAACCAACACCTGGATGGGGAGGGTCTGCCTACCGTCTGCTAAAGACTACATTAGTCCTCACTCTCACTGTCTCATTCCCAAAAAAACAAATTAGCATTTGGTTGAGCTCTTTGTGTGTTTAGAGGCATTCGAAATGGCATTTTCATAAATTGTCCACAGTGTTGAAGATTCAGGATGCCCCCTTATAATTTTCCTAACAAACCGTTCCTCTTTCATCTTCACTACCGTGTAAAGAGAAAGGCCGAGGTCATTGATGGATTTGATTTTCTGCCAAAGTAGAAACCTGGGCCTTATGGTCTTTTCCAAATTTAAAACCAACAAGTCGTAGTGCTTCACTACATAATTTGCAGGAAGCTCCATGCTATTAACTACAAAGTTCATCGTTTCACAGACTCTTTCCTTGGACAAATGAAGGACATGAGGGGCAACCCGACATACCTGCCAGATTTCTTCAGCCGAGAGTCCACAGAGTTTGAGATTCTCTATCTTTGCCTCTAGCGTTTCCATGTGGCTAGTAGCCACTATACTTACAATATATATTGAACGCTTTGCTTCCTTTGTCGACGCCAATCTCGTGAATAAGATCCGCTTGGGCAGGCGTTAGAGAAGTGCATTGCAGAATGGCCGGATATATCCGTAAGAATCTGGGGAGCTCGGTCCCACGAAAACCCCACCCCTCCCAGAAAGCAACCGAGGGCTTCAGGGTCTACTCCAGCTTATAATTCAAAATGAAGACAGCTTTTAGCAGGGATCTGATGAGCAAATCCTCGGACTGAAATACACTCTTAAGAAACTCCATTATGGGAAGAAGTTCGTTCTCAAGGTTTATGCTCAAGATGCGTGGATTGCACGTCAAAAGCTTTGTCAGAGCTCTACCCTGAAAACCGAAACCTTCCAGCAGTTTGATTTTGGGTTCCAATATTCTTTCTGCATTTATGATGATTACTGACGGTTGTTTCCTCATTATCGTGGCAATTTGGACTTGAGAGAAGCCGTATCTGTTTAACATATCAATAAACTGTTCGACTTTGTCGAGGGTTTGAAGCCTCTGCAAGTAGGGAAACCATTTAAACATCCGAGTGATGTCGGCCTGAGACATGTTAAATTTGGTGGAGGCAAACTGTGAAAAGAGGGTCTGTGAATAACCATTCGTACTGGCAAGAGTTGAGTACACATTCCGAAAACGGAATGGATGTATGAAAAACAGTCTGCGGCATAACATGTTGTTCTTGGTAGTTCTAGTTCTAGGGTTTCTAGGGTTTCCAGCAAGAAATATTGTAGGTCAGGGTTTCCGGCAACAAACAGAGTTTTGCGTTTAGTTCCGCGCTAATAGGGAACTAGTAATATGTGTTTATTAGCCGATAGGCTTTTATATGTGAGCATCTCGGAATTTTCTCACGCCGGAAAATTTTCTAAACTCGTCGGTTGTTCCTATCAGTGTATTCCTTGACCCTCCTATGAGTGCAACTTCAAGCAAGTGCTAGTTTATTTATTTTTAGTCCCTGCCTATAGCAGGGACTTATGTTTTTGCCTCGCTAAAACTAATTAGTTTGGCTCTTGGAAACCATGCCAGGCCAGGAAAAACAAGATTTGCAAAGGTTTGCAGCACTTTGATTTTAAAATTGGATTTTTGTTTCTTTCTTTCCTTTTCTCTGATTGGTCGGGGTGTTTTTTCCAGGGGTTTTCAGCTTTTTTTAATTTGTAAAAACAGAAGAAAAAGTTGTTGCCAATCAAAAAGAGGGGAAGCAAAAAAATTTGATGCATTTGTGATGTCTGAAATCTCTTGACGTGTCTTGAAATGGCTAAGCAACCTGTGAGGAATGTTTCTTGGTGGGCATGTATGGAGGCATGTGTTGGCTGCAGAGGATTTCCTGAGGCTACATGTAGTTCCCTGGTGCATTTTGAGAGTTCCCAGATCCGGCTGCTGATTAAAAAACATGTTGCTGTGGACCAGGCTGCCTGGCTTGTTTTTCTAAGCACTAGACACATTTGCTGCAGCTGGTTCTCGTTTTTTTTAACCCCAGGTAAAATACATTCCTTTTGTTTTATCCTTTTGTTCTGCATGCATTCCTTTTGTTTAGGGTTCATGTGCCTTGTCTATGCTTCTACATTTTTGTCCCCCTTTTTTAATAGTATTTAGGGTTTGCCTGGCTGGAGGTTTAAAGATCCGGATTTGGGTTGTTTTTTTTTTTGGAATATGATCAAGGAACTGCTATTTGTATAATCTGCGATTTCCCCCAATTTCCCTCGGTTTCTGTAAATCACCATCCAAAATGCAGGCCATGTAATTTCCGCAGAGGAAGAAATGTTCTGGGTGATTAAAATGTAGTTTCTAGTTTTGCCTTTTCATAGCAATGTAAGGAGGTTGCAAAGGGAAAGTTTTGTTTTGTGGAATGATTCTTCCAAGTGTTTAAATGAGATCCTCTATTATGTTTTGTGGAGAGCTCAACGGGTTTGGGGTTGGAGGCGCTTGCTTGTGGGAAATGGATCTTCAAGTTTGGAATCCAAGGGATCTGCACAAACTCCAATGTTTACAACTCCAGCACCACATCTGCATATGGCACATATGTTAGTGATATTGACATTTGTGTGTCTGAATCTGTGTAGATTACTGTAACTTATTTAGTTATAATGGTTTGTACTAGTAGTGGGTGTGAAATGTAATTTCAGGCTAGACTTAAATTCAGTATCTGTCTTAATCCAGCATTCTTGGCTTCCTCTAGATGAATCTCTTGTCAATTCTTTGATTAAAACTATCCTCTGCACTGGCAAAACAGCCATTTGTCTGGTCTGCACCGCCACTTTCTTTTGTAACTGAACACACAAATTGTGTTAATTTGGCTTCATCAAGAAACCTCCCACTATCAATCTGCTTCTCGGATTCTCTGGTTTCCTTCATACGTCTTGAGACTGTATAATTCACAGTATTCTCCTTATTCTTAACAGAATCTCTGTCTTCCTGGGAAACTGAAAAGTTGAGAGATTTCCTCCTCAACAACTTACTGTCAGCTTCTGTCAAACGATCGTCTGTCTCAAATTTTTCATAGGCTTCTGCACATAAGTACATTTGATTTGGACTCATATCTTTCCTTTTTACAGATCCGATCTGATAAGAATTATTAAGTAACCCTACAAATGGAGTGAACACTTTTGACTTGCTGGTTATGCTTAAGTTGCCACATTTAAGTCGGTTTGATGATCCATGTCTTCCCCTCTTGCTGCCTCTTACCAAGGATTCCCTAGACGTTACTTTGGACAGCTTTTCCTCTACTTCAGATATTTTTTCCCCTGCCTCTAGTGAACTTGATTTGCCAATTCCCATGTTCTTCATGTGTGTCTAAATCCCTAAAACAAAACTACAACCATTAGGCTCAAGCTGCCTTTTTACATCCTGGTGTAACAATTAAGATCTCGTAATGGTGAACCAACAAAGCAAAGGTTGCAAGTTTTTTAAGGCATAATTGGGTGGAAAAGTTTGAGGCTCCGGATACATGTTTGATACTTACTTATAAGTTGTCGATGGTAAAAAGTTGTGCATACAACCTTAATCTACATGCCTATATCATCTGTTCATGATGATAGTAGGTCATTGACTTATAAATCATTCTCGTTAACTCTTTGGTTTGCTGGTGGTTTGCTGGTAATTTTCCCATTGGATTCAATTTCATTTATGAAAAACTCTCTTGAACCATGACATCAGATGTCCCCATGGCATCCAAAATAAGTATTTAAAAGTAACAAAAGTGGAAATAGGAAAATAGAGTCACAAATGGATACACCATTCAGTTGCCATTACAACTTACAATCTTGCAAATACCTTCATGCTTTGTAACTTGATAAAAATAAACCAAAATCACATCCACATGTTTTTCAATTACACAAATGAGATAATTCCTACCAAGGAATTATATATGTAAGCAATTGCTTAAGCTACAAATTTACACAAAAAAACCAACTACTCATAATCGTAAGTAGTAAATCAGATCAGTTAAGTTGCTTTATCACTTTACATGTTTGCAGTAGCATTCAGCCACTAGTCCTGCAAAAGAATATTCTGAGTCTCTTTGAAACCCTTAACTGCACTATAATCACATAAAAAAGAGCTTCTTGCACAAGTTTTATTATGTCAATATGCCAAATAAACCCCAATACAAACCACCTACTAGCAAAGACTTTATCAAATATGTTATCAATGTACAAATATAGAGCATGTGTAACATTATGTATCCTTTGATAAGATTGAAGTTATATTCATCCTCCAATAAACTACACAACGAAGCTCTCTCAAAAATGTGATTGCATCTCAAAGGTATATAGTGTCAAGATGTTATGACTTGGCACTGCTTGTCACAAAAATTTGTCTTCGATAAGAGTTTTAAAATTAAACTCTCAAGCCTCTTTGTACTTAGGTTGGGCTTCAGAATAGTTTTATCACTCATGATTGAACACGAATAATATCCACCTCTCTATTTCATTCACACTAGCCACTAGGAACAAAACTGCTATTTCTTCAACCCAGTAATTCACTGTCTATTTTATCAAGAACCGATCTTCTCCATCAAACTTTCTTGATAAGGAGCAAAGTTGTGATTCATCTTTTGAAAATCAGATAGGTGAACATGCTGGAGATGTTGCTTCGGCGGAGTATCCAAAGATATATAATGTAAGTCATGATTGATAGTGGTGATTTGAGACTCTTGGGTATTACAAATAATTGTGTGAAAATATCCCTTTGGAGAAGAAACAAAATTTGCATGATACATCAAAATTATTCAAGGAAGATTGTCCCAAACTCTCACACATAATTCAATGAATGCTCTAAATAGTGCCATCCAAGCAAAACTTGCATTGTATCAAACACAAGAGCATCATTATATTTTAGTCAATTTGATTCTATTGCAAAAGAGAATAGAAAATATGTCTCTTAAAACAATTCACACTTTTCAAGCATTCCTTCAAAAAACTAGGCCTCCGTCTGGTGTGGTACTTCTTCCTCTTCAGTTGGCACTACACAAATTGGGTAATATAATATACTCACGATTGGTTGTTGAGTGGAACTTTATATTTGATATGCTGGAGCTTCTTTCATTTTTGTCTTTATTTTATAGGCCAACACATTTTCTTTTTATCTGCAGGGCTGCATCTAATGTTGCTATTTCATTTCATAAATTCTATCTTTCTCCAGCACATGCAAGCTTTTTGAATAATTTTATTACAGATGTCTCCTTTTGCTTTCACGGGATTTGCATTGGATTGATAGTTTGGCTGCTGTATGTTTAAGATAATTGGTAGTTTGGCTTGTTGTATGTTTAAGAATGGATACACATTCTTATCCCGGCCCTTGTTTTTTTTTATATTGAAACAAAGCAATAAAAAAAATTATATGTAAAAAGGAGCAGCATAAAGCTGCCAGAACAGTGACCTGGGTAGCAGCAGGCTAGAAAAAACACTCGACACTTATATCTGACCTAGACTAACCATTGATATTGCTGCTATAGTACAGCATAAACAAGAATCGATTGCTGCTCTTTCCTACAGATTGAGTTCTTCTAATTGTGTATGTTTTATCCTGAACAATTTTAAACCCATATTGAGATCCATGCACACACTTGACTGAAATACACGTTTCTGCTCTTACAAAATACACTATATGAAGTCTTAGTTGTTTTGTTTGTGTAACTGTAGTCATTGTTCTGTGTGAGAATGATAATGTATTTCTAAGCCAGCTCTTAGCATGTGGCACATGAATATTGTTGCCACCACACAAAGTAATTTTAGGGCAGCCAAGTGGATGTACCCTGACACAGAATGTCCTTGAAAAGAAAAGGTATAATTCCTTTTCAACTCAGCATCGCAACTTTTCTCAAAACCTCATCGAACACTATACTTTGAGAAGAGGCTAACTCCTACACACAAGCCAAAACTTTTGTCCAGGAATTGTAGGAGATAAAACAAAGCTTCTGGGCATAAGAAAGCCTGTGTTGAGCGAACAAACTGTGCAACAATAGATAATGCTTATAGAACAAACACCAGTAATAGAGCCACATATCCGCCATCTTAGGGAATAAGAAATAGGATAACAACAGAGAGTCCACTTTACTGCAACCCAGACACATGAAGCTTCCATACTAGAAACCTCATGAAGAAGAATTCTGTGCTAGGTTTTTTTTCAAAACTGTCAATGTAAGACTCCCACACTTTATCTCCTGGAAGCCTGGTAGGAGTTGTTATTTTGTTAGGACTGTAAAAATGAAATAAAGGTCATCACCATAAGAATAGGCATGAAGACCTAGTCTCTTGGATGAGGAGCAAGATTTGAGGAGCTAGTTAGGAACAACAAGTTTTATTAGGGATCTAAGTAGCAATAAAAATTGATAATATCAAGCAGCAATTTTTGTTAGATAAATAGAAAATACGATCAAAATTGATTATTTTTTGCCACCTAACAATGGAGAGACAGTGGTGTGCTTTGATGGATGTCTATACCCTGTTCCAAAGCTTCCATTTTCACAAAAGCTATTCCAATTGCAGTGAAACACAATCAAAATTGATAATATCAAGCAACAATTTCTGTTAGATAAATAGAAAATACAATCAAAATTGATAATTGTTTTTCCTTCTAACAATGGAGAGACATTGATGTGCTTTGATTGTTTAAACTTTAAACAGCTATTGCAGTTAAAAGTGAAGCTTTGAAATTTGATATGCATCATTAAATGAGCTTTATAATTGTTCGTTTGCTTTGAGACTGCAACTGGTATAAAAATCCTTTTGAATATAACCCGGTTTTTAAGTTAATCTTTTATCTTTTTCGTGTTTTGACCATGGCAGACGCCAAAATCAGTGAAAAGTATGAACTTTGTAGAAAAAATGAGTTAAATGTATCCTACAACATATTTGATAAATGCAAAATGCAATTTTTTAAAACCTTTCCATTCAACAAATAGTTTCCAGTACATCTGTGACACATCCCACGCGCAATCCCTATATTTTTATATTTAATGCTAACAAAAATACGTCGGCTCCCTGTTTAATATAGTTGTTGGGCCCTGTGTCCAAAATGGGGTCCTTTGATCTCACATATTGTCTACATTCATTCTACTACGGTTTTCACAGCACTCTATATTGCCTACTATGAAAAGAATATGGTTTCTAGCTTAGAATCTTTTATTGGAGGTGACATGATTACACAAAAGTAGAAAACAGTGTAAAATAAGATGTATTACAAATTTAAATTCTAAACTTGTATTAGAATGTGCAAAGCATTATTGCCCGAGATCCAGACAAATAATGACTGATGATAATGTGGTGTTGGCTGATCTCTCTGCTCAAGCAATAGCAAAGGCATTTTATATTCCTATTCATCCAGTTATGGTTGGGCTCACTGAAGACTTGGGCATGGATTATTATAATAAAAGACCAGCAATCTGCAAGAAGAGCATTAGCAAAAGGTGGATGAAGTCTCCTGGGACAGATGTTTCCAATCTGCCTAAACCACTATTAAGGAGTGATTTTTCAACAGAAGTAAGTGATATGGTTACGTTGGTAAGTAGAATCATGGGCTTATGTACATCATCAATTTTTCACCCTTGGATGTTCAAGTTCATCCATGAAGTGTTAGAAGACCAGGAGATTGTTCATTGGGCTAAAATTATAAGTGATAATTTGAGCACCCAATTGACCCAAGTTGGCATAACAAGGAAGTTCTTCATGACTTCCTACTTGCTCTATATGTTAGCAAGAAATGAGTTTTATCCAGGCTTGATGAGGAAAGATGCCATAGGGTGTGCTTCAGGACAGTTTAGAGTTTATGATTCTTACCCTCAGCTGTAAATGGAACAATCACAAAAACATTACAAGAGTGAATGATGCATTTCTCATGTATATTACCAAGGGTTTGGAAGGTGATTGAACAAAAGAATTTATGTGCCTGCTACAAAGTTAATCCAGAAATTTGGAAGTTGGTTTATCCAATTTTCTAACTTTACCTACATCAGAATTGAGGGGTTTACAGGGCCTGTTTACAAACTTCCCAAGTATCCCACTGATAAGATCATATTGTTGGAGCTAGCTAGGCAAATTTGCCAATCTCAACAACTTCTAATTGAGAAGCATGCAACAGAGGTGCAATTCCCCCTCATTCTAGGAGATGGTATGTATACCTGCCCTTCTTTAGCTGCTGCCAACGAATCAGATGCAGAAATCCAAATGTGCAATTTGTGCTTCTACAATGCTAGACCGAATTTTGATCCCTTTCAGAAGATGGAACAACTGGTGGGTAAGGAGTACCGTCATATTCCACATCTAGAAGATTTCTGGGCTGATTGTCTAGATGGAAACGAGGTGAAGAGGCGAAGGTATTGCAGTTTTCCAGCGTTTCACACCATGGTTATATTTTATTTTTTGGTTATATGGAAGGATCAATGAACACCATGGTTTCTTTGCTGCTCCAAGTGCTTATCAGGAAGCATTGCTGAGAAAGCAATTCTGGGTGGATGATTGTATAATGACTTGGTTTGCTATGTCTTTGGACAAAGCGTATAAGGGATACTCCTAAGGGTTGAGACAAGATGTTCCTTAATACTAGTATAACCTAGAATCCGTATTCTTTTGAATCCTAAAGAGTCTTAAGCATACTTTAAGAGTAAAGGATTACTAGAAGTAGAAAGACATTATTGTGAGTTATATTAAAATGTACTCCCAGATAATTGTATGAACCTTTGTGAAATAATGCTTGTTACATTCTGTAGATTTTGATGCCCAAAAAATGGAGTGTTGTAGTGAATATGAATGGTAATAAATCATTAAAACATTATGACAGTGTTAAACCATTGTATAATATATAATTGTTTACTGTAAAACCCTCTGTCATTTCATCAATTGCACACTCTGCATCACCTCATGTTCACTGCTGCCTGTGCCTGCCCTATAGACTGTGCATTGCCTCATGTTCACGGATAATTACCTATTTGGATGATAATGTTGTTAACACATTCTGTTTACAAGCCCAGAAAAGGACCTCCATCAATTTGGTTCATTGTGCCACCTGCTAGACTATAGTGAAATGCTCTGTATAAATTCAGCAATGCTATAAGGCATTCCAAAGTGTGAGAGAGGCGGTCTTTAATATAAGGCAAGTCTAATAATCCCCGAGATGCATCCTAGAGTTGATTTTCCATTTCCCATGATATGATTTTATGTACACATATTTGGCATAAGAAGATTATACTGATAATTTTACAATTCCTTCTAGGAGAATAGGCTGAAAACACTGTTTTTCCTTCGTTTGTTTGTCGGTGCTTTGTCATTCAGGATATGATGAGTTCCAGATGTGGGTGAATGTGCCTTTCACATTGAACGGTAAATACTAAAAACAACAGATACGACAGAAATCTAGCCACGATTGTCATGTTAAGTTTTTCCTTTTTGCAGATATGAAGTAGTTTAAACAACAGAAGGGGGCTCTTAGCAATTTGTTGATTGGCACAAGGATACTGAATTGAATTCTTAGACTTCCAGATCAAGAAGCCATCTCAATTGTATCTTTTTATCAAACATAATAATTGGTTTCAAATTCTTGCTGATATGCATGTTCTACATTGTGCTAGCAAAAATTGAGTTGTATTCTAGTTTCTCTTACATGCAATACTTGCAGCCATCTGAGATTGTCAAGGCACTTGCCAGCTGATGTGTTCCCTATCCCTATCTTTTAATTAGGCATATGTAACATTTATTGCAAAGTAGACAATGTTCTAGATTGTGAAGGAAAAAAGTAGAGGTGCTTCCAAGCTGATTCTTAAATAGAAATTGGCGACATAGCTGGTTATGGTTCACATAGACATTGATTCACATCCACCATCGATAATTTCTATTTAGAGTTTTGTAGTTATAATCCCTTAGATGGCATAGATAGCTGAGTTTTCCCTGTCAATTGTTCAGCACCATACATATAAAATGTAAAAAATAGATTTGATGCAGATGGCAATCATATATAAATTGAACAACATGTCAAGGTCTTATGCCTGCCTGAATTAACAAATCTTTAGCTACCTGAAATACACTGGCTTTGCTGGCCAAAAATTCATTTTCCTGTGCTCTGTAGGTAGAGTTGTCAAGTACATAGCATCGGCCCAGTCCTGTATTTGGCCATCTGAGGCTACAATGACCTGACCATAGCCCTTCAAGCTCTTGCACTTCGTACCTGAGCTTTTCTTTGAAACGTAGTTGAATGAATTCCCTCACAACTCCCTTCATTCTTTCCACCAAAGACAAAGGAATTCCATGATTCATAGCCTGTCATAGAGACATAGATACCATCTTACCAAAGTGAGTTAACAAGATAGAAAACCATACCATAATAAGGGTGATGCGGTTATAATTTCTAGTACATAGCTTGTATATTACGAGTATGTCATATCGCATAGATTAACATAGGAGGGCCTTTCTGCAGGCCCTGCAAGTTCACTAAGGTTCAAAAAAACTTGTGGCATTATATTGCGACTTATATTTCATTGTTTGCATTGTTTTTTGTTGTGACATCTATGTTCTCTGTGCTTTCTATTCTATGTGGTTCTTATTGGACTTTCCTGTTTTGTTGTTATCGTTGCAGATATTCACTTGCAAGGCATTTGTCCCAGGTATGCTATCTACAAACCCATGGCCCTGTTATTTGGCTCGTGTCTGTTAAGATCATACAAGCAAAATAATGACCATGCAGGAAAATTCTTTCAATTGTACTTTGTTTTATTGCAATCAATCATTGTAGGGTATCATTTTTTGGGAGCCTTGTCCCATCCATTTGTTGTATGCTTCAGATTCAAGTTCTTTTCTTTCCATTGTATAGGTTTCTCAATTCTTTCTAGTTGGTCTTAATGTATGGATTTGTCTCAATCTATAGATCCTTCATGGTCATTAATAAGCTGAACTATATTTTGTTTTAGTTTGATGTTAAATACAATTTCATATTCATACCATTTAACAATGTCTTCTTATCCCTTGCAAGTCCCTTCAGCAAACTGAGAAGCCTTGTGAATATGCCTAGAGCATGCTTGCAATTGGAAATCCAGTTACTATACCAATTGCTTTTTGCTGCTACCAAAACAAGTTTAGCTGGCAGCAGAACCACCACTATCTAAAACCAACAGAATTCCCTATTCCATTATTCAACTTATATCTAGACTTTAAAACACCTATCAGTCCTGAAAAGTGTACAAAAATTCATGATACTTCCAATAACTATTCATGGATAGATTTATTCTATAGCTTAATAAAAATTGAGTTATAGCATGTGCTGCAACCTGCTACTAGCAATGTCTTGTACCAAATGAATATCTCCTCTGTCTCTTGACATATTCCCAACAGTTTTGTCGTGGTGGCCCTATTAGCCAATTGAACTTGCACCGATCCCAGAACTACTTCGTTGTCTATCCCTTTATCATTTCCAATTTAATTCTAAGCTACATTCACATCGCAAGGAAACATCTATCCATGTATTTATCTATACTCCTCTACATCTATGATTTAATTCTTTGAATTGATTGATCGTCTTCTTAAAGGCTTGGATATCCTATGCATTATATTTTAGTATAATTTTACACTCTTTAAAATGCCTTTTCCTTAAGATGAATCAATGTGTAAAAAAAAAAGCCCATTGTTGAAAATCAGATTTGGAATGCAGATTTACGAATTCATTTGGACAAGTCATGGACAACACAATTGCAAGCGGACCCCATAAGAAACAAAAGATTTTGGAAGACCCTGTTGTAGTCGAGACCTATAAGCCACAGGACAAAGCACAACCATTGTCAATTGACGACGCTCTTGCACACACGCATTGTTTTCGAATTGATACATTCAACTATCAAGTGGGTGATTGCCTATTTGACACAGTTCATGTTTTGTTACATTGCCGCTATACACCAAATGAGCTGCGCAATGGCCTTGTGGATCACTTTTTGCATTGTCTTGGAAATGGTTGTACTGCAGCACTTAGCTCTTTTGAACATGAACTGCATCCAACAGTGCTTTATGAATTGCATAATATATATGACAAAAGCACATATTTGCGTAGGATGCATTTGTCGGCCGCAGAGGTCAACACTGTTGGTGAAAATGGACTTTGGGGTGACACATTTTGTATCCAATGGTTGGCATAGTGGTTGAACATACCCATATGCCTTTGGTCTCTAACACGTAGAAAGGTCTATTTGCATTTCAATAAGGACTCATGCAACCGTACAATATCAATTCTTTTCCATGATGCAAATCCAACATGTGGACACTATGAGCCTGTGTTCTCGACCATAAACACGTCCAGTTGCATTGAACATGTGCAACAATCTTTGTCTGTACCATGTTGCGATCTGGACCGATCATGGAGTGCAATTGCAAATACAATGCATGCGCTTGGACTTTATAGATCCCTTGGGTTTACTGCTACATGCGGCGAGAGCATGTTTGCTGCTATAGCTTTTTTGGCCGGCCAACGATTTGATGCAATTGCTTTGCGCTTGTTTATGGCCCAATCCTTTGCTAATGCATTAACAGTTCAAAACAAATTTGCGCTCGCATGCTTCAACACATCCACACAGCCTAGTGCAATAGATAACAATCGTTTGTTGCAATTGCATTCACTGGTGTCTAGAATTGGAATGCCCCATGCACAAAGTGGCCTTGAGGGTTGCAACTTTTGTTTACTATGGCTTTCGCATATATTCAATGCAAACATACATATCTGGCATGTTCCTGCACAACCTGCAGTCAAAATATATTGCAATTGCGATAACCCAAACAAGAACTTTAGCTTGATTTGCTTCATAACCGTCTCAAGTCATTGTCACTATGAACCACTGCAACATAGACAACCATTGGCCATCAACAGCCATGTCGAGGGTCCCTTTTCTGCAATATCTATGACAAGTGCAGCCAACCTTACATCCATTGCCTCAATCCATGATAACAAACAACTGTCATCAACCTTATTCCCTTTAAGAGTAGAAATTTGTGCTAAGAAACAACTTGTTTGTGAAGAAAAATCTGCAAAAATGGACATTGTGAATTGTTCTCAAGCAAACTTGCAGCCAAAATTGCTATCAAATTTACTTGACACAGACATAAAGATACGTCGATCTTTGAGATGTTTGAAACTAGCAATACGTGGCTTATGCTCAGCTTCACAAATTTCAGCAAGAGAACAGGTTGTGAACATGCGGCTTTCTCAGCTTCACAAATTTTTGCATTACAAGAAACCTTCAAATTTGTGTGAAATTGCACGAAAATAAGAAAAATTGTTGCAGGAAAGGGCTAAATCTGGGTATTTCGAGGCTTAGAAAAAGATCCGCTCACCCTTAGCTTAGCTGACTTTCTTCTACTTTGTCAAATCATTTTCGGCCGTCAAAATTCAACGATGTGAAAGAAAATTTCTCGAATTTACATTTGTGGTAAAATTTAGGGCTCGTGAGTTTTATAATTTGTTATTTTCTAAGTCCATATAGATTCTGTCAATTTTTTTCGAAAAAAAATCATTTGAATTTTACGGTCCACAAAAAATTGTTTTTCTGTCATAGATCTTCGGTAATGAGGAATTTGTGCAATTTCTGTCGAATTTCCAGATCTTAGTACTTTTCTTGCATTCCAAAAATAGGAGGATTATTTTTTGACGAATCAGGCGCAAGCACAGAAAAAATTTGAATGGTTTTTAAAGCTTTGAATGATGCAGACGTGTCTTCCTTGCAGGCTGCATGTTGCTCAAGGGTTTGCAGGTAGGGCACGTGTTCCTCCAGCTGCCTGTTGTTCGAACTTGTTGATCAAACGAAACCACATGGAGGCTGCTCTTTTCCTTTAACTACCTGCCCTGTTTTTCAAAAACTACAGGGTTACGGCAGCTGTGCAGAAATGGTAGGATTTGAGAGCAAAAAAAGGCAGTCAAGCACAAACAAACAATGGCTGATTACCTGCCCTTGCGGGTTTTTTTTTTTGTTTTTTTGTATGATTACTGTTGCACGGTCTATAGACAGTGGAAACAATAAAAATTTGGTGACCAATTTGCCCGGCCAGCCTAAAGTGAGTTTTAATCACTATTCCAGTTATGTGACTGTCAATGAAAAAATGGAAGAGCTCTCTTCTATTGGTTGTTTGAGGCTGCTACTCTCAAAAAGAAAAGGCCTTTTGTCTTATGGATTAATGGAGTTTGTAGCCTATGACAGTTATTGTAAATAATTGTATTAGCTGCTACTATGTGTGTGCTACAATTCAGTAATGTAACAATGATATTCGTTCTACAGGTTCAGGATGTTCATCTGTGGGTTATGTAGCTACACAAGAGATTGGACTTTTCATTGTAAATGACAACGGAACCGGGCTTTCTTTCAGTGAGTTCGCAATATGGAACAAAGGTATTTTTTTAGGATAATTTGTTTATATATTGAATTCATTACTTGTTTATGTGAACAGTTCGTGCAGCAAATAATTTTAACACTAATACATCTGAAACACCACTCACAATTCTATGGTTTGATGATCAGAAGCCAATTTATTATTTTTGGAGTCTCCAGTGGGAGTGGGATTTTCCTACTTTATTAAATCATCTGATTACAAGATATTAGGAGATACCATTACCGGTAAGAAGCTCAAGTTTTCTTATATAGTTCATATTACTTAAAATATTTTATATTGAAATTCTTGTACGAGACTAATTTGAAGATTGGATGGTAATTCAACTCCCCAGCTGATGATTCGTACACGTTCCTCCAAAACTGGTTAGGAATTACCCCCAGTATAAAACACGAGTTCTACATTGCAGGGGAAAGGCAATTTTTTTGTGTGCTGAACATACTGCTTTAATGAATTGTGGCTTTAAGTATGCTGGGGTTCATCATAAGTACTTTAACTTCTGTATGACTGTATTTGACTTTTGCTATAAACCGCATTCTTTGCCCTGCTAAAGAGGGAGGCTTTTAAATCCTCGTCATTTTATCTCTTGAGCTTGATATTTAGATTAGGCCGAGCCAAACGTGGGATCCCTATAAAGTGAATTTGGGGAAACTAATTTGTTGAGAAGGGAAAATGCATAATTTGCTTTGGATTGTATGAGAGGTGCATAATGAGAAGAGCATAACTTGCTGTGGTTACCTGTAATGCAAGGATTTTGTCATTGATTTTTAAATACCAAGGGATTGTATTGACAGAGGGTAGTTGATCTTTAATACCAGTAGTAATTTGCAGACATTTTTTTTTGTGTTGCAGTCCTTTGTACAAGTGGTGATATGTCAAGCATCACAACTCGTGTGATGAAATTATGATCTCAAGTAAGCTGAAGTTTGTATTAATAGTTTTAACTTTTCTGATAACTATGTTGTTGACCTTGGCCATGTTTTTGACGAATAGAGCACTGAATTCATAGACTAGGAACATACCAAAAACAATGTATTTCTCAAATTGTGGGTGTAATGATGTTATATTCTTCTTTTTGTTGTAATGGAAGAAGTAATAGTGTAGAATATAATTTGTAACAGAGTGTTTGACATCTCAAGTTGTCTTGGTGCAGAGATGAGAGCCTATTTTGAAAATTTCCAGCATGTAGCACCAGAAGATTTTTTCCCCAACTTTTCTTTGACATGGACTACTACCTAATTAGCTATGAAATTAGTTTATTTGGTATCTTTTGGCATTTGTGACTTCTTAATGAATATTTCAGTTCAAATTGGCCTGTAAATCATTGTTATGTTGCTCTCTATGCCCTTCAGAAATGCAAGGGCTATATGTCCCTAGTTTGGTTGAAGCATCCACATATGCCCACATTGTATCAGGCAAAACAATAAACAACAAATGCCTCCACTTTATTGGGCGAGAAAAAATATAAGAGTATTGTTTGGTTACAGAGAAGTTCCTGATTTTGCATATATTACTTACAACCTCGTTGGGTCCCTAATTCTATAAATTTTGAATCTGGACAAAACCTTAAAGTGGAAACTTGAAGAATTCAACGAATGGCAGAAGTTTGAATAGAGAAAACTGTGTGAATCTATTGAATTTCAAGCACATTTTTCTTTCTAATAAGGTGCTGCATTAATTTTGCAGGAATGTACAGGAGCAATGGTTACTGAATGGCCACATTTGCAAATAGCATACGTATTAATGCTGCGGTATGTAGTCTCCATAGACACGGACCCTAAGATTGCAACTATAACATCTGACAAAAATCCCTCTTCCTTTATCATTTGATAAATCCCTACTCGAAAGCTCCCATTTTGGCAAGGGTAAGTAGAATGCTGGCAAAAGTTGTGGAATTTGGCTTGACACGCACTAATTGCATTTGCTTGAAAGTTTGATCCTGCAATCATGGCAATCCATGAGACCACATTTCTTTGAGGCATTCTGGCAAACACTTTGTTGCCTTGTCTATGCTTCCACATTTCGCGTAGTGTTTACCAGAGCATTCCCAACTATAATATCTGACAAAAATCCCCCGCCATTATACTTTGATCGATGTCCATGACCTGTTCCAAAGCGCCCATTTTAGGACAGGTAGGCAGAATGCTGTCAAAGGTTATGGAATTTGGCTTCACACCTGCCAATTGCAATTCTTTGCTTGTAATAAATACAGTTGCAATAGCCATATGCCAAAAAAAAATTATTTCTGGAATAGTTTTAACACTTATAAAGTCTTTGAAAGGTTTCGATAATTAATTATCTAATTATAATGGCGTCTCCTTTGCATTCCTTAGGTGTGTTATTGTTTCACTTGCTTGTTCTTTGGAGAGCCCGTCTCAATTCATGGTTTCAATCTACAACTGTTTATGGCTAGACTCTCCTAAAAGGTTTGAGCCATCTCCCTTTTACGAGGCCCTTTTAAAAGTTTAGATTAATGTATCTATTTATTTGATTCTCAATATGTTATTATTTTGATGGATTCCTATCTTATGCACATGAGAAATGTTAAAGCCAGAAGGATGGCATCCATAAATTGGAGGTGTAAGGTATAAAGTAGTCTATCTTGGAGATGATATTAGAGATCTTCAATATATCTGGGGTCCTCTTGCCATTCTTAGGGCCCTTGCCAAAGCTTCTGCTCTTTAAAGTAAACGGGGCTAAAGAACCTTATTGCCTTGGACCTCTCTGAGCTTTTTGAAATCTAGTTGGGCAGTGATTTACTTCGACTGGGATACTGGTGGATCAACATTATCCACGGACTTGCTCACACTGCTCACACTTCTTGTCTCTAAACTAAACATGGCGAATTAATTTTCTTGCCTTGGACCTCTCTCAGCCTCATCAATCTAATTGGGCAGTGATTTACTTGGGACTGAGACACTAGTGGATAAAAATAATCCATGGACCTGCTCACATTGCTTGCCAAAGAATCCCCCCATTTTTTTTGTGATGATTTTACCCCAAATAGAAATCCTGTGATTCTATGATGTGATTTATTTATGATTGATTTTATGAGCATTACCTCAGCATCACCTCCTTATTTGGTTTCAATAAACTGCTTCGTGAACAATCATTGCTCAAAAAACATTTGCCTACTTTGCACAACTTTGACTCTCATCTGGAAGAGAGAAAGTGTTTAGGTTAGGGATATCTCAACATGTTATGGTCTGGATTGTAATATATAGAGTTGGGTCTTCAAGCAGGAAGGCACAGTTCCATCTGATGAACGGTGTCCAAGAGAGTAGTACGTTTTTCTTTGAAATGATGTATCCTAAGGAGATTTGGACAAAAATAGAAACATGTAAAGCTATAAGTACTTTGCTATATCTCGTAGAGTGATGAAGCTCCCTAAGATCTAGAAACTAGGAGAAGAGAAAACTTAAACTGACCCATTGTGAATCTAACAAAGATTTCATATAATATGGGCATTCTTGCAGCCATTGCTTTTGCATTGGGTCTACCATCTAAAACCTACATTCCTAAACACAAAATGTAGTAATTTAAGATAGGTCAAGAAGAGTGGTTTTAATATATTAGCATGAACTTTCTTTATCTTATATCTTGTATATAATGTCATACAGAAACAAGTCTAGAAGAATGACATGTTTATTAGAGTGATGAAGCTAGGTGGTATGCCATTGGGCCTAGGATTGAGAAATTAGTAGAGGAGAGCATCAATAAAGTTGCTTATGCCATTGTTTGCTATAATGTAAAGCTGTGAATAAGGAAGTCAAACCCTACACTAGATAAGCTCAGTGAACAAAAGTATGTCCCCACAAGTTGAAATAGCCAGGCTTGACTATCCTCTATTGGGCCACCATCCAAAATCTGATTTCTATTCAAATTTGTGTTCTGTATGTTGATATGGTCATATCCTTCCCTAAAGCTAGAGGAAGGATTAAAACCCTAATCAAAGGGTGGTTGAAACAAGTTGAAACAGCAAAGCTTCAATACCCTGCATTAAGTTAGTATCCAAAATCTGACTTGTATTCAAATTTGCATTTTGTACGTTGATGTGGTCAAATCCTGCTCTAAAGCTGGATGGTAGATTAAAACCCTAATCAAAGGGTGGTGTGTTTAGTAATTTATTTTGCATCAGAGTTCTAGTTTAATTTTTTTTAAAACTTATTTTTTGATGAGTGGGCTCTAGATATCAATCCTGGGAAGCAAATATGTTGTTCTGTTTATGTTTGCAGTTCTACTAGGAAAGTCTATATCACTCCGTTGATTGGACTCGTTTTTTTTTGGGCACTTTTGAGTCTGTTTAAATCATCCTAGTCATTTGTAGGAAGGTGATTGACAATAATTTTTATAGGATATGGCTTTATTATGTCCTAAACTAGTGTTTGCTCCGATACTATGGTGATTGGCAATCTTGTTTACACAAGAAATATGGTTTGGCCTATTTGTTTGTTAACTGGGTGTAGCTTGTTGACATTGAATTAATATTTGTTTTTTTCCTACCCTTGAGTAAGTCAATGTATATGTTTATGTATAGGATGGTGTACATGCACTCCGGTCTATCTAGAATGGATCTACAACTTACACGTCCGGTAATTGATAGAATAGGCACTTCTGTAATCCTACTTTTATGTATGGGATAACCTTCAACTCTAGTTTGTGTATGATGTGATTAGGTTAGGTTGTCATTTCAAGAACCATCATTGTTAGTTAAAACATGCAGCTCTGAGATCATAAGCAAGATCACAAAGACATGGCACAGAAAGAGCTGACTGTATCAAGCAATATTGCAAAACAGCCCATGTTTACAGCCTGGCATTTGCACATCTGACACAGACACAAAACAAGCACCCCATCAAACATTGCAATGTTTAAAGGCCAAAATCTGTACTACACAGAACCAACAACAAGACATGCCATTGGCCGCAACATGCTCTACTATTCCAACTATTCCACATGTCACAGGTAAAGAAAATGTGGACAAACTTGGCACAGGCTTGATAGCTTACCAGTCATTGCATTGTTTGAAATCTAAGATTCGCGATGCACAAAAGCAGCATATTGCACATGTTCCAAGGCCAAAGCATAGATTGCGTAGGTCATTCCTATCTTTCAAGACAACGGTCATGCATAAACAAAACAAAAAGAGACAGACATCTATACCAAAAGACACAATAAACAAATCTGTTAAAGAATACTTACAAACCATCAAAGACACACCCACTCAACCATGTCTTGTTTGTGATAGGCTTCATTTCCACAAGAACATTTTCCCAGCTAACATTGCAATTATCGATGCTCTCTCTTTGCTTCCCATTGAAATGGTTGAAAAAACAATGACCATAGGCCAGCCCATTTGTAGGCAATGTATAAAAGCTGCTTTAAATAACAAGGTTCCTTCTTTTGCTGTGCCATCAAAGATAAGACGCAATACACAAATAGATGTTGTCCATTCATTGACTTCTCTGGAAGAAAGACTTGTCTCTTTGCGCATTGCCTTTGCACAAATAAGGCAACTAGGGTACAAAAGAGCACAATATGGGTTACTTGGCACTGTCAGCAATGTTCCCGTAGATTTCGATAGAGTTCAACAGGCATTGCCTAGGCAGCTAGATGAAACTACAACAGTCGCAATTAGATTGAAACGCAAACTAGAATACCAAAATGCATTTGTACAGGGCAATGTCAGGCCTGCTTGTGTCATGAATGCCTTGGCGACTTTGTTGAAAACCCCATTGTATATAGAAGAGAATGTTCTTATCAATAAAGATTGGCAAGCTCTATTCACCCAAAAAATTGAACAAACACATACGGATCTTGAAATTGACACTGAAATGGATATTGAAACAACTGAGGATGGTGATGAACCCGTAACTGAATCAGTAATACATTGGTTTAATGAGCCTCACTCGATCAAAGACGTGGATAGCACTATCATTGAAGTTGCACCATCAGAAGGTTTTAAACCACTTGGTATTTTCCAAGATAGTTTCTCAGAAGAAATGAACTTTCCAACCTTGTTTTATGGTTCTGCTCGGCCAAGCGACATAACTAAAAACTTTTCCTTCCAAAAAATAGCAAAATGGGAGCTTATGCATAAAGACAACGACTTTGCAATGCACATAACAAACATTTTCTTCAAGGCCATTAAAATTATTATTCAACAAGTGTCTTCATTGGCATGGGTGTGCATAAGGAAAATTGAATTGAAACGTAGGAAACTCGTTGCCAAAGATGTGCATAGTTCAGAAGCTCTAGAAAAAATATTGAGATCCCCATTGGGCTATAGATCATTAAAAATTGTTCGAACTTCACCAGATTATTTAGAAAATGCCAGGAAAAATATATTTGAAATGATAAGACAATTGGGCCCTCCCACTTTTTTTGTGACACTGACAAGTGCTGAGCACTTTTGGGAACCGCTGTGCCAGGCATTGCAACGAATATCGAATGAGCAGGTTTGTAGATGCAATGAAACTATAGAGGATAGGAACCTGGACTATGATATTAGGAAAAACCCGGTGCTTTGTAGCCGCTACTTCAATCATAGAGTCAACGCATTCAGGAAAATGATGCTTAAAAACCATGAACTATTTGGCCAAGTCCTGGACTACTTTTTTGTAACAGAGTTCCAGAATCGAGGTAATGAACATGTTCATTTCATGCTTTGGGTAAAAAATGCCCCTGTATACGACAATTGCTCAAACATTGAAATTGAAAACTTTGTGGACAAATATATATCATGCGATTCTTCATTACTTGATACAAACCTGGTAAAAATGCAAACGCATCGTCATACAAAGACTTGTAAAAAATATAGAAACTCAACCTGCAGGTTTAGCTTTCCTTTGCCTCCCATGGCTAGGACTACTATACTAGACCCTCTGTCTATGCCTAACAATGCAATGAAGCAAAGAGCAAGAAACTTTTTTGAGCTGCTAAAAAACAAAAGCTATACCAAGGAAGTAACATTCCAAAGCTTCTTGCATGAAATTGATATGGCTGAAGCAGATTATATTGCAATGTTGCGATCGACATTGTCACGCACTGCTATCATGTTAAAAAGAGACCCAATTGATATTTGGATAAATGCTTTTGCAAAGCAAGTTCCATCGCTATGGTATGCAAATACAGACACACAGTTCATATTAGATGCATATGTTGCTGCATCATATTGTTGATCATACATGACAAAACAAGATCGAACATTGTCTCTTGCATTTCGTCAGGTGCATGACCAATGCACTCATGCATATGATGGAAAGATGCAATTCATACGAAAACTAGGCAATGATTTGCTAAACTACCAACAAATGTCAAGTCGCCAGGCTGTACACATTGTCCTCTCGTTGCCATTGCATCATAGTTCAAGGAAAACTGTTTTCATTAATACTGCTCCATTGGAAAAACGTATTTTTATCTTGAAAAGTCCTAAACTATTGGCAAGAGAGCCAGATGATTATGAAAATATTATGTGCCTTTCTGTAGTTGAAAAATACACACAATGGCCAGAGCATTTTGAAACATTGTCATTGGCTGAATATACAGCATACTATTCAAACAATTCGAGAAACATCAAAAAAAGAGCTAGACCATAGATCATCCGCTATGTAAAATACAATCAACATACAGATCTTGAGAATTATTGTAGAGAGAAAATGATGTTGTATATGCCTTTTAGAACTAATGAACAGACCTTGTTGCATGGATATGGAACATGGATTGAAGCATTCAATGCCAATAAAGCACAAATTGCAAACATTGAAAGCATGTTCACTGCACAAATTGCCTCGAGATGGGGTGACCTTGATGATGCTGCTGCAAAAGCTGACAAGGACATCCATCCAACAATAAGCCTTGACAATGAAATTGATATAGATGGACAATACAATGGCATAGAGAAGTATGACATTGAATCTGACCTAAAGCACACAAATAAAGCAAAGCCCACAAATGCAACTTGCAATTCTGCATTCTTGGAAACCGCCCATCCATACTTGCTTAGCAATCAAGAATACTTCAATCTACGAAGACAATTGAACATGGAACAACAATCTATACTAAAGGACATAGTAATGACCAAAAGGCTTCAGCCCACAAAACCATTGTACTTGTTCTTGACACGTGGTGCTGGCACGGGGAAAACTTTTACAGCCAAAGCCATCTATCAAGCATTGATTCGATTCTATGACAAGAAACTTGACAGCGACCCACTCAAACCTAAAGGCCTTATAGTGGCTTCCACGGGGAAAGTTGCATACAATGCAGGTGGCACCACTGCACATTCCATCTTCCATTTGCCATGCAACTCTTCAAAAATCTTGCCATTGGATTCGAACACGCTTGATGGCTTGACCAAAAAATTTGACAAGCTACAACTTTTGCTTCTTGACGAGGTATCATTGTCTGGTTCCCGAATGCTATACAATATTGACATTAGACTTCACCAGATCAAGCACACACCAACAAAACCTTTTGGCAATTTGGATATCATATTTTGCGGTGACTTGTATCAAGCAGAGCCTGTATGTGACACATCGGTATTTGAACAACCAATAATACATGGCGAGAAAATTTTGTACACTTTCTGGGTTGACAATGTCAAATGCTTCCACTTGCATACTGTAGTCAAACAAACAAATGCAAATTTCATTTCCATTCTTAATCGTGCTAGGGTTTCTCAACAGACTGAAGAAGACATTTCCTACTTGAATACCATATGTTCCAAGACTCCTCCCAATGACCCAAACTTCCCACACTTGTTTCATAGGAATCTAGCTGTCAATGAGCACAACCAAAAAATACTTGACACATTCCTCGGCAGCCTTGCATATTAAACGCAATAGATAAAGAGCTCAACCTTGCTGATTATATACACCGCCAAGGTGAGAAATCATCATTGCTTATCACAATCATCCTAAAGAAAGACATTTTGGTTGAGTTAATTGCTGGAAACCTTGATACACAAGATGGATTGGTCAATGGTGCAGATGGCATTTTCAAATTCCATACAACTGACCAACAAGACATTGTTTGGGTCCAGTTCAATGACCCCATGGTCGGAAAACTGTGACGACAAAAAATGCAAGCTCTATACACAAACTCTATCTCACCATCTTGGACTCCTGTAACAAGAATTGTAAAAAAAGTAAAGTTAGCAACAAAGATAATCACTCGAAGCCAATTCCCTTTGCAAATAGCATGTGCACGAACCATCCATAGAGCACAGGGTCTCACAATGGATGGACTTGCTTTTGACCCTTCGAAAGTCTACCAACATGGCCTTGTATACACTGCCCTATCACGAGTGAGAAGCATTGAGTCATTGTATTTAAAACATAGACTACAGCCACAAAACTTCAAAGTGTCTGACAAAGTGCAAAACGAAATGCTTCGGCTCCAAACCTTTGCACAATGGAAAGTGCAATACAGTCTTGCTTCTATCCCTTCTAGCCGCTTCACTGTATGCTCTTTAAATACACGCAGCTTTGCATTACATGTAAAAGACATAGTTAACGACTATGATTTGCTTAAAGCAACTGTCCTTTGCTTCCAAGAAACTAGAAACAATGTTCTTGACCATATTGGATTCTTGGATGAAATATTCAATTGTCATATTGCATTAAATATACACGGACTATTAACATGCTACAGAAAAGTGGTCTCTCTGCAAAAAATACAGACTTTTGCAACAAAGCACATGGAATCAATGACTATAGACTTATTGCACCTTAGTACTGCTTTACGCATCACAAATATTTATTTGGCTCCTTCTGCAAGTATTGATGAATTGTTGCTTCTGGTGAATAATATTGTCAAGTCATTGCCACCCAATTGCAAATTGATTCTCGCCGGAGACTTCAATATAGACATGCTTCAATCCAAGAAAACACAAACAAGATTGCTTCAATTTATGCAAGAACTTCAACTCTGCTTGGTAGTTGACAAGCCAACAACACTTGCAGGCACTTCGCTAGATCACTTTTGGGTACATGGCATTGATATTGGTCTTGCAAACTTCACTGTGCTTGATACCTATTGGACATACCACTTTGCAATATCTTTTGACTTCCCTCTATAGCACAACACTTCACTTTACTGTATGCATCTGGCTATGGTTGCAAACCCTATAAAAATATTGTTGCTAAATTCAAGTTCTTATATTTAATTCTCTATACATATGCACACTATGTAAAACATATTGATTGTGTCACACTGTGTTTTTTTCATTCTTGCTCATGTAAAAAAGCGTTGTTCGAATTGTTGTGAGGTGTGTAAACCAATAAAAAAAAGTTTCAAATACTATATTTGATACAATCAAAGCTCTTTAGATTTATAATTGCACACTAAAGATCAATCTGAATTTTGCAAATACATTTCAATCATAGCAACAATTGCAACAACGCAGTCAAAGTTATCATTGAGAGGTGGAAACACAATAAAATGTCTACAGAGGAGCATCCAGCCAAAAGGCAAAGAGAAGATCACAAAAGGTTCTCACATCAAACATCTTTGCTAGCAACTTATTGTTTTTGCTTTTTGCATTAAAAACATGCCTCTGTTTGTAAGCTTGACAATTGATATTGATACTAGTTAAACAGATTGTTTAGCGGCTCCAATAAATTAAAACATTGAATAGTTGCTTTAAGTTATTCAACATGATGTAAATAATGCTTTTGGTTTTAGCACTTGTATAATTTTATCAAATACTTATATTGATTATATACAACCGTCAATCTGCAATTAATTGCTTGTATTGCCTTTGCTATAACCATTGCTGAAATATAACCTTATGTATGTTTCCATGTCCAGCGATGCACACATGCTTGCTGGCCAGGCAGACTCCTCTAGCGGCCAGCACCAAGAAAAAAGGTTGTTTTTAGGAAAAAACTTCTACACATGTGGCTTGGTTCTTTTACTCCTCATTTACTCATTCAATATATTGCATGTCTTGGTAGAAGTCCTATTGTTTGGTTATTATAATTTTGGTTTTGTTAGTTTGCCTTCAACAGATTAAAGCTAGAACTCCATACAGTATCAAGCATACTCGAAATCTACACCGAAAAATCAGCCCTCATTTTTGAAGGTGATGTTCTTGTAGTCTATGGCCCAAGTTGCAATAAAAACACTGCAATACAAGGAAAAGCAAAAATTGTCCACATTGATCTTGTAGACAGCTATGGCCAAATGACCATAACAGCAAACATCAATAACAAGTTGATTGACACTTTTTTGCCACAACTTTTCCTTGGTGCAAGTGTATGAATCACAAAGTTCTTGATTAAAAATAAAACACAATATGAAAGAGGAGACACAAATTGCTGCCTAGTACTGACTTCAAAAACCACTGTTGAAAGCATTCAAAAAGTTTGCAAGCAGCGCAAGCTAACACCTGATACGACCATCTCTCAACTCATCCAATCAGATAGCACCTACTCAGTAGGAACGTTTGGTGCTGTTGTGACTGCTCATCACCAAACACCAAACCAATACGAGTTGCATGTCAAAGATGGTGACTCACAAAATGATGTGGCCACTATAAGCCTTCTATCCTAGATACAGCAACATACCTTATAGCTTTTGCAATAAATACTAGGCTAACAATTACAATTTATTTATTTTGGCTATATTAAAGATCCTAGTCCCTAGCAACCACTCTGAATTATATGCTACCCTTCACCAAATGCTCGCCTCAGCCACAACTCCATTGATCCTTTTCAAAAATGTCGTTCGAAGTGGCTCAAGAGGGACACGGGTCATACGTTCAACCCAATCCACATTCACAGACGAATTAAATGATCAATACACTGAAGATTTTTTGCAGACCCTTGCATGCTCGAATCTCCCAACAAACATTCTAAACACTTCATTCTTGTTGCAGCTTCCAATATTGTAATGTGTTGCAATTTTAAACTTTTACATTGCACTAATAGGATGTTCGCTTCCATGGCAGGTGACTGGGACATTGAAAGCAAAGAATGTTCATCTGCCTCCTTACCAGCCATACTGTGCCTCTTGCCAGCAAACAGTTTTTTTAGGCAGGCCTTGCAAAGCAAACATGGTCCACTGCAGGAATTGTGCAGCAATGACAAGATTTGAATACCAGCGCCTATTGCAATGTACAATTCAAAAAACAGATGGGGTTGTTGATTGTTACTTGCACAAAGAACTTTTGCAGCATAATTTCCCTCAACTTGCAGCCATCCCTTACATAAAGTACAGACAGGATATTTCTGCAGTTGTGTTTTTGCTACGTAGATTTCAGATACAGGGAACCTTTACATTGTCAATGGACAATTGCATAGTTGAACTTGTCAAGGAAACAAACAGTTCTTTGCTTTGACATTTATATAGACAACTATTTTTTTTTTTTAAACAATTTATGCTGACTCTGTACTAGCCACGACTAAAGCTACCCAGCGTTGCCTTTTGACATTGGAAAACCGAATGTTTCAAATAGTCACTGTATTGTGAATTATTAGCATCACATGTGAACGGTTTAATACATGGCATGTTGTATAAGAAATGTTTGGCATTTGTTGTGCATGTTTAGTTCTTGAACTTCATTTAACAATCTTCTCTGATGGTACTAAAGATCAATCTAATCAAAATTCATTTATAATGAATATATTGTTTGTAGCATATGTTATTGTGCAGTCATGGAAGGAATTGGCTTTTACTTGCATAGTTCAAGGTTTTGTTTTGTCTCGCTTGTAAGCACTCCGTCAAAATGCTCTCAAAAATCTAATATAACATATTAAACAGGACTTGTACTGCTGGCTCAAGTTTCCTTGAAATCAAATTATGATTATACATATTTATCTATCTTGCATCTTTAATTTAGCTGTTGCTTTTGGTTGAGCTTTGTAAAATATGGGCTGCTTTTTGATTATCCTGTGTTTTGATACTTCTTTCTTGTGGCTCCTTCGCATGCCTTTGCTACTCTACATCTGGCAGGGACTGCAGCTGCATTGCAGCTCTTGTTTAAATTGTAAAGAGTTCTACACTCTAAGGGCATGTCCCCATGCGGTTGTTTAGTATATTTTGGCCACTACTCAATTTTTTTTAGAGATATTTGTGGAGCCAATGATCCCATGAATATTTTATTTTTCTGTTTATTTTAAATAGTTATTTTAATTTGTAGTTTTTTATTATATAAAAAAACAAAAAATAAATTTTCTTAATTATGTTAAGTTAGAAGAAAATAAAAAAAGGGAAGGAAATATATGCAGCCACATGGCATATTTTTCATTATGCAATGGCTACGTATTTCTACCCCCTTTCTTTCCACAGTTTATTTGCAATTCTTAAACAATAGCTGCTCCACAAAAAATAGGGAAAGATTCTATATTATCCTTTTCCCATAATTATAAATTTCTATGGGGCCAAGCAAAAAAATAACTTAGACAAATATTTCAAAGTCTCGTGGTTTAACTCTAAAGGAAAATAAACATACCCAAATTTTATTTAAGTTGATTAAATTAATTAGACAAATGTAATTTTTGAAGTATAAATCAACTTAAATTAATTAATTGAAAGTTGTTGAAGTGATAATTGAAATAGTAAAAGTTATATTATGAATTTAAATGAATGAATGAAAGATTTTAATAATGTCCATGAGGCCAAAGCAGCCTATGGGACCAAGAGCAGCACAAGGCATCACTTAGAACAAGGCCCAACACCTTATACAACTCTAGGTTCGATGATGATTGGCTCTCGTATAATTCTAGATTATGGATTATTTCGAGATTGGAAATATAGCATCCTTGTTTGAGCTTTGCCTCAGATTCTATGCAAAATTTGTGTCTCTATTTGGGTCAAATTCACAAATCTGGGACAATTTTGTGAATGTAGAGTTTCACTAGAGGTTGTGGATCTAGCCCTATAATTTGTGTGCATCTAGTATAGTTTGTCGAATTTGTTGATGTTTGCTCTGCTCCAAGAACTGGTGATATTTAAGAATGCCTTTAAAGGGTTGCTAGATTGCTAGGGTACATGTTCTCCTAGTTCAAACCCCTAAAGACTAGCTTTACAATCTTGTAAATGATCAATAGGCAACAAGAAATCATGCAAAGAATCAATAGACAACTAGCAATCATTCAAATGTCCTAAATGATGATGTTGACATAACTATTGTTCCTTTTAGTGAACTAAGTCAACGTATTCTAATAATTGCTCCTTGAATGCTCAAATGAACTAGAATGAGAGCGGGTATGAGAGAATACAATTGAGTTCCTTTGAATACAAGGACATAATAACACATTATATAAACGTGTGTTTGGTTAGCTCACAACAGCTAAAATTTGAATTTTAGGATTTTAAGGGTCAAATTTATGGGCATGGAATTGCTCCGCACCTACAAGATCGACTAATGATAATGGAACAATAAAGTACATCCAAGGAATGAATGTATGATCATAGAGTGTACAATAAATATGGATTGCATGGGAAAGTGTGCAAATATGGATAAGGTATAGATAAATGTATGGGAATGTGTGTAAATACTGATAGGTCAAAGGTTAGGGGAATGAGTCCAACTTCACACAAGATTATGCTATTCTCTCCAAATGGGCACAAAACTAAATAGGAATTTGCATGTGTATGCAAATTTCACCATTACATTTTGTCCCCACTTTGAGGTGCATGTGCATCATATAATGATCATGTGTTTTAAAATATGTAACATTCACAAATGTGCATGTAAAGTATATAAGGATATCCGAGTCCATATTGTTATATGTGAAAATGTGGGAAGGATGGGAGATAGCATTAAAGGTGTCCAATCAAACCCTCCTTTCACAATAACATTCAAGGACAACAATCGAGCCAAGTCACTACAGATGGAAAGGACTCAACTATGGGTTGATGTCACTTAGGAATGATATGGAAAAAATAGATTAGATTGATGTCAAACCCTAGATCTAATAAGCCTCAAACCCTAATTGTAATGAAATTAAGTATAGACAAACAAAATAGACAGATGATCACATAGGAAGGCACTAAACACAAATTAGAAACATATCAAGATTCAAATTTTTCGAGGCGGAAACTTCGGGGACAACGGGGTGGGCACACAAGTCCAATAGGGCAGTTTTTCTATAGATTTGGGACAATGAAATGTGTAGGATTGCAACTTGCTTCAGAGTTTCTAGAAATGCTAATCGGGAGGACTACAAGGTGGGCGCCCTAGTCCAGTAGGGTTGATTCTTTGCAATTTCTTCTCAGATCCTCAATCTTTATCCTTTGCCTTGCTTTTTTGCAACTCAACTTCACCAAATCTCGCACCTGTAATCTGCAATCACAAAGAGAGGGGTTTGGTGGTTGTGGTGTTTAAGAGCTTGCCTTGGTCAAGCCCCGGAATGACATTTAAGTCTTCCAAAACCGTTGTTAGATAGAGTGTGTGTCCTTGGACGACTAAGGCCAAATCAAATGATGAAATAGATTGATTGAAACACAAATAGATGTCACCTTAGAGGTGAAGCCCTCACGGAGATGAAGATCTTTCACACCATGAGGAGATGGATTGATGAAGCCAAATCTACAGCAAACAAACATAATAACAACACAATTCTACTCTGCAACACAATAAATGCTTTGAAATCCCTTAACTCAATATCACAAGTTCGCATTGTCCGTCTAGTTGTAAAATGAAGACATAAACTCACTTATATGTACATTCCCACTAACTTTCGTAATTCAAATTGAAAAGACTGACAAAGGGAAACCTTTTTAAAGGTCCTATGCCGACATCCTATAATTTAGGTCCTAGCAAATCAGCTTGGAATTGGGCACAGGTGCCCAAGTCCCAAGGCATTTTTTGAGTCTTAATTAAGCTTTAAAATGAACCCCTAGGCTCCATTTAACATGGGTTTCAGGGGAAATTGCTCCGGGATAAGTTTTAAACATGCATAATGGCATTAAGGGGACCTAGGAGTTAAACTAGGAGGTAAAAAGTCATAGGGAAACTTTTTACAACATAACATTTAGCCCCCACTTTAATGTATGTGTGATATTATGATCCATACATGCATTAAAGTAAGGTTGAAAACACATCAAGCACACCAGGCGCATGTAAGGTTGAAAACACATCAAGCACACCAGGCACATAAAGCTAAGGCATACCCAAAGGTTGGAGGACTATTTCTAGCCCCCAATCTTAAGTAAGCACTAGAAAACACATGGAAGACACACAAGACACAATGAAGATAGTAAGAAGTACGCAAAACACGGAGAAGACAGTGGAAGCACATAATACATGGAGAATACATGAGAGCAGTTACGCAATACATGAAGAATACATTGATTTAACAATTAAAATAAAGATCCTAAAATAGGGGTAGAGGGGGCTCATGGCCGCGCCTTTAGACCACCGAAAACACGCAAAACAAAGACCTGAATGTGGAGGGGGCTCATCGCCACACACCTTTAGACCACACTCAAGGGAAGACATGCCAAACATATTAGAATGATATCTTTCTATTTATGTTATTAATGGTCATCTTAGGATATTTCTATTTCAATCTTAGTTTAGTTTAGTTTGGAATGTTTCTATTAGCTTTGCTTTATTAGATGTCTTCTCTATTTAGAAACATCTTGCAATTCCCTTTAAATAGAGTTGTGCTCTTCTTTGTAATCATTTCATTCAGTTAATATAATTATGTTTTTCACTAACACGGTATCAGAGTCGATCTGAGTCCAACTCCCTCACGGGAGGGTTCAGGATCTTGGGAGGACTCTTTGTTTTCAGAATTTGGCGAATTTTTAAAAAATTCGTGGCCTCTTGTTTTTTAGCGAATTTTTTTTTATTCGTGGGGCATTTTGTTTTGAAATTTGAGGGTTTCCTGGTGTTCGATGTTGTTGGGTTTTAATAATTTTGTCCTCAAAAATTATTTGATGGGTTTTTAATATTTTTTTGTCCTTGAAAAAATTCTGATGGGTTTTAATAATTTTTCTCCTTAAAAAATTCTGTATGGTTTTCTTATCTTTTTGCCTGAAAAAAGCATGGAAGGGTTTATAATTTTTTCCTCAAAAATTAAGGGTTTGCTCCTGTATGCCCTAGTCAAGTTTTTTTGCAGTTCGGGAGGGCTATCTGGTTTCTGGACAGGTTTTACCATTTTTTCCTTAAAGACAATGATTTGTATTCTAATCCGTGTCTGAGATTTCGTGTCTGGTTTTGATCGATTTTCACCTTAAAAATCGTGTCCAGTTTTGATCGATTTTTATCCTCAAAAATCGTGTTCAGTTTTTACCATGTGTAAGCATCTTGGGTTTGGCAATTTTTTCCTCAAAAATCGTACTTTGCTACAGTTTGTCTTAAGTCGCAGCTGGAGTTGTTGTGCGAACATCTACACGAGTGTTTTTTGCAGTCCGTTTTCGGGCGTCTTGCTCATTTGCAACAGTTTGGAGGGTTTGCCGATTTTTTCCTCAAAATCGTGGCAGCTATTCTTGGTGTATCTGTGGTTACAGGAGGGATGGTTCTCCAACATCAGGTTGGACGATTGGAATTGTTTTAGTTATTCCCAGAAGTTCTGCAGTTTCTGGGAGGGTTGGTGGCAGACTCATCTCAAGTGGTAGAGTCAGTGGCAGGTCTTGTCTTTTGTTGCAGAAGCATTCTAAGGAGAAGGAGGCAGCCTTCTCTGTTATCTCTTTGGCTAGTTAGAATGATGACCATTAAGGGAGGGTATTAGAATGATATCTATCTATTTATGTTATTAATGGTCCTCTTAGGATATTTCTATTTCAGTCTTAGTTTAGTTTAGTTTAGAATGTTTCTATTAGCTTTGCTTTATTAGATGTCTTCTCTATTTAGAAACATCTTGTAATTCCCTTTAAATAGAGTTGTGCTCTTCTTTGTAATCATCTCACTCAGTTAATATAATTATGTTTTTTAGTAAGAAAACAAAGACCCGAATGTGGAGGGGTTTCATCGCCACATGCCTTTAGACCACACTCGGGGGAAGACACAACAAACACGCAAGAAAAACACATGCACTACATGAGCGCCATATATCATGCCATAGACACTATATATGTCTTATACATGGCAAACATGAGCAATGGAAGGAGCTTATTGCTAAGACCCACCATCTAAAACACGCCAAACACACCTGACAGTTGAGCTACACTACGAGAAAAGTTCTAAAAAGTTCAATTTTGCTGATAAAAGCTAGCAAGGTGCTTGGTTCATGAAAGCAAGATTTTTGCCAACTAAGGAGAAGTAAGGAAAGTTTGGCAAAACATAATGTTGCCGATAAGAGAAAAGTAAGAAGGCAATAGAAAAGGTTCAAAGAAGCTGATTTTTGCCAACTAAGACAGAAAGAAGTCCATAAATTGAAGATTTGCTGACAGGGCATAATGAAGACCAAAAGAGGATAGTGGCAAACAGAAAATGCAAGAAAAAGAAGAAGATAGGCGGATAAGAGAGAAAACATAGAAAGGTACAGTCAGCAGTCAGACGCTTCAAAACAGAAAATGTGAACGATACACTGGAAAAGTTGTCAATACTAGAAATGGTTAATTCCTTGAATGGATGCCATGATTGCAGGGATACATAAATTGATTTTGCTTATTGATTGGAATTCAATGCAACATGGCTTTTGCTTATTGATTGAGTTTCAACGTTCGAGGTTGCACAAAACTGAATGCTATATATACATGATTCGGTGGCATTTGAAAGGGTTAGTCGATGAGCCATTTGTCTGGTCTGGGAGAGCTTAAGGAGTTTCTTTGGCATCAACACACAATTTGTCTAGTTTATAAGTGAAGGGACATATTCAGTATTGTGTAGAAAGGTTATAGAATGCATATTTGAATGTAGTGAATGTCTTTACAGGAGTTTGTAATGATTTTGGTAAAATATGTAATCGTAGTTATGTACTTTCGTTTGCCACACTTGCTAGTATGAGTGTAACATGTGTTTGGAGATGTGTGACAGCATCTAAATCAGTGCAAGGCTTTGTATTTGCCATCATTTTGTTACACAAGAATTACTGCAGTCCTCTTTTGGATTATTAAGTATGTTCAATGTATGAAAATCTATTAGAAGGTCATATATGTAAATGTATGTCTAGTTCTATTGATCCTTTGATGTGTATTTCTTTTCCTCCTTGCACTTTGTGACTCTGTTGCCCAACAGATAGGCACTGATCCATATTGGAGAGGGACCAAACAATCATTTAAAAACAAACAAATATTTCCCTTGTGGTTTAGGGATAAAAACTACCTTTCCTGTGCATGTACATTCGCACAGTTGAATAAGCTCAATTAGAGGCATCCATAGCCAGTTTATCTTGATTTAGTGACGGCTTTGGGGTCAAGTGTACATTGGGTATGGTTGTATTTGTTATTGGTGTTGTATTTTAGGCCTTTAGAAATATCCCTTCTAGGTCTAGAAGAGCCTGGAGTGTAGAAGAGTTTACCCACTCTTGTCAGTTGGCTAAGATCACCCAAAACTTGTTGATAAACCTCTTCCTTTCATCTTGACAATAGTCCCTGGCCTAGGTGGTTTAGGATCGTTTTAGAGTTTTGGGTTGCAGTTATTTTGAGTCCCAACACTCCTGCAAGCTCGGTTTGCCTTGCATTGGGTATTTCTGAAGTCTAACCGCCACTCCTTGCATCGAGTTAAATCTGAAGTCCAATGCTTGCTCCCTCCTACATTGGGCATCTCTAAAACTTGATCCCTACTCTACATCGAGTATCTCCAAAGCTTGGTCCTCGCTCCCTCCTGCATCAGGTATCTCCAAAGCCCGATCCCTACTCCTTGCATCAGGTATCTCCAAATCCCGATCCCCACTATCCCGCCACTACCTATTAAGGTCTACATACCTTTGCATTTCCTCACACCATGGCATCCTTGTATCTCATTCCTCACACCCCCAATTATAGACATTCAAACATAATGACAATGTACCAAATGATAAGACTTCAAAGCGACATCCCAACTCCCACCTCCATGGTCCCTCTCACCATTACATCCTTTTGGTATGCATTTCCCCAAACCCTCGCCTTCCAACATGCCTCTTCTTAGGCCCTCATCATTCAAACAAAAGATTTCATTGATTACCATGGTCGACCAAGAACACCATTAATGAGCCCAAATTTGAATGTAAAATGATAGGAAACTTTCAAACACTTATTAGCACATGTGGGCCCACACTAAGCCTTCAACCTTTATACATGACGTGTAGCTTCATAAATTTGTATCATCTTTCATCATCTTATCAACAAACCCCAAACCTAGTTCGAGCATTCGTGTTCAACTACTAGATCTCAAAACGAAAACCCTTAGATTTGGAGATTAGAGAATGCAAACCCTTTGGTCTTTAGAGGGCAACTTCATTCGAAGGTTGCATCTACACTTCAAGCATGGAGGATTTTAGCAACATTTTGGATATTTCAACATTTTGGGTATTTTTAGAATTTCTTTGTAATCACTGTAATCTTTGCAATCATTTGGAATTGATATAGACTTGAATGAAATAATTAGTTCCACCTACTAGTCAATGTGCAAATTATTTATATTTGTTGTGGATGTTTCAAATCTAATGCATTTCATAGTTTATTTGTTATGAGTATTCTAGATCTAAATATTTTACATGAAAATTTCGCCAAGGGTCATTACAAGGATTATCAATATGTTGTTTAAGGAGAGGGACTTCTCTCTAATAAGAAATTGAAGGCCATTCAACTTTTTAAATATTTCCTATAAGATTCTAGCAAAATGATTGCTTATAGGCTTAAGCAATGTTCTTCTTTCTAGTATAATCTCTCGACTCAAACCGGTTTTGTTAAGAGGGAGTTTGTATTGATCTCCTAACAAGCTAGGAAGGGATGAACTAGGTGGTGAGATTGGTCAAAGTGTTTGTATGGCTCTAATAAATTTTGAAGAAGTGCATGATAGAATTGAATGGGAATTTATTTTGGTTGTTATGAGACCTCTAGGGATTGGTGATATGTTCTATAAGTATGTTGAGATGTTTTTTAAGATATTACTACTCAAGTCAATGTCAATGAGGTGTTGTCCTCCCCATTTGAGCTTCAAAGGTCTATTAGACAAAGTTGTCCTTAGGCTCCTTCCCTCTTTGTTATTGTTGTTGAAGCTTTGCACTACTATTTGTTTTAAGACAATTGTCTAGGCCCATCCCTTAAAGGTTTATCTTTGCCAAATAATGAGAGTTTGATAGAATGTCAATTTGCTCATGACACTGCCTTATTTCCTATGCTTAAGGAAGATAACTTTATAAACTTGCATAAAAGATTGGAATGCTATTGTAGTCCTTCTAGATCCAAAATTGTTGTGCATAAAACAATTATCCTTAGTTGGAAGGAGCATCCTCCTAATTGGCTTGTTAATGATGGGTGAGAGTGGGGAGGTCCAAATAAGCAAGTGAGTTACCTTGGCATTTTGTTTGCCTTAAGTCCTTTGAAGAACATGTGAGCCTAGGTTATGGATAAGATGGTTTAAAAAATCAATAAGTGGCATATTAATTTTCTCTCAATTGCTAGAAGGTTTCGAGTGTGCCAAAAGGTTTTCTCCTCTTTATATTTTCTTCTACTTCGTTGATATGTTCTTCACATATGAGGCAGTTTGAAATGTTGGTTAGAGCTTTCCTCTAGTTTTAAGGAAAGGATAGTAAAAGAAGGTATGTGGTCAGCTAGGATTGGTGTTGTAGGCTTAGAAATTTGAAAGAGATGGGCCCAAAGAATTTGTATGCTCAAGGAGTTTCTCTAGCCATGAAATTAATTCTTAAAGCCTTGGATGGCTGTAAGCCATGAAAATCTCTTGTGAGGCATAACATTTGTAGTCGTTTTCCTAAATCTAGCTTAAGTGGAAAGGCCTTAGCCTTGTGGACCTTTTTTTTGGGAAGTTAACAAACCATACATATTTGTGGTGTTTGGTTAAATTTGGTAGGCTTGGAACATGTGAAGAAATTTGTGGTGGAATGGGATGTTAATAATATCAGGAATGACCCATTTTTGCCCTTGCAAGTCGATATGGTGGTTTGCTGAAATTAATGGCAAGCCTCTTGCTTTGTATAAGGGATTCTTTACTATTAAGTGGTATAATAACAAAATAAGAACTTTTGGTTAGATTATTAATAAAAATGGAATTATCCCTTATGATGCCCTCAAAATTAGCTTTGATATTCCTAAATCTCAAAAAAGAACTTTTTCTATACTAAAGAGTAATTGTCCAATTTTGGAGAGGAATTATGACTAGGTTGTGGCAAAAATTCTCACAGTCTTGTCACAATAAATTGATTGATATTTTTGTCAAAAATGTGTATCATATGCACTTAATTCCCTTTGGTGTGTTAATGATTCAACGACCATGCGCGCATCTAAGCTCAACAACATTTGGTCTAAAATTGTTATACCTAAAAATAGTTTTTTTAGATGGTTTCTATTATGTAGGTAACTGGTTAATCAGGGAGTATTTGTCTATGGAGAGGAATCTTTGTTTGGTTTGTGGGGATGGGGAGTATATTAAGAATCTCCTTTTTTATTGCACTTTTGCTAAGTTGATTTGAGATTGTTTCTTGCATGTTTGGTCTAAGTGGGCTAGTGGTAATGTTATTTCATGGTGGGATATTCTACTTGGTTTTATTGAAAGGCTCGCTAATGTTTCCTCTAAAATTTTTGACAAAATTTAGTTGGTTCTTTCCACAAAGGTGCTTTGGTTTATTTGGTCATGCAAAAATAAGCATATTTTTCAACATGATTAAAGAAGTGTTACTAGCTTCTGTAAAAAATTCATGGTTTCTCTCATTTTATTGCAAGTTTGTGAACAAATTAACAAGCCACATGAGGAAATCCAACAGATTGTTGAGAATCGTCTGAAGTGTAAGGAGAAAGTTGTTGGTGCCAACAGTGTTGAGGATGCTATTGTTGGGAGCCGTGCCGGTGGTTCCAAGTTTCTTGCAGAGTCCTCTTAAAAGTTTATGACATCTCCAAGTTTGGCGATTTTGATGATATTCCCATCTCAGCTTTTCTGGTGAGGTGAATTAGGAAATGCATGCATCATTCAATTCAAAACTTGGCCCATAAATTATTGATATCATTGCGCTAAAGAATGATTGAGAAGGCAAAGAAGAAGAAGAATGGTGGTCTATGATTTTATATTGGATCTCTCTTGCGTCGGACTCTTGCTTGGTTGTAATGTAGCTACTGCTTCAAAACTATTGTTTTGTCACTACTAATATGTGAGATAAAGATATATTACTGCTGATATGTAATTGCTGGTATGATACTACTAAACTATATGACTGAGTGAGTTGTTATAGTTGGTTTTCTGGTGGCTGCAAACCATTTTGGGCTTGCAGTGGGTTTAGTCTTGATCATATGTGGTTCTGCAGGGGTATTTTTTATTTGTATCTTTGGTTACATTGATGCTCTCTGAGCTATACTCCTATATTTTTCCAATATAAAACATTATTTTAAAAAATGATCAAAATGCAATCCGTGGTCCATCATCAAGATGTCCAAGGCAAATGAATCATACCCTATGTGAACTGTGCTATACTTGTATACTTTTCCAATATATTTAAAAAACAAACAAACTAACTATTTCAGAACAAACTAATTGTTTCATACATTATAGTGTTCAATGAAGCTTGAACCATGTCTATAATTAGGAACATGATTCATTGTCTCTAATTCTTTTTGGTATTACAGCATTATAAGCTTTAATCAAAGTTCATGTAAATGCAATCTTTTGGTAATAATCAGGTAGTAGCCTTCCTATATTGTAACTTGCATGGGAGAGATCTGCAGCAATGATTAATAACAATATCGTCATCAGAAAACACATGCAGATTTCACAAGTGTCAGAGGGCTGCATCAGTTCCTCTCGAAATTCTCTAACTATTCTCTGACCCAGTGATTGGCCACTGGTACTTTTCATTTTGTTTTATATAATCTTAAACATGGGCTATGATTTAGAATCATAGATTCTATACCAAACCTTTCACATAAATATCTGAAACCATGGATTCTAGGTTCATCCAATGGTAGAAATTTCCTTATTGATTCTATAAATTTTAGATCAATTATTTTTGCGGTAAGACATTTGACAAAGCTCTTATGATCAACATTTGGAGTGAGCTCGTAAGAATTTTTTTCTAGGTGTTGTCATAACAAAATACTTTTATGTGCTCCTATTTGTTTTGCATTGATTTGTCCATTTTCCAGTAAACGAGTTTTTTCTTATTTTTTTGTGAATTTGTGTTCGTAGATTAAATATATGTAAACTATACTACTTGATGATGGTAAGACGCAAACAAAAAGTCGGCCAAATTATGGATGTTGGCCAAAATGTGATAACCTATTTGATAACAGAAAATGAAAGTAGCTGTCAGTGATAGACGCCTGTGCTACTGCATTACATCGTTGTATATATGCCAGAGGGGAATTGAGAGAATCCCGCCATAACACATTAAAAAAAACATTAATAGATCACATGAACGGTATGGTATTACAGGAATTTGCAATGAAAATTGTAGCATACTTAAAACCATAATTTTGAGACTACATGCATCTGTGGTAGACTCACAAAGTCTGAGCCAAGCCAGCAGCAGTAAGTTTTTGCTGCCTTGACTAGGTCTACTTGAATGAGTTTGACAAAGATCTGCAAAGTCTTCTACATTTCCATGTTTCTCTGTAGAACTTGTCTGAGACTCAATCAATCTTGAGCCCACCTTGTTAAGACATTATTAAAATCCTGAAGGTTAAAGCTTAAAACCTCATCTCCATTTACAGCATTCACTTTTTTAGTATCAGATTTGTAGCAATGATTGGTAACAGTATCAGCATCATAAAACACATGCAGATTTCACAAGTGTCAGAGGACTACATCACCTCCTCTCTGAATTATCTGTAACTATTCTCTGAGCCAGTGATTTTCCAATATTTTGTTGTGGTAAAGCAAATCCTCCATCATTACAATTTTGCAGATGGCCACCGATACTTTTAATTTTGATTTATAAAATCTTGATCATGGGCTTTGACATAAAATCATAGATTCTAGACCAAACCTTCCACATCAATATCTGAAAGTATGGTTTCTAGGTTCATTCTATGTTTAGAAATTTCCTTGTTGACTCTATAAATTTTAGAGCAATTATTTTTGCAGGAAGACATTTGACAAAGCTCTACTGATCAACATTTGGAGTGAGCTCCTACCAATTTGTTTCTAGGTGTTGTCATCAAAATACCTTTGTGTGTTCCTATTTCTTTTGCATTGATTTGTCCATTTTCCAGTATACCAGCTTTTTTGTTTGTGAATTTGCGTTAGTAGATTAAACGTATCTATGCCATACTACTTGATTATGGTAAGATGCAAACAAAAAGTCATATAAAGTAACCAGTAGTTTGGCCATGTTTGCCAAAATGTGATAACCTATTTGATAACAGAAAACGAATATAGTTGTCAGTGTTTGATGCATGTTTTACTGCATTACATGGTTGCATATAGGCCAGAGGGGAATTGGTAGAATCCCGCGATAACACATTAAAAGCATTAAAAGATTACATAATCAATGTGGTATTACAGGAATTTGCAATGAAAATTGTAGCATACTTAAAACCATAATTTTGAAACTATGTGCATCTGTGGTAGACTCACAAAGTCCAAGCGAAACCAGCAGCAGTGAGTTTTGCTACCATGAATAGGTCAACTTGAATGAGCTTAACATAAATTTGCAAAGCCTTCTATATTTCCATGTTTTTTCTATAGAACTTGTCTGAGACTCAATCAATCTTGAGCCCACCTTGTTAAGACATTATTAAAAACCTGAAGGTTTAAGCTTAAAACCCTCATCTCCATTTACAGCATTCATTTTTTTTAGTATCAGACCTGCAGCAATGATTAATAACAGTATCAGCATCAGAAAAAACATGCAGATTTCACAAGTGTTGGAGGGCTATGTCACCACTTCTCCGAATTCTCTATAACTATTCTCTGAGCCAGTGATTTTCCAATTTTTTGTTGTGGTAAAGCAAATCCTCCATTATTACAATTTTATATGTTCTTGAACACGGGCTATGATATAGAATCAAAAATTCTAGACCAAACCTTCCACATCAATACCTTCTAGGTTCTGGTAGAAATTTCCTTATAAGACATTTGAGAAAGCTCTTCTGATCAACATTTGGAGTGAGCTCCTATGAATTTAAGTATTGTCATCAAAATGCTTTTGTGTCTTCCTATTTGTTTTGCATTGATTTGTCCATTTTCAAGTGTACCAGTTTTCCTTTTGTGAATTTGTGTTGGTAGATTAAATGTAACTATACCGTGCAACTTGATGATGGTAAGATGCAAACAAAAAGTCATAGAAAGTCACCTGTAATTTGGCCATGTTTGCCAAAATGTGATAGCTTATTTGATAACAGAAAATGAAAATAGTTATCCGTGTTACACGTATGTGTTACTGCATTACATGGTTGTATACAGGCCAGAGGGGAATTGGCAGAATTCCCACCATAAGACATTACAAAAGCATTAATAGATTACATGATCAGTATGGTATTACAGGAATTTGCAATGAAAATTGTAGCATACTTAAAACCATAATTTTGAAACTATATGCATCTGTGGTAGAATCACACAGTCCAAGCAAAGCCAGCAGCAGTGAGTTTTGTTGCCTTGACTAGGTCAACTTGAATGAGTTTGACAGAAATCTGCAAAGCCTTCTACATTTCCGTGTTCCCCTGTAGAACTTATCTGACACTCAATCGGTCTTGAGCCCACCTTGTTAAGTAAGACATTATTAAAAACCTGAAGTTTTAAGCGCAAAACCCTCCTCTCCATTTACAGCATTCACCTTTTTTAGTACCAGCGTCTTTAAACCTTGGGCAATTTATTTGATATATCAATGACCGTAAATTCATTGAATCATGAGCAATTTCTCTAATTGAGTATCTCCTAGGTGTAACACAGTAACTAGTCCATTAAAATTTAGAAGTTTGCAGCTTGATCCGGCATTTTGACAGAATTTACAGATTTGATTCATATGTCATTGATGTTATTCTGAATTGGAATCCATACAAATCCAATTTATTTTGAAATGCAGGTTTCCCTAGTAGGAGCCTGAAATGACATGGCCAGTCTGGGTCTCAAATCTATGCTCAAAACCATTTATTAAATATAGCTTCCAACTAATAATGTTTTGTGATGTTGTCCAATTGCTGATGAACTTCCACTGTAAATGGAAGAATCTACTAGTCTGGATTACTGATTTTCATGAATCCTTTGAAGGGCTTATGTGACAATCTTATGACAAACTGACTCGGGCATTCTAAATGATACTACATCAAACCCAAAATTACAACTTCTGCAAATATAATTTGAGGGCTGGAAAACTTGTTTGCTGAAAATTAAGTATAATTGTTCACTCCTTACTCTAGCATAATTCTCATTCCAAACATAATGATGCGATTTTCTGAAATGCCTTCCACATGCAAAAAAAAACTTCCTTAACTATTAAATAGTCACCACTTACATCACACTGAATGGCTACAGATGAAAATAATTAGCTCACTTAAAAATTTAGTAACTACTACGCATACCTTGCTTGAAGAACAATTAGACACAGAACACATGGCAGAGGAAATATCGATGTAGCTCTTGTTGTTGGATATGGTACCTCGAGGAATGTGAAATGCTCACAACCAACACCTGGATGGGGAGAGCCTGCTTACCGTCTGCTAAAGACTAGATTAATATGTTTGTTGTGTTTTTTAAGTCCTGACTCTCACTGTCTCATTCCCAAAAAAACAGATTACCATTTGGTTGAGCTCTTTGTGTGGTTGGAGGCATTCGATATGGCATTTTCATAAATTGTCCACAGTGTTGTAGATTCAGGATGCCCCCTTATAATTTTCCTAACAAACCGTTCCTCTTTCATCCTCACTACCATGTAAAGAGAAAGGCCGAGGTCATTGATGGATTTGATTTTCTGCCAAACTAGAAACCTTGGCCTTATAGTCTTTTCCAAACTTAAAAGCAACAAGTTGTTGTGCTTCACTACATAATTTGCTGGAAGCTCCATGTTATTAACTACAAAGTTCATCGTTGCACGAACTCTTTCCTTGGAGTAATATAAGACTTGAGGGGCAGCCCGATATACTTGCCAGGTTTCTTCAGCCGAGAGCCCACAGAGTTTGAGATATTCTATCTTTGCCTCTAGCGTTTCCACGCGGCTAGTAGCCACTATACTTACAATATATTTGAACGCTTTGCTACCTTTGACAGCGCGAATCTCCTGAATGAGTTCAGCTTGGGCAGACGTTAGAGAAGAGCGTTGCAAAATGGCCGGTTGTATCCGTAACAATGTGGAGAGCTCGTTCCCACGAAAACCCCATCCCTCCCAGAAAGCAACTGAGGGCTTCAGGGTCTTCTCCAGGTTATAACCGAGGGCTTCAGAGTTTTTTAGCAGGGATCTGATGAGCAAATCCTGGGACTGAAATACACTCTTAAGAAACTCCATCTTGGGAAGAAGGCCATTCTCAAGGTTGATGATCAAGATGCGTGGAGCGCGCGACAAAAGCTTTGCCAGAGTTTTACCCTGAAAGCCGAAATCTTCCAGCAGTTTGATTTTGGGTTCCAATATTCTTTCTGCACTTGTGACGATTAGCGACGGCTGTTTCCTCATTACCGTGGTCATTTGGACTTGAGAGAAGCCGCATCTGTTTAACATATCAATAAACTGTTAAACATCCGAGTGATGTCGGCCTCAGATATGTTGAACTTGGTGGAGGCAAACTGTGAAAAGAGGCTCTGTGAATAAGCAAGAGTTGAGTAGAGATTGCGAAAATAGAATGGGTGTATGATAAACAGTCTGCGGCAAAACATAATGATCTCGTTTTGCGTTTAGTTCCGCGCTAAAAGGGCACTAGTAACATCTGTCTATATTTATTTATTGCAATATGTGTCTAATAGGGAACTTAAATTGTAAAAGTTCCCCACTAGAAATTTCAGAGTCTCACTGTTCGAAAGGAAAACAAGTGCCAAGTAGTGGCGGAGTATCTCGACTATGTCAAAAATGTGAATATTGGTTTAATATTGTCAATTCTCGAGTTTTTTTTCATTTTATTATATTTTAATAATTTTTATTATAAAAATAACATTAATTGTATTAGCTTATAGATATTTAAATATCAATATTGTAATTACAATGAAGGAAAATTAAATAATATTATAATTACTATATAAAATGAATATTAATATTCATATTAATGCACGATTATTTAATTAAATGTATCCATTCGTAATGAAGGAGCAGAGCAAAGCTCGTCTTTACGACCCCGAGGGAAACCTTAGCAACAATTTCAAAAATAAAACCCATGAAGATTCTGCGGCTATCAGACAAACCCTGTGTGTCGACATCTCCAAGGAAGTAGAAGAAGAATGTAGCATTCTGGTGAAAAATGCAATTATTTGTCGCCTAATAGGCTCGAAGCTGGAAAGGAACCAGATCTTATTTTGGGTTGCGGCGAATTGGCACCCTGAACATGTGGTGAAATTCCTTCCCAATAGTTTTTTCGCAGCAATTTTCCAAACCGTAGAAGCAAGGGAAGAAGTCTTGCCCAAACATTTATGGAAGATCGATGACCATCCGCTACATATTCAACTTCGGTCGCCAAGATTTAACCCCCAAACTTTCACCCCTTACAGCAAGCCCCTGTGGATAAGATTATACAACGTATCGTTGGAGTATCAGTCAAAGGCTTGCCTAAGGAAGATCGGTGACTCTCTAGGAACATTAATCTCAATCGATGAAGGTATCTTGGAAAACAACTCATACCTATATCCAAGACTGTGCATTGCGGCAATCTCTCCATTTTTGCCCTCCATCAGACTCAAATCTAGCAAAGGGATTTGGGAACAAGAGGTCAAAATCAAAGAAGAAAAGTTCTTCTCCTCTCGCTACAATAGGCAGAATCACCCAACCGAGGAATGCTAACAAAAAACCAAGAAGATTCCAGTTACCGAAGAAACCCAAAACCCTAATCAAACCGTAAGCCCGACCCTTGTGGAGACCCATCAACCAAAGGCAACCTAGATCGAACGCATAGGAAGATAAGATAGATCAAATCCCAATTGGAATGTTTGACCAGGTGGAAGAAGCGAGGAGGAGCAGCTTTGAGACTCCTCTATTGGTGTCTCTGCCAGCTCAATCAGAGGGAATTCAAACAATTCGAGATTCAATTGGGGAGGACAGAACCTTCACAGATCCAGACTATGAAGAAGAAGGGGATTTCAAAGAACTTGGGATCTTAGATCCCCAAAGCTTGTCTCAATCTGCCTCCAGTCTATTAAAATGTAATATCAAGCTTGAGAAGAAAAAAGACTGCAAGGCTTTCAAACAGATCGGGGAAGAGAAGGCGAATGAGAAAGGTCTTACTAGTGTCAAAGATTTTTTGAATAACATTAAGGAGGAAACCCCTCCCTTAGGGACCAATGAAGATTTCCACGTGGAATGTTAGGGGCATAAATGCCCCTAACAAACAACGCTTGGTCAAGCATCATATAGAGAATAGTATGGCAGATATCCTCATCCTACAAGAAACAAAAATTGAAGGCAATTCCCATCCCATATTTGGGCCAAACGATCCCAGATGGGGTTCATTATTTGTAGATGCTTAAGGCACGACTGGTGGATTAGGGGTGGTATGGAAAAAAGGTGATTTCAACACAAGCCTAAAAAGTAGCTGATAAAAATTGGATGTTGTTGAGTATAAATTTCTTTTCCAACTAAGTTATCCTTCCTCTTGTTGAATGTTTACGGTCCTACAGCAACCAAGAAAAATAGGCTCTATGGGGAGCACTACTAGCACTTATATGCCAATTTCAAGAGGAGAAGTTGGTACTTGGCGGTGACTTTAATGTCATCCTAAGACTTGGGGAAAAAAGCGGAGGGATACAAGTAGAATCGCAGGCAATGAAAGATTTCAGGAAATTTGTAGATTCAACAGAACTAATCAAAGTCCAAATTAAGAATGACATCCACACTTGGACCAATAGACGAGTGGCATTTACAAACATTGATAGAATTCATTAATTTTCCAAAGTCCATAGCGTTGTGATTAAGTGCTTCTAGATTTGACTGTGTTCAAGTTTTTTCTCTCAATGTTTCGGATCACACTTCATGATCCATCATCATGAGAAAGATAGCTAGAGAAGAGAATAAACATGATAAATTGTAGACCAAGACTGAATAAAAAGAAGGGTGAGGTGTGGCACGAGATCCAAGGGGTCACTTGTGAGAAGAGGCAAAGGTACCAAGGCTGAAGGACACAAGAATAATAAAGAGAGTAGGATAAAAGAAAAAAATAGTCAAATGGGAAAAACCACAAAAAAAATCTAAATATATATGCATATCTAAATTAATAACTAACAAAATAAACTAATTAAAGTATAAAAATAAAATGAAGAAATATTAATGAATAAATGAAAATATGTATATATGTAAATAAAATAATCGAAATATATATGCATATCAAAATAATAAATAACAAAAATGAATTAATTAGAGAATAAAAATAAAATGAAGAAAATGTTATCAAATTAATGCATGTGTAAGTGTGTGTATATATATATATATATATATATATATATATATATATATATATATATATGAATAATAAGGTATAGAGACCGAATAGATCTAGAAGATTTATTCTATAGAGAGAGAGAGGAAACAAGCAAAGAGAAATAAAGGGAATAAAGGGGATTAAACAATCCTAAAAAAGAAGAAAGACCTGCGTAAGAAACACAGGCCACTGATGATTTAAAACTCAGAGGATACCAAACGAAACCTAAAAATAAACTAAAAACCCTAAGACCATACAGAACAACCACAAAGACAAGGTCAAAGAGAGAGGAGACCAAGTGAAGACAGGAACACCAAAACAACAAGCCAGGTGAGAAAAAACAAGAGCAAAGCCCCCAACAAAGAGAAGAACATAAAAATATGGATAGAAGTCTACAAGTGAGTATGCAAGTGCATAAATGAAAATATATACATAGCCACTCCTACCGAAAGCACAATAGGGTCTAATAAGTATGCAGACAAGGAGAACCTAAGAGGAAGGGAAAGAAACCAAGAAGAGGGGGAGGGAAAAAAGACATGAGGGACCTAGCAAAACACACTACAAGGCAAAAGGTAAGAGTGAGAGTGCTCGTGCGGGAATGAGAGGGCGAAAGGGGGGGCAAGGAGGGATAAAAGCTAGCGAGACCGAGGACCTGAAGACAGAAATGAGGAAGAGCGAACAAAAGATAACCAGATGGGTGAACCAATGAAGACCCAGATTGTCGAGCACAAGAACAAAGAAAAACTAGGGCAAGGAGTGCAAAAGAGCCAAAACGAAGGTACAACACGGGAAGAGAAAGAAGAGGGAGGAAGGCCAAGAAAGGACAGAATGGGAAGCCGACCCATAGACAAGGGAAGGGATTACCAGGGTGATAAAGGAGGGTAGGAAAGGGAAAAAGGAAAGACTGAGTAGGGGAGAGGGGCCGAGATCAAGCATGAGGGAGGGGGTGGTTTGACGCAGAGCGCACAATGGAAGCAAGCAAAACTTAACAATAAACTACCAAGCTGTGGTATGAGTATAACATGACTTGCTTTAACCGGTTACTATACCCCGATTCACCGTTTGACCTGGTCGTTGTTTGTATCTGCCGAAAGATACATTCCCAACATGCATACCTTATATGCATTCGTAGCATACATTCTCCTGCGCGCCCTTGCGATGTACATTTGAAACTTACGCCAATGGATTTCTGTTGTTGATGCGACTTGGATTATCAGTTGGATTTACCACGGAGTCGTTGCCTCCCCGATCACGCTGATATCACATTCAAACACATTCGTCAGCCAGATTTCAACTGTCAACGAACACTAGGGTTTCCTGCGCCGCTACTCCTATACACCTTTGCATAATCTGCCTTCACCGAGCCCTAGCACATAAAAATGCTAGGCGAACTACTGTGTGTGACCTGCAAACTGGAACATCTGCGCCGTTGAAATAAAGAAACAAACAGGAAACGAAAATAAATATATATACAACGAAGCCATTCCATTGATTTCGACAGAAATCTTATCAGTGGAATGCTTCAAATCGACATGTTGCAACAATGGAAAATCAGAAAGGAAGGAAAACCTACAGCTAAAGCAATATGTATTTACAGAGAATGAAAAGCAGATCGACGACACATAAAATAGTTTGATTCTCCTTAGCAATGCTTGATTACAATTCTTTAATGACAGGTGGATAAGCTCTTCCTTCAATCTCTTAGCGGCTATCTTGCCAATCTCTGGCTCAGACCATTACCCGCTAGAACTGAACATCTCGGCCAACACAAAACCAAAGAATAGTCTTTTCAAGTTTGAAAGAATGTGGTTCCACAATAAGGATCTGCTATCGCTGTTGGAGACATGGTGGAAAAGAGCCTCAAAAAGAGTGGGAACAAGCAATTATAGATTCATGTGCAAGTTACAATATAAAATCCAATTTGATTTCATGGAGCAAAACTTCATTTGGGAACATTTTTGAAGAAGAGTCGAGAATAGAAAAGGAACTCAATGAGTTAAATGAAGCAGTTATTTGTGGAGGAATGGGATTCACAAATTTTTAGAAAGAAAAACATCTTGCCCAACACGCTAAAATTCTGGCCAGTGAAGAGGTATATTGGAGAGCAAAATTGTAGGAGATTTGGCTTGAGGAAGGTGACTTCAATATGCGCATTTTCCATAATTCCTCCAAAGTGAGGATGATGCATAACAAAATCACACTCATCCAAGATCAAGAAGGAGTACACACTGAACCAGAGAGCATAGAAAATGAAGCCATCAAATTCTTTCAAATTCTCCTCAGCCCAAAGGAAGCATCTGACACATTGGATCTAAGTAAGGTCTTAGACTGCATCCCGAGAATTATCACTAATGAGAAGAATCACGACCTTACAAAAGACTTCATCAAGGAAGAATTGAAAGTGACAACCTTTGAGATGCATCTCGACAAAGTGCCTAGGCCAAACGGGTTCCCAACACTTTTTTATCAAAAAATGTTGGCACTTCCTTGGGAGAGAGATTAAGAAAATAATAAAGGACCTAAGGAAGAAGAAGAAATTCGTCAAAGATATGAACAACATCATCCTGGTTCTCATTCCCAAAAAAGAGGATGTTAAAGCATTTTATGATTTCAGGTCGATATCATTATGCAATACGGTTTACAAGATCATATCTAAGGCTATGGCATCTTAATTGAAATCAGTCTTAGAAATGATCATTTCACATACTCAAGGTGGTTTTACTCCAAGGAGGGAGATTATCGACAGTATCATCATGGCAAATGAAGCCCTTCACTACATCAACTATGCTAGACAACCAAGTATGATGATTAAGCTTGATATAAGAAAAGCCTATGATAGAGTTAAGTGGCGCTTCTTAATGAAAGTTTTGGAAAAACTTGGCTTCTACGATGATTGACTGAAGATGATTTTTCAGTGTATCTCCACAGCCCACTTTTCCGTAGTTATTAATGACTCTTCTTGTGGTTTCTTCGAGAGCTTGAATGGCCTACGCCAAGGAGATCCTATTTCTCCGTTCATCTTCCTCACCATGGTTGAAGCACTTAGTAGAATGATAGAGGTTCATAGAGTGGAAGGTAACTAGAAAGGAGTCATGGTTGCTAATAACGTGGATCCATTAACACATCTCTAGTTCGCAGATGACACCATTCTATACGGGGAAGCCTACGAAAGGGAAGCTTTCGTAATCAAAAGGCTTTTGAGAAGGTATGTGGAGCTATCCAGGCAAACAATAAACCAGGCCAAATCCAAAATTTTCTTTTTCTTCACTAAAAAACTCCTTCAGCAAAGGATAGCAACAATCCTAGAGATGAGCACAGACTCTACTCCTTGTAAGTATTTGGGAGTCCCAATATTCCAAGGTATCATGAGATCTAGCCTCTAGAATGAAGTGGTCAAGAGATGCAGTTATCGAGCCTCAAGTTGGACGGGGAAATGACTCACGCTAGTGGGAAGGATCACCATGATAAAAACAACTTTAATGACCATTCCAATTCATATGATGGCCTGTAATCAGCTCACTTCCAAAGCGGCAGACTCCTTCCACAACATCCTGAAAAAGTTTTTATGGGAAGGTTCTAATGACCTGATATGCATCCCTTTAATCCATTGGGATAAAGTTAGAGAACCCAAGGAGAACGAAGGCACATGCATCAGGGATATTAAACTCCAGAACCTCGCCCTAGGGGCCAAACTTGTTTGGAAAATGTATACCTCACCAGATAAACTGTGGTGCAAAATTATGCAGAATAAATACTTGGACTCTCCAAACCCAATAAGAATCTTTACGATGGTCAATCCTCCTCTGGGATCCCACATTTGGAGATTCATGATGGACTGTAGGAAAACCATCACCGATCACCTCACTTGGTAAATAGATGATGATAAGCAGGTGGAATTTTTGGGAGATTCCTGGGGAGGCAAGAAGCCTCTCATAGAAAACCCATCCCTCTCCCCCTAGGCTACAACATTAAAGGAGAAATTTGGGGAGAAAGTGGCAAACTATTTGATCTTCAATGACAATTTAGATCTATTCAATAGAAGACTCGACAGGCTGCATTTGAGTGATGAAGCAAAATCATTGCTCATGGATATTGTGGGAAACCCCACCCATCATTTAAATAGAGCCAGTGATAAAGTTGTTTGGTGCACTGCCAGCTCAGGGAGATACACGGTCAAGGTGGGTTACTTGGTTCAATGCCATTGCCACACGGATGAATGGCCAAGCAAGTTATGCTGGGGCAAGGACATTCTACCCAAGGCCAACGCCTTCACCTGGGCAACTATTCATGGTAGGTACCTCACACAAGACAGGTTGTGGAAAGTCAAAATTCAAGGACCCTCAAGATGTGTTATTTGCAAGGCTGATTCAAAGACCGCCAATCACCTCTTACTAAACTGCCCCTTCGCAAGTGAATGCTGGGACTAGCTTCAATCCATGGCTACTTGGCATGGCCTAAGACCATTGGAGCTAAGGAATTGGTTGGATTCTTGGCTGACCTTGAGGCAAATTTCATTATGAGATGGCTTATGGGCAATCAACCCATCCATGGTGCTATGGCACTTGTGGAAGGAACGAAATCACCAAATTTTCCAAGATGCAACCCTTTCCAGAGACAGTGTATTAGAATGGATTAAAAGAGGCATCTGCAAGTGCATGTTGGCGGTAGCAAAGAAAAGGTTAACTCTCCCATTTTCTAGCTGGAGTGATGCGCTAATGAAGAAGTTACCAATGCTTCAAATCCCTACAAGCTTCTCCCTAGCAACATCCAAAAAAGAGAAGAGGGAGTAAATTAAATGGATCACCCCTCCAAGCGGGCACCTAAAGCTGAACTTTGATGGCACCTCAAAAGGCAACACTGGAGTTGCTAGTGCATGATGTCTATTGAGGGACGAGCAAGGTCAAATGGTGTGGGATCTTTCAAAGAGCATTCATTGGGCAACGAATAACAAGGCATAGTTTGCTCTTAAAACTGGCCTAGAAGTTTGCACACAACAAGGTCTTAACCACATTGACATCGGGGTGGACTCTCAAATCTGCATTGAAGTAGTCAAGAAGAATTCCATCTCTAGTTGGGAAGTACAAATCACACTCACAGCTATTCGGGAATCCCTGGATTCTATTCAAGATTTCACCATCAATCATGTCTTCAAAGAAGCAAATGGCACAACAGACCTTCTCACCAACTTTGGAACAACCTAGGCAACTCCTTTCATTTTTTGATTCAACTGAGAGTATGTGGACTGGCCTTATAGATAGAATCTCACAGGAAAAACCCAACCCATCTAAGTTGTGATCTATTTTATTTTTCTCTTTATATAGCATAAAGGGGCTACCCCCACTGGTAGCACTTAATCATAAAAAAATGATTATTTATTTTTTCTTCATTGTGATCATAATATTTAAATATCAATAAAATAATATAATTAATACTATTTTTATAATAAATTTATTATAATATAGTAAATATTAACATATTGTAGTGAAGGAAATATTAATTTAACAAGCTGAAATTGATCAAACCCATAATGTCTCTGGTCTATGAAGTAGAAAAATTAATCCTCACTCAAACAATGAATTTTAAAATGATAATATGCCCCATCCTAATATACTAACTCCAGAATAATATGGAATATTTATGCCATGAAATCTTGAACCCTATACTATGAAGTCTATCAGCCAATGTTGGAAAAGGAACACAATAATGTATGCCATGTAAGCCTGCTAGAGCTTCCATAAAATGTTTTACATGTTATTCATCTATCTTCCTTCTAAATTTTCTCCTCTAAAATAGGTGGTGTTTGATTTTTTAGTGACATATCTTATTTCTTTTCTATGTGAGGTTTGTCTTGTGGAAAAACGAAGCCACAAATAAATTTATTTCTTCCATACTTGTATTCTTAGCTCTATTCATAACAATTTGTTTTAAATAAACTCATAATGTCAAAAAGATAACTAACTTTAAACCATTTTATTCTTACTCTTAAATATAAGTTACCAATTTAGATTACTAGTACAAATATAACAATACCAAAGTAATGTTAAAATTAAAGGATTATGTGTATTGACAATATTTGTTTTTACTATAATATAACATAAATATAAATACATTATAAATTTCTATAATCAACAATTTAATCAAATATAACAATCTCAAGTATGTCAAAATGAAATGATTATATCTTTCATAGATCTCATTATCATTTTCTAGTGCAAATATTTTATTCTGTAGGGAAGGAATACATCTTGGTATGCACTGATTATGTGACCAAATGAGTAGAGGATCAAGCATTATAATTTGCTAGAGAAGAAAAAGTTACCAATTTCCTATATAATAGAATTTTTCTAAGATTTGGAGCCCCAAGAACAATAGTTTCAGATAGAGGTCCATAATTTACCTCTCAAGTGATAAAATCTCACATAAATGTATCAGGTCAAGCATAGGAAGTCCTCATCTTATCATCCCCAAGCAAATGGGCAGGTGGAGGCGACAAATAGAGAGCTGAAAAACATCTTGACAAGGACAGTGGCAATGAATAGGAGGGATTGGGCCAACAAATTACATGAAGCAATATGTGCTTACAATACAACATACAAGTCAACAACAAAGTTCTCAACTTATGATTTTTCTATGGGAAGAAACCTATATTGTCAATAGAGTTTGAATTACAAACACTAAGGACATTAGTAGATATTGGATTACCATTATCTATAGCACAACAAGATTAGATTCTTCAACTAAACGAATTGGATGGGATAAGGATGGAGGCCATACAACAGACAGAACTCATTCAACACCAAAGGAAGCAGTGACATGACCAACACATCAAGAAGAGGACATTTTAGCAAGAAGGTTGAATTCTCTTATATTATTCCAAGTTTAAGGAGTTCAAATGGAAATTGCAAAACCCATTGGATGGGACCTTACAAAATCAAGGAAGTCTATGAAAATGTAACAGTCTAGATGACACCCATTGATGGAGGGGAAAACACATTTTTTGTTAAATGGTCATAGGATTCACCTCTACCAGTGGCCAACCACAAAGGAGGAATTTATCAATGATCTATGCTATGTGAGAGCGGTCACACTGTCTTGCACAAGTTGAGAGGATGATTTATAAAATAATAATAATAAAATAGAAGGGTTAAAAGCTAGTAATATGGAAGCCCTTCTCAAAACAAATATATATATATATATATATATATACATATATAAGTAAAAGAGGAAGACTGAAAACTAGTCAAATGGTAGTCTTCCTCACTAAAGGAACTGAAAACTAGCAAATGTCAGTTCTTTTTCATGTAGGTATCAAGAAGGAGCACCTCTAGAGGTAATCAGGAGCACCTCTAGAGTCAATTAGGAGCACCTCTAGAGCCAACTAGGAGCACCTCTGACATTCCATAAATAAAAAGGATTCATGACCTTTGGAGCCTATTTTTCAAAATGTCTAAGGAAGGGCACTCAAAAAGAGGTAATGAAGTCATCATGACTTTATATAGTTCCCTTCAAAAAGGAGGCCAGGTCATAAGCACTCATTACACTCAAACCACTAGTGATCCCTGTTTTTCAATCATTTGCTGATGACATCTATTGATGACGAAGTTATCCCATCAACCATCAACTTAATAAGGAGCCTGTCATTTCACATACCATGGGCATCATGACAACTAATTCTAAAGGCTACACATGGAGGAGTGGTCACATCACATCTTACAAAGGTGACAACACAAAACCCTAAGTATGACGTCTAATTGTTGCAACAATAATCTAGGTATTAATCTTAGTTAACTAATTATGACAAGTCTTTTCAATTTTCATATTGTGCAATTCACCTGGATTCCTATACACTACCATTATTCTTGAATAAATCCAATGTATGTCACCCCTAACTGTCCACCTAACACGTCATCTTTGTAGCTTTAGAGTGACATACCCCCCTAAAAAACATACTAAATCATAATTTCTAAAATTGCAAGCCATAACTCCCCATCAATCGACTCAGTAGTCATTAGGACAAGCAAAAGAAATTCAACTTTGGATTTTAGGAAATAAAGAGCTCTGAAGGTGAGCTAGGTTTGTTGTAAGAGGTTTTAGGAAAATAAATAGACAAAGTTAAGGGTTTACAAGAGGAGAGGGACAAAGTACCATCAAATTTTAGTCTATTTGAAGGGGGCCAAAATGAAATCAGAGTTGGAGACAACAAAGGGACTATTACAAGATCAAGCATCTGCTGAAATACTAAGCGCTGCATCTGTTGAAATACACATTTAGTAGAATAGTGTTTACAAGACATAACTGGATTGTGCCCCGTGCCTTTTTATCCAATATGTCCCACTCATCTTGACTGGCATCATCAGATTTCTTTCCTTTTGATGTTGTCAACCATTGATCCCTCTCCTTAATGAGATCCTCCATTTTTAGCTTCCATAGCTCGTATTTTGAACTATTGAATTCTCAATGTCTATCCGAGATGTAGATGCAACCATGATTTCCACACACACAAATCTGCAAAACAGAACTCTCACTGCAACACAGGAAACCTTCAAACTTCCACCCAATAACATAGTTGTCTAGGCTCTGATATCAAATGTTAGAAATGAAGGCAACCACTACAATATGAAAATTTGAAATAAACTTGAAAATATGAAATTATATTGTAGAATATCAAGTGGAGATGTAAACTAACATCAAAGAAATCAACAATACTCAAGATCCATACACATAACACATGGATTTATGTGGAGAAAACCCTTTCAAGTAAAAAGCTCCACCATGTAAATTTGTATTATCTTGAAGAAGATTACAATACATCAACAATTTCCTCAATCCTGCATCCAATCTGACAATATTTGTATACTTGCGAAAAAACTCATCTCGTCTCATGCTTTTACACTTCTTCATAGCTCATTTTATAGAATAACAAGAGCTTCATGAAGAAGCTATCAAAAGTGGGACCATATTTGGGAGAATCTCAACACCCTCATCAAGAAAGAACTCATGCATCATTTGTCATGAGATTCTTAGCACCCACCTAGAGATTTACACCAACAGGACCAAAGTAGTCTCTTACACCATCATATGATTCTCTTATAATATGATAGATGCTCTTGTGCTATCATAAGATGCTCTTACACATGACAATTTCTCTTGCACCTTGTCATTTACCAATACTAGAGGGCACCCCATTTCTACTTGTAATCCTCAGGTAAATAGTAAATGGTAATTATTGTAGGTAAATAACTAGTATATTTATATTTAAAAAAATATATCTATAGTATGCCGAGAGATATCTTGGTTATGTACTTGTTTTTGCATTTTCCATACTTTTGTGATTTTCTCCACCTTTTTTTCAATCATTTCCATTTTTTTAAAAAAAAATTCCACTTTCTTTTTTAGTATTTATTTATATTTATAGTTATTTTTCTATATATTTATACGGAAAAAATGAGTGCTCTCATCTCCACCCTGTTGTGACTATAGAATACCTCTCACATAATTAGTTAGTGTTGCCAATAAATTATTAATTAGGGGACAGTAAAAAATAAATTATTATGTCCATCATAATTAGTTAGTGTTGCCAATAAATTATTAATTAGTGGACAGTAAAAAACAAATTATTGTGTCCATGGATTTCTCATTCCTTCACATTAACAATATTAGGAGTAATTAAATAAGAGCTGCAAAGCAGCCAAGTTTCTGCTAAAACTATTCATGAATAGTCTTGTTTTGTTTTAATTTGTTGTGTTTGTTTAGTTTTAACAACAATGTTGATAATATAATAACTTTATAATAATCTTGAAATTTGTGAATTTTTTAGTTTAAGTTAGAGTTGACATTTTTGTAATATTTACACTGAATGTTGAAAATTGAAGAACTTTGAGATTCTACATTTAATAATTAGATTGCATAAAATGGAAGTTGCAAAGTAAGTGATTTTTTATTAAACCTGAAGATTTATTATTATACTTCAATATTTATGATGAACTTGACAAAATGGATTATTTGATTGATACAACCTCCTAAGGCTAGAAATGGACACCCTGACAATTAAAACTTGGTTCTTGACGGTCTGACAAGAGACAAATATAGAAGGCAATAAATACACTAGCCTTCAACAGTTTGCACTTAAGCTGCAATACAAAGAGTTGTTAGTGCTATAAAAATCACTTAACATCATGAATACAAAGAGTTGTGAGTGCTATAAAAATCACTTAACGTCATTATTTTAAAGATTTGAAGTTATAGCTTATAGTGAGGGACAAGTGTAACCCTAAAATTAGTTCTACCATATAACTAGCACTTGCACCAATAAGAGGTTCATGGAATACGTTGTTTGGAATAACAAACGAGTTTAGAAGATCTTCGAGAGTGAATGTTGTTTACAACATGAAATTCAGGGAATACGCTGATAGGAACCAAACAGTTTAGAAAATTTCCCACAAGTTCCAAGACAATGCACAGTCATGTCATTCACATATTAAATGATGAGACTACAAAATACAAATAGTTTTCTGCAACTCAAAATATGAAGATCACTCTGCAAAGAAGATATCAGAATGTGATAGTTGATAGCACGCGGCAAAAGCAATATCTTCCCTCAGTTTTAGATCAGATAATGCAGATTCTCTCATGACCTCCTACAAGTATTCTCAAACCTATTGCAAACATGCATTTACAGCTTTACAAAATATTAAAATCAGTTACATTAACTCTCTTTTGGTTGTTGGGATGTGTTTGCTTGGCGGGGTCTAAGGTTTTTAAAAACAATAAGAACAACCAACGAGTTTAGAAAATTTCGCAGCATAAAGTTGTTTTCACTGTGTGATGGGATCGTGATCTAAGTAGGAGCGGCTGTGTTTTCAATTTGAAGAGGTGTAATTTTAGGGTTCCATAGGTTCAAGGAATGCGCTGATAGGAATGAGCGACGAGTTCCAGGAACATGCCTATAGAAAAAAACAATGAGTTCAAAGAATATGCCGATAGAAAAGAATTAATGAGTTCAAAGAAAATTTCCTGGCGTGAGATAATTTTTGTCGGACTGTTTTGTGTAGGAAAAAACTCTATGCATAAACTTTTTTTTAGGGCATGAGATAATTCTAGCACTATAATGCTTCCATATAAAAGCTCAGGGATGAGAAAATTTTCAAAGCAGTTAGGATTTGTTATTTGAAGCATTCAAAAACCTTTTTAAATGTCAAGATTAAAAACAAAAATTAAGGCCGTCAAATATTAAAGTTTGATATTTTAAAATAAACAGCACAAAGTAACAACCCATTGCTGTCAAATATTAAAGTTTGATATTTTAAAATAAACAGCACAAAGTAACAACCATGCATTGAAGATTTAATGATCAAGAAACTATTGAGCCAATGAAATAAATAGCAACTACTGCAAGAACCCAAATCATTTGAAAAACTTGCACCAGCACGAGGGAATAGATAAAATCTAATTTAATATACTATGAACTGTAAAAGAGTTATAGCAAAGACAATGATATTGTTGGATAAAGGGACTAAAAGGCCCGTGAACAAAAAACAATTTAAAAAAAATTCAAATTTTTCCAGTCTTGTAACAGCTCGAAACTGAGATATCTCCAAAAATGTACCAAAACTTGCATAACTCGGTAGATTGTCCTATCATAAATTTGATTTAGGAAATGTAGAGTATTTATAAAATTTTGGCGTATAAAAACGGTTTGGGTAGTTGAACTGTAATAGTTAGGTGAACTGCACAGGTTTTTAATATTTTTAATTTGTTACGAATAAGTTTTGATTTAGGTTTGTAAATAATAAATTAAATTCCTTAATTTTAATTTATTATTTACAGTGGAAAGATTTAATTAATTAATTAAAATTAATTAAATCTTATGATTAAAGGTAGATTAGGGATTAAGGGAAATTTATTAAAATTAATTAAATTTCATGTGAAGGGAGGACATATGGAATTGATCACTAGTCAATTTTTCCCGTCTATACATTAATATATATTTTAAAATTTTGATGTATTAGTATATTATTATCATAGATTAAGGATATTATCTATGTAAATGATATATTATTATTATTGTTATTATTATTAATATTAATAATTATTAAAGGCATATATATATATATATATATATATATATATATATATATATTTGGGATAAACTTATAAATTATATTTGTATTTAAATTCCTATTAGTATTAATATTGATTAGTAATAGGAATCTTATATAACTAAAATATTTTTATTGTCCAATAATATTATCAATATTAATACTAATAGGAATTTAAATACATGTTTCTTAATATTTTTATTTTTATTTTAATTATAATATATTTAAATCTGTTAATAGGTGAGATGCTAAAAAAATTTTACTGTATAATATTTTAGCCATAAAATCTCAAACTAGAAACATAATAGTTTTAAGTATTAGTATATTATTATCATAGATTAAGGATATTATTATCACAAAACTTTATAATTTAAACCTTGATGTTCAGCAATAATCGCCCTTATGGGGTGAAAGTTTTCTGCCAATTAAATTGAAGAAAAATAATTTTTCAAATATGTTTTGTTAAAATATTTGCATCTATACAATAGCAATAGGTAAATATTTTTTAAATAGAAAAATTATTTCATTCTCATTGGTGGCAAAAAGAATTATTAATAACTAGTTAGGAACATACCTCGCCTATAGTTTTCTTGGCAGAAACTAATAATTGGATTTACAAGGTTTATGACAGATTAATATATAGAAAAAAATAAAAAAGAAAAAAATTGAAAAAATAAATTAGAATTAAAACAAAAATATATAGAAAAAAATAAAAAAGAAAAAATTGAAAAAATAAATTACAATTAAAACAAAAATATATAGAAAAAAATAAAAAATAAAAAACTGAAAAAAAAAATCGAAATTTAAAAAACAAATCAAAAGAAGAAATTGGACAATCGAAGGAAAAAAGATGGAGAAAATTAAAAAATATACCACCAAAAAAGAAAAAATCACAACAATCATAGAAAATCAAAAAACACAAGAAAAAAAGCTATGAAAAACACAAAAACACTAAAAACAGAAGATGTATTTTTTTAAATATAAATATAGTAGTTTTAAAAGTATAGTCGTAGCTCTGTTTTAGAAACATACTCTCTTCCGGTAACTTCGTCAGGAAGCATCCAACTATCTGTGTAGTGAGAGCAGATTGCAGGGGCATGTTGAGATTATAGCAATGTCGTGGTGGTATAATCAGATTATGGCACGGCCTCATGTGACGATTGAGCAGTTTTGGTATAATCAGATTATGGCAAGGGCGCTGCCTAATCGGATGAGGGAGCGGTTGTATGATGAGATTAGGGCACTGGCATGGTTGTATAAGATGATGGCGTGGTTGTATAATGAAGGTATACCATAGTGTGTTATATACAAAAGTCACAATTGATGTGCTTTTGAATTATTAGAAGAGTTTGAGTTATTATGTGGGAATTCACGGAATTATCTTTGCTGCAATATTTTCAGTGAAAGCAAATGTGGTGGCTTTTCCTCTTCTCACGGTCATTGTCTCTGCATTCATTTTGACAAGTGTGTTATGTCCAAAACACATAATTTGTAAGCTGAGAATTCATGGAATGATCTTTGCTGCAATATTTTCACTGCTGATAATCAACATGAAAATGCACCGTGCAATGTGGTGGACTTTCCCTATTCTCACGGTTATGATTTCAGCAATTGTCATTAATCTCTTTCGCCATCGTACTGCTTTCACTGATCTACAACATCATATGCACCAGCTTAACAGGTCTTTGGTCGGACTTGATCAGAGCCGTGAAGGTATCTCGCTAAGGAGGAGTCATCATAGATTTCATTCTTTTTTATTTGGCTCGAGTGAGATAGCAATTAGTAGAGGGAGGGCAATACTCAACATAGGTATGCAATTGCGGGACATTCTAAGAATTGCGAGTTTGGTTTTATTAACTGATATCTCTCTTATCATTTTGTACTTCTACATATGTCTTATCTTTTGAAAAGTCTTCCTTTAGTTTCATTACTACTTCCATTACTTTTAATTGTCCACTTGAATATTTAACTGGGGTTTATTATTTTTTTGTTGACATCTAGCTTTCCAAGTTTGGCCATTTGAGCAATTTATTTAATCATCTATACAGAGATAATAAATTTGTGTATCAGTTACATGTAATTGTTAGGGTTTCCTATTTTCTATGGGGGATATGTCTTGGAACTTTGCCTATGAACGTATTATTTTCAGTCTGAAAAAAAATTCAAGATGGGTTTGATTGTATACAAATTTCATGTTAGCAAATGTTTTAAAATGAAAAGTTGTTGTCATTTGAGCAATATAGATTTCAATTTGTGTATCAATTACATCTAATTGTTGGGATCATAAGCTTTAAGCAAATCTTGCCTTGGGTGTTTGCTAATTGATAAATTGTTGGGATTGTAAGTTTTCCTAGTTTTCTATGGTGGATCTTGTAATGTCCCTTTCTAGACTCGTGGTTAGTCCATCATAAAATTCTGGTGGACTAGCCATTTGGTTAAGTGATGAAAAATGAAAAAATTAAAGGGGCACTTAAGTTACTTTTTGGAGCGCTCACTTGGGGAAATATTAAAAGTGAATTTTAAAAGAAATATTTCCCTCCTAAAATGTAACGTCCCTCTTGGAGAGTTTTAAAGAGAGAAAGGTGTGTCATTTGAAAACATGCTTGCTTATGATATCTCCTTCTTTTGAGCTCTGCCAGAGTCTGCCATTCTGGGGGTTTGAGGATTCAAACCAGAGGCTTGTGGAGACGGAAACCTCCATAGGTAACAGCATTCTACCGGTGTGCAATACCACCCAACGGTGCTTTGATGATGGATACATCCAGTATTCATTCTTGTGCTTCATTGGAGTTTATTTGATAGGATTTCGAGGAGTTATTGCTTTAACTTCTGAAGGTTATCTGTTTTAGCTGATGGTATTGAAGAGCTGGGGATTTTTGAGGAAATAACAGAGGTTCATGACTGATATACACTGCACATGCTGGCCGCACCTCTCCTAGGTAGGCCGTACCACTTCTTGAGGCAGTCCGGAGCTTCCTTCTTGCTATTTCTCCTTCATAAAAGGGTCGCCCAACTGAGACTACAGTAGCAGACTGATATCAAAGGATTTTTAGAGGGATTTGAGTGTGCATCGTTGTTGTTCATCACTCCCAGCAAAGGTCGTCCATCCCCAGGAGTGACGTGGGGCATTTTGACCTCTTCCTCTTTGTGGGAAGTGTTTGTTTTGCATTGTGTGTGGCCTCCAAGGCCTAGTGTATTGCTGTTAACAATGAATGCTTGAAACTCTATGATTCTTGATGATTTGGAGCAATATTGTAATTTCAAGTGACGGATTCGGCAGTAGCAAAAACTGAAGTTTCAAATCTGCATATGGGTATGCGATAGAACCTTTTTATTTGCTGATATATGAATTGGGTCTTTCATATTTCTCATGTATTCATTGTATATTTTCTGGGTTTGCAATTTATGCTATATTATGTATGTTCTGGCAACACATCTGCAACAAAACTGAAAACCCCTTCTGCATTCTTCTGTCTAGTCTGAAAGATCACCCTAGAATTAAAAATAAACACAAAAGATTTTTTAAAATATACAAACAGGTACGGCACATTACAGTGGTATCAGAGCCAGGTTCTTGCCATCCTGTGAGGCGAAATAGACATGCAGAAGTGAAAATGAGATATGCGACTGGCAGATAGATATTCATTCAGGAATACCAGAGCAAGGAATACATATTCCACAGTTGATAGTTCCAGAGAATCTAGTACCCATAACCGACCCTTTTGAGTCAGACCCAGAGTTAGCCGCTGCAGAGGACGATTCCCAGGTTTCACGGACAGACCCCTTTCCTGGAGAGTTACCCCCATTTACAGAGCATACAGGGGAAATGGGAGATACGGAGATTAAAGAACCAAACACACGAGATATCCTCAACGACTTGGCTAGAGGTCAGCAACAAATCGTGGCTAGCTTGGACAGGTCTCAGCAGGCACTTGGGAGGCTTCTTGGTCGATTATTTCCCTAGCTGGAAGAGGATGAGGAGAATATAGGTCGAGACAAATATAGGAGTGACAGATATGGAGACTGGCATGACAGGAATAGATAGGAATGGTGACCGAAACATTGGTGATAGAAATGGGCGCAGGAATCATGATGGAGAGGCTTCAGTGAATAACCGGGGTGCTACACGACTCACGGCTGCAAATAGACCAGGCATTCCGACTTTCAGGCCGAGGGACGAGATACCGAACAGGGATGCTACACAGTTGGAGTTTTAGGAAGAGATCTTTAGGGATTGGCAGGCTTCTAGCGAAGGGTTTAGAGCAGAAATGTCTTTCAGAGACTACTCAGATCTTCGGATGAGACACAGACCCAGAGGGGGTAATAGACAACAGAACAATGAGCTGTAGAAGAAGGTCAGCAAGATGACCTTACCCTATTTTGATGGTTCGGGAAAAACTTCAGCAAGAGTGTGGGTACAAAAGTTGGACAGTTACCTTCAGATCAGCCCCATGCCAGAGACTGATGCCATCACATACGCTGCCCTACACTTGGAGGGTAGTGCGCATAAGTGGTGGAGTAATGGGAAGGTGACTCTGGGACATGACCAGATCACATCTTACATTGAGTTCATAGCCAGACTCATAGACAGGTTCGATAAGAAGGATCCTGAATTGCAGTTCAAGGAGCTAGCACAGTTGAGACAGAATGGATCAGTGGACTCGTACATTTCAGAGTTCCAGGATCTCTCAGTCATGGTTTCAGATATATCAGAGAGGAGGTTGATCATGCTCTTCGTTGATGGTTTGTCTGATCCTTTAAGGGGATGGGTGAAGGGTTTAGACCCTATGACATTGCCGGAGGCCATGAAGAAGGCTCGTGATATGGAATTGTCCGTATGGAGGAGCAGATTTCAAAGTAAGAACCTTCAGCATAGGAGAGATAAGGAAAGAGATAGGAGACAGTTCCACAAGGACTCGGGACACCAGCCACATAAGAGTTCTTCCTGGATCGATAATGATCAGCTGAATGACCTCAGGAGGAAGAAGCTTTGTTTTCACTGTAGAGAGCCTTGAGATCCTAAGCACAAGTGTGCTGCCCAAGGGAAGGCAAAACAGATTGAGTACTTCTCAGCAGATGAGTCTGTGGAGTCGGACACGCATTCGAAGCAGCATACAGAGGATGATGATTTAGGAACAGATGTTGCATCAAAAGCACCAGATAAGGATAATAATACCTTCCTACCCACAACCCACATTTCTAGCATTCAGAGAGAAGGGTCATTCAAGATCCGAGGAGTATTGGGGGGATAGAGGTGCATTACCTTGCTAGATATAGGTGCCACTCATAACTTCATAGATGAGGGCTTGGTCGCTAAGAGGGGCTTACAAACAGAGGAGTTTGCAGGATTTAAGGTAAAGGTAGCCGATGGGTTTGTACTCACTTGCACTAGGAGGATTCCCAACTTGACAATCCAGCTAAACCATTACACTTGCCAGTCAGAGTTTTATGTGGTTAGCATGGGTGAAATGGATGTTGTGCTGGGAATGAAATGGCTTCATGAGATAGGTGAGTTCACTATCAATTTGAGGACAATGGAAATGAAGTTCGAAGTGAATGGAGTTAAGCATGTGCTCAGGGGAATTTCTGATGGTGGATTGAGAGTTGTTTCTCTCAAGCGAATGGAAAGGTTGATTTGCCATGATCAGGTACAATGGGCAGCGGAGATATTGGTGATGCCAAAAATTGCGGAGCAGCAAAAACGTGAGTATCCACCTGACATACAGGCTCTTCTAACTAAACGCTTTGGAGTGTTTAGTGATATTCCACCAGGTAGACCGCCCGACAGGGGTATCGAGCATGTGATCGAGTTGGAGGAGGGTGCAAAACCGGTGATCATCACCCCATACCGGCACCCAAAGAGATCCAAAGATGAGATCGAGAAAGCTATCAAGGAGCTTCTTGCCATGGGACACATAAGACCGAGTAAGACCCTGTTTGCATCATCCGTTGTGTTAGTAAAGAAAAAGGATGAGACTCTTAGGATGTGCATTGATTACAGGGAACTCAATAAGAAAACAATCAAGAACAGGTATCCCATACTCAGGATAGACGAGCTGATTGATGAGCTACACGGGGCCTGTTATTTCTCCAAGATAGACTTGAGGTCTGGGTACCATCAGATTAGGGTCAGAGATGAGGATGTGGAGAAGACAACATTTAGGTGTCACTATGGGCACTTTGAGTTCCTAGTCATGCCATTCGGCTTGACTAATGCACCAGCTACTTTCCAGTCTTGCATGAATAGAGTCTTCAGAGAGTAGTTGAGGAGGTTCCTCTTGATATTTTTTGATGATATCCTGATTTACAGCAAGACGTGGGAAGAGCACATGAAACACATTGACATTGTATTGAGTATTCTGGAGAGGGAATCTTTATATGCCAAGATGTCAAAGTGTGAGTTTGGGATGACCGAGTTGCTATACTTGGGTCACATCATCAGTGCTGGTAACGTGAAGGTAGACCCGGAGAAGATTCGGGCAATAGTAGACTGGCCGCCACCAAAGAATCTTACTCAGCTGAAGGGATTCTTGGGTTTATGTGGATATTACCGCAGGTTCATGAAGGGGTTTTCTCAGTCAGCTACTCCCCTCACAAATTTGACTCGCAAGGATGCATTTAGTTGGACAGGGGGTACACAGGAGTGCTTTGACAGATTCAAACAGACTATGAGTACATGCCCTGTATTGGCCATGCCAGATTTCAACAAGCCCTTCGAGTTGCAGTGTGATGCTTCAGGGGAAGGCATTGGTGTGGTAATTATGCAGGATAAGCACCCCATAGCATTTGAGAGTAGGAAGTTGAGGGTGTGGAACGCAGCTATAGCATTGACGACAAGGAGATGTTAGCCATAATGCATGCATTGGCTAAGTTCAGACAATACCTTGTGGGCAGTAAGTTCGTAGGCAAAACAGATCACAACAGTCTGAAGCATTTCCTTGGCCAGAAAGACTTAAATAAGAGGCAACAGAAGTGGGTCAGCAAGCTACAGGCCTACGACTTTGACATTGTGTATGTCAAGGGAAAGAAAAATGTTGTTGCCGATGCTCTATCCAGGAGACCCCATTTATGTGCACTTGGAGCCATTGCGGATGATTGGAGGGAGATGATATCAGCTGAGTATGCAAAGGATGCATGGGCTACGGGGATAATTGATGGCACCATCAAGGATGACAGGTATACGGTGGTAAATGATTTAATCATTTACAAGAACAGGATTTTCTTGGTGTCAGACTCTCAGATGAAACAGAAGATTTTGAGGGCATTCCATGACTTGTCGATGGCAGACACCCGGGGTACTTAAAAACTTATAGGCAGGTTAGAGAGAGGTTCACCTGGAAGGGCCTCAAGACGGAGGTGATGCAGTATGTGAGAGTGCCTGATAGGTCAGCAGAACAAACAAAAGCATTCATTCCCAGGAGGTTTATTGCAGCCCCTACCCATTCCTGAAAGGAAGTGGGATAGCATTTCTATGGACTTTATCATAGGTTTACCAAAAGTCCAAGGTAGGGATTGTATTTTCGTAGTAGTGGACAGGTTGACAAAGTATGCACACTTCTTTGCCATCCCTACCACTTTTGCTGCAGCACAGGTTGCAGAATTGTTCTTTCGTGAGGTATTTCGACTCCATGGGTTGCCTTGGAACATTGTTAGTGATAGGGACAGCAGGTTCCTTAGTAATTTTTGGCAGGAGCTCTTCAGGTTGACAGGGACAGAGCTCACAACCAGTACTAGTTACCACCCTCAGACGGATGGTCAGATGGAGATAGTTAATAAATGGGAGGAAGGATACCTCCGAAACTATGTTTCAGGGCAGCAAAAGGCATGGGTTAAGTGGCTTCACATAAGAGAGTACTGTTACAATTCCACATACCACATGTCTATTCAGATGTCACCATTTATGGCCCTGTACGGGTATGAGGCACCAAGCTTTGTTGATTTGTTGTTTGGTGATAGCAGAGTGCCGAAGGCCAAAGACCTTCTCCAGGAGAGTCAGGATATCATGAGGTCTTTGAAAGAGAACATACAGAAGGCTCAGAATCAACAGAAGCAGTATGCAGATCAACAGAGGATTGAGTGGTCTTTTGTGGTTGGGGACATTGTGTATCTCATGTTGCAACCCTATAGACAGTCCACTCTCAGAAAGAGTGGGGCAGAGAAGTTGAAGCCACGGTACTATGGACCTTTTCGGATCTCTAAGAGGATTGGAGAAGTGGCTTATGAGTTGGAGCTTCCAGCAGGTAGTAGGGTACATAATGTATTCCATGTGTCTCGCCTCAAGAAGGCGTTGGGGCATAAGGTGATACCATCAGCAGAGTTGCCTCCTCTTGATGAAGAGGGGAAGTTGATACTGGTACCCGAGGCTATAATTGATACCAGGGAACGTAATTTGAGGAGGAACATCAGAGAGTACTTGGTTAAATGGAAGAACTTGCCCGTGGAGGATGCTACTTGGGAGAATGAGCAGATATTAGAGCATCCTGACTTGAGATTGTTTGAGGCAAGCAATCTTAGGGAGGGCGAATTGTAATGTCCCATTCTAGACTCGTGGTTAGTCCAAGTCCATCATAGAATTCCGGTGGACTAGCCGTTTGGTTAAGTGATGAAAAATGAAAAAATTAAAGGGGCACTTAAGTTACTTTTTGGAGCGCTCACTTGGGGAAATATTAAAAGTGAATTTTAAAAGAAATATTTCCCTCCTAAAATGTAACGTCCCTCTTGGAGAGTTTTAAAGAGGGAAAGGTGTGTCATTTGAAAACATGCTTGCTAATGATATCTCCTTCTTTTGAGCTCTGCCAGAGTCTGCCATTCTGGGGGTTTGAGGATTCAAACCAGAGGCTTGTGGAGACGGAAACCTCCATAGGTAACAGCATTCTACCGGTGTGCAATACCACCCAACGGTGCTTTGATGATGGATACATCCAGTATTCATTCTTGTGCTTCATTGGAGTTTATTTGATAAGATTTCGAGGAGTTATTGCTTTAACTTCTGAAGGTTACCTGTTTTAGCTGATGGTATTGAAGAGCTGGGGATTTTTGAGGAAATAATAGAGGTTCATGACTGATATACACTGCACATGCTGGCCGCACCTCTCCTAGGTAGGCCGTACCACTTCTTGCGGTAGTCGGGAGCTTCCTTCTTGCTATTTCTCCTTCATAAAAGGGTCGCCCAACTGAGACTACAGTAGCAGACTGATATCAGAGGATTTTCAGAGGGATTTGAGTGTGCATCGTTGCTGTTCATCACTCCCAGCAAAGGCCGTCCATCCCCAGGAGTGACGTGGGGCATTCTGACCGCTTCCTCTTTGTGGGAAGTGTTTGTTTTGCATTGTGTGTGGCCTCCAAGGCCTAGTGTATTGCTGTTAACAATGAATGCTTGAAACTCTGTGATTCTTGATGATTTGGAGCAATATTGTAATTTCAAGTGACGGGTTCGGCAGTAGCCAAAAACTGAAGTTTCAAATCTGCATATGGGTATGCGATAGAACCTTTTTATTTGCTGATATATGAACTGGGTCTTTCATATTTCTCTTGTATTCATTGTATATTTTCTAGGTTTGCAATATATGCTATATTATATATGTTCCGGCAACACATCTGCAGCAAAACTGAAAACCCCTTTTGCATTCTTCTATCTAGTCTGAAAGATCACCCTAGACATAAAAGATTTTTTAAAATATACAAACAGGTACGGCACATTACAGATCTTGCCTTGGATATATGCATAAATTTTCTAATGTTTAGTGAATTGTTTGCACATAGTATTTAGGGGCCCTTGCCATGTGTGCTTATAGTGGCATGGCATTTCAATATTCATAAATTTCTAATTGTACTTCAAAAGCATTTTTATTGGTCTACCATTCATCACTATGTGTAAAAATATATTAGTTCATGTGAGATTTGTGTTATTTCCAATCGTTTCAATAGGATACAAGGTTTGTACACTACTTTACCCATCCCAAGCAGACCTTGGGAATTCTGGTTTTCGGACTTATTAGACATATTACAAATAACTATCAATTGCACATGAAGGATCTAGGATGAGAATCCACAAATTTGGAGATACCAATATTGCAGTAATAATTAATAAATCAATGTTTACATTGAAGAAAAGTTAAGTGATCTAATAGTGACAAAAGAGAATACTCCATAACATGAGTACGCACATGACATGTATAGTTATTTGGCATTATCTGAATTCTTTTTTCATTCCAATTCAATGTCTAACTAATTGTTCTCACATGGTTACTCACCAATCTAAACTTACCCTAAATTATATGCGAAATGTGTGTGTTAGTTGATAATTTTAAAGCAGACAATACTTAAAAATAGCCTAACTATAACAAGAAGTGCCCCACTTATATCAACATCTTGGGTTATATCTTGCTTGATAGTACTGTAGCAATGCTAATTTTAATTCCTATATGGGAGAATCCTCGTTGATATAGCACTTGATATAAAAATTCATTAAAGAAGTAAACATGTAGATCACCACAACTGTTGTGAACACTAGTGGTGTGGGACTCCTATCTCCAAATGCATGTAACCATATAAACTAGATATTTCCATGGATTTTGAACCTTAAATTAGGCCAATAAACAACTGCAGAAGAGTTCACAAGGATTGAATTGAGCAAATAAGGAAAGTGGCATCCATGTAAAAGCCTGGTTGAACTTCTATGGAGAAAGACTAATAGTAGGAGGGATATGTTTCTATGCGAAAATGTTGCATTGTGTATTGAATTGTAGACACATATTGTTTAGAGACCCACGTTGTGTGCACCTATAATGGATCAGTTTTACTTGAAAAGTGTTTTTACTGGACTATATTTCATCATGATGTGCAACTGCCAACAATATATCAAGTCGTGTAATTTGTGTGTTGTTTTTAATCCTTTCAATTGGACATAGGGTTTGTACATTTCTAGTTAACAATTGGGAATTTGTTTCTATGGACTCACTGGTTCCCCTAAAACAAATATTCACGATTAATTACTGGTGGTATGAACAATTCTCCAAAACAAATATTCTTATTTCTCTCACTACTGCGAATGCAAAAAGAGCAAAAGGGTCAATTTTGTTGGATATATTAGATCATAGTATAGTTTTTTCTTAGATTAGGTAGGAGATTCTATTGGGGCCCCCACTCATGAAATTGAAGCTTTGCATACACATATGAGAGTATAAGGGCCCCAACTCATCTAGGGATTTAAGCTTTCCATGTTCCAGGAGTTCTATCCCTTGGCTAATCCTTGCCTCTATGGCTTTCCTCTTTGAATATAACTCTTGCTCACAAGTTGGGTATTTATACTCACCATTATTTTTTGCCTTCTCACAGCTCTTCAAAGCCTTTGCTGTAGATTTCTTCTTCTTTGTCTTCTTATTGCTATATGCTTCATTCTCTTCCAACATCCACTTTAACTCCTCCAATTCATACTCCAATTTTTGTAGCTCCTTCCGCTGGTCTCCAGCTTGCTTCTGTCTTTGTCTCTTCCTTATTCTTTCTTCTAACTTATATATCCTCCTCTTCACATCATAATAAAACTCTATATTTGGATACACAACCAAAAATCAAACACACAGCTGCAACTTTTTCTTGTTATCATCTTTTGCCTCTTTCTCTAGCTATTTTGTCTGCACTCAAGCTCCTCCAGCTCTGCACAAATTGATGAAGACACTTTAAGCACCTTATGGGTTCTCACATTACAAGTGAGACTGAGAACCTTAAGTTCCTTGCCATATAGCCTGTCATGTTATAAATCCCAATTCTCCGTGTTAACAAACATGCATAGCCCCAAAGTACACCGTGAAAAAGCTCCCTAAAGGCTGCAGCAAATATGTATTGAATGTTAATTATATACCACCTCATCCCAAACCAGCGAGCTTCTACTAGCTAAGAAAGCCCCTTCAATTTGTTTCCTATTCAGCTAAAACAACTCTATCAGCAAAAGTTACGTTACTTAGCCCCAGCAGGACAGTTTAGAATGTAACCTACTATTTAACTCCAAAAAAAAAAGACAATCTCTACCCTGCACTCAAACATGTTTGAAACAACTCAGGCTTTTTTTTATTACCCATACAAATAAACAGCCCAGGACATGGGCGTTCAGAACCTAAAATATATGAAACACTACCCAAGAAATGGGTGTACCCAGGAAGAAATAATTAGAATCACTAATACTAAGACTTGACACAAAAACCCCCTGTGACCTCGGGGAAATGCTCAACCAAGAATCTTTTGGTGCTCTGATATCAAACTGATGCAAATGATCCTCCAATTATGAAATGATAACCAATAACCAATAACACAGTGGAAATCCTTTATATTTCAGAGAAGTAAATATTTACATAACTTGTAGTTACAGAGGAAGCAAAGCTCCCCATCAGACTCTTCCCAAAACTAAAAACTAACCGTCCCAAATCTATATCCTCTAACTGCAGAAATACCACCAACTCTCATAACTAAAACAGGACTCTAACAGCTATCTTCTTTAAATCTAACTGTCCCACATCAGGATTGATTCCTACTTCTTCTCCAACAAATTCACCCACCTGTCCATGTTAACCGTTGGGAATTCCTTGGCCTACTGAAGTTCACCGTAAGTCATGGCATGAAAACTGCCTCATCGCGGATGCTCTGCATCATGCACTAACTTGTTTGGTCTCTTATAGTTATAGGTTTGTAAGCCTAATTTATGGTAAAACTTAGTATTTGCATGTCTAGTTTTCATTGTGAGGTTGGACATGTGAAGGTGTTGAGGATAGGATAGTGACTTAGTTGCCCAATAAGATTAAGACATTGGTCTGTAGTGGTTCCCTTGCCGCATTACTCAGGTCTGAAAAGTGTGATGTCCCTAACTAGGAACAGTAGTTAGATTCCTAATTCTTATGTGTTTTGGACAAACAATGTAATAAAATTGGACTGCTATCTGCTCCAAAGTTATAGGTGACTAAGATAAAACCCTCAAATGTTAATTTCAGTTTGTGAATTGAAATACTGATCAGCTACAGCAAGCCACCATCAATATGCAAGGCCCCAAATTGAACTTATGACTCAGTCATGAAACATACAGCTCTACATGATATGTTCAATATTCAGCTCAGCACAATGTAAACAAATGAGTTTTGATGTCAATGTAATCTGCACTTGACCCACGAATATAAAATAACCTGATGGCTGTAGTGTGCCTAAATAATTCTAGTGCTAATTCACTTCCAATTATATATATTTACTACTGACAGATCTCACAACAATTACAAGTAGAAACAATAACATCAGAATTAAACATCTGGGAACACTGCTGATGATAATAGATTTGTCCAAGCAATGGTTTGATTCCAGAAAATATAAATATATGCGTGCTGTACCCAGCCTACAAATCTTCAGAAATAACACAGTTCCAGATACAAGCCAACACAGTAGTAACTCACAGCTTTGACTGATTAGTTCCAGGCACTCTATAGGCGCTATTGGTTACCAGGTACTGCACAGAAGTGCGATAGGTTTATGACAATGCAGGCCGCTTGATTACGAGGACTGGTCTCTCCTCTCTGCTGATAAATTCATTGGGTTAGGCGCCTTCTGGTTACTGTTCCAGAATGATGATAGTGTTGTGCTTCAATGCCTCCAGTCTGGATAGTGAGTTGGGAGTGTCGCAGACACCTAAACGTTTGCAGGCTGACGCGACCACTCTCCAACATTGGCTCGCTGATATACTTGAGCTGCAAATGAGACATTTCTAGTTAGGCTCATGCATCAAGCTCCAGCTAGGATCTCAAAACAACAAACCAAGTGAGGTTTTTGTCTCACCTAGGCAAACTCAGTGGGGGTTTTTGTCCCAAGTAGTTTTGTAAATTGCGAACAGCAACTGGTAATATAGGAAAAAAATGTGAAATCAGATGCCTTAACAAATGAAATTGACACTACCTTTATGCCCAAAGCTCAGTGCTAAAGGATTAGGTCAGCCTTAGAGGATCAAGTCGGCCATGAAATTTGAATTTCCTATTTGGTGCCATCCAAAATGAGTCGGCCTCCAAAAGAACTATTATTATTAATATATTAATATTATATTATTTTAATATATATATATAAAAAGAAAAATCTGCCTCAGAAAGGGACATGACAGGTGCACCTACATAAGGAGTGATATGTTAGGCGACATAAAAAATTATGGCCTTTGCATTATGTTCATTACAGACATTCCATATTATTGACTTTGCACTGAGTTTTTAAATTTGCTTTTGAAACCTTATCACCCTCTCTAATGGAATAGTCCAGAGAATCTATTCAAGCTCCAACAAAAATCAACCTGAAGCTATAAACTCTCGTTACAAAAGATACCCTTCTTCATTCTTATGATAGACATATGCAAAAGCAAACATTTCCATTGTTTCAAGTGGCAAAGATAGGACTGATTTAAGGAATAGGGAAATGAATTTCTTTGCATGAATTGAAGCTCTAGTTTTCCCATGTACAAAAACAAGCAATGGAGGCCATTGCTAATAATGGGGCAGTTACAGCAATTGCCTTGTTTGTAAGCTTCCCAAATGGGGTAGTTAAAACAATTGCCTAGAAAGTATAGCTATGTTCATTTTCTTTCCATTGTATTTTTGTTAGGAATATTACATCATTCATGTGTCTTTAGGATAAGTAAAATAATAGTTTGTTAGGTTTGTTAATATGTTTGTCATATCTGTGTGAAGAATTATATTATCTAAGATTATATAATATTGTGGTTGGTTGTACAAGTGTTTGTAGGGATTTAAGTTGTTTGTAGGAGTGGTTATGGGAGCTCTCCTATAATATAGGAGATGCATGTCCTATAAATAAGGAATATGCATTATTGAACAAGATGAATAGAAGCACAATATTATTCTGTGTATAAATTCTTTTGTTTGGCTTCTATAAACTCTGCCCAGCTTCTCTGATATGGTATCAGAGTAGCTCTTCCTAGCCGCCTATTTTTAGTCTGCGATTACTGTTTCATTTGAAAGATAAAGCTTGCAATAGGAGATTCTCAAGGTTTTGGGTTTGTTCAGAGATTCATAAAATGTCGAATTCGTGGCTTTTGCTGACCATGAGGCTTGTTGTCGTGTCCCAATATTAAGGCATTGTTTAAATTAAAAATCTAAGCATCATGATCAAGTTGAAGAAGTCGCCTTTGATGGTCATCAAGTATATAATAATATTTAATAAACATATATAATATAATTAATATATAATAATATTAAATAACATTATTTTATAAATATTTTTATATAATTAAAATACAATATATTTATTGTATTTATAAATAATAAATATGAATATAATATAAATATTATCAATTTAAATATTATTGTAATTGTAATAATTATAATATAATATATTATTAAATTTAATAATTATAATATAGAAATACAAAATAAGAATCAAGACAAAGAAATTAACAAATGAAAGTTATTATACTTGCTAGAGGATACGATGCATAAGGAGGCATTTTAGAAGAGTCATGTCTTCTCCAAAAGGGCAGTAAATGAAAGCTATATAAACATCAAATCATATTCTCCAAAAGACAGGAAAAACATCTGCAGTTCAAAGGGCAAATAGAAGCAAAGCAAGATATATATTTCTGTGTAAAAACTTAACTTCAATCAGCAGATAAGTCCATAACCAAAACAATTGGCATAAAGTAGATACTCTGCATAATTCAGATCTGTTATCAAAGATATTACAGCAAGCATTATAAGAAGACTTTCCAACAGCAAACTGCCATTCTTGCAGGCTCCAGTAATCAAACTGACATAATACCACAGGTATGATAGTACATTATTTCCCTTGCTTGTATTAATGTTCAGTATAACACTACATTTATTTACAGCCAGTTCTGAGCAATATAATTCATGGACAGTCATATGTCATATTCACTAACCAATATAATTTATTTATTTAAGTCATATGTCATTTATTTACAGCCAGTTCTGAGCAATATAATTCATGGACAGTCATATGTCCCATTCATTAACCACATATGGGATCAATGAAGGGTGACATGTCTAGTTTATCATTCATAGTCGATGTATTGGTCTTGGCTACCTAGAGTACCAAGAATCCTCACGGATGCCTTAGCCTCAAGAATACACCAAGTAGTTCTTGAATAAGGATGGGAGACAAACATAGCCTATGATGAACAACAACATGCTACACCCTATCAACCCCATATGGTGTTAAGGAATAGTATATAAGTTATAGAGAAGAAGTGTATGTTGATAAGATCATGAAGATAGCATGTGAAATGTCATGATAAATGGTGAACAATGAACATATGAATTGCATTGTGTAACAGTAACAATAGCTGACTGTGATAGCATGAAATCATTATAAATTATGAATTGTTTACATTGCAATCAGTTTAGTTAGATTATGTAATGAGTATGAAATATTTATGTACATTTTCATTATTAATGAACTAAGGAAAGAATACAAAGAGTATAAGTACATAAAAGGCATGAATTCCTAAAATAGAGGAAGGCAATAATGTTAATCAACTCACCACTATGAGGAGTAGAGAAGATTAGGGGCGGGCAATCAACCAAGGATAGGTACGGGTTCATTGGTCTAGAGCACCCCTTCGAGCCCTTGTCTCAAGATGGTACCTTAGGGAGCAAGAGGTAGTCTTTTGACTTGAGTGGTCTAGAGAACCCCAAGTCAAAGGAAGGTCCTAGAGTGGCCTGGGTCTAGAGCACCCCTCGAAGGAAGAACGACCTATACCATTGGCATTGCACCCTAATGGATTCACTCTCATAAGATGGAGGATTTGATTAACAATAGGCCCAAGTATATCTCTTCCATGGTAACATGAGACTTACATAATAGATCTATGATAATAAGAGAGCATATAGTTTATGTTTTATTGACATAGAAAAGAGGAATTGAATACTAATGTACTCTTTTACAAGTTGAAATTGTTTGCAAGGTTGCGGAAATTTTGGCTTGCTAGAAGGGGACATTACACTTGTATTTGTTGTTTGTGTTGTGGACTCAACTGTATCTTTGAATTCAAGATTACACACTCTATATTATGCTCTCGAGAGCTCCTTACTAATTGTTGCAGAAATCAAGGAGGAGGACATTCTGCGTGGGTGGGAAAGAAGCCACTGAAGCGGCTGGGAGGCGCTTCAAATTGCTTCTACTTCTGATCTCGGTTGCTCCCTTCCTCCATAGGGTGACATTCAAAATCTGGGTAATGCAACAGGAATTTGTGATAAAAGTGAAAGTTTGGTAAAGGTCTTGAGGGATCTTACATGTATCCAAAGAGATCTGGCAAATGTGCATGTGGAACTCCAAGGTCGACAGGATGATAATAGAATGGCATATCTCACCCATGTGCGTGAAATTGAAAAGAGATGTCAAACACTTGCGAAGACCATTGCTTGTCTTCGATAACCTTATTCAATTGATTGCCTTCTTGTTGAGGTGGAGTATTAGCGACAATTTTCAGATTTGTTAATTAAAGCTACAAGAGACTATGGAGCTTTAATTACAGCAATTGCAGATTTCTAGTTGAGCCAAAGCTTTAAGGATCCACCGTCAATCTGGGCGGAATTACTGCGACCAATTCTAGTTGTCTTGGCTTCTTGCACACGATACTTTGAAGTTGTTTCTACAATGAGAATCAATTTCCGATCTTCATAAGTCACGAGTTGGTTCTTCATGTCCTGTTACGCCATTGAAAGATGCACCTTGGGTGTTAGATCAAGGAGATGTCAAACACTTGCGAAGACCATTGCTTGTCTTCGATAACCTTATTCAATTGATTGCCTTCCTGTTGAGGTGGAGTATTAGCGACAATTTTCAGATTTGTTAATTAAAGCTACAAGAGACTATGGAGTTTTAATTACAGCAATTGCAAATTTCTAGTTGAGCCAAAGCTTTAAGGATCCACTGTCAATCTGGGCGGAGTTACTGCGACCAATTCTAGTTGTCTTGGCTTCTTGCACACAATACTTTGAAGTTGTTTCTACAATGAGAGAATCAATTTCCGATCTTCATAAGTCACGAGTTGGTTCTTCATGTCCTGTTACGCCATTGAAAGATGCACCTTGGGTGTTAGATCAAGGAGATTCTGTATGTGCAATGCCTCGTCCTTGGAATGCAACTTATAGTATGGATGAACCAAGCTCAGAGGATGTGATTCGTAGTCAGAAGAGACTTGAACAGTTGGAGCCTTTGTAACTATAGTAGAAATTAAAGTTAAGTCGAGTCATTTAAATTAGTAATTTTGTTTTATTTAGTTTAGTTTTTTAAAGTCTTTGCTCTCTAGATTAAGTGTCTAAGATAGCTTTTAGATAGAAGCTAAATTGCTATTTTTTTTATTGTCTAGTTATTGTTGGTTTGGTGTCTCAAGATGTCTTATTAGTTCTCAATGCTCATAGAGATATTTTGTGTAGTCTAAAAGTCCAATAAAAATATTGTATTTTGTCAAAGCAAGTCAAACTCAACTCGTATCATTTTGTTTAGAATAGGGTCTATTTTCATGAGTCATCAATTGTAGTGTCATCAAAAGTAGTCTATCAAAATCCAAAAGTGTCGAAAAGTAATAAATTTTTTTTTGCCTCAATTGTAATTAGACTAAAACTGAACCTTGAAGCCAAATTTGTTAAGTAGCAAACGAATTGGAGGACGGAGGCATAGGTGGTTAGAGGACAAGTAATGACCTCTTGTCAGTCACTAGTGATGGGGCCGCAAAATTGTATTAGTGGCAAAACTATTTGTTCCAAAATGACTAAAGCCAAGATTGGTTTCTAGGTGGCAGCGGTAATCGTCTCATATCGTTTCTGATTAGAGTGACAAAGATCTATTACAATGGCTGCATACACGACAAGGACTTGGTTCTCAAATTTGTATCTGTGATTGGACGTGTTTGTCCCCAATCACATTTATTGAGTAATTGTGATTGGATGTGTTTGTCCCCAATCACATTTGTTGGGTAATTATGATTGGATGTGTTTGTCCTCAATCATAATTGTTGTGAGCAGAAGTGTGTGTCCTTGTTCATAATTGATGACGGATAGATGTGTTTGTTCCTATCCAAATTTGTTGTATGATCTCGGATAGATGTGTTTGTCCCTATCCTTGGATAAAGTCCAGTAAGGTCAATCCTATCGAGAAAGTGTAGTGAGGCTAGTTCCACTATTGCTTGTCACAAGTAGATGTGTATGTCCCTACTCATACCTTGTGTTTTTGATTAACTATTGACCGTGTTCATCAAGTGATGTTAGTCCACCTATCCTTGTTTGGAGAATGATGTAATAAGTAGGGGTGTTAGGAATATTACATCATTCATGTGTCTTTAGGATACATAAAATAATCGTTTGTTAGGTTTGTTTGTATGTTTGTTATAGTTTGTTATCTGTGTGTGAAGAATTATATTATCTATGATAATATAATAGTGTATTTGGTTGTACGAGTGTTTGTAGGGATTTGAGTTGTTAGAACAACTCGTCTATGTACAGGAGTGGTTATAGGAGCTCTCCTATAACATAGGAGATGTATGTCCTATAAATATGGAATATGTACTATTGAACAAGATGAATAGAAGCACAATATTATCCCATGTATAACATTTTCTGTTTGGCTTCTCTAAACTCTGCCCAAACTCTTTGATAATTTTCAAATATAATATATTTTTGCCTACTAAAAACTTCTTCAAGGTGCTTGTGTGCTAAGTGGGTAACGTTGCCTTGGAATTATTGCTAACATGCATGAGGAAAATTGCTCTTAATATAACACTACTCATGGAGACCCTCTTGAGATGACTAAAAATATGCATGGGTCAAATCCCACAAAAATAATTTTGACATATAATATATCATAGAATTTGGAGGTGGGAAGAGGGGAACAAAGGGAGGGAAAGATATAAGGAGTAAAATATGAGATTTCTTCAGCACAATAAGTTTTTGGCTCCTCATTTAATCTAATCCCCATTTCCTTTTACTATGTTGTTTGAAATTTGTATCACATTATAAGAACAAGCATTTATGAGACTGCATTTTGGCTGTTGTTTCCTTGCAAAGGGCAGATCACATCCCTAGAAATTGGAGGCTTCACGACAAATTTCCAACTGTGGAAATCTCTAGAATATTAACCACCAAGATAGGGCACATGATCTGGTCTTCATGTACACACTCCTAAAAAAATTTCACCATTTCTTTATCCTCAAGATCATGGGAGCAAATATTTAAAAAAACATGTTGATAATCTTGGCCCAATATTCACAAAATTTGGGTCAAGCTCTTGTATGTGTTTCTCAATCCCTCAGACATGGTGCAAAAGTTCAAGGACATTATTTACATATTACCTTAACTGCTCACGATCTTGTGCCCCTGCCCTCATCTCTGCCCTGATCCAATTTGTTTTCTAATCAACCAAAGTCAACCAAGTAACAACCCTCATACAATGCCATGTGTTCAACTTTCTAGAAACAATTTCCACATTGTCAAGACATGAAATGTAAATTGTAAAACAATCTCCACATTTTCCCCACCTAATGTGGAGCCAAAATTGACTAAAGTACGGGTAAAAAGGAACTATATGATTATTATCATACTACTTGTCCTTCAAAAGCTGAATAATTTCTCCATTTTGGGCTTTTACAATGGCCTTACAACATTGAATCGGTCACAATTTCTTACTCACTATGTCAACCCATTTCCGCGTACCACTACCATTGGACTCTTAGCACAATCGTAAGCAAAAACTCCAGTTTTAAGACACTCTTACGAGGACAAGTTCTCTTTGGGACCTTTAGCAATCGAGGGCAAAAGTGCACTTGTCCTCAAGTTAGTTGAGTATTTCAGGATATTGGTAAGAGTTCTTCACAAAGTAGTTGAGAAAATAAATTCCCTTGTCCTATCAAATGAGTGTTGTGCTATTGCTCAATATTTACCCTCCTCATCTCCTTATCGAATGAGTGCTCTCATGTTGGTTGATTCTCAACCTATTGATCAAGCAGTTTGCTGTCACTCGCACCTTGTCCTATTGGATGAGTTGCTCAATCTCCTAAGCACCCTTCAAAACCAAACACATCCACAATTTCTTTGTTTCCACTTTAAGTCTCACATTCTAGGCATTCTTTCAAATATTAAAACCATACCCATGTCTATGATCATGACAGGTTGCTTCTTTCCACCCAAGGCTTAGCCCTAGTGAACTTCTACTTCTTCCTAAAGGTAGTCCCAATACATTCCCTCTTGGATTTGGATTCCATACTTAAATAATTGAAAATTTCATTGAGTAAATGAAAAGAATGAGGCTTACCTTTTGGATCACGACTCTAAGCTGAGGAAGAGCCATAGCTGCACCACCCCCAGCTTCCTCTAAATGAACAAAGATACACAAGAAGTCAACTTCCAAAAGCAAAGAGATACCATTTATAAAGACACCTTTATTGACCTTCCCTATCACATACAAAGAAATGAAATTGGAGTACAATTTTCAGAATGAAAAAGGCCTTTGCAAATATCTTTACAATTTTCATGATGGAAATGCAAGCCCCATTAACCAAGCCACCACCTAACATGCCTATGTTCATACACGTGAAAGGCAAGAGAGATGGATTTGGAGAATACGATGTCCTGTATCTTTTTAATTTATTTTATTTTTTTATTTTGGTGTTAACGATTATCCTATATCTTTTCATTGAAACACCATTCCAAGGATTCATAGCCTTAAGTTTGAAAGGACAAGGCAAATGACATGAGTATGAACAAAAACATCTTTCTTGCCTCCATTTCCTGTCACGAAAAGTTTGTAATATATTTTTTGACAAAATATTATGCCATAAAATTACTTTTGCAGTTTTTGATAAATAAATTTATCTAGTAAACTGAACTCTTTAATAAGGTGATAGCACTTAGACTCGTTATGATCCCACTCACCATTCTTTGTTCCTACCATTTATGTTTTTAATCCCTCCACCCCATTGGCACAAATTTTCCTCTAAGCATATCTTAATTATTTTGGATTGCAGAAGCATGAATTTTCTAAATTTGATAATATGAATTAGATCGAGCTGTCCAAGGTAATTGTGATTTGTGACTTTGATCAGTAACACTTACTCTAGGGGAAGCATAGTTGTAGCCTCAGCAAAAGATTTTGAAACTATATTCACTTTTCTTGGTTCATAAGCACTTTTATTTTCTGCAAAATATTCATCAAATTACTAACTTGTTTTAGCATTATCCTTTGTTCTAGAGTGACACATCTCTTTGCGTTAATCTCCATTCCCATTTCCTCAACTTGTTCCTCTCAGCCCTATGTTGTTTTCCTATTAACTTTTGTTTCTAGGATGATGGGGGTACTTCTAGGCATTATTTTATGTGCCTACATTTTCATGCCCCTCCCAAAAGGGAACTTTATGGAACACCAATAGCTAATAGATGCAAGAGCATCCTTTGGTTGAAGTAGCCATCCAACATCAATATAAACAGGTTTGTTTCATTGACTAATTGGTGGGCTTCCTTTGGCACTGACTCAGAACTTTGAAGAAGTTCATCACACTAAGTATTGGATTTTTTTGTTTTGCCCTTTTCTTACCTCTCAACCTCAAGTTGGAAGTCAGCATTGACATTGAGAGGAATTTTCTAACGGGCTATCTTGCTGAGTTTCAAGGTCATAGCATCTGTTTAGAATCATCTGAAGAAGATTGAACATGGTGAAATGAGTCACAATTCTTCACTACCTTGTTTTCCTTATACCTATGGGAAAACATAGAAAAATGTGAGTGAGAGAGGTTTGGAGAGTGTTTAAACTGGAAATTATGTCTGATCATGATTAGAGGAATGTCACGAACCTATTCAAACTCACAAACATAAAAAAGGACTCCTCTTTGAAACAAAACAACAATCTTGCCTTGTTTAGGGTGAAAGTCATCCTGGGAGAAATTATAACTGAAATTCTTCTGGCATGGGCGTGAGGATGGAGTAGGAATCATCTCGTCATTTTTTGAATGGCCAGCACCATATGTGAGTTTTGGGGCTAGGAAATCATCAAAAGCTGTCACTTTTTTGGGCCCAAAACCGTTTTGTATGATTGCTGAGCGTAAAAATGTCCTTGTGGAAGAAAAATAGAGGGATTATATCTTGAAGACAGGAAAACAAACTTGGTTTAGAAGAACAGCAGAGAAATTGGCAGTGACAGGCCAAAAAAAAGCAAAAGCAGGGGATGTCCAGGCCACTTGACGGTTAAAACTATTAGGGAGATCTCGCAAGGAACCAACAATAGACTGAAATAAGTTTTCAACCTTGATGGAGGATAAATAAAGTTCAGTATTCGTTTCTTAGTCTGAAGTGAGAAATCAGGTTGAAAAAATTGCCCTAAGTGTTTGATAAAATGTATTTTTCCCATTTTCAATTGTAACAGTCTAGGAAAGGTTAGACAATGTTGTTTGTTAGTTGTTTTGAATCTTTTACGCCTGAGAAAATTGTTGTAAGTAGACAGAATCCAAGAAGTTCGAGTGGTTTAACCTGTCTTGTATGCTTTGAGAAGGCCTAAAAGCTCTATCTTTCATAAAAATAAAATTAGTCCTTGTTCTAGTTGGTGTTTGTATGAAGTTGGATATATGTCATGGTAAGTAATGAGATCCATTTTGAGTACTCATAACCCATATCCTTTCACTCATCTCACTCAATCTACAATTTCAGCCAATTTATGGGCTTCCTATTTAAAAATAACTCATTAAATCAAAAAGTTTTTTTTTTTTCAAATTTCTTTCAAATGGCCACCAAAAAGGTGGAAACAACATACTGAAGGTCAATAATAGTGGGAAAACTTGTTTTGGGCTGCTAGCAGACGACTGGCATTCATTTTGCCCCTAAACTAGGCTACATCACTAATTTTTGAGAGAGCGTATGATGAGATTAGCGGTGTCCAGAGTCAATTGCCACAACAGTCTATTAAGAAATCTTGCCTAACCTTATCAATGTCTTCTCTAATAGCTATAGACTCAACATAGTTATTAATTTGAAATTTTAACCCCTTGGGAAACCAAAACATACGTTTACCCTGGTTATATTTACATTTACCAGTAGCTCCTGATTTCATAGGTCTACCTACCAAGAATCCATTACCTTCTATATACGTGTTATTCAAAGGTCAAGTAACAAAACAATTGACTTGTGCAACAACCCTTCCTTTGAGGGGAGACCTTGCCAAATCCCCATTAAGAATAGAACTTTAGAAGTTCATCCCATCTTAAGAAGAATGGCAGATTGAATTGTGGAGATGGCTGTTATTTACTTGAAGTGGATTTGGTAAGTTTCACGATACTCTTAACTAGTGGGCTCCACACTCAATGAAAATTTGAGGCCTTATTTTGGAAAAATAAATATATTTCTTTGCAGCCAAATAATCCAATACATGAATTAGGGATAGAGAGACCATGTCATTTAAGAGCAACAAAGTGGATGTCTGCACGTTTCTAACTTTCTCAAACCTTGTTGACACAGTTGAGAGTAGAAATAGGTCCCCCAAATGAGAAGCATTGTTTTCAAACCTTAGTAGCATAGGAGTATGTATGATGTAAGTGGTCTCTGTCCTCCTCTTCAGAAATCCATATAGGGCAACGAAAGGAGCCTAAAATTGCAATTGAGGATAAGGTCATCTTTGGCCATCCAACCAACATTTGGACCTTCTTCCATATTCTATTCATATATCTCTCCTATTTCTCAACAAGGGTATTATAACTAGACTTAATGATGTAAACACCTGAACCCTGTCTTATCCATCTAAGCTCAACAAATTCATCCAACCAAGAGGTTTGTCTTCGCTGAAGGATTTTCCAGAGTGCCTTTTTCTGTCTGGGGAAGTGTAAATGGGCTATTTCTGTGTTTCTAAATAAAACTCTATCTAGAAATACTTGAGTCCATCCTGTCCTATCAATTTGTTATTTCAACTGACCAAAATGAGGGAATTCCTCAATTATGGGAGAGTGTTGTTCGCTGGCATCTTCCCAAAATATATCCTTTTTACCATTTTTTATCATCTAGAAATGGCCCTCCTTATTAAGTTGTTGCCAGCTATGGTACACTTCCAGATCATGGATCCTTTTTTGCATTAGGTTTTCTAGGCAGTTTCTGACCTTAGATCATAACTGCTAATGAGGAAGAACCTTTATCTATAGAATTAAAGTCGTAGAGCAACATCTCCAATACAGTTTTGCTACCATGGCAATATTACTAGCTGCAGAGACAAACCTACTTTGGAAATCTGAACTTGCTGCTAGAAGCAACTGCTTCAATTTGTTGTCTTTGAGGAGAATGTACTTGAAGTTTTGAATGCAAATGAAAAGAAGACTTTTAAAGAAGAAAATGTGCAAGTGCAAGCACAAAATGATTGATTCATTGCTTTTAGTGGTGGGATTAAGGCCTTTATCTGCCTACTTTTCTCACCTACAAATAAGGCCAGGATGATATTTGGCTTAATCCAAATATGGCAGCTGTCACTAGAGAGTGGTAGTTGACTCAATCTGAATATACCAGACAAACTCACCCTGAGCCAAAATTTCCAAACAGGTCCTTGGGTAAAGATGGTAGATCAAGATGGATTGATAGTTCTAGGGTCAAATGATTGCAGAAGATGAGATGGGAAGGGTAAGTGGTTAAATGGAAAATGGTGGGGCCTAGGGAGGTTTGGTGGGCCTAAAGGCTCCATGGCTAGGGGCCAACAAAACTTCATTTGTGAGTCAGATGATCCTGCCCAAGTAATGTCAATAGATCATGAGAATTCAATGCAAAGTAAGTCATTTGGAGGTTCATACATCTTTGTTGTTGGGTTATTTGACTACAGTAAGCCATCTAACCATGCATGGTTATATACATTTCTTTTGACTTGCTTGGTTATATTTATAATCTGACAACTGTGAGATGTTATGTAAATATATACAGGTTGACAGTTCAAAGGTTCCTTTTGTTGAAATATTCAATGTTGTGTTTTGGAGGTTCAGCAACTAGGATATCACAACAAGCTGTACAAAACTAGCTCAAACTGTCTGTTTTGACTTTGCCATTGTGCTCAAAGGAGAATCCAATTAAACGAAATGAACTATTGTTTTCCAGTTATATTACAAGTCATTTCTTGCAAAAATAAAAAGATACATTTATTGCCATAACCTCCATACTTTTTCTACCTCCAACCTAAAAATGAGCAAGAATTGATTTGCCACCAAAGAATGCCAAATTGAAACCAGGATTTACCTTGTAGTACAGGTTCAGTCAAACAATACAGTAGGTCCTGATTTGCACATAAGAATGGATAGATTGGCAACACCGGAAATAATTAGATTAGCATCAGGTTTCAAGTCCATAAACACAATTATATATGGTTGTGTGTGTGTGTCAATAGCTTTTCCCTGTTTATGATCCTAGCTAGGTCATGACCCTAACTAGGCCTCAAAACCCTTTAATTTTCTAAATAAATGGTTTATTATAATGCCTCTTTTAAAGGTTTCACAGCATAGCAAGTTCTTAGGCGGTTAGCTGAGTTGTTTGTAGTTTCTATCATAAGGGGGTGGATTGCATCCTGTCTCAGATGGTCAGCCTAACAATTGGTGAAGGAAAGCATTGTGAGATTTGGTCCACTAAATCTCCTTCAGCTGTGTTTCTTGGAGAAATGAATTGGATTGATCCCAATTTAAAGGGGGTTCCTTCTGGTTCTATTGTTTTAGCTTAATTGTTTGTTCAGGACCTGGTTCTGGTTTTTGAGTTCATATAGAGAATTCTGTTCAAGTTAAAGGGTGATGAGACTATGTAAAGTTCGTGTGGGAGATATTTGTCTTGTCAAGATCAAAGAAAAGATTCATTTGCTATTGTTAAAACATGTTTAGATATTGAATTTGATTGCAAGTGTGTGATTCAAACATGAAATACAATCTAGAATTGCCATGAGATTTAAGGAAGAGGCAAAAAGTTTGTCTATTGTCTCAATGATTGACAAAGTACAGAAACATTACTGACTGAGAAAATCAGACCCTAATGGATTTTGATAAGATTTCTATCAAGCATGGGCAATGAATTTGTTTATGCTTATAAATTCCCCTATCTCAACATCTTGAATGGTAGAGTTTCTAAGCCATCCCTTGTATGGTAGATGGGGATTTCAATGTTGTTACATCTCTCTACACACAAAATGGAGGGTAGAGGTTCTTGAATAGTAATTGTAAGGCCTGTAAAATTTTTATTTTAAACTACTACTGGATTTCTGTTCAAACCAAGAAAACTTGAGAACTTTTAGAGTATTAAGAGAAGCTTTTGTGAAATTTGGACATAAGTTAGAGGGCAGAGGAAACTTATTGGTAGAGAAAGGCCAAAAGGCAACAGCTTACCATCCGACCATGGTTGAAAACAGAGCCTATGGTAGAACATCTAGAATGGTGTACTAGAAGGTCCTGCATTTAGTGGTGAAACGGAGAGTAAAATCCGTTTTACATAAAACTCTAGAGTAAAATAATTAGTAGAAGTATTTAAAGGTGTTGTCAAATGGTCCAAGGTACACACACACACACACACACTCACTTTAGCCAAGCACTGCATATTTATACTTATACTTTTGAAGAGTTTTTCTATGTAATTCTTGGCCAACACTCTTCAAATATATTTAATGTCTCTCGATATGTAGTAAATCTTGCTAATATATCAACACTTACATTTTCATTTACTATTAAAATTATCCAGCCAACATTTAGTGTACTAGAAGGTCCTGCATTTAGTGGTGAAACGGAGAGTAAAATCCATTTTACATAAAACTCTAGAGTAAAATAATTAGTAGAAGTATTTAAAGGTGTTGTCAAATGGTCCAAGGTACACACACACACACACACACACACACACACACACTCCAGCCAAGCACTGCATATTTATACTTATACTTTTGAAGAGTTTTTCTATGTAATTCTTGGCCAACACTCTTCAAATATATTTAATGTCTCTCGATATGTAGTAAATCTTGCTAATATATCAACACTTACATTTCTATTTACTATTAAAATTATCCAGCCAACATTTAAGACTAATTTTTCAAACTTTATAAAAATGATTAGTAAGTAGTATATTTATCTTAAATACATCTATCTAAAAATGCCAAAAGATATAATCTAGAGTTATTTTATTTACATAAAAGGTTATTTTTCTTTTACTTTAGAACTATTTAAGAATTATTTATTTTATTACTCATAATAGTTTTAATTTATAAAATATATATGTGGGCTATATTTTGTTTTTTATGTACATGTAACGACATGAGACTCCTTGATGCCACTTTAGAACAACAGAGAATATGGCAGTGACAGGCCAAAAAAGAGCAAAAGTAGGGGATGTCCAGGTCACTTGAAGGTTAAAACTATTAGGGAGATCTCGCAAGGAACCAACAATAGATTTGAATTAAGTTTTCAACCTTGATGGAGGATAAATAAACTTTGGTATTCGTTTCTTAGTCTAAAGTGACAAATTAGGTTGAGAAAATCACCCCAAGTGTTTGACAAAATGCGTTTTTCCCATTTTCAGTTGTAACAGTCTAGGAAACATTAGACAATGTTGTTTGTTAGTTGTTTGGAATCTTTAATGCCTGAGAAAATTGTGTTAAGCAGATAGAATCTGATCCGAGAAGTTTGAGTGGTTTAACCTTTTCTTGTATGCTTTGAGAAGGCCTAAAAGCTCTATGTTTTATGAAATTAAATTAGTCCTTGTTCTAGTTGGTGTTTGTATGAAGTTGGATATAGGCCATGGTAATTCATGAGCTTCGTTTTGAGTACTCATAACCCATATCCTTTTTCTCATCTCACTTGATCTAAAATTTCAAGCAATTTATGGGCTTCCTGTTTAATCCATTAAATGATTTTTTTTTCAAATTTCTTGCAAATGGCCACCAAAAAGGTGGAAACAACATACTGAAGGGCAATAATAGTGGGAGAACTTGTTTTGGGCTGCTACGACAACTGGCATTTGTTTTGCCCCTAGACTAGGCTGCATCACTAATTTTTGAGAGAGCCTATGATGAGATTAGCAGTGCCCTGAGTCAATTGCCACATTTAGTCTATTAACAAATCTTTGCCAAGCCTTATCAATGTCTTCCTTAATAGCTATAGACTCAACATAGTTATTCATTTGAAATTTTAATCCCTTGGGAAATCAAAACATAGGTTTACATATTTACCAATAGCTCCCGATTTCCTAGGTCTACCTACCAAGAATCCATTACCTTCTATTTATGTGTTATTCGAAGGTCAAGCAACAAAAATAAATAACTTGTAAAACAACCCTTCCTTTGAGGGGAGGCCTTGCCAAATCCCCATTAAGAGTAGAACTTTAGAAGTTCATCCCAGCTTAAAAACAATGACAGATTGAATTTTGGAGATGGTTGTTATTTGCTTGAACTGGATTTGGTAAGTTTCATGATACTCTCAACTAGTGGGCCCCACATTCAATGAAAATCTGAGGCCTTATTTTGGAAAAATAAATATATTTCTTTGCAGCCAAATAATCCAATACATGAAAGAGGGGTAGAGAGACCATGTCATTTTAAGAGCAACAGAGTGGAAGCCTGCATGTTTCTAACTTTCTCAGAACCTTGGCGATATAGTTGAGAGTAGCAATAGGTCCCCCAAATGAGAAGCATTGTTTTCAAAACTTTGTTTGAGGAGAATGTACTTGAAGTTTTGAATGCAAAAGAAAAGAGACTTTTAACGAAGAAAATGTGCATGTGCAAGCACAAAATGATTGATTCATTCCTTTTAGTGGTGGGATTAAGGCCTTTATATGCCTACTTTTCTCACCTACAAATAAGGCCAAGATGATATATTTGGCTTAATCCAAATATGGCGGCTGTCACTAGGGACTGGTATTTGACTCAACTTGAATATGCCAGGCAAACTTGTCCTGAGCCAAAAATTTCCAGATAGGTCCTTAGGGGTAAAGAAGGTAGATAAAGATGGAGTGATAGATCTAGGGCCAAATGATTGCAGATAATGAGATGGAAAGGGTAAGTGGGTAAATGGGAAATGGTGGGGCCTAGGGAGGTTTAGTGGGCTAAGGCTCCATGCTAGGGGCCAACAAAACTTCATTTGTGAGTTGGATGATCCCGCCCTAGTAATATCAATAGATCATTAGAATTCAATGTAAAGTAAGTCATTTGGGAGGTGGTTCATACATCTTTGTTGTTGGGTGAGTTGACTATACTAAGCCATCTAACCATGCATAGTTATTTACATTTCTTTTGACTTGCTTGGTTATATTTATAATTTGACAATTGTGAGATGTTACATAAATATACACAAGTTGACAGTTCAGAGGTTCCTTTTTTGAAAGATTATAACAAGCTGTACAAAACTGTTAAAATATATTCAGGCAAGTGCGGATTCTTTTTTATCTGTGCCTTTGATTGTTATAGGTTATTCAGAAATGATTGGTTTTGACATTCATCAAATTTGTATCATGCACACAAGTCAAATTTTAGTTCTTATAATTTTTGCTGTGAAAAATCATTTGCCATGATCTATTATGTAACATATTGGCTTAGCTTGTGGAAGTGGACATGATTTTTGTATTTGCACAATTAAGTCCACGACTAGATTAATATTGAAGTGTTAAGAAAGTATTGGTACGTTATCTGTACTTCAAAGAGAATCCCAGTTGAGTATTGTGCTCAGACTTCATCGGCATCATGAACAAAGGTATTTGTAAAAGTGTTTGTCTACTTCAAAAGATCACATGCAGCTTGTGTTTTCACAGTATTGTAGATAATTCGATTAATGCAAGTGTTTTAAGAGGATAACTTTTGAAAATAAGCAAAGACCTGGATTCTATCAGCTCCCCTCCTTAAAATCCTTTTGCCAATTTCAGTTGTGTGACTAGATTTAACAAACTGAAGCAAGTTGTTAACCAATTTAATATCTTTAAGGAAAGCTAGACTAAGTAATTCAGAAATATAACACGCTGTGAGATTGAGTTTAGGTTCTAAATTTTTTTATAAAGATATTTAAACTAGCTCAAACTGTCTCCTTTGACTTTGCCATTGTGCTGAAAGGAGAATCCGAGTAAACAAAATAAACTATTGTTTTCCAGTTATATTACAGGTCATTTCTTGCAAAAACATATAGATACATTTATCGTTGTAACATCCATACTTTTTCTACCTTTAACCTAAAAATGAGCAAGAATTGATTCGCCACCAAAGAATGCCAAATTGAAACCAGGCTTTACCTTGTGGTACTCGTTCAATCAAACAATAGAGTAGGTCCTGATTTACACATAAGAATGGATAGATTGGTATCGCCTGAAATAATTAGATTAGCATCTGGTTTCAAGTCCATAAACACAATTATATATGGTTGTGTGTGTGTCTCAATGGCTTTTCCCTGTTTATGACCCTAGCCAGGCCTCAAAACCCTTAAATTTCTAAATAAACGGTTTATGATATTGTCTTTTTTAAAGATTTCACAGCATAGCAAGTTCTCAGGCTGTTAGCGGAGTTGTTTGTAGTTTCTATCAGAAGGGGGTGGATTGCATCCTGTCTCAGATGGTCAACCTAACAATTGGTGAAGGAAAGCATTGTGAGATTTGGTCCACTAAATGTCCTTGAGCTATGTTTCTTGGAGAAATGGATTGGATTGATTCAAATTTAAGGGGGTTCCTTCCTTGTTCTATTGTTAACTTAATTGTTCGTTCAGGCTTGGCTCTGGTTTTTGAGTTCATATTGGTGTTTTTCATGTAGAGAATTATGTTCAAGTTGAAGGGTGATGAGCCTATGTAAGGTTCGCGTGAGAGATATTTGTCTTGTCAAGATGAAAGAAAAGATTCATTTGCTACTGTTAAAACATGTTTAGACATTGAATTTGATAATGTGTGCGTTATTCAAACATGAGATACATTGCCATAAGATTTTAAGGAAGAGGCAAAAACTGTGTTCATTGTTTCAATCATCGACAAATTACAGAAAACATTACTGACTGAGAAAATCAGAACCTAATGGATTTTGACAAGACCTCTATTGGGCATGGGCAATGAATTTGTTTATGCTTATAAATTCCCCTAACTCAACATCTGCATAGGTAGAGTTTCTAAGCCATACTGTGTATAGATGGTGATTTTGATGCTGTTATGTCTCTTTACACACAAAAAGGAAGGTAGGGGTTCTTGAATAGTAATTGTAAGGCCTGTAAAACTTTTTTTTAAAACTACTACTGGATTTCTGTTGAAACCAAGAAAAGTTGAGAACTTTTAGAGTATTAAGAGAAGCTTTTGTGAAATTTGGACATAAGTTAAGGGCAGAGGAAATTTATTGGCAGAGAAAGACCAGAAGGCAAGAGCTTACCATCCGACCATGGTTCAAAACAGAGCCTATGGTTGAACATCTAGAATGGTGTACTAGAAGGTCTTGCATTTAGATGTGAAAGGGAAAGTAAAATCATTTTTACATAAAACTCTAGAGTAAAATAACTCATAGAACCAAAAAACAGGAATCGGGCGGAACCCCGATTTTTGCTGCAAATTGTTGACCGATTTTGAACGCTTTTAGGGCTTTTAAAACGCGTTAAAATCGCCCCTCGACCTCCGTGCATTTTACCCACACAATTTATCCACGCATTTTCGTGATTTCACCTATTTTTAGGGTTTTTGTCAAACATTTTTGCAGGGAGGGTTCACGTGACATTTTGGAAGGGCACAATTTCATTTTTTGGTAGACAGGCTGAATAGGTATTCATCGAATCATCATTTGTAGTTGGTTCTTGTATTGCTATTACCTCTTCTCTTTGCATAAAAGATTTTTGCTGCTGCTTGATTTTCACTATGAATACAAATGATCGATTGTATTTTCATCCTGCATACGTCTCCTATTACTATTATATTTGAAAATATAACGTTAAATTTAGTAATAAGAATGAAAATTATAAAGCTTTTGTAGTTTATGTTCTTTAATTAGGCCATCCACTAAGAGGTTAAAAACCCTCGAGCTATGTCTGGCTGGGCAGAAGCGGTGTGCTTTAACCAATACTGATCGCAAGAATTTCAAAGTTAACAGTAAACAAATTTGAGAGAGTATTATTTTTCTACAATATGGAATGCACCCGAAGCTCTCTGGATTGAATTTGCAACTTTCACGTTTTGAGGTTTGTGCAACTCTAGTGAACGCCTATATATAAAGCCTGCATAGAAGTTCAAAGGGATACAACGGATATAATCGAAACAGAGCTGTACAAATATGTTTTCGAGGGAGATTGTGACTCTCTGAGAAGATTAACCAGAAATAATTTATACCCGTTTTTATACCAATTTTGCTTGCTTTGGAGGACCTGTTAGAGTTTTGTTAGTAGGTCACAAAGGTTGGTAGCATGGATACATTCCTGCCCCACTCCTGATACCCATATAGTAAAAAGCCTAAATCTTTTCCCTTAGAATCTTCTTTCTCTATCTTAAAGTCTACAAATCAATTCCCCTGGGTCATAGAATAAGTTCATGTTTTGCTTATGCTTCATGTTGTATTTAGAATTGGCAGGCACTTGTCTCTTCCAAGGAACTGCACAAATGATACACTTAGTCGTACCTTCTTTTATCATTTTCTGATTCTGAAAGCATCTTATTATTAAAACACATGGATCACACCTTCTGACTCCATCATTCAGGTGAACTTGTAAAATGACATTTATACCCCTTTTCTTTGTTGACAATTTTTATAATATCAATGTATTTACCTGCAAAGATAAGATAACTACAAATATACCTAGCAAATTCTTCAGAAACATTAATTTGAGAACTCTAGCTTACTTGACAAGGAAGTCAAAACTTCTAGGCCACCAAAGTGGCCATGTTTTAGCGCATGATACGACAATATAAAATAATTAGACAAGATGATGGTCCACAAATTAGTTATCTTAAAGAACTATGTTTTTCATTCTTACTTCACAATAGGATGCCCTCTAGGAACCCAATGGTTTTCCTCCATTCAAGCACACATACCATTCGATCAGCTCCCCTGCTCCAAGCCTCCAACACTGCTGCTAAAAAAACAAACTTGAAATAATCACCAGGCCTAAGACTGCCACCTTCCCTTAAGCTGTAGTTACTGTAATATGCAGCTTTGACAACGCAGACTGGAAACAGACCTGCAGATTGAGGTTCCAAGGAGAGTGAAGTTTTTTACAGACAGGCCTGTATCTGCTTGCACAGAAGAAACATTTGAACTTTGACCTCGTTGTTTTGTGGTACAATGCTAGTGCAAACTGAAACTGCCCTGCTGCTCAAAAAAACAGACTCGAAAAGTATAATATATTGAGATTCTCAAGTGTGTTTTTAATTTGGAAACTTTTCTAATCTAGTGTGCCATAAAGATTTTTGTTTGACCTTGATAAATTTTAAAGCCTCTGGAAAATATGATAGTTGTGGTTTTCTCCCATTAATTAAGTCTACATGTTCTTGGGTTACTTGAGTGTTCCAATATATGCATATTAGGGTGGCGTTATTGTGCTTTCCATTAAGAGATCCTAGATTAGATTTTTTAAAGTGAAGTGTGGATGTATGCGAAGAGCTGGACTATTGGTGAAATTTTATTTGCCAACTTTAATCTATTGGAAGATTCATCATCTTAACTTTCAAGTTTTAATTATTCAGTGTTGAGTGGACTAGAGATTCACATGGTTTCTTTCTGATGACTACGCGGAGATAAGGAATTCATATTACACAAGAGAAAGTATCCATTAAGATCTGAGAATAGTTTGTGGAACATGAAAAACATTCCTTCAAGTTTACGCACCATTTGAAATACAAGCATTTGGGGTGTTGTTGCGTTAGCATAGACAATCTAGCATTAGCACTAGAATTAGGGTGGAAATCTAGCGCTAGCATAGACAATCTCTGACTGAATCTGCCAGTCAACCCCAGATGAACAACAGTGGAATGTGATTATTTGGATTCTGGCCAATCTTCCTTGCACAAATCTGTTTTACCCCGTGTAGTAGGCATACCTGCATTTTTTGATACCATGTGCAGTCACCTGTGGGCTGAATGCACCTTTTGCATTTCTTTCTAAAATATTTTTTATTTCCTATAAAAATAAAATTGATGTTCAAATTATCAGCTAATTACGACATTCCTGCAATGACTAAAAGAGAAAATTAATAACCAAGAAACGTGTGCAAATTTACAATTATTCACTGTTCTACAAGTACAAGGAATTTATTGCTGAATAGGAAGTTCATGTTAGTTTCACTGTGCCCAACTGTACATGAAGCCCTCTGTATGTTTTCTGATAAGAACTTCATATTCTTTAACATTAGTCATCAGATATATTATTGCATATGGCAGAAAGTAAAAAAAAAACATTTCCATATTATATCCTATCTTCTACATTCCATATAATTAAAGTATGTGTAATAACCATAATGGAATCTAACACTATAATCCAGTTTTACCATGAAGTAAAATTTGAAGAGGTAAAAAGGTTGATAAATTTTTTTTCACTTTTTCAAACGTCGAAGTTTAATCAACAACTTATTTAATAATCAGGTTGGCACTATGATACACAAAGAGTCCATTCATTTTCAATGAATCATCAATAAGATAAGTATATTATTCATAAGGAAAAATTACAAAATAAAACTTACCAAGAGATCACTGCGTTTCGATTGTCGACCTCCATGTTATAAACCTCGGCTACCCTCTGGTTGAAGAGAGAGAAGCATCTTCGGGGAGCTTTACCTCCATCCACAGACTGACGGTCGCACACCTTCCTAACCAAAACTGGCCCTACCCTGCACGAAGAGGATAGACCTAGGATGACCCATGGTATTTGCCATCAGTACTGGTGGTGTATCCTATGTAACACTATTGATCATACAACTCTAGATACCCTCTAGCTAAGTATGATCATCCCCATTAGGTTACGTCATCCTGGATATGGTGATCTATGCTTATATTATTATTTGACCATTCTAATTCAATATTTTAGTCTTCAAGTGGTTTCCAAATATTGTCTAGGTTCTATAATCCTTACATACTAACTTTTCATACAAGCATTCTCATTGCAACTTTGCAATACCCAAGATCCAAGACTTATCGACTCTTAAAGGAGTTTAAGTCGATTCATTACAACTAAAATGGTTACCTTACCCAGGTTAAACATCATAGTCAAGACAATTATCTCTTTTCACAAATAAGATCAAATAAACATAACTAGGGTCCATTCCCCTTCAATTAGTTATACTAGACACAAACTTGTCTGAAGGGTAAATCCATTCCAGTCAAACTGACTCAGATCAATCCTTGGTCTTGAATATATTTGCCAAATGAGTCCATGAAATTCATATAATTAAATTATAACACTCAGTACCATCATTCCTGAAACTTTGTAAACAACCTTCTAGGTTTTCCCTGTTGAAAATGTCTTCCTATCATTTTAACAACCACCTGCCATTTTTAGGTTGATATCCTAAGGAAATCATAGAGTAAATACTCCTATAGTTTGGGAAAGTAAAATCATCCATGAAGCGGTCTTTAGTTTCCAAAAGGATTGTTTGATAATTTGATTAACTAATGTCGACGTTGGTATTTAAACATGACAAAGTTATACAATTGTTAAACATAATAGGTAGTATGACACCAATGGTAAAAACCCATTCTGATACCAACACAAAATATGCAAGAATGGCTGCACCATTACTATAACAATCCTCAACAGGTCATAAGAAAATCAATTAATAGTAGTCATGATAATCTCTCATGTAATTGGTTATATAATGAACCAAAATCTATGTATAGATAATCAAAGAGTGAATAATTCCACATGTAAGGATGCATATGTGGATCCATAATAATTCCTCACTAAGATCTATAATGTCATCATGTTATAAAGAATAAAAATCCTTCTCATCAATTAAAAACATCAATAGTTGGGAACACTAATCCCATGCCCAATTGTCAATATTTTAAACAGTCAGGGTATAAAGGCATTGATCAATGAAATCATAATGAGTGGTGAACTCGCACATTAGGACTTCCATGTCTCTCTTAACCCTACCAAAAGAAATATTTATCATATTGAGATATCAATTAATCTCATCATATAATACCCATTAACCTTTATAGAGGTCGATGTTATCATTATCCAAGGCCGATAACTTTAGAGGCCAAATACTTTCAAATAGAGAGCCAATTCAAAAGAACAATTCAAGGTTATAGGTTTATCTCTTGTTGATACTAATTTTTGTATAGGTCTAGTGGATTTAATCCACGAGCAAATTATCATTTGAAGATACACATTAGCTCAAACAAGTTTATCGTCGGTACACTAGAAAACGAGATGAATTATCTTTTGCCATCGAAGGATTTAATGAAGTCATTCCCCATGTTGAGATAGTATTATCTTATTGACAAAGTTCTCATGTAGAGTAGAAATCCAATCCTTAACTTTTATTTTGACCAAATAACGAATCTATCTTGTCGATGTAAGAATTGCTATGGTGTACAACATTGTAGATGGGGCAATTTCGTTTTGATCTAAACAAATTAAAATAACAAATCAACCCCCAAGATTATGAAATAAGCAAAGATTATCTTTCTATTTCGCATTTGAGGGTTAAGACCCACTCGATAACTTAATATGACAACTAGATCATCTTGGTCAAAAGGAAGTTGGTGATATCAATCTTTACGGTTGACCTTGGTAATTCATTCTATATTCGGTTCCAAATAAAAATATTAAAACCCTAATAGCCATATTCGTTTGCTTCTTAAAGTTCTTCAATCTGTTTGAAAATATTGTTACTTAAGTTTATCAAGAAGTAGCTTTCAAACCCTCCTTTCGATACCCACATGCACCACTATTAAAGCTGTAGTCTGTATTCTCACTGCTGGGGTTATTAGTTTAACTAAATCTTCCTTAAATAGAGTTTGTCCTATTTGTTTACTGAGTTTTTAAGGCTCAAAAATACTAAAGTTGCCAGAGGAAACCGACGGTATAGAGCTTTCTAAGCAACATACAGTGTTCATAAACCGACTACCATATTACTCTTTAACTATAATAATCTCTAAGTTATTCTTGCTTCGATAGTACAAGTTTGATACATGCATGAGAAAGACGTCTTCACAGTGCTTGAAGAAGGTAACAGTTTTTCTTTTCCTAAGCTATTATAACACCAAGGCTTATCTCTTGGATAGTCATTCATAGTTGCAATCGCATCATACTGTAATAAAGTCTTATATATATTCCATATTGTGGCTTTTCTAAGCTGGTATTATCATTGCAGACTCCACGCAAAGGAATGATATCTCATCGGTATCAAAATACTGATTATACATTTAACTAATATGTGAAGAGTATGCACTTATTTGTGTGATCGAGGAGTAGAAAAGAATGTGGCGAGAGCTTAGACATTCATTACCACTTCGAAAGATTATTATCCACATAACATATCGAAAGGCAGAAAGAATTTGGCTCAAGCAAACACTACGTAATGAATAGTTGCAGATTTTAACAGAGAGATTCAATAACCTGTTCGAAAGGCTTCCCCCTGTAGCTCCCGCGCGATTCGCTCGTCTTTCTTAGCTCCTCACTCACCTCGCCTACTTCCCGCTTCTCTCCTTTTCTCCCCACTAACTCCGTTACTTCCCTTTTTTTTAAGACTTCTTGAATCCTCTCATAAAGGTGGTGAGAGAGAGATAACCATTTTGTCCCATAACCCTAACTACCTGCGATTGTCTTAAGTGATAAGCTTGAAACATAATCTTATTAGATTGCATCCACGTCGATCTTCCATCGACGGCTTTTATTTTCTAACGATTATGCTGTTGTGGTTTAAGTTTGAAAGATACAACCATGAGTGAGGTGGCATAACATAGAATGGCTTTTATGCCTTTCCAATATGAGCTGAGGACAATATTGATAACGTGAAATAACTTGTTTTTTGACCATTGGCTTTATCGACCACCTACAAATATAAAAGATTGCATTATGATGACGTATATTTGCATATATAGACATTAAAGATTATTGATTTATGACATAATCAACTACGTTAGTGCCCGATCACTTCAATACTTTATTTATCGAAATGGAGCTATTTGCTCTCGGTGGCACTTAAAACATAAACATATATATTTTATTTATACCTTATCATTATGATTGAAACGATGGTAAGACACTCAATGCTCAAATAAACTTCAAACATTGTTGAAACCTATTTCACGACGTTATCCTCATTGGGTTTACCATGTTTACGTTGCACGCACGTCGGAAGTTACGACGATGGCGATTTGGAGCTAAAACACAATCACAACAACAAAGTGTACGATCGACTAACCATTGTCGATGTTTTTTGTCGAATAAACTTAGCAAGACCTAACAAATGACTCACTCCTAACATTTACATCTGTCATCCGTAATTCGGCGACATGAACTCGTAATATAAACTTTTTCTTTTGTATCGCAAGCAGAGCTTCTGATCGTCGAACATTTATAAGCCCAATCACGACCTCTCCTGGGTCTTGTTCCTGTATAACATTCTAGGAATATAATGGTCATTTGTTACATACCTTTCAAATACAATCATAAAAGCATGTGCCTCCTGGCAAAATAAAATGATTTTGTAATCAATTGAATGAATAACTTTGAGGGCTTTGAGGAGTCTCTCATATCTAGGAACTGATTTAGAATACATTCCATACTTACGAAACTCTTCTTCTCTAACCGAGAAAGGTATTAGTGTATGATTGGTATTTACTTAAGATTTCTATCTATTATTAGTTTCCACCAATCTTTCCCAATTGGTTCGTTTTGTTTAACCATTTCTGACTCATTTCTGGATCAATGCTAATTCTATCTTTTTGCTTACCCAGCTTATAGGAGTTCGGCATCTTCTTTTGTCCAATGTTCAAATGGAGTCATCAGAATTATAGGAGTTGTTGAAACAAACTCTATAGGAGGTGGATACTTTTTTACATGAAGTAACTGTCCACTTCAATCACAGGTTTATCAAAAAAAAAAAAAATACCAAAATTTTAATAACATTATGTAGGTATGGTATTGTCATAAGATACAAGAGAAAAAATCAAACTCTTTATCAGTTCAACTATCCTCCAAGACTTGGCATGCCACTAATGAGAGGGAAAAGTATTACCAGGCTATTTTTACCTCAACCACAGACTTAAGCGGTTTCCCCGCATCTTCCTACCCGGAAGCAGTCCTACCTTTCAACAAAAGGTTGTGTTGCAAACCCTCTCAATTGCCATCTGAGCTCTAGTGTGTACTCCCACTTAACTAACTCTGTCACACTACCATGGATACCCTCCAACCAAGTACGACAACTCTGGTTAGCTAAATGTCTGGAGTACTGTGAACTGTCAAGTGCATGTGGTGGCAACGTCACTCACTATGGCCATAGTTTTTATGTAGATATACGTTTCACAACGAACGTAGTCATGGTTCACCACCATGCTCAACTTGGAGAGACTATTAATCTGGGCTTACTGGACTACCCGTCCGCCCTCATTCAATAATCATAGGATTCAAAAGATGATACCAATGAAAGACCTTCTTTCGGTAGCTTATATATATATATATATATATATATATATAACCCAAAAGGGTTTGAAACATATTTCTTTCCACACATAGTGTCTTTCATCTGTAATGTTAAGGACATACTAGGTGCATTTTCTATAATTTACTCCCTTACACAATCCCTCAGAGGCCCATCCAAGACATGATAGTGTTGGATATTACATAAAACATGGTGAACAACCAAAATGTTATTGTATAACCACCATAATAACTTAAATCGATATCAAATTATTAACAATTTCAATTTCGATAATTAGTCAAAAGAACAAACTCATTCTGATAATAAATCAAATTTTGACCAACTGGTCATAAAATAAGCAATCTTCAAAATTAGGTGGATAAACCGTTTCAAAATAAATAAAAAATTAGAAAATATATAAATCCTTGCAGATATTAAGAAGAATTTTACCAAAAATCCAAAGACTCACTTATTATGCTCTAAGTGATTGACTAAGTCACTAACACGGGAGAAGATTGCTACACTATTCTTGATTTTCCAAAACTTATAGTGAATTAGAGTTTGAAAAATAAATAAGCCTCTTAAGACTTTCATCATGCTCACAAATTTGCAAATAAAATGGTTACATCATATCCACTCCTTTTTCCTTGAGTATCTATCGTTCATCACTCAGATTATAAGATTGTACTATAGCAATACACAGAGATTATAGTTGGAACACAAACTTCTTCTATTATGAGTTATTTTGCAAAAGAGATACATTTCCAAATCTTGTATCCATGATATAGTTCTAGGATTTGCACATCCTTAAGTTCTTGATTTCATACACACACCGCTCTACCCAAGCTCTTAGTCTGATCTGCAACTGACCAAGGTTTTACCATTCTAGTCAAGGTCTCCAAATTCTTTCCACTATACAACCTTAGTAGAATTATTTTGCTCTTTGGAGTTTTTAATTCCTCAATAGGTTCTTTCTCAAATACTGACTTGGTTAAGTGTTGGGAAAATAGTCTTCCTGATAGTTTTCTTTGGTTTATCCCTATGCCATTCCGGCATTAAACCAGTTTTCAAACATTAGCAATTTTGCTAGATGTTAACGAGTTTTCACGTGATGAGCTCATAGGTACATGTGATGAACCTGGTTCGCTCTGATACCATATGTAATAACCATAATGGAATCTAACACTATAATCCAGTTTTACCATGAAATAAAATTTGAAGAGGTAAAAAGGTTGATTAAAAAAATTTCACTTTTTCAAACGTTGAAGTTTAATCAACAACTTATTTAATAATCAGGTTGGCACTATGATACACAAAGAGTCCATTCATTTTCAATGAATCATCAATAAGATAAGTATATTATTCATAAGGAAAAATTACAAAATGAAACTTACCAAGAGATCACTGCATCTCGATTGTCGACCTCCATGTTATAAGCCTCGGCTACCCTCTGGTTGAAGAGAGAGAAAGCATATTCAGGGATCTTTACCTCCATCCACAGACCGATGGTCTCTCGCACACCTTCCTAACCGAAAGTGGCCCTACCCTGCACAAAGAGGATAGACCTAGGATGACCCATGGTATTTGCCATCAGTAATGGTGGTGTATCCTACGTAACACTATTGATCATACAACTCTAGATACCCTCTAGCTAAGTATAATCATCCCCATTATGTTACGTCATCCGGATATGGTGATCTATGCTTATATTATTGTTTGACCATTCTAATTCAGTATTTTAGTCTTCAAGTGGTTTCCAAATATTGTCTAGGTTTTATAATCCTTACAGACTAACTTTCCATACAAGCATTCTCATTGCAACTTTGCAATACCCAAGGTCTAAGACTTATCGACTCTTAAAGGAGTTTAAGTCGATTCGTTACAGCTAAAATGGTTACCTTACCCAGGTTAAACATAATAGTCAAGACAATTATCTCTTTTCACAAATAAGATCAAATAAACATAACTAGGGTCCATTACCCTTCAATTAGTTATACTAGACACAAACTTGTCTAAAGGGTAAATCCATTCCAGTCAAACTGACTCAGATCAATCCTTGATCTTGAATATATAAATGCCAAATGAGTCCATGAAATTCATATAATTTCATTATAACACTCAGTACCATCATTCCTGAAACCTTGTAAACAACCTTCTAGGTTTTCCCCGTGGAAAATGTCTTCCTATCATTTTAACAACCACTTGCCATTTTTAGGTTGATATCCTAAGGAAATCATAGAGTAAATACTCCAATAGTTTGGGAAAGTGAAATCATCCACATGAAGCGGTCTTTAGTTTCCAAAAGGATTGTTTGATAATTTGATTAACTAATGTCGACGTTGGTATTTAAACATGACATAGTTATACAATTGTTAAACATAATAGGTAGTATGACACCAATGGTAAAAACTCATTTCAATACTAACACAAAATATGCAAGAATGGCTGCACCATTACTATAACAATCCTCAACCGATCATAAGAAAATCAATTAATAGTAGTCATGATAATCTCTCATGTAATTGGTTATATAATGAACCAAAATCTATGTATAGATAATCAAAGAGTGAATAATTCCACATGTAAGGATGCGTATGTGGATCCATAATAATTCCTCACTAAGATCTATAATGTCATCATGTTGTAAAGAATAAAAATCCTTTTCATTAATTCAAAACATCAATAGTTGGGAACACTAATCTCATGCCCAATTGTCAATATTTTAAACAGTCAGGGTATAAAGGCATTGATCAATGAAATCATAATGAGTGGTGAACTCGCTCATTAGGGCATCCATGTCTCTGCTAACCCTACCAAAAGAAATATTTATCATATTGAGATATCAATCAATCTCGTCATATAATACCCATTAACATTTATAGAGGTCGATGTCATCATTATCCAAGGCCGATAATTATATATAAAAGAGGTTGTTGATAATTGGTGACTTTAGAGGCCAAATACTTTCATATAGAGAGCCAATTCAAAAGAACAATTCTAGGTTATAGGTTTATCTCTTGTTGATACTAGTTTCTATATAGGTCTAGTGGATTTAATCCATGAACAAATTATCATTTGAAGATACACATTAGCTCAAACAAGTTTATCGTCGGTACACTAGAAAACGAGATGAAGTATCTTTTGCCATCAAAGGATTTATTGAAGTCATTCCTCATGTTGAGATAGTATTATCTTATTGACAAAGTTCTCATGTAGAGTAGAACTCCAATCCTTAACTTTTATTTTGACTAAATAACGAATCTGTCTTGTCGATGTAAGAATTGCTATGGTGTACAACATTGTAGATGGGGTAATTTTGTTTTGATCTAAACAAATTAAAATAACAAATCAACCCCCAAGATTATGAAATAAGCAAAGATTATCTTTCTATTTCGCATTCGAGGGTTAACACCCACTCGATAACTTAATATGACAACTAGATCATCTTGGTCAAAAGGAAGTTGGTGATATCAATCTTTATGGTTGACCTTGGTAATTCATTCTATATTCGGTTCCAAATAAAAATATTAAACCCTAATAGCCATATTCGTTTGCTTCTTAAAGATCTTCAATCTGTTTGAAAATATTGTTACTTAAGTTTATCAAGAAGTAGCTTTCAAACCCTCCTTTCGATACCCACATGCACCACTATTAAAGCTGCAATCTGTATTCTCACTGCTGGGGTTATTAGTTTAACTAAATCTTCCCTGAATAGAGTTTGTCCTATTTGTTTACTGAGTTTGTAAGGCTCAAAAATACTAAAGTTGCCAGAGGAAACCCACGGTTTAGAGCTTTCTAAGCAACATATTGTGTTCATAAACTGACTACCATATTACTCTTTAACTATAATAATCTCTAAGTTATTCTTGCTTTGATAGTACAAGTTTGATACATGCATGAGAAAGACATCTTAATAGTGCTCGAAGAAGGTAACAGTTTTTCTTTTCCTAAGCTATCATAACTCGAAGGGTTGGCTCTTTGATAGTCATTCATAGTTTGCAATCGCATCATACTGTAATAAAGACTTATATATATTGCATATTGTGGCTTTCCTAAGCTGGGATTATCATTGCAAATTCCATGCAAAGGAATGATATCTCATCGGTATCAAAATACTGATTATACATTTAACTAATATGTGAAGAGTATCCACTTATTTGTGTGATCGAGGATTAGAAAAGAATGTGGCGAGAGCTTAGACATTCATTACCACTTCGAAAGTTTATTATCCAGATAACATATCGAAAGGCAAAAAGAATTTGGCTCAAGCAATCACTATGTAATGAATAGCTGCAGATTTTAACGAAGAGATTCAATAACCTATTCAAAAGGCTCCCCCCTGTAGCTCCCACGTGATTCCCTCGTCTTTCTTAGCTCCTCACTTACCTCACCTACTTCCTGCTTCTCTCCTTTTCTCCCCACTAACTTCGTTACTTCCCTTTTTTTAAGACTTCTTTTATCCTCTCATAAAGGTGGTGAGAGAGATAACTGTTTTTTCCCATAACCCTAACTACCTGCGGTTGTCTTAAGTGATAAGCTTGAAACATAATCTTATTTGATTGCCTCCACGTTGATCTTCCATCAATGACTTTTATTTTCTAACGATTATGATGTTGCGGTTTAAGTTTGAAAGATACAACCATGAGCGAGGTGGCAAAACATATAATGGCTTTTAGGCCTTTCCAATATGAGTTGAGGACAATATTGATAATGTGAAATAACTTGTTTTTCGACCATTGGCTTTATCGACCACCTACGAATATAAAAGATTGCATTATGATGATGTATATTTACATATATAGACAATATTGATTATTGATTTATGACATAATCAACTACGTTAGTGCCCGATCACTTCAATACTTTATTTATCGAAATGGAGCTATTTGCTCTCGATGGCACTTAAAAAATAAACATATATTTTATTTATACCTTATCATTATGATTGAAACGATGGTAAGACACTCGATGCTCAAATAAACTTCAAACATTGTTGAAACCTATTTCACGACGTTATCCTCATCGGGTTTACTATGTTTACGTCGCACGCACGTCATAAGTTACGACAATGGCGATTTGGAGCTAAAACGCGATCGCAACGACAAATCGTACAATCAACTAACCATTGTCGATGTTTCGTCGAATAAACTTAGCAAGACCTAACATATGACTCATTCCTAACATTTACATCTGTCATCCATAATTCGGCGACATGAGCTCATAATATTACGACGCAATTGTTGATCAAACTTTATTGTCGCGACAACGACATAACGAAGGGTGACTTATCCCATGTAACCCATAAAGACCATCAAAATCCTGACTCAACTAAAATCAAGACTTACCTCGAGTCAACTAGGTTGATCTGTCTGATGTGTACTCAGTGGCAAATTCCCATTGATATTCCAGGGTCTATTCTCCCCTTCTCCGAAGATACCTTCTCTCCTCTTCATTTCACGGAGAGCCTATTCCACTTGTTCCTGTCAAAACATTCTCACATACAGATTGTGGTCAACATATCGGTATCCCGGTCCAAGCATAATGAAATCATAACATTTCATTTTTCCATATTGAAAAGGCATTTTAATTCATATCATCGAATTGATCATATTCAAGCGATAAAACTATGATTTCATAAAATTAATACTTCTAATCATATCATCGTTTCTCATGATCATAAACGTATTCACATGCCTATTTCTATCCATGAAACAAGTAAAAGTAAATAGTAAAAATTTGTCTAAATGGAGGGATGTAACATATCTTTCCCCTAAAGAATCATCGTCCCTGATGATTTAGTGTGTCCGAAAATGTGATAAGATTTTGTTTAACCTGCAAAAGTGCAAACAATAGATAAAATCTTTGCTGTTAAATCATGGTAATTTCTCTAAGTCATATTACCCCTAGCACGTTGTCCCACCAGACCCTGCAATGAGTACTCTTTCTTTTGTTTTGCAATCAGAGCTTGTGATCCTCGAACATTTATAAGCCCGATCACGACCTCTCTTGGGTCTTATTCCTGTATAACATTCTAGGAATATAATGGTCATTTGTTATATACCTTTCAAATACAATCATAAAAGCATGTGCCTCCTGGCAAAATAAAATGATTTTGTAATCAATTGAATGAATAACTTTGAGGGCTTTGAGGAGTCTCTCATATCTAGGAACTGATTTACAATACATTCCATACTTACGAAACTCTTCTTCTCTAACCGAGAATGGTATTAGTGTATGATTGGTATTTACTTAAGATTTCTATCTATTATTAGTTTCCACCAATCTTTCCCAATTGGTTTGTTTTGTTTAACCATTTCTGACTCATTTCTGGACCAATGCTAATCCTATCTTTTTGCTTACCCAGCTTATAGGAGTTCGACATCTTCTTTTGTCCAATGTTCAAATGGAGTCATCATAATTATAGGAGTTGTTGAAACAAACTCTATAGGAGGTGGATATTTTTTTACATGAAGTAACTGTCCACTTCAATCACAGGTTTATGAAAAAAAGAAAACCAAATTTTAATAACATTATGTAGGTATGGTATTGTCATAAGCTACAAGAGAAAGGATCAAACTCCTCATCTAGTTCAACTGTCCTGCAACACTCAGCATGCCACTAATGAGAGGGAAAAGTATTACCCGACTGTTTTTACCTCAACCACAGACTTAAGCGGTTTCCTCGCATCTTCCTACCCGAAAGCAGTCCTACCTTTCAACGAAAAGTTATGTTGGAAACCCTATCAATTGCCATCTGAGCTCTGGTGTGTACTCCCACTTAACTAACTCTGTCACACTACCATGGATACCCTCCAACCAAGTACGACAACTCTGGTTAGCTAAATGTCCGGAGTACTGTGAACTGATGAGTGCACGTGGTGGCATCATCACTCACTATGGCCATAGTTTTTATGTAGATATATATTTTACAACGAACGTAGTCATGGTTCACCACCCTGCTCGACTTGGAGAGACTATTAATCTGGGCTTACTGGACTACCTGTCCGCCCTCATTCAATAATCACAGGATTCAAAAGATGATACCAATGTAAGACCTTCTTCTGGTAGCTTACACACACACACACACACATATAACCCAAAAGGGTTTGAAACATATTTCTTTCCACACAAAGTGTCTTTCATCTGTAATGTTAAGGACATCCTGGTGCATTTTCTATAGTTTACTCCCTTACACAATCCCTCAGAGGCCCATCCAGGACATGATAGTGTTGGATATTACATAAAACATGGTGAACAACCAAAATCTTATTGTATAACCACCATAATAACTTAAATCGATATCAAATTATCAACAATTTCTATTTCGATAATTAGTCAAAAGAACAAATTCATTTTGACAATAAATCAAATTTTGATCAACTGGTCATAAAATAAGCAATCTTCAAAATTAGGTGGATAAAGCATTTCAAAATAAATAAAAAATTAGAAAATATGTAAATCCTTACAGATATTAAGAAGAATTTTACCAAAAATCCAAAGAAGTGTCAAAATCCAGAGCCTCACTTATTATGCTCTAAGTGATTGACTAAGTCACTAACACGGGAGGAGATTACTACACTACACTTGATTTTCCAAAACTTATAGTGAATTAGAGTTTGACAAATAAATAAGCCTCTTAAGACTTTCATCATGCTCACAAATTTGCAAATAAAATGGTTACATCATATTCACTCCTTTTTCTTGGAGTATCTATCGTTCATCACTCATATTATAAGATTGTACTATAGCAATACACAGAGATTATAGTTGGAACACAAACTTCTTCTATTATGAGTTATTTTGCAAAAGAGATACATTTCCAAATCTTGTATCCATGATATAGTTCTAGGATCGTCACATCTTTAAGTTCTTGATTTCATACAGACACCGCTCTACTCGAGCTCTTAGTCTGATCTGCAACTAACCAAGGTTTTACCTCTCTAGTCAAGGTCTCCAAATTCTTTCCACTATACAACCTTAGTAGAATTATTTTGCTCTTTGGAGTTTTTAATTCCTCAATAGGTTCTTTCTTAAATACTGACTTGGTTAGGTGTTGGGAAAATAGTCTTCCTAATAGTTTTCTTTGGTTTATCCCTATGTCATTCTGGCATTAAACCAGTTTTCAAACATTAGCAATTCTGCTAGATGTTAACGAGTTTTCATCTGATGAGCTCATAGGTCCATGTGTTGAACCTGGTTTGCTCTGATACCATATGTAATAACCATAATGGAATCTAATGCTATAATCCAGTTTTACCATGAAGTAAAATTCGAAGAGGTAAAAAGGTTGATTAAAAAAATCACTTTTTCAAACGTCGAAGTTTAATCAACAACTTATTTAATAATCAGGTTGGCACTATGATACACAAAGAGTCCATTCATTTTCAATGAATCATCAATAAGATAAGTATATTATTCATAAGGAAAAATTACAAAATAAAACTTACAAAGAGATCACTGCATCTCGATTGTCAACCTCCATGTTATAAACCTCGGCTACCCTCTGGTTGAAGAGAGGGAAAGCATCTTTGGGGAGCTTTACCTCCATCCACAGACTGACGGTCTCCCGCACACCTTGCTAACCGGAAGTGGCCCTACCCTGCACAAAGAGGATGGACCTAGGATGACCCATGGTATTTGCCATCAGTTCCGGTGGTGTATCATACGTAACACTATTGATCATACAACTCTAGATACCCTCTAGCTAAGTATAATCATCCCCATCAGGTTATGTCATCTCGAATATGGTGATCTATGCTTATATTATTGTTTGACCATTCTAATTCAGTATTTTAGTCTTCAAGTGGTTTCCAAATATTGTCTAGGTTCTATAATCCTTACAGACTAACTTTCCATACAAGTATTCTCATTGCAACTTTGCAATACCCAAGATCCAAGACTTATCGACTCTTAAAGGAGTTTAAGTCGATTCATTACAGCTAAAATGGTTACCTTACCTAGGTTAAACATCATAGTCAAGACAATTATCTCTTTTCACAAATAATATCAAATAAAAATAAATAGGGTCCATTCCCCTTCAATTATTTATACTAGATACAAACTTGTCTAAAAATCCATTCTAGTCAAACTGACTCAGATCAATCCTTGATCTTGAATATATTTGCCAAATGAGTCCATGAAATTCATATAATTTCATTATAACACTCAATACCATCATTCCTGAAACCTTGTAAACAACCTTCTAGGTTTTCCTCGTGGAAAATGTCTTCCTATCATTTTAACAACCACCTGCCATTTTTAGGTTGATATCCTAAGGAAATCATAGAGTAAATACTCCAATAGTTTGGGAAAGTAAAATCATCCACATGAACTGGTCTTTAGTTTCCGAAAGGATTGTTTGATAATTTGATTAACTAATGTCGATGTTGGTATTTAAACATGACATAGTTATACAATTGTTAAACATAATAGGTAGTATGACACCAATGGTAAAAACTCATTTTGATACCAACACAAAATATGCAAGAATGGTTGCACCATTACTATAACAATCCTCAACCGGTCATAATAAAATCAATTAATAGTAGTCATGATAATCTCTCATGTAATTGGTTATATAATGAACCAAAATCTATGTATAGATAATCAAAGAGTGAATAATTCCACATGTAAGGATGCGTATGTGGATCCATAATAATTCCTCACTAAGATCTATAATGTCATCATGTTATAAAGAATAAAAATCCTTCTCATCAATTAAAAACATCAATAGTTGGGAACACTAATCTCATGCCCAATTGTCAACATTTTAAACAGTTAGGGTATAAAGGCATTGATCAATGAAATCATAACGAGTGGTGAACTCGCTCATTAGGGCATCCATGTCTCTGCTAACCCTACCAAAAGAAATATTTATCATATTGAGATATCAATCAATCTCATCATATAATACCCATTAACCTTTATAGAGGTCGATGTCATCATTATCCAAGGTCGATAATTATATATAAAAGAGGTTGTTGATAATTGGTGACTTTAGAGGCCAAATACTTTCATATAGAGAGCCAATTCAAAAGAACAATTCCAAATTATAGGTTTATCTCTTGTTGATACTAGTTTCTATATAGGTCTAGTGGATTTAATCCACAAACAAATTATCATTTGAAGATACACATTAGCTCAAACAAGTTTATCATCAGTACACTGGAAAATGAGATGAAGTATCTTTTGCCATCGAAGGATTTAATGAAGTTATTCCCCATGTTGAGATAGTATTATCTTATTGACAAAGTTCTCATGTAGAGTAGAAATCCAATCCTTAACTTTTATTTTGACTAAATAATGAATCTATCTTGTCGATGTAAGAATTGCTATGGTGTACAACATTATAGATGGGGGAATTTTGTTTTGATCTAAACAAATTAAAATAACAAATCAACCCCCAAGATTATGAAATAAGCAAAGATTATCTTTCTATTTCACATTCGAGGGTTAAGACCCACTCGATAACTTAATATGACAACTAGATCATCTTGGTCAAAAGGAAGTTGGTGATATCAATCTTTACGGTTGACCTTGGTAATTCATTCTATATTCGGTTCCAAATAGAAATATTAAAACCCTAATAGCCATATTTTTTTGCTTCTTAAAGGTCTTCAATCTGTTTGAAAATATTGTTACTTAAGTTTATCAAGAAGTAGCTTTCAAACCCTCCTTTCGATACCCACATGCACCACTATTAAAGATGTAGTCTGTATTCTCACTACTGGGGTTATTAGTTTAACTAAATCTTCCCTGAATAGAGTTTGTCCTATTTGTTTACTAAGTTTGTAAGGCTCAAAAATACTAAAGTTGCCAGAGGAGACCCACGGTTTAGAGCTTTCTAAGCAACATACTGTGTTCATAAACCAACTACCATATTACTCTTTAACTATAATAATCTCTAAGTTGTTCTTGCTTCGATAGTACAAGTTTGATACATGCATGAGAAAGACGTCTTAACAGTGCTCGAAGAAGGTAACAATTTTTCTTTTCCTAAGCTATCATAACTCGAAGGCTTAGCTCTTGGATAGTCATTCATAGTTTGCAATCGCATCATACTGTAATAAAGACTTATATATGTTCCATATTGTGGCTTTTCTAAGCTGGTATTATCATTGCAGACTCCACGCAAAGGAATGATATCTCATCGGTATCAAAATACTGATTTCACATTTAACTAATATGTGAAGAGTATGCACTTATTTGTGTGATCGAGGATTAGAAAAGAATGTGGCGAGAGCTTAGAGAATCATTACCACTTCGAAAGATTATTATCCATATAACATATCGAAAGGAAGAAAGAATTTGGCTCAAGCAATCACTACATAATGAATAGTTGGAGATTTTAACAGAGAGATTCAATAACCTATTCGAAAGGCTTCCCCCTGTAGCTCCCGCGTGATTCCGTTGTCTTTCTTAGCTCCTCACTCACCTCGCCTACTTCCTACTTCTCTCCTTTTCTCCCCACTAACTCTGTTACTTCCCTTTTTTTAAGACTTGTTGAATCCTCTCATAAAGGTGGCAAGAGAGAGTTAACCATTTTTTCCCATAGCCCTAACTACCTGCGGTTGTCTTAAGTGATAAGCTTGAAACATAGTCTTATTTGATTGCCTCCACATCGATCTTCCATCTACGGCTTTTATTTTCTAACGATTATGCTGTTGTGGTTTAAGTTTGAAAGATACAACCATGAGCGAGGTGGCAGAACATATAATGGCTTTTATGCCTTTCCAATATGAGCTGAGGACAATATTGATAACGTGAAATAACTTGTTTTTCGACCATTGGCTTTATCGACCACCTACGAATATAAAAGATTGCATTATGATGACATATATTTACATATATAGACATTAAAGATTATTGATTTATGACATAATCAACTACGTTAGTGCCCGATCACTTCAATACTTTATTTATCGAAATGGAGCTATTTGCTCTCGGTGGCACTTAAAACATAAACATATATATTTTATTTATACCTTATCATTATGATTGAAACGATGGTAAGACACTCAATGCTCAAATAAACTTCAAATGTTGTTGAAACCTATTTCACGACGTTATCCTCATCAGGTTTACTATGTTTACGTCGCATGCACGTCGAAAGTTACGATGATGGCGATTTGGAGCTAAAACACGATCGCAACGACAAAGCGTACGATCGACTAACCATTGTCGACGTTTTTCGTCGAATAAACTTAGCAAGACCTAACATATGACTCATTCCTAACATTTACATCTGTTGTCCATAATTTGGAGACATGAACTCATAATATTATGACGCAATTGTCGATCAAATTTTCTTGTCGCAACAACAACATAACGAAGGGTGACTTATCCCATGTAACCCATAACGACTTCATCAAAATCCTGACTCAACTAAAATCAAGACTTACCTTGAGTCAACTAGGTTGATCTGTCTAATGTGTACTCAGTGGCAAATTCTCATTTATATTCCAAGGTCTATTCTCCCCTTCCGAAGATGCCTTCTCTCCTCTTCATTTCATGGAGAGCCTGTTCCACCTGTTCCTATGAAAACATTCTCACATACAGATTGTGGTCAACATACCGGTATCCTGGTCCAAGCATAATAAAATCATAATATTTCATTTTTCCATATTGAAAAGACATTTTAATTCATATCATCGAATTGATCATATTCAAGTGATAAAACTATGATTTCATAAAATTAATACTTCTAATCATATCATCGTTTCTCATTATCATAAACGTATTCACATGCCTATTTCTATCCATGAAACAGGTAAAGTAAATAGTAAAAATTTGTCCAAAAGGAGGGATGTAACAGTGTGAATATCTAAGCACATAATTAAAACTAGCCTTAAAAAAACATTTGTATGGTATGTCCTGTCCCAATCAAAGTTAATGCTAGTGTTGGCTAAAAATTAATTTCTGAGTATACCAATCAACAAAACAAGAATATCATAGCATCCAGAAAGTTTTGAGTTTGCAAAAGAAACGTAAAAAAATCATAGCATTAACAAAGCTTGAGCACAAGAGAAACCTAGTTAACACATCATTTGTCTTGATAAAATTATTTTTTGCAAATATGGTATCATGAAAAATTGAATTCAAATGCTTTTGCGGATTTTATCATAATGCCAAGTCCAAGAGACTTTGCATGGATACATTGCACATCAGCCAAGGGTACAACCAAGGTCAAATACAACTGGTGTAAAAATGAACTCAATGGTGGCATTTATTGCTTCAAATGGCATTTGGCAAAGGAGGGAGGACATGACACCACTGCTTGTGATGGATGCCATGTAGATGTCATATATTAGGCAAAATTAGCTCTTGAGGCAATTTTTCATAATAAGGCAAAAATGGCAAGAACTGAGACATAAATGGCTTTTAATTCTACACTAGATGCTAGGAGGAATCCTTTGGATGAGGCAATCAGTGCACAAGAGTCTTTCAAGGAATTTGGATCAACACTTTCTTCTACAATACGTGGCCCAAACATAGGTGGAGGAAACATTAATTCTTTCTTTGCACTTCGTACTATACCAATATCACATACCACTTTGGAGAGTACAAGATGGAGGAAGAGCATCCATGAACAGATGAAGAAGGTAATTGCAAATTTTTGGTACTACTCTTGCTTGCCATTCCATGTTGCCAAATCTCCATATTGGCAAGGTATGGTGGATGCTATTGCAGCTGTAGGTCCTAGGTTCAAAGCCCAATGTTATGAGACATTGAGGGTTGGTATGCTCAATGATGTAGCACAAAATGTTAATGAAGTTTATGAACATCAACTAGAGTGGATAAAGACTAGTTGTACCATAATGTCAGATGGATGGATAGATAGAAGGATCCTTACCCTCATCAACTTCCTTGTCTCTTGTGATATTGGCACAATTTTTTTGAAATCTGTGGATACATCAGATAGGATCAAATTTGCAACTGCATTGTTTGAGTTGTTTGATGAGGTGGTCATGGATGTAGGGCCACCAAATGTGGTACAGTTTATTACAAACAATGTTGCTACTTGTGTCACTGTTGGGAGACTCTTGACGAACAAGTATCCTTCTATGTTTTTTAGCCTGTGCGCGACACATTGCCTTGATCTAACCCTAGAGGACATTGGAAAACTTGAATGAGTTAGGGAGGTATTGCAAAAGGCTCGCACAGTTACCAAGTTCATCTATAATCACACAAGGGTGTTGTGTCTAATGCGCTCCTTCACAGAGGGCAAGGAGCTAACTCAACCAGGGGTGACATGATTTGCTACGCACTTCCTTGCATTGCAGAGTCGTTGCTAACAGAAAATGAATGTGAAGTGAATGTTTGTTTCAAGTGAGTGGATGGAGTCTGGTTTCACAAGGCAAACAAATTACATAATGGTGGCAAAGTACATTTATTCTACAAGTTTTTGGGATGCAATTGAACAAGTTGTAGAATTTCCGGAGCCTCTAGTAAAAGTTTTGAGGCTAGTGGATGGGCCGAAATCTCCCATGGGCTATTTGTATGAGGCCATGGATAGGGCCAAGGAGGTGATCAATAGGATGGAAAATGACAAGGAGAGGTATATGCTGTTGTGGGACATAATTGATAGGAGATGGGATCAATAGCTACACTCCCCTCTCCATGTTGCTAGATACACTAGTAGAAATATGGCAAATAAATGACTAGGTGGCTAAAATTTTTAGTCACGTGACCAAACTTTTAGTCACATGACTAAAACTTTTTGCAACACAGCTATAAATGACTAATTTGGTCATCGATTGAAATGACTAAATAAATGACCAAATAAATGACTAATTTAGTCATCGGGCAAAAAACACAACTAAATAATTGGTCAAACAAATAAAAATGACTAAATATATGACTATTACTCCTCTATTCTTTTTTCTTTACAATTTGATTATAATCCATGAATTTAAAGACAATACAAGGCAAGGCAATAATGTCTGCTTAGACCAAAGGAATAAAGGGAGAGAAATGATTGAACAAAGGGTTAAGAAGAAAAAAAACAAATCATACAATAGGAAATATACCCAAAAAAAATAAAAAAATAAGACAAGAAAATAGACAAACTGGATAGATACAAATAAAATAAAGACAATTATTAATTATAAAACTTTTAAATATACTATAATATTGATATATTATTTTGGGTGGTTGGGTGGGCACCCTTCCCATGCAATCATGGAAGGGTCGAACTTACAGGTTGACCTTCTGACAACCTTGGTCTTTTCCTAAGGCTTTAGTTAATAATTGGGAGTTATGCGATTTCTCCCTTCTCCCTCTTTAATGAGCTCCCGCATGCTCCGTCCTACCCGATGGTTTATCTCTCATTCTCCAGCTGTCGAAGGAATGATGGATGCTCAAGGTTTATGTCAGGGAAACTTCTAGATGATCTTCGCTGTCTTTAATATCCTCATAATGCCCCCCTATTTGGATCGTATTCCCTTAGTAGAAGGTAGCGTTCTGGTGAAAATGGCAGAGGGTTCTGGTTTTATTGAGAAAATCTTTGTCGCAGGCTTGATCAACTTAGGGTTGGCGACTCCATTACAGTTGGAAAGCTCCGTCCCTCAGATGGCCTTCAAGGGAGCTGTTTCAGACCAAAGGTTGAAACGGGTTTTACGACGCCATGAGGGTCTCCTTCTTCCAACTGTGAAGATCATTCTAGGAAGAGACTTCCTGCTTGCTGGGGAATTCTATCGAGTAGACACCCATTTTTTCGGGAGATCCACTTCATATAATTGCAGTCTCTCTCTCTGCCCTCTGTTAGTAAGTCTGTTAGCTAATATGTCAATATTATATAGTGAATATGTTTTTAGTTTCAGTTGATTCTCCTCCTGTTGTTACAAACAGCCATAAAGGCAAATTTTGATAGTCAGTGGCCTGTGTGGCCTTCACATAGTTTCTCTGGAAGTCGTTTTTTGGAAGGATATGCAGGAAAACTGCTTACAGACACTTGCTTGTAATATTTTACTGCTAATCAATATAAACCTCTATCTTTACGAATAAAAAAAAATTGATATATTATTTAATTTTGCAAGTCTAGTATGCACAAGTATAATTTAAGTTAAATTAATTTAAATTATATAATTTAATGACTTAAGTTGTATAATTTATAACTTATATAACAAAGTAATTATATAATTTAAGTTAAATATAATTTAATAATATTTCATATTATTTAAATATTATAATAATGAATAATTATATTGTACTATAATTTCATAATTTTATAATTAAAATTATAATATAAGGTTTTGCCTTGTCATGCATGAGTTTAGTTCACTTTAGTTCTAGGGTTTAGGGTTTAGGGTTTAGTGTTTAGAGTATAGGATTTTGGGTTTAGGTTTTAGGGTTTAGGGTTTAGAGTTTTGGGTTTAAGGTTTAGGGTTTAGGTTTTAGTGTTTCGGGTTTCAGGTTTAGGGTTTAGTGTTTGGGGTTTAGGGTTTAGGGTTTGGGGTTTGGGGTTTAGGGTTTAGGGTGTCGGGTTTAGGGTTTAGTGTTTAGTGTTTAGGGTATAGTGTTTAGGGTTTAGGGTTTAGAGTTTAGGGTTTCAAGTAAGGGTTTAGGGTTTAGTGTTTAGGGTTTAGGGTTTGGGTTTAAGGTTTAGGGTTTCGGGTTTCAGGTTTAGGGTTTAGTGTTTTGGGTTTAGGGTTTAGGGTTTAGTGTTTAGGGTTTAGGGTTTATGGTTTAGTGTTTAGGGTTTAGGGTTTAGGGTTTAGGGTTTAGGGTTTCGTGTTTAGACAATATGAGATTAAAGTGGATAATTTAAAAAATATATTTTGAATTGAGGGAGTGGGTTGTATTATAATATAATTGTTACTAAATTTTTGTTCACACTAAATTTAGTTAGACCTAAGTGTAGTTGTTCAAAAGGAATAAAAGAAAACTTTGAAGTTATGCATTTAATGAACAGTTGATGTCTTGACAAAACAAAGATAGAATTCAGTTGTCAGGATAACCCATCAGTCCAATCAGGACTGATGAATCATCATAACAAGTGAATCAGACTATCAAGGAATCAATCATTCAAGAAATACAGTTGATCTAACATAGTGTTATCTTTTAGGGGTTATAAGATAGATTGATTATTCAGTTGATCATATTTGAAAGAAAGAAAGATATTTATTTAAGCTGTCATTTCATGTCATATTTGGAACATACAATTCAGTATTTGTTACTTTATCCTATGCATTGATTTAAAAAAGAAACATACATACATCAAGTGCATAAGATAAATTAACTGATCATGTTTAGAGGAAGTGTTCAAATGTGTCCCACACAAGCCGTGGGAGTAACTAAACTGAGCAATGCAGACATATGCAAGCTATACATCTAATGATAAAAGAAATAAGGAGGAGCACATGATAAAACTAAATATTCATCATTGCCTGAGCAAGGAGGTTGTTGAGCTAGTTGACAGTTGATCTTCAGTCCTCATCTTCAGCTCCAGTTGTATCAGTTGAACCTGCAAAAAATTGGGGAAAGTCCTTTAAGAGCTTCAGATATTTCATGTTATCATATGCTTTATCATGCAGACATATCAACTTGTCACATCATGCATTTCATATGAAAGATCATCAGACATGTGCCATAAATCAGAATATCATGAAGAGGATCAATCAATACCATCAGGTATGTTTTTATGCTAACTTGTTTGTTCACTGTGCGGGTATAGGAAAAGTAATGTTTCTGATTTGAAGACATTAAAACATGTGGAGAAAATGTGGCTCCCACAAGGGTTGAGCCCAGCATGTTCCCTTTTTCTATTCATTTGGAAAGGATACCATAATAAAGATGAGATGTATCATTCAAAGATATATCATGCATCAAAGAATCAACTTGTAGAGAAAGTGTGTCATCATGTTCATGAAAAGGAGCAGTTGCTCCTATAAACTATGTTCACATTTGTTACAGTTGATTAAATCAAATCAAATATGTTCAAGTGCCTGAGTCAACCTGACAGATTGCAGAAAATAGAATCCAGCTATGAAAGATATGACAGAAGCATGCAAATGAAATTAAGGACAAACTTGTGTCAAGCATACAAAGCACCATCAGATGCATTTTACAAAGGGTAATGTCATGATATCAATTTGTCATATTCTCACTAAACACAAGGTGATGGCTCACTAAACACAGAGAAGTCTAACTTTGCCAAATTACTTGGAGTCTGTCCAATAAGAAGGGCCTGCATCATCTGCAATATAGTTTTAACATGAGGAACCATAAGGAGCTAGGTTTTAGGGTGTAATACAGAAATGAGGATAGTCATTTAAAGACATACAGATAAGAGAGCAGTGTTTTAAACACCAATTCTAGTCAGAATGCATTCTATTATTCCTTGAAAAGGATTGTCACTATTTGAGCTTTCAAAACAAACATACACCAATCATTGTGACAGTCATCCAAAAGGGATAATAGAGGGCTCATCTCATGCAAGGTACAGTCATCTCAAAACATAGGATGAAACAGTCATGCCAGAAGATCAACAGACAGTCAACAATAGAAGAACATGTATTTTTGCCATCACTGATCGAACAATGTCTCAATCATCTCATATGAATGGAAGACAGTCATAAGAAGTTGCTTATAGCAGGCAGAGTAGGGCAACATGTTTTATGGTTTTTGAGTGTTTTGAGGAGAGTTTATTGACATTGATTAAGTACATTCATTACAGAAGATTTACCTTGGATATAGTTCAGCAAATTAATGTCTATATTGTGATGGGTATTCATTATTTGCATCAAGAGTATCAACAACCATCAACACAAATGAAACAAGAAGTTTTGAATAGCAACAAAAGGAGATCTGATACAGTGGATGGAATGATCAGCACTTAATGAATATTTACCATTGTTTATTGTGCATGAAGGTAAACAAATTTGATGTTGACTGTTTGACCATTGAAATGGGTGATATTTATACAAGATAACTGTCAATAACTCAAAGAGAGGCAATCACCACATAAGTAACAAAGCACCTGCAGTCTTCAGGGAGATGTGAATGTACAAGCAACCTTGATGCAAATATAGAGGTTCATTGTTATAGACGGTCACTAAAAAACAAAGGAGTTGTTCTTAAGAGATGTATTGAGGGAATGGCAAGCTGTTCATTGTTAAAAATCATCAAAGTAGCCTTCAGCAGCTACAGAAAATTCATGAAGACAACAACAAAAAATCTTAGAGGTACAACCCAATAATAGCTGAAACAATGCCAAGTAAAGGATAATAGGAAAACAAGTCCTCCTTGTTGTTCAAACACAACCACAATGAAATCAATGCTACAGGGGAAACCCTCATATGCATTTTTTTGAAAACCCTCATTTTTCCTTCTTGCATACACAGCCACAGTGAAAAGAATGTGCAGGAAATAGGAAAAATTATGGTTGTTATCAGAAAGAGGTCTCATTCTTGCAGTCTTGACAAAGCTTCATTATTATTGAAAACCTTGCATCATTGTTTATATACAGTCAAAAGGGAGGTACAACATATCATTCTGGGCAAAAGACCAAATACCCATTTCACTTTTACAAAGAAACCTTGTCTTACCAGGTTGCAAATATCAGAGAATATACAGTGAAAAGAGATCAATTTTTGTAGTTGTAGAAAGGCTGAAATAAATGATCATCATAGTTTTGTAAACCCTACATATTTTTTGCATTTGCAGATAAATAACATGTACAGGAAGCAATAAAATGCAGGCATGGCCACTACAAAAGAATCTATTTCTCTGAGAAAGGAATAATACCTAGTTCACATTTTTCAAAATCCTCGCCATTTCTCAAACTTACAGTGATGTAAAGAATATACAGAAGTGAGAGAATGAGAGCTTACCTTTTGAAGTTGTAGAGGAGTAAGGATAGTATGGTCGCAACCCCCTATTTTGAAGGTTTTGTCATTTTTTACCATTTGCAAGGTTTAACCACAGGAAAATCAAAAGAACAATGTCACATAGCCGTGACCTGAGAAAAGGAAAAAGCCATAGAATATGATAATAAAATGCCATAAAAACTCAAATAGAATGCTTACCTTCTTCTGCATTCGTAATGCATGAGAATTGACTGTAGTGAAAGACCAGAGGAAATGGTCAAAATTCTTCAAACCCTAGCAACTCTCAAGCATAGTGGCGGTGCAGGGGAGAGGCAGGAATGCAAATGAAAGAATGACAAAGTGATTAGGGTTTGTTTGCTCTTTTTGTTCGAAGTTCCTTTCTCTTCTTTTGATTTTTTGACTTCTCTAATATTAAATCATTACCTTATCTAAATTTCGAGCGGGGTCAAAACCTTCAATGATATGTCTCCTAGCAATCATGGTTAGGAAGGGCCGACAGAGGGTATATCTTGCATTTTGTTTGAAGTCAAATGGTGGTCGATAGCCATATGGTAAGTATTATACCTTATAAATATTCGACAATACTTATTACCTCATGGCCGACTATCATATGGTCGAAGGGTTCAAAATATTACATGGTCAAGATTCTTATTTTTTGCAATCAAGTTCCTTATAAAAGAATCATACATGTGAGGTAACCAAATATGGTCAAAGAGAATATTAGTCAAAGAGAATATTCCTTAGACCTTGAAGAGTCATCATTTGAAGTCAGAGAACTCAAGGAGATGCATGAAGACAAAATAGGTTTACAAGGTGGCAGATAAGGTGTCAGAGAGAATATATTTTTCATGAAGAAGATAATGGTGAACAAGGGTTTTTATCTTGCATGGTAAAAATATATGGTAGTAAGGGCCACTTTTCATGGTAAATGGAGTGATAAGGCAGAGTCAGATATTTGTTTTCTTTTGATGCAAATTGGAGTCGTAAGGGTTTGTGATATTTTGCCTAAGTGTTTTATGCATTTTTGATGATGTATTTGGAGTAATAAGGGTATATTTTTTCCTTGAAGGCATATGACATGCAAATGAATATTTTTTTTTACAAGGGGCTATAAGGGGATTTTATTTTCCTCTAAAATCCTATTTTTGCTCAAATCATGCAAACTAGGCATGTGTAAATTGGAGAGATAAGAAGATTCATTCTTTTCATGCATGATTTTACAAACAAATCAAATGTAAATAAATAATAAAGTAATATTCTTCAAATGACTTTATTATTTTTAACAAATTGTAAAATCAAAAGTAGTACAAGTTGTAACCAATAATAGAGTAATTACTTTATTATTTACTCACAATCAATTTTACAAAGGCAAAATAATGCAAATTGATGAGTTGAGTTATCTAGGGCATCTAGGGGATTTTTCCATGATTTGAGGAGCATTTTTAGGGTTCTTGGTCAACTTCTTGGTCAAGCATATGGAGAGGTCCAAATTGGAGCTATTTTTGCTCGATTTGTGGCAGTTTGAGCCCTTATTTTTAGAGATTTTTTAGTTTGCTCGTGGATCACCTTGGAGGACTTATTTCTAGAGGCAGTTAATTGTAGTTCATTTTTTGCATGCCTCTTAGTGAGAGCAAGCTATATATTGTAAAGAAAAACTTGATTTTTCTAGTTGTTGCATTCTTTTCTCTTTTACACTTTGAGAGAGAAGAAGGTTTTGTAACTCATTTTTTTGACAGTTTTATAGAGATTACAACAGGGTACAGGTTCCATTTTTTGTCTCTCTTGCAATAGTTCCTTTACTTTTTTGGAATCAAGTAGTTGCCTTTCCATTTGATGCTAATTGTATGAAGTGATTTGATGAAGTTTTACTGTATTTAATTATCAAAACCTTTAAAATTATTGTCTCACTCTTACTTGCAGTATTAAGCATAGTGATATTACAGGTCTTAGGTTGTGTTACTGAAAATAGTCCTTTTATGTGGTGAAGAATCTTTTTTCCTTCATAAAGAATAATTTTTTCCAACCTTCCTTAGAAATACTTTTGTGATATTTATGCCAAGATTGGATTGTGTGAGTTAGATTTCTGAATTCTATTGTGAACCAGATTGCAAGTTTTCCATCCTTATTAGGTGCATCACCAAATTTTATAGTTTTATTCCCTTATAGTTTCCTTCTTCCCCTTTTCCAAAACAAAAAAATCATAGTTTCAAATAGAATATTTTAAGGGACCCAGCCCACAATCTGGAGGTTCAAACTCATTATAGGTCACCCACAGCCTAAGTTTGTCCCCATGTTTCGAAGGATTGCAGAGTGTCACAGCTTTGCATAAAGGTGCAATCCTCATCGACAACAATAATATAATATAATAATAATATATTATATTACAATACAATATAATTTAATTATTATAATATGATTTTTTATAATAAAATATATCTATATATAATTATTATATAATATTATAATATTAAATATATTATATAATAATATTATATTTTATATTAAAATATTATATAATATTATATTATAAAATAATATAATTATTATATTATAATATTAAATAATATTTATATTATATAATAATATAATATTATATTATAATATATTTAATTAAATGGGTGCGAAATTTAATTTTCACCCTATCATATGGGCGCCAAAATTTATAGTTGTATTGAACTTGAAATGGCGACGTTGATTTTTCTTTTGAAAATATCCTTCGCGCCAACGCACTAGACTTTCGGTCTCCTTTATTGTTGCCACTTAGTAAATGTTAGTGAAAATGGCTCATGCTCCCAACTGAAGCTCCCACTGATAAAATGGAGTTGGGTATCTGGTTTGTGTTATTGATTTGGTTTGTTCTTGCTCAAGGAAAGAATTTCTCTGCGTTGAGATTTTAGGAACACCAATATGCAGTGGTGCATCAAGAATCTGATTTCGAGGTGAGATTGTATAGAGCAATGACTTGGACGTCCGCATCTCCTATTCAGGAAGTTGAACTTTTGAGAAGGCCACACTCGAAGGCTTCCACAGGTACCCATCTTCTCTTCTTTATGTGCACTATGCAACAAACATGTAAAAGCTTAAATTAAGCACTTGGACGGTTTGTGCTCAAATTTGTTTTTTATCCCACAGGATGATTTTTTATTTTCTTTTTGATCTGGCCTCTGGCACTTTAAAATTGGATTTTGTTTGTTGGGTATTTAATGATTTTGATTTTGGTTAGTGAAAATGGCTCTTGCTCCAGCCCACACCAGCATGGCAATGTGGAAGCACCTCTTCCCCCACCCAAGGACGCTAAGAAAATCAAAGATGAGAAGAAGGAAGAAGACCTGGGATTTATTTGCCTAGTTTTTGTACTAATTAATCTACTCAGAGCTAGGGCTAGGGTTTTGATTCATTTTCCTTTTATGCTCCTTCTTTGGAAATAGTCGGAGGAAGATTTAGCTTTGAAACATCGGTTAGAAGTATATGTCGAAAGAGTTCAGGATTCGGATCCGGGACTGCAGAAGACGACTCTCGAGAGCATGAGGTACAGTACTCTATTGTTTTGCCATTTTTATTTTTTTGACCATTCTGGAAACTTAATCACATTTTCAGAATGTTAATTTTTTTCTTTTTATTTCCTTCAAAATGGCAAAGGGTATGCTTCCCCTTGCAAAAATAAAAAGCATGGATGTGATCTGTCTCTTACACAAAAAGCATGTACCATTTTATGCCCTTCAATCCAACTGCATCTGGGGATTTTTTTATTCCTCTATCTTTCATCAATCTCCTTACCTCACCACACCTGCCCACTTCTGGATAGATGTTTGAGAGAAGAACATAAGTTGTGCAACATTTTTAGGATCCAAATCAAAAAGCAGTGTTGTTGTAAATATTCCTAAGCCTATATTCATATGTGATCTACACGCACCAAGAAAACACATCCATACGACCAACATAGATTTAACAGGTATCTCAATGATAAAGTTTAGGGTGTCTTCAAGATAGCCAGCACGGGCAAGGAGGTCAACCATGCACACATTAAGGGTTACAAATGTGATTGAAGTATGTACAACTCTCATCTACTAAACCTGCATGGCTGCATGCACCTAGAATACAAGCAAAGCTTACAATGTTAGGATATGTTCTAGAGTGCTTAATTAATTCAAAGATTTTGAGAGCGTCCTTGCAAAATCCATTTTGTGCATATCCTGCAATCATTGCATTCCATGAGATGACATCTCTTTGAAGAATTATGTCAAACAGTTCACATTTTTTGTCTATGCTTCCATATTTTGCATACATGTCTATGAGAGTATTTCAAACTATAATATCTCACAAGAATCCTCCTACCATTATGCTTTGAAGGATGTCCATACCCTATTCCAAAGCTCCCATTTGGGCACAAGCAGGGAGGATGCTGGCAAAGGTTGTGGAATTTGGATTTACAGCTGACAATTGCATTTGCTTGAACGTTTCTAAAGCATGTTCAACAAATCAATTTTGTGCAATCCTACAATCATTGCATTCCATGAGATGACATCTCTTTGAGGCATTCTGTCAAACAATTTGTGTGCCTTGTCTGTGCTTCCACATTTTTCATATATGTCTATCGGAGCATTTCCAACTATAATATTTGACAAAAATCTGCCTTCTATTATGCCTTGATGGATGTCCATACCCTGTTCCAAAGCTTACCTTTTTGATACAGGTAGAGAGGATGCTGGCAAAGGTTGTGGAATCTGGCTTTACACTTGCCAATTTCATTTGCATGAAAGTTTCTAAAGCCTTTCTCAATTCACACAGTCCAAAATAAAGGTAACATGCTGATTGCTAATGGCAATTGAATTCGTTTGACCTCTAATGTCAATCATACATTGTAGAAGGGCAAATACAACTTCTGAAAATGCAATGGCTCACTCTTCTATGTTTTTCTTAGTTCCTAGCTCTTTGGGTTCAATTTCATAGTGTTTGTAATTACATGTAATTATTTGCTTGAAAGTTTATGAAGCCTTTTCAACAAATCCGCTTTGTGCATATCCAACAATCATCACATTCCATGAGATGACATCTCTTTGAAGCATTGCATTAAACAATTCATATGCCTTGTCTAGGCTTCACATTTTGCATACATGTCTACCAATGCAGTTGCAACTACATCTAACAAGATTCCTTTGTGCATTACAATTTGATGGATGTCCATATCCTGTTCGAAAGTTGTATATTGGCATAGGGAGCGAGGATGTTGGAAAAGGTTGTGGAGATTGCCTTGCACCTGCCAATTGTATTTGCTTAAAAGTTTCTAAAGCCTTCTCAACAAGCCATTTGGTGCAAATCCTGCAATCATTGTGCAGTCCATGAGATCACATTTATTTGAGGATTACAAGCCCATTTATTTTTGTGTACCCTTCATTAAGTAAATGTCTTGCATTTGGAAAATACCCTACTACCTTCATCTCCCAAGCTAATTGCTCCAACTTTGCATAGATATGCTGTGTCTGTGGATGTGATCTATCTCCTACAGAAAAAGCATGTACTATTTTATGGCCTTCAATTCAACTACATCCAGGGATCTTTTTAATTCCTCTATCTTTCATCAATCTCCTTACCATTTGAACCTCACCCCAGTTGCCCACTTCTGCATATATGTTTGAGAGAAGAACATAAGTCGCAGCATTTTTAGGAACCAAATCAAAAAGCAGCATTGTTGTAAATACTCCTAAGCCTATATTCATATGTGATTTACAGGCACCAAGAAACACATCCACAACCACCACAGTTTTAACTGGCATCTTAATGATAAAGTTTAGGCTATCCTCAAGATAGCCAGCACGGGCAAGAAGGTCAACCATGCACACATAATGATCGACTGTAGGAGTAATGCAATAAGGGTTACTCATGTGATTGAAGTATGTACAGCCCTCATCCACTAAACCTGAATAATTGCATGCGCATAGAACACAAGCAAAGCTTACAATGTTAGGATATGCTCCATAGTGCTTCATTAATTCAAATCTTTTGAGAGCATTCTTACAAAATCCATTTTGTGCATATCCTGCAATCATGGCATTCCATGAGACCACATTTCTTTGAGGCATTTTGTCAAACAGGTCATGTGCCTTGTCTATACTTCCACATTTTGCATAGATGTCTACCAGAGAATTTCCAACTATAATTTCTGACAAAAATCCCCCTTCCATTATGCTTTGATGGATGTCCATACCCTGTTCCAAAGCTCCCATTTTGGCATAGGCAAGGAGGATGCTGGCAAAGGTTGTGGAATTTGGCTTTAGACCTGCCAATTGCATTTTCTTGAAAGTTTCTAAAGCCTTTTCAAAAAATCCATTTTGTCCATATCCTACAATCATGGCATTCCACAAGACCACATTTCTTTCAGGCATTTTTTCAAACAGTTCACGTGCCTTCTCTGTGCTTCCACATTTTGCATACATGTCTACCAAGGCAGTTGCAACTACAACAAATGACAAAATTCCTTTATCCTTCATGCTTTGATGGATGTCCATACCCTATTCCAAACCTCCCATTTTAGCACAGGCAGGGAATATACCGACAAAGGTTGTCAAATTTGGCTTTACACCTGCTAATTGCATTCACTTGAAAGTTTCTAAAGCCTTTTCAACAAATCCATTTTGTGCATATCCCGCAACCATTGCATTCCATGAGATGACATCTCTTTGAGGCATTCTGCCAAACAGTTCACATACCTTGTCAATGCTTCCACATTTTGCATACATGTCTATCAGGGCAGCTGTGCAGAAGACCATCGCAACACCACAAGGTGGTTGTTGGGCCTTCGTGGTGATGTGAGGAACTCCCTGCATCACCATGAAGGCCCAACAACCACCTTACGGTGTTGCGGTGACCCTGGCATCATTGCTTTCATAGCAGCTACTTTCAAACTCAATGCTTCCTTTATGCTTATCAAACAAAACTCCTCCCGTCACGTGCACTCATATAATATGTTATGACAGAAAATTTCAATTAGCATAACATATCATATCATATCATTTAAACGTTCTACAAACTTGGCATGGCAAAACAATTCAAAACATAAATCCAATTTGTCTCCAAATTGTCGATAACTTGTTGGATATGTCGTCCACCGTAAATGGAAGGGCATGCTTCCACAATACACTCCTTTGCGTAAGTGGCAAAATCCTCATACAATCCTTTTCTACTAAGAGATATCCTCTTCTCCTGCTCCACCACAAGATCTCTCCACGTGCTTCGATATCCCTGCAAAAATACAAGACAATGAAGGTTCCCAGGAAAAGTTGCAAGCATACCATTTGCTATATCCTCAAAATTTGTCTCATTAATCTCACAAAATTTGTCCACTTCTTTTCTTTTTCTATTTGTAAGAGCTGCTAAATAAACAGGCGTAAATGAGGCCATGTACCACCCTTCAAACATCTCTTCTTCCACTTGACTAACAAGCCTCTGTAGTTGACAAGCCCTATTTTCAATCTCGGACATGATATGTTATGCTTATAACAGAAAATCATGTGAGTGCAAGACATGATATGTTATGCTTATGTGAGTGCAAGACATGATATGACATGATATGTTTAAGAAAGAAAAATGTGGAAGGCCATGTTTTCCTCAAAACCAACTAATGAGCAATGAAGTTGCAGCCACATACATAATGCCATTTTAAGAAAAAAAAACTAAGAGAGGCCTTTGCATGCAATTTTTTTGTAGTGGCAATATGCATTTCTGAAGAGAGCACCACAAAGGGAGAAAAGCTCAGTGATAGTGTCTAATTGAATGAATAGTAGGGGTGTGTTATCTCTATATTGCACATATTGTACCACTTGATAAAAAAGCTCTAATGGACACTCTTGGAAATGACAAACCACATTTAGGTGAAAAGAAAGAAAGATTTGAGAAAACTAGGTTTTCACAGTCTATATTTAGTAAATTTTTGTATAACTTTTGGAAAAATTGTGGTAGTTTTTACATCAATATTTTGGATTCATCATCAAGATAACACAGAAACATCAAGCAAAATCTACTACACTGTTCACCTAAAGTTTTACAAAAATTTAAGAAAATAATTTATATGAATGTCTAGAAATAACTGTAATGGTCACCAGGAATCAGAAAGAACAGTCAGTCATAAAAGATAAGTACTACGGTAATAGCTTATTGGTATAGTGGCCTGCCCATGTGTGACAACCAAATTCTCGTATTTGCAAAGATGCTGACAACTCTATGCCTACATATATTAGCCATTGCGTCCAGTGGTTGATGTAGAGGCACTTGGATAGAAGAGGATAGAACAAGTTGACAAGGTTTTCACTACACCCAAAAACCCAATTTCAAAGATTAGTTTGCAAAAGTGGGAACAATAGTTAGGGGCTCTTAATTCTTCATGGAAAGGTTGATTAGAAATGCATTAGGACCCATTCCAATCATTAGCAAAGGCAGGTCGAACTTATAACTAGTACTTCCTTCACAAACCCAAGATTTTGCTTGTAGCCCAAAAAAAGAGAAGTCATCAATAACTTTTGTTGCAGACCTTAAAATACAGATCTTGGACAATCAGGAGATACCCATTTGGACTCCCTATCACATATCCAAAACTGGGTATAGGTTGTTTTGGATGGTATACTCCAACCTATAGCTCACCCTAGTGACCTAGAGCCCTAATTAGGCCAAAAATACAAAGAGACCCCTCTAAAATTCAAGCACAGAACCCAACCAATGATTTGAGCACTTAGAATACATGTCAAAACTATGGATTTTGTGGGTTTTGGGGTTCCAACATGGACTGCAACTGATTGGTCCTCTTTTGTTCTTCCTTTATGTCTCTAGACATCACCTAACACGTGAGGATGTTAGGTTTCCTCAAAGAAATCTTCTCCTCTTCAAGTTTCCTGCCAAAAAACCATCATAACATACTAGTATAGACCTACTACAATCCATCCCACTGATCAAAAGTGTAAAAGCTCTCAAATCCATCTAAAAAGTAAAATGAAGTAATAATTCACTTAAATACAACAACACAAGAAACAAAAGTAAAATGATGTATATAATCTGCTTAATTACAACATTTAATCAAAAACAATAACTTCATCAAGAAGAATCAAGAGTCAATAAATCTTCACAAAGAAAATCTCATCGATATAAAACAAATAAGTCTTTAAATCTTACATAATCACGAGCTAAATCCAGGTAATATGCACTAAGAATCAATATACATAAATCCTTTGGCAACATGCCATAATACATCCAAATAGGTACAATAACAAGTACATCAATGAATAACAAATCAACACTCTCCAGCTGCATGAACCAAGTGGTCCACCACTTGCAACCCGAGAGACGAGAACATGGCTCAGGTGCTTTTCCACCCAACCATGAAGTATTTACACTTCCCCAGATCCCTTCATGACATGAAGGAAACCCAGCCCTGCAAGAAATGTCTAGCTACCCAATAACAACTGCAGGAGGGAATACCCAATGCAATCCTGATGTCTAAAAGTGCAATTCTAATAATGAAAAGAAAATTATCTCACAATAGGCATGTGGCATATATATATATATATATATATATATATATATATATATATATATATATATATATATATATATATATATATATATATATATATATATATATATATATATATATATATATATATATAATGTTCTAGACAATTAAACATCTTTTTCAATGGCATTCCAATTAGATCTAATCATTTCAAGTAGCCCGGTCAATTTTCAAAAAGAGGAAAAACCATCTCTGATATATCCACATTGGCATCCAAGACCAGAAAGTAACCCAATAACATTCCTAGAAAATCTACTTCTTTTCCCAAGAAGCAAGAAAATAAGCAAGTAATTAAATAATCCAAGGAATAAAGATCCAAAATCACTTATGACCACCTTTGATCCCTTTCCCATGCATCAATGAAGAAAGAACACTTTTCAATCAAGCAATAATGAAGAGTCATCATAAAGAAATATATCAGATTATATTCTCAATTCGTATTTCTATGGTTTAAATAAATTGTAGTAATTAATGATTCTGCTTCATATCCAATTACTATTACATGAATCATGTAATAAAATCCAATGATGAGGTTGACTACTCTACTTTGTCAAAATGAGGTTTCATACATACTTATGCCAAATATTAATTCTATCTTTTCTCAAAGAAAATAGAATAAAACAACTAGTGTTCTCCCATAATTCAATTCCAATCCCTTTTTCCAAAACTCTAATCACAGAAACACACTTTACAAGCAATTAATCCATATTCAGTCATAATTATTTGTACAAAAGCCATACTAAGTTTTAGTTTCATCTGGTTGTCATAACAGTGACATGAACTAATTCAATCCAATTATCTAACCAAAAAGTTTTACGATTCAATCAAAAATAACTTACTGTCTAAAATTACGACAGCAAGTCCAAAAATAGCCAAATAGTCTTCAAGAATAGTCATTCTAAAATATAAATCTACCTTACTATCATTCCTGAGACCGGAAGTTTTAAAAACTATAAAAACAATGAAAACAGTCCTCCTGTCGCAACTGCGATAGGGGCCGCGGTAGAAATAAAAGATGAACAAAGATCATAGTTTAATCAATTTCTGAAAATGAATATAATAGACTTGGTTTTTTCATCATTCAAGGAAAATAATATAAATATCTACTGTCTCAGATTTAGTCAATATAATGTTTTTAAACGAGTTTCCAATAGAGCCACAGGAACCAATTATTCAGCTACAGCCAGATAATAATTTCTGCTACAGGAAGTTCATAGGGTTTGCAATCATAAAGAAAACTACAGGTTCTAATTCCTCAATCCACAGAGACAATAATGTATTAACCATAGTCAAGTAATACTACCGATCAAGTTAGAGGAAGAATAGTTTTGGTTATCTTTCAGAGTTTGATTTTCATCTATACAAAGGTTGATTTTCTAATCTCAATTCGATCTCAGCCAGCATAACAAGGAATTACAATCAATTTAATATTTAATAGGGAATTTAAATAATAGCAAACTAGAGATTTCTCAAGAGTTTCCTAGTCAGTTTAAATAATCCAAATCAGAAAACAACGACTGGGTTTCAGCATAGCACAAAGGTAAAAGAGAAAATACAGTCAAAGAGAATATCTATCAACGATCTAGAGTTTGCAATAGGTTTTAAATCATTTAGCAATCTAGATATGAGAAAAGAATGGTTTCAGGTAGTCAAAACAGGGGCAAAATGCAAGCCTGAAATACTATGTTTTAAACATACATAAACAACCTTTAATTAATGCTATTAAAAACCAAGAAAACTACCTGGTAACTTGCTTGCAAAAAGGTCGATTACATGTTGTGGTATCTCCTCTTCTCTTTATCCTATCACTGCTCCAGAATGATTAAACTTCTTCTCTGTTGTTGAAAGATATTGATGCCAACCTTCTGCTATTTTTCTCACGCCAATAAAAGAAACACGTTTATCTTTTGTTAAACTGCTCACTAAATATTATAGATATCTCAACGAAATTCAAAACCGTAAATTGTTCTGGAAAGCTGGGAAAGAGTAGAACAAAACCTTTCTCTTTTTTTCTTTCCTGTTCTTCTCTACCTTCCATGCTCAGAAAAAAAATTAATCTCTCTCCAATTTCATGCGTCTCCCTTCCTCTAACTCCTTCCTCCTTTTTTATTCATAATTAAAACATCTTCTTATTTTAGCATTGGAAAGAATTAGGTTTAGAAAACTGAAGTTAAATTCTCAGTTTGCATGATCTTCCCACCAATCAGAATTGAGAAAAATACTATTTAAAAAAATATAACAATAATATCTTTTATAACTTACTGTCGCATGGGTGATAGAAGCAAAATATAATTCTTTAATTGAAACTCTAAATATAATAATGTTATTTATAATATTATTTAACTTATTTCTATTAAAATACACTATTTAAATAATAAAGAAGAGAATGCAAAACAATATTGCATATATATATATATATCTTTATTTATTTTTGAGGAACATAATATCTTCCCAACATCTAAACAATATTTTATTAGTTAATTTAAAATACAAAACAATTATTTAATATTTAATTTAAAAAAAATACGAACATACATATCCTCATTCAATATAAAATGTATTTAAAATATAATTTTGAAAACAATTGACCACTCATTAATGCAATTAAATCTAATTTCATTATGCATATGCAACTACGTGATGTGTGTGATTACATCAGGTATCCCATCCACCAGTTCTTGCCAAGTGGCTAGAACATTTCTACCTCAGCCATGCTCTCGTCTTCGACGAGTATCTGCATCCAATTGCACTCAACTTGACGTCAATAGGTTAGCATCTCAAAACATAGCCGAAGCAAATCACTGCATTAATATTCCATATTAAAAATAATTCTAAATTTCATCAATTAACTCATAATTATTACATCCACGTAAGCAAAATTACTTAGAGTAAAATCAATCACGATAATTGTTCACTAATCTAGAATAATTGTATTGTCCATAAAAATGAGATGTGACAAAAAGTGAATCAAATCAATGGAATGGCAAAAAAAATGCATGATTTCTATCAAAACCCTAGTCTAGGTTATGGTGGACATATTTCAGAGAAATGCAAATAACTAACACACATAATAGTTTCAAGACCTCTGATCACATGCAAAGGAGACTTAATTCATACCTCCACCATTTCACCAACACATGCCTTATGACACTGCCGTACAGAAGAGTACCACGGGCTGCAACAACGGTTTTACACAGAAAATAACAGGAAATCTGAGTTTCTTATTGTTTTTCTCCACCAAATGTCTTCTCCAAGACTTCTCCTCCTTACAATGGACAGGGTAGGGCTTTAAGAAGCCTGCCAATCAGTTTGAAATAGTTTAGAAGACAATTGAGGTCGATGGAAGGTATGGTAACCATCAGACTGTCTCTGTAACTGTCCTGTTTTTGACTGCAACGACTTGTTTAGGCTTGACAATACCTTCAAAACACTTGGCAATTGCATTAAACCTTTGACAAGACTTTGACATGCCTTCTAACACTTTGACATGCCTTAGCAAGGCTTACAACATGAAATTTGTATGACTGTCCCTTAGGACTTTTAAGACTGCCTCCTATTACAATGTGATTGCATGAGTGCCTATTACAACATGGCATCATGATCCTTATTACAACATGAGAAAATGGTCTTTAGGACCTTATGGAATCAACAAAACAAAATGAACAACAAAAACAAGACATGAGTCTTTTGGTATCCTTCGTGCTTCTGCACCAGTGGTTATGATCCAATGTAGTATATGTTATGGGCATATAACACGTGCTACAGAATATGTCTAAAAAAAAAATTGCAATTGTGGAGATTTTCCCATAAAAGCCTCAATTTGTGCCCACAATACTTAATTCTAAAGTTATTATTCAAGTTTACCATACTTTATTCTAAAGAAATCTTGGGTAGGAGCACCATTTGATGTGAATACAAGAGTAATTAAGGACATTGACAATAAATAAGGAGTTCATCTAAATGCCATCATTTTTATTGATGGTGATTTATTATTATAAAATATGTGTTTACAAAATATAAATGAGGAGTTCATCTAAATTCTATCTTTCTTTCTTTTAATCAACGGTGATTATTTGTTATAAAAGATGTGTTTACAAAAATATTTTAAATTGAACTTCTAACGTATAGTAATGGTTAAATAATGTAATTTCGCCCCCTGCCAATGTGACGACATTACCCCCACCCCTTAAAGAGAACAATTTTTATCTATAAATGAATATATTACAGTAGTTAAGCTTTTGATATACTCTTAACCCTATGATATAGACAACTTTTGCACAGGATCATGATGGGCCAGACACTACCCCTAAGTGGTAATGTAAATGTGAAAAACAGACTTAAGTAACTTTATGTCAAAAGTTTAATGTGTTATCTACACAATCTAGAATTAAGCTAGTAATAAAAGTTGTAATAAATTGAGTGTAGTTTATGGGGTATTACTTTTTTTTTGAAAATTTTAACAATAGTTTGGTGAAAATTAGATATTTTAATGAAGCACTACTAAAATTTTAAAAAAAACATAAAAAATAGGTGTCATTCCAGCCAACCTAAGTATGAGAAAAAGATAATATTTTTCTTCTATGATTTGGATTTATGTAAAAGACACATGAGCGGATGTGACGTATATTTTTTTGTATTTTTTAAGTAAATAAATAATTATTTATGATTTTTTTACTGTGACTTTTTTAAAATATTAAAAATTAATTTTCCAGCCAACCTAACTTGGTCAAAAATATATGAAAATTAAAAAAAATTAATTTTAATGTATACCCAATAAATCCTAGAATGTGACACATCTTTTAGATTTAAAAAAAGATTAATATGTTGAAATTTATGGATGTTTTCTAATATGTATATCTATCAGGAAATCAGACATAGCGTATGTAGAAAATTAATAATAATTGCCTATTAAAATTACTTTGAGGCATATATTATATTTTTTAGAATCTTAATAGCTTCCTCTATAAACCCTTTTCATTTGATTAAATTTAGTTACAGAAAAGTCTTGTCAGCTTTAAGGATGAAATTGTGGAAAATTTCAAGATAACACTAAATGGGTGGTTTTACAAGTTTCTTTGGCAAGTTTTGGGACTCCCACTTGCTTAAAAATGAGGTAATCCCAAGGCATATTTGGAGGTAATCCATATTTGAGATAGACATATTAACACCATTTCCATCCAAATCTAAATATTAGTCTAAATGTTAGCACTTTTTCAACTAGCAATTTTTTTCTCCATTGCTACTGTTTGGCCCATCATGATCTCGCACTCACCCTTAAACCAACTAAAAGTTTTTCAATGCTCTTCAAGAAATTTATGTCATTAAAATTTTGAGATTAGCTAATACTTTAATATGTGTTTTTTGCAGTTTGAGGTTACACCGTTCTTGCTTGCCTCCATGACAAGTGATTATTTTCTACAAACTTGTGAGCCGAAAGACAATTGCATTGCATCTAAAACTGTTTGGGCTCTTTTGTAAGTTTTGTGAAAATCTTTCAACACTCAGTAATATATTAAGAATTCAATTCTTGAATTTGAAATGTTAACATGATTTCATTTTAGATTTTGTTGTTTATAATTTTTGAATCTTTCTTATCAAAAAACATGCTGCAACTTTGGTACTTGTTATTATTGTTAACCGCCTCGGTAAGTTATTCATGTTGCCATAATTTTAGTTTAAATTGTTAACACCTCAATGGCTTGTGTGAAGGAGAATATGGAATGCACCAAGGCTGCAGTCAAAGCACCTGAACTGGTTAACAGAATGCCAAAAGAAATGATGTCTCATGGAATGCTTAGTGGCAACATCTCTTTTCTAAGTGTCAAAAGATGTGAAGGGCTTCATCGGTCCGACATGTCTTTCCATTGTTTTTCTATTGTATCTAATGTGGCTGCTGAACTGGTTTTTTCTTTAGCCAGTCCTTGTAGTTTGTTGTACATGATAGAGTTGAACTGGTTTTTTCTTATGGCAGCCTTGTGTTGCTTTTTTATTATTTGTAATTCTTTTCCTACATTGTTCCAATACAAAAAATATTTATTGCCACTTTGCTTTGTCTCGTTTCATTTTCTTATTGGTCGATTCTCAAATAGAAAGTGTTGGATCAAATTTATCAATCTTTACTTGGCAGCATCATAAATATATATAGTTTTCCAAATTTATTTGCTTTTATGTTTTAATTCAAATTTAATAATATATTTTTTCTGTATTATCAAATTTATGTTATTTAATAAATTATTCATATCATGACTAAATTCACTACCAATTAATGAAAACTAGTAAATAAAAATGACTACCATGACTAAATAAATGACCAGTTAACAACAATCAATGACTAAATGATTACAATGATTAAATATACTACCAAATTGATGACTAAATATATTACCAAATTTATGACTAAATATACTACCAAATTAATGACTAAATATACTACCAAATATATGACTAAATATACTACCAAATTAATGACTAAATATACTACCAAATTAATGACTAAATATATGACTAAAATTTGTTTGGTCATAAATTTGGTCACGAGATAAATGACCGGAAATAAACTACCAATCGTCATGTGACCAAATTACTGATCACATGACCAATTTTTGGTAGTTTTTTTAGTCATTTATTTCTATTTTTCTACTAGTGATACTATTTAAATCCAGCCTTGTTCAATAGCTCCTCGTTCAGAGATGACAATTCTGAAGTCATAAGGGGCCAATTCATGTGCATGGAGAAAATATTCCCTACCCTAGAAAAGTTGCAGGCAATTATGGCAGAGTTGCCAATGTGCAAGCAAGCGAGAGGTTTTTTCTCAAGTATGGCTAACATGCAAGGTAGTAAGATCTTCCAACTAGGTAGAGTCTATAAGGTTTGGACAATTTCTCTATATTGTGGATATGTAGATTAAAGGTGTTAAGCTTTTAATATATCTTACATGAAATCATCTCAAAATAATTTGTGTTTTTCAACACAATGGTGGGATTTTTTTTTGGCAACGATACCAAAAATCTTAGATGGATGGAAAGATGCAAATTGAGCCAACCATGCAATTCATCCGCTTGTTAACATACTTGGAGTGTTTTTCAACACATACATTCTAAGAGATAGAATCGTTTAACACAACAATGGTTGAATGACTTGGTGTTTGTTCACCACAATCTCTGCCTGAAGCTAAAAAGAACTCAAGGTTAGACTTTTAATATACTTGCAATCGTAATTATAATTGTATTCATTATGTTTTTCACTTTCAATTGCCAAGACTAATTCCTATATGGACAAAATCAGGTACTACTGAGGATGACGAGTGAATTGACCTTGATGAAATTGATCTAGAGTTTGAGTGGATTGTAGATGATGATGAATTTCTTGAACTTGAGGATTTTGATATCCTAACGGAGGCCAATGTGGGTAGTGATGAGGTTGAACGACTTAGGATGGGCTTTGACCCAGGAGCTTCATCATCAGACTCATTGGCTACATCTATTTTTTCAGAATTTTGTACTTGGTTTATAGGTTGACTTTTTGTATAAACTGGATTGTAATTGAAAATTTGCAAACTTTTAGCAAGTTATTATTAATGCACTATGAAGTATGCTTTGTGCAATGCAATGTAATTAGTGATTTAGCAATATGAATATAAATTAAAAAAACTATATTTTACAATTCATGGACAAAACTCTCAATTTTATTTGCTCTCTATATCTCTATGCTATGGAAATGCCTTTAAATTTAAAAAAAACAAGTTTTTTTTTAAATTTTCTACATTTTTTATTTTTTTTAAAATCTATTATTTTTTCAAAAAATCATATATGTTTGCTTTGCCAATTCTTTCCCCATTCGATTTTTTTTCATTTCTTTCCATCTAAATCCTGATTTATCAAAAAACCTTAGACTTTTGGTTTGCCAATTTTTTCCCCAAAAGATTTTTGCTGCTATGAAATAACTTTGTGACTAATTTTCAAATTTTATAAAAATTATTGGTAAGTAGTATATTTATCTTAAATACATTAATCTAAAAAATGCCTTCTTAAAAAATACCTCATTGTCATTTAGTGTAAAGGCGCCAAGAGCCATATCTTGCATTCTTCACCCCATGGGACCTAACTGACAATGGCAACAAGTCAGGGCAGGTGGGTTTATGCTTGTGGAGGCCCTGTTTTGTTCCCCATGTGTCCCAATCGAATCGGACTACAGTGTACTGACAAAGTCTCTTAAGAGACCTAAGAGCAAAAAAATGTCACTTTGACAGAGTAATTATCGCACTTTGTGGCACCTAAGAATGATCCATTTGGACCTACAACTAGATGTTGGGCCCCTCCACAATAACCTATCAGTTTTGACCAACTCAACATCATTTTACTGTACCAATGGTGGATGCATTCTTGCAAAATGTCTCAGTGAGATTTAGTGTAAAGGTGCCATGAGCCATATCTTGCGTTCTTCACCGCGTGGGACCTAACTGATGGTGTCGATAGGTTAGGGTGGGTGGGTTTATACTAGTGGAGGCAGCAACAAGAAGATGTTTTTTTCATAAGAAAAGACCCTAGTTTTCATGTCAGGCCCCTCCATAATAACCTATCTCAATTTTGACAAACTCAACATCGTTTTATTGTGCCAATGGTGGATGCATTCTTACAAAATGTCTTAGTGAGATTTAGTGTAAAGGTGCCAAGAGCCATATCTTGCTTTCTTCACCACATGGGACCTAATTGACGATGCTGACAGGTTAGGGTGGGTGGGTTTATACTAGTGGAGGCAGCAACAAGAAGATGTGTTTTTCATAAGCAAAGACCCTAGTTTTCATAGGGCGAGACATGTGATTTTAAGAGGTTTTGGGACTGTTTTAAAGAGGTTTTTGGGACTGATTTGAAGAGATATACTAGTTTATTGTTAAAATATTCATGACATCAAATCACTACATATATAACCATCAAATTTAGCATTAAACATAATGAAAAAATGCACCTTAAAGAGTTCTACTAAAGTCACATGAAATGGTTATCAATTCTCAGCACCAGATGTGAAGAAACACTAGGAGGATGTAAGATAGAAACATTATAATATTATGGCCATAATCTCCTCATAGGATATATAAAATATACAAATATACAAATCTAAAATAAAAAAAATGTCTCCCGATGGAAGCTAAATGCTTGAATATAATAGCTTTATAGTCCAAAACACCTGCATTTATAAGTTAAAAATTAAGCAAAGTATGTTGGCAAGAGACATTGTGTGGCTTCATGAGTGTTGTCATTAATGGCAACAAAGTCTATCCCACACATCCGTAGTACATAGTATGCCTATACCAGAAGTCAGATTGAAGATTGTTTTGGTCCAGTGAACAAGAACAGAGTATGCAATAAGGTTCGACAATCAGGTCCGGATTTCTCAGATGGTGTAACTCAGCAAGTTACTGACTTGGACAAGTCAAGAGGAGTATCATGACTACTATACTCTAGAGATTTAGCATCTGGTGATAAAACATGAAAAATATATGAGCATATGAGTGTTGGATTCTAGATAGGCAAAGTAGATAGAGAAAGAACTAACCGACATAGTATCAGACTTCAAATTGGATGAGTAATTAATGTTGATAAAGCAATTTGAGGGATCATACGTTGTTGGCCGACATGATTGATGACTTCAATGCCTATGTTTGTGATACGCATCACAAATCAAGCATGGATTCAGCCGACAGATTAGTAATTTGTAAATATCTTGTGTATTCTGGTTGCTGACTAGAAAGTTGTTGAAATCCTTGATGCGGATATATATACCAGATGGATTCCAGTATGTAGGTGTGTGTGAATATAGATATGATGAAATAAAGTGCGAAAAAAAGTAGAGATAAGTGTGGAAGCAGCAATACAAGTCTGGTATGTGACAGAGTAACAACACTAGAGTAGAGGAAGAATGAAGTGCATCAAATCAGTATATTGTGCCTAACCGAAACTGAACTCTAGCATTTGTAGATGCCTCTCATCAGTTCAAATACTTGATTACCTTCTATAAGTTCTATAGACAGTGAGTCTCTTGTAGGCAGTGTGCCTCTTGTGAGCAGTGTGCTCAAGCAGTGAGCCCTAATTGGCAAGTGCTATTTTGTACTTCTTATTCTTTTAACAGAGAATACAATCTTGGGTTAGTCACCCCGTGGTTTTTCCCTTAACAGGGTTTTCCACGAAAAAATTATTGTGTTATGTGTGTTGATTTTATTTTTGTTCTTATGATCATATAAGATTATATGTTTTGATGCTACACTAATTATTAAAGGAGAAAAGAAAGTTAAAATATTTGAGATAACTGATTCACCCCCCTCTCAGTTATCTGCCTTGTTTCCAACAATTGGTATCAGAGCTAAGTTCCTCTAAACAGAGCCTAACGGCTTGAGGAAGATCTGGGAGTCTCGATGGATATGTATGGTATGAAGGAACAACTTCAGTATGCTCGAGATGATCTTGAACAATCCCACTCTGAAGTCAATAACTTGAGTGAAAGACTCAAACAAGCTGATGATTTCATAAATGAGCTAAAAGAAAAACTAAGTATCTCTGTGAAAAAGAGAAAGGAACTACTTCAAAAATTAGCAAGTCAGAGTGAAGCCAATGATACTAACGAAGATCTAGATGAGAAAAACAAGCTATGTGAGAAGCTATCAAAAGAGGTCATTATGGTAAGGCATGAGATAGAATCAGGGGTTATGAGATTCACCCAAGAAATTGAAGAGAAAAGGAAAATTGAAGATAATCTAAAACAATCCCTCAAAGAGAAGACAGAGGACTGCCACAAAATGGACAAAATAATCAGGCATCTTGAATCTGATCTTGAAGAAGCTAGAGATAATGAAGAACAACTTAAGAATCAGATAGACACTCTTAAACAAGATCTTCAAACAATAAATGAATACAGAGAGAAATTTAAGATAAGCTCAGCTTAACTTGAAGTTCTTCTTGAAAGCCAAAAGAGGGTAGATGACAAGCGTGGCCTAGGATACGAGAAAGGTGAAAGCTCCAGATCTGGTCAGAAGAACTTTGGATTAGGAAATCAAAGAAACAGGCCTAGAAGACCTCTGATAAGGCAACCAAATGCTCAAAGATATCCATCCTTCAATGGCTACTGCTTCAATTGCAACAACTTCGGTCATAAAGTAACTCAATGCAGAAGGAGAATGAATCAGACTAATCCATCCTTCTCTGGACAATGTTTCAATTGCAAAAGGTATGGTCACAAATCTCATGAATGCAGAAATATGCAAATAAACAATTCATTCAATGGTAGATGCTTTGCATGCAATAGAATGGGACATATGGCTAATCAATGCAAATCAAGAGGTTATCAGTCAAATATGCAAAGAAATATTGTTTGTTATAATTGCAATAGATCCGGTCATATTGCCAAATTCTGCAGAAGAAAAAATCAGGATAAAAAAGGTTCGGTGCATCATAACCAAAGACAAGATAAGGGAAACGAAAAAGTGAATGCGAGTGAAGTTCAAAGGGAGATGAGCAAGATTTGGGTGAAGAAGAGTACAAAAAATATTGGGGATGGATCCGCACCAGAATCCAGTGCTGATATTCCTTCCGAAAACTAAACAGATGAGCTCTGGCTCAGGGGGAGTCACAAAGAAAAATAAATTCCCCCAACCAGTCAATTGGTGCCTAAATTTGGCACATGGAAAGCTGCGGATTAAAGGGTTCTCAGAAAAATATCTAAATAACCCTCGGTAAAAATATGAAAGATCCGCATGGAGTTTTGCAAGAGCTTAATCATCCAAGATTGATCTGGTTTGACAGCCATCCGGTAAAGCAGGATTTTCATAGACAGATCCGGTATGATTCAAAATTGAAATACTTTGATCTGCAGATCCATGGCATGATTAGAGAAAAGAATATGCATTGTCAATCCTCACTGAAAATTATTCTAAGTGCAACACAGTGATTCGAAAAGATCTCTCTCAGAATAGGGCAATCTGATAACTTAAGTTGTGCATTTATTGCAAAAGGAAATTAGGGTTTGCGCAAGATTAAAAGGGTTCTTTCACTCATCATTTGCACATTTGCATTCGAGAAGAAGAAAAGAAGAGCTCTGCATCAAGTTTCTACAACTCTCTCAAAGATCAACTGCAAAATCCAATTCAACCAGCGATTTGTTTTGGCTCTTATTTCGAACCCTAAAGCATAAAAAGGTACTTTCATTCTAAAAATCTCTCTCTGAATCTTTTGCAGGATGGCTACTCCAATGGTTGTAAAGATCACTGATAGGCCGCATCCAAAATTCAAGAAACATCCCTATAAATCTCTAGAAGTTGATCCTTTAGGCGCATTTTCTAGCATTCCGCATGGGGTATTACACGTAGAAGATGTTAGGGTCTATATCCACGCCAACATTGAGGAATTTGGAGACTCTAAGTTGATGGACATCTATCATTAATAGTTAATAGATGAAAGTTTTGAACTCAAACCTCAATACAAGGCCCTCCGGGATAAACACTTCAGACATTGCATCCACTTTCCCTATTTTGCAGAAGATGATTGGGTCTGGTATGTCCTTAGCAGAATGCATGATAATTTCATTTGGTTAATGAGCCCCTTCAAGATAACAAAAGATGTCATTAGGGCAGTAATTGGACTGCACTCATCCGATGGGTTACTTGCACTCAAATCTGCCAAGAACCAGACAGTAATTAAAGCTATCGGATCTAAGTTTGACAAGAGAGCAATGACCATATATGACATCACAGATCCGGATGTCAAATTTTCCTCAATGATAATTAGGTATAAGATCTATCATTCTAGCAGGGAGAATTCTGTGTCTGGGACTGCAATATATGCAGCATATCAGATGTTGAGGGAAAATGCAGATTATGACCTATGTGATCTTCTTTTAAACCAACTGTTAGAAAACCTGTAGAAGATCAAGAAGGATAAGAACTCCTTCAAGTATGGTTGTTTAATACTGTGTCTATTCTTCTACTACATGAATGAGCTGCCCAAATCAAGTGGTTGGGTTTGGGAAAATGACAAACTGGTTGCAATACAGATTAGAGACTATATGTATGGACTTGGTGATGCTAAAGCTCAAAGCACAGCTCTCTGGGGTTACTTTAAGAACTTCCAAAGCATGATGCAAGCCAGAGAGAGGATACCTTAATCCATAGTTGAGAAATACAAGGATATAGTATGCTTCATGGTTGACACTGATCAATGCCTAATGGAGGCAGTTGAGCCCAGAATAGTGTGGATAATGCCAATGGGATACGAGGTCGATGAGAAAATCTTGGAGCTGCATATTCAACACCTATTGAGCTAGCCTAAGGACCCTGAGGTGGAAAGGTTTGGAACTATTGAACTATTTTTCCTCTAGCAAGAGTCAAAATAATTCAAGCAGCATCAGTCAGTATGCATATCCCCAATGTAAGCTATATTGTGATCTTGAAGGTCTGAACCTAAATCTCAGGGTCTAAAGCTGCCTGAAGAAGCTTACCATGTGAAAGAGCTTGAAAAAATAGGCAAGTTTGCTTTTTACATCACCCTGAAATTCGCTAAAATGAGGAAGTTATAAATGGTCAATGATCTGGTCAAACCTGATTTTCTAGGAGGGGTCATCTTCTTTCCATCGGGTCATCTTTCTTCCATCGGGTCATATTCTGAATATCGGGTCATATTCCGAACATCGGGTGATATTTTTAATATCACCCCGATATTTCAATATCACTCGATATTTCAATATCACCCGATATTCAAAATATCACCCTATCTTTTCTATATCACCCTATCTTCCAAATATCACCCGATGTTTGTAAAATCACCCTCGCCTTTCCATATCACCCGATATTTCGAAGATCACCCGATCTTTCGAATATCACCTTCTTGATAAATATCACCCCATGGCCAGTATGATGGTGACGTCATCATCCCCTTTTGCCTCACGCTGGTGTATTTCAAAAAAAAATCACCCCATTCGATAACATGACGATGACGTCATGGTAACTTCAGCGATAAACCAAGTCATCTACCTGATGACGTCATCCAGACCCTTTCTGGGGGGGTCATTTTCTCGCAGGGGTCATGTTCCGAATATCACCCTGATCTTAAAACATGACCCGATATACAAAATCTAGACATCACCATGATGGTGACGTATCATCCTTTACCTCGCAGAGGTATGTTTCCAACATCACCCCCCTCTTCTCAATATCACCTTCCTCTGAATATCACCCCGATATTCGTATTATCACCTGATCCTTTCCATATCACCCTGAGCGTCCATGATGGTGATGTCACCATCATATCCCGAAGCTTTGACCACCTGTATCTCCTCCATCCTGGCAAATTTTGACATGATGTAAGAGGCAAAAGTGCATGTTTTTGCCTCCTCTTTCATTTGGCGGGGTTTTTAGGAGGAATTTCTCACTTCCAATTTTGGATCTGGATCTGCATGACGGTCGAGTTGACGTTTCAGCAACCTTTTGGGACAGATGCAGATGTTTCTTGCATTCATTGTTGCAAGTAGATGGAGCAGCTCGCATTGATGATAAAAGATATCTCTCCACCGCCTTGTTCCAGATACTGCATACAGTCATGGTGGAGGATAAACACGCAAGCTGCTCGCATTCAATACCGAAATATCTCCCACCTGCCCCTGTTCCAGATATTTGGCACCATTACTCCTGGCAGCTGGGACGTTCTTTCAGAGGTACTTCTGGATGCAGCTCTTTGAGCGAATTTTGTAACCGACTTAGGTCATTTTGTAATGCTATATAAGCCGAGGCTTATGTTGTAAATAGGGTTGGAACTTTTAGCTTACAAGCTCTTATGTTTCCAAATAGAGCTTTTCTACCACTGTAACCTTGCCTTCCTACTGGATATATGCAAGTTATCATACCTCTTTTCCTGGTTATCTAGTTTTGTGTGAATCTGCATATGGTTGTCTGTGAATGTTCTTGTTCCTCTCAATCATGTTGCTTCTTGCCTCTGCTAGAATCATCTGATCTGTGTATACATACTTGCTATATTTGTCTATGTTGTGCATTTTTTAGTTTTGTAAAAGTCTCTTTAAATTTGTCTGGTGCATCACCCTTTGCTTTCAATTTTGTTTTTTTGTTTCATCTTCAGTTTAAAGCTTTCCTTCTCCCTTTTCCCCTCAAAGTTTAGTAGTGTCTAGGTGATAATCAGGCAAGGAAGCCGGCCTTCTCCGGAGGTCTGATCTCTTTGAGCAGGATCCCACACCTGGAGATCATTCCCATTGTGTCATTGGAATGCTTGGAAATCCTTCCAAGCAGGGTGCAATTTCATGTGACAACAGGAACCTTTCAAGAACTAAGTGTAAAAATACATGTTGAGCTTAGACAACTGGAGATAAAAAGGAAAGTTAGAAGGGAAGTTGAGGAAATTGCCAAAAGATTTGGCATATCAAAAGAGGCAGTAGATGTAAACAGAGAGAAAATGGAAAGGGCTGAGAAAGAGAAACAAGAAGCAGAGAAAGAAAGTGTTCCAGTACAAGCCTCCTCCCAGACTAGATCCTCCAAGAGCTCTGCACCTGCCACTCCTAAGAGCTCAAGAGCCATCAAACCGGAAGTCAAGACATCTGGAAAGGGAGAAAAGAGAATGAAAACAAAAGCCACAAGGTCATACACAAGTCACAAGGATGATGAAGAAACAGAGTCTGATAAGGAAATTAAGAAAATGAAGAAGAAGAAGAAAACATCTGGGGAATTCTCTGCTAGTAAAAACAAAGAAGAAAAGGCAGAAGAATTTGTTGAAAAGCCCACTCTTTCCATTGATGATATCATTAAGACAGTCATTGTGGATGGGAACCTGCAACCAGTAACAGAATTCTATGATGAATACAGTGATACTGACAAGAGGATTCTAGAAGAAGCTACAGTCAGGTATCTGAATATTTACAATAAAGCATTCATTGAAATTATTTCATTGATTCCCAAAAGTCTAGAGAAGGTACTTGAACTAAGAAAAGAGAATGCAAAAGAAAAACACTTAGAGATTAGGGAACAGATAGCAATTCAGTTCTATCCTTCTATTACTCCAAAGCAAATGGACATGATCTTTAAGGACTATAAGGATGAATTCCGGAGCAAAGCAAGAATGAATAAACTTATGCTTGGAGAGACTGACTAAGTAGCAAGAGAAACAGAAGACATCCTCCGGAATGCCTTCAAAAGATTCAATCTTCCTATTATAGAGGAAACAGATGAAGAACCTTCTACCATGGATGTTGAGGATTAAATGCAGCCAATAAAGAATCTTCCGAAAAAAATGTAGAAGGGTCAAAAGAGATAGGTGAAGAGAAGTCTAAGGACTTGGATTCCTTTGTTCGGGAAGAGGAAGTTCATGAAGCAGTAAACACAGGTAACATCTCTCCTCTGGATCCCACTGCAGACATTCCAGACTCAGGAGCTAAAGGAGGAGGAAGAAAAGAGGAGAAAGTGGGTCAAGAAGAGGAGGTAAAGGGAAAAGAAGAAGAACAAATAGAGAAGATCTATGATGACAGTTCTGAGATCCCAAAAGAAAAGAAGACTCAGTCACCGGCAAGAGACACTGTAGAGGCAGTGAAGAACTTCTTGAACAAAGAAATGATGGAGATAGATGAACCTGAACTATTTCAAGGACCACTAAATTTTGACTCTCTCTCTCCAGTCCAGACAATGAAAATAGCATCTTTTGCTCAAGCAAAACAAAAGAAAAACTTCTGAAATCTCACATGGAAGACTGTGAACTGTTAGAGATTGCATTCAGGATGCTGGAGAAGATCACGCCATCATTTCAAAAGGATCCTTCGGCCTCTCCATTCGGTAACTTGAAATCTTTGGTAAATTTTGTTAGCACTCATTTTGAATCTTTAGAGAAATCGGTAGAAGCAAAGGTCCGGAAGGAGTTTTTGGGAAAAAGATTCACTGAAGTACAGGGACTCATTACTAATGATAGGAGGACCCTAGACATTGGAATAAAGAACCTTGAAAATGCTCTTAAAGATGGTGGGGACATGTACAATTTTTGTCTATCTTGGCCCAAAGTGACAGAGGATATTGAAAAGAAGGTGAAAGAACAAGAAGGTAAACTGTCAAGTTTATCTCAGAATTTTGATCCCCTCACTATATCCTTAATGAATCAAGAATGACAGGCCATTGTCATCATAAATGAAATAAAGAGATTGAACAAAGAAAAGAAGGATATAGTAAACAGAATGAGTGAACTCGGAGGGATAATTATCCATAAGTTAGAGGCAATGCATGAGGCCTTAACAGATGCTCAGACCACAGCCCAGACTAGTGATCCGGCAGATCTAAGAAGGGCAGAAGCATATGCATTTTTTGTTGAGCGGTCACATCTCCATTTTGGATAGGATGAAGCAGAGCTGGGCCACAGAGTTTGTACAGTTGAAGGCCACTTTTGCAGATATACTCAAGTATATGTAAGTATAACATGTATATATACTTATGCGGCCATGTATAGGTTAATTTTTGCAAATTTTGGTGTGCAGATTCCACCCTTTGCCATTGATGTCAAAGCGGGAGTGAGGAGTAGTGAAAAATGTGGAATCCACCTAAGGGGGAGCTCTAATAAAACAATGCATAAGACAAAGCATCAGCAAAGGGGGAGTTTACTGCGACACTCAGTCATTTTTCACTAAGTGTTGCCATCAATGCCAAAGGGGAAGATTGTTGGCAAGAGACACTATGTGGCTTCATGAGTGTTGTCATTGATGGCAACAAAGTCTATCCCACACATCCGCAATACATAGTATGCCTATACCGGAAGTCAGATTGAAGATTGTTTTGGTCCGGTGAACAAGAACAGAGTATGCAACAAGGTCTGACAATCAGGTCCAGATCTCTCAGATGGTGTAACTCAGGAAGTTGCTGACTTGGACAAGTCAAGAGGAGTATGATGACTACTATACTCCAAAGATTTAGCCTCCGGTGATAAAACATGAAAAAGATATGAGCATCTGAGTGTTGGATTCCAGACAGGTAGAGTAGACAGAGAAAGAACTGACTGGTAGAGTATCAGACTTCAAACCGGATGAGTAATTGATGTTGATAAAGCAATTTGAGGGATCATACATTGTTGGCCGACATGATTGATGACTTCAATGCCTATGTTTGTGATACGTATCACAAATCAAGTATGGATTCAGCCGGCAGATCAGTAATTTGTAAATATCTTGTGTATTCTGGTTGCTGACTAGAAAGTTGTTGAAATCCTTGATGCGGATATATATACCAGATGGATTCCAGTATGTAGGTGTGTGTGAATATAGATATGATGAAATAAAGTGCGAAGAAAAGCAGAGATAAGTGTGGAAGCAGCAATACAAGTTCGGTATGTGACAGAGCAACAACACTAGAGTAGAGGAAGAATGAAGTGCATCAAATCAGTATATTGTGCCTAACCGAAACTGAACTCTAGCATTTGTAGATGCCTCTCATTAGTTCAAACACTTGATTACCTTCTGTAAGTTCTGTAGACAGTGAGTCTCTTGTAGGCAGTGTGCCTCTTGTGAGTAGTGTGCTCGGGCAGTGAGCCCTAATTGGCAAGTGCCATTTTGTACTTCTTATTCTTTTAACAGAGAATACAATCTTGGGTTAGTCACCCCGTGGTTTTTCCCTTAACAGGGTTTTCCACGTAAAAATCCTTGTGTTATGTGTGTTGATTTTATTTTTATTTTTATGATCATATAAGCTTATATGTTTTGATGCTGCACTAATTATTAAAGTAGAAAAGAAACTTAAAATATTTGAGATAACTGATTCACCCCCTCCCACCCTCTCAGTTATCTGCCTTGTTTCCAACAAAGTAAACACCATCAACTACAACTAACTTAATATTTTGTATAAGAACTTTGATGAAAGATATCTTATATGTCATCTTAGGAATTATATCAAATGCCTCCAAAATGAAATCTAAATGCTTTAACCACTAATCTCAGTCCCTTGAATGTACAATAGCTCTATTCTCCAAAACACCTGTATTTATATATTAAAATTTGTCAAGCAAGAAAAACTTTAACCTACTATTTTTTTTTTGATGGGTAAACTTTAACCTACTATTAACTTAGCAATGGTGGATGTATTTCCATCGTAACCACGAGTCATACTCAAAACATAGTCATGGTCAAGGTAGAATACACAAAATGTTGTTTCCAATAGCATAAGTAGATCTAAGTACTCCAACCCTATGTGAAATACATGAGTAAGTGCACAATGATGAGGGGCAAAAATAGGGTCTTAAGATGCCACTTTTTTTTCTAAAATCAGAAAACATTGATGTTGGATGAGAAATTGAAGATAACTACACTCAAAATTTGAAGATGGAACAAAAACAAGAGTCATAGTGCTCTGAATCTAGTTTCTAAACTACTAATTCTTTCCAAAAATAGTTGAGATTAAGGGGTTCAAAAAGGGGGTGCACACAAATTGATCTTGTTTTTCTCAAAAAAAATAACATAGCATCTGGTGTGCTCCCCCTAAAATGTTAACTTTTTTTTAGTATTTCAATAATCGCTCTAGTGAGAAATTAGCTAACACCATGTAGTTTATCCCTAATTTTTTTCATAATTTTTTTCATGAATAATTGATTTTTTAGTAATTTTTAAGGTGGACACATCTTGAAAAATAGAAATTTGAGCGTGCTCCCCCTAATTTTTTTTTTTTGGATACGTGTAGAATGGAGTCTAGTTTCTAAAAATGTAACTTATTTCAAATTTTGATGAATGGTTAAAAAGAAGTAAAAAATAATAGACACTGGCTTTTGACAAAAAAATGGACACACTAACAAAAGAAATTCAAGATGAAACCCTTAACATACTCAAAATGTGAAAAAAATTATATGGTTAGATAGATAAAAGAGAGCTTAAGATTATGGTGGTATTTTTTTGAGTTTCATTGAAAAAGTGCCATCCTAATGGGGAGCATGCTACAGATTATCTCCAGATTTTACTAAAAATTGATAAAAACATGTCAAAGAAAGCTGAGCATAACTGGATATACAAATGCCAATTGCATTTGCTTGAAATTTTCTAAAGCCTTTTCAACAAATCCATTTTTTGCATATCTTGCAATCATTGCATTCCATTAGAGAACATCTCTTTGAGGTGTTACATCATACAATCGACATGCCTTGTCTATGCTTCCACATTTTACATACATGTCTACACGGGCAACTGCACTTCCTATCGTCTCTCTCACTCTCTACTTCCCTCCCCTCTCTACATCCCACTCTCTCTCTAAGTCTCTCTTCCCTCCCCTCTCTACCTCCTACCTTCTCTCTCACTCTCTTCTTCCCTCCCCTCTCTACCTTCTACCCTCTCTCTCACTCTCTACTTGCCTCCCCTGTTTACCTCCTACCCTCTTTCTAAGTCTCTGCTTCCCTCGTTTCTCTACCTCCTACCTTCTCTTTCTCTCTCTCTTCTTCCCCCTCTCTACCTCCTACCCTCTCTCTCACTTTCTACTTCCCTCCCCTATCTACCTCCTACCCTCTCTCTTAGTCTCTGCTTCCCTCCCATGTCTACCTCCTACCCTCTCTCTCTTCTTCCTTCCCCTGTCTACCTCCTACCCTCTCCCAATCTTTACTTCCCTCCCATCTCTACCTCCTACCCTCTCTCTCACTCTACTTCCCTCCCCTCTCTACCTCTCCTCATCATTCTTCACATCCAATGAAATTTCATAAATTATCTTGTTTCCATTTCATCATCCTAATTTATATCCTCGTCCCTCTTTGCATGTCCTAGTTTTCTTGTTTCCATATTCTTTGTCAACATGAGAGAGAGAGAGAGAGGTTTATGGATGCTCAGGTTGAGGGGTATATTTAGGGTTTATGAGTTTAGGGTTGCTCAGACCTTTAGGGGTATTATTTAGGGTTTATGAGTTTCTTGGGTTGCTCAAGTTTAGGGTTTAGGGGTTAGGGTTAAAGGGGATTATTTTATAATTTCCCTCCAATCCTCCTAATCCTAACACATTAGTCCACCCATCTCCTAATCCATCAATCCTTATCATCCATCCACCATATAACTCACCATCTAATCCACCATCAAACATTCTAAGCTCTAATCCATCAACCCATGAATGGTTGAAATTTTTTCTCCAAAGACTCCTTACAAAATCCAAAAATGAAAGCAAAGATATGGAGCAATCCAAATCCACTCATCCAATTTCATCCCCCTCTAACACTCCCAATCCTAATCCATTCGGGCCTCCTATATCCATTCACTCGATCCTAATCCTAACCCCACAACATCTTCCATCATTGTCCATCAACTATATGTATATCCTAATCCATCAACCCATGAAGCCATGAAGGATGTGACCCAAGGACTATTAGCAAGGAACCTAAGAACATCATGTACTCAAATTCCTATCCTTGAGCCTAACAAAGAACCTCCTAATAATATGTCTACCACTCCAACACCATCATCCACTCCTATGTCTATCCATTTCATTAAAGAGTCTCCTACCATAAGTCCAAGTCAAACCCCATAATGTATCCATGTTGTCAAACATCCAAAGATTATTGATCCCATCCAAGAACCCATCACATCCATCTAAGAAACCCAATAGCTATGTTAAGAGCCTAGTCCAAAGCATGTGGAAACACCAACCACCCATCCTAATCAAAATCCAAATATCCCATCTAATCCCATCCTGGATCCCTTACCATCTCATGGTCAATCCCTCTACATCAATCTCATCATTGATCCTCCAACATCTCCTAGTGAACCCCCATCACCACCTCTTACTTCCCAATCCAATGAATATCAATGCATCGCCACTTACCTTATCCATATCTAATATCGCGCTATCCATGCTTATCCTCCCTGTGATCAAGATATTATCTATGATCAAGATCTTATCCATTAGCAAGTAACCCACATCACTCCTATCCATCATCCCATGCTAGTCCTATTCATTATCTATCAATATCCCATGATGACATAGTTGGTCCCCGAGAAAACATAGATAATCAAACAAATAACTTGGATCCTATCAAATCACATCCCAATGAGGATAATGATAATCAAGATCCAAGAATTCTACACCCATTTCCCATTGATCCTCCATCATCCCCTATCTAACTATATGTTTAGGGCTTTAGCCTGGTTGCTCGAGTTTAGGGTTTAGGGGTCAAAGGCATTATTTGAGGTTTATATGAGTTTAGGGTTGCACAAGTAAATAGGGTTTTTGGTTTAGGAGAATTATTTAGGCTTTAGGGGTTTAGGGATGCTCGAGTTTAGGGTTTAGGGTTTAGAGAGAGATAAAGCAAGGGGACTGATAGAGATTAGGCGAGATAGGGAGATAGAGGTTTAGGGTTGCTTCTAGGTTTTATAGTTTAGGGTTTAGGGGTTAGGGGTTATGGTTTAGGGGCATTATTTAGGGTTTAGGGTTTATGGTTTAGGGGTTAGGGGTTAAGGTTTAGAGGTTTAGGTTAGGGTTTAGAGAGAGAGGACTGATAGGGAGATCTCTCTCTCTCTCTCTAACTCAACTTTCTATCTCTCCCTCCCTCACTATCTCACTCGCCCTCTCTATCACTTTCCCAATCCCTCTACCTCAAATCTATCTCCATATGTCTCTGGAAGTTATATCTCTTGATCTCTTTCCGTATCTCTATCTCTCTGGACACATCCATATCTCTTAATCCATCCCTCACTACCTCTCTCTCCCTCCCTCTCTATCTCTCTCCTCCTCTCTATCTCTATCCCCATCCCTCTACCTCTTGAAATCTGTCTCCCTATGTCTCTGGACATCTCTCCATCTCTTTCCCTATCTCTTAATATATCCCTCTCTATCTCTCTCTCTGTATTTCCCTATCTATCTCTCCCTCGCTAGATCTATCTCCCTATATCTCCCCTCTACACACACACACACACACACATATATATCTCCCTCTTTATCTATCTTTCTCCCTCTATAGACCCCTTTGTCTATCTCAATCCCCCTCTCTCCCTCTCCATATCTCTATCTCCACCTATCCCTCTCTATCTCTCTATTTGCCCCTCTTTCTATATTTTTTCCTTTCTCTAACTCTATCTCTATCTCTCCATCTTTTTCTAGATGTACCCGGGCTCTCTCCCTATCCATGTCCATGTCCCTCTCTATCTATCTCCCTCTTTATCTATCTTTCTCCCTCTATAGACCCCTTTGTCTATCTCAATCCCCCTCTCTCCCTCTCCCTATCTCTATCTCCACCTATCCCTCTCTATCTCTCTATTTGCCCCTCTTTCTATATTTTTTCCTTTCTCTAACTCTATCTCTATCTCTCCATCTCTTTCTAGATGTCCCCGGGCTCTCTCCCTATCCATGTCCATGTCCCTCTTTATCTATCCATGTCTCCCTCTCTCTATCTCTCTCTATTTATCCAGGTCTCCCCCTCCCCCTTTCTATGTCTCCCTCCCTCTCTATATACATCCATTTCTATCTACCTATTTCTCCCTTTATCTCTTTATTTATCTATCCTCCCTCTATCTAAATATATCTACCTCTCTATCTCTATATCTCTTTGCCTCACATTCCAAGGGGTTGACACAGAGAGGGAGAGAGATATAGAGAAAGAGAGGCAGATAGAGTTGTAGAGAGGGAGGATAGAGAAATAAAGAGAGAGAGAGAGAGAGAGTCTCCCATGCAGATACAAGATTACATTTGTCCCTTCTAGTATAGACAGGTTCTATTTCACGAACCACATGGATATTTGAGTCTAGGGATACTCTTGGACTATCACTTGATTACCTATTTGATGCACTATATTAGCACAGTAAAAATTTGAAATTTTTACTATCTCCTTACTCCATCATATTTGAATAAATCCTGAAGAATATCCCAAAAAAACCATAATAAAAAAATTTTGTATCTCACGAGATGTCTATGGATGAGCAGTGCCAAATTTCATCAAAATCAATCCATCGACAAGAGGTTGTGTTGCTTACACCGATACACAAGCAATCGTTTGAAAACAACCATCGGCGTGAAAATAGAGATCGGAGGAAGAATTGTGGAAGTCACCGATGGAGTAAGTAATACCGATGACTTTACATCGGCAAGAAAGGTAAGTGGTCATACCGATCGGTATGACAGATATTTATCGGATGACTTTTTAAAAGATGCCCCGACGGTATATATCATACCGATAAAGCATTTCGGCAAGAGTTTCACCGAACAGCATGCGGGGGTAACGAAACAAATAGCCATCGGCGAGAGGTAAGCTATCGGGATAGAAAACAAGTAAGCCTCCGATGATTAAGAGTCTTGGCGATAAGAAAGCCATCGGCCAGACTCACAGCGATACACCTCTATCGGGATAACTTGACATATCGGAACAAAAGAACCAAGTCTTGCCGATTCACAAGTCACGGCGATCAAAAGGTGTCGGTGACACTTTACTAAACTTTGCCCGATGAAGGATATGAAAAGGGTCATCGGGGAGATGATTTGGATCGGGATATCTTGAGAAAGCTATCCCGATAGTGAATGTCATTCCGACAAAGATAAAAGTCCATACATGAAGATGACTATCGGCGAGACAATAAAGATTGGGAGAACAATATTTTATTATCCCGATAGTCTCAATCTTCCCGATAAGCAAATCATATCGGTGGGACTCGCTATATCGCAGAGAGATCTAAAAACCTTGGCGATGAAGGAAGTCATGCCGATGGTCTTGCCCACTTAAAATATGACATTACATAGCGTCGGGAAAATAATTGGAGGAAATGGTCACCCTTGATATAATCACCAGGAGTGCAGTTGATCTTACTGATTCTCACCGTGAGCAGGAGTATTTAGATCATCTGGCAAAAGTCTATTTATGGCTAAATAGAGCCTAATTAAGCTTATGTAATTATTGTTTATGTTGGTTAAATTCCCAAGAGACTTATTGAAGAGTTGTATCTCTTCATGAAAATATCTATATAAGTTTAAACAATCGATGCTGAAAAATCATCAGCAGTAGAAGATTTCATATATACGTAATATACAATGTCTCAAATTGACTATGTTGCATATTTTGTTTGAAAAAGAAATTTGAAGTTCTCTGATTCAGTATTTCTATTTTGGTATTAGTTGCTTGTTGAAAATATTCAATTGTGTGGCTGTCTCCATTTCTGCATTTCCTAGTTATTCAGATTAAGATATCAAGTATATAGTTAATCTGTCATTACACACTTGCTGTATCTGTGTGATTAATTTGGTCAGTGTCCATCTGAGGAATTAAACCCTTCTAATTTAGTCGCAGTAGCCTGGAAGTAGTAAGTTAGGATTACTAAGTAGAGCCATACAATTAGGATTACTATTCTGTCTCCAGTAAAATATTATATGTTAATCTTGCCCATTCATTTCATTTGGTTCCTTCAAGTAAGGATTAAAATACCTTCTGGTGAATTATAAGATAATTGATTATATTGGTTTTACTAAGAAGAGTTTGTCAATCACTTCCTTGCACGTTTATACAAGCTATAAACCAAAACCGTGCCAAGCAATTAGAATTATTACCATTAAGAAACTACTGGTCTAGGTCCTTCAAATTGACTCTGTTACCCAACAAGGCACTAGTCTCATTCAACTCATCATTTAAAACCTTGATATTGCTTATACAATTTCTGCCAATCATTTATTAAACATTATACATAGAATTAAGTAGTCAGCTTCTTTTTCATCTATCTTACAATCCTATGCCATTATAGATAGATCTAGTTAGTCCACTCATCCACTGCTTTAATATTTCAAGGTTCACCCACCTAGGTGTAGCAGGACCTAAAGTGTAGGAAATCATCAAACCTTGAAGGTTGATTTCGTCAAGTTAGTTCAAAAACGTTGCAAATCCAAACATAGAGCCTGGCATCCTCTTAGGATTAGCAACTTGCATTTTTGAGACCTAACAAATTGGCGACTCTACTGGGGACTTAGTAACAGACCTTAGAAAGTAATCCTTTCCTTCATAGAGTCAATTCAGAAAATTTAAGTTGGTAACTCTGCTGGTGACAAGAACCCTACAGATAAAATATAAACTTTTCCTATTTAATAGGTGGCGACTCTAGTTACAAAAAATTCAATATCAAATGGATGGTAGGAGATCCAAGATGGAAGGCAGAAATTTGCAGTCATCTCCACCACTTAGAAACATTTCCAAAAGAAATGTGAATCCAAAATATTCCCACCAAGATAATAATCTAGACATCCAGGAGAATGATTTAGAACAAAATATTGCAATTCACAACAAATTCACACCTCTGCATAATTCAAACGAGAACCTCAGTGGAGCAACTGATGATATTTTGGCAAGGTACAGACCCACTCCTCAAGAACAACGAGATCATGATGCAAAGGTCATGAGGGATATTGATAGGAACCAAGCTGAACATGATTTCAAGATCTCATTTGACCAGGGAGAAGAGATAGGATATGAATTGTCAAATCAGGGAATGAATAACAATCCAGAGCATCAGGAAATAAATAATCAAGACATGAGTGATGAGAAACAGGAAATACTCATGCTCAGGAAAGAACTTGAAAGGTACAAGATACAGGAGGAAAAGGAGTTATTGCAGCAAGAAATTCAACAGAGAAGAAATAAAGCCAAAACAGCTCCCCCTAAATATGTACCCCCGCATAGAGGGAATATTTCAAGAAATACACAACAAAATACAAGTACTGCTCAAAACTCACATGCTTCTGGAAGTCATCAGAACACTATTCCCCAAAACCCTAGACCACCTCCTATACGAAATGCATCTCAACATATGGCAAATAATTACCCACCCCCTGGTCAACAATATTATAGGCCACAAAATCAACACATAAATCCCCATATGAACCAACATCAACAATATGCATATCATCAGCCACCAGGTGGATATCATTACTATCCCAATCCACCACCTCTCAATTTTCCTCCCCAAAACCTTGCTAATATATGCAGTCAATTTGATTTGACTGGATATCAGTTGTATCCATATCCTATGGATAGTACTTGGAGAAACATGGTTCCCAAGTTTACTGGAAACAATGCAGTATCTGCAGAAGATCATATCAGAAGTTTTAATGCTTTTGTACAGGATATAGGTATGGATTGGGAAGACATTAGAATGAGGTTATTTATGATGTCCCTCACTGAAGATGCCAGAGATTGGTTTAATAGCTTGCCCGATGCATCAATCAATTCGATAACTAATTTCCATAACCAGTTTAAGGATCAGTATGGTAACCAATACGCTCCTGAGTTTGCACTACATGAACTAATAAGTATACAGAAGTATCAAAATGAATCAGTGTTTGATTTCAACCTGAAGTTTTCCAAGTTACATAATAAGGTACCACATGGAGCCAAGTTATCTGACCAGGCAGCACTGAGTATCTATATGAAAGCATTTGACCCCAAAACAGGATATGAACTCAGAAACCGGTGTCCTGCAACATTGGCCGAAGCACAGAAAGTAGCCATAACTATTGAAAATAATAGGAAGGCTGCAGGAATGGTCAGTAAAAGGGAAAATCATAGAAATCTTTAGAATCCAAATGCTCAACAAATTAAACCGGAGGGTCAGCATAGGCATGATAGACCTAGGTTACATGATATGCCTTACAATACAAATTGGAAGGATGGAAGACCTATTGACAACAACAGAAAGCAGCCATATGGAAAGGATACTCCTGATCCCTTGAAGAGAAACATGGCACATATGGCAGAAAATAAACCTTGGTGTTTTGTATGTAACTTGCCACATTCACCTGAATACTGTGAGGTAGCTAAATCAATACAGCAAGAGGAAATACTATATAGCTACAATAGGGATAATCACACCATCAATATGATGCAGGATACACCATGTGTAGTAATAGAAGATTATTCTTCTTCAGAAGAAGAAGGATATGAGTATGATGTAGGGAACCAAAAGTATCATATTAACATGGGAGAACAACAGGTATTCTCAGACCAGGAAGATAGTTGTAACAACAAGTCATGTGGTCAATGGAGAAAACCTACTGAGGATGAAAGAGAAGCTCTCACAGTGGCTGCAGTGGCTCAAGCTCGAAACACTTATAACTTAAGGAATAGAACAACAAATGTTGGGCAAGGAACTCCTGGAAGTGTATTTATAAAAGACCAGAATAACAAAGAAAATAATACAAAATCATCACCTAAAGAACCAGAAAAGGGGGATAAAAATAGAATGAAAGGAAATCAAGAAAAAGAAAACACAAAAACAGAAAAGAATGACCAGATCATAACCCCTTCTTTCGACATTGCACAGGCAGTGTCTCAGGTGAAGATATCAGTCCCACTCCTAGAGATGATGAAAATAGATAAATATAGGAGTACAGTTGTCAAGATGATTTCTGATACACCTAATCCAAAACATAAAGGGTTTGAAAAAACAACAAATAATGTGCATCAGGAAAATTTTAAGATGCCTGAGGTTTACCTTGGTGACACACTTACAAAAAATCCCTCACAGGTAGATCCATTCTATACTACACTAGTAATCAAGAACAGAATAGTCAGGAATTGTACGATTGATTCAGGTGCTGCTATGAATATCATGCCTATAGCAGTGATGAAAGAATTGGGGATGTGGGTTGATACTACGTATGGCCAGTGTTATGCAATGGATAACAGATCTATTCCAGTAGTTGGTATTATGAAAGATGTAGAGATAAAACTTGCTTCACATCCTGAAGCAACATATAACATTGACATCACTGTGGTTGATATCCCACCGTATTATGGAATGTTGTTATCAAGGCAGTGGGCTGCAATGGCGGGAGGCAATGTTCAATTAGATCTATCATATGCCACCATACCAGTAGGTGACAAGGAAATTAAGTTGTGTAGAGAACCAAGGTATGACAATATTATAGAAAGAATGGACCGGCATCAGGTGAATTTCTTTTGTGACACAGATTTAGGAGTTTTCAAAGTTGGAGAAACTACCCCAGAATTGCATAACACTGACCCAATACACACTGAATCTATGAAAAGAGAAAATGATTTGTGGAAAATGTATTTCGATGGTGCATGCAGCAAGATAGGAAATGGGGCCGGAGTAGTTTTTATCTCACCAGGAGGTAAAACGTTCAAATACTCTTTCTTATTGACATTTGAATGCACCAATAACGTAGCTGAGTATGAAGCCCTACTCATTGGCCTAAACATAGCCACCAAATACAAAATAAAAAAGTTGGCTGTCTATGGTGATTCTGAATTGGTCATCTCCCAAGTAAGAGAAAAATATTTATCTAAGAATAAAAGATTAAGACAGTACAGAAATGCAGTTTGGGATAGTGTTGAATTATTTGATGCTTTTTCAATCAGCTGGGTTGATAGGTCTAAAAACATCATGGCAGACTTTTTAGCAAACATTGCATTAAAGAGAGATGATGTAACATTAGGAGGGATCACAGAAGTAGAATTTAAAACTAGACCTACCATCCCTGATAATATACAGAACTGGCAAGTGTTTGATAGCGATGCTGATATAATCAATTTCTTACATTGTGCTGATTATTATGAAAATCAAGAAATTGATTTCAGTGCATTTGTGGAGGAACACGATGGGAAAGAAACCCTTTTTGGCCAAGAAGTGGTTCAACTGAAGACAAATAAGATACCCAAAGGGCTTATTGCATTAGAAAAAGCATTTGATGGGCATGATAGATACAAAAAGAAAGAAACACCAGTGATACCTGAGAACCTTGAGGAGGTGAATTTGGGGACTCAGGCAACCCCAAAAAATGTATATATTGGAAGGAATCTTGACCAGAAAATTAGAAGTAGAATCATCAATCTACTTAGGAAGTACAGGCATGTGTTTGCTTGGTCATATGATGACTTAAAGGCATATAGAGAGGATTTATTTCAACATGAGATACCACTCAAGCCAGATGCAAAACCATTCAGACAGAAACAAAGACCGATTAATCCTACATTGGCTCCGAAAATGCTGGAGGAACTTACAAAGTTAAGGGATGGAGCTATAATCAAACCTATCAGACATTCTTCCTGGGTCTCAAACTTAGTACCTGTCAGGAAAAAGAATGGTGACATTAGACTATGTGTGGATTTCAGAAACCTGAATAAATCTTCTCTCAAAGATAATTATCCTCTTCCCAATATGGAGGCGATATTGCAGAAAGTTACTGGATGTGAATTGCTATCCATGATGGATGGTTTCTCCGGCTACAATCAGGTAAAGGTTAAGGAGTCTGAACAATTTAAGACGGCATTCACCACTCTGTGGGGAACATATGTATACTTGAGAATGCCATTTGGATTAACTAATGCTGGGGCAACATTTCAAAGAGCGATGGATGTAGCTTTTGCTGAATTGATCAATAAGAGTATGATAGTATATCAAGATGACTTAACAGCATATTCAAAAAGGGCCGAAGATCATTGCACACATCTAGAACAGATATTTGTCAAAGCCCTAGAATATGGAATATCATTGAATCCTAAAAAATGCCATTTTGCAGTAACAGAAGGAAAATTGCTTGGCCATATAGTCTCGAAGGAAGGAGTTAAAATAGATCCTGAAAGGGTGAAAGCAATTGATCAGGTCCCTATTCCAAAAAATGTAAAAGCTATACAATCATTTTTTGGTCAGATAAATTTTGTCAGAAGATTTATACCAAATTTCGCAGAGATTGTTTGTCCTATATCAAGAATGCTAAAGAAGAACTCAGATATGAAATGGACAACAGAAACAATGGAAGCATTTGGTAACATTAAGGAGGCCATCAAGCAAGCTCCAGTCTTAATATCCCCTGACTTTGGTAAACCTTTCCAACTTTTTTCATTTGCTTCCTATCATACAGTAGCAGCAGTGTTGTTGCAGAAAAACAATGATGGATATGAACAGCGTATCTCTTTCTTTAGCAAGTCCCTTCAGAATGCAGAGTTGAAGTATGACATTATTGAAAAACAGGCATATGCATTGGTAAAAGCAGTAAAAAATTTTAGACCATATTTGGTGGGGGCTAAAATCATAGCATATGTTCCTAATGCTACAGTGAAGGATGTACTGATCCAAACTGAGGTCACCGGTAGGAGATGTAGGTGGATCAATAGGATTCAGGAATTCAACATTGAAATCCAAATCACTAAATTAGTAAGAGGACAGGTCTTGCCAAATTGATGGCTGAAAGTAATCTAGAAGCTTCCCAGATATGTAATGTTGATGCAAGTACCAGTATTGAACACACTCCGTGGTATACTGATATAGTATATTATCTAAAACATATGAAGTGTCCTAAAGGATATGATGATAATAAAAGAAGGACACTCAAACTACAAGCTTCAAAATATGTACTCATTGGTGGGGATCTCTATTGGAAAAATAGAGATGGGGTTCTACTATTATGCTTGGATGAATATCAATCAAAACATATTATGAAGGAGTTGCATGAAGGCATGTGCGGAGGACATTTCTCAGCAAAAACCACAGCCCACAAGATCCTGAGGGCAGGGTACTATTGGCCTAAAGTCTTTAACGATTCATACCAGTACACTAGAAAGTGTGAAGCATGCCAAAAGTTCTCAGGGAAGTTAAAGTATCAGGGAGCACTACCATTAAAACCTATGCAAGTTGAGGCTCCATTTTATCAGTGGGGTATTGACTTTATAGGTGAAATTTCAGAGAAATCGAGTGGGGGGCACCGATGGATTTTAGTGGCTACTAATTACTTTACAAAATGGGTGGAAGCAATCCCAATCAGACAGGCTACAAGTAAAGTTGTGATAAATTTTCTAATGGATAACATTATATGCAGATTTGGTACTCCTGTAAGACTGATTACCGATAATGGGATGTGCTTTAGATCTGATGAATTCAAAGGTTTTTGCAGCACACATGGTATCACTGTTTCTTATACTGCTCCTTACCATCCACAGGCCAATGGACAAGCTGAATCAAGTAATAAGAGCCTGTTGAAAATCATAAAAAGAATGTTGGATAGAAATAAGAAGGCTTGGGATTCAAAATTAAGAATGGCAGTGTGGGCTGACAGGATTACTATAAAAAGGGCAATTGGGAGATCCCCTTATGAATTGGTATATGGAACCCAAGCAAGATTACCATTAGAAAATCTTATACCAGTATACAAATTCATTCTTCAGGAAGACTTGAATATCCCTGAACCAATGGAGGAAAGGTTGGAACAATTGGCAGAGCTTGATGAAACAAGAAGAATAGCTCAGAGACAGAATATTAAATTACAATCACAGGTAAAATATCTCTTTGACAAGAAGGCCAAAGAAAGAAAGTTTGAAATAAATGATCTGGTACTAATGTGGAATGCAAGATGTCAGGACAAAGGAAAACATGGAAAATTTGAAGCCCTGTGGTTGGGTCCTTTTGTTATCACTGGCAAGGGAGGTGATGATTCTTACTATGTACAGAATATGTCAGGAGAGGAGCAGGAATTGCCTGTACATGGGCAATACTTGAAGCAGTTCTTTTCATAAACATGTACAAAGAGAATTGAGTGTTGCCAGTGCATGGACAACATTCAAATAATTCTCAAAAATATCTTATTCCATGCACAGTAGTCTAGGAATCATTCCCGCTCCCCATCATTTGTTCCTTTCCTTTTCCCAGTTTCATAAAACCTCACCCCAAAATAATAAAATATGTGGTCTACTTCCCCAGGAGATCTGGATCCTTGTTATACTCACAGGGAGTATACATCCCAGACAGAGCCACTATTAGCACAGTAAAAATTTGAAATTTTTACTATCTCCTTACTCCATCATATTTGAATAAATCCTGAAGAATATCCCAAAAAAACCATAATAAAAATTTTTTGTATCTCACGAGATGTCTATGGATGAGCAGTGCCAAATTTCATCAAAATCAATCCATCGGCAAGAGGTTGTGTTGCTTACACCGATACACAAGCAATCGTTTGAAAACAACCATCGGCGTGAAAATAGAGATCAGAGGAAGAATTGTGGAAGTCACTGATGGAGTAAGTAATACCGATGACTTTACATCGGCAAGAAAGGTAAGTGGTCATACCGATCGGTATGACAGATATTTATCGGATGACTTTTTAAAAGATGCCCCGACGGTATATATCATACCGATAAAGCATTTCGGCAAGAGTTTCACCGAACAGCATGCGGGGGTAACGAAACAAATAGCCATCGGCGAGAGGTAAGCTATCAGGATAGAAAACAAGTAAGCCTCCGATGATTAAGAGTCTTGGCGATAAGAAAGCCATCGGCCAGACTCACAGCGATACACCTCTATCGGGATAACTTGACATATCGGAACAAAAGAACCAAGTCTTGCCGATTCACAAGTCACGGCGATCAAAAGGTGTCGGTGACACTTTACTAAACTTTGCCCGATGAAGGATATGAAAAGGGTCATCGGGGAGATGATTTGGATCGGGATATCTTGAGAAAGCTATCCCGATAGTGAATGTCATTCCGACAAAGATAAAAGTCCATACATGAAGATGACTATCGGCGAGACAATAAAGATCGGGAGAACAATATTTTATTATCCCGATAGTCTCAATCTTCCCGATAAGCAAATCATATCGGTGGGACTCGCTATATCGCAGAGAGATCTAAAAACCTTGGCGATGAAGGAAGTCATGCCGATGGTCTTGCCCACTTAAAATATGACATTACATAGCGTCGGGAAAATAATTGGAGGAAATGGTCACCCTTGATATAATCACCAGGAGCGCAGTTGATCTTACTGATTCTCACCGTGAGCAGGAGTATTTAGATCATCTGGCAAAAGTCTATTTATGGCTAAATAGAGCCTAATTAAGCTTATGTAATTATTGTTTATGTTGGTTAAATTCCCAAGAGACTTATTGAAGAGTTGTATCTCTTCATGAAAATATCTATATAAGTTTAAACAATCGATGCTGAAAAATCATCAGCAGTAGAAGATTTCATATATACGTAATATACAATGTCTCAAATTGACTATGTTGCATATTTTGTTTGAAAAAGAAATTTGAAGTTCTCTGATTCAGTATTTCTATTTTGGTATCAGTTGCTTGTTGAAAATATTCAATTGTGTGGCTGTCTCCATTTCTGCATTTCTTGGTTATTCAGATTAAGATATCAAGTATATAGTTAATCTGTCATTACACACTTGCTGTATCTGTGTGATTAATTTGGTCGGTGTCCATCTGAGGAATTAAACCCTTCTAATTTAGTCGCAGTAGCCTGGAAGTAGTAAGTTAGGATTACTAAGTAGAGCCATACAATTAGGATTACTATTCTGTCTCCAGTAAAATATTATCTGTTAATCTTGCCCATTCATTTCATTTGGTTCCTTCAAGTAAGGATTAAAATACCTTCTGGTGAATTATAAGATAATTGATTATATTGGTTGGATTACTAAGAAGAGTTTGTCAATCACTTCCTTGCATGTTTATACAAGCTATAAACCAAAACCGTGCCAAGCAATTAGAATTATTACCATTAAGAAACTACTGGTCTAGGTCCTTCAAATTGACTCTGTTACCCAACAAGGCACTAGTCTCATTCAACTCATCATTTAAAACCTTGATATTGCTTATACAATTTTTGCCAATCATTTATTAAACATTATACATAGAATTAAGTAGTCAGCTTCTTTTTCATCTATCTTACAATCCTATGCCATTATAGATAGATCTAGTTAGTCCACTCATCCACTGCTTTAATATTTCAAGGTTCACCCACCTAGGTGTAGCAGGACCTAAAGTGTAGGAAATCATCAAACCTTGAAGGTTGATTTCGTCAAGTTAGTTCAAAAACGTTGCAAATCCAAACATAGAGCCTGGCATCCTCTTAGGATTAGCAACTTGCATTTTTGAGACCTAACACACTACATGCATAGTTACAATATATTTTTATGTGAGAGCATGACATCATAGATCATGATTTTGACACCAACATTGAGAAGGTTATGATTTTTGCATGCATGAAGCTTTATGTTTTCATGCTTCCTAGAATGCAATTGCATTATAACGTGAGCATGTTATAATGTGCTAGCGTTATGGGAAGCATGAAAAATAGGAAAAAAGCATGTGGGATCCGTGATTCAAACCCCACATGACTGTTATTCCTACTTTTTATGCAGTATATTGGACAAGAAAATGCTTTTCATGTTGTTTGACATATTAAGAATAATTATTAGATCAGTCCACCACCTTTTTTGTTTTTTCAATGTAGAAGAACTAGTTTTGCATGTTTTTAGAGAAAATTTGATTATTTAAACTGAAAGTTTCATGTTTCATGTCTATATTGTTTCAAAGCTAATTACCATTGATATATAGATTGAATTTGATGATATATGTTTGTTTTTTCCATAAATTTCACTAATCCTATTCTAGAGTTATATAGAATTCATAATCAAACTTGCGAAAAATAAGAATTTGAGGATTTTGAAGCCATATTTTGGAGAATTGGTCAACTCCAATATCAAATTCTAAGGTATGTTCAAGTTATGTCCATTTTAATTCACCTATATATGTTCTTATCTTCTTTATGTCTTTATGTTATTTATGTTCTAAGATATATATGTTCTTTAAATATGTTTTCATACTTAGTCAAAAGTTGTTACATGAACCGTGTATGTATGTCTATATACATTGCAACCAAAATCAAACTATGGCTTGTGATAACAAAGACAAACTCGAGCGATTGCTTCTTATCACTTTGATACCTCAAAACATTCTCTAGAAAATATATACATGTTCTCAATTGTTATTACATGCACTCCAACACTACCACATATGCCCTTGCACTACCATAGATGCTCTAGAAACTCACTTAGCTCATGATGCAATAGCGAGTTCTTCACCAAGCATCTTGCAATTGCTACCATAACAACTATTGGTTGTAATAATTCTACATGCCATAGGACAATGTCCAACCTATCTCATCATTATATTCTTCTTCCTTCTCATCATTATATTTTTCTTTAAGAACCTATCTCACCATTTATCCTTTAATGATCTTGTGATTGCCAAGTGGTAATGCACCAATTTTCAAGAATCTAATGAGTGCAATTGTCAAGAATCTAATGATTTTTCAATATTAAGGCATTTGTGGTTCACCACTAAAGTATGATTTTTCAATATTAAGGTGCTTGACAATTTTAATCTGTATATAATAAGTCCAATCATGGCCTCCAAATAGCCCTTCTTCATGTACAAGTCTAGGATAGAAAGGTTTTTGGATGGAAACTTGATTAAAAATTCATTTTTTTGTAACAAACACTCCATTCTCCCAAAAGGCTACACCCATTTTCTCCTTCCTCATGCATAAAACAATAATATGATGTTGTAACAAGGCTAATCTTGAGTTGGGAGACATTTGTACATCCATTATTCTACATCATAGCTTTTATTTCTTCCATCACTCAAATATTTTCACGGCCTTTCCATGGTTTCCTCTTACTAAGCCAACCAACCAAGACCTTGAAAATGGTGTAGCAGTAACATATAAGGCTAAGAAATTAGGTAAAAGATCCATATGATCATCTATTTTTAGTTTTAACATATTTTTCTATCATCATTGACCATTGTATCCATGCATGTGTAGGTATATCAATTAGTTTAGTCAAAGAGACTCCAAATTCATCATGTTTCCACCTTTTTTCAGCCCTTCATGCCTTCATTTCACCTATTTTCACCTATACAAGAGAAAAACAATATCAAATACTTCATAAAATAATTTTAGTGAACAATTGTTTGTCATACTCATATTCATGATCAATGGAGCCAAAATTGATTCCAAGATTCTTATTTTTTATCCTAGGATGATATAGAAGGATTTATTCCTTAATATGCATAATGATTCATTCAATAGAACTATGCAATGGCTTGAATCTTAGACTATCCTATGCCCCCCATTATGACAATCCTACTTGTCTTTATTGATCATTTAGACATAATTGTTAGGTGTACTTTTGATAACTTCTCCATGCATGTTTCATAGTATGAATTATCTTGGAGAAGGTTGGAGGATGTCGAGAACTAAGATTGACATCATGACTGTCTCAACATGGTCTTTCATCATTTTAATAGTCCTCTTTAGTGTCTTGGACTAGGACATTCCTTATGCACCTATTCATGTAGATTTGTATGCATGACACAACAATATTTCAAAATTTATGTCATGCCCACATTTTCCTTGTGGTCACAACACACATCGCACGTGTCATAGCCACATCTGTCATGTGGTTATGACACGAGATATGAAAAACTTTTCTCACACCGTCCTAAAAACCCCTTTCGCATGCGTACGCATGCTCAACGGTGTTCTCTCATGGCGAAACACTATACTCATCGGCGGAATACAAGTACAATGGCGTGCAAACGGAAACATATAGATCAACAAGAGGGTCGCTACGACGCTGCTAACGTCATTGCAAGAGTGAGATTACCCAAGTTCTTAAATCGAACCCTCGGCAATGTTCGGTAGCAGAATGCCTTACGGCGTTAGTGGGAATTACGCTGCACTCATTTACGCACGTGGTTCACTGATAGAGGAACCACTCCCTTCGACGCCTTGTTCCAACTAAACCGGCTAGTGATCTCCCTATTTAGTCATTTTTCAGCCAGGCACGGTTGTCTGTCTCCTCTCTTGTTTCCTGAAACATACCCATCCTATGACTTAGCATTTTCAACAAGGCGGTTTGGTTGCCCTCTCTTCCCTTTCCACAAGTTCTAAGTTGGATTATATCTTTATCGCCCTTACCTTAACTATCTCTTAGTTCATTTAGTGTGTTTATATTTCGGTCTCTCTCTCTCTTTCATTTTCTATACTTTCTTTATGTGCATCCTGTCCTTTCTTCGTGATTTACGTCAATCAGGGTTATTACTGCAGCTATTGTTGATATTAAACCTAATTTCAGGATGATCTCGGTCACATAGGCTGGTTCACTATTTCGCTGGACTCGGTCTCCTAATCTTCCCCGATCTAGGTTCCTCCTTTTCGTAAATACTTAGTCAACTTGTACCTAAGCACAATTGACAGAAGGGGTCCGTCAACTTAGTTCTCTTATCCCGTGTGAGATATGTCGCGCATTTTCTCCTCTGTGTTTTCCAATGTTGGTTTTTCCTTCTTCGGAACCTCTTACAGGTTTACATATGAGATCGTTTGCTACAGTTGAGATTAATATGGCCACAAGGATTGTCAGTGGTGGCTTCCTTAAGTTTATTTCCAGTGTTCTTTTGAGTAAGGAGTTGTGTAATTTTCCTCTTCATTTTCCGGGTGATTGTTAGTATGTTTTTAGTTGAAACTTCCGAGAATCTCTTTCCAGAGTATCACTGAATATTCCTAAACTCTCTTTACATTATAATTTTATTTTCTCTTGTTTAGAATTACTGTTGTTACTGTTACTCATAATTACGATTCATACACTGTTTGTAACTCGTATGACGTTGTCAATAGGTGTAGGTGGTTCACCACTTTATAAAACTCTGTTCAAGGTAATATAGCTTCTTTGGTAGTTGTGTTTGAAACTTAATAACATCTCCTGTGTGAATATAATTGTTATTTTATATATATATATATATAATTTTTTTTTTTTTTTTCCATATCCATGAAACATAGTTATTAACGATTTTTAAACGAGGGCCCAATAAATATAAATATATATATATATATATATATATATATATATATATATATCATATATATATATATATATATATATATACATAAAATATATTTATTTTAATATCTCAATAATGAACAAATTGGTTTCCCACAACTTAAACCTTTATATATATATATATATATATATATATATATATATATATATATATATATATATATATATACATATATATACAGATGTATCTAATCATTCTTATATTATATATATAGCTATATACATAGACATATATAATATATATATATATATATGCCTATATATAGAGCTATATAAAAATAAACTGAATTTATTTACCAAATCACCCATTCATATGTTAGGGCCCAAGCCCTACATTTTTTATGGCTTTCAACCCACAGCAGATGGGCGGGGCCATGGGCGGCGGTGGGCCGCCAAAGCGGCGGACGGGGATCTGAGGTGGCCGCCAGAGCGGCGGACGGGGATCTGAGGTGGGCCGCAGAGCGGCGGACGGGGGTTTAAGGTGGCCGCAAAGCGGCAGCCAAAATCCGCGGGAGGCATAAGGGTATGGAGGAGGGGGGGAGATGTGGAGTGGGGCGGAGCCCCACCCACATTCCCACGACGTGGGGGGTGTGGGTGGGGCTCCGCCCCACTCCACACCTCCAAATATGACGAAAAAAACCTGCGGTGGGGTTTTCTTCCCCACCGCCCATAGTAAATAACGACTGTGTAATTTGTTACCCGCGGCTTAATTTTTTTTTGACAGTCTTTCTCCGTTCGTTGATTATTATCAATAATAAAATATCTTCAAATATATATATATATATATATATATATATTTATATATTCATATATAAATATATATATATATATATATGTATATATATAACAACGATAATATATTTATATATATATATATATTTCATATTTATATATATATATATATATATATATATATATCCCCCTTTTTTTTTATATATAACAATTATAATTACTTTCAATTTCTCTATTATTTTCTAAAATGATAATTACTCAAAATGAGAAATATATATATATCTCTATATATATATTTATAAAGTATTTAGAGAAAAATATTATTTTTGTATAATTCCAATTTCGACAATTTTTTTTTTTGTATTCACTACTCTATGCATTTTCTCCAAATCAACATAGTATAAAGAAATTGTCATAACAATTAGATATAAATATTTATATATATATATATATATATATATATATATATATATATATATATATATATATATATATATATCCCAATTTCACCAAATGATAAATAGCTCTTCCCTTATTATAAGTATAAATTTTCCATTGTTATAACCATATAAGACTTGTAAATTTACAAACAGATTATATTTACGTGCTAGATTTCCTCTAATTCTTCTAAATTAACAGAATCCATTATTATGGAGAAAACTCAAATATTTAAAAACTGTCTTTTCCATTTCAACATTAAAAGGAAACTAGCATTTCAACTAAAGAAGCAATTCCAAACTTTCAAATGTAAACAACTCAGATTAAGTTGCAAAAAACGAACTTATTCTTTTCAGTAATACTTGAAACACAAAAATTGCTATTGAACAAAGGTTGCAAACATCCACTTAAAATTTAAGCACAGTCATATTACAACTTCTCAACATGAATACCAACTTCCCAGATATGAACTTTCTCCTCCCAAACAGTATACAACTGAAAACTTATGACAACCAATAAAAGTCCAATAATAACAAGACCAGGGAGGTGATTTTCTTCACTCCCAGAATATCAGTAATTTACAACATTAACAAGAGAGGTGTTCTCTCTTCATCTCTATGAAATGAACCAGGCCTAATTCTCATGACAAGAAGATAATCTGTTTCTTCATAAATAGCCAACCAGAAAGCTCCAAGAGAAAAACCTGCATATCAAAGACAAACAAAGAAGAAAATACCACTTGTCTAGCTCTCCTCCCTACCGTAGACCCGCAAGAGGGTCACCCCCGAGCTAGGGAGACCATACTCACACCTGGGTACTCAAACACTCCACTTCACAACAGAAACAACAACAATCCCAAAGCACACCTACACCCGTGGCTATTTTACACAATACAGAAACTCAACTACAGTGAGTTTCATAAGGGGCAGGAGAGTGGATACACTCGACTCCAGAGTGTCACCCTGATAGATAAATGAACTCATATAAATTTCTCTTGGTCTCAACCAAGTGTGATCACAATTTGTAAGAAATCTGTATTTGACTCTCAAGTCAAAATACAGTCACAGATACATGCCCTCAAGGCTTTCAACATCCCAAAAGATGGAACAGGTATGCACCCGAGGAGGATCTCTCCTCCCCTACCCCAAACTTGATGAGCATTTCTCCCAAGTGGGAGACGCTCTGTCAAACACCCGACAAGAACCCCACAGAAAACAAATTTAAACACATATTCCAAACACATTTCATACACATTTCAGTTCTACCAAAACAAAGGTAAAATTCAGACCAACCTTGCAAAGCCCTCCTGGAATGAAGTTGTTGCAGAGTCCACAGAGTTCACTTCCAAGCTTAGCCACCAACTCCCTCTCCCTTCTCTATCTTCCAAACTAACTTCTCTATTTTTGGTAAGGCCAAAGATGAAAGATTTTCCCCAAAATTCAACTAACTCCCTCTCATCCCAAAATTTGAAAATAAATAACCCAAAATTCTCTTTCTTTCCAATTTTGAGAAATGGGGAAGTGACACTTGTCACCTCCTCACCCTTCCCAAAAATCACTATACTGTCCAGGTGGCTTATGTCACTCTCCATTCCCAAGGGGACTCCTTAATCCTTTCATGTGACTCCACTTTCTCATGGGAGAAATAAAAAAAAGAGTTAAATGGGAACAAGACAGGTGACCCATGCCTCTTTCTCCTTTCTTCACATGGGTGTCCCCATAGTACATGGGGGAATCTTACTAAAGAAGAGGTAACTTTTACTAATGGATGGCATCTCTTATCTAGGGAAAAGTAGAGGGGATGGGTTGAGTGTTGGTACAACCCATCATGTCCCCTCCTACCTCCAATTTTCGCCACTTAACTTCAGGGGAAGGTTAAGTTGACTAGATGGAGGTTACTCAAGGGTTACCCATGCCAAATGGGCCCCTGGACCCATGGGGTAGAACCCAGGGTCAATTTTAACCCAAACAAGACACCCCAGGTCAAGGTAAAGCACAAGAAAAAGGGCCTCATAATTTAAAGAAAAATAGAAATTTCAAATTCAATCTCTTAACAACACTTACTTATAAAAATAATGATACATGAGGGTAACCTAACCCACTCGACCATACGAAAGACCACATTACATCAAGACATCAAACACAAAGAGATCTTGGTTCTTCGTGGAACCAGATCGGCTTAACAGGGAATAACAATTAACAAGGTGTGGAATGATCTCCGAAATCTGTGGTTTGATTAGTAGTCCCTGCACACTCAATTACAAGATCAGTAACCACATAAATTCATCATAGCCAAAGCAACTTAAATAACACATGCATTCTCATGCCTTAGTACAATTTAACATAATTAAAAAAATCATATTACAATTTTTCCATCATCCCTAATTCATTTTTCTGAAAAGTAACTTATCCAAACATCACCCAATTAGTTTTTCCGAAAACATAATAAAGTTAAATAGTCTGACAAATTCCGGGAATTGCTATCCCACAAATATGAAAGTAACAATAACAGTACTGTAAATAGTCATAACAATAGTAGTAGAAAGGGCGGTCCTCACATCCTCTCCCCCTAAGACGGTACTTCCTCCTGGAAGTCGTCAAAAAGGTGAGGATACAGGGTCTTCAATCGCTCTGCATCTTCCCATGTTGCAGTGACTTCGTCGTATAAGTCCCATTGGACTCTAACCTGGTCCAGCTCTCGACCTCGAAGGGCCAGCTTCCGTCGAGCCAATATGCGAATTGGCTCCAACGCCAGTTGTCCGTCTGCCTCTACCTGAAGAGCACTCCAATCCAACACATGAGATAAGTCAGAAATATATTGACGTAAAACTGATACATGAAATACATCGTGGATACGTGACAGGCTAGGTGGCAAGGCTAGACGATAGGCTACTGGTCCTATCCGCTCCAAGATTTCGAAAGGTCCTACAAATCGAGGTGCGAGTTTAGAGCCTTTTCCGTAACGGATTGGACTTTTGTGCGGCCGCACTCTCAAAAATACTCTTTCCCCCACAGAGAAGCTTCGGTCTGTCCTTTTTGCATCGGCATACTTTTTCTGCCTGTCCTGTGCTTCCAGAAGCCTCTGTCTTATCTGTTTAACTTGCAGTTCCATATTCTGAACTATCTCTGGTCCGATGACTGTTCTGTCCTCTATACGATCCCAACTCAAAGGTGTTCTGCATGGTCTGCCATATAATGCCTGGAAAGGAGGCATACCCAACGAGCTATGATGCCCATTATTGTAGGCGAATTCAACTAGATACAGGTACTCCTCCCATCTAGACTGGTGATCCATCACATACATGCGAAGCATGTCTTCTAACACCTGGTTAACTCTCTCTGTTTGTCCATCAGTTTCCGGATGATATGCAGAACTGAAGTTGAGCTGTGTGCCCAACGCCTGATGTAAGGCTTTCCAGAACGATGAAGTGAATACGGAGTCTCTGTCAGATATAATGCGGCGAGGTATCCCATGAAGTCTAACAATCTGATCAAGAAACACCTTTGCCACTGATGGTGCATTGTATGTTGTACATATTGGTGAAAAATGCGCCACTTTGGTCAGCTTGTCAACTGTCACCATAATAGCATCATGGCGACGTGATGATATAGGTAGACCAACGATAAAATCCATAGAAATGGTATCCCATTTCCATTCAGGTATCTCGTGAGGGTACAACAGTCCCGCTGGATGCTGATGTTCGGCCTTAACCCTCTGACATTCCAGGCAACGAGCAACAAATTCGGCAATGTCACGCCTCATCCCAGCCCAATGATAAAGCTGTCGTAAATCAGCATGCATCTTCTTCACTCCTGGGTGTGCTGCGTAGGGTGCTCTATGAGCCTCTGATAGGATTACTGTACGAAGATTACCCGCATGGGGTACATAGATACGTTGCCGATGTCGAAGCATTCCATCAGAATCAAGGGTATATCCTGTAAATTTGCCCTCAAGGGCCTTCTGATTTAGTACTGCCTGCTGCACTTCAAGAAACCATTCGTCCTCCGGCAGATGCTGTAAGATGCGATCCTTCAAGTCCATCTTCAAGGTCAGGGTCTGGATCTCGTGGCGTCTTCGACTCAGAGCATCAGCGACCACGTTCTCCTTCCCTTTTATATAATGGACATCGAAGTCATATTCGCATAGGAATTCCATCCAACGTCGTTGGCGGGCGTTCAAATTAGGCTGCGTAAAAATATACTGCAAACTATGATGGTCTGAATGGAGTTCAAAGCGTCGCCCTAAGAGGAAGTGTCTCCAGCGAACCAAGGCATGAACAACAGCTGCAAGCTCTAAGTCGTGCGTAGGATAGTTTAACTCATGTGTCTTTAGTTTCCGCGATTCGTATGCGATCGCTCGTCCATCCTGCATAAGCACGGCTCCCAAACCTTCTAATGATGCATCCGTGCAAACTACAAACTCTTCCGAAGGATCTGGAACTGCTAAAATAGGAGCGCTCGTAAGACGCTCTTTGAGGACTCCAAAAGCCTTTTCACACTGCTCGGTCCAAGTGAAACCCTTCCCTTTTCGCTGAAGGGAAGTAATGGGATGTGCTATCCTGGAGAAACCTTCGACAAACCGACGATAATACCCAGCTAACCCCATAAAGCTTCTGACCTCTGTCACGTTCGTGGGTGCCGGCCACTCCTGGATTGCTCTAATTTTAGATGGATCTACAGAGATGCCATCGCCTGATAAAATGTGTCCCAAATACTGCACCTCTGTCCTGAAGAAGGCACACTTCGCCAAGTTGCCATAAAGTTGCTGCTCTCGTAATTTCTGCAAAACTTGACGCAAGTGCTCTACATGCTCCTCCTCAGTCCGTGAATAAATCAGAATGTCATCTAGGAATATGATCACGAACCGGTCTAGGTATGTACGGAACACCCCGTTCATGAGACTCATGAATACTGCAGGAGCGTTCGTCAACCCGAAAGGTACCACTGTGAATTCATAATGGCCATATCTGGTTCGAAAAGCAGTTTTATGAATATCTGACTCCGTGATGCGCAATTGATGATACCCAGATTTTAGATCAATTTTCGAGAACACTCTGGCTCCCTGCATCTGATCAAAAAGGTCGTCAATCCTAGGTAGAGGATAACGATTCTTCACCGTCACCTTGTTCAACTGCCTGTAGTCCATGCATAGACGAAGAGACCCATCCTTCTTCTTCACGAAGATCACTGGTGCGCCCCATGGTGAAACGCTAGGTCGGATGTGTCCCTTCTCAAGTAATTCTTCCAACTGCAGCTTAAGTTCTGTGAGTTCATGGGTCGTCATTCTATAGGGTGCGCGGGATATCGGCTCTGCACCTGGCACTAAGTCAATGTGGAAGTCCACTTCTCTACGTGGAGGCATACCAGGTAATTCTGGCGGGAATACATCGGCAAACTCTCTAAGGATAGGGTGATCATCTAAAGTAGCCTCAGGTTCATCCTCAGCTCTATCACTGACTGTGATGGCAAACATCTGACATCCCCTCCGCATACAGCGCTTAAGCTGTTGTGCGGATATCATACGAACCGCCATGGGCTTTTGAATGCCCACTATCTCAACCGACGAACCATGATCATCTAAACAGCTAATCGTTCTCTGGCGACAATCAAGCTTGGCTCTATGTGCCGCAAGCCAATCCATACCCAGAACTACTCCGTAAGACCCTAATGGCATAATCCTAAGGTCGCATATTGTGGTGAAGGGTCCCAATGTGATCTCACAGTCTTTAACCAAGGTATCTACTGACATCCTGGCCCCTGAGGCCAACTCAACTTCCCACCTAATGTCTTGCCTAGAAACCACCAGCCTGCAACGCTCCACTAACGATGTAGACAAAAAGGAGTCAGTAGCTCCTGAGTCAAAAAGGATCGAGATGGGAAAGTCTCTAATCGTACCTGCTGCCTCGATGACAGAAGCCTGGAAGTCGGCCTGGCGGTTATCAACCGCTGCAAACATGTGGTGAGATCTGCCCACGTCACCTACGGTCTGCTCAGACCCTCCTGATCGGGGCTGACCCCCTGCAGTAAATCCCTGCGGACACTCTCTAGCCAGATGCCCTGCCCCACCACATACATAACATGGTCCCCTAACCTGTAACTGCCCTGACTGTGTTCTGCCCGACTGTTGTTGCCCGGTCCGTCCGGTGGATCCCTGTGAGCCTCTGTAAGACTGCTGGGACCTTGCGGGTCCTGCCGATGAACCCTGCTGTCTCTGATCCCTGCGTGGTCCCTGCTGCTGCCATCCACGGTTTTGTCCTCCCTGTCCCCTCTGTTGAAATTTGGATTTTTGCTGATGTTGCTGTTGCTGTGGAGGCCTAGGAGGTAATGATGAAGCATTATATCCTCCTCTCTGTGTTGTGTTTTGAGGCCTTCGGAAATTTTGTTGTTGTTGGGGATTTCGTTCCTGGTACTGTGGGCGTGAATTCTGTCCTCGTCCCTGAATTTCCTCTGATATAAGGGCCTTTTCAACAGCCTCGCTCATGGTTTGGGGATTTGCCATACGAACTGGTCCTGATATCCCGTGATTTAGCCCCCTGATGAATTTGTGTATTAAGATTTTCTCGTCATGGAGGTATTCCGCATAACGAGAAAGTTCTATAAATCGGCTCTCATACTGAGTAACGGTGAGTCCCCTCTGCTGTAGATCATGAAACTCATCAATTCTGCGCTGTCTATAATGTTCGGACAAATACCGCGCATTGAAGCGCTCAATGAAGGTGTCCCATGTGAGTGTATCCACGGAGAGTCGGCGCTTGCACTCCTCTGTGCGCCACCAGGTGGCTGCTGCATCCCTAAGAAGATGAACTGCCACTCGTGCTTTCGTGTTGCTCTCATACGGTCGCAATGCGAAACACCTGTCTAAGCTAATTAGCCAAGCCTCGGCCACAGCTCCCTCTGTAGCTCCTGCGAAGGTGGGTGGGTTGAGCCTCAGTAGATCTCTGATAGGGTCCCCTCTGTCTCTAAGTCTCCCAAGTGGCTCTTCCACACCATCCTCATATACTCCCTGCTGAACCTGTTCTTGTCTCAAAAGTCTCGGAGGACTCCTGCTCCGTGCTCGGGAGGCCGACCCTACCTCCTCTACTGTTGTGTCAGGAATCTCAACGAAGGGCTCCACACGTCTCACCGCTAGTGGATCAACGCGGGGCTCCATACGTGGCTCAATACGTGACTCGGCACGTGGCTCCTCTCGCGGAGCAACACGAGGCTCTATACGTGGCTCAGGAATCACTGGTGGTAACCTGTCTAGCATAGTCTGTAGTGCCTGTAAGATCTGTGGACCTATATCCGCTACTGGTGTCGCCTGTGGTACTAGTAGTGCTTGTGGCACAGGTGGGGCAGGTGGTGCTGCTGAATCTGCGGGTGCCAGTCCCTCGGCTGAGGAATCGCTGTGCACCTCGACTGACGCTGTGTGGCGTGATCGCGCTCGTCGAACACGTCGGGGAGGCATCCTACAAAACAAGGTAGAAACTAATTAGCCAAAGTTGCGGAATAATAACGTGCCCAAATACGCCCAGTGTTTACAAACTTGGCTCTGATACCAAATGTCATGCCCACATTTTCCTTGTGGTCACAACACACATCGCACGTGTCATAGCCACATCTGTCATGTGGTTATGACACGAGATATGAAAAACTTTTCTCACACCGTCCTAAAAACCCCTTTCGCATGCGTACGCATGCTCAACGGTGTTCTCTCATGGCGAAACACTATACTCATCGGCGGAATACAAGTACAATGGCGTGCAAACGGAAACATATAGATCAACAAGAGGGTCGCTACGACACTGCTAACGTCATTGCAAGAGTGAGATTACCCAAGTTCTTAAATCGAACCCTCGGCAATGTTCGGTAGCAGAATGCCTTACGGCGTTAGTGGGAATTACGCTGCACTCATTTACGCACGTGGTTCACTGATAGAGGAACCACTCCCTTCGACGCCTTGTTCCAACTAAACCGGCTAGTGATCTCCCTATTTAGTCATTTTTCAGCCAGGCACGGTTGTCTGTCTCCTCTCTTGTTTCCTGAAACATACCCATCCTATGACTTAGCATTTTCAACAAGGCGGTTTGGTTGCCCTCTCTTCCCTTTCCACAAGTTCTTAAGTTGGATTATATCTTTATCGCCCTTACCTTAACTATCTCTTAGTTCATTTAGTGTGTTTATATTTCGGTCTCTCTCTCTCTTTCATTTTCTATACTTTCTTTATGTGCATCCTGTCCTTTCTTCGTGATTTACGTCAATCAGGGTTATTACTGCAGCTATTGTTGATATTAAACCTAATTTCAGGATGATCTCGGTCACATAGGCTGGTTCACTATTTCGCTGGACTCGGTCTCCTAATCTTCCCCGATCTAGGTTCCTCCTTTTCGTAAATACTTAGTCAACTTGTACCTAAGCACAATTGACAGAAGGGTCCGTCAACTTAGTTCTCTTATCCCGTGTGAGATATGTCGCGCATTTTCTCCTCTGTGTTTTCCAATGTTGGTTTTTCCTTCTTCGGAACCTCTTACAGGTTTACATATGAGATCGTTTGCTACAGTTGAGATTAATATGGCCACAAGGATTGTCAGTGGTGGCTTCTTAAGTTTATTTCCAGTGTTCTTTTGAGTAAGGAGTTGTGTAATTTTCCTCTTCATTTTCCGGGTGATTGTTAGTATGTTTTTAGTTGAAACTTCCGAGAATCTCTTTCCAGAGTATCACTGAATATTCCTAAACTCTCTTTACATTATAATTTTATTTTCTCTTGTTTAGAATTACTGTTGTTACTGTTACTCATAATTACGATTCATACACTGTTTGTAACTCGTATGACGTTGTCAATAGGTGTAGGTGGTTCACCACTTTATAAAACTCTGTTCAAGGTAATATAGCTTCTTTGGTAGTTGTGTTTGAAACTTAATAACATCTCCTGTGTGAATATAATTGTTATTTATATATATATATATATAATTTTTTTTTTTTTTTTCCATATCCATGAAACATAGTTATTAACGATTTTTAAACGAGGGCCCAATAAATATAAATATATATATATATATATATATATATATATATATATATATATATATATATATACATAAAATATATTTATTTTAATATCTCAATAATGAACAAATTGGTTTCCCACAACTTAAACCTTTATATATATATATATATATATATATATATATATATATATATATATATATATATATATATACATATATATACAGATGTATCTAATCATTCTTATATTATATATATAGCTATATACATAGACATATATAATATATATATATATATGCCTATATATAGAGCTATATAAAAATAAACTGAATTTATTTACCAAATCACCCATTCATATGTTAGGGCCCAAGCCCTACATTTTTTATGGCTTTCAACCCACAGCAGATGGCGGCCATGGGCGGCGGTGGCCGCAAAGCGGCGGACGGGGATCTGAGGTGGCCGCAGAGCGGCGGACGGGGATCTGAGGTGGCCGCAGAGCGGCGGACGGGGGTTTAAGGTGGCCGCAAAGCGGCAGCCAAAATCCGCGGGAGGCATAAGGGTATGGAGGAGGGGGGAGATGTGGAGTGGGGCGGAGCCCCACCCACATTCCCACGACGTGGGGTGTGGGTGGGGCTCCGCCCCACTCCACACCTCCAAATATGACGAAAAACCTGCGGTGGGGTTTTCTTCCCCACCGCCCATAGTAAATAACGACTGTGTAATTTGTTACCCGCGGCTTAATTTTTTTTTGACAGTCTTTCTCCGTTCGTTGATTATTATCAATAATAAAATATCTTCAAATATATATATATATATATATATATTTATATATTCATATATAAATATATATATATATATATGTATATATATAACAACGATAATATATTTATATATATATATATATTTCATATTTATATATATATATATATATATATATATATATATATATATCCCCCCTTTTTTTTTATATATAACAATTATAATTACTTTCAATTTCTCTATTATTTTCTAAAATGATAATTACTCAAAATGAGAAATATATATATATCTCTATATATATATTTATAAAGTATTTAGAGAAAAATATTATTTTTGTATAATTCCAATTTCGACAATTTTTTTTTTGTATTCACTACTCTATGCATTTTCTCCAAATCAACATAGTATAAAGAAATTGTCATAACAATTAGATATAAATATTTTTATATATATATATATATATATATATATATATATATATATATATATATATATATATATATATATATATATATATATATATATATATCCCAATTTCACCAAATGATAAATAGCTCTTCCCTTATTATAAGTATAAATTTTCCATTGTTATAACCATATAAGACTTGTAAATTTACAAACAGATTATATTTACGTGCTAGATTTCCTCTAATTCTTCTAAATTAACAGAATCCATTATTATGGAGAAAACTCAAATATTTAAAAACTGTCTTTTCCATTTCAACATTAAAAGGAAACTAGCATTTCAACTAAAGAAGCAATTCCAAACTTTCAAATGTAAACAACTCAGATTAAGTTGCAAAAAACGAACTTATTCTTTTCAGTAATACTTGAAACACAAAAATTGCTATTGAACAAAGGTTGCAAACATCCACTTAAAATTTAAGCACAGTCATATTACAACTTCTCAAACATGAATACCAACTTCCCAGATATGAACTTTCTCCTCCCAAACAGTATACAACTGAAAACTTATGACAACCAATAAAAGTCCAATAATAACAAGACCAGGGAGGTGATTTTCTTCACTCCCAGAATATCAGTAATTTACAACATTAACAAGAGAGGTGTTCTCTCTTCATCTCTATGAAATGAACCAGGCCTAATTCTCATGACAAGAAGATAATCTGTTTCTTCATAAATAGCCAACCAGAAAGCTCCAAGAGAAAAACCTGCATATCAAAGACAAACAAAGAAGAAAATACCACTTGTCTAGCTCTCCTCCCTACCGTAGACCCGCAAGAGGGTCACCCCCGAGCTAGGGAGACCATACTCACACCTGGGTACTCAAACACTCCACTTCACAACAGAAACAACAACAATCCCAAAGCACACCTACACCCGTGGCTATTTTACACAATACAGAAACTCAACTACAGTGAGTTTCATAAGGGGCAGGAGAGTGGATACACTCGACTCCAGAGTGTCACCCTGATAGATAAATGAACTCATATAAATTTCTCTTGGTCTCAACCAAGTGTGATCACAATTTGTAAGAAATCTGTATTTGACTCTCAAGTCAAAATACAGTCACAGATACATGCCCTCAAGGCTTTCAACATCCCAAAAGATGGAACAGGTATGCACCCGAGGAGGATCTCTCCTCCCCTACCCCAAACTTGATGAGCATTTCTCCCAAGTGGGAGACGCTCTGTCAAACACCCGACAAGAACCCCACAGAAAACAAATTTAAACACATATTCCAAACACATTTCATACACATTTCAGTTCTACCAAAACAAAGGTAAAATTCAGACCAACCTTGCAAAGCCCTCCTGGAATGAAGTTGTTGCAGAGTCCACAGAGTTCACTTCCAAGCTTAGCCACCAACTCCCTCTCCCTTCTCTATCTTCCAAACTAACTTCTCTATTTTTGGTAAGGCCAAAGATGAAAGATTTTCCCCAAAATTCAACTAACTCCCTCTCATCCCAAAATTTGAAAATAAATAACCCAAAATTCTCTTTCTTTCCAATTTTGAGAAATGGGGAAGTGACACTTGTCACCTCCTCACCCTTCCCAAAAATCACTATACTGTCCAGGTGGCTTATGTCACTCTCCATTCCCAAGGGGACTCCTTAATCCTTTCATGTGACTCCACTTTCTCATGGGAGAAATAAAAAAAAGAGTTAAATGGGAACAAGACAGGTGACCCATGCCTCTTTCTCCTTTCTTCACATGGGTGTCCCCATAGTACATGGGGGAATCTTACTAAAGAAGAGGTAACTTTTACTAATGGATGGCATCTCTTATCTAGGGAAAAGTAGAGGGGATGGGTTGAGTGTTGGTACAACCCATCATGTCCCCTCCTACCTCCAATTTTCGCCACTTAACTTCAGGGGAAGGTTAAGTTGACTAGATGGAGGTTACTCAAGGGTTACCCATGCCAAATGGGCCCCTGGACCCATGGGGTAGAACCCAGGGTCAATTTTAACCCAAACAAGACACCCCAGGTCAAGGTAAAGCACAAGAAAAAGGGCCTCATAATTTAAAGAAAAATAGAAATTTCAAATTCAATCTCTTAACAACACTTACTTATAAAAATAATGATACATGAGGGTAACCTAACCCACTCGACCATACGAAAGACCACATTACATCAAGACATCAAACACAAAGAGATCTTGGTTCTTCGTGGAACCAGATCGGCTTAACAGGGAATAACAATTAACAAGGTGTGGAATGATCTCCGAAATCTGTGGTTTGATTAGTAGTCCCTGCACACTCAATTACAAGATCAGTAACCACATAAATTCATCATAGCCAAAGCAACTTAAATAACACATGCATTCTCATGCCTTAGTACAATTTAACATAATTAAAAAAATCATATTACAATTTTTCCATCATCCCTAATTCATTTTTCTGAAAAGTAACTTATCCAAACATCACCCAATTAGTTTTTCCGAAAACATAATAAAGTTAAATAGTCTGACAAATTCCGGGAATTGCTATCCCACAAATATGAAAGTAACAATAACAGTACTGTAAATAGTCATAACAATAGTAGTAGAAAGGGCGGTCCTCACAATTTCCTAATTGTCCTTTGTTACTACATGATGGTGGTTACCTTGATCGACTATATACCTTTCAATACCCTAAATTACAGATATTAGTTTAATGATTGTTATGACAGTCCTAGGTATGGCTATCCTAAAGAAGTCAAGGGTACTCTTTGACCATCTTAGATTGTAATAATCCTTCTCACTACATATGTAGTTTCCTTAAGGGTTTTAGGGCCTTTAGTAATGTTGTACCATTCTCATATAGTCCTCACTTATGAATTTGACAACTTGGGAGACTTTTGTATATGAGTGTCCTAATGGCTTGGCTAGTCTTTGGTTATTTTGGATTGTTATAGTCCCTTCTTGACTTGTTCATGACTATATAAGACAACAAAATACCTTTCATCTACCCCTTCCATTACCATCAAAACATTTCCTTCTTCCTATTGTTATGGCACCATTTGGGTGACCTTATCATGACATTATCTTGACTAATAATAGCCCTTGTTATAGTTGTCATGTGCATAATCCTCCATGAAACCCTCATGTAACTTGTTGAAATTGTGAAGACATATTGACCTAACTTGCAACCATAGAAAGAGCCATTAGACTTGTCATGAAACCATGTTAATTGAAGAAAATGTACATGAAATATGGCTCTTAAATCCTTAGGAAGACAAGGATCTTGAGGGGCACACTTAGTAATAGTCCTATGGCACTTTACAATGCATCTAAAGGAGTCAAATCATTCAAGTCAAGTCTCCTAAGACAACTATAGCAGTAAGCCCTTGGGCATGGACAATCCTAATGGAAGAAGAGTTAAATTAGTGATTGTCCAGTATATTAGTGATTGTCCAATAGTACAGTCATTAGTGACTGTCCATATTATGCTAGGGTCATATTTTAAGTTGTTAGGCAAGTTTTGAAAGGACTGTCTTGATGTTATTAAAGTTACAAAGTGTGGTCATCAGTGCAAATGTGGTTATAAGACTTTGAATTGTCATTTCTCAATGTTGATCAATCATTTATGACTGTTATAAATAGCACAGTCATGTTTTGAAATTGAAAATCATATGATATAGATCTAGGGGATTGTCATCATGGGGGTTTTAGTATCATAAAACAGTTTTAGTATGGGGGATTGTCATCATTGGGGTTTGAATCTTAAAAGCAGTCATCACAACATCTACCATGGTCCAAGAAGGTAAACTCCATGCCCAATTTGAAATTACTCGCAAAGGGCTTCATTCAAGTCATGATTGTTGTCTTCACATGTCTTCCTCTAGACATTGGGAGAACGGTTATAACTTTTTCCATGGGTCAAGAAAATGAACTACATATTGATTTTTCAGAAGTTATGAACCTTATGCATGTCTAGGACAACCTGGGAATCATAAAAACAAGTTTTATCAAACCTACAATAGCCATGAACATGAAGAACAAGTTGCAGATTTGGTTGAGAAAATGGGTATAAATCAAGCTAGTCTTTCACCACAAGGGGAGGTGCATGATATTTGTGCATTTGGATGAGTTTAAAAGTATTTTAGAGACCTCCATGAGACTTCCCTAGCCCAGGAAATGCTCACACATGAACATAAGCAAGAATTAGGGGAGTTTTCTCATGATCTTGATGTTGTCAATTCAAGGAATTTGAGTGCTTTTTGTGACAGTTTTTTGGTCTATCATATCTTAGTCAATCCCATGCATAATCAAACTTTGGAGACTGATTTAGAGAAGTTTGGACAGTCATAGTATGAGTGACCTCACTAATCATGAGGAAAACATGCTCCATACATGAGAATTTCTGCCCTGAATTTCTGCACCTTGTTATTCTGCCCTAAATTTTGCACCTTCTTATTCTGCCTTGAATTTTGTACCTTCTTATTCTGCCCTAACCCTAACTTTGCTAAAAATTAGAATTTTGCAGAACCACGTGCGAAGATATTTGATAAATCATTATGACCATTATTCATTGTGAAAAATCAAAAGTTTGTATCTAACCTTGTTAGTCATTATCGTATTCATCATGCTTGTAGAAATCATCATCATGTCGAGGAAACAAGCAAAGACTCTAACACCAGAAGAGTGTGAAGCTGATAATGAGAGGAAAAGAGAAAGAATGAGGCAAATTTGGGAAAGTAAGAAATTGTCAACCATACAAGAAGACATTGCACCATTGCCAATTGAAGAGGAACATGACACATCTAATGAAGCTAAGAGAGAGATGGAATTGGCGGCACAAAGGGAATAAATGCAAAACCTCCATGCAATGAGGAAAGTGAATCTCGAAGTTGGAGGCACTCCATTGTCCACAGGTCAAGTTGAAGGTTCAACACCATCATTATCTTCTCGAATTGGAGACACTCTAGCTTTCACAGGTGAAGTAGAAGGTACATCTTCATTTTCTTCTCAACTTGGTGGCACGACATCATTCACATGTCAAGTTGAAGGTACACCATCTTCTCCATTTCAACTTCAAGCCTTTTTATCTTTTTTATCTCCGACTGAAGGTACATCATCTACCCCATCTCAAGTAAATATTGAAGAAATTCCTAATGTTGAGTCTACTTTACCAATTAAAATGCCTCCTAGAATTTTGCATAGGAAGCCTAAGTTTCTAATCAATATTGATGAGAATGTGTTGAATCCCATGCATGATAAGATTCCCAAGCGCACTTGCTAGAGATATGTGAATAAGGTATGGAAATCATTCTTTGAGAATTTAAATGAAACTTGAAGATGTTGACTATTTGTTGAATTGACGAGAAATCTAAAATTTAGGCCCACTATGAAGATTCTTGGCCTAAGAACATCAGATGCCTCAAGTGAAAAATCAATTCTTAAGAATCTAATGAGTACATATGAGAGTGTCGGTTCCACCTCACAAACCAAGGATAATAATATCACATGACGTGTCATTACATCGACAATAGTAAGTCAACAAACAAAGAAATCTCGTCTCATTAGAAAGACAAGTAAAGCATTGAAAATAAGTAGGAAAACTCTAATGAGAGCCGTTGGAAGACGTGAAAGAGTTGAGGACCCAAACACCAATGAATTGTGGACATTCTCTGGGAGACTCCCATGGAAAGACAAAGTTGTTGTTGAAGCCTTGAGATCCCTCATCGAAGAATTTAAGAAAAACAACACAAGGATATCTCCTAATGCAAGAGATGTTGTGAGAAGGAGAATTGGTTGTCGAAACTGTGAGCCACATCCAAAGTATTTTTTGGATGTGACTCAAACTCAATTTCTCAAGAAATTTCAAGAGATGTATCTTTACGTTAAAATTTGTCAAAGATATTTTGAAATGCTTAAACCTTTCTATGTCAAAATAAATCACACACGCACTACTTGTTGTAGATTACATATTTAATTTTCTAACAATTTTGATGTTTATCGGTCTATATGTTTAGATTTGCATACTAACAATGTTTTGCAAGATTGTGGAATACGTGCCCCACCAACATTTTCAAGTGACTTCATATCAACAATTTTATGTGAAAAAGAGAAAGATCAAATATTCTACAAGAAATTATACTCAGGTGGCAAATGTCAGCATTGTGGTGGCTTGCAACATATGCCAATATGTGAACATATGCCAATATGTGAACATATGGAAAGCACACATGTAGTTGGAAATGAACTAGTAGAGTTCGGCCAGTATAAAATAGTGGTTTACAATACAAAAGATGGTAAAGAAGCAAAGAGGTGTGATTTGGTTATTCAAAAGATTCCAGTGTATTAGTTTATGTCTAAATTTCATGACAATATAGTGTACGAGTATTCAAGGCACACCCATAGAGCTCGATGGTTGGACATGCAATTCAAGTTATGCAAGGACATGTTTCCACTTGGTACCATCATTTCAGTTATTGACTTTACAGAGAACTACACACTGCAGTCATAGAATGAGGTGCAATCACATTATTACAACTCTACGCAGGTTGCTATATTTGTGCAATTAGCATTCATGTATGCACAAGATAGTACAGAGGATGACAAGAAGATCTTGAGGAAATATCATTTTTATATTAGTGATGATCGCACACATTCTACAAAGTTTGTGCAAGATTGATTTCAGATGTTCTACAATTATTTGGCTAGCAAGAGCATATCATTTTGTTAGCATGTCATATGGTCAGATAATTGTGCATCATAATTTAAGAACATGTGGGTGTTCTTATAGATGAGCAGGATGCATATGATGATTTGTGTTCAACATATGCAGAATTTTTTGTGAGGCTAAACATGGAAATGAAGAGCATGATGGTGCAGGAGTATGTATCAAAAGAGCATTGACATGAGAAGAGTTGAAGTACAAAGACAATGCAAAGTTGACATATGCGAGAACTATTGTCAAATGGTGTAACACTACAATGGGTCCAGGTAATGAAGGTAAGTCTACAGTTCATAGATATTTTTGGTTGATTGATGATACTAACATTGCAAAATATAAGGACTGTTGTACATTGACAGGATCGAGTGAGCTACACTCTTTTAGAGGCTCTAATGCAGGTTCATGGAGTATTCATACACGACATATGACATGCTTTTGTTCTTCATGTACATATGAAGCTTGGTATGATTGTGAGTCAAAGTAGTGGGTTGATAAATGGTATACAAGAGGCCTAAGCCCGATTGACATGTATTGACTACCGACAGCACTACAAATGACAGAGATTACAGTATCAGTTGATTTTGACCATGTTTCAAATCTAGTACAACCAGGTATTATCAGCATTCAAATTTAATAAAATTCAATATGACATCTTATTTTGTATTTTTTCTTGTATTGTTGAAGTTATATTCATCGAACTGAAAGCACTTATCAATGTAGGGCATGTTTATGCAGTTATTGCAGCTAAAGACAATGAAGAAGAAATGGATTATTATTTGTGTCATTGTGTTGAGGCAAAAAAGAAATTAGATTCCCTTGTTATAGATGGAGAAAACATCGAGTACCCTACAGGATCAGTGGTTGTTATTGGAACATGGCTTAAAAGGTACCCACTAAAGAAGTTTGATGTGTGAGTGTTCGAGGACTTTGAGACACATAGGAAGATTCTTATTTATTCTAACCTTGTTGTGGCTTCAAACGTTCATTTGATCAAATATGGGGGTAGACCATTGAACAAGACCTTGTGGAAGGTTTGTGAGTTTGATAACGAGGCAATACTCGACACAATAAAGAGTAGAGTAGACCCTGATGGTTCATTGGATTGAATTAGTGGAATGACATAAATGTATATTAGTTTTCTTTGCTATCCTCATTTCACCTTGTATATTTTAGCTACTCATTTTAGCTAAATAGTACAATTGCATTTGCATTAAAGATTTTAGTATGATGGAGGTAGGCATAATCCTTATGAAGTTACCTTTGGACAGAAAGTAAGGTAGGTTTTCATGATTATTTCACGATGATATGTCCTTTACTTTCTATTTCATAATGAGTTCCAATTCGCTTTAATGATGTTACTATTTCATAATGAGTGTTAATGAGTTTTGATGAAAAATAATTGATAGAAGTGGTAAGAGCAACCTCAATTGATGCCCTACAAGACATTGGATCAAGTGAGAACACCTTTATAGTATTGAATTCCTAACTACCAGAAAGGTATTATGATTGAATTTTTGGGATAGGCATCTCTTGGGGCCAAACGGATGGCACCAACGCATCCGTGTGGGGAGTAAATGCTGGGGGGATGTCTTTTTGGTGGCAAATCCTCATGGTCGTTCTTGATTATATCAAACGCAAACAATCTCTCAAAGCCCTAAGAAAAAATGTGACAAAATTTGGATCGACTGTTCCATCAAACTGTGACACCTAAGAACATCTTCTTTGCACGTATAGGTGGATGTCAGGTCCACTTACAAACACCTACCTCGATTTTGTAAGTATCAATTTTGTTTGCCTATGGTGGCAAGGAACGCATTGTTCCAAAATGCTTCAGTTTCATGCAGTAGATGTGCTAGGAGTGACATTTTGCATTCCATAGCTCATGGGGCCGAACGGACTTCGCTAACACATCGGGGTGGGCGGGTAAATACTAGGGGAGGTCTTATTTCATGTGCCAAGTGCCCCAGTCATTCGAGACACCAAGCTACTGGTAAAGTCCCTTAAGATCCCTAAGACGAAAAAACTACCAAACTTTGACATAACAGTTCTTTGAATTCCTGGCAGCTGGGAGCATTTTGTTTGGACCTATAGATCCACATGGGGTCCATATACAATAACCTCTCTTAGTTTCATTCAACTCTAGTCTGTTTGACTGTTCCGGAACCAAACGCACTCTTGCAAAATGCTTCAGTTTAATGCAGTGGAAAGGTGCTAGGAGTGACGTTTTCATTCCAAAGCTCATGGGGCCGAACAGACTTCGCCAATGTGTTGAAGTGGGTAGGTAAATGCCAAGGGAGGTCTCATTTTGTGTGCCAAGTACCCTAGTCATTCGGGGCAATAGGCTACCGATAAAGCCCCTTAAGATCCTTAAGACGAAAAAACTATCAAACTTTGACGGAGCAGTTCTCAGAATTTGTGGTAGATGGGAATGTTTTGTTTGGACCTACATGTGCATGTGGGGTCCATCTACAATATCCTCTATTGGTTTCATTCAACTCTAGTCCATTTGACCATGTCAGAATCAAACATATTCTTGCAAAATGCTTTAGTTTCATGTAGTGGAAAGGTTGCCAGGTGCCATATTTTTTGTTCTGCTCATCGTGGGGCTGAATGGACTTCGCTAATGCATCAGGGTGGGCAGGTAAATGCCAAGGGAGGTCTTGTTTCATGTGCCAAGTGCCCCAGTTGTTCAGGCTAAGAAGCTACCAGCAAAGTCCCTTAAGATCCCTAAGATGAAAAAACTGCCAAACTTTGACGGAGCAATTCTTGGAATTCATGGTAGATGGAAACATTTCGTTTGGACCTACAAGTGCACGTGGGCTCCATCTACAATAACCTCTCTCGGTTTTGTTCAACTCTGGTCCGTTTGTTCGTGCCTGAATCAAATGCATTTTTGCAAAATGCTTTAGTTTCATGTAGTGGAAAGGTTGCCAGGTGACATATTTTTTGTTCTGCTCATCATGGGGCCAAACTGATTGTCCCAACATGTCAGGGTGGGTGGGTAAATGTCAAGGGAGGTCTCGTTTCATGTGTCAAGCGTCCTAGTCATTCCGGGTTGTAAGCTACCGACAAAGTAGAAAGTTGCTAACATTGAAATTTTACATTCCATAGGACTTGGGGGAAAAAAATGTGCCAACATGTTTGAGTGGGCAGGTAAATGCTAGGGGAATGCTAGGGGAGGTCTCATTTTGTGCATCAAGTGTCTTAGTCGTTCTGGGATGCAAGTTACCTGCAAACTCAAAAGGTGCTAGGAATGACATTTTGCATTCCATAGGTCATGGGGCCGACCGGACTTTGCCAATGCGTCAGAGTGGGCAGGTAAATGCCAGGGGAGGTCTCGTTTGTGTTCCAAGGGTCCTAGTCATTCCGAGTTGTAAGGTATCGATAAAGTCACTTTGTCAGTAGCTTACAACCCGAAATGACTGGGACACTTGACACATGAAATGAGACCTCCCCTGGCATTTACCCACCCACCCTGACATGTTGGCATAGTTGGTTTGGCCCCACGATGAGTAGAACAAAAAAATATGGTACCTAGCAATCTTTCCACTGCATGAAATTGAAGCATTTTGCAAGAATGTGTTTGATTCTAGCATGGCCAAACAAACTAGAGTTGAACAGAACTGAGAGAGGCTATTGTAGACAGACCCCACATGCACCTATAGGTCCAAATGGAACATTCCCAGCTACCATGAATTCTGAGAACTACTTCGTTAAAGTTTGGTAGTTTTTTCGTCTTAGGGATGTTAAGGGACTTTGTTGATAGCCTGCTACTTCGAACAACTGGGGCACTTTGCACACGAAACGAGACTTCCCCTAGCATTTACATACCCACCCCGACACATTGGCAAAGTCCATTTGGCCCCACGATGAGTAGAACAAAAAATATGGCACCTGGCAACCTTTCTGCTGCATGAAACTGAAGCATTTTGTAAGAATGCGCTTGATTCCGGCACGGTCAAACAAACTAGAGTTGAATGAAACTAAGAGAGGTTATTGTAGACGGACCCCACATGCACCTATAGGTCCAGACAGAACATTCTCAACTACCACAAATTTTGAGAACTACTCCGTCAAAGTTTGGTATTTTTTTCATCGTCCACGAATTCCGAGAACTATTCCATCAAAGTTTGGTAGTTTTTTCATCTTAGGGATCTTAAGGGGATTTGTCAGTAGCCTGCTACCTCAAATGACTGGGGCACTTGGCACATGGAATGAAACCTCCCCTAGCATTTACCCACCCACACTGATGCGTTGGCAAAATCCATTCAGCCCCACGATGAGTAGAACAAAGAATATGGCACATGGCAACCTTTCCACTGCATGAAACTAAAGCATTTTGCAGGAATGTGTTTGATTCTGCCATGGTCAAATGGACTAGAGTTGAACAAAACTAAGAGAAGTTATTGTAGATGGACCCCACATGCACCTGTAGGTCCAAACAGAATATTTTCAGCTGCCACGAATTTTGAGAACTACTCTGTGAAAGTCTGGTAGTTTTTTTGTCTTAGGGATGTTAAGGGGCTTTTCTGGTAGCTTGTTGTCCCGAACGACTGGGGCACTTGGCACATGCCTCCCCTGGCATTTACCTACCCACCTTGATGCATTGGTGAAGTTCATTTGGCCCCATGATGAGTAGAACAAAAAATATGGCACCTGACAACCTTTCCACTGCATGAAACTGAAGCATTTTGCAAGCATGAGTTTGATTCAGGCACAATCATATGGACTAGAGTTGAACAAAACCGATAGAGGTTATTGTAGAAGTACCCCACATGCACCTGTAGGTCTAAACAGAATGTTCACAACTACCATGAATTTTGAGAACTACTCCATCAAAGTTTGGCAGTTTTTTCATCTTAGGGATCTTAAGGGGCTTTGCCGGTAGCCTGCTACCCCGAATGACTAGGGCACTTGGCACACGAAATGAGATCTCCCCTAGTATTTACCTAGCCACCCCAACACATTGGTGAAGTTCGTTTGGCCCCACGAGCTATGGAATGCAAAATGTCACTCCTAGCACCTTTCCACTGCATGAAACTGAAGCATTTTGCAAGAATGTGTTTGATTTAGGCATGGTCAAATGGACTGGAGTTGAATGAAACTGAGAGAATCTATTGTGGATGGACCCCATGTGCACCTGTAGGTCTAAACAAAATGTTCCCAGCTGCCACGAATTCTGAGAACTGCTCCATCAAAGTTTGGTAGCTTTTTTGTCTTAGGGATCTCAAGGGACTTTGCCAGTAGCCTGCTGCCCCGAACAACTGGGTCACTTGGCACATGCAACGAGACCTCCCTTGGCATTTACTCGCCCACCCTGATGCATTGGTGAAGTCCGTTCAGCCCCATGAGCTATGGAATGAAACTGTTACTCCTAGCCTTCTTTGTTTTGTAGGGACAACACTATCCTAATATGTGTTGATAGTGCTAAAATGTGAAAAATGGTGTGATGATTAGTAAATACTCTTAGGACCTTGATGACAGTCCTAGCAATCATATGACTAGTTTTGTAATTGCTAGATCCCCCCAACTAGAAGCGTTTCTCGTCAAACGGATATATGGTTGTCTATATATTGCATGCTAATTCATGATTACATTCTTGTCCATAAGTGTACTGTGTTATAGTTGGTCTATTGGCCTTGCTAGGGTTGTCTTTATGTGGGAACAACATGATTGACTTGATGGGGTTGTCTTCCCTTCTTAATTTAGGATTTCTATTCTCTTATTACCAACACAACGGTCTCTACATTATGACAGTCCTCTTCTTTCTCTCTTCTACACTCCCTACTTGTAGACTTCGCATTCGTAACGCTAGAGTATAAGTATTCTCTAGGAAGACAATAATGCCTTTGATACATGATAGTCAACTTAGGGCTATCTTTGATCTTTGTATGACAAACACCTAATTAATTCTAGCTACTTGTATGGCAAAATACAAAGAGACGATGGACTGATCCATTGTTGTATTGACTGTGACGGCCATGATTATAGGTCAAAATACATTGCATTTACATAATTTCATGTTATTTACATGGTTATTAACCTATTTGTGTGATTAACCCTAGTGTCCATGATAGGATCAATGATGTAAATTCTCTAAAATAGAAAAATATGTCAATATTTGATCGTAAATGCTCATAATAGCTAAGTAGAAACAATGATAAGAGATGGACCATAGACAAGATGCTCAATATAATGATAGACCATGAATGTTCTAAGAAGCTAGAACCTCACTCAATGTGAGTATATATTGGATAATGCTTTAAGAAGTTAGATCAAACAGTGTAAGAACATATGTAAAGCAAAGAGCCATTAGTATCATTGGATACAAAACCAAGGATCAAAATATAAGATGTAAAGGATTGAGAGAAAGGACCAAAGATAAAACATAATTAAGTTACAGACAAGATAAGATAAGACAATGTAAAGATGAAATATGAAAGACAACGATCAAAATGTAAGCCATCCATAAAACCATCATAAGCATTGCATAATAACTCCTCACTAAGACTTCTAATATGATAATTAGTTGCTAATGTATCATCATAAAAGCATAAGGAATCATGTGAAGCAATAAAATAATCATGATGAGGCTCATCATCATCATGTATAAGGACTTTTGGAGGCCTCAAACATGAACATGAAAGGTGTCAAGAGGTTAAAATGACCTTGATGGTCTCATAGAACATATTTATATTGTAAGACCACCTTGACATGTTGTCAAAAGGTGAATGAGTGTAGTGAGAATTAAAAAAAGGTAAGTTGACTAGGTGTAGGTGGATAGGGATGAGTGGACACCATATGTAGGTATATATAGAGCTACAGGAAAGATTTCATAGGTTGGTCACACGTGCAAGTTCCATTTTGAGAAAGCCCTACTCTTTTTGGCCTAAAAAGACCCTATTTTAGTGTATTTTTGAGATCTCTTGTGTTGGGTGAGTGATATCTGCAAGGGGAGTGTTTAGACACGTTAGATATGTCCAATTACACCTTCTCTATCAATATTAGGGCCTGATCAATCCATTTGGTATTTGTTGTTACAAAATAGTCCTTAAATAGGCCTAATTTGACTGTAATAGTCCAAGTTTTATCTATTCCGTACAAAACAAGCCTACCTAAGTTGCACATATGTTTAATAAGGGCCAAAAGGGTATCCAAATCAAGTCTCAGATCTCAATTATTAGGTGTATTAAGGTAGCTATTACATAAAAGGTCTCTAAGAAGGGCTACAAGTTCCTAGACCACTTACAAAGCAAGTACATGTTATACTGATCACAGAGCTCTACCCATAAATGGATAAGGTTGGTATAGTGAATTTAAGCATGTATGAGTGTTTTCAAACCATGGTGAATTTCTATAAGTCTTCTTAGATCAAGATTTGGTTTTGTTCTAGACCTAGAGTGAAGCTATTATGAGCTAGTGGGAGATTGAATTGCTCAGTTCATTGCATGAACATATCAAGTTGAGATCATATATTCTATTGCATGATTCTAGACAAGATATATGTCATATTAAAGGACCATGAAGGTTAGAATTCATGTGAATAATGAAGGCATGCTATGTTGTAAGCAAGTGTTCAAGGTAAAGAGCCAAATTGATGTGAGTATGGTTGAGCTAGGATGACATCAAAAGCATAAAGGATATAGCAATTTTGTCAAAAGTTGTAGTTGCAACTACCTTGTGAGACATGTATGCAAAGTGTGGAAGCATAGACAACCATCAAAGCATAAAGGATATAGAAAATTTGTCACATGTTGTAATTGCAACTGCCCTTGTAGACATGTATGCAAAGTGTGGAAGCAAAGACAAGGCACGTGAACTATTTGGCATGATGCCCCAAAGAAATGTTGCCTCATTGAATGCAATGATTGCAAGATATGAACAAAATGGATATTTTGATAAGGCTTTAGAAACTTTCAAGCAAATGCAATTGGCAGGTGTAAAGCCAAATTCCAAAACCTTTGAAATGGTATCTTTGGAACACAGTATAGACATCCATCAAAGCATAAAGCATATAGGAATTTTGTCAAATGTTGTAGTTGTAAGGACCCTACAAGACATGTATGCAAAGTGTGGAAGCATATACAACAAACATGAACTATTTGACATGATGCCTCAAAGAAATGTTGTCTTATGGAATGCAATGATTGCAAGATATGCATGAAATGGATTTGTTGAAAAGACTTTAGAAACTTTCAAGTAAATGCAATTGGCACGGGTAAAGAAAAATTCCACAACCTTTGCCAGCCTCCTCCCTATCTGTACACCAAAATAGGATGTTTGGAACAGTGTATGGATAGCCATCAAAGCATAAAGGATATAGGAAATTTGTCACATGTTGTAATTACAACTACCCTTGCAGACATGTATGAAAAGTGTGGAAGCATAGACAAGGCACATGAACTATTTAGAATGATGCCCCAAAGAAATGTCGCCTCATCGAATGCAATAATTGCAAGATATGAACAAAATGGATTTTTTGATAAGGCTTTAGAAACTTTCAAGCAAATGAAATTGGCAGGTGTAAAGCCAAATTCCAAAACCTTCAAAATGATATCTTTGGAACACGGTATAGACATCCATCAAAGCATAAAGCATATAGGAATTTTGTCAAATGTTGTAGTTGTAAATACCCTGCTTGACATGTACACAGAGTGTGGAAGCATATACAACGAACATGAACTGTTTGACATGATGCCTCAAAGAAATGTTGTCTCATGGAATGCAATGATTGCAAGATATGCATGAAATGGATTTGTTGAAAAGACTTTAGAAACTTTCAAGTAAATGCAATTGGCACGTGTAAAGCCAAATTCCACAACCTTTGCCAACATCCTCCCTATCTGTACACCAAAATAGAATGTTTGGAACAGCGTATGGACATCCATCAAAGTATAAAGGATATAGGAAATTTGTCACATGATGTAATTGTAGCTACCCTTGTAGACATGTATGCAAAGTGTGGAAGCATAGACAAGGCACGTGAACTGTTTGGCATGATGCCCCAAAGAAATGTTGCCTCATTGAATGCAATGATTGCAGGATATGAACAAAATGGATTTTTTAATAAGGCTTTAGAAACTTTCAAGCAAATGTGATTGGCGGGTGTAAAGCAAAATTCCACAACCTTAGCTAGTATCCTCCTTTCTTATGCCAAAATGGACATCCATCAAAGGATAAAACATATGGGAATTTTCTTAGATGTTGTAGTTGCAACTACCCTTAGAGACATATACGCAAAGTGTGGAAGCATAGACAAGGCACGTGAACTGTTTGGCATGATGCCTCAAAGAAATGTCACCTCATGGAATGCAATGATTGCAAGATATGAATAAAATGGATCTTTTGATAAGCCTTTAGAAAGTTTCAAGAAAATGCAATTGGCGAGTGTAAAACCAAATTCCAAAACCTTAGAAATGGTATCTTTGGAACATGGTATAGACATCCATCAAAGCATAAAGGATATAGGAATTTTGTCAAATGTCATAGTTGTAAGTACCCTGCAAGACATGTATGCAAAGTGTGGAAGCATATACAATGGATGTTGCCCCTGCGTCGTAGCATCCTGCCAAGAGTCCTGTTGTGCGTCCTGTGTCCCAAAATCACATAGGTTCCCACATGAATTGCACAAATATGGGAACACATGATGCCTACTGCTCTCACCCTCATCGGCCTGGGTAAGATCATCGGCATGCTGTGATAGAGATTGTGTGAGAGTAGTCAATGAATGTAATGTCTCCACCTCAACACTCTCCATCAAAGTCGAAGGGAGTGATCTATGTTATGGCCTCAACAGGGGTATAGGCACACAATTTTGATCTCGCTAAGCCCCCTCTCTATCTTGGGCAAAGCCACCACCTCTACCCTAGAACTCATGAATGTCAAAATAATTGGGAATCTTCTTGAGGATGAACTCGCAATGGAGTTTCCTCAAGAAATATTGTGGCACCTCATCATTATTGCATGGGCGCTCATTGAAGATCATGTACCATATATCCCAAAAGTTTTGGGATATTTCTTCATTCCTACACCAATGAATAGAAAACTGTTTGCAAGTTTCTTCTAATCTTTGGCCAGTTTTGGGATAATAAAGTGTGCACATAATTGAGATTTTGTAATTTTTTCATTCTTCACTTGTTCATATGACAACTTGTCGGCATAGTATTGCTGACACCTCTCCCTATAGTCTTGAAATTCGGTGATTTGTTTTATCACCGAGTTGGTGTGGGAAACAATCTCCTCTAGTGACTTCGCAAGCGCTCTCCTACGATCGATGCTTGCACTTGGATTGTTTAGCATTTGAATAAGAGTTTGAAGATGTTTCTTGTTTTCTTCTATTATCCATAGGTAGTTTTCTTGACTATCCCTTACATTGTGAGGACGTGAAGGTGGGTTTTGAGGGTTTGGAGGGTTTTGGGGGTTGTTCTCACCCTCCTCAGCTGGATTTGGATTTTCTCTTGCCTTAATAACTGTAAATGCAATATAAAAACTAATCAAACATTGCAAAAGTCAAAAATTCTTCTCAAACTAACAAAAATTAGTCAAACCCTACCTTCTTCAGCTACTAGACCCTCCAAATTTGCTTCACGACGTCTTTGGCGGTGAGGTGGCATCGTGAATTTGTCATTTTCTCTCTTGCACTTGCTTGGAGAGACTTTCCTTGAATGTAAATGTGCTTGAAGACTATTTTTCTACAGAAAACTCCTTTTGGCCATGAGTGAATGAGACAAAATGAGGTTTTTTCAACATTTAAGGTAAATGCAAAACGCGAGCACGTTATAATATGCTCGTGTTTTGGCCTATTATGGACCAAAAAGTCCCATGGTGGTGACTTTTTGGTCCCCCGTATCTTTGCATATACCCACACATGCATTTATAATGTGTTAAAAATTGTTAAAGCAAAGTAAACACTATCAACTACAACTGACTTAAAATAATTTGTAATAAGAAGTTTGATGGAAGATTAAGAAACACTATGTTTTAAATACTATCTTATATGTTACCTTACGAAATATATCGAATGTCTCCAAAATGAAAGCTAAATGCTTTAATTACTAAGTGTACAATAGCTCTATTCTCCAAAACAACTGCATTTATATATTAAAATTTGTCAAGCAAAATAAACTTTAACCTAGTATTAACTAAGCAATACTTGACCAAATCTCAAATACATAAGCAATACAATTTTAGCTGTCAAGCCACCTTGCAGACATGACAGTAACATCTAAGGAAATATGAGGTTGAAGTTTTGGCATGAACAAACACCTTGCAAGCCACCTAGGATATGATGCCAAGACTTTATGCATAATGTCAACCCTCCTTTCTTGAGTTGCAACCTAGTCTAGAGATTTTCATGTAGACTATGTCATATTGGAAAGATGGAGTGATGAAGGGAGGGTAGTCACGAGAAGTTCTTAGGAAGTGTGAAGACCACCGAAGGGGCAATGAAGATTAAGAAATGATAAGGATTATGAAGGAGAAAGTTTGAAGGAAGGTTTCCAAAAGACCCTAATACTATGATAGTCATAGTGGACTGATGTACATAAATAGTTTTGTTCCTACGAGACTATCATGAGTATTTCCATAAAGAAAAATAGGGCTGCCAAGAGACTTCAAAACTATTTGAAACCATAAGTTGTTGAGAAATCACTATTTAAAGGTAAAAATACATGCATAAGTTGCTAATCAAGTGCCATTAGGTAGGATTGTTTTGTACGGAATGGCTAAAAATTGGGTTGTTACAATCAAATTAGGCCTCTTTTTTAGGACTATTTTGTAACAACAGAGGGTAAATGGATTGATCAGGCAATAAGATTTATATGGAAGGTGTAAATAGGCATATCTAAAATGTCTAAAGACTCACCTTGCAATTATCACTCAAAAAACACAAGAAAACTAAAAAAAATGCAATCATACTACCTTGTAGAAGCCTATAGACCAAGGGTTTGATGAAAAAGACACATGCATGTGTGAAGTAGGTACAAAACTTGGCACACTTTTCTATACACTTGTAAGCATCAAGAATCCAAAATTTGGAGAATTTTGGCCAGTGGAATCATAATTTAACCTCTTGCCCTAGTTTGAGGCCAAAAATACATAATTAGGCCTAAAAATCACAAAACTGAGTATCAAGACTTCAAATAAATTTTGTTAGCCTTGTCTTGACCTTGTTGAAGTGTATGTACCTTCACAAGGGTGAAATGATTGTCCAAATAGCTACTATCAACTTCAAGCTTGTTGTCTTGTTTGAAACAACATGACAGTTTTGGGGAAATATGAACAAAAATCACCTGAAACTTCACTTATATTGGGCCCACTTGCTACTTTGTATAGATGGGGATATAATGCAATGTGTAAGTTTTTGGATTTATGATTTTTCCCATTTCATGATTAACCCTATCCTTGTAGACAACTATTGTAAAACCTTATTCAACACTCAAACCTCATGGTTGTATCCTCACATGTGTGAAAATGTTCAAGGGGAATTTGTGCTTCATTATTACTTAATTAAAACTCACCTTTCATTGTTACTTCCCTATTATAACAATCCTATCCATGGAAGAGGGCTAGCATACATTGTTCTTTTATGGTTTTTGGGTTGTTTTTCATGATGATTAACCTGTTTGCAGGCCTAGACTAAAAGAATGTGGTGTTTATCTAATGTTTTTGTGCAGGGTTTTGCCTCCAAAGTGAGATATAAAGGACCTAGGGTTTGGTTGCTAGTGGCAACCCACCAAACCCTAGCATCTATTTTGTTGAAGTAGATCCTATTTTTTGATCCGTGATGCATACTTATCATTTTGAATGATATCAAACTCTAATCTAATTCTCGTGTTGTTGGCTCCAAATGAATAAAGATTCAAAGCCATCAATTAGTTTGCACAAGGTTTTCAAAGGTTGATCGTTGTGACAATCGTAGTAGACTTTCTATATTTCATGAAGGATTTTAGTCACAAGACCACAAAGAGAGGAAGTTGTATAAGGATTTCATGCAAAGATTGTTAAAACTATAATGGCTTCACTAAGTTTTTGTCCAACCCTTGTACAAATATGTCTCAAACTCACATGTGTATGCCTCGTGTCATATGTAACAATGGTGGAGGGTGTCAAAGATATATTATCAACTAATGCCACCTTATCCTCACATATACCAAGTAAAAATTATAAAAGATCCTCATGTTGTTACTTATTCTTAAGTATGTCTATATCATGTGTAAGATAGGATATAGCAGGAGGTACTCCATAAGTACTTAAAGATATGACATGTGAAAGTATGAATGGATCCAAATGGGGGCCGAGCTACTAATTTGGTATATTATATTCATGCATTGAAAAGTTAATGGGATCTACTACAAATGGGCCACTAGAAGGAGAAGAAATAAAACCATGAACAAAATATTGCCTAGGGCCAATAATAAAGTAATCTATGAAAGCACATGAAAATGCATGAAAGGATGTATGAGAAGCATGACATGAATTAAATCATTACTTAGTGGTAAAAATTAACGTATCACTATATGTTTGTATCAAAATATAGTCATCATGTATAGACGAATAATTTGAAGATATCAATTATCTAGCATGTATCTTTACATCTTCATTACAACTAAATGACTCTAGCATATGTGTATTAAGATAATTTTCATCATAAATCACATAATCATGTAAGAAATAGGATGGCATTAACCTCATCATAAGAAGATAAAGAAATATCACTATGCTCATCACTAAACATATCATCAATAGACCATGAGCCTCGAGATAGATGGATCATCATGAATTACACGGGAGGTAATGACCTCATGTGAAGTTGAACAAGGTGTATCATGTATAGGCTATCACTAATGAGATGAAGTACAATCATCATAAATCTCATCACTAGGATAATGATCATACATAGGTAATTAAATTCAACAAGTATATCATTAGGCATGGATAGAGGTGAATCATAATCACATGTAGGTAAAGGTAAGGCATATACATCTACATTATAAGTGTCCATAGGTTTAGTGGAGACATAGAAAAATGATCATCATTAGACTCATCAGATCATGTATTAAAAAAGGTAATTCATTAAGAGCACATGAATCTATGGACATAGGACCAGTTCATGACATGTCAAATATATATCATCACGATAGGGGCCCTCTCTATATATAGGCGCCCTCAAGCCCATCCCCATAAGTCAAACCCTATATATTAGGGGGAGACTAGGCTTAGGCTATAGCTATATATAGTCGGTAGCTAGGTTGGCACCCCTTCCCCCAGCACAACGAACCACTACTAATATGACGCATAGGTGACGGAGGTGTGATATCGTCAACATCAATCATACTATATGTATCATAACACATTATTAATCCATACTAGATGTATCACTAGCATACTAGATGATTCACTAAATTCTTTGCTCTATGATGATCGTCAAAAGCCTTTGGGGGCTGCTATATCACTAGGGCAAGTTCTCCTAGGTCAATCCCTTGAAAATATGTTGTAGGTGTGGAAATACGTGGAGATAGGGTAGGGATAAGTCAACTGTGTGGAAATGCATAAAGGAGGGGAGTATATGAGGGTATATATGTATTAAGAAAGGGGCCAAACTTAGCACAAGAGTGTGCCACATGTTTCTATGTAAGTGCATTAAGGCATTCCCTCAAATTGGGCCCAAATTTGTCTTAAGGATAACAAATATCCGTTCTAAGTCCTATGATCTACTCTTGAATACACCTAAATTATGTAGCATCTATTGTTTGGCTTGCAATTACATAACAAATGTACAAAAGCAAAAGCACGCATAAGCCAAAAATTTTAAAATTCAAAATAAACATTAAGTATGAAATGTTTATAAGTGATTGTTCAAAAAATTCTTAAATTTATATTAATAAGAGAAGTTCAAATTTTAAAGAGATGCAACTTTATTGATTAGTTGAAAAGTTGTTAATCATGTAACAATAGAATTTTGCAAGTTGAATTGTAAGTTGTAAGCATAACAAATGAAAAGAATAACAAATAATACCATTTGTTTAGTTCTAGAAATGGATATCTGTTTCTAGCTCCACAAAACAGATATCTATTACTTTAATAATGAATATCCATTTTGCTTCAGAAATGTCATGTATTTAGGCTTGAGACTGTTATAGTTGACTTTCCCTGAATTCTAATGTGTTTACAGGTTGCACCCTCTTCTTCGAACTTCCCCTTCGTGATGACGACTTTTTTAATTCAAATTTGATAAAACAAAAATGGTTTATTAAAGAAATTGTTAGCTTTCTACAAATATAAGATTTGCTTGATTATTATATTATTAAACAATTATTAATAAATTTCTATATAGTGTGTGTTTGAAATCTTGATGGACACACTAATTGAAAAACATCCATAACTTTCAAACCGTTTCACATTTTTCAAATTCAATAGATGTGTCACACTCTATGCTTTTCTGACTATAGGTTTAATTTTTTTTTTGATCAAGTTAGGTTGGTTGGAAAATTATTTTTTAGTTTTAAAAAAAATTCATAGTAAAAAAATGTCATAACCCCTAATTTCAATAATTAATTTTCAAATTAATATTACTATTTTAATGATCGTTGAGCAAACTTTGACTCATGTGTGTGACAGGAATATACTCTCTCTCTCTCTCTTGATTCCACAGTGCTCGTGTGAAAGATATTATCTGCTACTATGTTATTCATGTATAAGCCTACATGGCTAAATTTTGTAAAGGCACTGCCTTGACTAATATACTTATTGAATCATGATGTATGTAATCCTATAATAATAAAAGTTATTAATGACGTCTCTTTTTCTGCTTCATGTTATGAATAATTTATCCTCATTTAATAATTTGGTATTGAAATGCTTTTTCTAAGGTTATTTTTAGTAAATGAGTTTTACGGTCATTACATTTGGTATCAGAGTCAGGTTCAGCTTTGGAACCTATGTGCTCACTATGTTTTCCCATCCAACGTTATGAGAGTCTAATGTTTGGAATTCTTGTGCTCGGATGGTGTGCCTCATAACGACTACAAGGAAGTCCGTTATTGGGAATGGGCGCTACCTCAGGGCCAAGAAGGAAAGGGAAGGCATTGTTCAAATCATTAAGGGAACCCATGACAATAGCGACTTATGGTTAGGAGATGAGGATACCTTGAGTCATGCATTTGCTCGGGTTAGACAAGAGAAGAAAAAGATGAAGGCAGCTGTCAACTTCAACCATCTTCCTTCAGTCTCTCCCACCAAGTCAACATCCTTGCCATTATCTAGGAATATATCCTCTGAGCATAGTGTGACTTCTCCTGCCATGTTGATTTTAGATCCTTGAATTCCTTCTTTGGCTAAAATAATTGTAACTTCCTCAAGTGATGAATTGGAGGAGTGTGCATGAGTGTGCCCACCTTCCAACGTTGTAATCCTTGAGTTTGAAGAGGTAGAGGAACCAGAAGAGTTCCCCTTATCTAAGGATGAAATAAAAAATTTATATTATTTCCAAAAAAAAAAAAAGAACTTCTACAGAGAATAAGGATGTAAGAATCCACCAATAAATAAAATGAGACCTTGATTTTTGGACAGGTGAATGTTTTGGAATTCAATGGTAATTGTGATGATTGAATGTGATTCAACATATGAAGTATAATGCGAATAGTTGTTGGAGATAATCTTTCAGTATGAATGTAATTTGAATCTTAGAAACTTGGTTGTCCAATGACCATGCATATTCTCCTACTGACCTCTGATCAAGGTGAAGTGTAGCGTTGTGCTCTTTTTGTGTAATGAGAAACTGTGGATGTTAATATTTTTTTGTTATTTTATTTTATTTTATTGCGTGAAAATTTTAAGATGTTGCAGACCAGCGTGAAGTTTTTCTATTTTATTTATGCCTAAGTATAGCCATCAAGATGCTTTACCTTGCAATTTTTTTATGAATATGTTGATTGTTGAGTTCATTTTATACTTTGATGATTTTCTTTCCGCTTGATATCTTTTCATTTCTTTACTGTTGATGGCTATGCTTAAACGTTTTAAATTATTGGTCCTGTATTATGTTATGTTATGTTCTCCATCATGTCATGAAGGCTTTGATGGAATGTATAAGGGAGTAGAAAGCGAAGAATACAATAGGTATAGTGAATATAATTGTGTACTAGAGATAGGGTAGAATGAACTTTTCGGTCGATGCTAGGTGAAAGAGGTGGTAGATTTGTAATTGATGCAAACGTGTAGTGTCGGTAAAGATGGTAACATAGTATTGCCAACCTTGAAATTGAGTTGCTACGAAGTTTTTCTTAGTGGTGGAGGCTTCTAACTTGAGGATGATAAGCAAGCTTTATGATGTTTGACTCATGTTATTGGAGTCTAAGATGAACTAGATTAAATCCGTTAGAGTGCTTGGATGGTGAAAATTCTCTTTAAATGAAATAATGTGACTGCACTCTGACAAGGAGTATTGTATGTGATTGGTGTATTTAGATTTATTCTAAAGAAGATGCATTATGTAGATATATGTTTTATATTGGCCATTAGGCCATGTGTGTACTTTGTAATAATTAATATATTTATTGGAACTCCAAATTGTGGTGTAGGGAAGTTGCTTGAATTCAAAATGTTAGTAAGGTACATAATTACCAGAGCATGTGTAATACAAGGTCAAGTAGGACCAACACACAACTGGGATAGATAAATAATTACCTAATTAAGAAATTAGTAGAAATTAGTAGGAAATATTTATACCAATGTGCGTGATGCATGTTCATATCATTGTTGTCCTTGTGCGAATGATGCATTAAAGTAAGTCATCGACTCCTTTGTGTAATGATTACACTCTTAATTTGTGTGTGAGATGTACTTTTGACACTCATTGTGTTTATTGGATCGATAAATTATCACTATAACTATACTACTATAATTTATGCATATTTCACCTTTTGTGCGAGCAATGCACTTGTGCGAGAGATGCACTTACCATACTTATTGAACAAAACTTGAGCGAGTAATGCTCATTGTATATGATGCAAACACCATATTTTGTGTGAGTGAGGCACTGCAAGTAAATTATGTATTCATACCCTGTGCGAGTTATGCACCAAGGGATTCATGCATTCTTATTATTCATTCTATGTGCACTTGTACGTTTTATGCAATTTGAGATAGATTATTCTTACCTTCTGGGATAGGATGTCGAATGTGGGCTAACAGAGAAGGTGATTTTCTTTTTCAAGATCAATCACTTTTTGTAGTTATGATTTGGCCAAAGCTATATTGTACCATTGAAATAGATGGATAATGAATGCCTAGTTTCTATGTTATATGTTTCTCTGCCACATCCTGTATGCAAGAAATATGTTCATTCTAGTATAGAATGCATATAAGGCATCAGATTTGCATTGAGAGTTTCCCTCCCGCCCTTTTGTTACAGGTTTCTAGGCGCCTCATGTAGGATCGGGTATTCTTCGAGTTAAGAAGAATCCCGGGGAAGTGTTGTGTTCATGGTTGGGTGGAAAAATCACCTTAACCATGCTTTTGAAAATAAATTGTACCTTTGAATCTCTTTTTATATTCAGAAAATGGATATAGCATGTATTTGTACTTCTTTCTCTATAAACTACGACTGCACTTGAAAAATTGTAGAAATTGTACATTTTGAATATTTCTATCAATAGGAAGTTTCTTTTTCCCAATTATAGATCAAGATTTACTTTTGTGGATAAATGGTTGTATCATTATTAAAATCATGATGAACTTCCTACCTTTGATCTTTCTAATCATGTGATGATCTTTTTATATGTTGAAATCCTGTGATCTTTTTATCTTTTATATTTTAAGTGGAAGACCTTGTTGATATTTCTATTGTTGAGACTTTTTGATTTGCCAATGATGATAACAAGTAGTATGGGATGCTTGTTTTTTTTCATCATAAGGGCAATTGTTCTGATGTCTCATGCGAGTAGGCATGTTGACAAAATGAACATAATTGTTTTATTTTTATGTAAATGTCTGGAATATGAATAAGAATTTATGAAGAAAATGAATAAGTGAGATTTACCAATGATGATAACAAGTAGTATCGGATGCTTGTTTTTCATCATAAGGGCAATTGTTCTGCTGTCTCATGCGAGTAGACATGTTGACAAAATGAACATAATTGTTTTATTTATTGATAATGTTTGGGATATGAATAAGATTTTATGAAGGAAATGATTTACCTTGCATGCTTTTATTCGTCATAAAGTATAGAAATAAGTTTATTTGATGAACAATGACATTCTAACAATGTGTGCAAGGGAATGAATGTTAGACAGAGGAATTTTTGCAGTTATGAACAAATAGGTGCTTGGAGCAACGACACATTGACAGGTGGGTTGATTTTGACATTGAGGTAAAACATAATTAAAGAGGTATGAAATTTTATCTTCAGTTAAGTTGATCATTGAGACGATGATTCTTTTAAGGGGAAAGGATGTCATAACCCCTAATTTTAATAATTAATTTTTAAATTAATATTATTATTTTAATGATCGTTGACCAAACTTTGACTCATGTGCGTGACATGAATATACTCTCTCACTCTTGGATCCACGGTGCTCGTGCAGAAGATATTATCTACTACTATGTTATTCATGTATAAGCCTACATGGCTAAATTTTGTAAAGGCAATGCCTTGACTGATATACTTATTGAATCATGATGTATGTAATCCTATAATAATAAAAGTTATTAATGACGTCTCTTTTTCCGCTTCATGTTATGAATAGTTTATCCTCATTTAATAATTTGATATCAAAATTCTTTTTCTAAGGTTATTTTAAGTAAATGAGTTTTATGGTCATTACAAAAAATCATAACTAATTATTTTCTTGGAAAAAAATTTCAAAAAAATATGCGACACATTCGGGCATGAGTCCTTTATTTATTTTGAAAGATTCATTTTTTTTGGTTCATACATAGGTTGGTTGGAATGACATCCACTTTTTATTTTTTTCTAAAAAAATCAATAGCTATTCATTGAAATATCCATTTTTCACCAAGTAAATTTAGTTTTTTTTGAAAAAAAATTAATAATCTATAAACTAGATTCAATTCTCTACAAATTTTATTCTTACATATTTTTCAAATTGTGTAGATAATCCATTCAAATTTTCACATGAAATTGATTAAGTCTGATTTTTAGTATTTTCATTACCACTTAGAGGTATTGTTTGACCCATCATGATCTTGCACATACCCATGAAGGAACCTGAAATAATAGAAGACGCGTGAGCCTCCACTACCCTCAAAAATCCTTGTAAGGCAACCTCTAATGCTCTTGCAGCAACAGGGTGATCCTCTTGGCAACAATAAGAAAAGATAATCAAAAGAAGTTTTTGAAGCATTGAAATGAGCTCAATGAGAGCCTGATGAGCATTGTGGCTCGTGGTGTGAGTAGTGTATCGACACAAAATGAGATTTTAGGAAAGCTAAATGAGATAACAAATAAAAACAAAAGGCTTTAATGTCTTGTATGAGTATATGTATGCTTGATTTGGAGAGCAATAACCTGCAAGAACTGTGTGCATAAATGAAATTGTCTCCCTTTGTGCTTGAGGGAGGGGGGGTATTTATAGGTTTGAAGAAGGGATGAGAGGTGAAAGAGAAGAGTCAACTCAATTTGATTGGAGACTTAGAAGACACAAGAGTGATCTAGGCTAAAATTGGAATGATCTACCCAGTAATAGATTATCACTCAAGAAGAAGTGAAGAAAGAGGAATGCATGGGAAAGCATAGGCTTGTTGAAATGTACAAGACAACTGAGAGGGGGTGAATCGGTTATCACAAAACTTTAACTACTTCTTCACTTTAATACATCAATCACTTATCCATTGTTATTTAAGATTAAACCATGAAAGCATGAAAACAAAAAATTAATCACAATTGCACAATCAACACAAGACACACTAGATTTTTACGTGGAAAACCCTATAGGGGAAAAACCACGCTGGGTGTTATCCCACAAGATAAATAAGTTATATCAATACTAAAAATAAGAGGCTCACTGCCCAAATGTTTAGGCTCACTGCCAAGGGGTGGCTCACTACCAGGTGTTGGTGAATTGATAAGTTAGCATCTACTCCATGCTTGAGTTCAGTTCCATTGAAGCATAGTATAACTCCTCTGCTCTGCTCTCTTTACTTCTCTTTGCTTATCTTTTCATATTCGCTTAAGGACATATTTTTCACGAGTTCATTACATGTTTATATATCATTCATCAACATTGGAATGTACATCAAGGTTGACATTACATTCATGTCAACCATTGGAACAATCTTCAAGGTCAGCATTACAATCATGCATAAAATAGGTCTAGACCTAATACAAATTTAGTTAAGGAAAAGATGTAAAGATGTATGCGGATCACTCCATGCCTTAGCTGGGACTCAAATGTAATCTTCCACGCCATGACACATTTGTACAATCTTCAATGCATCTCTACAATTAGTGAAACAACCAAGTCAGCCAAGATTGGTGTTCACACTAAGTCTTTTGGGAACAGTCTTCAATCACGATCCAAATTTATCTCTGCAAACCAATCCAAAGGTAGGAACATGATTAGGAGACATCCACAAGCACATTGTAATCGCCAGGATCATTTGCACAACATCTGACCACTTTATCCATAAGATTCTTCAATCTGGAGTACTTGAAATTAATTGTCATCCACTGCCATAAATGAAAGATCACTTGCGGACCACCAAATCATGAACCATTAGAATTAAAGGCACATATCATCATCTCAGACTTAACTCTAGAACCGCAGACCAAAATACTTGAATGCAGAGGAATGCGAAGCATAATACATTCTCCCTGTCACCAGTGAATATCCAAAAAGAACAGCTTTTACTCTGTTGAACATAACTCACTCAATTCTTCATATCGGAGGCTCAAACTTGGAATGTAGCATCTTCAGACATACCTTTAAATAAATTCCAATCCGCAGACAAAGATATTCATTCTACAAGAACTGCAGAGCAATCTTCTGGACTGTTGTTCTGTATACAATACACTGTTTCCACTAGAGGAGCTAATTTTCTCAATGTCCTCAACATTAGGGTCACTTACATAGGCCAATACAAAGCATCTAATTCCTTACAAGCAAGCAACAAAACAAGAACATAGTTGACATTAATGACAACAATGATATGTTAACATCAATGACAACACCGGTTAGGCACATACTTGTAACAGTCTCCCCCTTTGTCATTGATGGCAACATATGATCTAAAAATTTGTAAAGACCATCAAGACAAGATTCTCCCGCTATCTCTTTATACATCTGCATTCTTTCTCCCTCTGAGTTTTTCACATGATTTCTCTCCCCCTTTGACATCAATGGCAAAGGGCACATGCTTGCACTCTGCTCCTCTGATCCAACTAAAATTTCTCTATACTCAACACTTTCTTTATCAACAATTGACTACTCCCCTTGGGAGGTAGACCTCAAAACATCAATTCAATTCAAAGAATGAAACTTTGAGCACCAACAGACTGATGCATTCCTATGCATCTTAGTTAAGAGCAGGAGGGGTGATAACTCCTAACTTTTCACTGAGATACTCAAAAGTGTTCTTAGGCAGAGGCTTAGTAAAAATATCTGCAATTTGATTTTTGGTAGACACATACTCCATCTTTACTTCATTATCTGTCACCTTTTCTCTTAGAAAGTGATACTTTATAGATACATGCTTTGGCCTTGAGTGCATCAATGGATTCTTTGAAATATTTATAGCATTTGTATTGTCACAAAAGATTACAATTGGATCTTCATACACAACTCTTATGTCCTTCAATGTCTGCTTCATCCATAACACTTGAGTGCAACAACATGCTACTGCAATATACTCTACTTCTATAGTAGACAAAGAGATTGAGTCTTGCTTCTTGCTCAACCATGAGACCAATCTGTTACCTAAGAAGAATGCACCTCCACTTGTACTTTTTCTATCATCAACATCTCTGGCCAAATCTGTATTTGTATAAGCACTGAGAGTGAAATCATTATCCTTTGGATACCATAAACCATGAATTGATGTGCCTTTTAAGTACCTCAAGATTCTCTTGACTGCCATCATATGTGACTCTTTAGGATCTTCTTAAAATCTTGCCACAAGACAAATTGTATGCATTATGTTAGGTCTGGTTTGAGTTAGATAAAGTAATCCTCCAATCATAGATCTGTACCTTTTCTGATCAGCCTTAGGTGAATCATTAGTTTTGCTCAATTTGCAACCAGTCACCATGGGAGTACATACTAGTTTAGAGTCCTCCATCCCAAACTTCTTCAACGACTCTTTCACATACTTGGATTGAGAAATGAAGATTCCTTTATCTGATTGAGTAATTTGCAGACCTAAAAAGAAATTCATCTCACCAAACATGGACATTTCAAATTCTTTTTGCATTTCCCCAACAAAATTCATGCATATAGCTTCATTGCCTCCAAAGATAATGTCATCAACAAAGACTACAATAATTAGGATTTGCTCATCATTGATCTTTAAGTAGAGATTGTTGTTTGTAGTGCCTTGACTAAATGCTAATTATATCAAATACTTATCTAACTTTGCATACCATGCTCTGGGGGCTTGTTTTAGTCCATACAAAGCTTTCTTCAATCTACACACCATGTCACCCTGATCTAATAACTGAAATCCTTCCAGTTGTTCAATATAAACTTCTTCTTCCAATTCACCACTCAAGAATGTAGACTTTACATCTATTTTATACACTTTGAAGTCTTTGTGGGCTGCAAAGGCCAAAAACATTCTTATTGCTTCAATCCTTGCCACAGGTGCATAAGTTTCCTCAAAACCTATTCCTTCAACCTAAGAGTATCCTTTGCATACCAATCTTGCTTTGTTCCTTACTACTCCATTCTCATTCATCTTGTTTCTAAAGACCCATTTGGTGCTAATTACATTCTTATCTATCGGTCTAGGAACCAGATCCCAAGTTTGATTATTTTCTACCTACATCAGTTCTTCTTTCATAGCCTTTACCCAATTTTCATCATTGCATGCTTTATTCATAGTTTTAAGTTCAACTTTTTAAATCAAACAATAATTTACCTGTTCTTCTACAACTCGTTTTCTGGTCAGTATCCCTTTGCTCTTATCACCTATGATTTGATCTTCAGAATGATTGATCTTTACATACCTGGGAGTCTCAGTAACATTTTTCAGAGCCTTTTCTTCTTCATCTAAATTGTCTTCTTGTTGCACCACTTCTTTTCTTACTATAACAATTGGTTCATCTGATTCATATCCACTTAGGTCTGATATCCTTTCCTTGTTTTCGTCAACCTTGACATTTGCACTCTCAATGATTTTCTTCAATCTCTTATTGTAGCACTAGTAGGCCTTACTCTTAGTGGAGTATCCAAGGAAGATTCCTTCATCACACCTAGCATCAAACTTGCCTAGATCTTCTTCTCTTTCGATATAACATTTATTACCAAAAACTTTGAAGTATTTAACTGTAGGAACTTTTCTAGACCATAATTCATAAGGAGTTTTGGTACTGTTACCTTTGACTTGAACTCTGTTTAGGATGTATACAGTAGTATGTATAGCTTCTCTCCAGTACACTTTCGATAGATCAACCTCCTTCATCATTATTCTAGTAGCCTCTTGAACTGTCATGTTCTATCTTTCATCAACTCCATTTTGTTGTGGAGTCCTAGGTGCAGATAATTATCTCTTTATTCCTTGCTCTTCATAGAAAATATTAAATTCATTTGATGTGAACTCACCTCCTCTATCAGATCTCAAGCACTTGATCCTTAAATCTAGCTCATTCTCAACCATTGCCTTGAATGCCTTGAACTTATCTAGAGCTTCTGCTTTCTCTCTTCAAAAGGTAACCCAAGTCATTCTAGAATAATCATCAATGAGCAACATAAAATACCTGTCTCCTTGCAGACTTCTTATTCTTGTAGGTCCACACAGATTTGTATGTACTAATTCTAGCAATCCATTAGTAGATTAGTCTTTGCTCTTGAAACTTGTTCTTGTTTTCTTCCCAAATTGGCACTCTTTGCACATAGTATTAACAGGCTTCACAAGCTTTGACAGATCTCTTATAGCCTATGCAGAACTTATCTTCACAATGTTGTCAAAATTGATATGACACATTCTTCTATGCCACTACCAACTCTCATCAGTCTGATCTAACAAACAATACTCATCAGTTCCTTTCAAATGATAAACATACCTCTACTTTTCTTGCCAGTTGCAATCATTGTTCCAGAGCTTTGCATGATCTTGCATCCATTGTCCTTGAATCTCAGATCATAACCTTTGTCACACATCTTACCAACACTCAAAAGATTGTGCTTTAATCCTTTTACATATAGAACATCATCAATATTGTGCTTGCCATCAAAATAAATAAATCTTCTTCCACAGATCTTACCAGTTGTATCATCTCCAAACCTAACCAGTCCTCCATTATACTTTTCCAAACTTCCAAATTTACTTTTGTCACCAGTCATGTGATGTGAGCATACACTATCAATAACCCATTCATCTTTATCTTTCTCAACTTGAACAACCAAGGCACTTTCTTCCACTGGTTCTTCTTCCTTCACACAGCTAGCAGAATTAGTAGACATAGGTTCTTCTTTAATAGCAATGAACAAACACTCATTACCAGTAGTACTAGCATCATCAGATTCATCATCTGCCACTCCTTCGTCATCAAGATCTATAACATAATAACATTTCTTTGGAATCCTAGGTTTGTTTTCATATTTCTTTCTACTCCTTTCAATTCTCATAGGACATCTAGAAGCACAATGACCAACTTTACTACATGTAAAACATTTGAAAGGTAATGTGCCTTTGAACTTACCGGTACCTCTTGGCAGACTGTGAACAAAAATGGCTTCAATTTCATCAAGTTCATAATCAAGTTCTACCTTGTATTTCTCAGCTCTAGAGATCTTCTTTGAAGTGTTGTCTTTGAAAGCAGTCTCTACTTTTGGCAGTGCATCAGCAAACTCTCTCATTTCAAAAGCTGTAAGCTTTCCAAGAAACTAATATTTAGTAATCTTTTGCATAGTCATCACTTCTTTAATTGCAGCTACCTTATGACAGTAGGATTTAGGTAATGACCTAAGAATTTTATTCACAACTTTAGTTTCATCAATGGTTCCTCTCATACTTTTGATAGCACTTACAAGTTCATCAACCTTTTGCATGAAGGATGTTATGTTGTCATCATCGCTCATCTTTAACTTTCATTCACTTTCAGACTCTGTAATTTGGTGCTCTTCACATATTCATCCCCTTGATACAGATTTTTCAGCTTCTCCCAAATTTCATTCGCAATTTCTAGCTCCATGACCTTTGTCACATCTGTGTAAGATAAAGTGCTTAACAAGGCATCTCTGGCTCTTATATTCAACTCATATTGTTTGATTTCATCTTTGGTTTGAAGACCATTCGGTGGCATTTCATACTTTGTTTCTGTTGCTTTCCAAACTCTATAACCAAGACAGAGGAGATGGCTTTTCATGCGAATCTTCTAGGTAGCATAATTCATTCCATCGAATTGCAGACTTTCCTTCTTGTAAGACATCCTAGATCTACCTTAAGCGGTCAAGCTTGCTTCCGAGGAACTTAGCTCTGATACCAATTGTTGAAATGCACAAGACAATTGAGAGGGGGGTGAATCAGTTGTCACAAAACTTTAACTACTTTTGCACTTTAATACATCAATCACTTATCCATTGTTATTAAGATTAAACCATGAAAGCATGAAAATAGAAACTTAATCACAATTGCACAATCAAGACAAGAGACCCCAAATTTTTATGTGGAAAACCCTATAAGGGAAAAACCACGGTGGGTGTTAGCCCACAAGATAAATAAGTTATATCAATACCGAAAATCAAAGCCCACTACCAAGATCGGCTCACTACTAAGGGGTGGCTCACTGTCGAGTGTTGGTGAACTGATAAGTTAGCATCTACTCCATGCTTGAGTTTAGTTCCATTGAAGCACAATATAATTCCTCTGCTATGCTCTCTTTACTTCTCTGCTTATCTTTTCATATTCACTCAAGGACTTTTTTTTCATGACTTCATTACATGTTTATATATCATTTATCAACCTTGGAATGCACATCAAGGTCAGCATCAGATTCATCAACCATTAGAATAATCTCCAAGGTCGGCATTACAATCATACATAAAATAGGTTTGGACCTAATACAAATTTAGCTAAAAAAAAGATGTAATGATGTATGCGGATCATGCCACGCCTTAGCTGGGACTCAAATTCAATCTTCCACACCACGACACATTTGTACAATCTTCAATGCATCTTTTCAATTAGTGAAAACAACCAAGTCGGCCAAGACTGGTGTTCACACTAAGTCTTCTAGGAATAGTCTTCAATCACGATCCAAATTTCTTTCTGCGGACCAATCCAAAGGTAGGAACACAATCAGGAGACATCCACAAGAACATTGTAATCACCAGGATCATCTGCACAACCTCTAACCACTTTATCCATAAGATTCTTCAATCTGAAGTAGTTGAACTTAATTGTCATCCACTGCCATAAATGAAAGATCACTTGCGGACCACCAAATCATGAACCATTGGAGTTAAAGGCACATATCATCATCTCAGACTTAACTCTAGAACTGCAGACCAAAATACTTCAATGTGGAGGAATGCAGAGCATAATACATTCTCCCTGTCACCAGTGAATATCCAGAAAGAGCAGCTTTTACTCTGGTGAACATAACTCACTCAATTCTTCATACCAAAAGCTCAAACTCGGAATGTAACATTTTCAGACATACCTTTAAATAACTTCTAATCCGCAGTCAAAGATATTCATTCTATAGGAAATGCAGAGCAATCTTCTGGACTGTTCTTCTGTTTATAATACACTGTTTCCACTGTAGCACATTGTTTCCATCGGAGGAGCTAATTTTCTCAATATCCTCAACATCAGGGTCACTTACATAGGCCAACACAAAGCATCTAACTCCTTACAAGCAAGCAACAAAATAAGAACACAGTTGACATCAATGACAACAATGATATGTTAACATTAATGACAACACTGGTTAAGCACATACTTGCAACAAAGTTGATAACTAAAGATGAAAAAGAGTTAAAAATGCATGTGTGGGTGCATAAAACAATTAACTCTATCTTTGACATGAAATTCCATGCAAACATGAAGAAAAATGGGTGAAAACGGAGCTATTTTGAGCTAGAAACTCAAGTGAACTCACTGCTGAAAAACATGACAGGGTCACCCATGGGTCACCCCTTTCACCAGTCAGGGTCGCCAAGGGACGCCCCATGGGTGACCCTCAGAGGAGGGCACCTGGTGGAAGTGCATGATGGAAAATGGAAGAGGAGAAAAGAATGGAACTTACATCCGGAAATAGGTCAATCAGGGGTCAAAATCCAAATCTCCACTTGCAAAAGTAGGATCTCCTTGGAAAGATCTGGAAATAATAGGGGGAGATTTAGATTGGTTGAGTGAAATTGAAAACTGAAAGTGGGAGATGGCTAGGGAGGGCCTCTAGAAGGCCTCTAGGGGTGGGAATGGATGAAAAACACTGGGGAAAGGTGAAAACACACCTACAAGACACATACAATGCTTAGGGACGAATTCACAAGCACATGAAATGCAAATCAACAAGTGTCAAAAGTGAAGAGAGAGAAAATGACAAAGGGCAAACAATACAAGGGGGAAGAAAACACACGTCACTAAGAGAATTGTTGCTTAGAGAATGTTATTTCACGCTTACATGTACATGACAAGGATTGTGAGTCATCATCAGGGTCCTTGTGGAGGATGTGAATGATTTCGGTGCTTATAATTCCAACACTTAACTCTATTCTTCTTCCTAGAAGTTTTAGCCCTGCCTTTTCATTTATCATTAGGCCCTTTCTTTAGACCTTCCCCTAACATTAAGAGCATCGACTGAGCTATCCATATCCTTCTTCCTCATTTCCCATGGCAACAGAGTTGCAACAATAGATTCCATCTTTAGATCTTCGAGGTTAGTTGTGACAACAAGAATGAAATTCTCCCAAGACTTAGGCAAAGAATAAAGAAGCATAATGCACTTTTCTTCCTCATCTATCTTAACATCCACAGAAGTTAACTAACTCAAAATCAAATTAAATAAATTTAAATGCTCTACAATAGATTCACCTTCCTTCATCTTAAGAGAAAATAACTTTCGTTTTAAATACAGTTTAATTACTAGACTCCTGGCTTGATAAATCTCACCCAATCATTTCTATAAAGCATACGTAGTCTTTTCCTTAGAGACATTTAGTAGAATACTGTTTGCAAGACATAACTGGATTGTGCCTCATTCCTTTTTTTCCAATTTGTCCCTCATTTTGACTACATCATCGGATTTTTTTTTTTTTTTTTTGGATGTTGCCAACCATTGATCCCTCTCCTCAAGGAGATCCTCCATTTTTAGCTTCCATAGCTCGTAGTTTGAACCATTGAATTTTCAATGTCTATTCGAGATGTAGATGCAACCATGATTTCCACACACACAAATATCTAAAATAGAACTCTTAGTGCAACATAGGAAACATTCACACTTCACCAAATGTTAGAAATGAAGGCAACCATTACAATATGAAAATCTGAAATAAACTTGAAATTATAAAATTATATTGTAGAATATCAAATGGAGATGTAAAACTAACATCAAAGCCATACACATAACACATGGATTTACACGGAGAAAACACTTTAGGCAAAAAGCTCCACCAATAAAAGAGGGCAAATTTGTATTATCTTGAAGAAGATTATACATCAACAATTTCGTCAATCCTACATCCAATCCACAATATTTGTATACCTGCAAACAAAACTCATCTCATCTCATCTCATGCTTTTGCACTTCTCCATAGCTCATTTTATAGAATAACAAGAGCTACACGAAGAAGCTACCAAAAGTGGCATCATATTTGGGAGAATCTCAACACCCTCATGAAAAAATAATATACCCGTAGCTCCTTTTTGAGAAACAGAGTCTCTTCCGGTAACTTCGTCAGGAAGCATCCTACTATCTGTGTAGTGAGAGCAGATTGCATGGGCGTGTTGAGATGATGGAGTGGTTGTATCAGACGATGGCGGGGTTGTATTATGAGATGATGTAGTGGTTGTATCAGATGATGGCAGGGTTATATGAGAATAGGGCACGGCGGGAGTTGAATGAGAATAGGGCACGGCGGGAGTTGAATGAGAATAGGGCACAGCGGCGGTTGCAGATGTATCTTACTATGGCACCAGGGCAGCAGTTGTATCTTATTATGGCAACAGGGTCGCAGTTGTATGAGACTATGGCACGGCAGATGTATGAGACTATGGCACCAGGGCTGCAGTTGTATCTTACTATGGCACCAGGGCTGCACTTGTATCTTACTATTTCACCAGGGCCGCAGTTGTATCAGACTATGGAACCAGGGCAGTTGGATGAGATGATGGCGTGGTTGTATAATGAGATGAGGGCGTGGTTGTATGAGATGATGGCGTGGTTGTATAATGAGATGAGGGCGTGGTTGTATGAGATGATGGCGTGGTTGTATAATGAGATGAGGGCGTGGTTGTATGAGATGATGGCGTGGTTGTATAATGAGATGAGGGCGTGGTTGTATGAGATGAGGGCGTGGTTGTATAATGAGATGAGGGCGTGGTTGTATGAGATGATGGCGTGGTTGTATAATGAGATGATGGGACAGTTGTCATGGCAGCAGCCTACTGATGTGTTTTCATGGCTGCGGTTATGTAGTGAGGATTTAGAGGGCTATGAGGATTTCACGGGCTATGGGGATTTAGAGGAGGATTTCACGGGCTATGAGGATTTAGCGGACGGGGATGTCACACGTTGGTTTGATGAAATTTCTATGCTATACAACGGCATTCAGATGTTAGCGCCATGTGTGCTTTATACAAATCGCACAATTGATGCGCTTTTAAGTTATTATGTGGGAATTCAGGGACTTATCTTTGCTCCAATATTTGCAGTGAAAGCAGTGCGGTGGGGGTGGGCTTTTCTTGTTCTTGTCTCTGCATTCATTTTGACACGTGTGTTATATCCAAGACACATAATTTATAAGCTTTTGAGTTATTATATGGGAACTTATGGAATGATCTTTGCTGCAATATTTTCACTGCCAATAATCAACATTAAAATGCTCGTTGCAATATGGTGGACTTTCCCTATTCTCCTGGCTATGATTTTAGCAATTGTCATTAATCTCTTTCGCCATCGTACTGCCTGCACTGATCTACGACATTATATCCTCCAGCTTAAAATGTCTCGGGACAAACTTAAAAAGAGCCCTGAAGGTATCTCGCTAAGTGGGAGGCATCCTAGATTTCATTCTTCTTTATTGAGATCGAGTAAAAGAGCAATTATGAAAGGGAAGACAATACTGAGAGATGCAGGCATGGTTTTATTAACTGTTCTCTCTCTTATCATTTTGTACTTCTACATATGTCTTATCTCTTGAAAAGTCTTTCCTTTTGTTTCATTACTACTTCCATTACTTTTAATTGTCCACTTGAATATTTACCTAGGGTTTCTTAATTTTTTTTTTGACATCTAGCCTTTCAAGTTTGGCCATTTGTACAGAGATTATAAATTTGTGTATCAGTTACATGTAATTGTTAGGTTTTCCTATTTTCTATGGGGGATCATGTCTTGGAACTTCGCTTATGGACATATTATTTTCAGTCTGAACAAAAATTCAAGATGGGTTTGATTGTATAAAAATTTCATGCTAGCAAATGTTTTAAAATGAACAAATTTTGGTCATTTGAGCAATATAGATTTCAATTTGTGTATCAATTACATCTAATTGTTGGGATCATAAAGTTTATTTTTTTTAATGGGACAAATCTTACCTTGGATCATTGCTATTTTCCAACACTGCAATGGGTATTAACTTAAATCTTTGCACATACCACATTAACGCCCACATCTTAAATATTCTCCCTTTCCAATCTCTCAATATTCACTCCAATACACAAGACTAGAACATTAATACGCTCAAGCCACCATCTCTTGGCAATTCTAAAGATTGCAATGATTAATACCAATAACTATACTCTACCAAATAACAGATCATTCAAGGAGATATATAATTTTAAATGACATTCTAATCCTTCCCGTGAGTTTATAAGGTGGCTGTATACAACCATAATAGGGGCTTGGTGAAAGTCATCCTGGGAGAAATTATAACTGAAATTGTTCTGGCATGGGCGTGAGGATGGAGTAGGGATCATCTCATCATTTTTTGAATGGCCAGCACCATATGTGAGTTTTGGGGCTAGGAAATCATCAAAAACTGTCACTTTTTTGGGCCCAAAAACGTTTTGTATGTTTGCTGAGCGTAAAAATGTTCTTGGGGAAGAAAAATAGAGGGATTATATCTTGAAGACAGGAAAACAAACTTGGTTTAGAAGAACAGCAGAGAAATTGGCAGTGACAGGCCTAAAAAAAGCAAAAGCAGGAGATGTCCAGGCCACTTGACGGTTAAAACTATTAGGGAGATCTCGCAAGGAACCAACAATAGATTGAAATAAGTTTTCAACCTTGATGGAGGATACATAACGTTCAGTATTCGTTTCTTAGTCTGAAGTGAGAAATCAGGTTGAAAAAATTACCCTAAGTGTCTGATAAAATGTATTTTTCCCATTTTCAGTTGTAACAGTCTAGGAAAGGTTAGACAATGCTGTTTGTTAGGTGTTTTGAATCTTTTACGCCTGAGAAAATTGTTGTAAGTAGATAGAATCTGATCCAAGAAGTTTGAGTGGTTTAACCTGTCTTGTATGCTTTGAGAAGGCCTAAAAGCTCTATCTTTCATAAAAATAAAATTAGTCCTTGTTCTAGTTGGTGTTTGTATGAAGTTGGATATATGTCACGGTAAGTAATGAGATCCATTTTGAGTACTCATAACTCATACCTTTTCTCTCAACTCACTCAATCTACAATTTCAGGCAATTTATGGGCTTCCTATTTAAAAATAACCCATTAAATGTTTTTTTTTTTTTCAAATTTCTTGCAAATGGCCACCAAAAAGGTGGAAACAACATACTGAAGGTCAATAATAGTGGGAGAACTTGTTTTGGGCTGCTAGCAGATGACTGGCATTCATTTTGCCCCTAAACTAGGCTACATCACTAATTTTTGAGAGAGCCTATGATGAGATTAGCGGTGCCCAGAGTCAATTGCCACAATTAGTCTATTAACAAATCTTTGCCTAACCTTATCAATGTCTTCCCTAATAGCTATAGACTCAACATAGTTATTCATTTGAAATTTTAATCCATTGGGAAACCAAAACATAGGTTTACCCTGGTTATATTTACATTTACCAGTAGCTCCTGATTTCATAGGTTTACCTACCAAGAATCCATTTGTCATGTTCTGATAATAAGGCATTGTTTAAATTAAAGATTTAAGCATCATGATAAGACATAGAAGTCGCTTTGATGTTAATCATGCATACAATAATATTTGACAAACATATATAATATTATCAATAAATAATAATATTAAATAATATAATTATTGTATTTATGAATAATAAATATAAATACAAATGTCAATTTAAATATTATTATAATTATAATATAATATATAATAAATAAATATAGACATAAAATATAATAATAATATAAATATAAATATTATTATTATCTAATAATCATAATTATCATTATAAACAAGGGCTGCGCTGCAGCTGCAGTCCCTGCCTAAAGCTGTGCAATTTTGTTGGATAAAAAACTGCATTCTGTGTGACATATTTTCATTGGTTAATTGGTTGTGGCCAAGGAAAGTAATGATTCTGCAGATCCATCATGTCGATGTAACCAATCTTTACTAAAGGCAGCAGAGACATTTTTGCTCAAAGAGGATAATAGAGGTGTGTTTGGTCAGATCCTACAGAAGAGTGTGAAATTGATACTGCATTTTGGAGTATAGAGGTGTGTTTATTGCAAGGGAGAAGCTGAACAATTACAGATCAGTTCAAGATCATCCTGCCATTCCTTAGTAATGAATAACAAAAAAATCTATTTCTACACAATACATTTTAGCTTTAAACAACAATGCATTTGGATTATGGACAGTCACTTGGGTATGATCTTTTCAAAGCTGTAAACCACAAAATATTGCAACAATCAATGAACTATACATTCATTATATCTGTGTTGGTAAGTTTGCCTATGGGGTTTTTGTATGTTCAAACTTCAGGGTTATTCGGGAGGAGCAGAAAAAGCAGTGGGCTCTTGGCAATGTTCATACAGAAGGCAGCAGTCGGTGCCAATGGAGCTGTGCAGGATCTGTTTTGAGGATTCTTTACCAAACATGTTTGAGGGTATGCACTGTTTGCATCGCTTTTGTCATTCCTGCATGACCTGGTATATACATTCAAGGTTGTTATAGAAGAGGCAAAACATTTACTGTCCCTAGGACACTTGTGGGGAAGCCCTGTCACCTCAAGAATGCCGTTATTTTCTGCCGTCAGAAATCTTTGATGAGTGGTCAGCTATGATCCTGGAGGCCCAAATCCCTGAGTCAGAAAAGGTCTATTGCCCTTTTCCCAACTGCTCCGAGCTGCTAGTGAAGGAGGACATTGCAGGCATAAGGTCAGATGACATATTGAATGCAGAATGCCCCTTCTGTAACAGAATGTTTTGTGTGCGGTATATGGTGCCCTGGCATGCTGATCTTAACTGCACTGAATTCCAGAATCTGCCACCTACAGAAAGAAGTGAATCAGATTTACAGCTTTTCAAGCTTGCCCAGGATTGCAAATGGCAACGCTGCAGGAAATACAAGGGCATGATTGAAATCAAGCAGGACAACCTCCATGTTTTTCTGCTAATACCAATCTGCCCTTAATTGCTCTGCTGTTGCCCTATATATGTTTTCAGATACTCCAACAGCTAGCCTTCTCTGTCAATTAATTCAAGAACATAGTCAGACCTCCAATAATAGACATATCCCAAGAGAACTCTTGATATTAATCTTGTTGTACAAGAAATAAAAAGAACAAATGTAGAAACAGATATGCAAGAACAATTCAGAAAGAATTTAATGATATGATCAATATTTTTCAAAAAAGTTGTCATATAATCTATGCTGTTCAAAATGTTGTCATATGCTCAATGCGGTAGCCTAAATTATAGGCGAAATGTGCAATAAGTAAATTATGGTTAAATTCTGGCTGAAATAAAAACAATCTTAGAAATAAAAACAATCTTAAAGAATACGAAGATGAAACCCCCGGCATCCCATTTGGCCACTGCAGTGGCAAAATAGATCTTTGTCTTTATGGTGATTAGTTCTTGGCTGCCATGATAATTGACGGTGCCTGGTCTGTGCCTCCAACAGTTCACGTGCTTGGTCTGCGCTTCCACATTTTGCATACATGTCTACCAGGGCACTTGCAACTATAACATCTGACAAAAATCCTCCTTCCTTTATGCTTTGATGGATGTCTATGCCCTGTTCCAAAGCTCCAATTTCGGCACAGGTAGGGAGGATGCTGGCAAAGGTTGTTGAGTCTGGCTTTACACCTGCCAATTGCATTTGCTTGAATGTTTCTAAAGCCTTTTCAACAAATCCATTTTGTGCATATCCTGCAATCATTGCAGTCCATGAGACCACATTTCTTTGAGGCATTCTATCAAACAGTTCACGTGCTTTCACTATGCTTCCACATTTTACATACATGTCTACCAAAGCATTTCCAACTATGAGATCTGATGAAAATCCGCCTTCTATTATGCTTTGATGCATGTCCATGCCCTATTCCAAAGCTCCGATTTTGGCACAGGCAGGGAGGATGCTGGCAAAGATTGTGGAATTTGACTTTACACCTGCAAATTGCATTTGCTTGAATGTTTTACAGAGGTTGCAAGTTACCAAGAAAACCTAAGGTGGAGGATGCTGGCAAAGGTTGTGGAATTTGGCTTTACACCTGCAAATTGCATTGTGCATTTACAGATTTTACAGAGGTTGCAACTCACCAACTAGATAAACCAATGTTCAATATCACAGACTCACACATTGCCCCTCTTAACTCATATTGTCCAAAGCATGTGGTATTCCCATTCATCAAAAGCAGAGGCTTGGCAAATAACACTAATCATATATGCATTCCCATCTAGAAACCATAAAAGATTATGGACATCTTAATTGCCAGATCTAAAAAGGCAGAAAGTAGTAAATGAAGCCAAGATTTTGCAAACTCCCTACAACTCACTTTGGTTTGCAGTGGATGACCATTAGCACGTGTCAATTTACAGAGTGCATTGGTGCTTCGTATAGACTCCTTCAAGTTATATCCATGTTTAATGGCGCATGTCAAGCTTCCTGGTAAACATTGTAACAATCTGTCTGCTTTCTCCTAAAAATGAGGTGGACACTTGTAAGAGTGTGACCCAGATTCAAATGCCTCCCACTGTAATAAGGATGCCAATAACCTTGACTGTGGGGAATGTAATGCCAATCACACCTTCCTATCTTGCTGGAATACCTTGACTTTGGTATTTGCTATTACTCCAAGAGTAGTTGAGGGTTTCAAAAGACTTAAACTTGTGTTTCTTTCTATCTTTCCAATTGCTCGAGCTATCATGAGCACCATATCATAGGCCAATAGACCATATGCATTGAGCTCAGTGTTTTTCATCTTGGGATTGTCAATTCAGAATTGTTCTTCCCACCTTTCAGTGAAATCGTTCAGCTCTTTAGAATTTGCGATGTGTATTTTAACTCAAAGGAGACCTTGCATAGATGACATTGTAGAAGCACTTAACACATAATCATATATTGTAGGTGCAGGGCCAGGAAAGACTTACAGTTGCTGGTTCTAGCCAGCAGCCAATTAGATTAAACAGGTCTCTGAAATATTGTTAATTGAAAATTAGATTAAACAGAAATTGTATTGAATTTTATCTTCTAGAAGCACATAGACCAATAATTTTCAAACACTACCATCAGCAAACACTAGAGAATGGGCATTTTATAAAGATGTGTGAGCACTTGACTAAAAGGGATTGTTTGATTGCTTACCCTACAACCCATGTCTTGGAAAGGCAAGGAAGACACCCTCTGTGGATCCATTCTTCGGGTTGGTAATAATCTGAGGCACTTTTCAAACTGCATCATTCCTATATCCTGCGCCTCCATGAATAGATTCATGCCAAGACCACAAGGGGTGTGGACAACAAAAACACTTGATTCTATTGTCTTGAGTTTATAAAGCTCTTCCCTTATTGTTTGTTTCTGTGCAGTTGAAGAAATCATTGATGTGTATATAATATCAGAGTCCAGATGTTGAAGGGCGTCACGCAACGAGGACATGGCTCCGGAATCAAAATCATATTCTGAGTGAAGAAATGCAATGCTTCTCCAGCCGTAATGCTTAACCAGGGCTGCAACGGCTTTCATCTGAATGCGATCACTGTGTGCCATGCGAACAAAATATGGGAACCTTTGGTTGGAGAGCGCATGACTTGTGACCGATAATGACAGAACTAGAACCTTGGTTGCCTCTCCAAGATCTGATAGAAACGGCACCGCCTCAGATGTTTCTGCGTCTATTAATGCCAATACTTCGTTGGCCAAAAGATCAAAAGCTGCATCCACCCCATAAAACTAAATCTCAAAGGGAACTAAATATTTCTGAATGAAATTGAAAAAGGTGTTCAAAGTGGTTTTATAAATTATTACAGTGTCTAAACTCTAAATTTGAAAGCTGAGATCAATTAAATTTGAACTGAGAAAAAGGGTTAAAAAACACTAGCCTGATAAAACCCAATTGAATTCAACAAGATATAAATCCACAAGAGACATATTGGCTACAACAGAACCAAAGAAGATCCCACAATCGCACATGCTTTGAGGTTGAATATCTAGTTGCATTGGATATAAACCCCACAATGGCAATCACAGAGAAATGGAATGCAGTCACAACCACGGATACAGGAGTAGATGGCCATGAATCCTTTGGAAAGCATAATGCATCAACAGCCACCTCCAGAGCTGGTTTCTACCTCTCTGCCTGCAACGGAAAACGGGCCACACAAAACATGCAAATTCCAACACTGCCATGAGTTGAAGATGCAACACACGCCGAGGCCCTGCAAAAACAAAGGAAAATGGGCTAAAAAAAGAACGAGACAAAAAACTAAATTGCCAATGGGCTAAAAAATTGCCAATGCGACTTAGGTTTAACTTTGATTATTGTCATTGCACAGATATCAACGGGAAAATAATCCCAAGGATAGACTAAAAAGCTTAGGTTAATTTCGATTATAATACTTGCACAAAGTCCGACGCCCAAAGAAATGCTATTACGGTGAAAACAAACTTAGGCTAATTTCGATTATAATACTTGCACAAAGTCCAATGCCCAAAGAAATGCTATTACGGTGAAAACAATAGTTACCCTGCCGAAGGCAGGGACTAATAATAAATGGAATATTATTATAGATATATTAATATAAACTTATACTATGCTGCAACGATTCCCAATAAAAGAGAAGTGATTAAAGACTGTTGTCTTAAACATACAGCGATCACTTTATAGGGACAGCGATGATATTTTAGGCAGTTAATAATATTAATATTAAACATATTAAAGCGCTGCCTATATCCAAGTGTTACGTCCCATTTGTGGGACAGCAACTATTGAAAAGTTGCAACTTTTGGAGAATTGGGGATATAAGGGGACAGCGCTGGAAATGGGAGAGGGCATCGAATAAGAAATAAGAAAGAACAGTCAGCAGAGATAAAGTGGCAACAATCAGCCAATTACAGCAGAGGTAAGTATTAATAAATAAATAATTTGTTCAATCTATAACTAGTAAAATAAATGGTAAGATTATATATATATATGTAGAAATGGCAATTGGCAATCATAATGTAAATGTTCTATTATGCATCTAAGTAAGGAATTGAATATCATATATCTCAAATACTTGCATTATGTTTGAAATATATAAATCATGATGATTATATGATCTTATGTTGAAATATGCAAGATATAGTAAAGCAAATGAAACTGTGGCATGATATGAATTTGATATTGTGATTTATATATAGACAAAATAATTGGAATGGAACCCTATAAGGGTTATGGGCATGGTCATCCTAGGGATGAGTAAGTGGCCTTGTTGCTAATCTGCCCAACACTATAGAAATGAGGTTGATAGTTAGGAAAGTAATTGACCAACCGTGGGTATGGCTCGTGGTGGTGAGAAATCATCCCCGAGACCAATGAATGGGCCTTGATTGACGAATCAAGGAATAATAATGGGCCTTTGATTGATGAATCAAAGGATGTAATAATGGGCCTTCAATTTAAATATCGAAGAAATAATAATGGGCCTTGGTTGACGAATCAAGGAATGATAATGGGCCTTCGATTGACGAATCGAAGGAATAATGATGGGCCTTTGGTTTAATAACCAAAGGAATAATAATAGGACCCATGATAGTTGTTGGTATGACATTGCCTCCTAACAAATCTTCTCTCATAAGGTGGAAGGTTGATTAACAATATGCCTAAGGTTATCTCAGCCAAGGGAGATTATGAAATATGGACAATGGACTTGTGAAATAGAAAAAAACATATAGTTGTGATTCTGAAGCAATTACATATGATTATGGTTAAGTGTTAAAGAGAAATGGAATACTAATGTTCTCTTTTACAAGTTGAAATTGTGTGCAAGGTTGTGAAAATTTTGGCTTGCTAGAAGGGGACATTACACCATTACCTTATATTTACATGTTATTGAAAGGTCAAGTAACAAAACAATTAACTTGTGTATCAACCCTTCCTTTGAGGGGAGGCCTTGCCAAATCCCCATTAAGAATAAAACTTTAGAAGTTATTTGCTTGAAGTGGATTTGGTAAGTTTCATGATACTCTCAACTAGTGGGCTCCACACTCAATGAAATTTGAGGCCTTATTTTGGAAAAATAAATAAATTTCTTTGCAGCCAAATAATCCAATACATGAAATAGGGATAGAGAGACCATGTCTTTTAAGAGCAACAAAGTCTTAAGAAGAATGGCACATTGAATTGTGGAGATGGCTGTTATTTGCTTGAAGTGGATTTGGTAAGTTTCATGATACTCTCAACTAGTGGGTTCCACACTCAATGAAAATTTGAGGCCTTATTTTGGAAAAATAAATAAATTTCTTTGCAGCCAAATAATCCAATACATGAAATAGGGATAGAGAGACCATGTCATTTAAGAGCAGCAAAGTGGAAGTCTGCACGTTTCTAACTTTCTCAAACCTTGTTGACACAGTTGAGAGTAGCAATAGGTCCCCCAAATGAGAAGCATTGTTTTCAAACCTTAGTAGCATAGGAGTATGTATGATGTAAGTGGTCTTTGTCTTCCTCTTCAGAAATCCATATAGGGCAACCAAAGGAGCCTAAAATTGCAACCGAGGATAAGGTCACCTTTGGCCATCCAACCAACATTTGGACCTTCTTCCATATTCTATTCATATATCTCTCCTATTTCTCAACAAGGGTATTATAACTAGCCTTAATGATGTAAACACCTGAACCCTGTCTTATCCATCTAAGCTCAACAAATTCATCCAACCAAGAGGTTTGTCTTCGCTGAAGGATTTTCCAGAGTGTCTTTTTCTGTCTGAGGAAGTGTTTCTGGGCTATTTCTGTGTTTCTAAATAAAACTCTATCTAGAAATACTTGAGTCCATCCTGTCCTATCAATTTGTTATTTCAACTGACCAAAATGAGGGAATTCCTCAATTATGGGAGAGTGTTGTTCGCTGGCATCTTCCCAAAATATATCTTTGTTACCATTTTTTATCATCTAGAAATGGCCCTCCTTAGTTAAGTTGTTGCCAGCTATGGTACACTTCCAGATCATGGATCCTTTTTTGTATTAGGTTTTCTAGGCAGTTTCTGACCTTAGACCATAACTGCTTATGAGCAAGAACCTTTATCTATAGAATTAAAGTCGTAGAGCAACATCTCCAATACAGTTTTGCTACCATGGCAATATTACTAGCTGCAGAGACAAACCTACTTTGGAAATCTGAACTTGCTGCTAGAAGAAACTGCTTCAATTTGTTGTCTTTGAGGAGAATGTACTTGAAGTTTTGAATGAAAATGAAAAGAAGCTTTTAAAGAAGAAATGTGCAAGTGCAAGCACAAAATGATTGATTCATTGCTTTTAGTGGTGGGGTTAAGGACTTTATATGCCTACTTTTCTCACCTACAAATAAGGCCAGGATGATATTTGGCTTAATCCAAATATGGCAGCTATCACTAGAGACTGGTATTTGACTCAATCTGAATATACCAGACAAACTCACCCTGAGCCAAAAATTTCCGAACAGGTCCTTGGGTAAAGATGGTAGATCAAGATGGATTGATAGATCTAGGGTCAAATGATTGCAAAAGATGAGATGGGAAGGGTAAGTGGTTAAATGGAAAATGGTGGTGTCATGTCCCCATATTAATCGATTATTATTCATTCAAATTAAAGATATGAATGACGGATTTAATATATTAAGTACTATATAAACCCTAAAACAATATTATAAATTAATATAAAATAATAGATAATATATATCATTAAAATAATAAATATAATAATCAAATGTTATAAATAAATATTAATAACTAAATAATATTATATTAATTAAATATTATAAGTGCCTAAATAGGCAGCAATCAAAGATAGTCTTGTTTAGACAATTACATAAGACTAAGCTGCGATCCCAAGGGCAAAGATTATATCCTAAACGAGTTAACAATGGCAAATAATCTGAGATGGCGAATATAATAAATTCCTCTATGGTGGCCGATATCATTTGGGCATTGAATACATACTATCTATAGGCAAACAATTCCTAAAGATTAATGATTAGCGATGATAACAAAGGTTGCGTCTCCTGAGAGGCGACCACTGATGAGGATATAAAGAGAATTTGTAATGTCCCATTCTAACAAGTCAAAATTTTCGCAACCTTACAAACAATTTCAACTTGAGAAAGAGCACATTAGTATTCAATTTCGTTTAATACTTGACCATAATCATATGTAACTACTTCAACTAATCATAATTATATACATTTTATCTTTTCACAAGTCCACTTTCCATATTTCATGATCTACCTTCGGAGAGATAGTCTTAGGCGTATTGTTTATCAAACCTTCCACCTTATGAGAGAAGATTCGTTGGGAGGCAGTGTCATACCAACTATCATGGGTCCCATTTCTTTCTTTCCTTTGACTCTTAAGTCAAAGGGCCAACATTATTCCTTTGATTCTTAAATCAAAGGCTCATCATTATTCCTTCGATACTCAGATCAAAGGCCCATTATTAATTTCTCCTTTGACTTGGGGGTGATAACTCACCATCTCAAGTCAAAGGCCTATTCACTTGTCTCGGAGGGTGATTTCTCACCACCTCGAGCCATACCCACTATTTGGTCCATTGCTATCCTAACTATCCATCTCACTTCCATAGGGTTGGGTGGATTAATAATGAGGCCGCTTTCTCATCCCTAGAATTTCATGACTATGCCCATAACCCATCTATAGAGACCCATTCCATTATCCTATCTATAATAATATCAAGTTTATATCCATGCCATAATACTATTTTCAATATTATATCTTGCATATTTCAACATAAGATCCCTTTAATCATCATGATTTTATATATTTCAAACTTAATGCAACTATTTGAGATATATGATATTCAATTCCTTACTTAGATGCATAATAGAACATTTACATTATCCTACTTACATTCCATTACTAACATAACTACTGAATTTTTATTAGACTTTTGTCATTATTACATATTCCATTCATATTTCAGTCTCATTTAACAATAAACAATGAACTATGTGTTTGCATTATATTTTTCATATGTAATATGCGACTCATATGATTATGCAATATATGTTTTGGTAGACATCTTTATACCTTTAATTGTTTATGATGAGATTAGCAGTGCCCAGAGTCAATTGCTACATTTAATCTATTAACAAATCTTTGCCTAGCCTTATCAATGTCTTCCCTAATAGCTATAGACTCAACATATTTATTCATTTGAAATTTTAATCCCTTGGGAAATCAAAACATAGGTTTACATATTTACCAATAGCTCCCGATTTCCTAGGTTGACCTACCAAGAATCCATTACCTTCTATTTATGTGTTATTCGAAGGCCAAGTAACAAAACAATTTACTTGTAAAACAACCCTTCCTTTGAGGGGAGGCCTTGCCAAATCCCCATTAAGAGTAGAACTTTAGAAGTTCATCCCAGCTTAAAAAGAATGACAGATTGAATTTTGGAGATGGTTGTTATTTGCTTGAACTGGATTTGGTAAGTTTCATGATACTCTCAACTAGTGGGCCCCATATTCAATGAAAATCTGAGGCCTTATCTTGAAAAAATAAATATATTTCTTTGCAGCCAAATAATCATCCAATACATGAAAGAGGGGTAGAGAGACCATGCCATTTTAAAAGCAACAAAGTGGAAGCCTGCACGTTTCTAACTTTCTCAAACCTTGGCGATATAGTTGAGAGTAGCAATAGGTCTCCCAAATAAGAAGCATTGTTTTCAAAACTTTAGTAGTATTGCTGTCTTTGAGTAAGAATGTACTTGAAGTTTTGAATGCAAAAGAAAAGAGACTTTTAAAGAAGAAAATGTGCATGTGCAAGCACAAAATGATTGATTCATTCCTTTTAGTGGTGGGATTAAGGCCTTTATATGCCTACTTTTCTCACCTACAAATAAGCCCAAGATGATATATTTGGCTTAATCCAAATATGTCGGCTGTCACTAGGGACTGGTATTTGACTCGACTCGAATATACCAGGCAAACATATCCTGCGCCAAAATTTTCCAAATAGGTCCTTAGGGGTAAAGAACGTAGATCAAGATGGAGTGATATCTAGGGCCAAATGATTGCAGATGATGAGATGGAAAGGGTAAGTGGGTAAATGGGAAATGGTGGGGCCTAGGGAGGTTTAGTGGGCTAAGGCTCCATGCTAGAGGCCAACAAAACTTCATTTGTGAGTTGGATGATCCCGCCCTAGTAATATCAATAGATCATGAGAATTCAATGCAAAGTAAGTCATTTGGGAGGTTCATACATCTTTGTTGTTGGGTGAGTTGACTATAGTAAGCCATCTAACCATGCATAGTTATTTACATTTCTTTTGACTTGCTTGGTTATATTTATAATTTGACAATTGTGAGATGTCACATAAATATACACAAGTTGACAGTTCAGAGGTTCCTTTTGTTGAAAGATTATAACAAGCTGTACAAAACTGTTGAAATGTATTCAGGCAAGTGCGGATTCTTTTTTATCTGTGCCTTTGATTGTTATAGGTTATTCAGAAATGATTGGTTTTTACATTCATCAAATTTGTATCATGCACACAAGTCAAATTTTAGTTCTTATAATTTTTGCTGTGAAAAATCATTTGCCATGATCTATTATGTAACATATTGGCTTGGCTTGTGGAAGTGGACATGATTTTTGTATTTGCACAATCAAGTCCACGACTAGATTAATATTGAAATGTTAAGAAAGTATTGGTACGTTATCTGTACTTCAAAGAGAATCCCAGTTGAGTATTGTGCTCAGACTTCATCGGCATCATGAACAAAGGTATTTGTAAAAGTGTTTGTCTACTTCAAAAGATCACATGCAGCTTGTGTTTTCACGGTATTGTAGACAATTCGATTAATGCAAGTGTTTTAAGAGGATAACTTTTGAAAGTAAGCAAAGACCTGGATTCTATCACCTCCCCTCCTTAAAATCCTTTTGCCAATTTCAGTTGTGCTACTAGATTTAACAAACTGAAGCAAGTTGTTAACCAATTTAATATTTTTAAGGAAAGCTAGACTAAGTAATTCAACACATAACACACTGTGAGATTGAGTTTAGGTTCTAAATTTTTTTATAAAGATATTTAAACTAGCTCAAACTGTCTCCTTTGACTTTGCCATTGTGCTCAAAGGAGAATCCGAGTAAACAAAATAAACTATTGTTTTCCAGTTATATTACAGGTGATTTCTTGCATATATTGAATATATAGATACATTTATCGTCGTAACCTCCATACTTTTTCTACCTTTAACCTAAAAATGAGCAAGAATTGATTCACAACCAAAGAATGCCAAATTGAAACTAGGCTTTACCTTGTGGTACTCGTTCAATCAAACAATAGAGTAGGTCCTGATTTACACATAAGAATGGATAGATTGGCATCACCGGAAACAATTAGATTAGCATCTGGTTTCATGTCCATAAACACAATTATATATGGTTGTGTGTGTGTCTCAATAGCTTTTCCCTGTTTATGACCCTAGCCAGGCCTCAAAACCCTTTAATTTCTAAATAAACGGTTTATGATAATGTCTTTTTTAAAGGTTTCACAGCATAGCAAGTTTTCAGGCTGTTAGCTGAGTTGTTTGTAGTTTCTATCAGAAGGGGGTGGATTGCATCCTGTCTCAGATGGTCAACCTAACAATTGGTTAAGGTAAGCATTGTGAGATTTGGTCCACTAAATGTCCTTCAGCCGTGTTTCTTGGAGAAATGGATTGGATTGATTCAAATTTAAGGGGGTTTCTTCCTGGTTCAGGCTTGGTTCTGGTTTTTGAGTTCATATTGGTGTTTTTCAAATAGAAAATTATGTTTAAGTTGAAGGGTGATGAGACTATGTAAGGTTCGCGCAAGAGATATTTGTCTTGTCAAGATCAAAGAAAAGATTCATTCGCTACTGTTAAAACATGTTTAGACATTGAATTTGATAATGTGTGCGTTATTCAAACGTGAGATACAATTTAGAATTGCCATAAAATTTTGAGGAAGAGGCAAAAACTGTGTTTATCGTTTCAATCATCAACAAAGTACAGAAAAGATTACTGACTGAGAAAATCAGAACCTAATGGATTTTGACAAGATTTCTATCGGGCATGGGCAATGAATTTGTTTATGCTTATAAATTCCCCTAACTCAACATGTGCATAGGTAGAGTTTCTAAGCCATACTGTGTATAGATGGCGATTTTGATGCTGTTATGTCTCTTTACACACAAAATGGAGGGTAGAGGTTCTTGAATAGTAATTGTAAGGCCTGTAAAACTTTTTTTTTAAACTACTACCGGATATCTGTTCAAACCAAGAAGAGTTGAGAACTTTTGGAGTATTAAGAGAAGCTTTTGTGAAATTTGGACATAAGTTAAGGGCAGAGGAAATTTATTGGCAGAGAAAGACCAGAAGGCAACAGCTTACCATCCGACCAGGGTTCAAAACAGAGCCTATGGTTGAACATCTAGAATGGTGTACTAGAAGGTCCTGCATTTAGTGGAGAAAGGGAGAGTAAAATCCTTTTTACATAAAACTCTAGAGTAAAATAACTCATAGAAGCAAAAAACGGGAATCGGGCGGAACCCCGATTTTCACCCCCATTTTTGCTGTGAATTGTTGACCGATTTTGAACACTTTTAGGACGTTTAAATCACATTAAAATTGTCACTCAACCTCTGTGCATTTTACCCACACAATTTACCCACGCGTTTTTGCCTATTTTTAGGGTTTTTGTCAAACATTTTTGCAGGGAGGGTTCACGTGACATTTTGGAAGGGCGTGATTTCATTTTTTGGTAGACAGGCTGAATAGGTATTCATCGAATCATCATTTGTAGTTGGTTCTTGTATTACTATTACCTTTTCTCTTTGCATAAAAGATTTTTGCTGCTGCGTAAAAGATTTTTGCTGCTGCTTGATTTTCACTATGAATACAAATGATTGATTGTATTTTCATCCCACATACATCTCCTATTACTATTATATTTGAAAATATAATGTTAAAATTAGTAATAAGAATGAAAATTATAAAGCTTTTGTAGTTTATGTTCTTTAATTAGGCCATCCACTAAGAGGTTAAAAACCCTCGAGGTATGTCTGGCTGGGCGGAAGTGGTGTGCTTTAAGCAGTACTGATCACAAGAATTTCAAAGTTCACAGTATACAAATTTGAGAGAGTATTATTTTCCTACAATACGGAATGCACCCGAAGCTCTCTGGATTGAATTTGCAACTTTCACGTTTTGAGGTTTGTGCAACTCTAGTGGACGCCTATATATAAAGCCTGCATAGAAGTTCGAAGGGATACAACGGATATAATCAAAACAGAGCTGTACAAATATGTTTTCGAGGGAGATTGTGACTCTCTGAGAAGATTAACCAGAAATAATTTATACCTGTTTTTATACCAATTTTGCTTTGCTTTGGAGGACCTGTTAGAGTTTTGTTAGTAGGTCACAAAGGTTGGTAGCATGGATACATTCCTGCCCCACTCCTGATAACCATATAGTAAAAAGCCCGAATCTTTTCCCTTAGAATCTTCTTTCTCTGCCTTAAAGTCTACAAATCAATTTCCCTGGGTCATAGAATAAGTTCATGTTTTGCTTATGATTCATGTTGTATTTAGAATTGGCACTTAATTATCTCTTCCAAGGAACTGTACAAATGATACACTTAGTCGTACCTTCTTTTATCATTTTCTGATTCTGAAAGCATCTTATTATCAAAACACATGGATCACACCTTCTGACTCCATCATTCAGGTGAACTTGTAAAATGGGATATATACCCCTTTTCTTTGTTGACAATTTTTATAATATCAATGTATTTACCTGCAAAGATAAGATAACTACAAACATACCTAGCAAATTCTTCAGAAATATTAATTTGAGAACTCTAGCTTACTTGACAAGGAAGTCAAAACTTCTAGGCCACCACAGTGGCCATCGTTTTAGCACATGATACGACAATATAAAATAATTAGACAAGATGATGGTCCACACATTAGTTATCTTAAAGAGCTATGTTTTTCATTCTTACTTCACAATAGGATGCCCTCTAGGAACCCAATGGTTTTCCTCCATTCAAGCACACATACCATTCGATCAGCTCCCCTGCTTCAAGCCCCCAACACTGCTGCTAAAAAAACAAACTTGAAATAGTCACCAGGCCTAAGACTGTCACTTTGCCTTGAGCTGTAGTTACTGTAATATGCAGCTTTGACAACACAGACTGGAAACAGACCTGCAGATTGAGGCTCCAAGGAGAGTGAAGTTTGTTTCAGACAGGTCTGTATCTGCTTGCACAGAAGAAACATTTGAACTTTGACCTCGTTGTTTTGTGGTACAATGCTAGTGCAAACTGAAAGTGCCCTCCTGCTCAAAAAAACAGACTTGAAAGTATAATATATTGAGATTCTCAAGTGTGCTTTTAGTTTGGAAACTTTTCTAATCTAGTGTGCCATAAAGATTTTTGTTTGACGTTGATAAATTTTGAAGCCTCTGGAAAATGATAGTTGTGGTTTTCTCATTTTAATCTTTCTGTGGAAACTTCAAGTTGTTTTTTGTGGAGTTTATTGTATATGTTGCATACAATTAATTAAGTCTACATGTTCTTGGGTTACTTGAATGTTCCAAGATATGCATATCAGGGTGGTGTTATTGTGCTTTCCATTAAGAGATCCTAGATTAGATTCTTTAAAGTGAAGTGTGGATGTATGCAAAGAGCTGGACTGTTGGTGAAATTTTATTTGCCAACTTTAATCTATTGGAAGATTCACCATCTTAACTTTCAAGTTTTAATTATTCAGTGTTGAGTGGACTAGAGATTCTCATGGTTTCTTTCTGATGGCTACACAGAGATAAGGAATTCATATTACACAAGAGAAAGTATACATTCAAATCTGAGAATAGTTTGTGGAATATGAAAAACATTCCTTCAAGTTTATGCACCATTTGAAATACAAGCATTTGGGGTGTTCTTGCGTTAGCATAGACAATCTATTATCAGCACTAGAATTAAGGTGGAAATCTAGCATTAGCATAGACAATCTCTGACTGAATCTGCCAGTCAACCTCAGACTAACAACAGTGGAATGTGATTCTTTGGATTCTGGCCAATCTTCCTTGCACAAATCTGTTTTACCCCGTGTAGCAGGCATACCTGCATTTTTTGATACCATGTGCAGTCACCTGTGGGCTGAATGCACCTTTTGCATTTCTTTCTAAAATATTTTCTTTTCCTATAAAAATAAAATTGATGTTAAAATTATGAGCTATTTACAACATTCCTGCAATGACTAAAATAGAAAATTAATAACCAAGAAACGTGTGCAAATTTACAATTATTCACTGTTCTACAAGTACAAGGAATTTATTGCTGAATAGGAAGTTCATGTTAGTTTCACTGTGCCCAACTGTACATGAAGCCCTCTGTATGTTTAATGATTAGAACTACATATTTTTAATATTAGTCATGAGATATATTATTGCATCACAAGAATAGTATGGCAGAAAGTCAAAAAAACATTTCCATATTATATCCTATCTTTTGCATTCCATATAATTAAAGTATGAATAGCTAAGCACATCATTAGAACTAGCTAAGATTTGGGGCGGGCATCACAAAACTAGTCTTAAAAAACATTTGTAAGGTATGTCCCATCCCAATCAAAGTTAATGCTAGTGTTGATTGAAAAATAATTTCTGAGTCTACCAATCAACAAAACAAGAATATCATAGCATCCAGAAAGTTTTGAGTTTGCAAAAGAAACGTAAAAAAAATCATAGCATTAACAAAGTTTGAGCACAAGAGAAACCTAGTTAGCACATCATTTGCCTTGAGAATTTTTTTTTTGCAAATATGGTATCATGAAAGACTGAATTCAAATGCTTTTGCAGATTTGATCATAATGCTAAGTCCAAGAGACTTTGCGTGGATACATTGCACATCAGTCAAGGGTACAACCAAGGTTGAATACAACTGGTGTAAAAATGAAGTCAATGGTGGCATTTATAGCTTCAAATGGCATTTGGCAAAGGAGGGAGGACATGACACCACTACTTGCGATGGATGCCCTGCAAATGTTATATATCAGGCAAGCTCTTGAGACGATTTTTGATAATAAGGCAAAAAAGGCAAGAATTGAGACATAAATGGCTTTTAATTCTATAGATGTTAAGAGGAATCTTTTGGATGAGGCAATCAGTGCACAAGAGTCTTTCAAGGAGTTTGGGTCAACACTTTCTTCTACAACATGTGGCCCAAACACGTGGAGGAAACATTTATTCTTTCTTTGCACCTCGTACTACACCAAGAGCACAGACCACTTTGGAGAGTACAGGATGGAGGAAGAACATCCATGAACAAATGAAGAAGGTAATTGCAAATTTTTGGTACTACTCTAGCTTGCCATTCCATGTTGTCAGATCTCCATACTGGCAAGGTATGGTGGATGCTATTGCAGTTGTAGGTCCTAGGTTCAAAGCCCCATCTTATGAGACATTGAGGGTTGGTATGCTCAATGATGCAATACATAATGTTAATGATGTTTATGAACATCGATTAGAGTGGATAAAGATTGGTTGCACCATAATGTCAGATGGATGGATAGATAGAAGGATCCTAACCCTCATCAACTCCTTGTCTCTTATGGATATTGGCACATTTTTTTTGAAATATGTGAATACATCAGATAGGATCAAATCTGCAGCTGCATTGTTCGAGTTGTTTGATGAGGTGGTCATGGATGTAGGGCCACCAAATGTAGTACAGTTTATTACAAACAATGCTGCTACTTGTGTTGCTGCTGGGAGATTCCTGACGGACAAGTGTCCTATGTTTTTTAGCCCTTGCGCAACACATTGGCTTGATTTAACCCTAGAGGACATTGGAAAACTTGAATGAGTTAGGGAGGTATTGCAAAAGGCTCGCACAGTTACCAAGTTCATCTATAATCACACAAGGGTGTTGTGTCTAATGCACTCCTTCACTGAGGGCAAGGAGCTAACTCGACCAGGGGTGACATGATTTGCTACGCACTTCCTTACATTGCAGACTCTTTGCCAACAGAAAATAAATTTGAAGCAAATATTTGTTTCAAGTGAGTGGATGGAGTTTGGCTTCACAAGGCAAACAGATGACATAATGGTGGCAGAGTAGATTTATTCTACAAGTTTTTGGGATGCAGTTGAACAAGTTCTAGAATTTTTCAGAGCCTGTAGTAAAAATTTTGAGGCTAGTGGATGGGGAGAAAACCCCCATAGGCTATTTGTATGAGGCCATGGATAGGGCCAAGGAGGTGATGAGGGGTAGGATGCAAAATGACAAAGATAGGTATATGCTGTTGTGGGACATAATTGATAGGAGATGGGATCAATAGATGCACTCCTCTGTCCATGCTCCTGGATACTATTTGAATCCAACCTTGTTCTATAGCTCCTCATTCAAAGATGATGATTTTGAAGTCACAAGAGGCCTATTCATGTGCATGGATAAGATGTTCCCTACCCCAGAAAAGATGTAGGCAGTTATGGTAGAGTTGCTAATGTACAAGCAGGCAAGGAGTTTTTTCTCAAGTATGGCTACTGTGCAAGGCATGAAGACCTTCCAACTGGGTAGAGTCTATAAGCTTTGGACAATTTCTCTATATTGTGGATATGTAGATTAAAGGTGTTAAGCTTTTAATATATCTTACATGAAATCATCTCAAAATAATTTGTGTTTTTCAACACAATGGTGGGATTTAATTGGCCACGATACCAAAAATCTTAGATGGATGGAAAAACAAATATTGAGCCAGCCATGCAGTTCATCCGCTTGTCAACGTACTTGGAGTGTTTTTCAACACATACATTCTAAGAAATGGAACCGTCTAACACAACAACGGTTGAATGACTTGGTGTTTGTTCACCATAATCTCTGTGTAATGTCCTCTTTTGGGATTGCCCTAAATCTTGCCCTCGAATCACAAGTTTAAAATAGTTATGGTTTAAAACTCACTAATTAAATGCTTTAAGCAAGATAAATCCTGGTTTAGGTCTATTTCAAAATCATATAAACTACCAATGTCTATAATGCATAGTGGAAGTCTTAATTGTAATAGGGTTTGGATGAGGAATATGATAAGTCCGCCCGAAGCTATCCATACCAAGCCCAAGAGCATTAGTGTCTTAAACCAACCCACTCCTCGGCCCATGGTGCATGAACGTCCAAACTAAAACAATTCCTCGCCTTGGGTTGGCGTACTTTGTGGATAAACTTGTATCTGCTTATCCATGCTACCTTATCCATCCCTCTTATGATTGAAGCTCCTTGAATCCATCCTAATAACCAGTCATAGTTTGGCTTGAAGGAAAGCCTTGAAAAGGGGTGCTTGTAAACTACACCCATCTAAGCCTAAGAGTATGAGTGTCTTAAAACAACCCACCTCTTGGCCCCGAGCAGTAGGAATATCCAATTCCACCCTCGGAGTGGCATGCTTAGCTTGAGGGCTCGTAAACAACATTACCCTATTTTGCTTCTTTCAACCTTACATATGATTGATCATAGGATAGAGACACACACATAATCTATTTCTTTTTTCTGTTGTTCTCAATTATTATATATATCAGTACTGATGGTTCCTGCAGATTTATTTCTGCAACATATATATTTATGTTTTTATGTTGTTATATATATATATATATATATATATATCTATTTCTTTTTTCTGTTGTTCTCAATTATTATATATATCGGTACTGATGGTTCCTGCAGATTTATTTCTGCAACATATATATTTATGTTTTATATGTTGTTATGCTTTAGATATCTGCTCTTGATATTCCTTTAATTCCAACTACTTCCTTTTGGTCTGATCTTCATTCAGAATATAAATCATTGCTTGATTATTTTTATCACATCCCTCTTATTCTCTGCTTTTATATCTTCCCAAGATGGACGATTCACTAGGAGACATCCTTTAATGACCAACAGACACACCACTATCTGATCACATCTTTTAAAACTTGTTCGCTGGTCACACCAATATTTTACTGATTGCTGTTTCTGAATATATACTAAGTGCTGCACCTTTTTGATGAAGTTGGCCACCTTTCGTTTATTTCAAATTTGATACTTGAATGCGGCGCCAAAGAGCTAATAGGGGTCGGCCCATATTACATAAGATTCGTTTTATATTTGATACTTGATCGGCCAGCATAAGAATTGTTTAAATCTTTAATTTAAACAATATTTAATTCTTTAAAACTTCAACTCTTATCATTTGCTGCCTTCAACAATGTTTACACTCTAATCGCACTTCTTCTTATCACCTTAAATTAGATGGTTTGTCTTATTGTATAAGATCACTGCCATTTTAGTTTCCTTTCACTTAGGTCGGCTAGCATTTCATGGGACATGACACTCTACCTGAAGCTAAAGAGAGCTCAAGGTTAAATTTTTATTATACTTGCAATCATAGTTATAATTGTATTCATTATGTTTTTCACTTTCAATTGTCAAGACTAATTTCAATTGTCAAGACTAATTTCTATATGTATAAAATCAGGTACTGTTGAGGATGACGAACCAATTGACCTTGATGATATTGATTTAGAGGTTGAGTTGATTGCAGATGATGATGAATTTCTCGAACCTCAAGGTTAGATTTTTAATATACTTGCAATCATAGTTATAATTGTATTCATTATGTTTTTCACTTTCAATTGTCAAGACTAATTTCTACATGGATTAAATCAGGTATTGTTGAGGATGGCGAACCAATTGACCTTGATCAAATTGATCCAGAGGTTGAGTGGATTGCAGATGATGATGAATTTTTCGAACCTGAGGATTTTGATATCCTAACGGAGGCCAACCTGGGTAGTGATGAGGTTGAACGACATAGGATGGGCTTTGACCCAAGAGTTTCATCATCAGGACCTAGAACCCTCTAGTGTAGCTCTCTTTGTAGTAGCAAGACTCATTGGCTATGTCTAGTTTTTTGGAATTTTGTACTTGGTTTATAGGTTGACTTTTTGTATAAACTGGATTATAATTGAAAATTTGTAAACTTTTAACATCTAGTTATTATTAATGCACTATGAAGTATGCTTTGTGAAATGCAATGTAATCATTGATTTAGCGAATGTGAATATAAACAACAAAAATCTATATTTTACAATTCATGGTATTTGCTCTCTATATTTCTATGCTATGGAAATGCCTTTAAATGTTTTTCTATATTTTTTTAATGTTTTTTTAAAATCCGTTATTTCTTCGAAAAATCTTATCGGTTTGCTTTGCCAATTTTCTCCCCAAAAGATTTTTTCCGTTTAAATCATGATTTTTCAAAAAACCTTGATACTTTTGGTTTGCCAATTTTTTCCCCAAAAGATTTTTGCTCCTATGAAATAACTTTGAGACTAAATTTTCAACTTTAATAAAAAATATTAGTAAGTAGTATATTTATCTTAAATACATCTATCTAAAAAATGCCCAAAGATATAGTATAGAGTTGATTTTACTTACATGAAAAGTTATTTTATTTTACTTCAGAACTATTTAAGAATTATTTATTTTATTATTTTTTAATAGTTCTAATTTTATAGTTTCAGTTTTAAAAAAAATGTGGGCTTGTTATGAAATGAAATGGAGAAAAATATAATAGAAAATATTCTATTTAATTGGATCAATAATTACAAAGACTAAAATGTCATATATAGAATTCAAAGTGAACTTACATTATTGCATGTCAATGCATGTAAATTTAACTAAAAATTAAAAAAGCTAATATTAAAAATAGAACAACTTTATTACAAAAGTAAGTATTAAATATCTCTAATACCCCCTCTTAAGACATACTATACTAAAACAAAACAAACTTACAAAACCAAACTAAAAACATTTAGAATCATAAATTTTTCAGAAGCTTTTATTTAAAAATAGTTCAACCAAGTAGACCTCCATCAAGCTGCCTTGTAATCCTATTAAAAGCATAGCTCCTGAGATGAATTTCTGAGTTCTTGGATTACCACTTCCTTGAACCCCCGAATCACGAATCTCCGAACCATTGGACAACAATCCATGTTGAGCTACACTCACAAAGCTCCATCATGTTGTCTCATGACCCTCGTAAGGGTATGACTCCCCAGAAGCTAATTTGGCAACTATCAATATTGAGCTTCAATTACACTGGATTCCTTCTTGTCTTCAAAGAACCAGTTTTCTTTAGAATGCATAAAAAACTACTTCTCCACCATTGTCAACATTCGAAGAATCTTCAACAATGGCTATATTAGCTTCTTTGATCTTTCCCTTAAGAATATCATTCACTCGATTTCTACAATTCCAAGCTATGTGATCCATTTTTTTGTAATAATAGCATTCTATCCCCTTTTTGTCCTTATCAAATCTTCTATGATTTGCGTATAATGCTTCCTCAGTTTGAGGTTCATCTTCTGCATCTCTTGCAATAGTCCTCTTTTCTTCAGCTATGAGAGTTGAAATCATATCTTCCGAAGTTTTAGTAGAAAGTTGACTAAGAGTAAAGATGACATTGTTGAATTTTTAAGGAAAACTATTCAATAAAATGGCTTTAGCATCCTCATCATCCACTATAGCACTCATTTTTGCTAGTTGTCCAAGAAGAGATCTCAGATTGTTTATGTGGCTCGACATAGTGACTCCATCAATCATCTTGAACTTAAAAAGTTGAAGCTTTAAGCAAACATAGCATTAACCGCTTTTGCTCCAAACAGTGTGTTCAAATTTTCTCAAATTTCTTTAGATGATTTTGTGAGATCTATGTGATGTAACTCTGAATTTGAAGGAGCAAGACCAATAATGGCTTTGGCTTTATCATCTATGCTTTGCCATTCCAATACTTTACTAGAATCTGTAAGAAGTTTTCATTTCTATTTACGATTCCCCACAAGTTTTTGTGCATCAGTTGCATTTGGATTTTAACTTTCCATGTGTGGAAGTTGAAATAGGAATATTTATCCAATAGAAATTCCATTTTCGAAAAATAATAAATTAAAATATCTCTTAGAAATTTTGCCCTTGCTGCTGAAAATCAAACCTAGCACCTCTTAGAAAATAAATTATTTCAAAAACCTTTGTTCAACAAAAGAAATGAAAAATTCTTGTGCCCTAGTCATATAAAAATAATTGCCCTAGCTGTCCGCTGTTGGAAGCCCGTGATTTTCATCAAAAATCGTCAAAATAGGCCATGTTTAAAAAAAGTCCAAAAAAGAGACTACAAATCCCATGATTTTGTGAAACAAAAAGGGCACACAATTGTAGAAAACCCTAGGCCAGGATTTGGAGACCCTTGCAAAGTTGTGATTTGCATTAAAAAAAACCAAGCACGTGTTTTTGTAGAGTTGCGGCCTCAAAGAGACGAATCCACAATATGTAGGGTAATTCACCAGAAAAAATGCTAGTAACAAATCCGCTAGAAATGGTGCAATTCATAGAGGAGTAAATCCGCAAAATTCCATCCAAAAAAGGACCCAAATATCTGAATAAACTGCCCAAAAACGTGATTTCCATACGTGACTTCTTCTTTCAGCAGAAACCATCCACGATTTTTAGATGAATTTGGGCATGTGATTTTTGGTTCTTTAGTCTCTGCTCACAAGTCCGTACGACTCCTTTTCCGCTGACCTCTCTTGCTCTAATACCATGTTATGAAATGGAATAAAGCAAAATATAATATTCTATTTAATTGGATCAACGATTACAAAGCGAACTTACATTATTACATATCAATGTATGTAAACTTAACTAAAAATTAAAAAAAATAATATTAAAAATAGACTTTATTACAAAAGTAAGTATTAAATATCTCTAATACCCCTTCTTAAGATTTACCACACTAAAACAAAACAAACTAACATAAGCAAACTAATATTTTGGTTTTTATGTACATGGCAATGGCATGAGACTCCTTGATGCCACTTTAGAACAATAGAGAATATGGCAGTGACAAGCCCAAAAAAGAGAGCAAAAATAGGGGATGTCAGGGCACTTGAAGGTTAAAACTATCAGGGAGATCTTGCAAGGGACCAACAATAGATTGAAATAGTTTTCAATCTTGATGGGGGATAAATAAAGTTCGATATTCCTTTCTTAGTTTGAAGTGAGAAACCAGGGTGAGAAAATCGCCCTAAGTGTTTGACAAAATGCATTTTTCCCATTTTCAATTGTAACAATCTAGGAAAGGTTAGACAATGTTGTTTGTTAGTTATTTGGAATCTTTTATGCCTGAGAGAATTGTTGTAAGTAGATAGAATCTGATCCTACCAACTCAAATTTCTTCCTTTGAGAATCCTTGTTCTAGTTGGTGTTCATATGAAGTTGGATATATGTCATGGTAAGTCATGAGAGCCATTTTTGTAGAAGTTGAGAAACCAACTTCATAGGACCCAATGAACACCTGCAAAACCTAAGAAACCTTCCACAAGAGGAAAAAAACAAAGAGAACAATTTGCACAAAAATGATGCAAGTAATGAAATGGATTAATGAGTTACATGAGAGAACTTGCTTTTATATTAGCAAGTTATAAAATCCTAAAAGGGGATTTCTAAGTTTAGCTTAAGTGAAATAAAGTAAAGGTGAATTAATTAATCAATATAATTAAACTAATTAAGTAAAGAACTAATTACTCTAACACCCCCCTTAAGATGAACTTAGGGAGAAGTTAAAAAAACTAAGGACAAATGCGTGAAAGCAAAGATAGGTCCCGGCAACTAGGCTTGATGAGGTACCCATGTACAAAAGAATCTCTCACAAATAGAGAAAAGGAGAAAACCACGTGGGAAAAACTCCTCCCCAAAAGAGAAAAAGAGTGAAGAACTAAGAAGCCTCCACAAAAATGTCCCAAAAGAATAGGAACATGAAGAAATCCACTGAAGCATGAAGAAGTTGCAAACACTGTCGAAGACTGATTGCTATAGTGCTGAAAGAAGAACCTCCTCTAAAGCAAGATGAAGGTCAGCACTAAGAAGACAAGAATCTGCATGAGCACCCCCAACGACACTATTCAAATTAGATGGCAAACAAAGGTAAAACATATGGAACTTGAAGATACAAATGACACATTTACCAAAAGTCTAAAGAATTGATCAAGTAAAAATAGGTCGCCTCCACAAAAGGAATGCAAGAGTATCCATATGGTAAATGCTCCATCTCACTGAAATGCATGGGTAACTAGCCGCTGCATCTGCCTAGTACATAGGAACAAATACTAGATACATAACTCACTCCAACGCGAAACTAAGGAAGCATTAGCACCAACAGTAGAACCCCCCCCCCCCATAATGCGGACAAGGGAGAGCCATGACAGGTACACTGAAACTGTGTGAAACCAAGAAGTGCATGTAGAAGAAACAAGAATATCTGAGCGTGTAAACATGAAAGCACCAACAAATAAAAGGGTGTGCAAACCAAGGCACACACGCATGAGGCAAGAATCAATGTGATTCACTGCTGTTGTGGAAGGGACACTCACTTGACAAAGATGTGATGGCAAAACAAAAGGCAAACATCAACCCCCCCATGACACTTTATATCATAGTGCGAGTACAATAAGGCACAAAATGATATCCAAGATCTCAAGAATACATGTACAATGTTGAGGCACTTTATTTCAGTCCGTTTACATAAGATAAGTGCTTACAATGGAAGCTCACAATGTCCAAAAAAGGACCACATGCTAAATTTACTTTCTCTAATAAATTGAGAGGAAACTAATAGCACCATGATGAAATACACAGAAAAACATGCACTTTCAAAAAAAAGGAACCCAAAAAGGAGTTTGGATGCAGAAGATATGGCCTGTCAAAGTCTCCAAAATGAGAACTGTATAGCAACAACATTGAAAAAAATGATTTCTGGAAAAAACTAGAAGTCAAAATAGGAAACCACCTACACCACTGCGAAGAGAACGGAATTCTACCCCTTTAAAAAAAAAATTGCACTGAAAAATACCACCATATGACCGAGATATGGCCTCTAGAAGATGGAGTGCAAAAATGAAAAGCCCAACGGAGAGGGGTTGTGAGGGCAAAAAAACATCACTGCCAAGTTTAGCAAAAACACCTCCAAATTTGGAGATCCGCCAACTTTAGAACCCTACCAAAAAGTCCTCCAGGTACAGTAGTTTGCATGTGATTTTTTTAATAAAAAAACACAAAAAAAATACATGTGCTTTTTTAATTTAAAAAGCACAAAAAAATGCATGTTTATTTTTTTCATTAAAAAAACATGATGTCTTTTTCATTTATAAAAAAGCATGTTATTTTTTTTTAAACATGGTAAAAAAATACATTTGAATTTTTTTATTTTAAAAAAAATTCTTTTAAAAAATAGAGTGTGAGGGTAGCCATTAAAGGCCCGCAGCGAAAAGGCCCACAAAAAAAGGTACGCAGCCCTGACGCAGGTACTGCGCAAGTACCCTATACCTTGTTTATTTTTTTTGCTTTTTTGTGTTTTTTTTAAACTGCCTTTGTAATTTAAAAACCTACCTTTTTAATATAATTTTTTTAATAGAGTTTTTTTTTTAAACTTTACATGCAGTAATAATAATAATTTTTTTTTACAATCACCTCAAAATGCGTGTTGGGGAGGCCGTACGGCTTCCCTGGAAAAAAAATTGCCTTAGATGAGCCTGACGCTGATTTTGACGATTTGACAGTTGATTTTAAAGTTTTTGGGCTTTGTGAGCGCGATGGTGAGGTCCATTTGGGCCCAAAACGCTCTGAAAATAGCTTTCCTTTGGATCCCAAAAAAACATCCTATTGAAACCCTTGCAGATCTGGCCTACGAAATTCAAAACAAGCCAAATAAAAAGCTAATCTGACTATTTCGACTGCTCTAAATCCAATGGAATACTCTGTTTTACACAAAAATACACCAAAGAAAAAGCTCTTGCTCAAAATTTTCTCCAAATCTGAGAAGGGGCTTGTAGATCTGGAGCTTTGATACCATGTAGAAGTTGAGAAACCAACCTCATAGGACCCAGTGAACACCTGCAAAACCTAAGAAACCTTCCACAAGAGGAAAAAAGCAAAGAGAGCAATTTGCACAAAAAAGATGCAATTAATGAAATGGATTAATGAATTATATGAGAGAACTTGCTTTTATATTAGCAAGTTATAAAACCCTAAAAAGGGATTCCTAAGTTTAGCTTAAGTGAAATAAAGTAAAGGTGACTTAATTAATTAATCAATATGATTAAATTAATTAAGTAAATAACCTATTACTCTAACAATTTTGAATACTCATAACCCATATCCTTTCTCTCATCTTACTTGATCTAAAATTTTAGGCAATTTACGGGTTTCCTGTTTAAAAATAACCCATTGAATGATTTCTTTTCAAATTTCTTGCAAATGGCCACCATAAAGGTGGAAACAACATACTGAAGGTTAATATTAGTGGGGGAACTTGTTTTGGGGCGCTAGTACTCATAACCTATATCCTTACTATCATCTCACTTGATCTAAAATTTCAGGCAATTTATAGGCTTCCTATTTAAAAATACCCCATTAAATGATTTTTTTTTTCAAATTTCTTGCAAATGACCACCAAACCAGAAAGGTGGAAACAACATACTGAAGGTCAATAATAGTGGGAGAACTTGTTTTGGGCTGCTACCACATGATTGCATTCGTTCTGCTCCTAGACTAGGTTGCATCACTAATTTTTGAGAGGGCCTATGATGAGATTAGTGGTGCCCAAAGTCAATTGCCACAATTAATCTAGTAACAAATCTTTGCCTAGACTTATCAATGTCTTCCCTAATAGCTCTATATTCAACATAGTTATTCATTTGAAATTTTAATCCTTTGGGAAACCAAAACATAGGTTTACCCTGGCTATCCTTACATTTACTAGTAGCTCCTGATTTCCTAGGTCTGCCTACCAAGAATCCATTACCTTTTATTTATGTGTTATTTGAAGGTCAAGTAACAAAACAATTAACTCGTGTAACAACCCTTCCTTTGAGGGGAGGCCTTGCCAAATCCCCGTTAAGAGTAAAACTTTAGAAGTTCATCCCATCTTAATAAGAGTGGCACAACCAATTTTGGAGATCGTTGTTATTTGCTTGAAGTGGATTTGGTAAGTTTCATGATACTCTAAACTAGTGGGGCCCGCACTCAGTGGAAATTTGATGCTTTATCTTGGAAAAATAAATGTTTCTTTGTAGCCAAATAATCCAATACATGAAAGAGGAGTAGAGAGAGCATGTGATTTTAAGAGCAATAAAGTGGAACTCTGCATGTTTCTAACTTTCGCAAACCTTGATGACATAGTTGAGAGTAGCAATAGGTCACCCAAATGAGAAGCATTGCTATCAAACCTTAGTTGCATTGTTTTCTTGACGAGAATGTACTTGAAGTTTTGAATGCAAATGAAAAGAGTATTTTAAAGAAGAAAATGTGCAAGTGCAAGCACAAAATGATTCATTCATTCCTTTTAGTGGTCGGATTAAGGCCTTTATATGCCTACTTTTCTCACCTACAAATAAGGCCAAGATAATATATTTGGCTTAATCCAAATATGGTAGTTGTCACTAGTGACTGGTATTTGACTCAACTTGAATATACCAAGCAAACTCATCCTGAGCCAAAATTTTCCAAATAGGTCCTTAGGGGTAAAGAAGGTAGATCAAGATGGAGTTATAGGTCTAGGGCCAAATGATTGCGAATGATGAGATGGGAAGGGTAAGTGGGTAAATGGAAAATGATGGGGCTTAGGTAGGTTTAGTGGGCTTAAAGGCTCCATGCTAGGGGCCAACAAAACTTCATTTGTGAGTTGGATGATCCCGCCCTAGTAATATCAATAGATCATGAGAACTCAATGCAATGTAAGTCATTTGGGAGGTTCATACATCTTTGTTGTTGGGTGAGTTGACTATAGTAAGCCATCTAACCATGCATAGTTATTTACATTTCTTTTGACTTGCTTGGTTATATTTATAATTTGACAACTGTGAGATGTTACATATAAATGTACACAAGTTGACAGTTCAAAGGTTCCTTTTGTTGAAAGATTCAATGTTGCGTTTTGGAGGTTCAACAACTATGATATAAAAAGATGTACAAAACTGTTGAAATGTATTTAGGCAAGTGCAGATTCTTCTTTATCTGTGCCTTTGCTTGTTATATGTTATTTAGAAATTACTGGCTTTGACATTCATCAAATTTGTATCATGCACACAAGTCAAATTTTAGTTCTTATAATTTTTGCTGTAAAAAATCATTTGCCATGATCTATTATGTAACATATTGGCTTGGCTTATGGAAGTTGACATGATTTATGTATTTGCACAATTAAGTCCACGACTAGATTAATATTGAAGTGTCAAAGTATTAGTACGTTATTTATAATTCAAAGAGAATCCTAGTTACGTATTGTGCTTAGACTTCATCAGCATCATGAACAAAGGTATTTGTAAAAGTGTTTGACTACTTCAAAAGATCACCACAACTTGTGTTTTCACGTTATTGTAGATAATTCGATTAATGCAAGTGTTTTAAGAGGATAATTTTTGAAAGTAAGCAAAGACCTAGATTCTATCGCCTCCCCTCCTTAAAATCCTTTTGCCAATTTCAGTTGTGTTACTAGATTTAACAAACTGAAGCAAGTTGTTAACCAATTTAATATCTTTAAGGAAAACTAGACTAAGTAATTCAGAAATATAACACACTGTGAGATTGAGTTTAGGTTCTTAATTTTTTTTATAAATATATTTAAACTAGCTCAAACTATCTCCTTTGATTTTGCCATTGTGCTCAAAGGAGAATCCGAGTAAATAAAATAAACTATTGTTTTTCAGTTATATTACAGGCCATTTCTTGCAAAAATATATAGATACATTTATCGTCGTAACCTCCATACTTTTTCTACCTTTAACCTAAAAATGAGCAAGAATTGATTTGACACTTGTTGGTTTACAGATTTGCCACCTAACTCTATATCCTCACACCCATACAAGTGACAAACGTAACAACAGTTGAATCGGTTGCAATGGTATTTTACGACTCTTTGTTTATTTACCAAGGCACATCTACCTTCTTATAATATTCAATGAATGAAAACTCAAATTGCTTTTAACTAGAAAGCAAAGGAAAAGGAGGTGTTTTTAACTAGAAAGCAATAAAGGCAATATTTCCCAAAATCAACTGAAATGAATGAAGCACAAAGACTTCCACAACAATGACTATAATGAATCAATAAACAAGAATTACACCATATGTCATACATTCAACACTATAAACCATTCACTAAAAGAAAAAGGCTTCATAGCAGTGAGCAAAAATTAAAGATATCCAACCACTTCGATATAGAAATACAATCAACATCAGTAGCAATATATCCAACATAGGAAGTATATAAACCCAAACAACCATAACACAAAGTTTACAATCATCCAAACTCCACTGTATTGATTTCTATTCCATATATAAAAGCAATTGAACATAAAGAAAAATTGGTCTATCACCAACACAAAGTTTGCCAAAAGATCCTAACTATCGACAGGCTTCCTAAATTTATAGCCATGTCTCCCAATAACTGTCTTTCAAAGATAACGGCTTCTTGAAGACAACCGGTTATAAAAAGGGCTTCTAAATTAACATAATTAAAATAAAGGGCCCTCTAGAGCCAATAGTTTTTGAGCAAATATTAAATATACTAAAACATATGAAAAGAAAGCTAATTAATGATAGCCACATCCTCTTCCTCAACATTGTCTTCTTGTGCCACTTCCTTCTCCTTCATCTGTCCATCACTAGCCCCTGCATTCGCTTGTGCCACCTGTGCCTATAGTATTGCCTTGTATGCCCTGTACCTATTGATAATGGGTGATAAAGATACACCAGTTGGAGTCCCAGTCACATTGATTCGACGCTTCTTTTTACTTACTACTCTATCATCATTACTCACTTTCTGATGAATGTCATCCAACTCACTTTTGACAGTCTTGATATAAGCAGCAATCGTTGCAAGTTTACCAAGTGACTCACCTGTTATGATATCATAATTCACCATCTCTTCAGTCACTAATTTATTAAAATTTTGTTTGATTTCTTTAATCTCCAACAACTTATCATCACCGTCTCCAGTGGCTTCTATTTCGAAGATGACAAAATTGTTTTTGATTCCTCTCATTTGTGAATAATAAAGTGTGATAGCATTTCTCATTTCATCCTCAGTTGATATCAAGACACATAACTTCCACTCAATTATGTCGGCCCACACAGGTGCATCCAATTCTTCAGGATCATTTAAAACTTTCTTAACCACTAAGATATTGACATGTATGTTGGCCATTTATTGTATCTCTTTCGAAGCTAAGGAAAGACTGTTATGATCATTTCTAGCAGTTTGGAACTCAACTATCAAGGTCTCTCTTTTACTAGAAATAGAATCAAATAATTTAACTTCTTCAATGAACATAAGACCATCTAAACCCACTTTTTCCACCCACTGGTCCATGGCATTATTCAGAGCTCGGGACCATTTTATTTGTTGCAATAAATTTGGATCAGGGGTGCTAATACTCAAGTCAGGCAAGGCATCTATTGATTCTGTAGTGACTTTTAGAATAGATTGAATGAAAAGAGACAGGGAACTTACATGTGTTCTCAGCTTAGCATTCTCCTACTACTCCTTTTTAATTCTCTTCACAAATTGCTCACTGAAAATTTTGCATGATAAATATCTCCCTCAACGGTGGAGAGTCCCATGTCTACTCTAATCAAGTTGAAATTTGCTTCAGTGACCTCATTCTCATTTTTATCTCCAACAGGATCAGCTATTTCCAAAACGTGGTGCCCTGTGGCAGAGTCAGATGCTATTCTTGACATTCTCTTAGCCCTCTTAGGCTTGGGCATTTCTTGTAAGAGTTTGGCCACAATATCAACATCGGTATCCATCGTAGGAGTATATATTTTCTTTTTCTCCACTGCCTTTCTTAACTAGGTAGGGGATGAAGAAGGAACATTAACATTTCCAATCATATTCATTGCACCGTTCAAACACACAGGAGGATAATTGTGCTCCATGGGATTATTTGGAAGAGGTGAATTTTGATGACTCAACAAAGATTGTAACATATTATCTTCACCCAATTGAGTAAAAATAAGAGAATCATTGTCACTTACAAATGGAGGTGTAGAGGGCACATGGTCTACTTGTAATGATGAAGCAACCAATCTGACATTACTTTTCATTGGTTGATCATCCTATTCACAGGTAGTCTTCAACTTGTTAACATCATCATCAAGATGCTCACCGTCACTACCTGATTGTGAGCCAACTCTATGAAGAGCTGGGTTTGAACTCGAGGATCTTCTCCTGGTGTGTCTAGATTGGGATTTGTTCTGTGCTTGAGCAGATGAATATTTCAGTGCTGCTGAACCAACACGCTCTCTAAACTTTCCTTTCATCCATTTTTCTGTTCTTATTATAGGAAAGGAGTGCAACATGAGATCAATACATTCTTTATCAGACCATTTAATAGGAGGTAGTGGTTGCAGGGAGGCATTTTGATAGCTCTCATCCAAGATATTAGAATTGCCATCAACCAAGTCAGGAACTTGTATTGGTAGTTCGAATGCATGGACCTGATCAATATTCAACCTCATGAAACTTCTTCTCTACACTTCTCTTTCGTCGAGGCAATCTTCCCAGAAATATTCTAGCTAGGGTTTGTGCTAGTACAAATCACCGCCATGCATATTCCTTTTTACAAAATTCTTACTGTCAAAGGCCACACAAATAGACAACCAATGAAGATTGAATTCAGCTAATAATTTCTTAGCACCTTTAGCAATGCCGTTGCTCTTACATGAATAAAACGAAAGAGACAGAAGGAAAGAATACCCTCTTTTCTTCATGGCATGGTATTTTGTATTAACCACTTCCATTTGATGGCATAACTCAAGAAATATGAGATAGATGGGTACCTTGGCAATTTCACTGGAGTACTTTCATAACCTCTAATTCTTAAGTACGAAAAGCAGTCAAATTGCACATAAAAGCTACCAAAATTCACATCTCCTCCATAGCTACTCTCTAGGACTTAGAATCACTCATATCCATTGCCTCCTTCAGAGTTCTAGCATCATTAGTATTAGTATTCAAAGAAAAAATACATCTCCAATTAGGAGTACATTTGTCTAGTTGTGGACCTCCTCAATATTTAAGGTGTAGGTTTTGTTTCCTCTTCATAACTTTGAACTATCTAAGCTCTCCTCCTCTACAAGTCCATGAGCTTCTAGTTCAACTTCCCTAGTCTTTAAGGTACCTAAACCACATCTTTCTTCCCATCCTCTATTGGCTGCAACATTGTGGAAAAATTCTTAATTTCTAACTCTTTTAGCCATAGGGTCCTAAAGCTTTACCCTTTCACACTGACAACATATCTGATGAAGATACATTTTATTGCCTTGTTCTCTAATTTTTACTACCTTTCCCTAGGCACATGTATACATTATTCACAACCAAAAACTTGAAGATGGCGCAATGAGGGATTTTAGCCCATCCACACCTCCATAGGCGATTTTCACAAAGAGCTAATGTATCAGACCTATTAACTAGGTAACAAGTTGTAGAAACCACTTTTTCCTAGAACTTCTATTCCAAGCTTGCTCCATTGAGCATACTTCTATCTCTCTCCATTAGTGTCATGTTCATCCTTTCTATAACTCCATTTTGTTGAAGAGTATACCTTATAAAGCTTTTCAAAATCTATGGAACAAAACTCACTGCCATTATTAGTTCTCAAAACCTTAATCCTTCTCCTAGTTTAATTTTCTACAAGGGATTTGAACCCCTTAAATGAAATGAAGACTTTATACTTACTTTTTGAGGAAATACACCCATGTCTAGAATAATCATCTATAAAAGATACATAGTACACACACTTAGAAATAGAAGGAATATTTACATGATCAAATACATATATTGAATTTAATTGAACACCCTAGAATATTTGTGAGAACTCAAGTAAAACTAAATGCAATTTTATTTACCATATATACAATGTTCATAGAAATCAAACTCAAGAGCACAATAATTTAGGCCCTCTACTTGAGATTTTTATTTTTCAAGGTCCCGAAACTTTTATTGCTTATATGGCCCATTCTCTAGTACGATAACATTATCTTCTCTATAGGTCACTTTCTCTTTGAAGTAAGAGCTTTCTTAGGTACCCAAAAAGCATGGCCATTGGAAGTGGATATAACACTTCTCTTTATTGCTACTTCTGAAGGTGATGTAGATTTTGTAGATCTCTTCACTACGTGAATAGAGGAACTATTGCACTGTTAGTGCTTAATGTAGGTGAAATAAAGTGCCCACATAAACACCTTTAGTGAGCACCATAACTCCTCTTATCATCTTAGACCTTCCACTAGACAAAACAATTTGCAAACCCACATCATTCAATTTGCCTATTGATAATAAGTTTCATGCCAAACCAAGGATATGCATTACACCATTGTGCCCTTCACATGTCCTAGGAATTCATTAAAATTCTTCCACAACCAATAATATTTAGGTGAGAATCATCTCCAAGGTACACCTTCCCACCATCATATATTTTTTACTTCGAGAACCACTTCTAATAGGAGGTCATATGGAAGGAAGCACTTGAATCAACCAACCATGCACCTTTCGATGCATGAGTTGTCAAGGCTGTGATAAAAGGCATTTGTATCATCTTGAGAAGACTTCTCAGACTTATCATTTGAATATTTTTTCTTTTTCTTCTCCTCTTTGCAGTCTTTATGATAATGCTTGGGCTTGTTGCAACCCGAACACTTAGCCTTGGACTTTCTAGGAGATTTAGATCTTCTAAGGATTTGAGATCTTCACTTTTCTCTCTTCTTGTCCTTCTTGCCTTTCTTCTTTAGACTTCCATGAATTGATAGGGTCTCTTTAGTTGATTCAAAAACTTTTCTATACATCTCCTTTGAGAGTATTGATTCCACTACCTCATCTATCTTGAGCTTAGAAGTAGTGCTCTTGATGACCATCACAAGGTGATCCCACAAGTCTAGCAAAGATAAAAAAAGTGTCATACAATGATCCTCCATTTTCATTCGAATAAAGTGCAACTATGTCACAATCATATTGAACATGTTCATGTACTCGGCTATAGAAACACCATCCTCCATCTTAAGGGTGTAAAAGTTTATCACAGGAAAACTTTATTTACTAGGGATTTAGCCTAATAAATTTTATCATACTCATTCTCTTCTTGACAAATGTCCTCTCTTCTTATGTAACTTCGAGATACATTGATTTTCATTGTTTCATCCATGTTATCAACCTCATCACAAGTGATTGTTCCATGGAGCAATGGATTTGTGGCTAGATAATCGACTCTGAATAATGCCATAAATCCATTTTCTAAAGGATAAGTCAAAATGTCATATGCCAAAGGATTGTGAAGTATTTTAGTAGTGTCATTTTTTGGTTGAACACTTTGTGCATGAGTATCAACATATCAATCTAGATTGTCAATCCCAGTAATGAGGTGGTTCAAATAAGGTGAAATATCATTCTCAATATGTCTCAAACTCACATGTGTATGCCTCGTGTCATAGGTAACAATGGTGGAGGGTGTCGAAGATATATTATCAACGAATGCCACCTTATCCTCACATATACCAAGTAAAAATTGTAAAAGATCCTCATGTTATTCATTCTTAAGTATGTCTATATCATGTGCAAGATGGGATATAGGAGGAGGTACTTGATGAAGGTAAATTGTTATTGATGTCAAAAAGGTGTTTGAGTTGATTGTCATTGATGTCAAAAGGTGTTGCAGGTTCACAAGGTGTTGATATTGATCATACATGAGTTCACATGCATCATATATATTCTTGTTCAAGAAATGATGATGTAGGATTGTTGTTACAAATCAGGAGATCTTCTTTGTACACATTGCAAATTGATAGGAGTAGTCTTGAGTGTTGTGTTCTTTGGGATGTCACTATTCTTGCAGATAGAATATCATTTCTACATGCTCTCAGTAAGTTCGATAATGTTTAAGTTAGCCATGTGGATGGTTTGATGTCAGTAATTAGATTCATTGATGTGACTCTTGCATAAGTTTTTGTGGAGACTCAAAAGAACTTGGAAGCTCTCAATATTGCATATGTTCTAGCATTCATTGCTACAACTAATGGTAAGCATTCAAAAAGGTATAGAGGACATATCTTAAGTCTTATGGGCACCTAATGTTTTTGGTCACACATTCTATGCTATTGAATTTCCCTATTTAAATTTGGAGCCTGAATCAGTCATAAATCTATGACTTAATCCTTGTTCAAATGACATTTCATACAGTGGGCACTAATATCTCATGCCATGTTTAAATGATGGTGAGCAAGGTTATGTTTTAAATATTCATTCAAAGGACTTTGTTTTATGAAGAACCTTATTGAATGGGAGCTCCATTTATTAAATGGCATCGAAATACTTGTTTCATGAAATATTAAAGTGGGGAGCTTGTTGTTCTTGAAGTGCACGGGTTATTTTATAAACAACCATCAAATATTAAATTTATTTGAAGACCCTTATTTATTGGAGAGCTCGATGCATATTTTAAGCAGAGCATGGTTTATAAAATCTTTAAATGGAGACCATGATTTTATATAATGCATAAAAAGGCATCGAAATATTTCTTTGGAGAGCACGTTTTATAAAAAAACATTGAATATGCTTTATGGTGGAGCCCGATCATTAAGCCATTTATGGCTTTATTTTATTTTAGAAACTTGATTATTTTTTATCTTATTTTGGTGGCTCTCTAAATCTCATTTTTTATGACATAAAAAAATAGAAGTTATATGCTATTTTTAAGGAGAGCTTTTAGGATGTACAAAGGCAATTTTTTTGAGTTTTTTAAGGCATATTCTATGTAGATTATTTCTATTTTTTTAAAAGAGCTTTTCTCAAAAGGGTAGATTTTATTATGACAATGGATTCGGATGAGAAAGCTTGGAAGATTTTTTTTGAAGTGAAATTGATTTATGCAGAGATGATCAAATTGAAGAATTGAACAGAGGAATATGAATTTTTTTTTTTGCAGGTGGATGGATTTATTTTTGGAAGAGATTTTATTTTTACAAGGGCATAAGATGAAAAACATCAAAGAGGAGATTTTCAATGAATTTTTAAAAATGAAGTTGTGAATGAATTTTTGGTGGAAGAACAAAGATTTTTAATTGCAGGGATAGAATGATTTTATTCCATTGAAGATTTTATTGAGGAGTTATTTCTTTCAAGGAGATTTTTTTTTATGTTAAATTATATTTGGAGAAGTCATTTTGTTTTTTTTGCACATTGGAGTTTGCAAAGGTTTTTGTAAAGAAAGAGAAATATGAAGGGTCATTTGAGAACAAAGATTATTCTTATTTTGACATGATGTATTTTTGCAGATGATTTTTGAAGATTGAAAAATATTGTTGAAAGGAGATGGAAATACAATTGAAGAAGATGAATTTGCAGAGGAATTCCAAGAGATTTCTTGTATATAATTTTATTGCAAATGCTTTGTGATTGCCGGAAAGATATATGACATGTTTTGGTATAGGAAAAGTAAAAAAAAATACAGAGAAGAAACATAGTTGATTTTATTTGCAAATGAAAAAGATTGATTTTTGTGAAGATAAAAATAAGATGAAGAATGTGAAAGGTCATGAGAGGACATTCTATTTTTTTATAAAATAAATTTGTAGGAGCATTAAAATATGTATGGTTGTATGATTCATCGTGCAGAGTTGAAGATATTTTTATAGAAATCCTTTTGAAGAGAAAAGACAGATGAGAATATGATACTGGGTATGTGATGAAGAAAGAGTGTTGAGATATGCAGAGATAAATTTTTTAAAGAGATGAATGAGGGTTTGAAATGGTGCAAATCAGATTGTATGGCAATCAAGTCTTGCACACTAAGTTTGATGATTTGATAAATGTGATTGTTCATTTATGCCAGTGAGGCCTTGTATCAGCTAGTGAGGCACAATGTATGCCAATGAGGCATCTTGTAGAGATAGTGAAGCTTCTTTGGTCAATGAGACCTTCATGTAACTAGTGAGGTTTTGAATAAGCCAGTGAGGCAGTTTTGGAGTAGTTTTTCTACCCCAGGAGGGCTTTCCACTCGTGCAAATTTGTGTTATGTCTCATATTGTTTTCATCTATATGTGTGTATGTTAATACTTTTCTCATGAGGTTTTGTTCTCTTCCTTCATTCTCAACCATGTGCATATGTGTTTGATAAATCAATGATATCTTTCTCTCTTTGTGTTTTGAAAGTTAAAGTTTGCAAAAAGATTTGAAAATTAATACAACACTAATTCACCCCCCCTTTCAGTGTTATCCTCGACTCCAACAGTACTCCATAAGTACTAAAGATATGACATGTAAAAGTATGAATGGATCCAAATGGGGGTTGAGCTACTAATTTCGTATATCATATTGATGCATAGAAAAATTAATGGGATCTACTACAAATGGGCCACGAGAAGGTGAAGAAATAAAACCATGAGCAAAATATTGTCTAGGGCCAATAGTAAAGTGATCTATGAAAGCACATGACAATGCATGAAAGGATGTATGAGAAGCATGACTTGAATTAAATCATTACTTAGTGGTAAAAGTGAATGTATCAGTAAACGTTTGTATCATAATATAGACATCATGTGGGTGAAAGCACAAAGTTGAGTATACATTTCGCAGAAGTTTTTCGCAGGTGAAAAATGCTGCTTGTGAAAAATGCCACTTGGAACGGGTGCTCGTTACGAAACGGGTACCCGTTTGTGATTGGGCACCCGAAGCAAAAACAGGCACCCATTATGAAACGGGCACCCGTTTTTGAAAAGTATTTTTTTTCAAAAACAGGCCTATAGCTTCATTTTAATAGCTACAGGCCGTAAGATACTAGGGACAACGACACTAGAAAATGGGTACCCACATTTGCTAACCCAATTTTCAACCTCCACAGCATCCCTGCCTCCTTAGATCAATTCACCAGTGCCCCAGGTTGGTTGCCCGTCTATTTCTATCGATTTTCATTATTTTTTGCTTTGTATTTTGTTGTTTTTGCATGGTAAGCCCTATTTCATAAAGACTAAAATGTAAAACCCTAATTCATAAACTAGGGTTTCAAAAATAGTAAAACATAATACCCTAATTCATAAACTAGGGTTTCAAAAATAGTAAAACGTAAAACCCTAATTCATATTTAGACTAAACCAGGTAATTCATAAACACTAAACCTTAATTCATAAACTAGGGTTTGATAAACTAAACTGACCTATTCTTTAAAACCTAAATGACTTATTAAACCTAGAAACTTCACTTTATTACGTTTAAATCTTTAATTTAAACATATGGACATATATATTACGTTTAAATCTTTAATTTAAATGTTCACTATTCATATACTTGGTTCAATAGAACTTAGATAGTGTTTTCAATAGTGAAAGGTTTCTAAGGAGGTGGCTTGGTTGTCCCTCTCATCTTCTTCCTCAAAGGAATTTCTTCTTCCTCCACATCTCCTTATGCTCCTATAGTTTTCCTCTTATATGTTTTCTTGGCCTTTTGACTAGGAATAAATTTCTTGCCTTTAGAGGCCTCCTTAAAATTTATCAAGACTATTCTCCTCAAGTCAATTATCTAGTCTTTCAATATGAAGAATACTTCATGTCTTTTTGATGTTGTGGAATGAAAGGAACTTTGAATTTAATCATCTATTAAGACTTTGTTGGTGGGATGATACCATGTATGATTGGTTATTTAGTCATTAAATATTTAGTAGTTATATAGTACAGTTCACTAACAAGCTTAAAGTCATAACTACTCTACTAAAATTTTAAAAATATTGGGCATTAAATGTTCCTGATGCTCGTCTCATAGTCCTAAATTAACCATTTGTAAAAATCTTTTCATGAAGCTAAAAACCTACACATTAGACAGGATAGGACCCTAATATCTTTTTGTAGACCTAACCTAAATGACTTATTAAACCTTCAAACCTAAAACCTAGAAGTCATTTTATTATGTTTAAATCTTTAATTTAAACATATATCCATATATCTATGACAGCTTGATGCTTAACAAAGGGGTAAAGGAGACAACAACAATCCAGAAAAAAATTAAAATAATGTTGAGTGTACATAGAATGGGTTCAAAGATTGAATAGGTCGACATGAACTTAGTGACATGTTTAGGAGTAGTTGTAGCCAATAGGTCATGAATTTAGTGACATGTTTAGGAGTTTGAATGTAATACATGAGTGTATAAATTTTGACTAGAAACTAGGACATAAATTTTTATTCATGTCATGATTCTTAAATGTATAAATTTTGATTTTAAACATTTTATAATGTAAGTTTAAATTTTGAATGCATGTATATGTTAAATTAAATGTTTTAATGTATATCAAGTTTAAACCACACAAATTTTTATATTTCCAAGTTTTCAATTTATATGTATATGCATATATTTAAACATATGTTGTGCATGCAATTTAATCTATATTTTTTGTAATTGCAGCTCTACTTGTAGACCTTATTTCTACACATGGCTGATCTAGCCTATGACCCACCCCACCCCGCTCATTTGTGAGCCACAATTGATGAAAACATACACGTTTTGCAAGGAAAAATCAATTTATTGCAAAGCCAAATCCAAACCCCTCCACACATTTCATGGTTTGCATCTATGATGCAAACTATTGTTGATTCAGTGAGATCTATCCACACGGATCTAGACACATTCCTCTCATGGCGGGAAGAGAGGAGGCAATTTTATTCAGATGGTCTCTTATATAAATAGATCAATGATTTACATATTACCAAAACTACAATTGCCCCATTTTCATTGATCCATCCACAGGTCAACAAATACCACCAACTAAAAAGAGAATTTCAATCAGATGGTGCACACATCAGTAGATAGCTGATAATTTTTGGGCTCGATGGTGGATGGTCTTTGACCATCCACCTCATGCTAATTTTGAGGTTCCCTTTTATTTTCTGAAGAAATTATGGGCAGAGTCTGTGATGGGCCAAAAGCCCAATTATTTTGATATGAGATCATTTCAGGGTGTGGGTGGTGGAATGCCACATCATAAACTAAGAGCACGTGTCGATCCAAATCGACGTTTGCCCCCTGCACCTATTGTCCCTTCTCCACCCTCTGTTCCCATGCCCTTTCACCAGTGGACGGTCGTCTCAGCACTTGGAGTGTTATCATCACTCTCAGGAAACTTAACTGACCAGGCTACTCGCTTGGCAGATGAAGTCAATCCCGGAGAGCCTACACAGCCTAGAGGAGCATCTGATGCTAGTCCTGATGCATCACCTAGATTGACACCATTGTGGTCCACACTGTATTTTTGTCAGAATTGTCATCAACCATGTTTTGGTCCTACATCTGCTTCGTCGGAGGAGTCCTTTTTGGCTACATTATTCGCTCCTATGGACTCAATATGTATGCCACATTTAATAAAATTAAAATTAATACAAATTAATATAGATTTAGATAATTATTAATTATCAATCTTTTTTAAAAAATTTAAATATATATTAATAAATATATGTGTTCATGTTGATTGGTACAGATGACTCCATCAATTGCTGCCACTTCATCATGGCTGGACCATTTAGTGTCAACGGCAGTAGAGTTGGGTAGACCTTATACGGACGAGGTATAAAATTAGGACCTCTAAAGATTATTTAATTGGATATATCTAATTTAATAATATATAATTTAATGCAGAAATGTGACATTTTAATTTAAAGCAGATGAGAGGTCCTGACACTCTTTTGTCAAACCAACCTAGTCATCCAGGACCAGTGGCAACATCATCTCTAGAGGAGCCTACTTCATATGCCATGGTTTGTATCTTAAAATTGTACATTTTTAGTTTAAATTTGAATTTCCAGTGTAATTTCATGATTTTAAATTCATGTCTTTAAAGTTGAATTTATATATACATGTACACATATATATGTAGGATGAGATTAGTTTAGGTGCAGGCTCAATTAATCGTATCATTGATGAGCCTACATAGGTGCACGAGTCATCTCTCATATTTCAGGTCCTATAGTTAAATCCTATGTGATTTCAAAGTCTTTTGTATCATTCAACCTTGCATTTTGTATCTATACTCTAGAGCCTAACTAGTTCATTCAAGTGTTTTATTAAAATATAGGAATTGGTGACATAGGTATTCAATCTATCATATGAATCGACACCATCTGTTGCACATGAGCATGGCAGGAGAGATGATGAGCCTATTGTGGTATGCTTAGACATTTTGAAGTTTAGATTTAAAAATTTAATTTGATGGTTCAAGGTTTTAAATATTTGATTTAAATTTAATTAGGATGCAGTTTTGACATTAAAATTGATTTGAAGCTTCTTTTTCTTGTACACAACATGAGTTGCCCTCTCAACCACATGGGACCAAAAGGCGGCTTGAAATGGATGATCATGATCAAACTTGGTGTGCACACATGTTTTAGATTGATGGATAGCAATGATGACATGATGTATTAGATTGTTTATGACTATTTCAGTATTGACTATTTCATGACTATTTCAGTATTGAGTAGACATGTATATGTTTTGTGACTATTTCACTATTTTTACATGGACTGTTATTATGTCAGTATTTATATCTCGTACACTATTTCATCTAGACTAGATTTTGCTAGTTATTGAATTTCCACTGTATACATCTATATTCAAACTTTAATTTCATATATCTCATATTTAACACTTCAAATTAAATCACGTGTTTAATTACATAAAATTGTAAATACTAATTCTAATTAGATAAGAGAAAATTTTCAATTGATTTAATTTATTAAACATTTATTAGATACAGACTCTAGGTCAAGGATAGTTTATAGACTAAATGTACCTTCCCTAGATAAATTTAAAAAATAAAATAAAAATTAACAAGTTGTTGAACTAGAATGAATATGTTTGGATTTACATGAGTCAAATGTTGGGACACTTGTGTTAAATTTTAATTGAGTTAAATATTTAGGAAATTTTTATTGATTAGATTTTTCAATCTACTAACCATGTTTAATCAATTTATTTTTAATTCTAGATTAAACATTTCATAGATCAATACCTTCCCTATAAATTTATGAAAAGAATTTAAAGAAAATTAGAGAAATACTTGTACCGTTTAAATTTACAATTTAAGAAATTTTGAAAATTAGAGAAATTAAAGTCTACCCTAAATTATATCAAAAGAAAAATAGAGCAATTTACATTTAACATAATAATAACTTAATCATTTCAAGCACTTAATAACTTAATCAATTTCATCAAGAGCATTAAATAATAACATTCCCGAAGTAGACAAACTACTGGATTAGCTTTCAAATCATGTCTTTGTATGGTTGTAATCATTCCAACTTCATCTCATAGTTCTCAGAAACCTAATTTATTAGTAGCTAAGAATCTTCAAAGGCAAATGTGTCGAGTTCTCAATTTCAAAGCTAGCATGACTTCCAAGGAAAGAGCTTTTTAGTCAACAACATTTTTGGAAGTCTAATTAGAAGGGGAATGGGAGAACTCTCCCATTTTCTCAAGTTAGAACTACCCCAAATCTAGCTCTTGTCCTACATCTAGCTCCATCGAAATGGAAATCAAAATCCTAATTTTACCAATAGTGGTTACCTTTAGGTTGTCGGAGCCACATAAGGTCTCTCTACATGCAGTGATATTAGTGTGGCAATATCCCACTCTCCAGGAGGGATAAGGGAATGATGTTGACCATGGCCCCATCATCCATGAGGATCCTCTTAAAGAAATTATCATAGATACATACTTGTAAATATAGGTTGAGGGGTCTCCTCTTCTAGCTAGCTCAACCTTTGTAGGGATTTTCTTGAGGTTTCAAAAGAAACCTAGATCGACTCAGTGTTGGGTGGGCTCAAATTAGGTCAACTTGGTTTATAGGATCTTTTGGGGGTGGTGTTATATGGTTTACATATTCCAATTCGATGGCCTCTAGAAGGGATACATGGTATGATGAGGATTTTCTCTCAGTGAACAAGATTTTTGTAAACATCTTTTTGAGATCATCCACTAAGTTGCAAGGACCAATAGAATTACGAGTGGGGTCAACCATGGAGACTGCATGCATGTGATACTCCATTTTTGGAGATGCCCAAGGTTCTTGGTTTTCATCATTTTGAACTAATTCAACAAATCCCAACATTTTGGTCTCTCCCTTTATCCCCATTTGAGGGGTGTTAGATCCTTCTAGGTGAGAGGTGACTATTGATCTAGATGTGGAGGGATTAGGATGATTGGGATGATTCAAAGTGTTCTTGTGCTTACATGGTGGGAAGTGCTTTTGGTAGATCCACAAATTGGAGTTTTGAGTGGTGATGGGCTATAGGAAATTATGGTTCAGGGTGTCCTAGAGATGATTATATGTCCATGAATAAGTATTTTTCTTTTGATGATTATACGTCCATCAATTCTCAAAATGCACTCAAAAGATTCCTTGTAGGATTTATATGGGAGATTTTGAACCTCCTCTTGTGTGTCCCTATTTAGGGCATGCAAGAAAAGATCACAAAGATCCATGTGGTCCATGTGTGACACACTAGTTGAAGAGTAAAGCATCAGTCTCCACCTAGTTATGAAATGGGCCACTAACTCATTTGGGTCCTATTTGACACTAGGGAATTCTCTAATCATACTTTTAACCAGCTTATTCATGTCAAAGAAAGTAACAAACTTAAAAATTAGCATTTTGTATGTAATTTCATCAATCTACACTACATAATAACTTAATCAATTTGCATTAATTAGTTTTTCATAACTTCTATGTACAATAAAAAGAACTCCCCTTAGCTTCAAGAAATATAAATATTCTATACTAACAAGGCCAACCACGTGAAGGTGGAAGCTCATGTGGCCTCACCTAAGACCTAAGACACATGTATTCTAGTTCTATGTAGGACACCTAAGACACATATTGTATAGACACCTAGATTATAACTTTCTACCTAAGACATAGGCTCTAGACACCTATTACATGGTAGACCTAGTTGACATATCTAGTATCTACCTAATCCACCTAGATTAAATTAAAACCTTATTCTAGTCTCTAGACAAGTAGTTGATATATATAGTATCTACCTAAGACGCGCCTAGATTCCATATTATATCTCTAGACAGGTAGTTGATATATAGTATCTACCTAAGACACCTAGATTAGATTAAATGCCCTTTTTCTAGTCTTTATCTACCTAGTTGACATTTAGAATACCTAAGACACAGGTAGAAACACATGTATTATATAGTTAGAACCCAAGACACCTAGATTTTATACAATGTTATTCTCTAAGTCTAGATCATCTAAGATTTTATACTTGACACCTAGAAGTTGAAGACTCTAGATATGAAACATGTGTAGAGATCATACCTGTGCAACAAGAAATAATATATTTGAATCCTTTCAATACTACATGTGAAAAATTGCAAAAACAAATATAGAGGTCAGGCCACGATGAAACATATATAAAAATTTAGGTCTCTAGAGATCATTTTATTTAAAGATAGAATTTGTTAAGAAGTTCCATTGAAATTATAATGAAAGGAAAGAACTATTGAAGCATAAATTAAAATAATTAATAGTATAGGTCTAGTGAATACCTGAAATAAAGTGTAAATGAAATTTAATATAGGTTCTATGTTTCCAGCCTCTATTATGACTGCAAAAAACATCTCCTGCACCATGTAATGTATTGTACAAAAGTTAGAATGTGTAATGATCTTTAAGAGAATTAGGAATATTAATATGAAGGCTTAAGGGGAGTAAAGAGGATGGATTAAGGGGAGATGCAATCAATTAGGGAAATGACAGTTTACCTAACTTATGGAACATAGCTAGGGGATGGCTTAAGGGGAGTTAAGAGGATGGATTAAAATGGGAGTTAAGAGGATGGATTAAAGGGAGATGGAATCAACTGTAGTATTTAAATGGTAAGGGTACATGCACTAACTTATATTATTTAGCTAGGGGACGGCTTAAGGGGAGTTAAGAGAATGTCTTAAGGGGAGATGCAATCAATTAGGGGATATGACTTACCTAACTTGTGGAAGATAACTAAGGGATGTCTTAAGGGGACTTAAGAGGATGGCTTAAGGGGAGATGCAATCAATTAATTAAGTTATCAATCATATTAAATCCTAAACTCACATCCTAGACAAAGATTAAAAGTTCAAAAATTTCTACATACCTGTTAATCATTTAAAACATTTACTCCATTGTACCATCTGCATCCTCTCTTTTTTGTATTACATCATGCTCTTCCATATAAAGTGTCCATAATTCTTTTGTGACAGGTCTCCCTTTATATCTCACTAATTGTATATTTGTTGCCACAATCAGATGCCAGTAGTGCAAAATTTCCTTATGTCTTTCATAATCTTCAAATGCAGGTATACCATTCCTCCTTATCAAATATTTATGTAGCCAAGTGCCAGTAACAACCACAAAACCTGTTGGACACTCAAAGTTATCATCATCTACTCTAGGTTGTAACAACTTATGTTTTGCCTCAACACATTGAGCCAACCAATACTCTGTTTCCTCTTCATTACCCTCAAGTGCAACAACAGCATACACATGTCCTGCAAAAACATTTCAAATTCAATAAATCACAAAAATATACATACATACATATGTACAATTAAATATATATTTCTAAAAAATGTATCGAAAAGAAATATTGAATGAATTTGTACCTTCTTGTATGAGGTCTGAAATATGGTCATAGTCATCCGATGCTTGCAAATGATTACCCTCCTCCAATGTTATCTCATTTTGATCATGTGTTTGTAGAGGTGTTAAGGACTTTTGTTGCCATTCTTCTTCCATTCTTCAACCCAATCTATATTTTCACATGATTCCCACTCACCTGCAATACAAAACTGACAAAAACATGCAAGCTCCCTAGTCCATTCAGTCCATGTGCTTGCATTTGAACTCTTAAATGAATGCCATGTTGTTGATCCACTAATTATATCACAATCAAATTAGGGAGGAATGTTTTCTTCTTCAACCAACCAAAAAAACTGTTGAACTTTAGAGTTCTCACTTGATCCTATAGTCAATTTTGCATTACACCAATCCACAATTGCACGTGCATCTTGAAACTTTGCTTCATCATGAAATTTTTGTTGCTCCCTAGAAAGAGCCCTTCTCACACATGCTCCAACTCCATCATGTTCTCCTTTACCATGTCCAACTTCAAATAAACTCCAAATATGTTGGTATTGTTTTCTTTATGGACCCTACTTAACCACAAAAATATTTGAGAATTTTTTAATTTTCATGTACAATTGTCTAACCATATGAAATGTTGTGTCATCTGGATTTGTCTTTCTTTTAAGTTGTTGTAAAATACTTTGAAACAATACTGCACAAACTCTAATGAATGTAATCGGTTATCACTCACATAGAAATGGTACTCTCTCAAAAATTTTCTGTCATCTTCTGTACTGTCAACTGCATGTCTGTATACAATATAAACAAATATGGCCACCTGTACTAAGTTATAATATTGTGATTGAATCTCCTCTTGTGGAGCAAGTGTATAGTTTTCTACAAAGTCTACCATTGCAAGTATAGTTCCAATAGGAAATGTGTTCTTACATATGCGGAATTGTTCATCAAGCCACCGAGCATATTGAGAATGTTTGACATATTTATACACAATCTTATTCTTGAACTCTGTGATGAATGCATGTACACTACTTTGTTCTGTGACTAACTCACAACACTTTCCAGTTTTTCCATCATTTAATGGATATTGAACATTTGTGAACCTTTTCACCTCCAGTAACTGTTGTCCAAAATCATGTGAACTAATTTCATGCATGCATTCTCCTAACAACGAAAGCTTACCACATCTATTGCATTGTCTAGAAACACATGGCTTTGAAAAATAGAATTGCTCCTGAGTTGTTTCACAAAGTATACTTGTTATAAAATCCTTAACTGTTGTAGGTGGCATATTAATACCACATTCCTGCATAATTTGGTTAGTATGCAAAGTACAACGTATATTTTGAAAAACATCATAAAAATAATAAAATTACACATGAGTTTTACAATAACAAGAGATTCGTTGCTTATTAATCTTGACATACTAAGGTTTGCATTTCTCAAATGATCTTTGACTTATACTAAAATTTTCTATAACTGAATCATCTAGAATTTTCTATATAATTCTATTTGAGTCATGTCTAAAAGATGTTTTGGATGAGGATCACAATTTTTTGACCCCACCCTTAATTTCAAAACATCTCGAGCATTTGATGAAACCCTTGTATTATCATGCCAATATTTTTCACTCAAAGACCTAATTTCATTATTTAATTTCATGTCAAACCTTGGGAGTCTACCACTAAAAGTCCAACATTGGTTGACTGGATCCTCTTCAATACTTAGTCTTCTCTTTGCTGCTCTTCTTAAAGTTATAGCATGCACATTTAAATATCCACTTGTTTTACATATCATTCTTTTGCTTACAACTGATTTATTAACTAAAGCAGTTGTTATTGCTCTATGTGCTACATTCTTATCCTTAGATCAACTATTTTTTCTATAGAACCAATAGCATTAGCAACACTAGACATAACTTGTTCCATTGATTCATCCACCTTTTTGGGTTACAAAAATGCCTAATTTTTTCATTACTTTTCTCATTTTTGTCATTCTCATCAATTGTAATACAAGTTGACATTGAAATCCAAGAGTTTTTCTATAAAAAAATTATTTGTACAATCTATTTGCATGTGTTCGAATTTGTCTCCAAGATATCTTACCACGAAGATCGTTCAAAACATTGCTTTCAATTTAAGAAAAAATATTTTTATTTTCATGCATACAAGGGTTTTCATTTTCATTTTTTATTGTCTTGTTTGTAGTAGAAGCATTCATTTCATCAACATTATATCCAGCTTGCTTTAAATCTTTAATCTCATTATCATTCAATGGATTCGAAGACATACCTGGATTCATTCTTATATTTGCATTTTCCATGTTCTTGACCTCTTCCACATTTGCATACTCTACATTCATTTCATTCAAATTGGTCTCCTCTTCAATGTTCTCCTCCTCAATGTTCTCCTCTTCAATAGTCATCGAAATGGATGCTACGTCATTCTTTATTTTTTTAATCCTCTCTCTCTCTCCTATCTCTTTGTCGTTTTGCCTCTTTCTCTCGATGTGCTTCAATTTCTTCAACTGTCATAACCTTGCTCTTCTTTTTTTGTTGACGTTTATTTGATCCCATTATTATCAAAATGTGTTGGATCTCTTCTTAAAAAATGTATGAAATACAAGTAGAAATAGATCCTTTGTTCAATATGATAGTTGCTTGATATTTGTTTGATCTCTCTAAGAAATTGAATCCTTCTAAAAAATGGATTTCCTACTTCATCACATCTGAAAATTCTCTTAATGATTGAATCCTTGTAAAAATTGCATAAAATATGTCCTCTTAAGAGCTCGAATTAACACTTTGTATATAAAAAAGTCACAAAATTTGTCGCTATCGGTGTATTGGTAAAAATGAATGTCTCTCCAAGAAGTTGAATGCATGTAAAAAAATAAATTTTCTACTTCATTCCATCTAAAAATTCTCCTTATGATTGAATCCCTATAAAATTTGCATAAGATATGCCCCGTTGAGAGCTCGAATCAACACTTTGCACATAAAAAAAATCACAGAATCTATCGCTATCTGCCGTACTGGTAAAAAGCAATGTTGCAGGTTTCAGTCGTACTATGAATTTATGGAAAAAAAAAAAATAACAACTAAAATAGAAATGGATGCCCGTTTTAAAATAGGTACCTATTCTAAAAAGAAGAAATGGGTACCCATTTTAAAACGGGTACCCGTTTTGTGAAAAGGAAAATAAAACAGGTACCCATTTGTAACGGGCACCCGTTATGAGCAGGTACCCGTTTACAAACGGGTACCCGTTTCTTATTTTTTCAAATGTGACACCCACTAATTTGCCTTGGTTTTAGGATTGGTAAAGGCTTGGAAACCCGAGCCTAAGCCTTGGACCTGCAACCAACCTTTAACTAAGAAGCCATGAAAACAATGAGAGAAAAAACCAGTTTCACCAGAGTGGCTGATGACTTTTTTTTAGAATATTTTAACAAAATTAAAACCTATTATAGATATGAAAGTCTAGTTTTCAAATATGTAATTTTTTTTACTATTGAACATAATTTTCTATTTATTAATTATTTTCTAAACAAACTCATAAAATTGAAATAACATAGCTTACTATTTTTTTAATAACTTTTGATTTTGGAAGTTTCTTGAAAAAAAAACTATGTTTGACCAAACTAGACATCATTCTCTACATGATGATTTTTTTTTTACTAAAGTGATTAGTTTAGCTCAAATTATGTTGGTCGTACACAAAGGGTTTTAAAAAACACTAATTAGGCTCATTAAAAAATTAATAAAAAAAATATTTATAAAAAAATTACAAAAAATTATCTTGACCAAAATTCAACATCCTAAGAATCTTTCCACAAAAGGAATTAGAAAAATACATTAATTTAGGTCAAATTATGTGGGCCGTACACATGCATGCTTTTGCAAAAAATAGGGGACTTTTAAAAAGCCACTTTTTGTACATCCAATAAAAACCCAACTTGCATCATCTAGGTATTAGAAAAAATTACATATTTGAAAACTAGAAACAAAATGCTACATTTATTATTTTTACATCTTTTTAATATGTTATGTACCAGTGCTTCAAATTGTCACTCCAAGTACGACAAAATTTGAAAAATAGGGAAAACACTTCCACTTTTTGGCTAAAAAGTGAACTCATCTTCTTGCACTTACCCATGTATAGACAAATAATTTGAAGGTATCAATTATCTAGCATCTATCTTTACATCTTCATTACCACTAAATGACTCTAGCATATGTGTATTAAGAGAATTTTCATCATAAATCACATAATCATGCAACAAATAGAATGTCATTAACCTCATCATAAGAAGATAAAGAAATATCACTATGCTCATCACTAAACATATCATCAATAGACCATGAGCCCCAAGATAGACAAGATGGATAATCATGAATTACATGGGAGGTAATGACCTCATGTGAATTTGAACAAGGTGTATCATGTATAGGCCTATCACTAGTGAGAGCTAAGTACAATCATCATAAATCTCATCACTAGGATAATGATCATAGATAGGTAATTAAATTCAACAAGTATATCATTAGGCATGGATAGAGGTGAATCATAATCACATGTAGGTAAAGGTAAGGCATATATATCTACATTATAAGTGTCCATAAGTTTAGTGGATATATAGAAGAATGATCGTCATTATACTCATTAGATCATGTATTAAAAAAGGTAATTCATTCAAAGCACATGAATCTATGAACATAGAACCAACATGACATGTAAAATATATATCATCAAGATAAGGGCCCTCTTTCTATATAGGCACCCTCGGGCCCATCCCCATATGTTGAGCCCTATATATTAGGGGGAGACTAGGCTTAGGCTATAGCTATATATGGTCGGTAGTCGGGTTGGCACCCCCAACCCCAGAATAACAAATCACTACTAATATGATGCATAGGTGAGGGAGGTGTGATATCATCAATAGCAATCATGCTATATGTATCATAACACATTATAAATTTCCATACTAGATGTATCACTATCATACTAGATGATTCACTACTATATGTATCATAACACATTATAATCCATACTAGATGATTCTCTAGGCTTTTTGGAACTTCATATGGAGCCTAAAAGTGCTTTAACACTTGGTCCAAACATATATCCATTTTCTCTCTGATTCACTAAATTCTTTGCTCTATGATGATTGTCAAAAGCCTCGGGGGCCTGCTAGATCACTAGGCCAAGTTCTCCTAGGTCAATCCCTTGAAAATACGTTGTAGGTGTGGAAATATGTGCAAATAGGGTAGGGATAAGTCAACTGTGTGGAAATGCAAAAAGGAGGGGAGTATATGAGGGTATATAGGTATTAAGAAAGGAGCCAAACTTAACAGAAGAGTGTGCCATGTGTTTCTATATAAGTGCATTAAGGCATTCCCTCAAATTGGGCCCAAATTTCTCTTGAGGATAATAGATATCTGTTCGAAGTCATATGATCTACTCTTGAATACACCTAAATTATGTAGCATCTATTGTTTGGCTTGTAATTACATAACAAATGTACAAAAGCAAAAGCACACATAAGCCAAAATTTTCAAAATTTAAAATAAACATTAAGTATGATTTTTTTACAAGGGATTGTTCAAAAAATTCTTAAACTTATATTAATAAGAGAAGTTCAAATTTTAAAGAGATTCAACTTTGTTGATTGGTTGAAAAGTTGTTAACCATGAAACAATAGAAATTTGCAAGTTGAATTGTAAGTTGTAAGCATAAACCAATGAAAAGAATAACAAACAATACCATTTGTTTAGTTCTAGAAACAAATATCCCTTTCTAGCTCCATAAAATAGATATCTGTTACTTTAATAATGGATATCCATTATTAACAGATATCTGTGAGTAACGAATATCCATTTTGCTTCGAAAATGCCTTGTATTTAGGCTTGGGACTGTCAACGTTGACTAAATCCTTGAATTCTAATGTGTTTCAGGTTTCACCCTCTTCTTTGAACTTCACCCTCCATGTTGATGACTTTTTTTAATTCAAATTTGATAAAACGAAAAGGGTTTATTGAAGAAATTGTCAGCTTTGTAAAAACATCAGATTTTCTTGATTATCATAGTATTAAACAATTATTAATAATTTTCTATATAGTGTGTGTCTGAAATCCTAATGGACGCACTGATTGAAAAACATCCATAAATTTTAAACTGTTTCACCTTTTTCAAATCCTTAAGATGTGTCACACTCTATGTTTTTTTGGCTATAGGTTTAGAAAAAATTGAATTCCAATTTTTTGATCAAGTTAGGTTGGCTCGAAAATTATTTTTTAGTTTTTTTAAAAAAGTCACAATAAAAGAATCATAACTAATTATTTTCATGAAAAAAAATTCAAAAAAAAAAGCGTCACATCCGGGCATGAGTCCTTTACTTATATTGAAAGATTCAAATTTTTTTTGTTCATATTTAGGTTGGCTAGAATGACACCCACTTTTTATTTTTATTTTATTTTTTTGAAAAATTTAATAGGTGTTCATTGAAATATTCATTTTCACCAAGTAATTTTAGTTTTTTTTGAAAAAAAAATAGTAGCCCATAAGTTCTAGATTCAATTCTCTACAAAATTTGTTCTTACATATTTTTCAAATTGTGTAGATAATCCATTCAAATTTTCACATGAACTTGATTAAGTCTGATTTTTAGTATTTTCATTGCCACTTAGAGGTATTGTTTGGCCCATCATGATCCTATACATACCCATGAAGGAACCTAGAATAAAAGAAGACGCATGAGCCTTCAGTACCCTAAAAAATCCCTGTAAGACAACCTTTAATCCTCTTACAGCAGTGGAGTGATCCTCTTGGCAACAATAAGAAAAGAGATGTAAAAGAAGCTTTTGAAGCTTTGAAATGAGCTCAATGAGAGCTTGATGATCATTGTGGCTTGTAATGTGAGTAGTGTATCAACACAAAACAAGATTTTAGAAAAGCTAAATGAGATAACAAATAAAATAAAATGACTCTAATGCCCTATATGAGCATATGGATGATTGATTTGGAGAGTAATAACCTGCAAGAATTGTGTGCACAAATGAAATTGCCTCCCTTTATGCTTGAGGGAGGGTGTATTTATAGGTTTGAAGAAGGGATGAGAGGTGAAGAAGAATAGTCAACTCAATTTTATTGGAGAGTTAACTTAGAAGACACAAGAGTGATCTGGGCTGAAATTGGAGTGATCTACCTAGTAATAGCTTATCAGTCAAGAAGAAGTGAAGAAAGAGGAATGCATGGGAATGCATGGGTTGTTAACTAAAGATGAAAAAGAGATAAATATACATATGTGGGTGCATGAAATAGTTAACACTATCTTTGGCATGAAATTCCATGCAAACAGGAAGAAAAATGAGTGAAAACAGAGCTATTTTGAGCTAGAAACTCAAGTGAACTTGCAATTGGAAACCATGATAGGGTTGCCCTTGGGTTGCCCCTTACACTAGTCACGGTTGCCCGGGGGTGACCCTCAGAGGAGGGCACCTGGGTGAAAGTGCATGATGGGAGATGGAAGAGGATGAGAAAAGAAAGGGACCTACCTTCGAAAACAGGTCAATCAAGGTCAAAATCCAAATCTCCACTTGCAAAAGTAGGATTTGGAAATAATAGGGGGAGATTTGGATTGGTTGAGTGAAACTGAAAACTGAAAGCGGGATATGGCTAGGGAGGACCTCTAGAAGGCCTAAAAGGGTTGGAATGGATGAAAAACACTGGGGAAAGGTGAAAACACACCTACAAGATGCATACAAGGCTTAGGGACAAAGTCACAAGTATATGAAAGGCAAATTGACAGGTGTCGAAAGTGAAGAGAGAGAATAACAAAGGGGAAACAACACAAGGGGAAGAAAACACACACCACCAAGAGAATTACTATTGAGAGGATGTTATTTCATGCTTACATGTACATGACAAAGATTGTGAGTCCCCAATATAGTCCTCATGGAGGTTGTGTGTGATTTTGGTGCTCATAGTTCCAACACTTAACTCTGCAGATTCTTCTGAGGAGTTTTAGACCCGTCTTTTGATTTATCCTTAGGCCCTTTCTGTAGACATTCCCTTAACATTAAGAGAATTCATTGAGCTATCCATATCCTTCTTCCTCATTTCCTATGACAACAAAGTTGCAACAATAAAATCCAACTTTGGATCTTCGAGGTTAGCCGTGATAGCAAGAATGAAATTCTCCCAAGACTTATACAATGAACAAAGAAGAATAGTGCATTTTTTTTCCTTGTTAATCTTAACATCCACATAAGCTAACTGACTCAAAATCAAATTAAACACATTTAAATGCTCTACAATAGATCCACCTTCCTTCATCTTAAGAGAAAATAACTTTCATTTTAAATACAGTTTGTTTACTAGACTCTTGGCTTGATAAATCTCACCCAATCATTTCCATAAAGCATATGTAGTCTTTTCATCATAGACATTTAGTAGAATAGTGTTTGCAAGACATAACCAGATTATGCCTCGTGCCCTTTTATCCAATCTGTCCCACTCATCTTGATTGACATCATCAGGTTTATTTTCTTTTGATGCCGCCAACCATTAATCCCTCTCCTCAAGGAGATCCTCCATTTTTAGCTTCCATAGCTCGTAGTTTGAACTATTGAATTTTAAATGTCTAGATCAGAAATGTAGATGCAACCATGATTTCCACACACACAAATCTACAAAACATAACTCTCACTGCAACACATGAAACCTTCACACTTCCACCCAATAACACAACTAGCCAGACTCTGATATCAAATGTTAGAAATGAAGGCAACCACTACAATATGAAAATCTGAAATAAACTTGAAAATATGAAATTATATTGTAGAACATCAAATGGAGATGTAAACTAACATAAAAAAAAATCAACAATATTCAAGAGCCATACACATAACACATGGATTTATGTAGAGAAGACACTTTTGGGTAAAAAGCTCCACCAGGAAAAGAGGGCAAATTTGTATTATCTTGAAGAAGATTACAATACATCAACAATTTCCTCAATCATGCATCCAATCTAACAATATCTGTATATTTGCAAACAAAACTCATCTCATCTCATGCTTTTGCATTTCTCCATAGCTCATTTTATAGAATAACAAGAGCTTCATGAAGAAGCTACCAAAAGTGGCACCATATTTGGGAGAATCTCAACACCCTCATCAAGAAAGAACTCTTGTGATATATGTCATGAGATTCTTAGCACCCACCTAGAGATTTACACCAACAGGACCAAAGTAGGCTCTTACACCATCATACGATTCTCTTACAATATGTCAGATGCTCTTATGCTATCATAAGATGCTTTTACACGTAACAAATTCTCTTTCACCTTGTTACACCGAGAGGCATTTCTACAGTCATAGCAGGGGTGGAGTTGAAGAGCGCAAAGATTCCAAGATTCCGTGTAATTTTATAAGATTCTAATTTAAAAAAAAAGATTCTATACGTAATAATAATAAATGTGGCAGTAACGCCTCTATGCGTAACTACCATTGCAAGGTATGGCAGTAAGCACAAGAATGATAGCAAATAAAAAAAGAAATTAAAAAATAGCAAGCTGGCCACGTTATTAAAACCTTTCATTTTATTAAAAAAATAGCTCACTAATAATAGTAGTTGTTTTAATTTGAATTTAATTTTAAAAAAAACCACAATAAGTTAAAGATTTAGTTTTTAATAAAATTATTAAGTTATACAATATTAAAGAGAAGTTAAAGATAAAAACAATGGTTAAAAATAAAAGAAAGCATGCCAAAAGAAGTTAAAGATAAAAACAATGGCTAAAAATAAAAGAAAGCATGCCAAAACCACATCATAATCCTAGACAAAAGGAAATAAAAAATTATTAAATATAAAAAACAACAAATAAAAATTCATAATTTAAAAAAAAAAATGAAAAAAAAATAATATATATATATTTTTTAAAATCAAGGAAAACTTTAAAATAAAAAGGGAAACAATAATGGTTAAAAATAAAAGAAAGCATATCAGGAAAATCAATATGGATTCCTATAATGTAGCCAACTTGACTTAATTATAGTAAATATTGTTTAAAATCGATTTTTTTAAAGGAATGTAATCATATTGTGTGCTAAATGAAAATTAGGATTTGAAATTACCAAGACTTAAATTTGATGTTAACTTATTTAACTTTTTATTTTAAAATTAAGAAAAAAAATTATTTTCTTATTTGTTATTTAATTTTATATAAAATATTAATTGTATTTAAGATATTGGAATCAAATCAAATCAAATCAAATGTGTAGTAAACCATTTTGCTTTTAAAACAAGAAATAAATATTAATGTTAAATTTTGTATTGATCCATTCCTTACAAAAGAAAGAAGAGGGATTTCATAATATTTAAATCTTCTTCTTCCTCTGGTGCCATGCACATAGCTGTATATATAAAAAACCTGTGAATTTATGTAGACCATTTTTGCATCATGCGACACTTGAAAGCTTTAGATCTGTGATCTTAACACAAAACAAGAGAATTCAAAATTAGGGTTTCAAAACAAAAAATAATGTAAATTAATAAACACATAAACAAGGAGTGAAAAAAAATATAACTCCAAGAATGGGGTACGGAGATGAGAATAGGGCATTTCAACATTGTCCCAGAAGCTTCTCCTCCATTGTGCAGAGATAAATGAAACATAAGAAGAATTGAGAAAAATGAAAAGGAATTGAGTATGAGATATGTCTTATATGCTTCTTAACTAATTCTTTTTCGTTTCCTTAAATTTAGCTTCATATGCTTATTCCATGAATTTAGGTTACCAATTTATCTATTTAGTAATATTTTTTTAGAAAGGTTGCCTTTAAATTTTAATTTATTAGAATTAGTGCTATTTTTATTATTTTTTTAATAAGTTTTTTTTTCAAGCCTACATTTAAGTGAGAAAGTTATTTAATTGTAATTAAATTATTTAAATTAAAATTAAATTAAGTAATTAATTTAGTTGTAGAATAAATATAAGTGAAATCAAATGAGATTATTGGTTTATTTAAATTAATTTAGGAGTGTATTATTTTTAAATTAATGTATGCAAATAATTTTAAAAAGGTAATTATTATTTTATTTAATGCAAACAATATTAAGGGGAAGTCACCATTGAGTGCAAATGAAATGAGTATCTAAATTCATTTTGGGTTGATATAATACATTAATTGGTATTTCCTTTTTATTAAAATAGAGCAAAGTAGAGTATAGAATGCACTATTTTAATTAAAGTTAGGGTTAGCCTGAAAATTAGGTTTAAGGCTAAAATTAGAGTTAGAAATAGGGTTAGGGTTAGTGTTAGAATTAGGGTTAGGGTTAGAGTTAGAATTAACATTAGGGTTAGACTTATGGTTATGGTTAGGGTTAAATTAGGGTTAGGGTTAATGTTAGAATTAGAGTTAGGGTTAAGGTTAGTATTAAGGTTAGGGTTAGGGGTTGAATTATGGTCAAGGGTAGAATTAGAGATAGGGTTAGGGTTAGGGTTAGGGTTAAAATTAGAGATATGTTTAGGGTTAGAATAAGCTTTAGGGTTAGGGTTAGAATTAGGGTTAGGGATAGGGTTAGAGTTAGAATTAGGGTTAGGGTTAGAATTATGGTTATGGTTAGGGTTAAATTAGGGTTAATGTTAGATTTAGGGTTAGGGTTACGGTCAAAATTAGAGTTAGGGTTGGAATTGTAGTTATAATTAGGGTTAGGATAGGGGTTAGAATTATAATTATAATTAGAGTTACAGTCAAAATAGGGAGAAAATTAAAATGAGAATTAGGGTCAAAAGGACGGTTAGGGTTATAATGGGTTAGGGTTAGGGTGAGATATTAGGGTTAGGGTTATAACTAAGGTTAGGGTTAGGGTTTAAATTATAATTAGGGAGAAGGTTAGAATTAGGGCTAGGGTTTGGATTATGGTTAGGGTTAGGGTTAGAATTAGGGTTAGGGTTAGGACTATAATTAGGGTTATTTTTAGAATTAGAGTTAAGGTTAATGTTACAATTAGGGTTAAGGTTACTACTAAGGTTAGGTTTAGGGTTTGAATTATGGTCACTATTAGGGTTAGAGTTAGGGTTAGGGTTAGGGTTAAAATTAGAGCTATGTTTAGGGTTACAATTAAAAATAGGGTGACAATTACAATGAGAATTAGGGTCAAAAGTAGGGTTAGGATTATAATAAGGATTAGGGTTAGGGTGAGAATTAGGGTTAGGATTAGAAATAAGGTTAAGGTTAGGGTTAGGGTTTCACTTACAATCAGGATTAGGGTTAGAGTTAGGGTTACAGTTAAAATCAGAGCTATTTTTAGGGTTACAATTAAAAATAGCGTGAGAATTAGAATAAGAATTAGGATCAAAAGTAGGGTTAGGGTGATAATTAGTGTTAGGATTAGAACTAAGGTTTGGGTAAGTGTTAGGGATCAAATTAGTGTTAGAATTAAAATTATGTTTAGAATCAATTTCATGGTTGGGCTTAGAATTAGGATTAGCATTAGGTTTAGGTTTAGGTTTAGGTTTAGGTTTAGAATTAGGGATACAGTTATGGTTAGAATTATAGATAGGGTTAGAACTAGGGTTGCATATCGGCTTATGATTAGGGTTAGAATTAGGGTCAAGATTCATGTTGGGATTATAATTATAATTAGAGTAAGAATTAAAATTAGGGTTACTAATAGGGTTAGGGTTATTATTATAATAAGGGCTAGAGTCAGGGTGAGAATTAGGGTTAGGGTTCAAATCAATGTTAGAATTAAGTTTATGGTTAGAATCAAGTTTATGGTGAGGGTTAGAATTAGGATTAGTGTTAGGGTTAGGGCTAGAGTTAGAATTAGGGTTAGGGTTATAATAAGGGTTAGAATTAGAATTAATGTTAGGGTTAGGCTTAGAAATAGGGTTAGAGATAAAATTAGAATTAGAAATAAGGTTAGGGTTAGTGTTAGAATTAGGGTTAGGGTTAGAGTTACAGTTAGAATTAGGGTTAGGGTTAGAGTTAAAATTAAGGTTACTATTAGAATTAGGGTAAGAATTAGACTTACAATTAAGGTTAGGGATAGAATTCAAGTTAGTGATAGACTTAGGGATAGGTTTAGAATTAGCGATATAGTTATGGTTAGAATTATAGATAGAGTTAGAACTAGGGTTGCATATAGGATTATGATTAGGGTTAGAATTAGGGTCAAGATTCATGTTAGGATTATAATAGGGTTAGGGTTATTATTATAATTATTAATCTAACCCTAATTCTTACCATAACTATAAGATTACACTCAACATTATTTTATAAGCCTCAAAACCCTCAATCTAATCGTATTTCTAAATCTATCCCTATTTAACATAATTCTAACCATAATTTTGGTCGTAATTCTAATACTAACACTAACCCTAACCCTAACCCTATTTCTAATCATAATTCTAACCCTAATTATCACCCTAACTCTAATACTAATCATAACCCTAATTCTAACATAAGCACTAACCCTAACCCTAATTTTAACCCCTAACTCTAATCCTAAATATAATATAAAATTTTAATTATTAATATATTATAATAATAAATTTTATAAATATTATATATAATTATAATATAATATATTATAATAATATATCTAATCTATATTATAATTAATTATAATAATTCTTATAATTATATAATATAGTTAGAAATAGGCTTGTCGCTCCAGATGCTACTAGCATACCTATATTTAAAAAATATATCTAAAGTACGTCGAGAGATATCCTTCTCAAGGCGCCTATTTTTTTAATCAATGTACCACACATAGGTGGAAATAGGCGCCTCAAGAAGGATATCTCTCGGCATACTTTAGATATATTTTTTAAATATAGGTATGCTAGTCATTTACCAATAATAGAGGGCACCTCATTTTTACCTATAGTCATCCTAAGGTAAATAGTAAATGGTAACTATTGTAGGTAAATAATTAGTTAGTGTTTCCAATAAATAATTAATTACCATATCAGTAAAAAATAAATTATTGTGTGGGTGGATTTCTCATTCCTTAGCATTAACAATTACAATATTAAGAGTAATTAAATAATTAGATTTATAAGTTAATAACCCTTTTGTAATTTTAAAAATATAGTTTTTCAAAATTAAAATTTTAAATATATTAACTAGTGTGTATATTTTCCAAAATGAGGGTATAGCTGTTGAATGGAAAAGATAAATACAAAAGCAAACAAAATAAATCAAATACATAAATAAACTCAAAGCATGCTGAAGACAAAAGACAAAATTTTTTAACGTGGTTCACCAATTGGCTACATCCACTATGAGCAGGGGAATACTCTCTATATTAATCCAGAATCAATGCCTCTCATACAAATATTTCAACAGCTATCAAAACTGTCTACAACAGCTCACCACAATCCAATATATAAAATCTATAAGTTGTTCTACAACAGATACATTTAACTCCACACCAAATCTAACAATAGCCAGTACTTAATAATAGACCTACGTCAATACTATCAAAATCCTCATCGTGGGAGTGAAAAGCATGGAGCAGTCGTTGCAAAAAGGTGGAGTAGTGGAGCTGTCAGAACCATTACCCACGTGAGGATTGGGCTGCAGAACCGTTACACCAAAACACACAAAACACAATTGATGTGCTTTTGAGTTATTATGTGGGAATTCACAGAATTATCTTTGCTGCAATATTTTCAGTTAAAGCAATGTGGTGGCCTTTCCCTCTTCTCACGGCTATTGTCTCTGCATTCATTTTGACATGTGTGTTATATCCGAAACACATGATTTATAACCTTTTGATTTATTATATGCGAATTCATGGAATGATCTTTGTGCAATATTTTCAGTGGTAATAATCAACATGAAAATGAACCGTGCAATGTGGTGGACTTTCTCTATTCTCACGACTATGATTTCAGTAATTGTCATTAATCTCTTTTGCCATCGTACTGCTTTCATTGATCTACAACATCATATCCACCAGCTTAATAGGTCTTTGGTCGAACTTCATCAGAGCCATGAAGGTATCTCGCTAGGGATCTTACATCTATCCAAAGAGATCTGGCAAATGTGCATGTGGAACTCCAAGGTCGACAGGATGATAATAGCATGGCATATCTCACCCATGTGCGTGAAATTGAAAAGAAATGTCAAACACTTGGGAAGACCATTGCTATACTAAAGGATGCCATTCAAAATAAGGACTGAATCATTGCTCGTTTTCGACAACCTTATTCAATTGATTGCCTTCATGTTGAGGTGGAGTATTAGTGGCAATTTTCAGATTTGTTAATTAAAGCTACAAGAGACTACGGAGCTTTAATTACAACAATTGCATATTTCTCGTTGAGCCAAAGCTTTAAGGATCCACCGTCAATCTGGGCGGAATTACTGCGACCAATTCCAGTTGTCTTGGCTTCTTGCACACGATACTTTGAAGCTGTTTCTACAATGAGAGTCAATTTCCGATCTTTATAAGTCACGAGTTGGTTCTTCATGTCATGTTACGCCTTTGAAAGATGCACCTTGGGTGTTAGATCAAGGAGATTCTGTATGTGCAACGCCTCGTCTTTAGAATGCAACTTATAGTATGGATGAACCAAGCTCAGTGGATATGATTCGTAGTCGCAAGAGACTTGAACAGTTGGAGCCTTTGTAACTATATTAGAAATTAAAGTTAAGTCGAGTCATTTAAATTAGTAATTTTGTTTGATTTAGTTTAGTTTTTTAAAGTCTTTGCTCTCTAGATTAAGTATCTAAGATAGCTTTTAGATAGAAGCTGAATTGTTATTATTTTTTATTGTCTAGTTATTGTTGGTTTGGTGTCTCAAGATGTCTTATTAGTTCTCAATGCTCATAGAGATATTTTGTGTAGTTTAAAAGTCTATAAAAAATATTGTATTTTGTTAAAGCAAGTCAAAGTCAACTCGTATCATTTTGTTTAGAATAGGGTCCATTTTCATGAGTCATTAATTGTAATGTCATCAAAAGTAGTCTATCAAAATTCAAAAAGTGTCGAAAAGTAATAAAAAATAATCTTGCCTCAATTGTAATTGGACTAAAACCGAGTCTCGAAGCCAAATTTGTTAAGTAGCAAACCAACTGGAGGATGGAGGCATAGGTGGTTAGAGGACAAGTAATGACCTTTTGTTAGTCACTAGTGATGGGGCCGCAAAATTGTATTAGTAGCAAAACTATTTGTTCCAAAATGACTAAAGCCAAGATTGGTTTCTAGGTGGCAGCGGTAATCGTCTCATATTTTTTGTGATTAGAGTGGCAAACATCTATAACAATGGCTGCATACACGACAACAAAGGACTTAGTTATCAAATTTGTATATGTGATTGGATGTGTTTGTCCCCAATCACATTTGTTGAGTAATTGTGATTGGATGTGTTTGTCCCCAATCATAATTGTTGTGAGCAGAAGTGTGTGTCCCTGTTCATAATTGATGATGGATAGATGTGTTTGTTCCTATCCAAATTTGTTGTATGATCTTGGATAGATGTGTTTGTCCTTATCCTTGGTTCCATGGGTAGATGTGTTTGTCCCTATCTTTGGATAAAGTCCAGTAAGGTCAATCCTACCGAGAAAGTGTAGTGAGGCTAGTTCCACTATTGCTTGTCACAAGTAGATGTGTATGTCCCTACTCATACCTTGTGTTTTTGATTAACTATTGACTATGTTCATCAAGTGATGTTAGTCCACCTATCCTTGTGTGGAGTTCATGATGTAATAAGCGGGGGTGTTAGGAATATTACATCATTCATGTTTCTTTAGGATACATAAAATAATCGTTTGTTAGGTTTGTTAGTATGTTTGTTATAGTTTGCTATATGTGTGTGAAGAATTATATTATCTATCATAATATAATAGTGTATTTGGTTGTACGAGTGCTTGTAGGGATTTGAGTTGTTAGAACAACTCATCTATGTAAAGGAGTGGTTATAGGAGCTCTCCTATAACATAGGAGATGTATGTCCTATAAATATGGAATATGTACTATTGAACAAGATGAATAGAAGCACAATGTTATTCCATGTATAATTTTTTTTTTTTGGCTTCTATAAACTCTGCCCAAACTCTTTGATAAGTTTCAAATATAATATATTTTCGCCTACTAAAAACTTCTTTAAGGTGCTTTTGTGCTAAGTGGGTAACCTTGCCTTGGAATTATTGCTAACATGCAAGAGGAAAATTGCTCTTAATGTAACACTACTCATGGAGACCCTCTTGAGATGACTAAAAATATGCATGGCTCAAATCCCACAAAAATAATTTTGACATATAATATATCATAGAAACAAACATTTATGAGACTGCATTTTGGTTGTTGTTTCCTTGCAAAGGGCAGATCACATCCCTAGAAATTGGAGGCTTCAGAACAAATTTCCAATTGTGGAAATCTCTAGAATATTATCCACCAAGATAGGGCACATGATCTGGTCTTCATGTACACACTCCTAAAAAAATTCACCATTTATTCATCCTCAAGATCATGGGAGCAAATATTTGAAAAAACATGTTGATAATCTTGGCCCAATATTCACAAAATTTGGGTCAAGCTCTTATAAGTGTTTCTCAATCCCTCAGACATGGTGCAAAAGTTCAAGGACATTATTTACATATTACCTTAACTCCTCATGATCTTGTGCCCCTGCCCTTGTCTCTGCTTTGATCCAATTTGTTTTCTAATCAACTGAAGTCAACCAAGTAACAACCCTCATACAATGCCATGTGTTCAACTTTCTAGAAACAATTTCCACATTGTCAAGACATGAAATGTAAATTGTAAAACAATCTCCACATTTTCCCCACCTAATGTGGAGCCAAAATTGACTAAAGTATGGGTAAAAAGGAACTATATGATTATTATCATACTACTTGTCCTTCAAAAGATGAATAATTTCTTCATTTTGGGCTTTTACAATGGCCTTACAACATTGAATCGATCACAATTTCTTACTCACTATGTCAACCCATTTCCTCGTACCACTGCCATTGGACTCTTAGCACAATCGTAAGAAAAAAATCTAGTTTTAAGACACTTTTATGAGGACAAGTTCTCTTTGGGACCTTTAGCAATCGAGGGCATAAGTGCATTTGTCCTCAAGTTAGTTGAGTATCTCAGGATATTGGTAAGAGTTCTTCACAAAGCAGTTGAGAAAACAAATTCCCTTGTCCTATCAAATGAGTATTGTGCTCTTGCTCAATATTTACTCTCCTCATCTCCTTATCGAATGAGTGCTCTCATGTTGGCTGATTCTCAACCTATTGATCAATCAATTTGCTATCACTCGCACCTTGTCCTATTGGATGAGTTGCTCAGTCTCCTTAGCATCCTTCAAAACCAAACACATCCACAATTTCTTTGTTTCCACTCTAAGTCTCACATTCTAGGCATTCTTTCAAATATTAAAACCATACCCTGTCTATGATCATGATAGGTTGCTTCTTTCCACCCAAGGCTTAGCCCTAGTGAACTTCTACTTCTTCCTAAAGGTAGTCCCAATACATTTCCTCTTGGATTTGGATTCCATACTTAAATAATTGAAAATTTCATTGAGCAAATGAAAAGAATGAGGCTTACCTTTTGGATCACGATTCCAAGCTGAGGAAGAGCCATAGCTACACCACCGCAACTTCCTCTAAATGCTCAAAGATACACAAGAAGTCAACTTCCAAAAGCAAAGAGATACCATTTATAAAGACACCTTTATTGACCTTCCCTATCACATACAAAGAAATGAAATTGGAGTACAATTTTCAGAATGAAAAAGGCCTTTGCAAATATCTTTACAATTTTCATGATTTAAATGCAAGCCCCATTAACCAAACCACCACCTAACACGTCTATGTTCATAGACATGAAAGGCAAGAGATGGATTTGGAGAATATGATGTCCTGTATCTTTTTAATTTTTTTAATTTTTTATTTTGGTGTTAACTATTATCCTATAGCTTTTCATTGAAACACCATTCCAAGGATTCATAGGCTTAATTTTGAAAGGACAAGGCAAATGAGTATGAACAAAAACATCTTTCTTGCCTCCATTTCCTGTCACGAAAAGTTTGTAATATATTTTTTGACAAAATATTATGCCATAAAATTACTTTTGCAGTTTTTGATAAATAAATTTATCTAGTAAACTGAACTCTTTAATAAGGTGATAGCACTTAGACTCATTATGATCCCACTTACCATTCTTTTTGTTCCTACCATTTATGTTTTTAATCCCTCCACCCCATTGGCACAAATTTTCCTCTAAGCATATCTTAATTATTTTGGATTGCAAAAGCATGAGCTTTCTAAATTTGATAATGTGAATTAGATCGAGCTGTCCAAGGTAATTGTGATTTGTAACTTTGATCAGTAACACTTACTCTAGGGGAAGCATAGTCGTAGCCTCAGTGAAAGATTTGGAAACTATATTCACTTTTCTTGGTTCATAAGCACTTTTATTTTCTGTGAAAGATTCATCGAATTCCTAACTTGTTTTAGCATTATCCTTTGTTCTAGAGTGACACATCTCCTTGCCTCAATCTCCATTCCCATTTCCTCATTTTGTTCCTCTCAGCCCTATGTTGTTTTCCTTTTAACTTTTGTTTCTAGGATGATGGGCGTACTTCTAGGCATTATTTTATGTACCTACATTTTCATGCCCCTGCTGGTGCAGGAGCTTCAATTTACAACTATTTTTCAAATATTATATTTTAATGACCTTGTTAATTTTTTGTTTTATCTAAGGCCTTAGAAGCCATTTTTCATGTAATAAGGACTTAGTCTACTTGTTTTGACTAGTCCACTAGAAGATTTGAAAGACCTATTTTATAGGTTTTTTCCATTTTTTAGAAACTTTTTGTTTTATGTAAAACTACCTTTTCCATTTGATTTTCTGCCTTCCAAGGCAGTTGTACGGGCAAATGGGAAGTGGAAGAGTTTTGGAAACTTCCTATAAATCTGAATCTGTAAAATCATGCCAAATATAATATAGAAGGGGAGGAGTTTCATAAAGAAAAAGCTGTTTTTTATGTTTTTTTTGTGAGAACAACAACTTGTACGGCTGGTACAGCCTGTAGAGGAGCTATGTTCTGAGATTTATTTGAGTTGATTAAATTGCCTTTCATTTGCAGTGGTTTTCAGTTTTTAAAACATTTATATTGTGTTGTTTGATTCCATTATCTGCAGATAGGTTTCTAACCCTCCATTGCTAGGGTTTGTTGATAAAATGCTTAGTTCTTCCTCTACCCTCTGATGTTGGACGCCCATTTTTAGGTGGGATGGAGGAAGACAAGGTAGATTTAGTGTTTTCTTTTGATTTGCAGTCTAACTCCTTCTCTGCAGAGTATGAGGCATGAACCTGACTAGTATCATTGGTTACTAGTTGAGGAATCAAAGGTGGCTGTGTTATGACAGCAAAAACAACGATTTGTTTTGACAGATGCAAGTTGGAATTGGTGTTTGCTGGTGAAGATTGACCAGTATAAGTCTTGGTATAGCTGGTGCAGCCATCTTAGATGCATTTACTTATCCATTACTAGCCATTTAGACCTTGGTTGTAAGGAAAAAATAGTTTGCTGTCTTCTAACACCTACAGTACGGTACAGTACGGCAGACATGGATGAAAGTACTTTTTCTTGAAGAGCATTTGAATATGAGTCAAGTGGTGTAGGACTTGTGTAAGTATAAGCACATAAGGTGGTTTTAATTGTCTCTTTTGTCTATGGAGTCAACCTTCTTGAATTGCTGTCTTTTCATGACAGTCATAGACAGTCAAAACTTTTTGTCATGACAAATGCAGGGGTATGGTATTGGTCAACAATTTCATGACCTTGTGAAGGTGTATGTTCTATTGTGAGGAGACCCTTGATGCTAAGGAGTTGGCTTTGGCTTTGTTATCCATCAATACCAAAAACTATCATGTTGAAACTGTCATAGGACAGTCAACTACCAATTTGCTGTCCTCTACCATTAAATACAATGGGGCCTGCAAACAATTAAAAGATTGTTTTGTTTCACACCTAATGGAGAGTAGGTATTCATTGTTGGTGGTTATCTAAAGTCTCTGGAAGAGTGTTGAAGGTTTGAACCCTTGAGTATAGGAAACACCCTTGACTGCTGTCATAAAACAGTCCAAAAGAACAATTTGCTGTCCTTCAAGTTGGATGTATAGTTGTTGTTGTGTAAGAACCTAGGTATGCAATTGGAGTTGAGGTCCATTGGAGACCTTGAGATGTTATTAAACAAGACTTAAGCCTACTCTTAAATACTGTCTTAGAACCTTGTTTATGACAGTCATACTTAATTTGCTGTCCACTGTTGTGTTTGGGGGTAAAACATAGTTTATTGGTCAGTGACCTTGTACCATGCATATCAAAGATAAGTGTATAATAAATGGATGTTGTTACCTATGTTGGTAGGGGTATTGGTAGTAGATGTTGGGCTCTTAAGGGTGTGTTGTGCTTCTAAGTTGGATGAGCTGTGACTCCCCAAAGTGAGTGGTGAATAGTCAGAAGGATGACACCAGAGGGTGATCTTAGGCTAAGTTGACTCCAGTAGTAGCTTTGTGAGTCTTGTAAACACAAACACCTGGTATATCTTTGGAGAAAGTTAGTAGAGCTAGTACAAACTTACCAAGAACCTCTGCATCATATTGGTATCAGAGCCAATATTCTGATTGGAAGAAAGTGTATGTCAGAAGAGGAAATTGAAACAGAGGCTAGTACAATGCCTCCCAAGACAATGAGTCAAGATGCCATCAAGAAGTTGGTGGAAGAGATGGTTGAAGCAAGACTGCAAGAAGCAAAATTGCAGGAAGAGAAGAAGTCTAAGGGCAAGACTAAAGAAGAGGGAAGTTCTTCAGACACAAATGAAGAAACAGAGGCAGAAGAGGATCCTCAGGAGCAGGATATGTCTGCAGATCAGAAAGCCTTCTTGAATGCACTTAAGGGTGCTCATGGTGACAGTGGTGATCCTAAGATGGAGGTGCCTACCTTCCATGGCAAGTTGGATGGAGATGTTCTCACCGACTGGATAGAGGCTATGTGCAACTTCTTTGATTACAAGGAGTTCAATGACAGCAAAAAGGTCAAATTTGCCAAGACAAGGCTAAGATGTTCTGCACTTGTGTGGTGGAACTATATGCAGAATGAGAGGGAGAAGATTGGGAAGAGTCCCATCACTAAATGGAGCAGAATGGTGGCTATGCTCAGAAGCAAGTTCATGCCACCTGACTATGAGATTCAAATCATAAGGAGATTTCAGAATTTGAGACAAAAAGACATGGATGTGGCTGCCTACACAGAAGAATTTCATAGACTCAGTATGAGGGCAAATCATAATGAAGATGAAAAAGGGATGGTGGCTAGGTACCTGAATGGACTGAAATACAATCTACAAGATGAGATAAGTTTGGTGTTACCAAAGACAGTGGATGAATGTTTGCTGTTGGCCTCCAGAGTTGAGGAAAAGCTAAGAAGGAAGGGTGATCAAAGTGCCAGAGGTAGAGGTGGCAGAAATCAAAGAGGTAGAGGCAATTTTGGCCGTGGACAGTTCAACAAAACTGAAAATAACAGCCAACAAGAAACACAATCAGCAACAGAGCATAGAGGAGGTTTCAGAGGTGGTAGAAATCATAATGGTAGAGGCAGAAATGGTGGAGGTGGTAGAGGACCAGGAGTCTTCACTGGAAGATGTTATGGCTGCAACCAAGTTGGCCATACAATGAACAAATGTCCAGGGAAAGCCAGCAGCTCCCATGACAGTGGGAAGAGAAATCAGTTGGTGAAAGATGATGACTGTGAAAATGTGAGTCCATCGATGGGAAGTGCTGCACCTGTTCTAGATGGAGAGAGTATGATGATAAAAAGATCTATGTTGAAGATGCCATTGAAGCAAGAACCTCCTCAGAGAAAGAACCTTTTCAGAACCCAAGGCCTGGCCTATGGGAAGCTTTGCAAAATCATAGTGGATTCAGGGTCTACTGAGAATGTGGTATCCACTGAGATGGTTGAGAAGTGCAAATTGAAGAGGCTGCCTCATATCAGTCCTCACAAGATTTCTTGGTTGAACAAGAACCAAAGTTTCATGGTGGAGGAACAAGCTTGGGTTGAATTTGCAATTGGTGACTACAAGGACAAAGTACTATGTGAAATCATTCCCATGGATGCATGTCACCTGCTTCTTGGTCATCCCTGGCAGTATGATGTTAAAGCTCAGCATGATGGTGAGAAGAACACTTATGTCATCACCAAGAATGGAAGGCCATTCAAAATGGATCCTTTATTGGAGCAGCCCAGGGGAAAGGAAAATAACAGCAGTGTCATGTTGGTGAGTGGAAATGAGTTCCTAAATATCTTGAAGGAGAATGACAACCAGGGGTATGCCTTGGTCATGAAGCCCAAGAGTGGATTAGATCAGCAAGAACAGAAACAGAAGGAGATTCCATTGGAAGTACAGCAACTTCTAGACAAGTATCAAGACCTTGTGGTAGAGGAAGTTCCCAACTCCTTACCACCCATGAGGGATATTAGTCATCAAATTGACTTAATACCTGGTGCTACATTGCCTAACAAGGCTGCATACAAGCTGACTCCACAGCAAAATGAAGAGGTGGCAAGGCAAATTCAAGATCTCCTGGAGAAAGGGCTGATTAGGAAGAGTCTAAGCCCCTGTGCAGTTCCAAGTGTACTGGCTCCTAAGAAGGATGGAAAGTGGAGGCTATGCACAGATTCTAGGGCCATAAACAAGATCACCATAAGATACAGATTTCCAATGCCAAGGATTGAAGATCTCTTGGATTACCTGGGAGGATCATGCTATTACTCAAAGATTGATTTGAAATCTGGATATCATCAAATCCGGATCAGACAGGGAGATGAATGGAAAACTACTTTCAAGACCAATGAAGGTCTTTATGAATGGCTTGTTATGCCATTTGGTCTTAGCAATGCGCCAAGTACATTTATGCGCCTGATGAATGAGGTATTAGTTGAATTCATTGGTAAATTTGTTATTGTTTATCTTGATGACATACTAATCTTCAGTAGGACAAGGGAAGACCATGTGAAGCATGTTGGTCAGGTGTTGGAGAAGCTGCATGAGCACAAGTTGATGATCAACTTAGACAAATGTGAGTTCATGAAAACTGAACTTGTATACTTGGGATTTGTCATTTCTAATGGCTGTTTGAAGATGGATCCCTCTAAGGTTGAGGCTATTCTCAGTTGGCCTACCCCAAAAACAGTGGGAGATGTGAGAAGTTTCCATGGATTGGCGACTTTCTATAGGAAGTTTATCAGAGGTTTCAGTCACATTAGTGCTCCCATCCTCAACACCATCAAGGGTGGAGTCAAATGTAAATTCCAGTGGACATAGGAAGCTGATGATAGTTTTGAGTTGTTGAAAACAAAGGTGGCTGAGTTACCTACCTTAGTACTCCCTGATTTTGATAAGGTATTTGTTGTTGAGTGTGATGCAAGTCAGCAAGCTATTGGTGCTGTTCTTAGCCAAGAAGGACATCCAGTGGCATTCTTTTCAGAAAAGTTGAATGAAGCCAAGCAAAGGTATTCTACCTATGACTTAGAACTCTATGCAATGGTGCAAGCTCTTAAGAAATGGTGACATTATTTGCTGCCCAAGGAATTTATTGTGTTTACTGACAATCATGCTTTAAGTTTTCTTAATAGTCAAGAAAAATTGAACCATAGACATGTTAAATGGATGGAACAGTTACAAGTGTATACTTTCACAATTAAGCACAAAAAAGGTATCTCTAATAAGGTAGCTGATGCATTGAGTAGGAGGTTGCTTCTTGTTCAGGAAATTCAGTTAGAAAGCATGGGTGTTGACTGTTTAAAAGAGCTGTATAAAGAAGATTCTGATTTCAAAGAGGCTTATGATGTTTGTGTGAACTTGGCTAACACATTCCATGGAGAGTATGCAGATTTTGTTCTGTAGGAAGGCCTCTTTTTTAAGGGCAATTTGCTGTGTGTTCCTAAGTGCTCTATGCGGGACAACATCATCAAGGAGAAGCATAATGGTTCTTTAGGAGGACATTTTGGCTTGGACAAGACACTAGAACAAGTCACAAGGTTCTATTTTTGGCCAAAGGTGCAATCAGATGTGAGAAAATATGTAGCTAGCTGTGTAATCTGTCAAAGAGCCAAAGGTGTGTCTTCAAATGCAGGTCTATACCAGCCCCTGCCCATTCCCAATAGACCTTGGGAAAGTATCAGCATGGATTTTGTGCTTGGGTTACCCAGGACAGCCAGAGGGGTGGATAGTGTGTTTGTCATTGTTGATAGGTTCAGCAAGATGGCTCATTTTGTGCCATGTAAATGCACAAATGATGCATCTCATGTTGCAGGTTTGTTTTTCAGAGAGATAGTAAGGATACATGGTTTACCATTGTCCATTGTAACTGACAGGGATTCTAAGTTTGTAGGTCACTTCTGGAGGACCTTGTGGAAGAAGCTGGGCACACAGTTGTCTTTTTCATCAGCCTACCATCCACAAACTGATGGTCAGACTGAGGTGGTTAACAGGTCTCTTGGAAACCTTCTAAGGTGCCTTACAAAGCAGCATGGTTTGGCATGGGACTTGGTTATCAGTCAGGCTGAATATGCCTACAATGACTCAAAGAATAGGAGCACTGGTAAAAGTCCTTTTGAGATAGTTTATGGTTTTCATCCAAGAGGGCCACTTGAATTGAAGGATCTCCAAGGTTGGGATAGAAGGAGTGCACTTGGTGAAGAGTTTGTTGCCTCCATGAAAATAGTTCATGATCAAGTCAAGTTGCAACTAGAAAAATCAGTCACAAAGTACAAAGAAAAGGCAGATTTGAAGAAAAGAGAAGTACAGTTCAAAGTTGGTGACTTAGTCATGGCATATCTGAGGAAAGAGAGGTTGCCAAAGGGTCAACCAACTAAACTCCTGATGAAGAAGATTGGACCTTGCAGGATAGTGCACAAATTCGGTCCAAATGCCTATGAAATTGAACTACCAGATGGCCTGGGTATCTCTCCTATTTTCAATGTTTGTGATCTTTTTCCTTTCAGACCTCCATTGCCAGATGAAAGTCGATCAGATGTGGTGCTTGAAGATGCTGATTGGATCAAGGATTTGCCTCCAAGCAAACCTTTACAGTTGGAGTGCATTCTGGATTCCAAATTTATCAAGAAGACTCGGAGGGGTGTCTATAAGGACTACTTAGTGAAATGGAAGGATCTCCCTGACTCAGAGGCCACCTGGATGACTGAAGCAGATATTCTGAAGCATGGCATGACTCTTCAACAATTGGCAACTCAAGGGACTTGAGTTTTTCCCACAGGGGGAGTATGGTGCAGGAGCTTCAATTTACAACTATTTTTCAAATATTATATTTTAATGACCTTGTTAATTTTTGGTTTTATCTAAGGGCTTAGAAGCCATTTTTGATGTAATAAGGACTTAGTCTACTTGTTTTGACTAGTCCACTAGAAGATTTGAAAGACCTATTTTATAGGTTTTTTCCATTTTTTAGAAACTTTTTGTTTTATGTAAAACTACCTTTTCCATTTGATTTTCTGCCTTCCAAGGCAGTTGTACGGACAAATGGGAAGTGGAAGAGTTTTGGAAACTTCCTATAAATCTGAATCTGTAAAATCATGCCAAATATAATATAGAAGGGGAGGAGTTTCATAAAGAAAAAGCTGTTTTTTATGTTTTTTTTGTGAGAACAGCGACTTGTACGGCTGGTACGGCCTGTAGAGGAGCTATGTTCTAAGATTTATTTGAGTTGATTAAATTGCCTTTCATTTGCAGTGGTTTTCAGTTTTTAAAACATTTATATTGTGTTGTTTGATTCCATTATCTGCAGATAGGTTTCTAACCCTCCATTGCTAGGGTTTGTTGATAAAATGCTTAGTTCTTCCTCTACCCTCTGATGTTGGACGCCCATTTTTAGGTGGGATGGAGGAAGACAAGGTAGATTTAGTGTTTTCTTTTGATTTGCAGTCTAACTCCTTCTCTGCAGAGTATGAGGCATGAACCTGACTAGTATCATTGGTTACTAGTTGAGGAATCAAAGGTGGCTGTGTTATGACAGCAAAAACAGCGATTTGTTTTGACAGATGCAAGTTGGAATTGGTGTTTGCTGGTGAAGATTGACCAGTATAAGTCTTGGTATAGCTGGTGCAGCCATCTTAGATGCATTTACTTATCCATTACTAGCCATTTAGACCTTGGTTGTAAGGAAAAAATAGTTTGCTGTCTTCTAACACCTACAGTACGGTACAGTACGGCAGACATGGATGAAAGTACTTTTTCTTGAAGAGCATTTGAATATGAGTCAAGTGGTGTAGGACTTGTGTAAGTATAAGCACATAAGGTGGTTTTAATTGTCTCTTTTGTCTATGGAGTCAACCTTCTTGAATTGCTGTCTTTTCATGACAGTCATAGACAGTCAAAGCTTTTTGTCATGACAAATGCAGGGGTATGGTATTGGTCAACAATTTCATGACCTTGTGAAGGTGTATGTTCTATTGTGAGGAGACCCTTGATGCTAAGTGTTGTGACCAAATCACACATCACCCCATCAGACTGGGGACCCCCTCTTTTGAGCTTGGATATTCCAGGGCAGGGAAGACGTTAGGAAGGGGAGGATTGTCTGGATCGTTTTGGTAGTTTTGAATGCTTTATCAATCATATCAATTAGTCTTTTAGTGGTAATTGTATAGGAAGGCTTGTGCTTTTGAGAAGAGTCTGTAGAGGGCACCTAGCAGGTCTTGAAGATGTTCTGCGCCTAGATCCGGGTCCTTATCTTGGAATACCTTGAGGGAATGACTTTCAGATGGAGTATTGGAGCGCCCTGAGCCTTGGAAGTTGCTTAGACCACCAAGGCGAGAAGGCATCAGATGGGGTATTTAAGAGGTAATTATAACATTTGGATGAATAATGCCTAAGGGTTTGAAGAGCTTGACATCATTCGTGAAGGAGTTATCAGGAGCAAGTACATGAGTCACCTTCAAGTTGCAGAGGACGAGTCCAACATGTTGATATTTCCCATCATTGACATCACGTTCAAGACATCGTGTCCGAAGAATATCTTGCGAAAGCACTACATCTTCATCCTATAATCAAGGAAGGCACTTCTAAGTCAGATCTTCAAACTTCAAAGTCTACATCCAACTAGGTGATATCGTCTACATTTCAAACAGGGTTACTTCAAAGATCATCAAGAAAGATTACTTCATCTTCAAGTTACATTCATCTATTTCAAGTTTCATTCAACCATCACAACATCATCATCCTCTGGAATCCCATGGACTTAGGCGCTCATTTATGCTAAAATCTTTCCTTTTGGCGCCCTGAGCCTTGATGGAGCGCCTTGGGGAATAGTGAATGACCTAATAGCGCCTTAGCAAAAGGTGAAGTAGAGTGTTTTGAGGGCGTCTTTTGCTAGGTAATCTGGTGCCTTTGTGAGTTTATGAGCGCCCTGAGTGGAGTTGATAGGAGTGAATGGGCAACGTGCTTAAACCTTCATTTGGCGCCTTGAGGGGAAGAATGAGAGTTTGATGATGGATGAGCGCCTTGTCTTAGAATGGTTGAACTTTGAAGTATCATTTTGGCACCTTTGAGGGGTGAGGGAGTGCTCTGAGTTTAAAGGGGTGTCTTCACGGGGAGAAAGAGTCAAAAATGCGCCTAAATGTAGAAGGATAGTCAGAACGTGTTAGAAAGGTAGGTGTGTGCCTAGTTTTGAAGTTGTTTCTGCGCCTTAAGAGGGGAACTGCGCCTTATGGAGTGAACTCATGGAGTGCGCCTTGGGGAAGTGAGCACCTAGGTGATCATTAGAGCGCCCAAGTTTTTTAGAATCTAACGCCTTGAGAAGCAAGTGAGTGACTTAGAATCCTAGAGGCAATATGAGCATCTAGACAAGAGATGAGCGCTCTGAGGAGTAAGCGCCTTTACAAGGAGGTAGTGTTGAAGATAAGCACCCTATGTCTTCATTTGCCTTAGCGCCTTGTAGAGGAGGATGAAAGGGACTAATCTAAGCGCCTTGAGAGTAAGCCTGATGAAGAATAGCGCCTTAGGAAGGAACAAATGAAATATACGCCTAGGGTTGGAGAAGTCTCTTGAGCGTATAGATATTAGATGAAATCAGAGCTAGCTCTTGAGGTATCAAGGCGCTCATCATACCTTTAGGCTTTCCAAAGAATTTGTGCCTAGGTAACTTGATACCTTGAGGTAAATAATCAATGATCAATCATTTGGAGGCGCTCTTTCCATAATAGGCGCACTTTTTCACTTGTGAGATCACATTTTTGGTGCCTAGAAGCATGGACCATCACCAGGAAGTGTTTGAAACCCTCAGAAGTGAAGAGTTGAATGAAGATAATTGAGTTGGCGTGTTAGAAAGATAGGTGAGCGCCCTGGGTAATTGGCAATGGTGAAGATGGCGCCTAAGGTGTATAATTAGTCAAAAGATGCGCTTTGGCTATGATTCGCATAAAAGGCCTTAGAATGTGTTAGAGGGAATGATATGAGCTTAGGCGCTCATTCCTGGTTTCTAATCTCCATGTTGGCACCTTGAAGGAACTACCACAAAATAGCGCCTAAGGAGAAGTGAGAAGCATGATTTGCGCCTAGTGTCTAAGAGCCCCTGGAGGAAATTGAGCGCCTAGCATGATTTGTGCCTTGGAAGGGGTGGACGATGAAGGTAAACTCAACGCTTATGATGAAGAGTTGCGCCTTTGACGATAGAGGAAGGTAGGCGCCAGTTCATATATAGATAACCTTATGATTTGCGCCTTATATGATGAGTATTTCCTTGAGCATGAGTCCGTGAGGTTAGTCCAGGTAAGTTTGCGCCTTCAAGCAGTGTGTTTTAGCGCCCTATGGGGATAGTGGAAAAGGAAAGATAAGGTGCCTTGTAGAGGAGAATGAGGTATCAAGCCTCTAGACACCTAGTCATGTTAGGCGCCCAGATGCACTGAAACCTCTTCTTGTAGCGCCCAAAAGGTGTTTTAAAATTTTTTAGGCCGACTTCCCTTATTGGCCGACCTACTTCCAGCCGCCAATATTCAATAAATGCAGATAGTTGCCTATTTAAGGAGCGCTCCCCTTTCATTTTGCCAATTGCCAAGAGAAGAAGCAGCAAATTTCCTATAAAGGAGCAGTGCTTTTCCTATAAGGACAGCGAATTTTCACAAAGGAGGCTGCAAATTTTGGAGAAAGAGTAGAATTTTTAGGGCAGACCTGCTGACTCCATATTTCTGTTCTAATTTTTGACATTTTTTACTGATTTTTTGCACTAAATTCCAGAAATTCATTTTTGCTAAGGCAGAAATTGAGTAAGAGGTATGTTTGATCACTTTTACTTCATCAAATTTCCTTGTACTTGTTTAATTTTGCAAATTTATATTCAGAAAATCAGATGATGTTTTAATGAAATGACTTAGGAAACCTTTTTGTACTTGAAAAATTGAATTAGAACATGATAACATGATAAAAGTACTATAGAAGACTCATAGAATTTATCGTTTCAATCTACTTATTCGAGTCTATTCTTGCAGATAGATGGGAATGACGGCCAAGGAAAGGCAAGTACTCATCAAGATGGATGCCAAGTCCAGCATGCCGGAGTCCAAGCTAGAAACGTAATGGAAAGATGTTGGCGACACCAACATGGGACACGTCAACTTGGATGAAGCGAAAGACTTCTTGCTCGCGATCACTAGGAACGAAGACATCAAAGCCATTGCGAAGAGCGGATTGTACAAGCAGCTTGCTTTCCACCGGCTTTGCCAAGCACCGAGCTCGTGTTGGAATGTGTTCAACACTACGACAAGGAGAAAAGACAAATCATAGCCAAGGATGGAACTGTTCTTGCTTACCTGCAGAGGGAGGCTATCCAAGAGATCTTCAACATCCCGAAGGCGAAAGGAGTCTTCATATGCCCTACAACAGCTCAGAAGACATTCGAAGGCAACTCAAAGGTCTACATGCAAGAGATCGGGAAGAAGTGGATGAATGATTCATCTATGAAGATATATAATTCGAAAGACCCCAAGTATCATAAAGCTGACTTCAAGCGGGAGATAAGTTACTTGATCATGTTCCTGAATCGGGTAACAGGTAGGCCACAATCATCTACTTTCGAAGGATGGATGTATACTTATTTTGATCACATGTTTACAAAGAACAAGATGATTGACTGGGCTGGCCTTATAAGCCACTGCCTAGATGAACAGTTGGAAAACTTTGATGAGACGAAGTCTTTCTTCATGACTTCATACCTTGTGTATATCTTGGCGAGAAATATCATCTACAAAGGACTAACAGCTAAGGGGCAAGTAGGTACAAAGCCGGGACAAATCCTCTCCTATCAGTGTTATCCTCAGCTTCACCTAAAAAACATCAATCACTACAAAAGATTCAATGATGCCTTCGCTATGTTTATAGTGAGGAGGTTAAGAGGTGAGTTGCATCGGAGACTAACAGGTGCTGCCAGGAACTTCATCAAACAGTATGGAAGGTACTACATCCAGTATGATAAATTCACTTACATCAGGATTCAAGGATTCACCTCATTTCCATATAGACTGCCTAGGTATCCTTCAAACAGGATGGTATTGCTAGAAGTTTCCAGACAGTTGATTGAGTTTCATAAGATGCAGAAAGCAAGGAAGAAAGAAGGAGTTCAGTTTCCCCTTCAGCTAGGAAGATACTATTCTTGTCCATCATTACAGGCAGCTGAGCATTCAGAAATTGAGCTTCAAGCTTATCATTTGCATCCTCATGATTCAAGGAGAGAAAACTTTGATCCACATGGAGCTGTCAAACAGTCTTACTCTTCTTACAGGCATAAAGAGCAACTAGAAGATCACTGGGCTGATGCTATAGATGATGACGACATCTGGATGCAGAAGTGTTCAAGGCTAAAATGGGACTTGATAAGGGCAACAAAGGTACTTAGAATTCCTGATCAGTTAGAAGGTGACAGAGCTCTTCTTGGAGATGAGTATGACAAGATTTGCAATTTGCCTTATGAAGTCAACTGGTCAGACAGAGAAAAGGTCGATGATGAAGGATTGATAAGACCTGTTATTGCTATCACTGAAGAACAAATAAACATACAAGTACAAGCCTTGCTGGATGAAGGTAAGAAACTCACTTATATTAAGATGGGAGAAGTGGATCAGCAAGAACAACATAAGGCACTTAGTAAGGATTCACGAAGCAGAGGAAGTGAGAAAGATTCAGGACAAGGAAAGAAAAGGAAACAGCTTGAGATTGTTCAAGGGGAATCCAGTAGAAAGAAGAAAAGGATAAGCATTGAGACTGCTTCTTCTAGACAGTTGGGTGATATTCCACCAAATCTAGACTTGGTGATTTCTATTGAGAATGTAGTTCCAGAAGCTCCAATGGAAGAAGTACCTTCTAGCCCACATGACACTGAAATCATTGATGAAGCTAACACTGAGGAGAAGGATGATGCTGAAGAGGAGTCATTGCCTGTACAAGGAAGACAATTACAGCGGCAGCAAGACCTTTCATCACTTCCAGAATGGTTACAAGAAAGAATTAAAGAGAATTATGAACTTGAAAGTTGTCCTCCTCTTCCAGTAGATGAGTTACTCTTGGATATGTCAAAGGAGAAACCGAAGAAGAAAGCAAACATCCTCTCGAAGATCACTAAGGATGACACTGGAGTAAGAAAAGTACATGTAGCAGTTCCTAGGCTTGAGAAGAACATAGAAGATGTAACACCTGATGATTATGACATCAATACAATCAATTTGGGTCCTTTGACTGGAATGCAAGTTGAAGAAGAACTTCAGGATTCGATTGATAATGCTCGAGCCATCATAAGGCAAGAAACAGAAGGCAGAATCAAGGCTGAGCAAAGATGTCATACCTTGGAGCAGTACATTCAACATTTAGTACATCCTATTCATCCGCAGGAAAAGGTTGTTGCACCTCCATCTCTCCTTCCTCCTGAAACAGTTGGACACTTGGAAGAGTTGAAGTCTTCATCTCACAGATTGAAGGATTGGATGAAAAGATCTAAGGAGACTACATTCAGGTATCTGGGAGATATTATACAAGTAAATGATAAGATTATTAGCCTAAAGGACAGGGTACTTGCATTAATGACAGCCTGTGTTGAATTCAAAGACTTCAAGGATCAACATCTACCACACCTAAAGAGCTTGATGGAAACCTCAGTGGACGATTTGTTACATGCTAAAGTTATTGAAGAAGGTAGAACATATAACTTTTCCTCATGGTATTTCAGTCTTCGCATCAAAGGACAATTGCTGGATAAGATTGAACTAGATATGTCAAGAATTAGAAGTGTGATTCAAGGGATTCAGGATGGAATACATGCTTCTTTGATGGAGATTTGTAATCCTTTTAGGGAGATGACCTTTGAGAATATAAAGGAGCAAGTTCAAGTTTTCTATTTTCAGGAAAATGATATTACAGATGAGAGACTTGATAGTATATTCTCACTTGCTGTCCACCTTGGCGACAACAAAGCAAGAATAACTAATTGGGAAAGGACAATTGGCCTTTATTCAGTTGATGTGCTTGAAGCTGAAGGGATCATTCAAAATTCGCCAAGTGTACCCATAGAAGAAGTCAAGCGAATAGTGTCCAAGTTCATTGAATGCCAAACTTCTAGTGAAGGATATTCACATGAGGATTCTTCATGAAATAATGATATATCATTCTCATCTTCTTGTGAGGCGTGCTTTTGTTCCTTTCTTTATGGCCTCCGTCATTTAATAAAGATAGCATCTTTTATTTAATATAGACAGTCTCCTATATTTAATAAAGTTGACCTCTTTCATTTAATAAAGAGAAGTTTGTTATAACTACTTGTGATGTGGCTTGATCTGGTCCACTGAATTCGCCGATCGATCTTGACCCTGCTTTCTTTTGAGGTCTATAAAAGAGCTCTTGTTGCTCTCATTTGTACGATTGGAAATTCTGAAATTGTTGCAAGAGCTCTCTGAGATAATAAAAGATTCATTGTCTTGGTGATTCTATTTGTGTTTCCGAGTGTTGCATGGTTTCAATTTTCAAGCGAATATTATATTAGACTAAGTTTCTCTTTAAGTTTTTGTTAGTTGATGAGAGGTTTCTTTATTGCTTTTTGGTGAAATCTACAAGTTCATACCATTTGCAGTTTGCGGCTCGTAGATTGCAGTGCATGGTTAGCCTGAACAATTGAACATCAATTTGATCTTTATGCTTGTTGAGTCATTCATGAGCATAACTGATTTAAACATCTTATGTACCCCAGAAGATTGCACCTATCTTGCGTAGTTGTTTGTTTTGGCGAAGCAAGATTTGGTTGGATTTCACCTAGGTAGTAAATTTCCCCGCATCTAGGATTAGTTTAGTATTTCTGAACCTTATATCTTTTGCCTTTTTGTTTATTTATTCAGTTAGAATTAGGATCCAGAGCATCCATTGTTAAATCATACGCCATTAGTTGCAGTACCTAGATCCTCTAGTGTCCACTTCCATAGTTCCTGAAACAATAAGTCAACTTGAACAATTGCGTAAGTCCCTTTGCAGGTTAACAGCAAAATCATACTTAGTCGCTGAGAATTTTCTTTTCAAAATCATTCGAAGGAACCTTGGAGTCATCTCGTTTGATCACCTAGTTCAGCATTCGAGAGACTTTGCTCAAGAGGGAGTCAGATACTTGGTATTTCACTCTAATTGTTGAGTTGTCCAAAAACAATCATCAACACTAAGGAGTTGGCTTTGGCTTTGTTATCCATCAATACCAAAAACTATCATGTTGAAACTGTCATAGGACAGTCAACTACCAATTTGCTGTCCTCTACCATTAAATACAATGGGGCCTGCAAACAATTAAAAGATTGTTTTGTTTCACACCTAATGGAGAGTAGGTATTCATTGTTGGTGGTTATCTAAAGTCTCTGGAAGAGTGTTGAAGGTTTGAACCCTTGAGTATAGGAAACACCCTTGACTGCTGTCATAAAACAGTCCAAAAGAACAATTTGCTGTCCTTCAAGTTGGATGTATAGTTGTTGTTGTGTAAGAACCTAGGTATGCAATTGGAGTTGAGGTCCATTGGAGACCTTGAGATGTTATTAAACAAGACTTAAGCCTACTCTTAAATACTGTCTTAGAACCTTGTTTATGACAGTCATACTTAATTTGCTGTCCACTGTTGTGTTTAGGGGTAAAACATAGTTTATTGGTCAGTGACCTTGTACCATGCATATCAAAGATAAGTGTATAATAAATGGATGTTGTTACCTATGTTGGTAGGGGTATTGGTAGTAGATGTTGGGCTCTTAAGGGTGTGTTGTGCTTCTAAGTTGGATGAGCTGTGACTCCCCAAAGTGAGTGGTGAATAGTCAGAAGGATGACACCAGAGGGTGATCTTAGGCTAAGTTGACTTCGGTAGCAGCTTTGTGAGTCTTGTAAACACAAACACCTGGTATATATTTGGAGAAAGTTAGTAGAGCTAGTACAAACTTACCAAGAACCTCTGCATCACCTGCCAAAAGGGAACTTTATGGAACACCAATAGCTAATAGATGCAAGAGCATCCTTTGGTTGAAGTAGCCATCCAACATCAACATAAACAAGTTTGTTTCATTGAATAATTGGTGGGCTTCCTTTGGCACCGACTCAGAACTTTGAAGAAGTTCATCACACTAAGTATTAGATTTTTTGTGTTGCCCTTTTCTCACCACTTATCCTCAAGTTGGAAGTCAGCATTGACATTGAGAGGAATTTTCTAACGGGCTATCATGCTGAGTTTCAAGGTCATAGCATTTGTTTAGAACCATCTAAATAAGATTGAACATGGTGAAATGAGTCACAATTCTTCACTACCTTGTTTTCCTTATGCCTATGTGAAAACATAGAAAAATGTGAGTGAGAGAGGTTTGGAGAGTGTTTAAACTAGAAATTATGTCTGGTCATGATTAGAGGAATGTCACGAACCTATTCAAACTCACAAACATAAAAAGGACTCCTCTTTGGAACAAAACAACAATCTTGCCTTGTTTAGGGTGAAAGTTATCCCGGGAGAAATTATAACTGAAATTCTTCTGGCATGGGCGTGAGGATGGAGTAGGAATCATCTCATCATTTTTTGAATGGCCAGCACCATATGTGAGTTTTGGGGCTAGGAAATCATAAAAAACTGTCACTTTTTTGGGCCCAAAAATGTTTTGTATGATTGCTGAGTGTACAAATGTCCTTGGGGAAGAAAAATGGAGGGATTATATCTTGAAGATAGGAAAACAAACTTGGTTTATAAGAATAGTAGAGAAATTGGCAGTGACAGGCCAAAAAAAAGCAAAAGCAGGGGATGTCCAGGCCCCTTGACGGCTAAAACTATTAGGGAGATCTCGCAAGGAACCAACAATAGATTGAAATAAGTTTTCAACCTTGATGGAGGATAAATAAAGTTCAGTATTCATTTCTTAGTTTGAAGTGAGAAATCAGGTTGAAAAAATTGCTCTAAGTCTTTGATAAAATGTATTTTTCCCATTTTCAGTTGTAAAAGTCTAGGAAAGGTTAGACAATGTTGTTTGTTAGTTGTTTTGAATCTTTTACGCTTGACAAAATTGTTGTAAGTAGATAGGATCTGATCCAAGAAGTTTGAGTTGTTTAACCCGTCTTGTATTCTTTGAGAAGGCCTAAAAGCTCTATCTTTCATAAAAATAAAATTAGTCCTTGTTCTAGTTGGTGTTTATATGAAGTTGGATATATGTCATGGTAAGTAATGAGATCCATTTTGAGTACTCATAACCCATATCCTTTCTCTCATCTCACTCAATCTACAATTTCAGGCAATTTATGGGCTTCCTATTTAAAAATAAACCATTAATTTTTTTTTTTCCAAATTTCTTCCAAATGGCCACCAAAAAGTGGAAACAACATATTGGAGGTCAATAATAGTGGGAGAATTTGTTTTGGGCTGCTAGCACATGACTGGCATTCATTTTGCTCCTAGACTAGGTTGCATCACTAATTTTTGAGAGAGCCTATGATGAGATTAGTGGTGCCCAGAGTCAATTGCCACAATTAATCTAGTAGCCAATCTTCGTCTAACCTTATCAGTGTCTTCCCTAATAGCTATAGACTCAACATAGTTATTCATTTGAAATTTTAATCCCTTTGAAAACCAAAACATAGGTTTACCTTGGTTATCCTTACATTTACGAGTAGCTCCCTAATGGGCTCAAAATGTGTCTTGCTTTGTGACCTTTTTGCATCTCCTAATACTTATTCTATTGCCTTTCCCAAGTCCTCATGCCATTAATTATCATAGGAAATAGAAAATGTTTAATATGTTTAAAAGAATAAAAAGATGCTATACTTTATCAAACCATGAGGATATTAATGTGAATTTGGTTGGTTTAAAACATGGCCTAATTGAAGATAAAGATCCTTAAAGATTGCAGGTTATGAGGATATGTGGCGAGGAGGCTTTAGATCTATTTTGATCCTAATTTTGCATTATAAGTTGTAACTACTTATATAGTTAGTATTATAACGTTTTAAGTTTATGGCCTATGGCCAAGAAAGACTATTAGAATCTCGATTTGTTGGCCATAGGCCATAACAAACAAACCGTAATATCTTTCCAAACGTATCATCATATATATATATATATATATATATATGCTATGTTATGAATCAATATGACATGAATGTAATCGATATCAAATTTCTAATAAAATCAATTCAGACTTTGTATATAATTGAGTTCATGGTGTAATCAACTTTATTTTCTTCTCACTCGCCTCGCAAACCTCCTTTGATCGCAGGCCACTTCGAGGGGGCAACCTCCTTTGAGCAAGCTCAATACAATAAATTCGTGGATCATTCATTGGCCTCAACATGTCTTATATACTAAGTCTAATCTAAACAACTATTACTTCCCATGAATGTGGGATAATACAATATGCTCACAGGACGACTTACAAAGCATATGCGTCCAAATATAATATACTAACAAAGTAAATAGAAGGGTTAAACACTGGTTCTTAACAATTTTAAACTAGTGGGGCCCAGACTCAATGAAAATTTGAGGCTTTATCTTGGAAAAATAAATATGTTTCTTTACAGCCAAATAATCCAATACATGAAAGAGGAGTAGAGAGACCATGTGATTTTAAGAGCAATAAAGTGGAACTCTGTACATTTCTAACTTTCTCAAACCTTGGTGACATAGTTGAGAGTAGCAATAGGTCCCCCAAATGAGAAGCATTGTTATCAAACCTCTGTTGCATTGTTTTCTTGACAAGAATGTACTTGAAGTTTTGAATGCAAATGAAAAGAGTCTTTTAAAGAAGAAAATGTGCAAGTGCAAGCACAGAATGATTCATTCATTCCTTTTAGTGGTGGGATTAAGGCCTTTATATGCCTACTTTTCTCACCTACAAATAAGTCCAAGATAATATATTTGGCTTAATCCAAATATGGCAGCTGTCACTAGAGACTGGTATTTGACTCAACTTGAATATACCAGGCAAACTCATCCTGAGCCAAAATTTTCCAAATAGGTCCTTAGGGGTAAAGAAGGTAGATCAAGATGGAGTTATAGATCAAGGGCCAAATGATTGCGGATGATGAGATGGGAAGGGTAAGTGGGTAAATGGAAAATGATGGGGCTTAGGGAGGTTTAGTGGGCTTAAAGTCTCCATGGGTAGGGGCCAACAAAACTTCATTTGTGAGTTGGATGATCTTGCCTTAATAATGTCAATAGATCAAGAATTTAATGCAAAGTAAGTCATTTGGGAGGTTCATACATCTTTGTTATTTGGTAAGTTGACTACTGTAAGCCATCTAACCATGCATAGTTATTTACATTTCTTTTGACTTGCTTGGTTATAGTTATAATTTGACAACTGTGAGATGTTACATAAATATATACAAGTTGATAGTTCAAAGGTTCCTTTTGTTGAAACATTCAATGTTGCGTTTTGGAGGTTTAACAACTATGATATCACAAGAAGCTGTACAAAACTCTTGAAATGTATTCGGGCAAGTTCAGATTCTTCTTTATCTGTGCCTTCACTTGTTATAGGTTATTCAGAAATGAATGGCTTTGGCATTCTTCAAATTTGTATCATGCACACAAGTCAAATTTTAGTTCTTATAATTTTTGCTGTGAAAAATCATTTGCCATGATCTATTATGTAACATATTGGCTCAGTTTGTGGAAGTGGACATGATTTTTGTATTTGCAAAATTAAGTCCATAGCTAGATTAATATTGAAGTGTTAAGAAAGTATTGGTACATTATCTATACTTCAAAGAGAGTTCCAGTTGAGTATTGTGCTCAAACTTCATCAGCATCATGAAAAGAGGTATTTGTAAAAGTGTTGTCTACTTCAAAAGATCACATGCATCTTGTTTTTTCATGGTATTGTAGATGATCTGATTAAGGCAAGTGTTTTAAGAGGATAACATTCTAATGTAAGTAAAGGCCTAGATTCTACCACCTCCCCTCCTTAAAATCCTTTGGCCAATTTCAGTTGTGTGACTAGATTTAACAAACTAAGGCAAGTCCTTAACCAATTTAATGTGCAAGTCCTTAACTAATTTAAGGAAAGCCAGACTAAGTAATCTAGACATATAACACACAGTGAGACTGAGTTTAGGTCCTTCAATTTTTTTACCAAGATATTTAAAATAGCTCAAATTGTCTCCTTTGACTTTGCCATTGTGAGAACCCAAGTAAATGAAATAAACTATTGTTTTACAGTTATATTACAAGTCTTTTCTTGCAAAAATATATAGATACATTTATTGCCATAACCTCCATACTTTTTCTACCTCTAACCCAAAAACGAGCAAGAATTGAAACCAGGCCTTACCTTGTAGTACTGGTTTAGTCAAACAAGAGAGTAGGTCTCAATTTACACATAAGAATGGATAGATTGGCATCACCGAAAATAATTAGATTAGCATCAAGTTTCAAAACCATAAACAATTATATATGGTTGTGTGTGTGTGTGTCAAGCTTTCCCTGTTTATGACCCTAGCTATGCCAAATTGAAACCAGGCCTTACCTTGTAGTACTGGTTTAGTCAAACAAGAGAGTAGGTCTCAATTTACACATACGAATGGATAGATTGGCATCACCGAAAATAATTAGATTAGCATCAGGTTTCAAAACCATAAACAATTATATATGGTTATGTGTGTGTGTGTGTCAAGCTTTCCCTGTTTATGACCCTAGCTAGGCCTCAAAACTCTTTAATTTTCAAAATAAATGAATTATGATAATCCCTTTTAAAGGTTTCGCAGCATAGCAAGTTCACAGTCTGTTAACTGAGCTGTTTGTAGTTTCTATCAGAAGGGGGTGGATTGCATCCTATCTCAGATGGTCAGCCTAACAATTGGTGAAGATTTGAGATTTGGTCCACTAAATCTCCTTCAGCTGTGTTTCTTGGAGAAACGAATTGGATAGATGCAAATTTAAAGGGGTTCCTTCTTGGTTCTATTTTTATAACTTAATTGCTTGTTCAGGACCTGGTTTTGGTTTTTGAGTTGATCTTGGTGTTTTTCACATAAAGAATTCTATTTTTCATATATTTGTCTTGTCAAGATCAAAGAAAAGATTCATTTGCTACTTTTTCTTTTTTTTTTTTAATAAAAGAGGGTAAAAATTTTATTAATCATAGAGAGTAGTATAGAGCATAAAAGCAGCAGGAGGCCCAAACGGGCCCAGAAACATCAAACAAGAAATCAAGAAGTGGTCATGCAACATCTCACATCCTCCGTAACCAAATCCTCCAAATCCTGAGCAAGATCCCTAGGTAAACTATCCCAATCATCCACCAACCAGGTCCCATTTTTCTCAGAAGCCCATTTAGCCAACCCATCAGCCACCTTATTCCATTCTCGAGGGATATGAGAGAAGGTGATAGAATCAAGTAATTCTCCAAGACTGGTGATTTGCTTAGCCACCACCGCAAGTTACCAACTAACACCATCAAACTACCTTCTATTTATCAAGTCTATCAGCACCTGAGAATTTGACTCACAGATAATCTTTTTCCAGCCAAGGGCATAAGCCCTCTTCAAAGCCAAAAGAATAGCCAAGGCCTCCATAAGATTATTAGAGTGTTGCCCCCTATATTCTGAGAAGAAAAACACAACCACCCTAGAACTGTCTTTGCCCACCCCACCAACGCCAGTGTGCCCAGGATTACCCTTTGCAGACCCATCAGTATTGATTTTCAAGACTCTAGTGGGAGGGGGCAGCCAATGTCCTCCCCTAAAGACCTTCCCTCTAGAACACCTACTCCACCCAATCTTGGGCCTTCCAGTACCCCCAACAGGAATCCCCAGATTATGAATCACTCTATTATCACCAGGATCCACCGGGGCTGACAGATCACATTTAGCATACAAGGTCTCCTGAAAGGCCCCAAGAATGCGAGACCAAACTTGACCCACCAGCAACTTTTTATCCAAAAAGACCCTACGATTGCGCTCCAACTAGATGTGCCATATAATCAAACTAGGGCTAATTGGCCACGCTATGTGCAGAAACGAAGTCCTCACTAGAATGGGCCCAATGTTCCACCAAAACTCCTCCAGAGAAGGGTGCCTGCACTACAAGTTCTAGGCCCCCCACCAAAAATGCCAAATAGTCCTAGCAAATGGGCACTGAAAGAAAAGATGCGAAACCGTCTCAACATATTTTAGGCATAAGAAACATAATGAAGGACCTTGGAAGCCTCGCTTACGGAGGTTACCCCAAGTCAAACACCTACCATAAACCACTAGCCAAGAAAAGAAATTGCATTTTGGCCAAGAGAATTTATTCCAAATATTTTTCTACCAAGGAACCTCCGCACTACCCCAGGCCTGTCTATCCAAAACATGATACCCTGAAGCAACAGTGAACTTTCCTTTAGGATTTAGACCCCAAGCCAGCACATCTCGCTCCGGAAGAGAACAACAGACTCTATAAGCCAAAATAGAGGACAGCTCCCTCCTATTCTCCAAAGATCCACCCATGGGCCATTCTTGCATATCCTTCCACTGGTAAACAATGGTCTGTCCCAAAGCCTGAGGGGCTTTCAAATCCATCACTCTACTCCAACCAGCCTGAACAAAAATCCTACATAAGTCCCCCAAGTGAGGATGAGAGGAGAGGATAGGCGGGAAGCCATCCCAGGAGTCATGCCAAAAAAGAGCATCAGATCCTCTATTGTAGATCCAAAAAAGCCTTGTTTAACCAGCGTAGCCCCCCTCTTGAGAGTATCCCAGATCATAGAACCTTTCCCCGAAAGACTAAATCGAGGAACCTTAGCGTCATCCACCTCCCCAAGGTACTTGAAGGTAAGGATCCTAGCCCAATATTGATGTTGATATGAACACCATCTCCAGTATAGCTTAGCAGCCAAAGCCTGCCCATTCCAATCTGCCCTACGCAAGCCCAACCCACCATCCTGCTTTGGCTGACAAACAACTTCGCACTTAATTAAGCTCCACTTCTTCGAAAGGAGATTACCCGACCAAAGAAACTACTGACAGAGGCCCTCAAAATCTTTGATGAAGCTTGAGGGAGTAGTCAACACAAAGCACCTATATAAAGGAAGGGCCTGCACCATAGACTTCAACAGAGTAACTCTACCAGCCATGGATAACCATCTATTGGTCCAATGACAAACTAGCCCTCAAAATTTATCAATCACATCCTGTCAAAAACACCTGGGAAGTTGGCGAACATCCAGAGGGATGCCAAGGTATATAAAGGGAAGTTTCCCCACATGAAACCTTAAGATCCTAGCAATATGCTGCTGAATAAGCATGGGCATATTAAAGAAATAAATGCAAGACTTACTTTCATTAATGCTTTGACATGAGGCAGTGAGGTAACAATCCAAAATCTGATGCAAAGCAACTACTTCAGCCACCTTAGCAGCACCCATCAAAGTCGTATCATCCAAAAATTGAAGATGAGTTTGAGGACGAAGAGAATTTCTCCATTTCCAACCCTGAATGAGCCCATCCATAGCATGGGGCTTAATGAATATCGCAAGCCTTCAGCCATCAAGATGAACAAATATGGGGATAAGGGGTCCCCCTGCCGAAGACCTCTAGAGGCATCAAACAGATCCGAAGACTCCCCATTTATGAGAATGGAAAAGGAAGAAGTCTTCACACAACTCATGACCCAATCAATCCACTCACCACTGAACCCAAAGGCTCTGAGAATTTTGGTCAAAAAGGCCCATTTAACTCTATCATAAGCTTTAGCCATGTCCAACTTTATAAACATAGCCTTTTCCTTAGAAGAGGCCATGGAGTGAAAAGCCTCAGCCACAATAACTACTCCGTCCAAAATCTATCTACCCGCAACAAAGCCTCCTTGTTCCTCCGAGATCAACTTATCCAGCCATGGCTTCAAACACTCAGCAATTAGCTTTGTAATGATTTTATACACCACATTGCACAAAGCAATTGGTCGAAAAAGATTGAGAGAATCAGTACCCTCAAGTTTTGGGATAAGAGCAAGAAACATGGCATTCACGGCTCGCAACATTTGCTTATTCCTTAAAGACTCCTATACCACCTCCAAAAGATCAAGGTTGATCACTTCCCCAAATCCCTGAAAGATCTCAGCTGGGAACCCATCAAGACCAAGAGCCTTCCTTTTTTCAAATGAAACACTACATCCTCCAACTCCTTCAAAGAAATAGGTTTAAGAAGAGAAGCATTCATATCCATAGTCACCAGAAGAGGAATACAAGCCAGGATAGAAGCTTCCTCCTCACTAGCAGGTGGGGTATCTTCAGAAAAGAGAGCAGAGAAAAAATGAACTGCCTCACTAGAGATCCCCGAAGAGGAAGAAAGAATAGAGCCCTCAGGATAGCAAAGAGAAGAAATAAAGTTACCTTGTCTTCAAGCCCTCACCGAATTATGAAAGAAGGAAGTATTCCTATCCCCTTCCTAAAGCCAATCGACATGAGCCTTCTGTTTCCAAAAGAATTCCTCACGAAGCTCCCATTCCTTAAGGTCTTTAACCGCACTATCCTCTAGCCTACTTAAATTCGCATCAAGACCCTGATCCTGAATCTGCCTGGTAATAGAATCCAAGTGCTCCTGGGCAACCCTTTTCCTTTGAAACACATTGCCAAACTGAAACTTATTCCAATGTTTCAATTTATACTTCACATATTGAAGCCTCTTCACAAATGAGTACATAGCCATACCAAAAGCAAATCATCCTTCAGTCCACCATCTAGAAACCAAGTCAAGAAGACTCTCCTCCCTGAGCTACATAAGTTGAAACCTAAAAGTCTGTTTCTTAGGACCACCAGCCAAATAGGTAGAGAATTTGATCAGCCAATGGTCTGATCCTTGCCAATCTAAAATTTTTGAACTTGACAGCCACTTGTCACCCACCCAAAAACTGGAAACAAGAAACCTATCTAACCGTTCAAAAATGGCATCATCCCCAAGCCTCTTATTATTCCAAGTAAACATGCCATTCAAAGGTTTGATATCCACAAGCTGAAGCTGAACCAAATTATTTCTTAGGAGATCAAAAGAGGGGTCCAAACGAGGCACACCCCCCCTTTTCTCCTCTAGAGAGGCAATTGCATTAAAGTCACCTGCCATAATCCAGGGAAGGAAAGGATCCAAAGATCTCAGAAAATTGATATGAGAACACAAGAGACTCTTACCAGGAACATCTGTAAGAGCATAAATGTTAGAAAGAAGAATTCTTTCCCCCGTCTCCAAACTAATTACAACCAAAGAAAAGGAGAATCTGCTGGAAAGCTACCAAACAAGAGAAATTCATCGAGGATCCCAGAGGCAAGCAAGACCCCCAGAGCTACCTTGTGCACCCACACATTGGCAAAACCCTCTATTCCAAATCTTAGACACACACTACATCATACCATCCACAGATAACTTCATCTCCTCGAGGAAAACCACATCCAGAGAATGAGCACTAACCAAGTCCCGAATAGCCTTTTGTCTAGGGATGCTATCCATACCCCTTACATTCCATGATAACACAATCATCAAGAAGGGTGAGAGAAGTGAGTATCCAGTGTCTTCACTAACCTAGATTCCACTAATGTCTCCCCAGCCATCTTAACTTTCTTCTGATCCTTCTTCCTCCCCACCTTTCGAGGCTTATCAGGAGCACTCTTTTTCAGAGGTTTTTGCTGTAAACCCAAAATAGGAGTAGAGAGGGCTTTATTCTTACTAGAGTCTTCCAAACCTGGTCCACCTGCTAAACTCACCCTTTCAACCGAAGAGGCCATAGGTATTTCCACCAAGTCACAAGACTCACCAATCCCAGCATTAGGGGGAGGAGCAACCGAATCCATCACCACCCTAGAAGCCACCACAGGAACTAGGGCCGAGGTAGTGATAGGCAAAGACTCGGGATTATGATCAACTAAAAGAGAAGCTTCAACATGCATGTCAGAAGAAACCCCCTCCTCATGGACTAACTCATCCAAAGCCTCAAACTTTTTAAAAGTCTCCTCCTCTTGACGATCCCGAAGAGTCCTCTTCTGACCCTGATTCTTGTTTCATGACTTAACTGGCACAAATCCATCTTTATCTAGTACCACCCCCTGCATGGGTGCTTTACCCTTTTCCACCCTTGGATTAGATGGAGCCTTCACATTAGCTAAACCACCAGCACCCGAGGCACGAGGGCACCTCCTTTGAAGATGACCATACTCATGGCACAACCGGCACCTAAAAGGTAAAGTCTCATAGTCTAACTATTGAGTCCAGGAGCTAGACCCAACAATTAGATCAATAGAATCTAGCAGAGGCTGGCTCAAATCAATCTCCACACATACTCGGGCATAGGAAAAAAATTGCTTCTCCAGAGTTTGTTGAGACGGGCCAATAGGCTTCCCTAGCAGCAACACAATTGATTGTAGAATATCATGTCTCCAACATTCCAATGGCAACCGAGGAAAACAAACCCACACCAGCACCTTCGAGGGTAGCACCTCAGCTGAGTTAAAGCCTGCATGCCAAGGCTTCATGAATAGGCCAACTTGATTATAAAAGTAGGGCCCTCCCTCAAACGCCTTATTATGATCAGAGATACATGAAAAAACCACCAGAAAGAAGTTATTTGCGGCTAGCAAGATGTCAAAATCACCTTCTGGATTCCATGACTTACGAATCCAGGGTTCTAGGAAAGGCATCGAAACCCTCAAACCCATAAATTTGCAGATTAAATCATGTTTGCTATAATACTCCAGGTCCTCGGCTACCACCTCTGTTTGAATCACCAGCTTCGGACGAGCCTGAGCTCTCACCAAGCATCTGTTCATCTTTTGCAATTTCAAAGAACCAGTGCTAAAAACCCCAACATCAGGAGGGGATGGATGAGGAAAATTTACCAACTTCTACCATAGAAGCATCCCCCAACGTCTCACCTAAAACGCACAGACCCTGCCATTAAAAAACCCTTCAAGCCCTCGCACCCCACACCTGCACCGAACAATGCACACACTTGAGAAAAAAGACCCCCCCCGAAAGCTAAAAAGCCCCTCCCTTCGTTGGAAACAACCCCACAGAGTCTGATTTGCAAATAAAAAATGCATGCAATAAAGAACAAACACATGCAGACAACGGCCTGCTACCTTTCAATGCAAAATATTTTCTATTCATTTGCTACTATTAAAACATGTTTAGATATTGAATTTGATAGCACGTGTGTGATTCAAACATGAGATACAATTTAGACTTGCCATAAGATTTTAGGGTAGAGGCAAAAACTTTGTCTATTGTCTCAATCATTGACAAAGTACAAAAAAACATTACCGACTGAGAAAATCAGACCCTAATGGATTTTGACAAGATTTGTTAATACTTATAAATTCCCCCAGCTCAACATCCCTTATATGGTAGATGGGGATTTCGATGTTGTTACATACCTTTACACACAAAATGGAGGGTAGAGGTTCTTGAATAGTAATTGTAAGGCAAATTTTTTATTTTAAACTACTACTGGATTTATGTTCAAACCAGGAAAAGTTGAGAACTTTTAGAGGATTAAGAGAAGCTTTTGTGAAACCTGGACATAAGTTAGAGGGTAGAAAAAATTTATTGGTAGAGAAAGGCCAGAAGGCAATAGCTTACCATCTGACCATGGTTCAAAACAAAACCTATGGTAGAACATCTCAAATGGTGGTGGACTAGAAGGTCCTGCATCTAGCTGTGAAAGGGAGAGTAAAATTCTTTCTACATAAAACTTGAGTAAAATAATTAGTAAAAGTATTTAAAGGTGTTATCAAATGGTCCAAGGTATATATATTTATAGTTTTATAACACTTTAGACAAGCACTGAGCATTTATATTTTAAATTTTTTTTCCTATGTAATGCTTGGCCAACACTCTTCAAATATATTTAATGTCTCTTGATATATATAGTAAATCTTGTTAATCTATCATTTATTACATTTCTATATATATTATAAAATTATACAGCCCACATTTAACTTTGAGACTAATTTTTAAAAATTCTCAAAGAGTTGTTTAATTTACATAAAAAGTTATTTTATTTTAATTTAGAACTATTTAAGAATTATTTATTTTATTATTTTTTAATAGTTTCAATTTATAGTTTAGTTTTTTTTAATATTAGCTAAATTTTGGTTTGGTAATGACATGAACACCTCTTTGGGGTAATTAAAAAAATATGAATAATATTTTGAATTTAATGTTTAATGTTAAACACCTCTTATAAAAATTGATTTTTTAATGTGGGGTGTAGGTCTTTTCTTTGATGAAGGAAGAAGTGAAATAATTTATGTATGCATTATTTTTTGAGATTGCATTGATCTTTGAATAAAAAGTCTTAAAGTAACTTATAAGAGGTTGAATGTCTATATAAAAGAAAGACTATTTGATGACGTGTAATACTAATTCTTTAGGAAACTCTTGCCATTTCTCTCTTGTCCTCTTATTACCCTTTGATTTTCATTTTTTCTTTTACCTTAATATTTGTTATAAATATATAGTTGCCAAAATTATTTCTTCCTATCCACAACAAAACTATGAAATGTTTATGGTTAAATGAACCATTATCTCTTAGTGCATGTAAAACCTCATAACATATTCTTTTGGTCAAAGTCGATTTCAATTTGATTAAATCTAAATCCATAATACATCATACCTTGTATACAAACAAAAGATGCCAAATTTCATACTCTAGTTATAACTTGTAATAAAAGTATAGGTCCATAATAGATTATAAAAATGATTGGTAAACACCTTGAAGTTGAGCTTAGATATTAAAGATTGAAGATAAATAAATAATAAAATCTTACATATCTATGAAGTTGAAACAAAAAAATATAGAACAACAATGAAATTAGTGATGAATAAAATAAATATTACAAAGATTTCATTAATCCTAGTTTGACCCATCAAACTTATTTTCTGAACACTGAGAGATTAAAAACAAGAATGATTATTGCTAAAATAAGGGCTAGTGCTCATGACATCCACAATGAAATTTGTTATTTGGGTGAAAAAAAATGTGAAAATTTTAACATACCAATGAATTTAAGTTAAACATCATTTCCTTCTAACTATCCTTATAATAATGCGAGCCAAATTTATTTGACTTCATAACTCAAATTATATCTAATATCTTTTAAACAAGAAATGCAATTCCAATTTTTTAGAGTTCTATGAGATCACATTTCTTTGAGACAACTTTCCAAACAACTCGCATGCCTTGTTTATACTTTTGCATTTTGCTTACATGGCTATTAGGGCACACGTAACTATAAACTTTGACAAAAATCCACTTATGATTGTGTTTTGATGGATGTTGATACCTTCTTCTAAAGCTCCCATTTTGGCATAGGTTGGGAGGATGCTAGTAAGGGTTGCGGTAGTTAGCCCTTACAGCTGCCCTTAGTTAGCCATTTTTGCCCATCCATCCCTTTTTTTAAGGATTCTGTTTTGGCATAAATGGGGAGGATGTTAGTAGAGGTTACGAAATCCAACTTTAATGCCTTCCAATTGCATTTTCTTAAAAGCTTCAAAGCATTTTTGGTAAACCCGTTATGTGCATATCCTGCATGAAAGGAAGTAGATGTACAAAATATGCTTCTTACACTAAAATTTGAGGGGAAGTATGTGCAAAAATAATTAATCTTATAGTACAAAAATATGTACAAAAGAAACTTATCATCACACAAAATTTTTTGTGGGGAAAACCCTTTCGGGAGAAAAGCTCCACACTTCAAAACATGAACCGATTGTATTGTCACTAACAAAGATTATAATATCAATATCTAGGGACATGTCCTTATAGGAGCATCACCAAAACAAAAAACTAGAGAAATTTCAACAACATAATAGTATCTACAAATCAACAATACATACTCCATTTCTAAGCACCAATAAATAGACAAATATCAAACCACAACCCAAGAGTGGTTTTCCAAAACAATGGTCCAAAACCAACACCATATTTGGCCCAAATTTCAACTCCCAAGTTGGTCATGGTATTCTAGGCTATTTTTAAATATGCTCTTATAATTGTCATAACTTGTCATAAAATCTATCATATGTAACTCCTCATTTTAGGTGTTTCATTTTAGCATATTCAAACCCATTTAAAGATGCCCTATTAGTTGTCAAAATGTTGGTCAAGATTCTAGTGTGACTCCCCTATAGTCATGCTCTTAAGCATCATAATAATCTATCATAAGTAACTCCCGTCTTACAATGTCATGAGATGCTCATACACATCATAATGACATTAGATGCTCTTACAACTTCTTAGACACTTCCCAAAGTATCTGACAAATGGTAAACAATGCCAACACAAAGTGAGATGCCCCATTTCTTATACAAAGTCAAAAATAATAAATAAATACAATAATTAATAAATATGAACATTATGATGCAAGTTTGAGACACCTTTCCCAACATTCTTTCACTTGTGGAATACCTTACGAAAGAGAAAAGAGGAACTCCAACACTAAAATCTAACTACTAGGGCTATGTGAGCCATAGCCTCATTGTACCACCAAAATTTCTTTGTGCTTATGAGCTTTGTTAATGCATCTACAACATTTGCCAAATTATCAACATTTTTTAGCATCACCCTCCAATTATCTACCTTGTCACAAACAAAATATTTCTAGACATCTATGTGCTTTGTTCTCACATGAAATTTTGGGTTTTTTGCCAGACATATGACACTCTAAGTGTCACATGAAACTTTAAGAGATCTTTGACCTAGCTTCATATTTGAACATAATCTATTAAGCTAGATGGCTTCCTTATAGGTATGAGTAACAACCATGCACTCAACCTTTGTAGTGGACAAAGCGAACACAACTTGTTGCTTGCTCATCCAATTGATAGCACCACCAAATAAATAAAAAACATAACCATTGGTGGATCTTTTGTTGTCAACATCTTTATCCCAATCTGAATCCACAAATACACGAATATCAATGGAGTGTTGGCACTCTGTAACATTATCGTGATAGAAAATATAGTAGTTGGAGGTACCTTGCAAATATTTGAAGACTCTTTTAACTACATCCCACTGATCTCATCTAGGATTAGCCATAAATTGACCAACTCCCACTAGTTTTGCAATGTTTGGTCTTGTACAAATCATTACATAAGACTCCCAACAACACTAACATGAGGTACTCGAGCCATGTCCTCCATCTCACTAAGTGTAGATGGATGTTGCTTTATAGATCACTTTGTCCCCATCGAAATAGGAACACTCAAAGGCCTATAAACTAACATGTTGAATCTTTCCAACATCAAGTTCACATATCTGCTTTGGCCCAACCAATTTTTTTTTTTTCTTTCTCTTTTAATCTCCATGCTTAGAATGTACTTGGTTTCTCCCAAGTTCATGTCAAATTGTGTTGAAATTTGAGACTTCAAATCATATATCACTTCCTTACTATTACCAAAAAATAACATGCCATTTATGTATAATGTGATAATGAGACTCAATCACCATTCGTAAATTATAATATAGTGATATGATTTAGATCTCATAAATATCAATCCCAACACAAATGAATCAAACTTTTGGTACTACATTCTAGTAGATTTCTTGAGACCATACGAAGATGTTTTCAGTCTACAAACCAAAGTTTATTTACCTTTCTCCACATATTGTTGTGGCCATGTTGTGTGCATCTCTTCTTTGAAGTCACCATGTAAATGATGTCTTCACATCTATATGTTCTATCTCTAAATCAAATTTTGTTACAAATAACAAGAAACTAAGAGATGTTAGCTTTGCAATCGAGAAAAAAATTTCACCAAAGCCTATTCCTTCAACCTTGGACTAGCCTTTCACAACCAACTTTGCCTTGTACTTTTCAATATTACTATCAAAATTGATCTTCTTTTTGAATACCCATTTACATCTAATTGAATTTTTTCCTTCTAGTAACAATACAAAGTCTTATGTGTCATTCTTCCTCAATGTAACCATCTCGTCCTCTAAGAGTAGGACTTATAATCACTCATATACATTGCCTCCTTTAGAGTTCTAGGCTCATTGGTATTAGTAATCAAAGAAAAAATACATCTACAATTAGGAGTACACTTGTCTAGTTGTGGACCTCCTCAAGATTTAAGATGTAATTTTGTTTTCTCTTCGAAACTTTGAACTATTTAAGCTCTCCTCCTCTACAAGTCCGTGAGCTTCTGGTTCAACTTCCTCAGTCTTTTAGGTACCTAAATCACATCTTTCTTCACATCCTTTATTGGTTGCAACACTATGGAAAAATTCTTAATTTCTAACTCTCTTAGCCATAGGGTTTCAAAGGTTTACCCTTTCACACTGACAACATAGCCGATGAAGATAACTTTAATTGCCTTGTTCTCTAATTTTTTACTACTTTTCCCTAGGCACATGTGTACATGCTTCACAACCAAAAACTCGAAGATGGCACAATGATGGATTTTTTACCATCCACACCTCCATAGGTGATTTTCACAAAGAGCTAATGTATGAGACCTATTAACTAGGTAACAAGTTGTAGAAACCACTTTTGCCTAGAACTTCTATTCCAATATTGCTCCATTGAGCATACTTCTAGCCCTCTCCATTAGTGTCACATTCATCCTTTCTATAAATCCATTTTGTTGAGGGGTATATAGAGTTATTTTGTGTCTTTTGATTCTGTGTTCCTTATAGAGCTTGTCAAAATCTATGGAACAAAACTCATTGCCATTATTAGTTCTCAAAACCTTAATCCTTCTCCTATTGTAATTTTCTACAAGGACTTTAAAGCCCTTAAATGAAATGAAGACTTTAGACTTACTTTTGAGGAAATACACCCATCTCCTAGAATAATCATCTATAAAAGATACAAGGTACACAGAAATAGAAGGAATATTTACATGATCAAATACATTATATTGAATTTAATTCAACACCCTAAGTAAAACTAAATGTAGTTTTATTTACCATATATACAATGTTCAAAGAAATCAAACTCTAAGAGCACAATGATTTAGGCCCTCTACAAGATTTTTATTTTTCAAGGTCCCAAGACTTTTATTGCCTATATGGCCCATTCTCTAGTACGATAATATTATTTTATCTGTAGGTCACTTTCTCTTTGAAGCAAGAGCTTGCTTAGGTACCCGAAAAGCATGGCCATTAGAAGTGGATATAACACTCCTCTTTATTGCTAGTTATGAAGGTGGTGTAGATTGTGTAGATCTCTTCACTACGTGAATAGAGGAATTATTGCACTGTTAGTGCTTAATGTAGGTGAAATAAAGTGCCCACATAAACACCTTTAGTGAGCACCATAATTCCTGTTACCATCTTAGAACTTCCACTAGACAAAACAATTTGCACACCCACATCATTTAATTTTCTTATTGATAACAAGTTTCATGCCAAACCAAGGATATGCATTACACCATTGTGCCCTTCACATGTCCTAGGAATTCATTAAAACTCTTCCACAACCAATAATCTTTAGGTGAGAATCATCTCCAAAGTACACCTTCCCACCATCATATTTTTATACTTAGAGAACCACTTCTAATATTAGGTCATATGGAAGGAAGAACTTGAATCAACCAACCATGCACCTTTCGATGCATGAGTTGTCAAGGTTGTGATAAAAGGCATTTGTATCATCTTGAGAAGACTTTTCAAACTTATCATTTGAATATGTTTTCTTTTTCTTCTCCTCTTTGCAGTCTTTATGATAGTGCTTGGGCTTGTTGCAATCCCAACACTTAGTCTTGGACTTTCTAGGAGATTTAGATCTTCTAAGGATTTGGGATCTTCAATTTTATCTCTTCTTGTCCTCGCCTTTCTTCTTTAGTCTTCCATGAACTGATAAGGTCTCTTTAGTTGATTCAAAAACTTTTTTATACATCTCCTTTGAGAGTCTTGATTCCACTACCTCATCTATCTTGAGCTTAGAAGTAGTGCTCTTGATGCCCATCACAAGGTGATCCCACAAGTCTAACAAAGATTAAAAACTATCATACAATGATCCTTCATTTTCATTCCAACAGAGTGTAACTATGTCACAATCATATTGAACACGTTCATGTGTTTGGCTATAGAACCACCATCCTCCATCTCAAGGGTGTAAAAGTTTTTTCATAGGAAAACTTTATTTACTAGGGATTTAGCCTAATAAATTTATACTAACTTCCTCCAAAAGACTTGTGTGGTGGCTTCTTCATGCCAAGTAGAGCCTAATGGGGCCCTTTGCTTTTCTATCCAATATGTCCCAATGAACTTGTTTCATTGTAGGAGATTTGGGTTTGGATATCACAACCCATATATCTCTGTTTATGAGTATATCCCTCATCTTGAGCTTCCACAACTCAAAGTTAGTGCTTGTGAACTTCTCTATCTCTATGCTTGATGTGCTTGTCATTTTTTTTACAACAAGATCTCCTTTAGTGAAAACTTCCACTCAATGCAAGATTAGTACAAAAAAACTTGTTCCTAACACCTAAAGTTTGAGGTGATTAAACTTTGATGCAAAATGAAAGGAAGAAAAGATGTGGAATACACTTCTTACACTAAACTTGAGGGGATTTATGTGCAAAAACAATTAATATTATAGAAAAATATATACAAGAATATTATACCATAACATACAAGTTTATGTGGAAAAAATCCTTTCAAGAGAAAAACCCCACACTCCAAAGACAAACCAATTGTATTATCAACAACAAATGTTACAATACAATATTCTAGGACATGCCCATATAGGAGGATCACCAACATGTAAAACTAGAGCAATTTTAGTAGCATAACAATACTTGTAAATCAACTATACATATTCCATCCCATATCATCAATAAATAGGCAAATATCAAACCACAACTTAAGTGTTTTTCTGAAACCATAAGTCAAAATAATGACCCAAAAGTAATGCCATATTTGGCCCAAATTCTAGTGCCCAAGTTGGTCATGGTCTTCTAGGATATTTTTAAAATATGCTCTTACAACTACCATAACCTGTCATATGTAACTCCTCAATTTGGGCACCACATTTTGGCATATTTAAATCCATTCAAAGATATCTTATTTTTTGTCATAATGTTGATCAGGATTCCAATGTAACTCCTCTATAATCATGCTCTTATGCATCATAAGAACTTGTCATAATTAATTTACATCCTACAATGTCATACGCTGCTCTTACACATCATAGTGATATTAGATGCTCTTCCAATATCTTACACATTTCTTAAAGTATCTGACACATGACAAATAATGCCAACACAAAGTGGGATGCCCCATTTCCCATATGAGGTTAAAAATAATAAATAAATACAAACATTAATATGTATGTTTGAGACACCTTTCCCAACATCGTAATCATTGCAATCCATAAAATTGTGTTCTTTTGAGGTATTTTGTCAAACAATTCGCATGCCTTGTGTATGATTCCACATTTTACATACATATGTACTAGAGTATTTGCAACTACTAAGACAAACTTCCCATTTTCATTATGATTTGATGGATGTTCATACCCTATATAAAGTTACTATTTTTGTATAGGATTTGAGGATGTTAGCAAATGTTAAGGAGATTATCTTAATATGTCTCAATTACATTTAGTGAAAAGTTTCCCAGGTCTTTTCAATTGAACCATATTGTGCCTATGCAACAATCATTGCATTCGATACATGAGACCATATTTCTTTGGGGCATTTTATTGAAAAGACTTAAAGCCTCATTAAGAACACCATTTCATGCATATCACATAATCCTGCCATTCCATAAGACCACACTTTTTTTTCAAGATTATATCGGAAAGTTCACATGCATTTTATATTCTTCCACACTTCACATATATATCTACCAAGACATTTACAACTACAACATCAAACATAAATCCCCTTTCCATAATGCTTTGATGGATGTCCATACCTTCTTCTAAACCTCCCATTTTGGCACAAGCTAGAAGAATATTGGCAAAGATTGTGGAATTTGGCTTTACAATCGTCCCTTGCATTTGCTCAAAAGTTTCCAATGCCTTTTCAACAAACCTATTTTATGCATATCCTACAATCATTGCAGTCCACAAGACCACATCTCTTTGAGGCATATTGTTAAATAGTTCAATTGCCTTGAGTATTTTTTGACATTTTAAATATATATCTATGAGGGCATCTGTAACTACAACATTTGACAAAACCCTCTCAATTATTCTTTGATGAATGCCAACACCCTCTATAAATATCACCTATCTTTGGACTCATTTGCAAGTTTCATTTGGGATCGTATATCACAATATATTATATATAAACTACGAAAATAAGATTTGATTTTTTTTTTATGGGACAATAAAGGTCATTACATTATGAATTTTTCATATGGTGTTATTTTGGAAATTTGCTTATTGTATGTAATTCATGAATCATTATATTGCTCTGATAAATAATCTTAAAGAGTAACTAAAAAAGCATTTGCTACTCACTAAACATCATTCCCTTAAATGAAACATGTAGTTACATGCCAATGAACTTGAAGATAGCAATACTTTATAACTATCACTGTAGCAATGTGAATCAAATTCACTTGACTTCATAACTCAAATAATTTCCAATACCTTTAAAAAAATGCAACTCCAATTTTTTATAGTGTTCCATGTGATCACATTTCTTTGAGATAGTTTGTTAAACAATTCCCATTCCTTGTGTATGCTTCCACATTTTGCATACATGTCTATTAGGTCACATACAACTACATCAACTACACCATCTAACAAAAACCCACTTCTAATTATGTTTTAATGGATGTTGATACCCTATTATAAAGCTCCTATTTTGGCCCAGGCTAGGAGGATGCTAGAAAGGGTTATGGAGTTAGGCCTCTCACCTGCTAATTGCATTTTCTTAAAATTTTCCAAGGAATTTTAATTAAATCCATTTTATGCATTTCTTACAATCATTCCTATCCATTAGATGACATCTCTTTAAGACATTTTGTCAAATAGTTCACGTGTGTTGTGTATGTTGAACCACATTTTAGATACATGTCTACTAGGGCACTTGCAACAACATGGGACATAAATCTTTTTTATTATGCTTTCATGGAAATCCATCCCTCATTGTAAAGATCCCATTTTGGCATAGTAGGTAGGATGCTAGCAAAGGTTGTAGAATCTATCTTCATGCCTCCCATTTACATTTTCTAAAAAGTTTCCAAGGCATTTTCAATAAACCTATATTTTTATAAATCTTGCAATCATTGTAGTCAATGAAACCATGTTCTTTTGAGGTATTTTGTCAAATAGTTCACATGCCTTGTGTATGCTTCCATTGTTCACATACATATATACTAGGGCATTTGCAACTACAACATTAAACAAAAACACACTTTCCATTGTGCAAGTAGTCTCAAGTTGTGTGCATTTAAAAATAATAATGTGGATAGAACGAGGAGTGTTACATGCAAGTTCTTGCATATATGACTAGTCTCAAGTTGTGACCATTTTTTATTTGAAACAAAATCTAATCACCTATTCTAAAGTAATAAAGAGGCATTCAAAGTGAATACTAATCTTAAATTTTTAACATATAGGTAAAATCGACATAAACTTGATCCATGACTTAATTCGATAGACATAAAAACTAAGGGAGATGAGAAATAATTTTTGGACACTGTTTGAATTGATATAGTTGTGGTGATTTGGAATCAAAAGTAGAAATAGCCAAAGGAGTCTCTCATTATTCACTATTGTGGAAAAAAATTTCAAAATGTACTTTGCACGCATGCCACTTAACGGTCCTGTGGTGCCTGTTCTGGAGCCGGTTGAGGGTGCTTCCAGTGATCTACCTGGTCATGGGATTGCTGGGAGTTCGATGAGTAGAGGGGTAAATGCTCAGCCCCAAGGAATAATCCATAACGGGTCTCTGCATCAAGCTACTGTGCCAGTGGTCGGTCGGTCTGATGGCATTTTTGGTGTGGGTGTTGCTGGGAAAGCTTCATGGCATTCCTTCTCTGAAGCTATTCATGCATCACAGGTAAAAACTAGACCCTTGGCTTGCAACCGCTCCTCTCCTGTAGTGGTTTGTGGGCCTGAGGTCTTTGAGAATGAGGATTTTTATTCAAGAAAAGGAGTAATTTACAGATTCAATGGGTTGTGGCCCTCTCTCCCCAACCTACACAAATGGATTATGGAATCCTGGAAACCGCTAGTGGATGGTAAGATTGAGTTGTACCCCTGCGCTAGGGGGTTCTTTATTGCAACATTTGAATCCTCTGAGGAGAGGGATTCTATGATGGACAGGGGGTGCTTGTGGGGGGATCATTCGTTGTCCATCAAACCTTTGGCTCGGTCCTTCAATCCTCTCTCTGAGCCGCTCATTACCAGACCAATATGGGTACGACTTCCTAATCTTCCCCTCTAGTTTTGGGAGGATTCTTGTTATGAAGCCATTGGCAACTCTTTAGGGCACTTTTTGAAGGTTGATGCTACAACCTCAGAAATGGGGCATACTACAGTTGCTCACATATTGGTGGATATTGACTTCTCTAAACCCCTCTTTGGAGAGGTTGTTTTGATGGTGGAGGATAGGCCTTGGACACAGCTGTTGGACTATGAGGGTCTCCCCTTTCGGTGTCGGCGTTGTTTCTCTATTGGTCACTTAGCCTCTGGTTGCCCTCATTCTTGTCATAAGGGTGCAACAACTTGGTGGAAAGATGCTCTCTCAGATCACTAGACTATTTTTGCGTCTGATGACTCTTCTCATGAGGACAAGCCTTCCTTGGAGAGCGACTCTTCTCTGCTTCCCCAGGTGCATGTTGGGGAGCCATTGGTGACCACTTCTGCGGCTGTAGTAGTTGTTGTTCCTATCGATCCCGCTCTGGATGTCATTCATGCTGTTGTTTCTGCTGAACGTGTTTCTGTCGCTATTCTACTGGGCCTGTTCTTGCTACCTTTGTGGGGTTGTTGGTTCCCCTTGCGGCGGATCGTTCTTCTTCTTTGGAGGTTCCAGTTTCCTCTACTACGTTGCTGACCTCTTCTTCAGCACATGTCTGCCCTTTGGATACGGGGTCTAGTGAGGGGCCCCTCCGTTCTCCTCGTTCTGAGGACTTTGATTCTGGGCTTTCTTGGACTATTGTCCATAGAAAGCAGCGTGGGCTCCCCAAGTCTGTTGCGGCTTCATGACAGAGGGTCAAGGGAGTTAGGCTTTTACCTTCAAGATTGGGATTTGTTTAGATCCTTTATTTCTCTGTTGTTCTTTTTTCTTTGTGTGCTATTTGTGTGTTGTCTTTGGCCCGTTGGGCCTTGTTTTGCCCTGGGGGCTGCTTTGTAAAGGGTTCTGGACCCTCTTTTCCAGTTGATCTAATAAAAAACAATAACTTAGTAAATAAATAAATACCCTATAGTTCTTCGTAATCATATTGTTCTCCTTTTGAATTAAAATGGATCCTTAATGTAAATTTACCTTTAAAATCTGGGCCTAGTGCTATAGAGCAAGCAACTATTAGAGACTGCATATCAAACATTAGATGTTATTTGTTTGGTAGCTAGATGTTTTAAGGTGTTTTTTGTTTGGTTATATTTGTTTATTAATTTGTTTTACTTGTATGCCCAAAATACCAACACATTTTGTTGGTTTTCTTTGTATAAATACATAGTGAATGATGAACGAAATATGGTAATTCCATCTTTTGGTATTAGAGCAAGAAAAAATTGAGCTCTTGTAGTCTAGATGCAATAAATTAAAATTTAGTAGCTATAATAAAAGAAATTCCAAGGTAGGAGCTGCTTTGCCTTAAGCAGATAGAAAACTTTCTTAGGCTATTTATGAGTGTTATGGCTCTTCCCAAGTATGATTTTTTATTTTAAACAACCACACTATGAAATTTGTTTTTTCAGCTCTGGTTCTAAGTCACATCTATTATTTTTAATTATCCATTCTTTAAAGTCATACAAAAGCAAATTCCTTTTCCATTGGGGCTCACTTATATCAATAATAATAAGGGTACAATTTTGTTTATTTTATTTTAATTATAAGTTACAAAGGTTATAGTGGTTGTTTAAAAAAATAGAGGAGTTAATGTAATTTGTATTTTCTTTTATAAAAAAGGCATCTTAAGTTTATAGTGTCATCTCAATTTGTTATCTTTTTGAAAAGTCTTATAGTTGAATTTGAACAAGCATTTGTGTCTTAGTAAGACCTTAAGAGGCAAAAACATTTAACAATGACAAGTGCAAAAACATTGTTCATAGACAAGCAATTATTGAATGGATTGGACCACCCAACATGCAAGGAAAAAATGAAGATCATCCTCCAATGTGAAGTATGGGTGGTTGTCATAGAAAATAAACTTGACCTTCTTAATGCAATTGAACAAAGAGGTTGGGATAAAAGCAATAGAAAGGTTGATCACTATCTCTATGGATGATTGAGTCCAAACACACAATCACAACACAGACACATCTTGTGTTCAGCTTGGTCAACCTTGCAATTAGTGTATGAGGTTAATACCAAGTCTAGAAAAATGTACCTCACTAAAAAAATACATACAATCAAAATGAGAGGAGGAGAAATAGTGGATAAATTCTTAATGTAGTTAAATGACATCAAGAATTGACTTATAAATACAACAATTAGTAGAATATAATAAGCTTGTTTTAATCATTCTATGAGCTCTTCCACCATCATACAAGCATTTTGTGACATCTTTAGACACAACCAATAGAGATGCCACTTATGATTAATTGGTTAGACTACCTCAACAAGAGCAGGCTTGCCAATTAGCCATAGAAGATGAAGAAGATATAACCCTCTCTTCAAAGCAAAAAGGAAATAAAAGTAAAAGCCATTGGTTGCAATAGAAGTAGTCTCATTGGAAACAAATTGACTTAGGTGCAACCAAACATATGATTGAAAGAAAAGAAGGGTTCATGTAAACTGAGTTGTGGCATTTTCTATGTAGATTCAAGTTGTAATTTTTTTATTTTTATAAAGAATTATATCTATTATTTATATTTTATTTTTTCAATCAATTTTTATTTTTTCTATTATTTTTTATTTTTTCTATTATTTTTTATTGAGTGACATTTTTCCATGTGTCATAACTTTCACTACAAATAAAAACATTCCACAACTTCTTCTAATTAGATCATTAACTCCAAAGTCTAGTGCACATATATTTTTTAGTAATTTTTTATTAGATATTTTATTTATTATTAATTTTTGAATTAGTACTAACAAAAATTTTAGACCTATATTTTTCCACAACACATTTCTCATAGCATAAATGTCAAAATTCAAATCTTCTTTTTTCATTGAAATAAGGACATCCATGTGGAGTGCGATACAATTTTTAGATTTCTCTAACAATGTTTGTTATTTTTCTAACTGCTTTGAATATAGGCCGTTGTTTTTCTGTAATGGACCCACATTCATTATAAAATTATGGATTTCTTTTTTTACTAGGTAAGAGAGATTGTATTATATTATCAAAAAGAAGTTTACAATTTGATGTTGTCTCTCGGGCAAATTTCTTTGTATTATATTATATTATAATTCTTGGAAATCTAACACTAAGGGATACATACTTATAAAATAGTATTTCTAAATGATTGGGGTGCTTGATTTAAGCCTAGGAGGGTTCTACCTAAGGGGTTTTGATCTAACCCCTTCAATCAACTCACATAGATAGGACCCATCTAGGCTTAAATCATGCATTTTTCTAAAATCTTACATAATTTTAAGCAAAAATTAGGATGCCCTATAAATGGGACATACTATTGTGTTGTTGGAAAGAAACATAGGAAGAAGTTCGAAGGTGGCTAGTCATTCTGAGCTACCACTATTCTTGACCTCGTTCATAGTGATCTATGCGAACTTGTTGAAGAATACTATAGATCTTTGCTCTCTATTCACCCTTTGGGATGATTTGATGTTTTTTAGGCACTTTTCCTTCATGACTCCCTTGTCTTGTTTGGTCATCTTATTTTCATCTTTTGCATTGAGGAAATCAATATGGTAGATGCCATCCAGTTGGAGGCTTAACTCCTTTCATCTTAGGAAATTTTGGCAATCATGAGAGTTTTTCTATGGCTTCATAGTTTTTTTAAAAAATAGTGGATTTCTGCAACACTTCGGAACCATTTGACTACTTCAAGGATCAACTATTAGTGCTTCTGGAAAGTGTTGTCAATCTGACAAATCCAAGGAGTTGCACCATTGGATAAATCCTAATGAGCTATCAGTAGTGGTGAGCTCATATTTACCTTTTGGGGCTTCTGCAAGAACAAAGAAACAAATAAGGGAAGATGATGTTTTCTTGTTATGTGTTGTTATTTCATTGTCTGAAAGCATTGTCAATCTAAAAATTCCTCTAGGTTGCGACATTCGTTGAAGATTGATGTGTCAACAATAGTAGGACCTTCCCATTCAAAAGCTAAGTATGCAAAGTAATATATAAAGTGTCACAGAGCCATTGATTACTTCGAAGATACATGATGTGCACAACGTTTGAGAGTTGTTATTTTTTCAATTATAAAAGGTTACACCATTGGTCAAATGTTGTACACATTAGCATTTCAGTGGCCCCATAACACATGGTAGCTTTGTGCAACATTTGAGAGTTGTCAGTCTAACATTTCTTTCCTGTTGTTCCATTGTTGGGGGGAGATATGGTGGATGCAATAGATGGATTTCTTTATAACCATTTGATTCCTTCAAATTTTTGCATCTAATAGTCTAAAGGTATAATTTATGTGAATTCTAGAGCATGCCATGTTTCTTGAAGGTTTTTCTATTCAGCTCTCGGAGTTAAACAAAATTGTGTAAAATCAAACGATGTAACTCTAGTTTCAAAAGTGAAAACAATAAGTTCTTCTAGAAGAATCAAGTTTAAATAGAAGTCAACTACTCATAATAAAGGAGAGCAAAAATTTTAGAGATAAAATTTGATAATTTTGACATGCAGGCGTTTAAGGTTGAATATTTTGTACTGTATTGATTGATAAATAGCTATAGAATTGTGCATTTGACCTTTTATCTTGGTTGTTATGTAGATCTCTATGAATGAATAAAGTGTTCTACTTATTGTGCCTATTGATGGTCTTATTCATGAGTTTCCCTCTATTTCTTTATTTGTTTTTGTAGCCTTTATTTGTATCTAAAATTCTTTTAATCATCTACAAATTAGTGATTTTTCATATATGTGCCCTTCCCTACCACAACAAAATTCATTAATTTGATTAATATTAAAGCCTATGCAATTGGTTTCATACAAATAAAGATCTTCATAATTGTCATTTCACCTATTAGAATAGATTTATATTTTCAAGTTCTTCTCCCTTTTCATATAAGTGATCAAAGTGAAATCATTGAAAATCTTATGAAGATTTGATTTTTGAAATCTTGGAGGTTATTTTGATGACCATGTCCTAAATTTACAAAAAAACCCATGTTGGTGTAAGTTTGCATGCAAGTGTAGATTTGAATATTAATAGTTTTTGGCATGCCTAGTGGGATTAAAAGGGCTAATATAGCTCAAAATTACCTGTGTTGACAATGTAGTTGAGCCTCATTTCCATTTTATGAGGAAAAGGCCTATAACTAGATCTTTCATGGCCACTCACCCTCATATGTTAGTCTCACCTCTGGTTGTCACCCTAGGGAGAAGAATTGCTTAGCCAAACCCACCATCAACTCCTCCAATGGTGGCACCAAGGATTCCTAGAAATTTTTAAAATTGGAATAATAGTATCCCCCTAATTCCTCCAACTCATCAAACTACTTGGGATCCTATTCCTGCTAATGCTCTTAAATCCCTTCTAAAGTTTACCAGAGTAGATTTTAAAACTCCTATGGAACATCTTCAAGATGTCATAGACATATGCATAACTTATATTATGCCATTGAACAGAACATTGTTCTAAGATTGCTCACAACCCCCTTTAAAGGGAAGGCATTGGATCAACTTGGAGATGCCTTATTTAAAAGATTCAAAGAGAAAAGAGATAGATCTTCATTGCTACAATAGTTAATCACTATAAGGAGGGAACCTCAAGAAGCAGTTATTGATTTCAACACCAGGTTTAATAAGATGTGGGAGAGAATACCTTCTTCCACACAACCACCAATTGTGATGGCATTTGTTTTCTATCTCAAACATTTCAATTCAAATATCTCTATGATGATCCAATCATTAGGAGGGCAAAGCCTTCCAACAACCTATGAGCTGGTGGTCAGCATAGAAAATAATCTGATTGATGCGAGAGACTCCCTCCTATGTCCCCCATGCCAATGTTTCTTGAATTTTCACTTCTTGTGCAAGATGAGCCCTCAAGAGCAAGTCATTCCTTACTGAAAGTGCATCAAGTTCCTCCTTCCATCTATATCCATCTATCTAATCATATATCCACACCTCAAGCTACTCTAGAAATGGATGACATAAAGAACATATTACGTAGTTTTTCAAATAAAATCATTAATTTGAAAAGATAACAAGCATTGTATCCCAAACCGACATATTAGAAGAATGAAGGTCCTAGACACTAATATTAGCCAAATAGATAAATTAGAATTAGTAGAACCAAGAATAGAGCCAACATCACATGCAACCATCAAATCAAATTGTACCAGTGGAAATGTCATTGCAACAAATTCCTCATAATCTAGTAAGAGATCTAGTTTCAGGGTAAAATAACTTTGTAGATGATGCCAATATGTGGTGTTTTCCATGAAATGATGCCCATGCATCCAAAGCCTGTTTGAAGGGAAAATTTCAATAAAAGGTGCTCGTACAAAGACAAGTGGCTTCTAGACTCGGGATGACAACCCCTGAAATTTCATATCAATTTGTAGGAGTTCAAAATGCGGTCTTGAATGCTCAAATGCAAGGTATGTCTCTAGAGCAAGGAGAAATTGCCTTAGAACAAGCACTATTTTCACAGATTGAAGAAGAGGCAATTTTAGCCAATGATCCGACCACATCTAAATCTCCTCAACTGCAGTCTTATTATTTCACAAAGTCTAAAAGGAGGATAATGGAAAATCAAAATTTGGAATCACAACCAGTTAGACTATTAATCTTTACTTGGTAAAGGTAAAGATTATTATTTATTTTTGTATCTCATAAATACTTGTACTTATAATACAAGTATTTTGTCTTATTTAATATCCTCACATATGTGTGAGGATGACTCATCTCCTTATGAGGTTGACACTTTGCACACACTTACATGAAAGGTGGTGTATAGGAGTTATATGTAACTCCTCTTCTCACCTCTATTTATGAGGTGTTTCTCTCTCACTCTCTCATCTCTAATTATCTCATTCTCCTATACACACATTCTTGAAACACTCTCTCTCTCTAAAAATAAATGTCGGGAGTTTTTCTTTGCTTTTCCCCATTCAAAACCTCTTGTCTCCATTCTTGAATTTGCTGGTGCTAGCTCTTGTTTTGGTCATTGCAATGCTAATATCATTCCTTCAAACAATGTTGATTTGATTAGTGATTTCCTTTATTTATTAATTTTAGAGGAGGAGACAAGGTTGATTAGAGAGGAGAAATTTTTTTCCTATGCAGGAAGCAATTCTGTTATAAAATTTGCAATCTATAAAAAAAACAAAAAAATTTAGGGCCCCAAGCCCTATTCTATCTATCAGTTTAAAAAAAAAAATCTATTCTATTGCTGCTTAAAAAAAAAATCTTTTCTATTTTGTAAATTTCATTTATGTTTAAAATATATTAATCTACGGATTTTAAAAAAATCAATTTCGTTTTAAATAAAAATATTTTTTTCCCTGCATGCATGCTAAATATGTAAATTAAAATCTTTTAAAAAAAATACAATCTAGGTTTTCTTTTCATTTTTAATTTTTTTTTTTATAAACTCCAAAGGTTTTATTAATTTTTTTACATTCATATGTTTCTTTAAAAATTTAAACAATGTAAAGTTTTTTATATATATTTTTGGTCTGTAATAGTGATATATTATATTTATAGATTTCAAAAAGATACAGTTCTGCCATCAATGCCTACCAATGCTACTGCTATCCCACCCAAAATGGTCACGCAGGGCCAGACCAAAATAGTGCAGATAATATCTGGTCACGTGGGACCCAAAGCTGAACCATGACTAAACTATAAACAACCCCTGACCTATGAACATAGCATCAACCTAAAAACAAGAGCAGGTATTTAACACACCAGTAAATACTTAACTGACCACCATTGAAGACCTCATGCAACTTCCATTTCATAGCTGTGTAGCTTCTGGTTGAACTCCTCAACCCAATCAAACCCCCGAGTCTCAAAAATCTGGAACATTTTCATCAGGAAATTGGCCCCAATATGAGCATTTTGCCTGTGCCACACCAACTCTGTGCCCTTGAGATCCAGAATAAATGGATAATATTTCACAATGCCGCCTGGGGTTTACAGAAGATGAATATCCTTTAGACGCGACAACCCTGCACCAAAAGAAACAATAGCTAGGGTTTCCTCCAGTCCACCGAGCACCTCTGAGATAAACATTCTGTGGGTGATGGAATTCACCAAAGTTTTGGCAATGTTGAGATCTAAAAGAGATGCCACAAACCTAGAGCTGAGATCTGTGTCGACTTTGTAGTGTTCCCCTTCTTCTATAAAACTCTTCCCCAGTATCATTTTTGTAGCCCCTAACATCAGTTCAGTAATGTGTCATAGCACTCTCTTCAAATGTAGGTAGATAATCTTACCTAAAAATGCCATCTGCCACTTTGCACTAACCAGTCTGATCGGGTTGTCCATGCTGCCACACCTTATGCTATCTACAGGAAAATGAAGAACTATTTTGGATTTCTCAGACATGATCAAGGGAATGCATGCCAAGCATGTGTCATGATCTCTAAATATGCCTCCAAGAAAAGCTACAAGTGCTATGTGCACTACATTCCATAATGCCATTGTCCTTTCACTCTGACAAAACGAAAGCTCAAGTCCTTTGCATGATGGATTCAACTAACTGAAGATCTCCCCTCTAAATGCTCGCTCGTGCCGTCAACTCACCATTTAGCCACCTTGAGCAGACCTTACTATGATTTTACTTCCATTGTGGGCAGATTAAATGAGGGACCAAATCTAGTCATGATGATCTTATGATCAATTTGATCAAAGTTTATTAAAGGAACAATAGGCCAAATGTGGCACCATAACCCTAGCTTCTTCTTCTGGCCCGACTCCCACCCTACCACCCACTTTTTATATAGAACTTTTAAATAAATCAAAAGTTTAAAATTTTTTTAAAAAAAATTATTTATAAAATTTAATATATCAAAGTTTATATAAAAGAAAATTTTAATAAGAAATTTCTTTAGGGCTTCATCGGCCTTTCGGCCTCAGCCTCACTGTGCTGCCCGCGGCTCTTTGGAGCCTGCTGTGCAAAATTATGTGTCGCCTCTGCTGTCGGTCGCTCCCTCTGCTGCGCCCTTCATACACTACCTCCGCGGCTCTACCCAAACCCTACATTACCAAACCAAAAAATAATAATTCTCTTGCCCTTTGGCCCCTCGGGCCCCTTTTTAAAGGTTTTTAGTATTTCTTAATATAGTTTTAATTTTAGTTATTAATTTTTTTAATATAAGTTTTTTATAAACTTTAATTTATTTATTTTTAATAAAAACTCTTTAATTTAGTTTATGTGCATTCAGTTTTTAAATTTTTTAAAAATCTTTTTTAGAGTTTTTAAATAATTTTTTTAATCTTAATTAAATTTTCATTCAAGTTTTTTTAAATAAATATTTATATTAAGGCAGTCTTTTTTTAAAAAATTGCCTTTTGCTTATGTAATTAGATATATTTTTTTAAAAAAATTACTTTTTAATTAGGCATTTTTTTAAAAAATTGCATTTGGTGTATCTAAATAGGTGTTTTTTTTCCAAAATGTCTACTTTGATTTGTGAAATCAAATTGAATTTGTTTAACTATCATTTGTTGAAAACACATATTAGTTTTATTTTTCGATTTAAACATCTCTTGGATGTAGCTACTAATCCGAAATCAGAGCCTGGTACTACGGCAAGCTAGGATGAGCAAGACAAATGGAATAAGCAGAATGACGAAGCCCTTGGCCTAATAGGCATTTCAATGTCACCTGAACTCTATGTTCACATTGGGGCATGCACGAAAGCCTATGACTCTGGTAAATTCTACGGAAAACTTATGGTAGTTCAAATGAATCTAGAAAGATTCAACTTCAAGATCAACTCGAAGATCTCAGGTATGCGGATTTCAAAACCATGCATGAATTTCTTCTCAAATTTAATGCTCTTAATGGTCAATTAATTGATTTAGGAGTTAAGCTTGAAGATCTTAGATTGATTCAAATTGTTCTTAGAAAATGTTTGCCTAGACAATTTCAATAATTTATTACAAATATTCATGCTCAATTAGCTATTCCTACTTTAGCTACTCAATTATCTTATGATATTTTTCACAATTTGTTAAGGTAAGAAGAAACTAAATTGATTCAATTTGGTAATCTTAAGAATAGTGAGCATGCTTTTATGTCTAAAAATAATAAACCAAATTTTAAACCTCATAATAAAAAATTTATAATCTGAAATTTCATAACAATAATAATAGTTATAGAAATAACAACAATAATAATTATGATAATATAAAGAATAATTCTTCTAAGAGGCCTCATTGTAACTATTGTGACAAAGATGGTCATTGGCCTAACACTTGTTTCAAGAAGTAAAATGCTAATAACAATAAATTGTTGGCAGTGAGCCAACATCTCTCGCGGGATTTGTGACATGGCTTAACTGCCTCCCGTTGATTCATTAACTCTAGCAGTTGTATCGGGCATTAACAGGTTGACCTTTTGGTGCAACGACAACTGTGTTTCCAACAATTGGTATCAGAGCCAAAGGTTCTGAGTTTGAATCTCCCCTACGAGTGATGCGGGCTCCTGCAAGTGATGCTGGGGGGATTGTTGGCAGTGAGTCAGCATCTCTCACGGGATTCGTGACATGGCTTAACCGCCTCCTATGAATTCATTAACTCTAGCGGTTGTATTGGGCATTAACATGTCGACCTTTTGGTGCAACGACAATTGTGGACCAACATAAACAACCTATGAGACACAATTATAACAAAATCATAAGCCTCATAATAATAATGTCAATCAATCAAGGCATCTTTTTACTTGTGATTTAAATGCTTCTAAACCTCTTGAATGGATTATGATTCAGGTGCCTTTGAACATGTTATTTCTCATAAAGAGGTATTTGAATCAATGCAACCTGACAACACTAATGTTCCTCTTCAACTCGCTAATAATCATAGTTGTAAAGTAGAAGTAATTGGAGATGTGAATGTTCCTAATGGTAAGTTACATGATGTTTTGTATGTTCCTAAGTTGACAACAAAATTGCTTTATGTAGCTAAGCTTTGTCAAGATTACAAGATGGAATTTTATAAAGATATGTGTTATGTAATTCATCCAAATCAAAATGATAAAGTCATTGCTAATGCTAAATTAGACAAATTATAATTTATTCAAATTCTGAGTTTGCTATTTCTAAATACTCTTTATTATCTACCATTGATTTTAATATTTAAACGAACCTAAATAAAAAAGACAAAAATTAGAATCTAAATCTTCTTCTCAAATTTGTGTTGGGTATGATGAACAATCTAAAGCTTATAGAGTTTATAATCCTGTTACTAATAAAATTAAAGTTGTTAGAGATGTATGCATTGCTTTACTTTATGTCTCTTTGGTAAACATGATGAATTAATGGGTCATCAACTGGAGAATGAACTCATAGGGTTAAATCCATGTAATTTTGATACAATTCAAGATTTCTTCACAAAGCTAAAAGCCATTAGATTGTAGTTAAAATATTGTGGGATATAAAAGAAAGAAACACAATTGATCTTAAGTATTCTGTCAAAACTTGGTCCAAACTATTCAGTTTTTGTTTCTACATTGCATGCTATTAAATATGTTCTAGGTTCTACCTACAAAATGCCATCTCTTAATGATTTTGAGGTTGAAGTCATTAAGGAGTAGGAAAAATTGGTTCACATGGGTACAATCAAACCCTCTAAGTCTCATGTCTTGGCTACAAATCAAGGCACTAAAGATTAGAAAGGGTTTGGCAAAAAAAATAATAAATAAATGAACCAAGGAGAGAAGAAACAAGATCATAAACTAGCTACCTCTAACACAACTAATGAGTCCTCTTCTAAAGGTGACAAACCTAAGAAGGAGAAGGAAAAACTATTGCAAGAAACCTAGTCATGATGAACACATGTTTAAAGAAGCAGATGAATCACCTTTCACATCTTATTAAAAAGAAGAACATCAAGGTGCCTGACTTAGTCAAATAGGGTTCATCTCGGGGGTCTTCTAAAGACATAAATAATAGTAAAGGGAAAGAAAAGGGCAAGACACTAGTTTTTGTTTCTTCACAGAGGGAAATGGAGAGATTTAAGGAAAAAGTTAGACAACCTCATATGTTTGAACCACAAATAGTAGAAGTAGCAACACTCTTGTCAGCACCTACAACTTTAGCAGGATAAACTATAACAATTGTGTAGATACCTTCGAGCCAAGGCTAAGAGAAACTTAACTCCACTACGGAGAGGAGGAAATTGATAGTGCAAAGGGATTATGAATCTAAGGAATCAGATACTAAAGCATTGAGGCCACAAAAGTAGTAAAGCCAAGTGCCTCCATTTATCACTGTGGCCCAAGTAAGTATCCCTATCCCTTCTCCTTATCTTTCTACTACTTCATCCCCTTCCTTAACGCCAACCATTCAACCATTTCCCCTATTTTAGCAAATAGGCCTGACCTCAACCTCAACCAAGATACTTCCCACTATTGCAACCCCTATATTTCCACCCCTATTATCTTCTTTGACCACTCAGGTCGTGCCTTTGCTATCCATTTCTGCAGCCCAATCACCCCTTTCTCCAATCTCTCCTCAAGTGACCTCATCGCAAGCTATGCATCCCCCTTTTGGTTTACCTACATTCTCCCCATCTACTCTAATGGTCTATTCTCCCTTGCCTCTTGAATCAATAATGGCCCTAACTCAATAAATGGTGACCTTCCCATATATGGTACTCTAGGGTTCCCTATTTTTGGGAGATTTCACCTACTCTCCTTCATAATTACACAAACAAATGGCAATGGCTAAGCAAGCATACAGAGCTAAGATTGAAAGATGGAAACAAAATGAGGATAGAGCCTTGATGCAGAGTTACATATGGTCTTTGTATGACCTTTCTCAACAAACCTTGATGATTGTGCATATTACATCGAATGTAGACAAGTCGCAAGGCTTAATATGACTGGAGGACTATTCAGTTCACATGGTGGGGATGAATATTATGCAAGATTAGTTGGAGGATATGATAGAATTGATGGAGTAAAAATAAAAAATTAGTAATCTTTGACTTCATTAAAGTCAATAGGAAACTAGAGAAGAGGGAGATTAAGTTAGCCATAATAAAGGATACCCTAAACCAACTCAGAGATCAAGTCAAAACACATAACCAAAAGTTACAAAAACTAAACAAGGATCTCCAATATTGGGCCCCCATTGAGAAATTACAAGCGAAGCAAGAGAAATATATTGTATTATAGTCAGATCTAAGAAAGATAAAGCTCACCATAGAGGGCCACCACCAAATGCTACATAAAGTATAAGAGTTAGAATAGGCAAGGGTGGTGGAGACTACTTAGCTATGTAAGAGGCTATCTGAATTTCTTTAATCTAATGAATCACTTAATAGAACACTCTCATCCCAAGAGAAAATGATTCAATAATTATAGACAGAGGTCCAATTTGTTGAGTAGTCACCAGACATCACAACCTTGATCAAAGATCTTTATTCCTCATATTGGTACAAGATCGCAATGGCAACTATGGAACTTAGTTTTGTGTTGAAATTCATAGCTTTTGCATGATCCAAAAGTCAAATCTAAGGTGGAAGAATCTCTAATCTCTCTCTCCCACAAGATATCCTAGTGACAGGCTTTGGTTGGAAAGATTTATGGTCCAACAAATGAGAAATTAATTTCTACAATGGTTGATAGCAAGAGAGCCACCGCCGTGAAGGTAAATGAAGTGTCGAGCATAAATAAACCTGCCCAAAAGTGTGTTGTAAGTATGTACCTAACCGGTGTTGTCATTGATGTCAACATATCAGTGTTGTCATTGGTGTCAACTGTGCTTTGTTTACAACAGAACAGTCCAATAGTTTTCTCTGCATTTCTTGTGGAATGAATATCTTTGTTTGTGGATTGGAAGTTATTTAGAGGCATGTCTAAAGATGCTATGTTCCAAGTTTGAGCCTCTGGTATGAATATTTGAGTGAGTTATGTTCACTAGAGTGAAAACTACTTTTTTTGTATATTTGGTGGTGACAGGGAGAATATATTATGCTCCACATTCCTTCACAATTAAGTATTTCAGTCTGCAGTTATGGAATCAAGTTTGTAATGATGATAAGTGCCTTCAAATCCAATGGTTCATGATTTGGTGGTCCGCAAGAGATCTTTTCTTTATGACAGTGGATAACAATTATGTTCAAGTACCCCAGATTGAAGAATCTTCTTGACAAAGTGATTAGAGGTTGTGTGGATGTTCTTGGTGATTACAATGTGCTTGTGGATGTCTCCTAATCATGTTCCTACATTTGGATTGGTCCGCAAAGAGAAATTTGGATCGTGGATGAAGATTGTTCTTAGAAGACTTAGTGTTAACACCAGTCTTGGCCGACTTGGTTGTTTTCACTACTTGCGGAGATACATCAAAGATTGTGGAAGCATATCGTGGCGTGGAATATTGCATTTGAGTCCCAACGAAGGCATAACATGATTGCATACATCTTTACCTTAGCAAATTTAGTTTAGGTCCAGACCTATTTCTATGTATGTTTGTAATGTCGACCTTGGAGATTTTTTCAATGGTTGATGAATGTAATGCCGACCTTGGAGATTTTTCCAATGGTTGATGAATGTAATGCCGACCTTGATGTACATTCCAAGGTTGATGAATTGTATAAAAACATGTAATGTAGTTGCAAAAAAGATGTCCTTGTGCGAAAATGTGAAGATAAGTGAAAAGGTGTAAGAAGTACAAAGCAAAGGAGTTATACTATGCTTCAATGGAACTGAACTTAGGCATGAAGTAGATGTTATCAAATCAGTTCACCAACCCTTGGCAGTGAGCCACCCCTTGGCAGTGAGGCTCAACATTTGCAGTGAGCATTTTGGGCAATGATCCCTAAGGCAGTGAGCCTCTATTTTTCAGTATTGTTATAACATATTTATTTCTATGGGCTAACACCCACCATGGTTTTTCCCTTATAGGGTTTTCCACATAAAAAATCTGGTGTCTCAAGTGTTGAATATGTTATTGTGTTGAGCTTCTTGTTTCATGCTTTCATGGTTAGATCTTAATAACAGTGATTGAACATTTGATTTGTTGATATTCATAAGTGATTAAAGTTTTTGAGACAACTGATTCACCCCCACTCTCAGTTGTCTTCTGCATTTCAACAAAGTGTATATCCCAATCAACTACTTTGGGGTTGGCTATGTAGGGAATGAGGGGACAAATTGTCTCTCTCATGAAATAGGGGCTTCTCTCCTCATTTGGGGATGATGATAAGGTTTAGGTGAAGAATAATTCAAAGCATTTCTCATGCAAAAGTAGGTAGACCAGACATCTTTTGGGGGCTGGACTTAGATATCAAGCATTGTAGAAATTGAGGCAGTTCTCTGCCCCTTAGCATTGTTTGAAGTCCAAGTCAAGCCCACAATGGAGAAGTTGAAAATCATCTCACATAAATACATTATTGACTTGGACAAGGACTTTGAGGCCTTCAAGAAGAAGAGTAATCCAACAAAGGTGGAATGGGCATTGCTCCAATCTACCCTTAAGAAGCCGTGACTTCTCACTTTTGTGTGAATAGTGATTTTGAAAATTTGTTTTTTGATTAGATTTTAGTGCCCAATATTTTATATACTCAATTCATCCTCATGAGAAAGGATCCCTCAAGAGGTCACTAAAGCTGTAGAGATTTTCTCTTTGTTCATCCTCTAGGATGATTTGTTGTTTTTTCAAGCACTTGTCTTTAACGGATCCCTTGTCTTGTTTGACCATTTTCTTTTCATCTTTTGCATTGAGCAAATCAATATGGTAGATCTCATCTAGTTGAAGGATTAACTCCTTTCATCTCAATATTTTTTACAGTTGAAGGAGGTTTTTATGGCTTCATAATTTTTTGAAAAATAAAGGAGTTCTATAATACTTTGGAATTTGGTTGATTGCTTCAAGTATCAATGGTTGGCACTTTCAAAAAGCGTTGTTAGTCTGAAAACTTCGAGGAGTTGTGCCATTAGATAGATCTTGATGAGTTGTGTAGTGGTGGGACCATTTTAACCTTTTGGGGCTTCCACAAGTGTAAAGAAATAAATAAGGGAAGTTGACAATTTCCTGGCATGTGTCATTATTTCACTTTCTGAATGTTGATTTTCTAGCTCGAAAGGTGGAGTGGAGTTGCTTTAAAGGTGGAGTTGCTTTAAAGCAACTTAAGTTTGATTTTCAGCAATAATAGTTTTTTATCTAAGAATAGAATGTTTCTGAGTTTGTGAGATTGAGATAAAATCAAGAGTGATTTTATGTGTGATTTGAAGCTGAATAAAGCAAGGAAAGTTTCTTTACTTGCACATTAAGTAAAGTAGCTGGGCTCTATATGTAAGATTACTGTAGTAAATTCATATAGTATTGTTGAAGAAAAAGTTTGTTGTTAGGCTGAATAGAAGATCCAATAGTTGCAGGTTTTTCCCCACACTAGGGTTTCCTGGGTATATCTGTGTTATTGTCTATTTGTGATTGGCTTCTTGTTATTTTTGCTTCCTCTGTTATTTGTTGTTATTTAACATAGAGTATTGATTGTTATAAATCAAATAGAGGTTCTGTTCTGTGAATTTATTGTGCAATTAATTTGTAGCTAGGTTATAAGAAATTAACATGGTATCAGAGCTCTAAACTCTGAATACAAAGCCAAGATTTGTGACACAAATTTCGAGAAAAAAATTAGATTTTCGTCTCCAATTTTTTCTGTGGCTATGGAAACCAGTGTTTGATATGAGGACAGGCTTGAGGGTGTGTCTAAATTTTTACAGTGGAAGGTTCAGATTACTTCTGTTCTCAAGGAGAACAGGCTGTGGATCTATGCTAGTACAAAGGTGATACCACCAACAAATGATCCTATTGCCCTAGATTCACATGAAGTCAAGGAGGCCAAGGCTTAGAGGATTATCCTAGATGGGGTAAGAGATCATCTAATTCCTCATCTATTGAGGAAAGACACCGCCAAGGAGATGTGGGATACACTCACAAAACTTTATCAAAGCGACTATCAGAGTCGTAAGATGATGCTGAAGGACAAATTGCATAACACCAAGATATCTAAAGGAGAGAGTGTGACCTCTTACTTGTCCAAGCTGACATAGGTCAGGGATGAGATGGTTGCTATTGGAGAGATGATTGCTGAAGATGACTTGGTGCGTATAGCCTTGAATGATTTTTTGAAGCACTGGGAAGTGTTTGTCAAGTGTGTTTTCGGTAGAGATTAGCTACTTGATTGGGCGAGGCTTTGGGATGATTTCATTCAGGAGGAGATCTGTGAAGGTGCTCATCGAGAAGATCAGACAAAGAAGAGTCAAGATGAAGAAAATATTGCTCTTGCAAGCAAGGGCAAGCAAAAGTCCAATAAAGAGCAATCCGAAGGTTCTTCCAAGTCTGGGAAGAAGAAAGATCTAAGCAAGATAAAATATTTTTTCTTCCATCAGATGGGTCACTGTGCTAGTCAATGTCTGAATAAGAAAAATAAAGACAAGCAAAAGAAGCAAGTTGCTACCACAGTAGAGGTGGACGAGTTTGTATCACGATTTGAGAATGAGTTTTCGCTCATTGTCTGTCTCTCAAGTTCAATTGCCAACAGGGTATGGTATATTGATAGTGGATATATTTTCTGAAGAACAAAGATGAGGTCTTCAGTAGGTTCAAAGAGTTTAAGGCTCTTGTGGAGAACCAAACAGGGAAGAAGATCAAGATACTAAGGTTTGATAATGGAGGTGAGTATACCTCGAATGCCTTCAAAGATTTTTGTACTCAGGAAGGTATCAAGAAAGAGTTGATGGTTCTGTACAACCCTCAGCGGAATGGGGTTGCTGAACGAAAAAATAGGGCTATAGTTGGAGCAGCCAAGGCCATGCTTCATGATTAGGATCTACCTTGGTTCTTATGGGCAGAAGCTTGCAATACAGCTGTGTATTTGTAGAATAGAAGCCCTCACAAAGTTTTGGGCAAATTGACTCCAGAAGAGGCGTTCACTGGTATGAAACCAGATTTGGGGCACATTCGCATCTTTGGATGCCTTGTGTATTGCCACATTCCTGTGGAGAAGAGAACCAAGTTGGAACCAACTGCAGAGAAGGGTATCCTTGTTGGGTATAGTGAAACTTCTAAGGCCTATCGAGTTTACATTCTTGCCCTCAGGAAAATAGTTGTTTGCAGAGATGTGAAGTTTGAGGAAGAGAGAGCTCTTCAAAAGTCTAGTAGCTTGATGAATGAGGAGAAGCAATCTCCCATGGTTGAGGTAGAACAAATCCCTCAAACTTCAATTCCGCAAGTTGGAGAGCAGAGCAAGTAGGCTGAGCAAGTTGATCAGAAGGAGGAACAAATAATTCCTCAGCCTCATATTCCTATTATCGAGAAGAAGAGAAACAGGGTAGCTGAGCAGACACTAAGAGAGGCCCAGGAATATGTTGGTGAGCCACAAGATTCAGTCAGATAGAGAAAAGCTCCCAAATGTTATTCTGATTATGTGGCACTTATGAGTGAATTAATTGAAGAGTAGCCTTCCAACTTTCAGGAAGCGTCTAAGCATCAAGTATGAAGGGATGCTATGGTGGAAGAGTATTATTCCATCATGAAGAACAACATGTGGGAGGTAGTACCTCAACCAAAAGATAAGTCTGTGGTGGGCTCGAGATGGCTGTATAAGATTAAGCATGCTGCAGATGGTAGTGTGGAAAATCTCAAAGCTCAGTTTGTGGCTAAGGGGTTTTCTCAGAAGGAAGGAGTCAACTATGATGAGACTTTTGCTCCAGTAGCTAGGTACTCATCCATAAGAGCTATCATTTCTATAGAAGCACAGATGGGTTGGAGGATTCACCAGATGGATGTAAAGATGGCCTTCCTCAATGGAGAGATTGAGGAAGAGATATACATAAAATAGCCAGAAGGATTTGAAGCACATGGGAGGGATTCTGATGTATACAGGTTTAGGAGAGCACTGTATGGGCTCAAGCAAGCACCCAAGGTGTGGTATTCACATATTGACAGTTACTTGCAGAGCATGGGCTTCATCAAGAGTGAGGCAGATCCGAACCTGTACTATGTTTAGGTGAAGGATGAACTTCTCATATTGGTGTTGTATGTTGATGACCTATTTCTCACACGGTCAGAGGAGCTCATAGCCCACTGTAAGAAGGATCTTGCAGGAGAGTTTGAGATGAAGGACTTAGGATTGATGCACTACTTTCTAGGATTGGAGTTGTGGCAAAAAGAGGGAGAGATTTTCCTTGGACAAGGGAAGTACATAATTGATATTCTAAAGCGATTCAGGATGGAGGATTGTAAGCCCATGTCCACGCCACTTGTGACCAACTGGAAGAAGATTGATGCTTCTAGATCAGAGGCAGTGGACCCAACTTTATACAGACAGTTGATAGGCTCTCTTATGTATCTGGTTAACACTAGGCTAGACATTTATTTTGTAGTGAACTCTCTTAGTCAGTTTATGGTGGAACCTAAACATGTGCATTGAATAGCTACAAAACATGTTTTGAGGTATCTCCAAGGCACAGTTGATTATGGGTTGAAGTATACTCAACAGGATGGAGTGAAGACCGAGGGGTTCACCGATGCAGATTGGGCAGGCAGTACAACTAACCGGAAGAGCATTTCAAGGTGCAGTTTTAGTTTGGGATCAGGAGCAGTCTCTTGGTATAGCAGGAAATAAAAGTCAGTTGCACTAAGTTCTGCGGAGGCTGAGTATATGGCAGCCATATGGCTACATGTGAGGCTATCTAGCTTCGAAAACTTCTAGCTGGGGTCTTTGATCAGGAGCTAGATCCTACTGTCATTTACTGTGATAATCAGAGTTGTATCAAACTCTCTGAGAATCCAGTGTTTCATGACAAGTCAAAACACATTGAGATCAAGTACCACTTCATTAGAGATTGTGTGGAGAAGGGGATAGTGAAGATCCAGTACATTCCTACAGATGAGCAGATAGCAGACATCCTAACCAAGGCCTTGATGAAGAGTAAGTTTGAATTCTTCAGGGATAAGTTGGGTGTTGTGCAGAACACCTTCTTCGCTAAGAGGGAGTGTTGATTTTCTAGCTCGAAAGGTGGAGTGGAGTTGCTTTAAAGGTGGAGTTGCTTTAAAGCAACTCAAGTTAGATTTTTAGCAACAATAGTTTTTTTATCTAAGAATAGAATGTTTCTGAGTTTGTGAGATTGAAATAAAATCAAGAGTGATTTTATGTGTGATTTAAAGCTGAATAAAGCAAGGAAAGTTTCTTTACTTGCACATTAAGTAAAGCAGCTGGGCTCTATATATAAGATTGTTGTAGCAAACTTATATGGTATTGTTGAAGAGAAAGTTTGTTGTTAGGTTGAATAGAAGATCCAACAGTTGCAGGTTTTTCCCCACACTGGGGTTTCCTGGGTATATCTGTGTTATTGTCTATTTGTGATTGGCTTCTTGTTATTTTTGCTTCCGTTGTTATTTAACCCAAAGTATTGATTGTTATAAATCAGATAGAGGTTCTATTCTGTGAATTTATTGTGCAATTAATCTGTAACTGGATTATAAGAAATTAACACTGAAAGTATTGTTAGTCCTACAATTTTCCTTCGGGTTGCAACATTGGTTGAAGATTGATACATCAACAATGGTGGGACCTTCCTCTTCGAAAGCTGAGTATGTGAAGTAATATATAAAGGGTCAAACTTGTTGATTTCATTGAAGATCTATGACATGTGCAACTTTTGAGAGTTGTCAATCTGACATTGGTCAAATGGAGTACACATCAACATTTTAGTGGCTTCCACCACATAAATGAATTTAAAGGAGGACTAACACTATATCAAGACACATGGACACTTTACACAATGGTTGAATGTTGTTAGTTTGACATTTCATTCCTATTGTACCATTGGCAGAGGAGATATGGAGGACGCAACAACTGGATTCCATCGGAACCGTCTGTTTCATTTTTTTGCATCTAATATCTAAAAGGTGTACTTTTTATGAATTATAGGGCATGTCGAGTTTCTTGAAGGTTTTTCTGTTTAGCAATCTCATAGTTAAATAAAAATTTATAGAATCAAAGGATGTAACTCCAATTTTAAAAGGGAAATGTTGAGTTTTTTTTGGAGGAATCAGGTTTAAATAGAAGTCTATTGCTCATAATAAAGGAGAGGGAAAATTTTATAGATAGAACTCTTTCAATTTTGACATTCAGGTCTTTAAGGAGAAATATTTTGTTTCAATGTATTGAATATCTATATAACTATGATTTTGGCTTTTTATCTTGGTTGTTATGTAAATCTCTATGAATGAACAAAGTGTTCTACTTATTGTGCCAGTGTAAGGACTCTGGTGGCCTTGACAACTGCGATGTTAAAGTTCCCCTTGTTGTTTAGTCTCCCAAGGGTGTTAGTGAGGAACCCAATTATAGTGCTTGTGTTGGGGTTGAGAGTGATGCTATGATGTCTGTTGAAAAAAGGATGAGTGAGCTGAGCTTAGAGGAGGGAGAGATTTTGTCCTTGATAGTGTTAGTGTTGTGGGTGGGTCCTCATCCCCTTTTTGCAGTATTGGCACTCAAGGATTGAAGCATAGCTATGATTTTGAGCCCTACAATCCCCTGGTTGTTAAGAAAGTTTCTAATCTTAGTCCCTTGTCAATTGGAAATAAAGTTGTATCCTTTGTTAAAACTTGTAATGTAACTTCTGAAGGGAACATTGTTGCTCCCGTGGAAAATACTTTTGTAGAAAGAGACTCTGTTGCCCCTCCATCCTGAGAGTTTGATTTTGTGAGTAGTCCTGTGGCTACAAAGTTACATTCTAGTGAGGAGGTTGTTGTCAGTATTAACAAGGATTGTGTGAATAATTTTAAAAATTTAGGAAAGAAAAAAATGCTCAGGAATTAGTTTTGGATAAAATCAGAGCTAGCATATTTGAAAAAAAAGAATAGAATGAACTGAAAATGATTTCAAAGAACCAAATGGATTCAACAAACTCATAGGAGGTTTCTAGAGATTCTCCTAATTTTTTGACTAAAGGTTTAGGCTTGGTCAGTCTTGATAGAAATGAAGAAAATTTTAAGGAGCTTGTAGTGGCTCTTTCTCGAAAAAAATAAGAGTATAAAAATAAAAGGAAATATGCCAGGAAAAATTCTAAATCACTCAGACAAGGAACAAAAAGCAAAGGGGAAAAACTTCCTAGTTGCTTTCATAAGCTCTATAAGAAAAGGAAGCTAGACAAAACATAAATAATTTTAATATGTACTGTTTCAGTTAGAACATTAGGGGTCTGGAATCTCCAAATAGGAAATATTTGGTAAGGGAATTTTGTAATAAAAACAAGAAAATGGATTTTCTTTTATTGCAAGAAGTGAAAGCTACTAGTTTTACCCTAGAAAACAATTTAAAATTTATTTGGAGAGATGCAGACTGTTTCTTTTCCAAACATGGTAAGGGTAGAGGGGGAATAACTATTCTAATTAATAAAAAATGGTCTTTAAAGTATGTTATACAGAATGGGTATTCCCCTGCAATAGATGCTTATTGATTATCCTACAGAAAGATAATTTAAAAATTGGTATCTACTCTTTTTATGCCCCAAATGCTTACAATGATATGATTGATGTTTGGAAATGGATGACCTATGACTTGCAAAAGATTCCTTGGATAGTGTGAGGGATTTTAATATGGTAGAGAGTAGTGAAGACAAATTGGTGGGAACAAGTGGGAATGGAAAGGCAATGAGTTCTTTTTTTGGAATAGGTTAAAAAAATGTTTAAACTTTTTTGTTCCGTTAGAAGGAAATAAAAAGGATAGCAAAAGCATCTGGTTTTCTTGGTGCAATAACCAAAAAGGTAACAAAAGAATTTTTAGTAGATTGAACAGATTTTATGTGAATGAGAATGTTTTTTTATTTTCAGAGAATAAAAGGCTCCAATTGTGTGGAAGTTATCCCCTCCACTTTATCAGATCATCATCCAATTGGTGCACATATAAATGGTGAAAGACCAACAGTCTGACACTAGATTTAAAAAAGATAATTTGTTTAAACTTAACACTGGTCTTCTTGAGGATATTGATTGCATGGAAAGAATAAAAAGTTTGAGGAACATTACTAAATCATTGTCTACCCAAACAAGCAGATTACAATACTGGGATACCTTATTAAATAACTGCAAGTCTCTATTTCAAACAGTTAGGAAAAATATTCTATGGAGAATAGAAAAGAGGAAGGAAGGTTGCAAGAATAATTCTTGGAAGCTGAAATGAATGTGCAATTGCATTTTAATAATGAGTGTATGATTAATAGGCTAGGAGAAATTAAGCACAAGCTTAGGAAATTTTAAACCTTTAAAAGCCAGGGGGCAAAAGTCAGAGCTAGACTCAATTGGTTGAAGGAAGGTGATAGAGGAACAAAGATTTTTTCAACCTGCTATAATCTAAGAACTCAAAGGAGAATGTTGGTCCAATTATTGAAGATGATACTCATGTGTGTTTCAAGGATAATAATGATATTAAAGAAATCTTCAAGGCTTTCTACAAAGCTCTCTTTACAGGTAAAGATGGAAACAGGGAATGTAGGGAGGCACAAAATCTTTGTAAAATTATATGCCCTAAGAAAATATCTCAAGGTATGGGTAAAGAATTAAGCAAGGAAATCTCTAAAGATGAAATAAGAAAAGCTATTCAGTCTATGGAAAATGAGAAATCACCAGGGATGATTGATGGACTTCCAGTAGAATTATATAAAGCTAATTCAGAGTGGGTTGTAGAGGACTTATATGAAGTCTATCAGGAAGTTATTTTAAAAGGAACTCTTGGAAAATACATTAACAGGGGTATTATTAAGTTTTTGCCTAAAGAGTGGGATAAGAGTAATAAAAAGAATTGGAGACCTATTACTCTGTTAAATGTGTCTTATAAATAACTGCAAAAATTCTTGCCATGAGATTAACAGATATCTTGCCTCATATTATTAATCCTACTCAAACATGAATTATTAAAGAGAGATACATTTTAGGAAACTTGATTACTGGTTGGGAAGCCATGGATTGGGCAAAATGTTCAGGACAAGAGGCAGGTATACTTCTGCTGGATTTTGAAAAGGCCTATGATAGGACAAAGTGATCTTTTGTGATTATGATGTTGGAATCTTTAGGTTTTCCTAATAAGTATTGTAGAATGGTTAAAATGCTATTTAAGGATGCCTCAGTTTAAATTGATGTAAATGGGTCCTTATCTGATTCTTTTATCATGGAAAGGTCTATCAATTAGGGCTATCCTTTAGCCCCTACACTGTTTGTAATAGCTTCTGAAGCATTATACTATCTCCTATGAATAGACTTAATTGAAGGGGATATAAAAGGTGTTGTTCTTCTTAATAATGAAAATCTTTTGAATATGCAATTTGTTGATGATACTTCCTTGTTTCCTATCATTGAAAAGGATAATTTAAAGAGGCTAGAATATAGATTGAAGGTTTTTTGCTAAGCCTCAAATACCAAGGTTTCATTCTCCAAATATATCCTATTAAGCCAGAATGCAGACCCACCAAACTGGTTTGAGCCAAACTGTTGGCAATGGGGTTATGCGAATAAGGTTTCTTGGCATTCCATTTTATGTTAATCCATCTTTTTAAAAAAGTGGGATTGGACTTATGAAAACACTGATAAGAAGTTAGGGAAGTGGAACATGCAGTTTCTCTCTCTGGCATGGAGAATGCAGATATGCCAAAAAATCCTATCTACTTATTCTATTTATTTTGCTTCTACATGGTTGCTTGCAAATTATCAAATCAACAATATCCAGAAAAGAATAAGAGATTTTCTATGGTCTGATGGTAAAGGCAATAAAAAAGGCATGATGTCTCATGAAAGTGGTGTTGCCTAAGTAAAAAGCTAGGGGGGTTGGGGCTTAAAGACTTAAAAATTCAGGGTGTATGGTTGCAAAATGGATAGTTAAGGCTTTAGCAAGCGGAGAACCTTGGAAAATCCTAGTTAAGAACAACCTATGGAGAGAAGCTCCAAAGAAAGCTAAGGAATGGAAATTTCTAAATCTTCAAGACATTATTTTAGAAGATTTCAGTATTAACCCATCTGGGTCTGTTGTATTTTCCTCTATTTGGAAATCCTGGGAGGCTATGAAACCATTCATTAGAAATAGAAATTCTATTGATAATGATAAGAGATATATTCAAGGAGGTAGATTAATTTGGTGGAACCTAAGGCATAAGGATAAATTGTTGGCCATGCTCCAAGGATGCTTAGAAAAGAAATGACATAAGTTGGGTATTGATACTTTTGAAGCTATCATTGTGGATAACTCTTTAAAGAGTTGGACATAGATAAAAGTTGATTTCGGTGTGCCTGAAACATAGAAAGAACTTATTCTATTTTGTGTAACTCCATCATTGATGACTTATCTCAATATGTGTTGTGAGGATTGATGATTGGGATAGTAGAAAGTGGATGGATGAAACAGATCTGGTGAAAATGGTACCTAAAAAGTTATATGAATTGATGACTAACTTGAAGGTGGTTTATGAGCACATTAACTCTATTTGGAATGTTAGCTTAGAGCAAAAAATGTTGTCCAAAACCTTGGTTGTCATTTGGTCCAAAGTAATTGAGCCTAAAATAAGTTACTTTAGGTGGTTGTTTTTGCTAAAGAGATTGACTTTAGGTTTTGATAGTAAATTGTGTTCTTTTTGTAATCTGCTTGAAAATTGTGATCATGTTTTCTTTGAATGTAAGTTTTCTTGTGAAGTCTGGGGGTTTTGTCTGAAATCAATATAAACAAGATTGATATCCTTTGTGGTTTTCTTAGTAAAATGGACAATAATACAATTTGTTTTAGGCTTTATTTTCTACTGAGATTTTGTGGTCATTATGGAAAGCAAGGAAATGAAGATGAATACCAAGCAAGGAAAAGGGTTCTTACAAAGTATTTTTTTAGACTCACATTTCATTTTATTTGTGAACAGACTACTGCTACTTTGAAGATTCCTATTGACAGATCCATGAAGATCTTGGACAATGGGTCGACTATGGTCTACAGGTCTGATATCCAGACTACAGAGTTTTAGCCTCATGAGCATAGGAAAGTGGATCCAACTTTTCATAAAGGATACATGAAAATGCATAACATATATAGCAATCATTCACTGACAGACAATAGAAAAGATGATGACTTTGGAGTTGTGGAATTGTCGTGTTGTTGTCCCATTTCAAAAATTTTACTAAAGCGCTCATGACTTAGCTTTTTCTTCATCCTTTGTATGTCACTTACTTGTCTCTTTGCCCCAAGTTCAACTTTACTTAGTCATTTTTTGAGTCGTCGCAGATCCTTTGCATTTTTGAACCGAAGTCAATGAGTTCAAAAGTTCTTAAACCACCTAACTTCCCGACATGCCTATGAGTTTGATGTCTTAAGTTTCCTTTGTATCTTAGCCCTTGGCATTGTAAAGCCTCTTTGTTGTCAAGAGGTCAGAAGTTCTTTGAACTTCTAAACCCCCTATATGAAAATTCAAAAGTTCCATTTCTGTCCGACTTGCTGATTTCAAAGAACATGTTCCTTCTTGTGGTGTCCTTGCTGCGCTGGCATACGACATAAAGGAATGACACTTGTCACTTTGCACTTGATTAGAAGTATGTGAGAATACAGTGGCATACTCTTCAGAGGGAAACTCAAGGTATATATTAATGAGTTTTAAAGATGAATTCACCGCTAGAATTTAATGTTCCCTACAAGCGAATTTATGAGGAGTGACATGGGTTTTTAATAAATTCTCTATCTCACCTGAGGTTATATCATTTCACTAAGGGGATGCGTTGCAGAGTAATAAATGACCAACTTGCTATGTTACGAATATCAGCATAACACCACTCTCGCAGAGAACTCCCTGTTAGTGCCTTGCATTTCCTTGTGTTGTTTGTATATGCTTCAGAGGCTCTAGTTGTTTGGTTTCTCAAATATATGAAAATTAAGTTCAAGTTTCAAGGAGCTCCTATGGCTTCTGCTATGGAGAACAATTTGTCTGAGGTAAGGGATACCAATTTGGGCCATATTGATTTCAAGGATTTATGGAGAAGAATGCAGTCTGAAAATCAGACTCCTTTGGCAGAAAAGTTTGTTAGTAGTGGGTTGGATACATCTGGAGGTTTTCCACCCACAATGCATTGTCCTGAATTGATGGTGGTGTGTGTTAACAGTTACTTTCTAGAGTCTTAAGAGATAAGAACCCCTGATGGTTCTATCGTGGCAAAAATTAATTCTGAATTCATTGCCCTAGCTCTGAATTTGGAGGGATATGAAGACAATGCTGATGTACAACAAGAGCTAGTTAGAGATTGAGAAGACTGGGAAATCACAACTTCCCGCCCATCTTAAGAGAAGCCATTTTAAAGAGGAGATTTCAGATATGATAACCTTGTTAAATCGAGTAGTTGGAAGACAAGAATTAGATACATTTGAGTTTTGGATGTGTAGATTTATTTTGTTGATTTGTGGAGACCACCGCATTGATTAGGTAATGATTATTAATGAAAATTTGCATGAACAGTTGGTAAATTTCACAAGAGATGTAAGTTTTCACATGTGTTCCCAACTGGTTTACCTGTTGGCTCGAAGAGAGGCTGCTTGGCCTGGCCTAAGGATTCAAGGAAGTCCTACCATCGGTGCACCCGTGTATTGAATTTTCCCTCAGTTATAGAGAATTGAAGGTATGAAAGATTTCAGGTGAGTAAACGATGCCTTTTCTATGTTGTTGACTAAGAAAATTGCTAGCTCATTGGAGCGAAGGTTTTCAGTTGAAGAGGCTACTTTGGTCATGAAATTTGGGAGTTTTTACACATAGTTTGATCACTTTTCTTATTTGAGGATCGGGGGTTATGAAAATGCCCTGTTGAAATTGCCATGATACCCATTTGACTATCTTGTGCTTCTAGAGTGGTTTCGTCAAATGGCATCGGTAAATGTAAAATATCATGCTATGAAGAAGAAGGGGTATCCTTTCCCTGTGTCCTTATCTTTTTATTCCTACAAGAGTAATGATAGTGCTAAAAACGTTGACAAGCTGCTATCAAAATTTAGTCTCCATAGCTTATCACCCTGTGTAGCGTTTGACAGTAAAAATTTTATAAAAGAAAATATGCATAAAGGTGGCTCTTATCTGCATCAGCCTCAACTTGAAGATTTTTGGGAAGATTGCTTAGATGAGAGGGAAGTGCAGAGGAGAAAATGGATGAGGCTAACTGATAGGTCGTCGTAAGGTCCTAACACTTTAGATGAAAATTATCAGTTTATCGACCAGGGTAGTGTCTGAGGTTGCATGCAATAGAGTTTGGATATCTAATTGAGAAAGATTTTTCTAGTTCCTTTAAAAAGATTGAAACAACATATGGAATGAAACAATAATTATATCCTTCTACATAAAGTATTCAAATTTTATACTAAAAAGCATGAAAACTCTATACTAGAAAGCATATAAATTCTATACTAGAAATTCACAAATGCAATTTGCTATGCTGCAAATATTCTAACTTCCAACTATCAGTAAACAACAATTTAACTAAGGCAGATTTGTCAGAAACATTTAAACACACATAGAGTTCTAAAATAATAGTACACAACAATCTAGCTTTCAAACAACACACCCTACAAGTTTACGACAGAAAACTAAACATAAACTAGCTTCAGCTAAATGAAAACATCCACATAAATCAAAGTACTTATCTATCCTACAGTCCTGCGAGTGGCCATCTCTTGGGAGAATCTTGTCTTTAACTCAGGTCACATTCAATCATTTCCATAGCAACATGATAACTCTATTCAAATCTCCATATTTCAAAAGAAAATACTCAGAACAACACTATTTGCATTCATGGAGAAAATTGCAAGTACACAACTCTAATTATTTCAAAAACTAAGGGATTTATTTTCATTCATCCATAGTATATATTTATATCCATGTTTTGAGCAACGATTAAAACTGAACTACATTCAAAACTCCTCAATTTCAGATGGCAGGAAAATGCCATTTGAAGAAGTCTTATAACTAAAAAATAGAATCTTTTACTACTGATGTCTTTTAAAACATAAAAAGGACTTCGAGTGGAGCCATAATGTCTTTTGGGTAACCAACATAAATAACAAAATTTAAACAGAGCCTTCACTTAATGCATGCCTAAATTTCTGGCACCCCCAACTTCCGACGCACTCATCCTCAGCTGCATGAAGTCCACTTCTCTTATAGGCAATGCATTATCCTACACAATTAACCAACTCTACATGCCATTATATCAACATTTAAAAGCTAATTTCAATCAATTTAGGAAATAAAGATTTGTACAACATTTTATTAAAAATAGATAAATATTGCTTATAAAAATAAATAAATTGGCAAGGCTAGGGAATTGGGCAATGCAAAAAGGGCTAGATCTATTACATCAAAGAAATGAGGTTATTTGTACCTCATCATCGTCCCCTTCCTAACCTTGATCAGGTCCTCCTACTCTTTGATGCATTTGTTGTCTCTATGTCTCTCTTTTCCTATTCAATTCATCAAACTTTGAACTTAGATGATACACTTCATCTGCCTTTTCATCAATATGGTCAGGGACCTTTAGGAAACCTTTGTGTAGTTTGATTCTTAGCTGCCAGGTATGTAAGTCCCTCGGTTCTTGTTATGTAACCACTAAGACTGCAGGGGGTGGCTGTAAAAGTAGTGGTGGTCTGTATCTCATACCTATCCACTTAGTCTTTAGTTGTTGAAGAATCTCTGTTAATGCCTCAACTCTTTTGTATGACCATCTAAGGTTAGTGGGGGAAATCATTTCTCTCCTTTTTAAATATATAGGCAAGGGGGTATACCTTTCTTCACAGGCATTCCAAGCTCTGTCAATCAATTGTGGTCCATTAATCTTGAAATCGTCAAATCAGATCCTAATACTTTCATTGTATTTTTCTTTCATATGTTCATAACTCTTAATTCTTTTGAATTGAGTTTTGAAAGCAAAAGGTTTTCGGTTGGGGTACCTCATGTGTAGTCCCACAATTCTCTCTACATGAAGATATTCTCTAGTTCTGACCTACCACTGAATTTGATTTTGCATATTTGACAAAAATGCCCTTAATTGAACTTTCCCCACAAATAGATTGATGAAGAAATCATTATGCTTTTCGAGAAACAGATTATGAATGAAAAACTCACATAACAAATTTTTCTTCATAGGAGATGCTTCTTTAAATGCTTCAAGGAACTATTGATCATTAGGATCATGTGGTAAATTACAAGAGATTCTCAGGAGCTTCCATCTTAACATCTATTCATTAAGGAACATAGAATACAATCTGGATGGTTTCCTATAGGCCAGTAATAACTCTCCAATCTGACATGCATCCATCTTAGCCTGATACAATCTATCATAAGATTCTTTCAACAATACTATTTCTTTCTTAAGTCTAGCATTTTCAGCTCCAGATTGCCTTAAGAAATAACATTGCTCCATCCACTTGGTTAGCATGGGAGGAATGTGGATCTGAAACCATTCCATTTTAGTTGGTTCAGTTTGAACCTCTTTTGATTCCACAGTTGGCCTAATATTAATTTCCTATAAATCTTGCTTCAGTTCAACAGTTCTACTTATAGCTTTATTTAATTCAAATTTATGTTTTTCCTGCTCCTCTGCAAATGTCTTCAGGAATTGTTCCAAGTTGAAGGTTAGATTCTTAATTTGTCTATCTCTTTCAGATAGACTATCCAGACAATGCTTTTTTTCAGCTTGCTGCAATTGGAATTGCAGTTCTCTAATGGTTTGATCCCTTTATTCCAAAATCTCTTTCTGTTCCTCTATCTCCTTCTGCTATCTGTTTAACTGCTCTTCACTCAACTGTATTTTATTTCTCAACTGCATAATGTATGCTTTTAATTTCTCTGTTTCAAATGTCTAGATTCACCTTTGTTATCCTCTGCATCTATAGAGAGGGAAGAAAGAAAAACTTTTGTTTCTTTGCCAGACATATGATCTTCATTAATTACTTCAAATGGACCTTTTCCTATGTCATCAACATTATTTAAGGGAGACAATTGTCTCTTCTCAGGCACTATATCAATTTCCTGAATGTTTACTGGTTGCTAGGATGAAGAAATTGTTTCAACAGTCTTATATTCTTGACCCTCTTCTTCTTCAACTAGGACATAATTGGGCATTTGTTCACTGATTCCCTCTTGTCCTTTTTCTCCTTTTTCTTTTGGGTCCTCTTTAGATGGGTCAATTGATGGTCTAGATTCAGGGGGTTCATCACTTTCCAAAGTTTGAGTTACATTTGCACATGTCTGAGATATAGTTTCATCGAGTTGGGTCACTTTTTCACAAGGCGACCTTTCTCGTCTCCTTTTCTTGGGAACATGGGGCAATTCATAGGTTGTGGCACAACTAGGTTCATCAACTAACCATTTGCTCCTTCTCAGAGGAGTAGGTCTTTGCAGTTTCATTTTGGGCCTCTTCTCCTTTTTACGGGGCCGAATACATTCCTCCTTTGAGTCTACTAAATCCACATCTCATTTTTTGGGGGTTTTAGGTACATTATGTGATTTAGGCCTTTCTTCATGGTCTAGAGGGTTTGGTGTATTTTCTAGCACTTCGCTGCCAGGAGGCTATCTATCACCTTGAGGTGCAGGGGAGAGTTCTCTCACATTTGGGTTGCCCTACCAGACGACTCACCTTCCTCAAATTGTCTCAAAGGTTCAGGGCTCTCAAACTTTTGTAGAAACTTTTGTCATTTCTCATCTGGTTTTCTTTTCCTATGAAAATGATAGTTACAAATTATATGTATAAGACCATGATGCTTCAAAGGCCTAGACCTTATTTTGAAGTATTCTATCATACTCACAAGGGAATCATGGAGAAAGGCAAGAATGTTAACCTTTTAATTTAGGATTTTCTAAATCATGGCGCAAATGAATGAGCAGCCTAAAAGTGGGACCAACTATCATGGTGCATTGCCCTTCATAGGTGAAGTATTTAATAATCCATGCAACTATTGTTCGCCATGGCTCTGCAATGGACATTCTGTGAAATCCCTTGTTTTGCCCTCAAGTATTTACAACTAGTAATGGGTGAGATTCCCCTTCCCATGCAAAAAGTTCTATCATGTTCTGATAGGAAATGTTTGTAATTTCAGACAAATTAATACCTTCATTTCCACTACCAGATAATTTAGAGATAATTCAGGGACTTACCTTGAATTTCTTCCCATGCACAATTGACTGCCCATCTGTAAAGTTCTCGGCAAATTCCTTGACCAGCTGTGCATGGTGTCCCTCAAATTTCTTTATGAAGTCTACCCACCCTACTCTCTGAAATAGTTCTGAAATATTCCCCAATGCCAGCAATTTATCTGGTGAAGCTAGCTCAGACTTGCATTTGGCTCCTCCCATACTATTCAATGACTATTGAAATATCGTGACACCCAAAGTGGTAAAACTGCTCAAGAAACTGATAGGAAAATTAAAGAAAATGTAGGTTTTGAGGCCACATAGATTTCAGTAATGTTGATTCAGGGTACTTGGCTTTTCAGTAGTTAATTATGACTTGCATGGGATAGAGTGAATGAGCTGCCACCTTCTCTAGTGAAGGAATAGTTCACACATTTGCTAAATTTGGAAAAGGGGGTTCGTGCCAATTTATCTACCTTTACTCATAATAAATAATCTATTTAAAATAAAAGGTGTACGTGCCTTCCATCCCATTATTGATTTGAAAGTCGCTTGTTTTTGCTAACCTAATAGCATCTTAGGTGGCAGTACTAATTGGTTTGAATGGAATGAATTTATTATGATATGATGATGGGGTGGCTAAAATTTATCATGACAAAAAGTTATCATAATAATACTTATTTACTATGGTCAGGAATGACGAACTCATGATGGCTTTTGTAGTGGATTGTGGGGTGAATGATGTCTTTTCAGATAATAGGAACATTTTCACAAACAGAAATTACAAATTTACAATGATGGAAGAAGATATCAAAGGAATGGATATGGGAGATATGAACAAAATTTTGGAGCATCGTTGAAAGATGCAGCTGGCTGAAGGAACAAAGTTTTAGAGTATCATTGAAAGATGCAGCTGGAATACAAGAACAAAGTTCCAAATCATCATTGAAAGATGCAGCTGGAATGCAGGAAAAAAGTTCTGGAGCATTGCTGAAAGATGCAGCCTGAATGCAGGAACAAAGTTCCAGAGCATCGCTAAAAGATGCAGCCGGAATGCAGAAACAAAGTTCCGGTTGCATCTTTCAGCTATGCTCCAGAACTTTGTTCCTATATTTTGGTTGCATCTTTCAGCGATGCTCTAGAACTTTGTTCCTGCATTCTAGTTGCATCTTTTAGTGGTGCTCCGAAACTTTGTTCTTGCAAAGTGATAGGCTGTCGTAAAGTCCTAACACTTTAGATGAAAATTATTAGTTTATCGACTGGGGTAGTGTCTGAGGCTGTATGCAATAGAGAGTTTGGATATCTCATTGAGAAAGAGTTTTCTAGTTCCTTTAAAAAGATTGAAACAACATATGGAATGAAAGAGTAATTATATCCTTCTACATAAAGCATTCAAATTTTATACTAAAAAGCATGAAAACTCTATAGTAGAAAGCATATAAATTCTATACTAGAAATTCACAAATGCAATTTGTTATGCTGCAAACATTCTAACTTCCAACTATCAGTAAACAATAGTTTAACTAAGGCAGATGCGCTGGAAACATTTAAACACAGAGAGTTCTAAAACAACAGTACACAACAATCTAGCTTTCAAACAACACACTCTACAGGTTTACGATAGAAAATTAAACATAAACTAACTTTAGTTGAATGAAAACATCCATAGAAATGAAAGTACATATCTATCCTACAGTCCCGCTAGTGGCCAGCTCTTGGGAGAAACTTGTCTTTAACTCAGGTCACATTCAATCATTTCCACAACAACATGATAACTCTATTCAGATCTCCATATTTCAAAAGAAATTACTCAGAACAACACTATTTGCATTCATGGAGAAAATTGCAAGTACACAGCTCTAATTATTTCAAAAACTAAGGGATCGCTTTTCATTCATCCATAGTATATATTTATATCCATGTTTTGAGAAACGATTAAAACTGAACTACATTCAAAACTCCTCAATTTCAGATGGCGGAAAAATGCCATTTGAAGAAGCCTTATAACTGAAAAAATAGAATCTTTTACTACTGATGTCTTTTAAAACATAAAAAGGACTCTAAGTGGAGCCATAATGTCTTTTGGGTAACCAACATAAATAATAGAATTTAAACAGAGCCTTCACTTAATGCATGCCTAAAATTTCTTGTGCCCCCAACTTCTGGTGCACTTGTCCTTAGCTGCACAAAGTCCACTTCTCTTGTAGGCAATGCATTAACCTACACAATTACCCAACTCTACATGCCATTATATCAATTTTTAAAAGCTAATTTCAATTAATTTAGGAAATAAAAATTCGTACAACATTTTATTAAAAATAGATAAATATTGCTTATAAAAATAAGTAAATTGGCAAGGCTAGGGAAATGGGCAATGCAAAAAGGGCTATATGTTCCATCAAAGAAATGAGGTTATTTGTACATCATCACTAACCGTTGACCATATTCGAGCTTTTGGGTTGAATATCCAAGTCCCTGACATAGTTGATGACAACTTAGATATCATAGAGGAAGGTTATCATGCCACATCAATGAAGCCTCTGCCTCCTATGAAATGGTCTGATAAAGAAATCATAGATGTGAAGTTTTTCTCTCTCCAAGTGTTGAGAAGGACAGAGAGATGGCTAAAGAGGAAAGTGAAGGAATGTGTCGATTCTACGACACCTAAAGAGTCGGCCTCTCAAGGCCAAAGTAGGTCTCAAACTGCTCACTCGTATAGAAAGTCATCTAGTTTGGACCTGACTCTTTAGAGAGTCGGCTCACAGTCGAATGGCGATGGTGACAAGCCCCCTGAGGAGTCTAGAAAAGTGAAGAGGACATGTGAACAAGATAATCAACCAACGAAAGGAAACACCAGAATGGTTGCTTCTTCATCAAAGGTAGACCATGTGCCACCTGTTAATAATCATGTAAGTGATAGAGATTATTTCATTTTCTCTCAAATTGGAGAAGATAGTTTACTACGATCTCTGTTAAGTCCACCAAATTCTCCCCATCAAAATGAGCCCCTGGAATAGAATTCTCAATATGTGCCTCTAATTGTTGGTGTTGGCACTGTTAATGTTCCTGCCTCATCCCCTAGTTGGCTGAAGAAAGTTGTTCAAAGGAAAAAGAGATATATGCCACCGGTAGATGAAGGTATTGATACTGTAGCCAATTTGCTACAAAGTACTCCTAAGCCCAAACGTGCTAGGAGAATGTCGAGGATGGTAATTGATCCTACATCAGGAAACCAATTTCTAGAATTTACAAATCTGGTGGGGGACAAGAATGAGGATGAGGTGACAAAAGTTGACTTTAGGATGAGCAGAGTGGATTTGGGACCTTCTACTACTAAAGGTGAACTTTACCATGTTAAATACTCATTCAACAACATATCAAAAAGGGTCAAGGGGCTATAGGAGGAGAATTCTAAGTTACTAGTGTTGTTATATGGAGCCTAATCAGACTCGGAGGTTAAATTTACCCCACTTTTATCGGCATCGTTTCCCCCCAAATTCCTACGAGGTCAAGGGGCAGCGCCCCCAACACAGGGTCAAGGGGCAACACCCCTTGCAGGATCTAGGCGCAGTGCCCCTGTGGGGGCTCGGGGGCAACACCCCCGAAATCTCACACAGTTTTTTATTATTTTATAAAGGCACCAGGAGTTTTTTTCATTGGCCGACATAAAAAACCCTATTTTTTGTAACTGACAAAAAGATTGATAAGAGCGGCTAAGGGTTAGGGTTTCCGTTGATATTGTATTGTAGCATTTGCAGCAGTATTAAGTTGCAGGGATTGCTAGTTGTAATCAGTTTGATTTACTGGATAATAATATTGGACTCTCTGTTGGTGGATGTAGCCCGAGTTTGGGTGAACCACATTAAAACTTGTCTCTCGCTGTTATTATTTCTGTGTATTTTCATTCCTCTGTTTAATATTTATTTGCATGTAATTGATATCTTTTGTCTACTAACCCTAACAAGTGGTATTAGAGTGGGTTGTGTTTGATTATCATCTGCAGGAACGCTATTGAGTGGGAGTCTCATGGTTGAGTGGGAGCAATGGTGGATGAGAGTAAATTGAAGGTCGATAAATTCAATGGGCAGAACTATCAGTTATGGAAGATGCAGATGGAGGATTACCTCTATCAAAAGGATTTATGGAGGCCATTGGAAGGAGTATCTAAGAAACCGACAGGAATGACGGATGAGGATTGGGAACTTCTGGACAGAAAGGCACTGGGAACCATTCGGTTGTGCCTGGCACCATCTGTGGCATTCAATATAACAGAAGCGAAGACAACAAGTGAATTGATGAAAGCTTTGGCTAAATTGTATGAAAAATCCTCAGCCTCAAATAAGGTATTTCTCATGAAGCATTTGTTTGATCTGAAAATGGTTGAAGGTGGATCTATGACAGATCATTTAAATGAGTTTAATACGATTGTCAGTCAGTTAACTTCTGTAAAAGTGAAATTTGATGAAGAGGTGAGGGCTCTCTTGGTTTTATGTTCTTTGCCAGAAAGCTGGAATAGCTTGGTAATGGTTGTAAGTAACTTTGTCTCTGGTTCAAACACTTAAAAATTTGATGATGTTGTTGGTGTTATCCTTAGCGAGGAAATGCAACAGAAAAGCTCAGGAGGGTCCACATCAAGTAGTGTTTTCAATGTAGAAAGCAGAGGCAGATCAAAGGAGAGAGGAAAAGGTTCTGGAGGTCATGGGAAGTCATGAGGAAAATCAAAGGACAAGAGATCCCAATCCAGAGGAAAGAAGAATTGTTGGTACTATGGGAAACTAGGTCATCTGAAGAAAAATTACTGGTCTCAAAAGAATAAAGAAGGAGACAAACAAGAAGGCAATAAGGAGGCAAATGTGGTAAGTAATAAGTCTGAAGATGATGCTTTAATTCTTTCCCTAGATAATGCTGATGATTCATGGGTTTTAGATTTAGAGGCCTCATTTCATGCTACGTTCCATAGAAGTTATTTTCTTGATTATGTCCAAGGAGATTTTGGGCTGGTTTATTTGGGAGATAACGAACCCTGTCAGATTGTTGGAAAGGGAAGAATTAAGATTAAGTTGCAGAATGGGAATCATTGGCTACTATAAGAGGTAAGGCACATTCCAAGGCTCAGTAGGAATTTAATTTCAGCAGGGCAGCTAGCTGAAGAAGGTTGCATTGTTACATTTATTAATAAAAATTGGAAGGTTTCAAAAGGTGCCTTAATAGTAGCAAAAGGTGTGAAAGTAGGCACCTTATATCTTTGTACAGGTCATACTGTTCCTTCTACTTTAGCTATTGCAAAGAAAAAATAAATAGGTTCAAGAACAGTTGCTGCAGGTTCACAGGAAGAGACTGAAACAGTTGCTGCAGGTTCTAAGACAACACTGTGGCATAAAAGACTTGGGCATATGAGTGAAAAAGGTATGAAGTTACTTCATTCTAAGAAAGTTTTACTAGGTCTGAAATGTATTAATATGGATTTCTGTGAAAGTTGTGTGTATGGCAAACAAAAGAGAGTCAGTTTTCTCAAGGATGGGAAGCAAAAGAAAGATGAAAAGTTAGAGCTTGTGCATATAGATGTATGGGGACCAGCTCAGGTATCTTCTCTTGGTGGCTCTCGGTATTATGTTACATTTATATATGATGCAACTAGGAAGGAATGGATTTATTTCCTTAGGTAGAAATCTGATGTATTTGAAACATTTAAGAAATGGAGAAGCTTGGTTGAGAATGAGACAGGTAAAAGATTAAAATGTCTCAAATCTGATAATGGTGGTGAGTATTGCAGCAAAGAATTTGAGGATTATTGTTCCTTTAATAGAATTCGTAGGTAGAAAACGGTTCCAAGGACTACACAAAGAAAATGGAGTGGTTGAATGCATGAATAGGACAATAATGGAGCGTGCAAGGTGGTGGTGTTCACCTAGGGTTAGGGTTTTGAAGTTGGTTTGCTAGCCTCTGTTATTGTTTAGTCAAACCCTTAATGCTTTAGGTTAGTTTTCCTTGGCCTGCTGAGTTGTTTTTCTATTCTATGTTTGCCTCCTATAGCAGGTTCCTAGTTATTTGGTTTCATTTCAGTGCCTTAGTGATTCGTGGGCTAACCAGCCCAGTGCAATGTGGAATCCATCTTTTCCTGTCGCATGTAAGAAAAATGTCAAGTTTTGTGTGCAAATGATTAGATCTGTTAGCAGGCTTGTGAAATCCCTATCGGCTTCCAGAAATGGTGAAAAAATTGAGTTATATGCATTTCTAGATGTATATCGGGTTGCATATACATTGGGGGAATCTTCTGTAAGATTCTGAGAATATTCGCCATTTGTATATTGGCCCTACTTGTATATCGGGCTTGTATATGTGAAATATGCAAGTGAAACATACAAAGGAAGAGATACATTGCAGGTATATTCTATGGAAGATTCACATTTGTATATTCGGCATACAATGGAATGTACAATGAAAAATATACAAAGGGTTGGCGCACATACTTTTGCTACAGTGCAGCAGAGATGCATTTGGTGGGGCTCGCCATAATTATATACAAACAGGTTTGCATATGTTCAATATACAAGGGAGGAATGTACGTGGAATATTTTGAAAAGATTCCCTGCTTGTATGTTCGTGTTTGTATATCCCATATACAAACAAAATATACATTCGCATATACAATGAAGAAACATACAACCTGAATGCGATGGAGGAATGAAGTGCAGTTAATAAATATTTGAGGCCCGTGGGTTGTATATCGCATTTGTATATGTGATATACAAAGGAAGTATACATTTGATGAGATACAAGTCAGATTCGAAGGGTTCTCCAACCTAGCTGATAAATGGGTTGGAATCCGCGACTTGTATATTTGCTTTTGTATGTGCAACATACAAGAGAGAGATACAAAGGAGGACATACAATCTGGACCTGATGAAGATTTCAAGTTGCTTCATAAACATTTGGGGTCCATGGCGTGCATGTATATGGTGCTTGTACATGCCGATATACAAAGGGTGAAGTACAAGCCAGATTTCAAGGCGGATGTGATGTGTTTTATATTTTTGAAATCTGAGGCTTGTATCTAATCTGTATGTATGTGCACATATACATTGAGATATGCAAGGAAAAAGGTGCAGGGTGGACCCGATTGAATATTCCAATCTGCTCTATAACAGTTTGGGGTCCGCCTTGTATGATGAACAATTGTATGTATATGCATTGGAACATGCATATACAAAGGCGATAAAGGCAAACGAAGGAAGAAAAGGTCAGCGATAGAAAGTCAGGGTGCCTACGTGGCACGATGTCATTGGCTGGCAACTCTGCATGCATGTTTTGGGACCATTGATCTCGACGATGGGTTTTTGATCGACGGTCGGGTTTTGAACTTTCGGCGATGGTTTTTTCCTTGCATTCACAACCATTTTTGAGCGGGAAAATCTCCAGATGCATCTTCTTTTGCATCCTGCGGGTAGTTGAGCCATTATTAGCAGGACTGCAGACAAGCATGGGTCAATGGTCGAATGGTCAAGTACTTGGTTTATGACAGGGAATCTTCCAGCGATGGCACAGGGCTCGAGCTCAACCACTCCTCGCCCTTCTCTTGCTTCTTCCTATTTTGTCCCCTGTTGCATTTATTATTTTGAGCGCCATCTCTGGTGCATTGTCAGGCAGAAATTTTTGATCTTGTCATGTAATTAATTTTTGTGAGGTACACTTTCTTACTGTTTTAAGCAGACTGTGTCACTCATTTTGTTGTTGTTGAAAACTGGACAAGTTTTGGTGCTGCAATAGGAATACAACTTTTTGGTGCTCTGTCTCAGGTGTCTCTTGAGTTTATGTGTTGTATGTTGTATGTATTATCCACAGAAATCACCAATTTCATGTTGATTTAAATGAGTAATGCTTAATTGCATGTGTTTTGTTATTTGTCTCCAGACTGAATGTGTTTTTCTTTTGACTCTAAACATCTAAGGGGTGTTATAGATTCTAGAATATAGGTTTTCTATATTGAATACTTAGTCTTTTACTTCTGCTCAAGGAGTAGATTGAATGTTTTGGATTAAGTATTGAGAAGAATACATTGCAGTAAGGATGTTTGTAAGCAAAAATAACTAAATACTCTCTCTTGGGTATTGTCTGTAAGGCAGACATTTTAGAGGCCCCTTGAAATCTGATTACTATCTTAGGTCTGTGGTGAACATTCACATATATATGTCTACTAACTTCGAGCCCTGGATAGGCACTGATCTGGGCCGGTATCTCTGTTGTAACCCAAAGTCCTAGTTTTGCATCCAGATATAAATCAAACTCAAACTTCATAAACAAACCTGTAGGACTTTAGAAGTAGTTTTAGGATCCAAAATCCTCTGTCTACAACTGAATATAGGCCCAAAGCTAGCCCCTTTGCACTTATTTCACAATTTTGGTCTGCATAAGAGAGGATTTATCTGCTTTGTGTCAACATCCCAGCTAATATAGAGATGCATTTCATAGATGTTGAGTAGGGAATACCCCCCTTGGTTCTGCAGAGCCTAAAGAAGAAGAGGAAATATCTATAGAGTCTATCTTCTATACTGTTGGCCCCTGGCCCGGGAATTCTGTTGATCAATGATGGCGACCTTGTAGGGATAACTAGGAATAAGCATCTAGCTAGGAAAATAACCAACAGAAATTGGCGACTCTGCTGGGGATGTGATTTAGAAGTGTTATTTTGTGTCATCCCTAATATATTCTTGACCCATCCGAGTCCCCAATAGAAATTGGTGACTCTACTGGGGAGAGCTTTGTGAATGAATCCTGATTTTAGAAGAAAACAATTCCTAGTTATAGGTGGCGACTCTGAGTAATCTCCCAACCGGTCAAAGTGAAATTTATATGCAGGGGAGAAGATCCCAACGTAATCCTCTGTTTGAAGAATTACCCATAAAAATGATGTATAGAAAAAAGGGGACTGTTCTAGCCAGTCGGGAGGGTTCTCCCAGAAGTGATAATGTTCAAGACAACCCTAGATCTTCAGAGCGAACAATACCTTATTTTTCAAACACTGAGGCTAAAATCCAGAATGTATATGAAAGACAGCAGGGTGCTAGTCTGAGAATAAGGTCAGAAGTTTTTCAAGAGCGCCCTTTCTTGGATCCCAGTGATAGATTTGAAGAGGTTGAATCTCCAAGGGATGAGGATAACGATGATCAGAATGGAATGGGACCATCCTCTTCTATGCCCAAAGAGGAACAATTCGCTGAAGAAATCAAAAGCTTAAGAGCAGAATTAGAATATTTACAAGCAATGAAAATTAGAGATGACATGAGACAGAAAGTTCAAGCTCTAAGAACTGCTTAGAATGATTCAGTTCCTACCCTTGAAAATGCAAATATGCAAAGAAATCAACACAAAAATGAAGTGCAGGATTAGCATAATGATCAGAGACAGAACACAAATAATGCTAGAATACCATTAAACAATCTAAGAAATCAGAATGCAAACAGAAATGCCAATGCTAATCAGTTTGGTAGACAGCCAATGCAGCTAGATAGATTCAGACAGCTTGTTTTTTATGGCATTCCGGGTTATCCAAACCCTATTGACAAACATGTAAGGCTGCAAGTGCCTAAATTTTTAGGAAACAACACTGTGTCAGGTGAAGACCATCTAAAAGCTTTTCAGAATATCATGGACAACTTTGAGGTTGAGCATGAAGATGTTTTTATGAAATCATTTATGCAATCCTTAGTTGATGAAACCAAGGAATGGTACAAGGGTCTGCCTAACAGAAGTATTTCCTCATGGGATGATTTCAGGAGAATATTTAAAGAACAGTATGGTGACAAAACTGATCCTAGTTTCTTCATTAATGAATTTACTAGCATTACCAAAGGATCAAATGAACAGGTTGCTGATTTCAATGCTAGATTCATGAAGGTATTGAACAAATTGCCACAGGACTTGAGGCCTAATGAACCTATGTGCATAGTGTTGTACATAAATGCTTTTGATGCCAAGACAACTTATGGATTGAGAGACAAGGGTCCTGCTAGCCTCAAAGATGCCTTCAAAATTGCAACTAATATTGAAAATAACAAAAAAGCATCTGGTAAGACAAATAGAAGGGATGATGTGAAAATCCTGCAAAATCCAAATATTAAGTCTCAAACTGTTCAAGGCAGTACATCTACTTCTGAGGATAAATTAGACAAATTGACAACTATTGTCAAGGACCTAGGTTATAGAATGGTTAAAAATGAAAAGGGAATAGGTCTTGACAGACAGGCTTACCCAAGGCAAGAAAGAAGACCATCATTACATGACATGTCATATCATACCAATTGGAATAATGGTAAACCCATTCTTCCAAATAGCAACATAGGTCAAAGGACTCAAAATGTTAAGGAAACTCCTAATCCTTTGAAGAAAGTTGTAAATATTGTTAATGACACCCCATGGTGTATTATCTGTCAAATGCCTCATTCACAGTCACAATGTCTGATTGCTTAGTCTTTATACAATAATGTTGTTGCTTATGATGAGTGCAATGAGCCTCATTGCATGGAAGATGATAATGTCAACATGTTGTCTACAAATAGAGAATACTCTTTTCATGATGCTGATGCAAATGCAAATGATGAAATTCAGGTCTGCCAACAGTTCCCATATGATGAGGATGAAGAGGATAACTATGCCTATGCTCAGGATTCATACAATTACTTGAACAACTTGAGGAGGCCTTCTGATGAAGAAATTAGGGCCTTCACAGCTATAGCTGTTGCTCAAGTCAAAAGCAATTACAACCTAAGAGGTAAAGCTCAGGTAAGTAACTCACACCAACCAAAGAATAAGTTTACAAACCAGCCAATGTAAAATTATAAGGGGACTGAACCATATAAGAAACAATGGAACAATAATAGGCAAAACTTTAAACAAAAGATAGGTCATGATCCTCAAGAACCAAAAAGTAGAGTTCCCCAGGCTAAGGAACAAAAAAAAAAATTTAGATCAAGAATGACAGTCAGGGAGCCATAAAAGCTAAAGCTAGATCATCTCAGGATGGAAGTAAAACCGTGGAGCAAGCTACAACTGTCATACAAAATTATGCTCCATTTTCTATCACTCAAATCTCATCGCAGATAAAAGTCTCTATTCCACTGATGGAACTGATGAAAGTGGAAGAATTCAGAAATAAAACAGTATCCTTAATTTCAAAAGTACCCTGTCAAGCCAAGCAGAGTGATGAAACTCAGGCTAAGAAACAGGCCTTGTGCATTGAAGAAGATGAGATTCCCAAAGTATATCTAGGGATGACCATGACAAAATGCCCTTCACAAGTTGAGCCATTTTATGTCTCCCTTGTCATAAATGGAAAAGTGATTAAGAATTGTATGCTGGATTCTGGAGCATCAACAAATATCATGCCTTTGGCCATTATGCAGCAAGCTGGGTTAAAGATAGGTAAGGCAAGTGGGAAATGCTATGCAATGGATGCTAGGGAGGTACCTGTCATTGGAATTATGAAAGATGTAGATTTCAGACTGGCAGCATATCCTGAAAGGACCTACAAAATGAACATAACAGTTGTTGATATCAAGCCACAATATGACATGTTGTTGTCAAGAAGATGGGCAACATTGATTGGTGGAAGTATGCAGTTAGACCTGTCATATGCTATGATTCCCATGAATGGCAGGGATGTCAAATTGATTAGAGAAGAAATATCATTAGAAACATTTGAGGACCAAGAGTTAGAGGAGCATGTATGCTTTGTGGATATTGACTGTGAGAATTTCAGAGTTGTCTCAGATGTTAAGGAAAGTGAGGGGAGAGACATGTGCTTTCAAGAGCTTGACCAGCAGGGTCTCTGGACCATGTATTTTGATGAAGCTTGTTCGAAGGAAGGCTCTGGTGCTGGAATTGTATTTCTGTCTCCAACTGGTAAGCTTCTAAAATTTTCATTTTTGCTAAAGTTTGCTTGTACAAACAATATTGCAGAGTATGAAGCTCTATTGTTAGGATTGAATGTGGCCTTAAAGCATGGAATCAAGATGCTCAGAGTGTTTGGTGATTCAGAGCTTATTGTTTCCCAAGTTAGAGACAAGTATGCATCAAAAAATAAAAGGTTAAAGCAATATAAGCATGCTATTTGGGATACAATTGAATTATTTGATGCATTTTCAATAAGCTGGGTAGAGAGGTCAAAAAATGTTAGGGCAGATTTTCTAGCTAATGTAGCTATAAGGCCAAATGATATAACTCTGTTAGATGTTACAAATGTTGAGGTTAAACTAAGACCTGCAGTACCGGATAATGTATGCAGCTGGCAGGTGTTTGATGATGATAAAGATTTACTGAGATTTCTACATTGCATTGATGAATACGAGAACCAAGAAATGGATTTTTAGAACTTTGTAGAGGTTGTTGATGGGAAAGAAACTCTCTTAGGGAAGGAAGTAATTCAACTCAAGACAAATAAAATCCCTAGAGGGCTGGTTGCTTTAGAGAGATTTTGACCATAGGGAACAATTTGTTACAGAAGCATCCCCAACAAACAAGAATGATTTAGAAGAGATAAACTTGGGGACATCTCATGCCCCCAAAAGAGTATACATTGGCAAACAACTCAAACCACATATAAGAGCTATGCTAATTGCATTACTAAGAAAATATAAGCATGTCTTTGCTTGGTCATATGAGGACCTGAAAGCTTATAGGGAAAACCTATTCCAGCATGAAATCCCTTTGAATCCTGGAGCTAAACTGTTTAGAGAAAAATAGAGACCTATCAATCCAATTTAGCTCCTAAAATGCAAGAACTCATGAAGCTTAGGGAGGCTGGAATAATCATGCCTATTAGACACTCAACTTGGGTGTCCAATCTTGTCCTAGTCAGAAAGAAAAACGCTGACATTAGACTTTGTGTGGACTTTAGAAATCTAAATGTATCTTCTTTGAAGGACAATTATCCATTGCCCAACATGGAGGCTATGCTACAAAAAGTAACTGGATGTGAACTTTTATCCATGATGGATGGATTTTCAGGGTACAACCAGGTGAAGGTGAAAGAATCAAAACAGTTTAAAACTGCCTTCACCACTCCATGGGGAACCTATGTTTATGTGAGAATGCCATTTGGATTGACAAATGCAGGTGCCACATTTCAAAGGGCAATGGATGTTGCTTTTGCAGTGTTAATTGACTCAATCTTGGCTGTGTATCAGGATGATTTGACAGCTTATTCAAAAAAGGAAGAGCAGCACTGTATGCACTTGGAGCAGATTTTTATTAGAGCATTAGAATATGGTATCTCACTCAACCCAAAGAAATGTGCTTTTGGGGTTGTGGAAGGAAAATTGCTTGGGCACATTGTTTCTAAAGATGGAGTCAGGATTGATCCTAAAAGGGTGACTGCAATTGACAAAATTCAAATCCCTAAAACTATGAAAGGTGTTCAGTCCTTCTTTGGACAAATTAATTTTTTTAGGAGATTTGTGCCTAACTTTGCAGAGAATACAAAAGATATCTCCAAGATGCTGAAGAAAGGTGCAACTATCAAGTGGGAAGATGACGCAACTAAATCATTTTAGAACATAAAAGAGGCTATAAAGATGGCTCCTGTGCTAAAATCCCCAAATTTTTCCAAGCCATTTCAGCTATTTTCATTTGCTTCTTTCCACACTGTTGTTGCGTGCTTATTGTAGAAAAATGCAGAAGGTCTTGAACAACCTATAGCTTTCTTTAGTAGGTCATTGCAGGCCACTGAATTAAAGTATGATATAATGGAGAAGCAGGCATATGCACTGGTTAGAGCAGTCAAGAGCTTCAGGCCGTATTTGGTAGGCTCTTGGATAGTTGCATTTGTGCCTCATGCAGTAGTCAAAGATATATTCACTCAACAGGAGGTAACTGGAAGAAGATGCAGATGGATAAATAAATTGCAGGAGTTCAACATTGAAATACAGATCACTAAATTGGTAAGGGGACAAGGTTTGGCAAAACTGATGACACAGTCAAATCTAGAGGCATGCCAAGTAAATGTAGCACAGAATGAAGTTATAAATGTGTCAGAGTCTGAGTGGTATAAGGACATAATATATTATTTGCAGAACTTAAATTATCCTTCCCATCTTAATGATAATCAGAAAAGGACCCTGAAGCTACAGGCTATTAAATACATCATTGTTCAAGGAGAGTTGTATTGGAGAAATCATGATGGTGTATTACTCAGATGTGTAGATGAAAATTAGGCCAGAGATATTCTAAGTGAGATGCACAATGGAGTATGTGGTGGACAGTATGCTGCCCAAACAACAACCCACAAAATTCTCAGAGCAGGCTACTGGTGGCCAACTCTTTTCTCGGATGCACGTAGAATGATAAGGAAATGTGATCCTTGCCAAAGGTTCTCAGGAAAGCTAAAATATGGAGGTGCATTGCCTCTTAGGACTGTGACTGTAGAAGCTCCATTTTAGCAGTGGGGGATTGATTTCATTGGGGAAATATCAGAGAAATCAAGTGGAGGACACAGCTAAATTCTTGTTGCTACTGATTATTTCACCAAATGGATTGAGGCCATCCTGACCAAAAGAGCTACCAGCAAGGTGGTGATGGATTTCATTCTAGAGAGTATTATTATCAAGTTTGGAGTACTGTTAAAATTAGTCACAGATAATGCTATGTGCTTTAGGTCTGGTGAATTTACTGATTTTTGCAGTAATTATGGAATTAATTTGTTACATGCATCACCGTATCACCCACATGGAAATGGTCAAGCTGAGTCAAGCAACAAAAGCCTCATGAAAATTGTAAAGAGAATGGTAGGTAAAAACAAAAAGGCTTGGGATTCAAAGCTGAAAATGGCATTGTGGGCTGACAGAGTGACAGTCAAGAAAGCAATTGGAAGATCTTTTGAACTAGTATATGGTGTAGTGGCTAAGTTACTTGTAAACAACTTTTTGCCAGTTTACAAATTCATACAAGAAAACATGGAGGAGATCAGAGATCCAATGACTAAGAGAATCAATCAGCTGGTTGCACTAGATGAGATAAGAAGGGAGGCACAGAAAACAAACATCAAGAGACATCAAAGGGTAAAGTACCTGTTTGATAAGAGAGCTATAGAAAGAAAGTTTCAGAGAGGTGATTTGGTCCTTGTGTGGAATGCAAGGAACCAAGATAAGGGCAAACACGGTAAATTTGAGCCCTTATGGGTGGGCCCATATCAAATCAGCGACATTCATGGAGGAAATTCTTACTTTCTCTAGGCCCTAAGTGGCGAATTGTTGGAATTGCCAGTGCACGGTCATTTCCTGAAGCTTTACTTCTTATAATGGTTATTTTCTGTGCACATTGTAAACTAAATGTAATTATTCTGTACATGCCCTATATAGCCGGTCGTGTTTTGAGTTTTGGGTTTTGTTTGGTTTGCCCTGGAGTAGTCTGGTTCTTGCTGTAGTCTTGTGTCTGCACGTCCCCAATCGGAGCCACTGGTGGTGTTCACCTAGGGTTAGGGTTTTGAAGTTGGTTTGCTAGCCTCTGTTATTGTTTAGTCAAACCCTTAATGCTTTAGGTTAGTTTTCCTTTGCCTGCTACATTATTTTTCTATTCTATGTTTGCCTCCTGTAGTAGGTTCCTAGTTATTTGGTTTCATTTCTATGCCTTAGTGATTCATGGGCTAACCGGCCCAGTGCAATGTGGAATCCGTCTTTTCCTGTCGCATGTAAGAAAAATGTCAAGTTTGTGTGTGTAAATGATCAGATCTGTTAGCAGGCTTGTGAAATCCCTATCGGCTTCCAGAAATGGTGAAAAAACTAAGTTATATGCATTTCTAGATGTATATCAGGTTGCATATACATTGGGGGAATCTTTTGTAAGATTCTAGGAATATTCGCCATTTGTATATTGGCCCTGCTTGTATATCGGGCTTGTATATGTGAAATATGCAAGTGAAACATACAAAGGAAGAGATACATTGCAGGTATATTCTATGGAAGATTTCCATTTGTATATTTGGCATACAATGGAATGTACATTGAAAAATATACAAAGGGCTGGTGCACATACTTTTGCTACAGTGCAGCAGAGATGCATTTGGTGGGGCCCGCCACAATTCTATACAAACAAGTTTGCATATGTTTAATATACAAGGGAGGAATGTATGTGGAATATTCTAAAAAGATTCCCTGCTTGTATGTTCGTGTTTGTATATCCCATATGCAAACAAAATATACATTCGGATATACAATGAAGAAACATACAACCCGGACGCGATGGAGGAATGAAGTGCAGTTAATAAATATTTGAGGCCCGTGGGTTGTATATAGCATTTGTATATGTGATATACAAAGGAAGTATACATTTGATGAGATACAAGTCGGATTCGAAGGGTTCTCCAACCTAGCTGATAAATGGATTAGAATCTGCGACTTGTATATTTGCTTTTGTATGTGCAACATACAAGAGAGAGATACAAAGGAGGACATACAATCCGGACCCGATGAAGATTTCAAGTTGCTTCATAAATATTTGGGGTCCGTGGCATGCATGTATATGGTGCTTGTACATGCCGATATACAAAGGGTGAAGTACAAGCTGAATTTCAAGGTGGATGTGATGTGTTTTACATTTTTGAAATCTGAGGCTTGTATCTAATCTGTATGTATGTGCACATATACATCGAGATATGCAAGGAAAAAGGTGCAGGGTGGACCCGATTGAATATTCCAATCTGCTCTATAACAGTTTGGGGTCCGCCTTGTATGATGAACAATTGTATGTATATGCATTGGAACATGCATATACAAAGGCGATAAAGGCAAATGAAGGAAGAAAAGGTCAGCGATAGAAAGTCAGGGTGCCTACGTGGCATGATGTCATTGGCTGGCAGCTCTGCATGCATGTTTGGGGACCGTTGATCTCGACGATGGGTTTTTGATCGACGGTCGGGTTTTGAACTTTCAGCGATGGTTTTTTCCTTGCATTCGTGACCATTTTTGAGCAGGAAAATCTCCAGATGCATCTGTTGTTGCATCCCGCGGGTAGTTGAGCCATTATTAGCAGGACTGCAGACAAGCATGGGTCGATGGTCGAATGGTCAAGTACCTGGTTTATGACGGGGAGTCTTCTAGCGATGGCACAGGGCTCGAGCTCAACCACTCCTTGCCCTTCTCTTGCTTCTTCCCGTTTTGTCCCATGTTGCATTTATTATTTTGAGCACCATCTCTGGTGCATTGTCTAGTGGAAATTTTTGATCTTGTCATGTAATTAGTTTTTGTGAGGTACACTTTCTTGCTATTTTAAGCAGACTGTGTCACTCATTTTGTTGTTGTTGAAAACTGGACAAGTTTTGGTGCTGCAGTAGGAATACAACTTTTTGGTGGCTCTGTCTCAGGTGTCTCTTGATTTTATGTGTTGTATGTTGTATGTATTATCCATAGAAATCATCAATTTCATGTTGATTTAAATGAGTAATGCTTAATTGCATGTGTTTTGTTATTTGTCTCCAGACTGAATGTGTTTTTCTTTTGACTCTAAACATCTAAGGGGTGTTATAGATTCTAGAATATAGGTTTTCTATATTGAATACTTAGTCTTTTACTTCTACTCAAGGAGTAGATTGAATGTTTTGGATTAAGTATTGAGAAGAATACATTGCAGTAAGGGTGTTTGTAAGCAGAAATAACTAAATACTCTCTCTTGGGTATTGTCTGTAAGGCAGACATTTTAGAGGCCCCTTGAAATCTGATTACTGTCTTAGGTCTGTGGTGAACATTCACATATATATGTCTACTGACTCCGAGCCCTAGATAGGCACCGATCTGGGCTGGTATCTCTGTTGTAACCCAAAGTCCTAGTTTTGCATCCAGATATAAATCAAACTCAAACTTCATAAACAAACCTTTAAGACTTTAGAAGTATTTTTAGGATCCAAAATCCTCTGTCTACAACTGAATATAGGCCCAAAGCTAGCCCCTTTGCACTTATCTCACAGTTTTGGTCTGCATAAGAGAGGATTTATCTACTTTGTGTCAACATCCCAGCTAATATAGAGATGCATTTCATAGATGTTGAGTAAGGAATACCCTCCTTGGTTCTGCAGAGCCTAAAGAAGAAGAGGAGATATCTATAGAGTCTATCTCCTATACTGTTGGCCCTTGGCCCGGGAATCCTGTTGATCAATGATGGCTACCTTGTAGGGATAACTGGGAATAAGCATCCATCTAGGAAAATAACCAACAGACCAATAATGGAGCATGCAAGGACCATGAGATTGCATGTTGGGCTGCCTTTAAACATGTGGGCAGAGGCTATCAACATTGTTGTATATTTAATTAATAGAGGTCCTTTAGTTCCTTTGGGTTGTGGTATTCCAAAGGAAGCATGGACAGGTAATAAGGTGAGTTATTCTTTTCTCAAAACCTTCGGATGTGAAACATTTGCACATGTAGATTCTAAAAATAGAACCAAGATGGATGCAAAATAAAAAAAGTACTTTTGTTGGATATGGCATTGATGAATTTGGTTATAGGATTTGGGATTTTAAAAATCAAAAAATTGTGAGAAGTAGGGATGTTGTATTCAATGAGAAGGTGTTGTACAAAGATCAGTTGCAGCGGCATGAGAAGAAAGAAAAGGATTATGTGGTGCTGGATGATACTCCAAATAGTGATGTTTCAGTGGTTCCTCATGCTCTGCAACAGCAACAAGAAATACCACAAACTCAAGTGAATGTTAGACATTCAACAAGGATAAGTAGACCTCCTGAAAGGTTTTCTCCCTCTTTGTATTTTATTTTGTTAACAGATGCTGGTGAACCAGAAGGGTATGATGAAGCCATGCAGGTTGATACAAAGGTTCAGTAGGAGCATGCAATGAAAGAAGAAATGGACTCCTTGCTGAAAAATTAGACTTGGGAATTATGTAAGTTGCCTGTACGTAAAAAAGCTTTACCAAACAAATGGGTTTACAGGCTGAAAGAGTAAGATGGAGGTAAGAAAAGATTTAAGGGTAGGTTAGTTGTAAAAGAATTTGCACAGAAAAAGGGCATTGATTTTGAAGAGATTTTTTCTCCGGTTGTTAAGATGACTTCTATTCATACTATTTTAAGTATTGTGGTTGCTGAAGATTTGCATTTGGAACAACTAGATGTGAAAATTGTCTTTCTCCATGGTGATTTGGAGGAGGAGATATATATGGAACAACCCCAAGGATTTGAGGTCAAAGGTAAGGAGAAATAGGTGTGCAGATTGAAGAAGAGTTTGTATGGCCTGAAACGAGCACCTAGGTAATGGTATTTGAAATTTGATAGTTTTATGGCTGAGCAAGGCTACAGCTGGTGTAATTATGACCATTGTGTTTATTTTAAGAGGTTGGATAATGACAGCTACATTATTTTATGTTTATATGTTCATGTCATGTTTGTAGCTGGGTCTAACATGGATCACATAAGAGAGTTAAAACAATAGTTAGCACGGTCATTTGCTATGAAGGATTTGGGGGCAGCAAAACAAATCCTTGGTATGAAAATTTGCAGAGATAGGAAGAACATAAAATTGACTCTATCTCAGGCTGATTATGTTGAAAAGGTGTTGTCGAGATTCCATATGGAGAATGCAAAAGCTGTCAGCACACCTTTGCCTAGTCATTTGAAATTGACTAAGGAGATGTGTCCTAAGACACCAGAGGAGGAAGAAAAAATGTCCAAGGTACCATATGCTTTAGCTATAGGAAGTTTAATGTACATCATGGTATGCACGAGACCAGATATTGCACATGTTGTACGAGTCGTAAGCAGGTATATGAGTCCTCCTGGATTGGAGCATTGGAATGCGGTAAAATGGATTCTCAAATATTTGAGAGGTACATCCAATAAACATTTATGTTTTTGAGGCTCTGATACTGATTTAGCAGGTTATGTCGACTTAGATTTGGCAAGGGATATTGATACCAAGCGGAGTACTACTTATTATGTCTTTACTGTAGGTGGGACAGTGGTGAGTTGGATCTCACGGTTGCAAAAGGTGGTTGCTTTATCCACCACAGAGGCAGACTATGTAGCTGCAACATAGGCAAGCAAGGAGATGATATGGCTGCAATCTTTCATGGAAGAATTGGGCAAACAATAGGCTAACAGTTATTTGTTTATAGACAGTCAGAGTGCCATACATCTTGCAAAGAATTCTGCCTTGCATTCAAAGACCAAACATATACAATTGAGGTATCACTTCATTTGGTCAGTGTTGGATGATGGATAGTTAAGGCTAGAAAAGATACATACAGATGAAAATCTAGCAGATATTTTTACAAAGGCAGTGACAAAGGAGAAGCTAAGCTCCTTTTCAGCTTCAGTTGGTCTTCAAGACTGAACACAACAAAAATAGAACAACAGAGTCCAAGGTACTTATTTCCAGTGGGAGCTACAGGGTTAGTGTTATGATTAGTCTCCAAGTGGGAGAGATATGGTGTGGAGTCTAATCAGTCTCCAAGTGGGAGATTGTTGTTATATGGAGCCTAATCAGAATCAGAGGTTAAATTTACCCCACTTTTATCAACGTGGTTTCCCCCCAAATTCCTACGGGGTCAAAGGGCAGTGCCCCTTGCGGGGGTTTGGGGGCAGTGCCCCCAAGATGGGGTCAAGGGGCAGCACCCCTTGTAGGGTCCAGGGGCAATGTCCCTAGAATGCTCCCTGTCGCGATACAAGGCCGGGTCGAGGGGTAGCGCCCTCATGGGGGCTCAGGGGCAACGCCCCCAAAACCTCACATAGTTTTTTATTATTTTATAAAGGCACCGGGAGTTATTTTTCATTGGCCGACATAAAAAACCCTATTTTTTGTAACCAACAAAAAGCTTGATATAAGTGGCTAAGGGTTAGGGTTTCCATTGATATTGTATTGTAGCATTTGCAACAGTATTGAGTTGTAGGGATTGTTGGTTGTAATCGGTTTGATTTACTGGATAATAATATTGGACTCTCTGTTGGTGGATGTAGCCCGAGTTTGGGTGAACCATGTTAAAACTTGTCTCTCACTATTTTTATTTCTGTGTATTTACAATCCTATGTTTAATCTTTATTTGCTTTTAATTGATATCTTCTATTGGCTAACCCTAACAACTAGCCCATGTAAGTTCTCTCTCATATTTGGTTCACTCAATTGCTAAGATAATACCACCCTCAGCCAAAACCCCTCCAGATGCAGGCCTCCATGTTCTTGATCCTAACTTGTTTCAACAAGTAGAAACATAATTGTCTTTAAGAAATGCTATGGATCAGTGGGTTGAAAAAGTTATTTTTGATGGTCTTATGTTCATAGAGGAGGCAGTAAAATTGTTTGATTCTGTTTATGTGAAAAGGGAAGCTTTGATAGTAGAATTTGACAAGGCTATAAGTGATCACCATAGTCTATCTTTAGCTTCTAAAGAAATACAAGAAATGGCCAATATGGATCATGGTGTCTTGGTAGCTGATGAGGTGTTAGTAAATCCAGAGAAGTAGATACACCCGTGTGGGTTGATGCAATCAAATGGAAGCTATGTCTCGTGATAGTAGCAGAAGATGAAATGAGGAAGGCAATTGTGACCTATTATACAAAGATGATGAGAATTAAGAGGAATTTTTCCACTCTAGAAGTCGAAGCTAATGGGTCTGATGATGAGAAGTTGCTAGATGTCAAAGAAATAAAATAGAATTTCAAAAAGGTAGTAACTGATGAAATAATGAATTATGATGTAATAATAGTTGAATCGTTGGGGAGACTTGCAAAGATGGTGACCTATATCAACACTACGAGAAATGAATTCGATGAGGTGCACCAAAAGGTGGTGGATGCTGATAGAGCAGTGATGAAAAAGAAACGTTAGATTAGCATGACAGGATTTCCACCTGGGATGTCTTTGACACCTGTAATCAACAAGTACAAGACATACAAGGCAAGGTTGCAAGCACAAGTACCCCAAATGGCACAAAGTGGCACAGGAGAAAGCGAACATGCAAAGGAAGAAGAATCGATAGATGAAGTGGATAACAGAAATGAGGATTCAGAAATCCTCAATTATTTTTTATTTTCATGCTTTAGTTGTTTTTAAATATTTTCTCTAAAAACTATTGGCTCTGGAGGGGCCCTTATTATTATTATTGTTTGAACATCTTTTAGCCAGTTGTTTCAAGAAGTTGTTATGGTTTTTAAGATAGTTACTTTTCGGCTTAGCTATATATTCTGGATAGCTAGTTGATTTGGGGATCTTTTGACAAACTTTGTTTTGGGGAGGTGATAGAAAAATTTTGGTCTTTCTATTTCAACTGCTTTTGATACATGCAATGAAAATCAATACAGTGTAGTTTTAAATGACCATGAACTTTGTGTTGTGGTTATTTAGATTCATGTTCTTCTTATGTTGAATGTGTTATTTCTAGTGTTGGTGGTATTTGTGTATTGAGGTGGTTGGATATCTGTAGTTCTTTCTCACTACTACGGATTGTTTATCTTTCGATACATTGTTTGAAGTGGTCAATATATGGTGTATGATATCATTTTGTCTACATTTATAAATGTTATACTAGTGGAGGTCTTTAAGCTTCTTATAGTTTGGGTGTAAATTTGCCTTTATTGCTTTCTTGTCAAAAGCTCTGCCTTTGTTTTTCTTTCTGGTTAAAAGCAATCCCACTTTTCATTCATAAGAACATATGTCGAATATAGTTGCGCCTTGTTAAAGAAGTAGAGAGCCTTTATAAAATACCAATATATTAGGCTTAACTGTTGATTAGATTTGTCACTTGTCTAGGCGTGAGTATATAGAGTTAGGTGACAAATCTGTAAACCAACAGATTTTTGGCGACTCTTCTGGGGAAATATATCAAACCTATATCTATTTTGTGAGTTGCTTTGTTATTGGACTTTATGGTTCTTCATGGAAGACGTGCACTAGTTTTGCAACCCAATGTAAACTGGCTAGTAGGAGATAGAGAAGATATTATTACCGGTCTTAGACTTGTTGCCTGGCAAACCAGAAGAACAAACCAACAATATCACCAAATTGATGAGGTGTTGGAAGAAGAGGAAGAACTTGGTGAGATTATAAGAGAAAATGCATGTCATTTCACTGACACTCAGGAGATAATCTTTGTTAAAGGATTTGTTCCTGTGCCTAGGAGAGCAAAGCCTTTGCAGATTCAAGCAGTCCCTAACAATAGACCAAGGAATCCTACTGTCAGACCAAGGAATCAAATTCCTACATGACCAGCTCACCCTCATAATAACTAGTAAGTGGTTTGGCCTACTTAATTGTTTTTATTACACACGTAGTTGTGAAAGTGGGCTATGAAAAGATATACTTGAGGTGATAGACAAAGGGATATCTTTGATATTGACTTTGATTTGCTTCAATCTTTAAACTTTGCTCCTTTCCCTCCCACAAGAAGAGTTGGATCTTTGAGTAGACCGTCCTCTCCCCCACCTATGAGAGAATCTACCAATTCATCTTGTCAAGGCTTAACTCTTGACGATATTGTTTTACCATTACAAGTAAATTTCCCCCTTCATGTACCTTTTAATATGGCTCATCCACCAGTTCCATGGGGTGCTTCTATTGGACCACTTCATCTTGAGGCAAATTTACATGAATTACCTAGGGGATCAAGCAAAATTATACCCAAATTTAGAGGTGATGGGAAGGTTACTCCAGAAGAACACATAAACACCTTGTTTGCTACCTGTTCCATTTTAGGATTCCAACATGAAGATGTGTTTTTTAGACTATTTATGGAATCCCTTGCCGATGTTGTTGTCGAGTGGTTTTACCATCTCCCTAATGCCTCTATTAGAGATTGGGCTTGTATGAGATGTCAATTTGAAGATAGGTTCAAAACTATTGACAATGAACACACATTAGTATCCCAACTCTCCTCCATGAAGAAAGAGGTCCATGAGCAAATGAGAGAATATGTGGCCAAGTTCAATAGACTTGCAAACAGAATTCCTGATGATGTTAGACCTGGTGATGGGTTGTTGAAGTGTTTCTTTATTAATTTGTTGCCCCATAATGTCAGTTACGCAATAAAGAGACAAGGAGTCCCTAACCTGGATGAAGCTCAAACATTAGCTATTGCAATAGAAGATGACTTAATAACTGCAAGAAAGTGGAAAAAGGAATTGCAAATAGACAAACCTTTAGTGGTTAATTCTACCGATCCTATTATTCAGAGATTGGCAAATGACATTATCACTCTAAAATGGCAGATTCCTAAAGGTCTGCAGCAGTCTCCTCAAGGGAGTTATAATAGGACATTACAATTACTTGGCCCAACCCAGAGGTTGGCAATCAAAGGGGGACCCTCAACTAGTAAAATAATCATATGGTGTGTAATTTTCACCTTACTTCTGATCATGATGGAGCATCTTGTTCGGAGATGATGAGATTCATGCAGATGCTCTCTATGAATGAGCATGTAGAAGAGCCTCATGTAGAAGAACTTTCTACGTCTGGTGATGCTGGTGTCAATTTCTTTGAATATGAATCATATGATGGAAGTGGGGAAGATGTCTACACTAAAATTGATAATCCCAACTGTGCAGTGTTTACTAGAGGACAACAAGTGCAAAGGGGACAAAATCCTCAAGGCCATCCTGGTAATTCATCCTCTGCGCCTAAATATATTCTGACAAGGCAGAACCATACTAAGAAGATGGAGAATGTTACACCCAATGTTGCAGTTGTTGAGGTACCATCTACTTCATCTTCTGAAACTCTTGTCTCTAGTTCATTTGATATTGCAGAGTCATGTAAAAATACAAAGATTCAAATCTCACAAGCTGAATATCTAAGGATCAACCCATCTGAACTAGATAGATTGGTTAGATATGTCAGACAAGAACCATCCCCCTCAAATTGCAATGCTCAAGTGTCTAATGATGCCAAAATACATGCTAGAAACCAAAATTATTCAAACTCCTCTAAAAACTCTAGTCTTCAAAATCCTTTCGAGAAACTAGAGCCTTTTTATATCTCTTTATACATTGCTAGCTATAAGCTTAGTAATTGTGTTATTGATTTTGGACCCTCAGAGAATGTGATGCCTGCTTAAGTTGCCAAAGCCCAAGGCTTATCTTATACACCCTCTCATGGTAGATGCTTCTCAATGGATGGTTCCCCAGTACCTATCCTAGGCCAAATCAAAGACGCTCAAGTTGCCCTAGCTACTTTCCCTAAGAAAAGATTGAAGTTAACCTTACTAGTGGCGGACATACCTGCAAGCTATTGGATGTTGATGAGTCGTAGTTTCTGCATGGACTTGGGTGGCAAAATTTAAATGGACTAGTCACATGATCTCATACCTATCGATGGGAAGAAGGTTCGCCTGAACCTAGAGCATAAGGCCAAATTTACTCTACTGAAATATGGAGATCCTAGAGAAGATATCTTGTTTGTAGAAATTGGGCCTGGCACCTACATGTGTACGTCAGCAGATGATGTGGATATAAACCTAATCAGTCCTAATTTCTAGTTAATGAATTGTGTACCTTGGAGTTTGATGGCAGTTGCTCTATTGCAGGGTCTAGGGCTGGGGTTGTTTTAATCTCTCCTGATGGTTATGTTTTTCCCTTTGCCTTTAAACTTGAATTTGAAAATACAAATAACACTACATAATATGAGGCCTTGTTGTTAGGTCTGGAATTGGCTAGTGAAAAAGGGGTTAAACAATTGAAAGTTAGAGGTGATGCTGAATTGATTGTTAAAAAAATAAAGAAATTGTATAGAATTAAAAATGGTAGATTAAGGCATTACCAGAATAGGGTATGGGACTGTATTGAAGACTTTGATGCCTTTTCTATAGAGGCAATACCTAGAGAACGGAACACTAGGGTTGATTCCTTAGCTGTTTCAGCATCCCTCCTCTTGTGCATCTGGATTTCAAAGATAAGTCATACAGGATTGAAGTAGTATACAGGCCTAATGTTCCTGATAATGTAAATCACTGGCAAGTCTTTAATTCTGATCAACAGATTATTTCTTTTCTTGAAAAGGTTGAATCCTTTGCCAGTGTGTTCTTTGAAGGAAGTAGTGATGAAAGCAATGATGTGTTGGAGGGAGAAGTGAATTCCCTTAATGGCCAGAAATTAGAAGTCATTCAGTTAAAAGGGAATAAAATTCCTAAAGGTCTAGTCTCACTTGAAGACATTTTTAATCGACATGATTAGTATCTCAAGAAGAAGAGTAAAGTTTCCATCAAATCTTCCGCTGATTATGATCGAGTGAATATTGGTACAGAAGATGATCTGAAAATTATCTGTATTGGTAAATTTTGTTGTCAAAAGGAAAGGGAACGTTTGATTTCCTTACTCATCAGGTATAAAGATATTTTTGGATGGTGTTATGCGGGCCTAAAGAAATTCAAGAATGGAGAAATGCAACACCATATTCCATTGAAGCCTAGCACTTCACCCTTCCGACATAAACAAAGAACTTATAATCTGAAGGTAGCCAAGGCTATTTTCAATGAAATTGATAAAATGTTAATGGCTAAAATCATTTACCCCATTCACCACTCTACTTGGATGGCTAATATCATCCCTATTAGGAAAAAGATTGGGGAGATTTGAATTTGTGTTGATTTCAGGAACTTAAATCAAGCCTCCCTGAAATATAACCATCCCTTACCAATAATGGATCATATCTTGTAAATTGTGTCTGGTTCAGAGATGATGTCTATGTTCGATGGATTTTCAGAGTATAATCAAATTGAAGTGGCTCTGAAAGATTAGCTCAAAATAACCTTTACTACTCCTATTGGTGTGTTTGCATACAACAGGATGCCTTTTGGCCTCATTAATGTTGGAGCCACATTTTAGAGAGCAATAGATCTAACCTTTGGTGTTTAAAGAATAAGATTATCGTTGTTTATCTTGATGATTTAACAGTCTTCTCTAAGAAAAGAGTTTATCACTTGCATGATTTAGAGGTAGTCTTGCAATGTTGCAGAGAACATGGCATCTCTTTAAATCCAAAGAAGTTAATCTTCGTTGTTACAGAGGGAAAGCTGCTAGGTCATATCATCTCTAAGGATGGGATAAAGATTGATCCACAAAGAGTCAGGACAATTCAGTAGTTGAGTTTGCCTACAACCAAGAGTAACACAAGATCCTTTTTCGATCAAGTAAACTTTCTAAGAAGATTTGTTCCAGACTTTGCTGAGTTGACTAAGCATATTGCTGAAATGATGAAAAATCATTCTATCTTTAAGTGGAGTGCTGAAGGTAAGCAAGCATTTGAGGATATTAAAGTAGCCATTGTTAATGCACCCACACTTGTGCATCTTAATTTTCAAAAGGATTTTATCATTTATTGCTACATATTTGAGCACACCCTATCAGCAATTTTGCTGCAAAAAAATGAATAGGGGATAGAGGCTCCAATTGCCTTCATGAGTATGCCGTTGAAGAGACATGAATTAAAATACTCCGCTTTAGAGAAGCATGCGTATGCTGTGGTGAAAGCTTTAAAAAGTTTTAGATTTTATATCTTACATTCTCATGTTGTTGTTTATGTTCCAGAATCGATTGTAAAAAGTATCCTTACACAACAGGAGATTGGGTGCAATAATAGAGGGGCCTGGATAGCCAAGGTTCAAGAGTATGATGTTGAAATCAAACCCACTAACATGGTCAGAGGTAAATGATTATGCAAGATGATTGTTGAGAACAAGGTTGATGAAAGTGAGGGGTTGCTTTTAGTCCTTTTCACTAGTACTATTGATGACTGGTTTTATGATGTTTCCTATTTCTTAACTTATGGTGATTGCCCACCTTACCTCTCTACCAAAGAAAAGAGAAATCTAAAGCTTAAGGCAAATAAATATGTTCTTTGGGAAGGTAATCTATATAAAAAGGGAATAGATGGAACATTCCTAAGATATGTGGACAAGGAGCAACATAAGAAACTGTTAGAGACTTTTCATGACGAAGCCTGTGGAGGACACTTCTCAGCATCAGTAACAGCCTTTAAGATATTGAGGCAATGTTTTTATTGGCTCGATATGTTTAGGGATGCGTATAATTGGGTGTTAAAGTGAGAAATGTTTGAAGTTTATAGGTAGACCTCAGTTATCTGCATTACCTCTGAGACCAGTGGTTATAGATGAACCATTTTAGCAATGGGGATTAGACTTCATTGGACCTATTAATCCTAATTCTAGTGCTAGACACACTTATATCCTTACAGCTACACACTATTTTACCAAGTGGGTAGAAGCAGTTCCTGTGAAGAATACCACTTCTGAGGTAGTCTGCAATTTTCTTAAAGAAAACATATTGGTCATATTTAGTATACCTAGAAAGCTTGTAGCTGATAATGCTTCTAGTTTCTCCTCTATTGAGTTCACTCTTTTCTGTTATGACTATGGTATTAGCCTTTCCCATTCATCTGATTATTACCCACAAGGCAACATGCAGGTTGAATCAAGTAACAAAAATCTCATTTCAATTGTTAAGAAGCTAGTAGATGAAAACCAAAGGGGATGGCATAAGAGTTTGTCTGATGCTCTTTGGGCTGATAGAATAACATATAAAAGAGCTATTGGTATGTCACCTTTTCAGTTGGTTTATGGAATTGACAGTGCAATTCGTATTCCCTTAGAATTGTCTGCATTAAATTTGTAGAGGGCAATTGAAGATGATCAGTTTTAATCAACATTAGAAAAGAGGATATTATACTTAAGTCATTTGGAAGAGCAAAGGGACATTGATGTAGATAGAATTGCCAAACATCAATAGGCTATTAAGAAGATCTTTGACAAATGGGCTAAACATAGAAACTTTGTTGTAGGGGATTCTATACTTTTATGGGACAAGATAAAAGAACCAAAGGGAGACCATAAGAAATTTGATTCCTAGTGGAAGGGACCTTTCAAAATTAGAAAAGTTATTGAAGAGAATGCATTCTTGTTGGCATACCGAGACGGAACATTATTGCCTCTTGCCTACAATGGGAAAGATTTGAAGTTATATAACTGGTAACCTCTCCAAGTTTTGCTTTGTACCATAGTTTCTTTCCTCGTTTTCCCATTGTTTGTGTTGTCCTATTTTTGGTGTGACTCTATTGCCCCTAGAATAAGGCTTGGTTGCCATTGTTTTTCTGGATTCTCTGCGTCCTCCCTAGTCCTTGTCCCCAATTAGAGCCTTTTGTTGTCCCATTTCAAAAATTTTACTAAAGTGCCCATGCCTTAGCTTTTTCTTCATCCTTTGTATCTCACTGTCTTGTCTCTTTGCCTCGAGTTTAACTTTACTTAGTCATTTTTTGAGTCATTGGAGATCCTTTGCATTTTTGAACCCAAGTCGGTGAGTTCAAAAGTTCTTGAATCACCTGACTTCCTGACATGCCTACAAGTTTGATGTCTTAAGTTTCCTTTGCATCTTAGTCCTTGGCATTGTAAAGCCTCTTTATTGTTTGTATACGCTTTGGAGGCTCTGGTTGTTTGGTTTCTCAAATATATGAAAGTGAAGTTCAAGTTTCAAGGAGCTCCTATGGCTTCTGCTGTGGAGAACAGTTTGTCTAGGGTAAGGGATACCAATTTGGGCCATATTGATTTCAAATATTTCTAGAGAAGAATGCAGTTTGAAAATCAGACTCCTTTGGTAGAAAAGGTTATTAGTAGTGGGTCGGATAAAGCTAGAGGTTTTCCGCTCGTAATGCATTGTCTTGAATTGATGGTGGCGTGTGCTAATAGTTACTTTCTAGAGTCTCAAGAGAGAAGAACCCCTGACGGTTCTGTCGTGGCAAAAATTGATTCAGAATCCATTGCCCTAGCTCTAAATTTGGAGGGATATGAAGACAATGTCGATGTTTCTATGTCCTCTGCCTAGAATTATTATAATGAAAGAAAAGATTGGTGCCATACTTGCATTGTCAAGAGCTAGTTAGAGATTGAGAAGACTAAGAAATCACAACTTCCTGCCCATCTTAAGAGAAGCCATTTTAAAGAGGAGATTTCAGATATCATAACCTTGTTAAACCAAGTAGTTAGGAGCCTAGAATCAGATACATTTGAGTTTTGGATGTGTAGATTCATTTTGTTTATTTGTGGAGACCACTGTATTGATTGGGCGAGGATTATTAGTGAAAATTTGCACGAACAGTGGGTAAATTTCACAAGAGATGTAAGTTTTCACGTGTTCCTAGTTGGTTTACATGTTGGCTCGAAGAGCGGTTTCTTGGCCTGGCCTAAGGATTCAAGGAAGTCTTTCTGCTGATGTGCCCATGTATCATATTTTCCCTTAGTTACAGAGAATTAAAAGTATGAAAGATTTCGGGTGAGTAAACGATGCCTTTTCTATGTTGTTGACTAAGAAAATTGATGGCTCATTGGAGTGGAGGTTTTCAGTTGAAGCGGCCACTTTGGTCATGAAATTTGGGAGTTTTTACATACAGTTTGATCACTTTTCTTATTTGAGGATTGGGGGTTATGAAAATTCCCCGTCAAAATTGCCACGATACCCATTCGACTATCTTGTGCTTCTAGAGTTGTGTCGTCAAATAGCGTTGGTAAATGTAAAATATCATGCTATGAAAAGAAGGGGTATCCTTTCCTTGTGTCCTTGTCTTTTTATTCCTATAAGAGTAACAATAGTGCTAAAAATATTGACAAGCTATTGTCAGAATTTAGTCTCCATAGTTTATCACCCCGTGCAGCGTTTGACAGTAAAAATTTTATAAAAGAAAATATACATGGAGGTGGCTCTTATCTGCATCAGCCTCAACTTGAAGATTTTTGGGAAGATTGCTTAGATGAGAGGGAAGTGCAAAGGAGAAAATGGATGAGGCTAACCGTTGACCAGATTCAAGCTTTTAGGTTGAATATCCAATTCCCCGACATAGTTGGTGATAACTCAGATATCATAGAGGAAGGTTGTCATGTCGCGTCAATGAAGCCTTTGCCTCCTATGAAATGGTCCAATAAATAAATCGTGGATGTGAAGTTTTTCTCTCTCCAAGTGTTGAGAAGGATAGAGAGATGGCTAAAGGGGAAAGTGAAGGAGTGTGCTAGTTCTACAACGCCTAAAGATTTGGCCTCTCAAGGCCAAAGCAGGTCTCAAACTGCTCACTCATATAGAAGGTCATCTAATTGGACCTGACTCTTCAGAGAGTCAACTCACAATTGAATGGCAATGGTGACAAGCCCCCTGAGGAGGCTAGAAAAGTGAAGAGGACATGTGAAAAAGATAATCAACCAGTGAAAGGAAACACCAGAATGGTTGCTTCTTCATCAAAGGTAGACCATGTGCCACCTATTAATAATCCTGTAAGTGATAGTGATTCTTTCCTTTTATCTCAGATTGGAGAAGATAGTTTGCTGCGATCTCTATTAAGTCTGCCAAATTCTCCCCATCAAAATGAGCCCCTAGAATAGAATTCTCAATTTGTGCCTCTAATTGCTTCTGTTGGCACTATTAATGTTCTTGCCTCATCTCCTAGTTGCCTGAAGAAAGTTGTTCAAAGGAAAAAGAGATATACACCACCGGTAGATGAAGGTATTGATATTATAGCTAATTTGCTACAAAGTACTCCTAAGCCCAAACATGCCAAGAGAATGTCAAGGATCGTAACTGATCCTGCATCAAAAAACTAATTTCTAGAAATTGCAGATACGGTGGGGGACAAGAATGAGGATGAGGTGACAAAAGCTGACTTCATGATGAGTAGAGTGGATTTGGGACCTTCTACTACTGAAGGTGAACTTTACCATGTTAAATACTCAGTTAGCAACATATCATAAAGGGTCAAGGGGCTACAGGCGGAGAATTCTAAGTTACTGGCCCATGTAAGTTCTCTGTCATCTTTTGTTCATTCAATTGCTAAGATACTAACACCCTCAACTAAAACCCCTTCAAATGCGGGCCTCCATGTTCCTGATCCTAACTTGCTTCAATAAGTAAAAACATCATTGTCTTTAAGAAATTCTATGGATCACTGGGTTGAAAAAGTTATTTTTGATGGTCTTGTGTTCTTAGAGGAGGCATTAAAATTGTTTGATTTCGTTTATGTGAAAAGGGAATCTTTGATAGTAGAATTTGACAAGGCTAGAAATGATCACCATAGTCTATATTTAGCTTCTAAAGAAATATAAGAAATGGCCAATATGGATCTTGGTGTCTTGGTAGCTAAAGAGGTGTTAGTAAATCCCGAAGAACTAGATACACTTGTGTCGGCCGATGTAGTCAAATGGAAGCTCTGTCTCATGATAGCAGCAGAAGATGAAATGAGGAAGGCAATTGTAACCTATTATACAGAGATGATGAGAATTAAGAGGAATTTTGCCACTCTAGAAGTCGAAGCTAATGGGTCTGATGATGAGAAGCTACTAGATGTCAAAGAAATAAAATAGAATTTCAAAAAGGTAGTAACTAATGAAATAATGAATTATGATGTAATAATAGGAGAATTGCTAGAGAGACTTGCAAAGATGGTGGCCTATATCAACACTACCAAAAATGAATTTGATGAGGTGCACCGAAAGATGGTGGATGCTGATAGAGCAGTGATGAAAAAGAAACGTTGGATTAGCATGACAAGAATTCCACCTGGGATGTCTTTAACACCTGTAATCAACAAGTATAGGACATACAAGGCAAGGCTACGAGCACAGGTACCCCAAACGGTACAAAGTGGCACGAGAGAAAGTGAATAGGCAAAGGAAGAAGAAGCGATAGATGAAGTGGATAATGGCATGAGGATTCAGAAATCCTCAATTAATTTCATTTTTCATGCTTTAGTTATTTTAAAATATTTTCTCTAAAAACTATTGGCTCTGGTGGGCCCCTTATTATTATTATTGTTTGAACATCTTTTAACCAGTTGTTTCAAGAAGCTATTATGGTTTTTAAGATAGTTACTTTTCAGCTTAATTATATATTTTAGATAGCTAGTCGATTTGGGGATGTTTTGACAGACTTTGTTTTGGGGAGGTGATAGAATTTTTTTTGTCTTTCTGTTTCAATTGCTTTTGATACATGCAATGAAAATCAATATAGTGGAGTTTTAAATGATCATGAACTTTGTGTTGTGGTTATTTAGATTCATGTTCTTCTTATGTTGAATGTGTTACTGCTAGTGTTGGTGATATTTGTGTATTGAGGTGGTTGGATATTTGTAGTGCTTGCTCACTACTACGAATTGTTTATCTTTTAATCATTGTTCGAAGTGGTGAATATATGGTGTATGATATCAGTTTGTATAAATTTATAAATGTTATACTAGTGGAAGTCTTTGAGCTTCTTATAGTTTGGGTGTAAATCTACCTTTATTGCTTTCTGGTCAAAAGCTCTGCCTTTATTTTTCTTTCTGTTTAAAAGCAATCCCAGTTTTCATTCATAAGAACATCTGTCGAAGATAGACATGCCTTGTTAAAGAAGCGGAGAGCCTTTATAAAATACCAATATATTAGGCTCAACTGTTGATTACATTTGTAACTTGTTCGGGAGTGAGTATATAGAGTTAGGTGACAAATCTGTTAACCAATATGTGCCAAAACTTTGATATAGCCAGTAGTTTGCTGAAGGTCTTGCCAAAAAATAGGGACCTTTAAGGGTTGGGACTCTTTCATTAGCAGTGATAACATGGAATACTTGAATAGTGAGGCATTAAGGATGGAAGACCATCAAAAAATGACTTCATTGATGGAAGTGGATAATAGGAACCTTGAACAAGATAAGCAATTTAATGATAGGGACATGGTAGACAGAGATAATGTGATAAAGGACCAAGACCATTGATGAAGTTATTTAAATTATGTTGATATTATTTTTATAATGTTGTGGATCATGTGTTTTAACTTGTTATCTATTGAGATAAGATGATATATATTATATACTGTAATTTTTGATGGAGTGGCTCTCTTAGCCACTTAATTGCATTCATCTTTCTTATTAGTAATTTATATGCAAGTTAAAAAAAATCTCTTCTCCCTTTCAATATAAGTGATCGAAGTGAACTCATTAAAACTCCTATAAGGAGTTGTCTTCTAAAATTATTAAGGTCAATTTGTAGACCGCATCCCATGTTTACAAAACTTCCCATGTTGTAGGTCTACATGGAAGTGTAGATTTGGATGTATCAACAAATACTTTGGTGGATTACATATTTTCTTCTCTTTGTTTATGATTGCTCCTGGAAGATGTGGATTTATCTCTTGAGGCACAAATTAGAGACATTTCAATACTTTAAGTGTTTCAAAGCTTAAGTGGAAAATAAACTAGGTCATCCCATCAAAACTCTACACATAGATTGAGGGGGAGTACATGCACAGGGGATTCACCTCTAAAGCAATATTTTATCATGTGCATGCATATTGGAGTTTTTTAAATAACTAAAATGTGACCCAAGATATCACTTCGGTATTAGGGGAAAAGGGGATAATTTAATTAATGTGATATGTGTAGGTATTGGGGGTTGGGAAGCATGCTCGGATGGGGTGGGGTGTTTATAAGTGGTGTTCCAACTTTTCTATAGCTCACTTTGCATAGGTCAATAAGAGGAAATGGCATTCAATCCGATGCTCTTGCTAGGGTTGTGAAGCTATATTTTTTCTACACCACATAGTCTTGTATATGTTAGAGCCTCATAATCATAGGGGTGTTTGCTTAATCCCAACTTTAATGTAGTTAACAAAGGAAACAATGGTCACACCAAGTTCATGTAGGTTTAGTACAACCCTAAACAAGTTTCATAAAACTAGTTATTGGACACCTTTTGGTAATGCCACAACCTTACCCAGAAGAATCACTAGGTATCTTCAAATCCCTTCATTTATAAATTAGATTAATATATGTACTATAATTGAGATACCTATTATTAAGGGGATTCAATCTTAGAGTTGGTATGGAAAGGGTTTGGGGGTTGAGATGTATAAGTGATTTTAAACCAAATCTTTTTATAAGATGGCATATTTTTCATAGCTCATCTAGTTTTTTGTGCCAAGGTTTTAATGAATGGGATGGAAATCAAAACTAGTTTTGAGTCAAATGTAGGTGTGGGTAGTGCCCTTGGTTGATAAGGTAGAAATAATAAGGGGATATAAAAATGTAACAAAAAATAAGGTACATAAGATGCTTGGTGAAAATAGGGAGGTATTTTAATTATACTAGTATATGAAAAGGGGGTATCAGAAACATAAATTTTAGGGGTACAAATGAAATTATGGGTGTTCATTAGTACCCTATGAATGCATGTTCTATGCCATTGGTGTATTGAATGAATCTCCTGAGAGTACATGTTTTATGAATTTCTAGATTTTTGTTCCATTTAAGGGATCAAGTTGTGACAACTGGAAATTGCTTATACTCCACAACAAAATGGAGTAGCTGAGTGAATGAATAGTTATTTAAGAGATGATACACTACATGCTCAATGGAACAAATATGGAGATAATTTTGGGTTGAAGTTGTAATCATAATAGTGTATTTTCTCAATAAAGCACCAACAAAAATCTTTGGATGGTGTCTCCCCTAAAGAAGCTTGGTGAGGAAGGAAGCTAACAATAAAGCATCTCTAAGTTTTTGGGAGCATATGCTATGTAAATGTTCCAAAGAAAAAGGAACAAACTTGAAACAAAATTATCAAGTGTACCTTTCTTGGTTATTGTTAGAAACCTAAGGCCTATAAGTTACTTGATCCTATAACCCATAAGATCTACATAAGTAGAGAGGTGATCTTTGAAGGTCTTAAACAAGAACCCACAATTATTTTTTTGGAGGAAAATGATTTCAAGATAGATAATAAAGAAGAACATGAAGAAGAAGAAGAAGAGGAAGAGAAACATGATATTTAATAAATGTTCAATCTAGTGATAAAATAATTAGGAGATAATATTCAAAATAATCTTGGAGTTCGTCACTTGACAAGAATTCAAAGGCCAACCTAAAAGGTGAGAAAAAATGTGGAATAATGCAAAAGACATCTTAAGAAGAGGTAAAATTTGAGCATGCTTGTTCAATATTTAGAACCAAAATCTATTAGTGAAGCATTATAATTGAAATGATAAACTAATGTAATTAAACACAAAGTATGTTTCTTTTATGAGAAATCATATATGGGAGCTTGCTGATTTGCCACTAGGAAGGAACCATAGGTTGCAAGTGGGTATTCTAAACAAAGTATAAGGTAGATGGAACTATTGATAAAGACAAAGCTTGATTGGTAGAAAAAGTATATGCACAAAAGGAAACCATTGATTATGAAGAGACTTTTGGTCCAAAAACAACATTGGAAATAATCAGGCTTGTTTTTAAACTTGCAACACAATTTGGCTGGCACATTCATGAAATAGATGTAAAAAGCAAGTTTCTAAATGGATATGTTCAATAGAAAGTCTATATGCATTAACTTGAAGGATTTTTCATCAAAGGCAAAGAACATTAGGTATGTAGATTAGTTAAATCATTATATGGTTTGAAGCAAACATGTCATGCATGGTACATCAAGATTGATGAACATCTTCATATTGATAGGTTTTTTCGTAGTCTTAGACTATAACTCATACATCTGAAAAGAACATGGAGAAATTATAATCCTAATTGTATATACTGATGATCTTGTCATTACTGGTAGTAGTGAGGAGTTGATCTCTTAAGTGAAGAAAGATATAAATAAGTTATTTGAGATGACTAATCTTTGCTTACTGCACTATTGCCTTGGCTTGGAAGTATGACAAACACAAGGTTGTGTTTTCATCTCTCAAACAAATATGCTAAGGATTTTCTTGAAAAATTCAAGATGACTAAATGCAATCCAATGACAACACCTATGGAAGTAAGCCTCAATATTTCTAGGTTTGATGAATTAGAAAAGGTAAATACCACACTCTATAGACAATTGGAGGGGAGTCTCAATTATCTTACCAATGCTAGACTAGATTTAGGATTTTGAATGAACTATCTCTCGAGGTTCATGACAGACCCAAAGATTTCACATTGGAAAGCAACTAAAAGGGTGTTGAGATATGTGCATAGTACTTTGATAAATGGCATCAAGTATGTGCAAGATGATCATTTCTATTTGATAGGCTATGCAAATGTAGATTGGGCAAGATCCATTGATGATTGTAAATCAACATTTGACTATATATTTTACATGGGATCAAGAGCTATCTCTTGGATTAGAAAAAACAAGTTTATTGTTGTTATTTCTTCTATAGAAGTATAGTACAAAGCAATACAAGGAGCTACATGTGAATCAACATGGCTTTGAAAAATCTTGAGTGATATGAACATATTGTTGAATCAACCAATGGATTTATTTTGTGATAAACAAAGTGTGTTGAAGATGGTAAAGAGCCTAGTTATGCATGGATGATCAAAACATATAAAGTACATTGCCATTTTATCAAAGAAAAGATTTAAAATAAAGACATACACCATCAATATTGTTCTACTCAAGATCAACTTGTAGATGGATTCACAAAGGCTCTATCACTTCCTAAATTTCACAAATTTAGAGTAGATTTGAATGTAGTGAATAATGTTCACAATTTTGATATTTTTGGGGAGTGTTAGAAATTGTATATCAAACTTAGGGTGTTATTGTTTGGTAGCTAGATATTTTAAGGAGTTTGGCATTTGGTTATATTTTTGTTTGTTAATTTATTTTACTTGTACATACCCAAAAATAACAACACACATTGGATTTATTTGTATATATACGTAGCTAATGATGAATGAGATATAGTAATTCCATCAACAATGAAAGGAGGGAAAGGAAACTATGAGACAAGGTATTTCCTTTATCATTAACCAAATATAAAACCCCTTGGGAAAAGACAAGCAACTCAACTAATCTTTGTAAACTTTATAGGATAAAAAGTTATTTTAATTGTGTTTGGCTCAACGAAAAAAATGAATTGTGAATGCAAATGAAGTTGTACATTAATGATTACTATAGCTCACTTACCATCTACACATGCCTTTTTTTGTAATTAGCTTCCTTCCTGAAGCATACTTATTCACTTCAAGTGACTGAATATGCCTCCCATGCAACTTGGATGTTCTTTATTGGAATGCTTCTTGAGATGATTCCTTATCATGGCTATTGCAAATATATTATCATCAATCCACAATTCATGCCCCCAATGTTTAAATAGTTGTAATTACACAACCCAAATATGCTTACAAAAATAATGAAAAAAGGTGCCTATTATCAACTATAGTAGGTATCTCCCTACCCTAAACGAGGGCAGGGGTGGGGGGTAGGTGGGTAGGGCTAACTTGGAACTATTAAAATGAGGGTGAGTCCCCTATATAACTAGCCCCCACAATAGAAATGTTCTATCATTAGAATATTCACCATAATAGCTATAGCATAACATATTCAAAAGAAAATTAAGTAGTTGTTTGCATTGTTTCATTTGTCAATTTCATTTTCATTAACATATTTGAATATTGATTTCTCTCAAATTTTGAGTTGATAGAACTATTTAATATTTATTATGTAATATTTTGATATAATAATAAGCAATTGACTAAGACTATGTTGTCTAAGCATTTCTTATTAAGGTCTATCCATTCCCATAAGTCATAAAAATCTCTTTACTTTGGGAGTTGTGAGGTAATTTAAAATAAATCTTTCAAAAGAAGCTCAAATAACTAGTACAAGATAGTGGATTCCAACCTCTCTAAAATGAATCTACCCCTTATATTGTGAAATTCTATACAAAATGAAACTAAGTGGATAAATAAAACCTTATTAAACTAAGATATGCTTGAAAAATTGGTCAAACTTAGTAGTTGAGTGGGTTTCCAATTAAAAAACAACAATGTAAATACATGTAAATTTTTTATTATGTGTAAATGTTTTTTACGAGAGCTATGAATTCGAATACAAAGATCACAACTTGGATACATTAGAGAAATCCTTACAACAATGAGGGGCAACATGAAATGGTCAGCACAAACTCTGCAAAACAACAACAAACCATGGAGTGAGCCAAAATCCCCAAACAATACATTGTAAAGCATGATCAAAAAAGGCAACCACTAGGCTGACCCAGTCAAGGCAACATAAAGTCAAAAAACTTTGGTGATTTCAGGACTCAAACATTGTCCCTTCCCATAAAGTCATTATTGTGTAAGTCCTTTCTAGCAGAAGAAGCCAAACACAAATCAAAAGGGGGTGTGGGTGAGAGGCCTATAAGGCTTCAACACTTGTAGACCCATTCGAACCAAAACATCTCATGTCCTCCTTATAACCATATGCTTTTGGAACATCTAGAAGAGTTGAAATCAAAGAAGGGGAGACCTCCTCAAGAAGACACCATCTGATGAAGGTTGGGAAGGTACCACCTAAACCTTCACACTCATATTATCTTGAGACCTTTGATTGTTTGTGTAGCTCGTAGCAGCATGTCTCATTTTGTTACATCTTGTGTACACCATAAAGGGATCTTCATAGGTAAGTTATTGCACCCAAGTTCCAAATTTGAAGAATAAAGTGATTGAAGAAGGAAATTTCTTGTCACTCTCTGTGTTCACACGAAGTCTGGGATGCAAGAGGCACTTTATCAATTTGGTCACTCAATAAGTAGATATTAGTTGCCTCAAAGAGCTAGCAATGCCCGCTAACACTTCCTCTTCCCAATATTCTAGGGACGGACCTAGAAGCCTAACCCAAACTGAAACCTGCTTGACGAAATCCTTCCTTGGATCAAAGCCCATAAACCACTATTTGAGACATAACCTAGCACAAAGGAGGAGGTTAGGAAGAAACCTGAAGGCAAGGCCAAGATCTAGCCAGAAAACCTCCATTTTTTCTGAGCCCAAGCTCGAAAAACATCAATCTTGGGTTTGGAAGAATAGAATTTTCTGACCAAGAAGTCTCTCAATCTAGTAGAGGCCCTATCAACCATGTTGTCAAGAATAATGAGAGTCAACGACTCCTTCCTAGAATCCATAGTGGGGCTAGAAGGCATGTCCAACTGCGGAAGCGAAATAGACCCCTTAACTTGCAGATAAGGAGCAAAAGAGGAGGGAACAATAAGCCTGGTAGAGGCGCCAAGGTCACAAATTGCAACACCCAAACCAACGTGCTCTAAGGAACCACTTCCATAGATGGTACCAGAGGAACCATCCCTTTGTTGCACACCAACATCACACACCACAACTACCCCTTGGTCGAAAAAGCACAAACCAAGCCCAGTCGATGTCAAATTAGACTCCTCTAAAGTAGAAAGACCCTGCACAGATGAGGAAACAATAGGGGAAAGAAGAAAACCCCTATGGAGAAACTTCTCTGAACCAAAGGACACAGGCATCTTCTACAAAACAAGTAGGAACTGAGCCTCTAGTTGTATCCATTTGTTCTTAAACATCATCCACTTCAACAGTTAAAGGTCAATTTTGCAGGAGCAACTCAACTACCTTCATGAACATCATTATTGTCTCCTCCTTGCCATTGCCTGAAGCTTCCTGTTCCTCCCTCTTTCAAAATATAATCAAATACATTATTTTTTTCTTACAATATAATCAATATTTATCAGTCCTTTGATTAATTATCAACTATACTTTAACTATATTCCAATAACAAAAACTAATCATTACACAATCCTTATTAGTACCTGCCTTCGACAAGTACTATTGCAATGAGTTCACACTTATCTAGTTATTAATCTATTGATTGTAAACCAATCAAAAGACATGATTATTTTTCTAGTCGGGCAAATTTGATTTGAATTTATACTTTTCCTATGTCAACATGATAAATTTTTAACAAAAAATTATTGAAAAATGATTTATCTGTATTGTTATTGGCTGAAAAAAATGACCTCTTCTTTGCGGATTGTGGAGAGTGCAACAAAAAGCTATAAATGCAGAGAGAATTTTGGTTTGAGAGGAGAATGTGGCAAGTAAACAAATTATGAACACAAATTTTGTCTCCCACTAGTTAAGTCATGCCTAAATGGATGGCGATAATTATAAGAGGGAAGAATCATCAGTTTTTATGAATTTAATTTTTGGCTTCATTAGCTAAATGCAAAAAAAAATTGTCAAAGGGAAAAGTTATAATATTAATAATACTATTAAAAATATAGGGTTCGGATTAAAAAATGAAAATTAGCGACAAAATGTGAAAAAAACAAGCATTCAGCGACAAAGCATCGTTATTAAGAATGCCAAAAATGAAATTAGGGTAGAGCATCCCTACATCCTTACACAAGGGAAGGAGAAGGTTTTCTATGGGGGCGAGGCTCCCCCTTTGCATCATCAGGAAGAACAAGGCTGGAAATTGTGAAGAGAAGGAGGCCGCAGAGGGGAGTTAGGGCAGAGGTAACATCATGAGTAACAGCTCAAGCTAGGTTGGCAGGAATGTGGCTTTCCCAATTACCTCAGCAACCCCAGCATTTACAACTGGAGCAAATCGCACCACTCTAGGCCGGGAAAGAAGTTGCAGTGCTCGACAACCCCCTGTTGTCTCCTACCCTTCTTATCCAAGACAAGGATATGCAGAGGGTTTTTCAAAACCAGCCCCCAAGATCATTCATGTGAAGGAAATTTCCCATACAGGCAGCATGTCAAATTTTAGGGCACCCCACCAATGGCAAATCCCTTTAAAACCCTAAATTTGGTAATTCAACATCTAACACTCTTTGGATGGGCAAAGACTAGGTAACAATCTGAGAATAGGCAAACCCTAGAACCCCTCGGTCGAGGCCACAAATGAATTCAATGTATCATCAAAAATTGGAGGCCATGAAAAAGAAAGTATTAATAGATATCAGAAACATCTACACAGATGCTCTGGGGATTCATTGTAGAACCCACGATTTCTATATCCGATGGTGTGGGAAAGGGCAGCTTGTGAAGGAAATTGTGGAGTGGGTCCAATCCCTCTACAAAGACCAGGTAAGTATCACTATCACTTCTGAAGATTTCATATTCATTGTCTGCAAAAGTGCAAACCTAAAAAAAGAAATCTTAAATAGCAGAAGCTTGTTTTACAAAGGGCATAATTTCGAGTACCTAGACTGGCTACCTAATTTCGACCCCAGTAAACTGTAACTTAATGTAGCTAGGTGGGTCAAGTTACCAAATCTCTCAGTCGAGCTCATCCATAGTAAATTCTTAAGGGAGATAGGGAATCACCTGGGAGAGTTCATGGGAATAGAAAAGGATTTCTTATCCAATTCTTATGTTCTCTTGTTAGTAAAATTGGATATAGGTATGGAAACCCTTGAACCTCTTGAAATTAAAACTAACTGGGCCAATTACTATATAAAGCCAGTATTTCATAAGGATCCTCCCCGCAGGATTTGTTTCAACAGTTTACCAAAAACACATACTAATAATAATCCCAAATCTCAGTCAGCGGAGGTAAACATCAAATTCAATGAAAACAAAGGCAGATTTATAGTGGAATACCAAAGGACTAGCCTTCCTTCCCTCAAATAGCACCATAGTGGTAGAAGAGAGTTAACTGGACAAAATCAGAACCTGAGTATGGTAACAGCTCAGCCCAGAAAATGCCCCAAACCCTCTCAAAACTCCAAAAGGAATACACAGAGACAGAGTCATGAACTTACTATACTGAATATGAACCTCACACAGGGAATATCAGATAAAGGAACACTGATAGCGGCTGAGACTACAAAGAAGAGTTATGAACCCCAAATAGGCAAGGTCAGGATGGAGCTTGAGGAGGGGGAAGTTCTCGTAGAAGAGATTAATAATAATAACCCCCAAGCAGGGGGAGGAAGTACAAATCCAGAGGTTTTAGAAACACCAGAATGGGTCCCAAACACTTATGAAATAGAGGAAAAACATAAAGAGAATGGGAATCATAAGAATCCCATAGATAAGGTCAGTCATTGGGACCTAGAGGAGATCTGCAATGAGATCCTAGACAAGGCAATAGAGGAAGTAGTAATTGAAGAGGCAAAAAAAGAAAAGGAAAAACTTATCACCAAGATCATGGAACTGGAAGAACTGGAGTCAAGATAGGAGAAGGGTAAAGAGGTCCCAAAAGAGCAGGGAGACAGAGAGGTGGAGGAAGCAGACCCACGGCTGGGGATCGCCATAACCGATTTTAGTAAAGAAACCCCAGACTGGGCCAAAAGTAATAAAAAAAGGGGCAGAAAATCACAACTGGTACTAAGAGAGAAAGTAGGCAAGGCAATAGATCAGACTAAGATCACCACACTGTTTAATGCAGGGAAGGGGAAGGGCCTTTCCACGGCACCATGAGAGTATATAATTGGAATGTTAGGGGTCTCAACACCCCTAACAAACAGCGAATCATAAAACGTTGTATAACCAACACAAAACCAGACATACTAATGATCCAAGAAACCAAACTAAATAAAGATGAGAAAGACACTCTAAATAAGAAGCTAGGAATATGGGAACTAGTAGGAGTCCTAGTAGAGGGTGCCTTGGGAGGTCTTGGGGTAATCTGGGATCCTAGAATGGTTTCATTTTCAGTAATAAGTTGCAAAAAGAACTGGATGGACGGGATTGTCAAAAGCATTAGAAGCAACCTACACTTCTTTCTTATTAACATTTATGGCCCTTCCTAGAACTAGGACAAGAGAATAGTCTGGACAGAAATAGATCAATTCTTGGGAACTTTACAAGATCAGGTTTGCATTCTGGGCAGAGATTTCAATGCGATCTTAGACCCCAAAGAAAAGTCAGGAGGATCTGTCAGGTTGTCCACAGCAGCAATTGACTTTAAGGACTGGGTTCACAAGAACAATTTAATGGAAATCAAAACTGCACAGGAAGGTTTTACGTGGAACAACAGAAGGAAGGGCTTTAGCAACATTGCAGAAAAATTGGATAGATTCCTAGTTAGGGGCAATTGGGCTCAACTCTCTTCTATTCTGACAGCTGAGATCTTACCATACTCGGGCTCTGATCACTACCCAGTCCAGCTAAGTATATCAGAAGATTGCCAACCTAAATGGTGCCCCTTCAAATTTGAACAAATGTGGGTCAAAGATAATAACCTTTTAACCCTAATTGAGCAATGGTGGAAAGAAACTAGAGTTTCTAGTTCCAAGCTTTTTTGTGTAGTATCCAAATTACAAACTATCAAATGTAAGCTTCTTAGTTGAAATAAAACCAACTTTGGTAATATCTTCAAAATCAAATCTAAGATAGAAGAGGAACTTGAAAACCTCAATAGAAGTGTGATAACTAAAGGCATGGATGCAGAATCATATGCAAAAGAAAAATAGTTGAAAATTAAATATGAAGATATGCTAGCCAAAGAAGAAATCTTTTGGCGACAAAAGTCCAGAGAGACATGGCTGGAAGTGGGTGACAAGAACACTAAGTTCTTCCATAATAGCACGAGGGCACGCAGAAATGTAAATAGAATATTTAAAATTAAAGATGCAAATAATGTTTGGATCGAAGATCCTCAACAAATCGCTTATGAAATGGTTAGGTACTTTGAGGATATTCTTAACAATCAGGAAGGATCTAATTGGTTGCACCAACAAGCCATACTGAAAGATATTCTAAGGATTATCTCAGAGGATCAAAACAAAGACCTCAATGGCAAATTTTTCCAAAACTGAGATTGAACTAGCAATCTCTCTTATGCAATCGGATAAAGCTCTGGGACCATATGGCTTCCCAAACTTCTTCTTTTAGAAATGCTGGCACTTCTTAGGAGATGAAATAGTTGATGCTTTAGAAGGGGTAAGAAATTTGGGTAGCCTTCTAAAAGAAGTAAATAATACTTTTCCCTCTCTCATACCAAAAAAAGAGAAGCCAGAAAATTTGGGGGATCTGCGGCCCATTTCTCTTTGTAATACTATATACAAGATCCTCACTAAAACCTTAGCTAATAGGATTTAGACAGTTCTACCAACCATCATAAGTGAAGAGCAAACAGGGTTTGTCCTAGGTAGATCTATATTTGACAGAATTATTATAGCCCAAGAAGCCATTCACACCTTACAGCAAAATAAAAATCCTAGTATGCTAATTAAATTAGATATCAGTAAATCCTATGACAAGGTTGACTGGCGTTTCCTTTGCAAAACTTTAGAAGCTTTTGGATTTTCTAGACAATGGATAAACCTCATTTATGCATGCATTTCTAATCCCAAGTTTTCAATTTTAGTCAATGGGACCCCTAAAGGTTTTTTTAGTATATCAAGAGGATTGAGACAAGGGGACCCTATCTCCCCTTTTCTCTTTATTATAATGGCAGAAGTTCTAGAGAGGATGATCACCAAGGCAAGGGTAGAAGGTAAGATCCAAGGAATCAAAATCATTTCGGGTGTAGATCCTACAACTCATCAACAGTTTGTTGATGATACTATGCTCTTTGGTATGGGATCCATCGAAAAAGCTAAGGCATTCAAAGAAATCTTGGACTCTTATTGTATGGCCTCTGGACAAGAGGTTAATGCTGATAAATCAGCAATTTATTTTTTCAATACAGAGCCGAAAACTAAAAGGGAATTCTACAGAATTCTATCTTTTAAAAGAGGGGAGATGCCCTGTAAATATTTAGGTATACCTTTAGGTATAAGCAACATGACTAATGCTCTCTGGGACCATATCACTTCCAAGATCAGGAATAGAGCAGAATCTTAGAAAGGCAAGTGGCTCTCCTTAGCAGGTAAAGTGACAATGTTACAATCGGTTCTCTCAACTATCCCAACATTCCAATTATCCTGTATGAATCTTCCAATAGGTAAACGTGATGAAATCAACAAAATTCTAAGAACTTTCCTATGGCAAGGTTCAGAGGATAAAAAGAAAATGGCACTTGTGGCTTGGGACAAGATTTGTAGACCAAAAGAGGAAGGTGGCCTGGGCTTAAAAAACCTCAGAGAACAGAGTAAGGCCTTAGGCGCTATACTTGTATGGAAAATGTATCAGCAACCTGATTCAAAGTGGGTTAAAATTCTTAGAAACAAATATCTTAGAGGGGAGGAACCGGCATTCCTTTTTAGAATGGCTAACCCACCTAAAGGATCTCGCCTCTGGAATTTTATGATGGACTATAGGAAGCTCATAATGGACAAACTGACTTGGAGTTTAGGAGTCAGGAACCAAGCACTTTTTTGGGACGACTCATGGGGTGGGTATGAGGCGATAAGCAGCTTGGATAATTTAGAGAATGCCAAAAGGATACTAGAATCCCACTGGGGGAAATATGTAAAAGATTATATAGAATTTCCCAATCATGAGGAGAATAGGGGGTGGAAATGGAAACCCCTGGATAATACGAACATTCCAGATAATGAGAAAGAGAAACTACTTGATATCCTTAACAAAAGGAGGGTATCTCTCAAAGGAGACTTAGACAGATTAGTTTGGGATGGGGCTAAATCAGGAAATTATAAAACCAAGGATGGTTACAAAACTTTAATTAGACAGCAACTAAGACCAAAATCAGAGTTACCACTGAGACTGTGTTGGGATAAGAACTATCTCCCAAAGGTTGGGTTGTTTACCTGGATGGCCTTGCAGAAAAAAATCCTAACGGCAGATAGGTTCACCAAGATGGGATATGAGGGGCCTAGTAGATGTCCCCTTTGTGAAGAGGATCAAGAAACAGCAAACCATATTCTCCTCAATTGTCAATTTTCTAATAAATGTTAGAATTGGCTAAGTAATAAGATGGGATGGATTACTGCCATGCCTAATAACATTTTGAACCTTTTCCAATGCTGGCCTGAGACTCACAAACAAAGCATCTACCATATGCTATGGACAATTTCCCCTTCGATCATGGTTTGGGAGCTATGGAAAGAAAGAAATAGAAGAATCTTTAAAGATAGGAAAATGACTTTTGGTCAGCTAATCATTAAAATTGAGGCCATTATAATAGAAATAGTCAATAGTAGGATTCTAAATAACTCTAAAAAAGAATCCACAATGACGCACTGGGATGAAAAGATGTGGGGGAGATGGGCAGGACTAAAACTTCCCTCCTTTGTGGGACCAGGCAACCACAACTCCACCAACAAGAGAAAGGAATGTAAGTGGTAACCTCCTAAAGAAGGGTGGTTCAAGCTAAATTTTGACGGGGCTTCTAGGGGCAACCCGGGAGTAGCAGAAATAGGTTGTGTAATCCATGATTCTGAATCTAGAGAAATGGCAACCTTAGCCAAACCCCTAGGAGAAACAACAAATAATATAGCAGAATTAACTGCCTTGATTGAAGGTCTGAGAATCTGCAAAGACATGAAAATTAAAAAATTAGAGGTCGAAGGAGACTCCGTGATCATCATTAATGGCTTACGAAAAGGGAACATGCCTAATTGGAGACTTAATTCCTTGCTGGCTAAGGCCCTCAACATCATTGCATCTTTAAGGAGGTGCACATTTAATCACACTTACAGAGAAGGTAATAGCAAAGCAGACTCTCTTGCCAACAAAGGGGCGAATGGTCTCTACTTATCTACTAGAGCTAACACCAATGAAGTATTATCAGAATCAAGCTAAAACTTTGGAGGAAAGTTATTTTGAGGCCAATCAGTTCATCACCTGGTCTAATATCATACCACGAAGGGTGAACAAACTCTGAGCATCTTTAGATTTTCTACCCTTTAGACAACAAGGGAGTATAATAGAGCAATTAAGATTGTCCTGCATCCTCCTTTTGTATATCACATACATATCTTTTGTATATCAGATACATTTTCTTTTGTATACAAGAGTGGGCCCGACTAGTTATATGAATTGAATTCAAATCACCTTCGAATCCGCATCTATATCACCTTCTTGTATATCGAATGCATGTGTTTTATATACAATAGCAGATCCCAGCTATAACTCACATTATTTAATCTGTCATTCAAATCCGGGTTTGTATAAACTTGTATATCCATTAGGGATGGGGTCCACATATGTATCTTTGGTGTTTCGTGCATTGGTATATACATTTCCTTTGTTTCTCATACACATTTATCTTTGTAGCTCGAATAAACATACAAACATTTAAACATACAAAGACTTTTCTATATTGAATTTCTTTTTGACATCTGACTTGTATCTTCGCTTGTACATCGGCTTGTATCTTGAAGACATACATTGTTATTATGCAAATCTGATATGCAAGCGGTGGGACCCACCTTACTTTTCATTTGTGTTATTGTATCGGCAAGAGATTTCCATGTCTCACCCGACGTGGAAGTGGGCATAGTTATTATCAGCGTGACTTCTTCATTGCTGTAAGATTAACGTGGCATCCCGATGCTATAGGTCTTCCCGACATGTTTCATTCACCACTTAATGCATTGGTATGACTGTCACCTGAGGCTCTTTAGTTTTCAGGATCGTGCATTTGTATTTATATTTTCTTTGTTTCTCATATGCATTTGTCTTTGCATCTAGTATACATATACCGCAATATACATTCTCATACTTCAAATAAAGTTCTCAGAATTTAAACTTTCTAACTAGGTCCGGACTTGTATGTATCTGTTGATATCACCTTGATATCTCACACGCATACACCTTGTATATACATTCTCATATGCATTTGTCTTTGTATCTTGTATAGATACATCGTAATATATAAGCACGACTTCAAATAGTTCTCAAAATAACTCTCTATCTAGGTTCGGACTTGTATGTATCCATTTGTATCTCTTTTATATCACATGCATACACTTTTATACAATCGCGAACTTCGTTGGATTTGTGAAACGAATTGGAATCTTCTTGGGATCCTCCATTGTATGTATCTTGTTGTATCATTTGTCTCCAATATACATACGTGGCCCCCACTCATTATTTATATCTCCAATGATGTCAGGTTTTGTATAATATTCTCTTGTATATTTTCTTTGTATATTATCGTTGTATAAGTGCACATACAAAGCATCTTATACAAACCCTCTCTTGCTTTGAATATTGGTGTTTGTATGTTATCTTGTATAAGCGCACATACAAAGCATCTTATACAAACCCTCTCTTGTATATTTTCTTTGTATACTGCCATTTGTATGTGATCTTGTACAAGTGCACATACAAAGCATGTCTTCCCCAGCGATACTTTTACTCCTTTGTATATCGAGTATGTATATTATAAATAAACAAGCACCTCGAACATACAAAGACTTTTCAGGATTTAACTTTCCTTTCGCATCCGGTTTGTATCTCTTATTTGCATCCTTCTTACTTGTATATCGTTATTTATACAAGCCCGATATGCATTCGGTGGAGCCCACATCACTTTTCGGATTGTATCTTTCGAAATGCATACTTATTTTAGATACAAAGATGGATACATACAAACTCCTTTGCATCACCTCTTCGGACTTATTTTATAAACCTCAGTTTACTTATTTTTCAGATCCGCGATGGATATAAAGTGCAATGCATCTAGTCATGATGCATCATTCAACTTGTATATCCATTGGAGTTGGGGCCCACATAGGTATCTTTCATGTTTCATGCATTTGTATATACATTTCCTTTGTTTCTCATATGCATTTGTCTTTGCATCTTGTTTACATATACCGCAATATACAATCTCAGACTTCATTCTAACTGGGTCCGGACTTGTATGTATCCGTTTGTACCACCTTGCTATATCACACGCATACTTCTTGTATATACATTTCCTTTGTTTCTCATATGCATTTGTTTTTGTATCTTGTATAGATACATTGCAATATACAAGCACGGACTTCAAATAAAGTTCTCAGAATTTAAACTTTCTATCTGTGTCCAAACTTGTATGTATCCAGTTGTATATCCTTTTATATCACATGCATATACTTTAATACAATCGCAGACTTCATTGGATTTGTGAAACGAATTGAAATTTTCTTGGGATCCTCCATTGTATGTATCTTGTTGTATTGATACAATCATCTCCAATATACATATGTGGCCCCACCCGTTATTTATATCTCCAATGCTGTCGAGCTTTGTATAATATTCTCTTGTATATTTTATTTGTATATTGCCGCTTGTATGTTATCTTATATAAGCGCACATACAAAGCATCTTATACAAACCCTCTCTTGTATATTTTCTTTGTATATTGACGTTTGTATGTTATCTTGTTTAAGCACACAGTGGAAGCGAAAATTTTTCAAATTTTACTTTTGGAACCTTCGGTGAGAGTCCTTCTTATGTCTCAGCGATCTGTCCTTCATCTTTTATTATCGGCAAGACTTACTCCATCAGCAAACTCAAAAACTATTCTGCCGACACTCTGATCACTCTGATGTCTCCTCCGATCCACACTCGTCGACAAGACTTACTTCGTTGGCGGGATCTTTTACTCTTCTTCCGATGCGCTAATAGGTTTCAACCGTCGATGTGACTTCCTTCGTCGGTGAACTCCTTGTTTGTTCTCTCGATATGCCAATATACCAACTTAGTACATGCTTGGTGTGACTTGCTATTATCAGTGGACTAAAGTTTCTTCACCCTGATTTCACCGTTACGATCGGTCACCATTTGTATCTAACAAAAGGTACATTCTCAACATATATTCTCAACATGCTCTTGTGATATACATTCGTAATATACATTCGGTGAAACGATACGAAACTTACGCCGATGTAAACCTCTGCAACTCTGCGACTACGCAAACACCAAACAACTTATACAGAAACAACAAAATCTCAACAGAACGGTAAACGATCTACTCCTAAGGAACGAGATTTACCAGATGTTGGCATACAATGGATTAGTCAACCATAACCGGATTTCAATTAACAGTGAAGTAAGTATGCTTGATTAATTTTGAAAAGCTTGGAATTAGCAAGTATTTTTTTCTTCCTTCTCAGGCAAAGGTTTTAAAAAACTAACAGATGTGTGCAGGAGAATGAATTTTAGGTTTTTTGTATAGCTAACATGCGAAAAGAAGTGGTAGTTCTCCTGTGATTTCAGGTTAGATAGGTACACTAATAGGAGCAAGATAGAAGAAGCCCTTTTAATCGACAGTTGATCAAAGGTTATAAGCCTTGGAGGTCTTCCCAGGAGTCGAAGAACCAAAAGACATATAGCAAGAGGATACCAAGAGGAAAGCCATGGATAAGGGCGATGTCTGTATTTGTATCTCAGAGATTGTATAAGAAAATATGTTTCCTTGTGGGGCTTGACCCCGTGTAAGTTCTATAAATAAATAGTTTGTACTGGATGCAAAAGTCCCGGGCTAGACCATAGGTTTTCTTCACTCTGTTCTTTCCTACCGGTGCTCGCACTGAACAGAGCAATATTTTATAACTGATTTTATATATTAATGGCCTCAGCCTTTTACCAATCAAAATATATATATAGGGTTCTACACATTTTATTTTATGAAATTAGATTATTTTTGGGATTTCAATTTTATTTAGTCAAGAGTTAAAAATCTAGTATTTCAATTTTATTTACTAAAAAGTTAAAAATCTATAGTATTCAAACATACAATATTTTAATACATAATCTGTATACACTCAACTAGGGTTAGGGCTCTCCAAATAATACAAATATGTAGGCTTTGTAAAGTTTACTTTTATAGTTAAGGAAATATTTGTGTTATTTAATAGGCTTTGTAAAATTTAGTTTTATAGCTAAGTAAATATTTTAGTGCTATTTTATTTTTACCAAATTAAATTATTTTTGAGATTTCAATTTTATTTACCAAGACATTTCAAAACGAGTTCACATAAATTTTTACTTATAAATTTAGTTCTATGAAATTTTATAAGATTCTGATAAAAATAAAAATAAAAATATAAATATAAAAGAAGAGAAGGTGAAAGGAATAAAAGAAAAAATTAAAAAATAAAGGTATACTAGTTAAAATAATTAAAATCATGTTCTCTAAAAGTACTTACTATTATTACTTAAACAAAAAATTAAATCATTAAGATAAAATACTATAGTGATCTAAATATAAATATGTTATTGTTATTATATTGTGTAATTATTCTTCAAACTTACAACATTTTAATGCATTTTAAATTGTAATAATATTCAATATTATTACATTTTAATATCTTAAGCAGACATTTCAAATCTCTCCACACCCAACTAGGGTTAAGGTTCTACACATTTTATTTTATGAAATTAGATTATTTTTGGGATTTCAATTTTATTTACTCAAGAGTTAAAAATTTAGGATTTCAATTTTATTTAGTCAAAAGTTAAAAATCTACAGTAGGCAATTTTTTAATTTTATTCTTCAAACTTACAATATTTTAATGCATTTTAAATTATAAATGTATTAGTATTATTACATTTTAAGGAAATTATTTGTGTTATTTAATAGGCTTTGTAAAGTTTAATTTTATAGTTAAGGAAATATTTTAGTCCACATTATTTTTGAGATTTTCAATTTTATTTACCAAGACATTTCAACACTCTTCAAAAATTAATTTTTGAATTATCGGAATGCAATTTGTCTATACAACCAATACTTAATCAACAAAAAAATTACAACTAAACAAATACTATATACAACCAATAGCTAATAAAAAAATTTACAACTAAACAAATACTATAATAACAACACTACAAAGATACTGGTCACTACGTGACACTTATTCTATTTAAAATCTACCAAAAAAAACTATCTTAATTTCTTTGCTATATAACATATTTATGTCAATAAATTTACAATGAAATACAAAATATATATATATATATAACAACTCGGTATGCTTATTTATAGAAACCCCCGTCGAAAGAACTATCTATATGAACTGACTGCCAAGAGGAAAGTGCAATGAATACAGAAATAGAAGCCTTCAAACAATTTTGTCAGTAGGTGTCAAAGCTTCAACGTTTTTTGTTAATTAGATCCTCATCCTACGAATGGTACACAAATATTGTTACAGATTTTGGTGTTTTTAAATAAATATTTTGTTGATGCAACCAAAGAAAATTTCAATAGGGTTTCTATTCCGATTAGGCTCCCAGGGTTTTCTTTAGAGTACTGGATTGAAGGGATAATTTGAGGTATAGCAAATGCTCTTGGTCAGTTTTTATCTATTGACAATGTTACTAAATCTATGAAGCTTCTAGTTTTTGCTAGATTTTATGTGAGTGTTGATTTTGATAAGGTTCTGCCTGAAGTCATTAAATTGTGCTCCAAATTTGGTATTTGGTGTCATAAAGTTGGGCACTTCTCTAATTTCTGTAACCAAACTTATGAGCATGAGAAAGAGTGTGAGAATAATGATAATAAATGTTATGCTACAAGGAATGAAGGAAAAGAAAAGGATATTGTTATGGTTGGTCCTCGTGGGGACAACCATTGGACTCCATTGAAGGATAAGAATAGGTGTCCTTTGGATGAGCCTCGTTCAGCTTCTAAAAAAGGCAAAACAACTCAATTTTCTCCTCAAAGTTCTTTGGTGAGGTTTGGTTTTAAACCTCCATGGCTGCCCCTTTGCTCCGACCTTGCTGTGTTTTAAGGCCTGCTTCTTTGTTGGTTCTTGTCTCTTGTTGTAGTTGGTTCTTTCTTGTTTCTTGGAGTTGCACTTTATTTTTGTTGTACAAAGTTTAGGGACCCTTTCAAAATCCTTTTTGTTTATAGCTCAGCTAAAAGCACTTACAATAATAAAAACAATTGATAATTAACCTAAAAAAATATGACATATTTGTAATTTTACAATCCTAATTGAACAGTCACCAATTACAAAACCCTAATAAATTCATAGGTAAGAGGCAAGACAAACAGTAAAAGAGAATGAATTTTGAACATTTCACAACCAGCAAAATAAACATAGGAGACTGTACGAAAATATTTTTCATTAATTATAAACACTCAATAAAACAAGATGAAAATCTACGTTTTGATAGGAAGATGCATTGCAGCTGAGTTAATATAGATGGAGAAAGTTAATCAGTTTAATCCCAAAAAAAAAAATTTAAAGGTAATGATTTATTAGTTTTATGGGTTTTTTACCTGTAAGACATTTATTATACTAGCAGTTGCAGGAAATTTGCACAACGAATTAGCTCATAGTTGAAATATTTTGAAGAAAAAATGCAAATACATTTAGAGAAAATATAAATTAACCAAACATTTTTTTTTAAATTGTATGAAATAATTCAACAGCACCCAATAAATCTTATTCTCCTAGTTCTTTTTATGCTTTGCATCAGCTTTTCCGTTGGATTAACTTGTGCTTTCACAGCGGTAAGGGTTTTTTCTTTTTCTCAGGAGGGTTCTTCTTGTGTTCATGGCAGTTTTTTTGTTTATTTTTGGGAACTGTTAATGTGTGGGGAAAGAAATTGGTAACTATTTTTTGGGTTTCATGGTTACAGGGAAAGTGATACTTGAATCGACAATTTACGACATATACATTCTTCGCTGGATTGATGGGCAGGCAATGAGAAGTCGTGCTTTTATTTGGTGGTCTCAGAGTTTACAATGGAGGATGCCACCTGATTTCAAATGCCATGCCAATTTCGCTGTAAAACATTTTGTTAAAACAAGTCATTTTACTTGTAAATGTAAATTCACGGAAAAAGAACAAATTTGTTTTCTATTAAAATATTTGTAAAAAATATTCAATCTAATTGTACCATTAAAGTGAAGTTATGCGAACAAATAGAAATAAATTGTTTATTTTGGATTGTATATAAAATATTAAATCCTTAACCATTAAAATATAAATATAAATAATATTACTAAGAAAAATATTTATTTCAAAAAGACATGAACTTATAATATACATTGGAGGAGTTTAAATCCAAATCTTTAACCCTTATCTCAACCACAATCCACTCTTAACAATCATATTTTGCAAACACTCAATATTTTTATTTCAACCACAATCCTCCATTAGCAATCATATTTTGCAAACACTCCATTATTTTTAAATTTATCTAGACCACCACTATGCACTAACTTAAACCCCTTCACCTTCACCTCTTCCTCCACTAAATCAACAACTACATCACAAAAAGCAACTCTAAGATACCTAACAACCACGTCATCAAGAATGTCCACATGTTTGAAAGGTTCAAATGTCTCGAACGCATCCAAATGGGTCCCTAAAATAACACTCTAAATAACTTCAAACTAAGATGACAAATTCCTCTTGACTATTGAACTGAGTTATATTTAAGAATAACCATAAACCAATCTACATAGAAATTAGTTTATAGGCTTTGCTTTTATCTCCTTATCTTAGTACCATACATTAGCAAATAGCTAAAAGTCCAAGCCATTTGAACATGTTTATATACAAGAATAATAAGCTGATTTATTTATTTAATGAATAAAGATAAGCACTTCGGTCAAAAATATCAACAGACATCACATGAACAATGGCAGAGACTATAATGAGTTTCGTTTAACAGTGACAAGTTTCATAGCGCAAGCAGGGACTGAAGTTTTCTTTGGCCCGTAAAATTTCAAATCATATAATTAGTTTATAATATCCATTTAAAATTTTTAGGCGTCCTCAACAAATCATTCATGTTTCAGAGATATTGGTCACGGATTGGTGTTTATACTAACCAAGCCCTAGTTGATCTGAAATTTTTACCTCTTTCACGCTCTGAGAGAAACTCCAACCTGTGCAAACAAAAATATTCACATTTAAATAAAAACACGGTTGAAAAATAAGCATCAAAAAGCCTATACGTTTCTGACTACAGCTGGTAATGACGGAAATTAAAAAAACGGCGACGGGTTTCTGACTACCGCCAGTAACAGAGAAACGGAAAACTGGTGAAATCCGGCTGTCTTAAGAATGAAGCTGCCGGGTTATCTTAATTCCGGTTGTCTTAAGAAGCCGGATTATCTTAATTCCGGCAGGAGTTTCTCCCACAAATAGCCTATCAGCTAAAAATGAGATTTTAGGAATATAAAATTATGCATTCATCCATGGTCAGCAATTGCAGTTCAATCAAACAAAAGATTAATAATTAAATAGGAGACCCAACAGGAGGGGAGGGGAAATATATGACAACATAGAATCAAGAATGGATAGTAAGTTCATTATCATTTTACTTAAATATCATTTACTTTAATGGTCAAACAGTGAATAGCAATTTTACATCTTATTCACAATTAAAAAAATAAATATTTCCCTTATTTTTATTGGTCAAAATTGACCTTTCATTGTTGAAATGGATGATATTTAAGAATAGCCGTCCATTTAAACAGTGATGTTTGATGAAAGAAACGTTTAAAGCCACAGAACTGAACTTAAATTTATTTCTTCTTGAAAGACTTGGGCCCCTTGATCGAAGCAGTGGCAGACTTGTTGGTGAATGTTGGGAATTTTTTTGCTGTTTGCATTTTCTGGAAAAACAGTGAATACCAGCAAATTGATAACCAGAATGAACACACAAATAGTAGAATGTTGCATACCATGTGACCGTTTAGCTCAACATTCATTTTCCATTTGTCCAGGAAAAAGTTCATTTGATTTTCCATAAAATTCCACTGAGTGCTTTGTGTTAATTCAAATTTTCACAAACTATCATGACTTGCTTTGTGTTCCACATTCAAAAAAACATGTTGCCACAATTATCACAACTAAAGATGATGTACAGATTAGTCATTAACTTTTTTCTAGAAATGTTTTAAGTGGAGGGATTATAGATGAAACATGGCATGTTATGTGATTTTTTTGTGTGTGTTAATAAAAAAACTTGGCTGTATGTAAAGATAAACAAATGTGATCATGTCCTTATTTTTTAATGATAAAAAGTTTAAAAAAATATATTTTACTACTAGATCTATTTATGGTAATCAAAGATGACAACTTATTAAAAAAAGAGTTCACATAAAAAATAATTTATTTGTCAAATTTAACAATTTCACTCATATAATTATCATAGGATTAATAGTTGTCATCAATAATTATGTAGAGTTATGTACTAAAATAAATGAAGAAAGTAAATAAATTAAAGCAATGGTACTTAGTTAGAAATCTAATGTAGAATTGTTGGACATATGTCTAAAAGTGATTTGTAAAAATACAAAAAATTAGAAATGACTAGATGAATGCTTTTGAATTAGGAAAACTCACTATCTATTTGTTGGTCACTTTTGTGATGTGCGGAAGTGATTTATATGAATTGTAAATCTAACTTGCGCCCATGGGTCTACACTTTGTTGTGTGGATTTGATCTTTGTGAAACTCCGATACTTGATTTTCAATTCACTTTGATGCATGTGACCTATGTTATTTGGTTGGTGGAGTTTAAGAACACATTTGAGGAGCTTGCTAAGCAAGGATCTTCTCCTTGTGACTAGCCTCTAAAATATCAAGTCAATGTTCAAATCTTTGAAAAGATCAAAGGCAACAAGCAATCACACAAAGTATATCCTAGAAGTTGAGCCAAGAAGATAATATAGCAATAAATTCTCTAATAATGCGAACAAATATTCTACATGTGCTCAAGATATCTAGGTACTAAATTTCTAGATCCTTTGAAATGAATTAGGTTTAGTCCTTAAGTATAGCTCTAGAATTGTTCGAATGTGGCAAATGAAACATTTCATACTTTGAATCAACACATAATGGCTAATTAGAAGGGTTAGGTTGGCACTAAATTTGAATTTGAATCTTTAAAGTTCTAAGTTCATTTTCACAAATTACACAATTGACTTGGTTTGATCCCACAAATTGTGGATCTAAACTTGGGTGAGAAATGAATAAACTAAGAATTAGGATTGGTCCTTGGGAATTATTGTAAATATAATTAGGTAAGATTCAAGTTATGTGCCAACTTTAAATAGAAAATTGTGCCAATTATATATTGTTGTTGCATAAAGCATAACCAGATCAAAGTTAGCCCAATCAATCCCACAAATTGTGAATCTAAACCTAGATGAGAAATAAATGAATCAGATTAGGACTAGTCCCTAGGAATTAATGCAAGTAGAATTAGGTAAGGTTCAATTTATGTGTTACCTTTCAATAGAAAATAGTAACACTTGTACACTTATAATTTCATAGAGGATAATTAGGCCAAAATGAGCTCAAAAAGAAATGAGAAATGTGTAAGTATGTAATTCTCATCGTTATAGTTTGCCCACACTTTGAATTGCATGAAAACTACCATGAAGAAAGGAGTAGAATCAAACAATCAACATGAAAGTAAATCGATTCAAACACTCACTCATAAAAAAAGATACAAATATGGATATGGATGTCATATTTTTGTACATGCTCCCTTGTTTAATGAGTGTTCCATCTTGGAAACTTGATTATTTAGACATCTAAAACAAGAATATGTTTCCCATAACAAAAAATAAAAGAGAAAAAGAGAGATATTCTACTTATTGTGGAACAACGATACTATTTAGGGGCAACAACATCAATAAATACTACTTAGGAGTAGCAAGAGTAATGTGGTACCATCTATAAATGACATAGGGTCATAACATACAATCACTATAACCATACTCAAGAAAGGAACATTAGAAAATGTTGTATGCCCCCTCCAATTAGTTGCATGAAAAGAATTGAATAATTTGGAGAATAGGTAAGATATGTAAAATAATGTAGACCTTGGAAAGATCAATAATCATATAGGAATATAAGAATAGCATCATGTGACACTATAAAGAAGATACTAAAGTATGCTCATGAGAGCACATATAATAATAGGCAAAAAGGTGCCCTTGATTTAGCCCCAGATAGGGCTATAAATGAAAGTGGACATGAATGCTAGATAAGAGATCCTATAAGCACCAACATATACAAGATATAATCATGAAAAATATTAGAAAATTAGTATACTAATAAAAAAACATGTTAGCATAAGACAATCATTGTTAGAGTAAACATGAGAAAGTAGGATTAGTAGAGAATCATAAGATGTGAGAGTGGTAAGCATGTAAGATCATGTAATTGTCATAGGAAATGATCATGCTAGTAAAACATGTAAGTAAAAATGCTAAATATAATCATTAGAATCATACATAAGTTCATCAGAGTAGAAGGTGGCAAAATGCCATAAAGGATATGCCCCCAAAGTGGGGTACACCATCTAAATAATGTATATCCTTGGAAACCCCAATATCAACTGTAGACATCAGAAAATGGCCAGGCCAACACCACCCTTTCCACCACCTCACTAACACCACATCAACGCCATCTCTGCACTAACTTAGCCCTCTTTTATGCGTTAATCTGAATTAATTAAATAAATTCCTGTTTTATTTAATTAATTTCTCCTTTCATCCATTTACCCTAATTAATTACATAAATTCCACTTTATTTGGTTAATTCCATATTTCATGACCCCTTAGCCCTAATTAATTAAATGAAATTCATTTTGTTTAATTAATTAATAGTATAAGTTGATGACTGGAAATGGGGAGATTTTTACACACATTAACTCGACCTGGAAGCTCATGCTTGACCAGAGAGAGCTGAGTAAAACTCTGTTGTAATTTGGTCCAATATTTTAGAACCTAAGCAAAGTTGTTTCAGATGGCGTCTGTTGCTAAAAAGGTTGGCTCTAGGGGTTAACTATTCATAGTGTCTAGTCTGTAACCTTCCTGAAAGCTGTGAGCACATATTTTTTGATTGTGTCTATGCAAAACAAGTCTAGAGTCTTTTCTTTCTATCTTTAAAAGGGTGTTTTTCTGAGTTTAATGCTTCTAAAACTAATGTCTTATGTGGTTATATCAGTAATATTGATTCTAAGGCTAATTTTTTTGGTTGTTGGCTACTACAAAGGTCTTGTGACCTCCTTGTGGAAATTAAGAAATGATTGCATGTTTCAGAGAAGGGATAGGATGCTTGCTGGGTCTTTTGTAAGACTCACATGTTGGTCTCTTCTTAAACAGGCAATAGGCACCTTCAAAATACGTACGGAAAGATTTATGAAGATAATCGACGAAGGCGAAGGGACAATTTATAGAGGAGACATTAAAACAACTAAATTTTGGGCCCCATGACTATAGGCAGGCCAACACAACAGTGCGGGAGGACATCAAGATCTAGCAGAACAGACCTACTGACCAATTCGGGGCACAAGAAGACCAAGCAAAAGAAGTCTATCAAAATTTTAATAGTGAGAATAATGAGAATAGGCTTCCTTCCAGAGTTGTACTACACAGAGAAGAAGAGGTCATTGGAAACAGTGATAACATGGATATGTCTTTTCCATAAACCAGCATGAGCCAGAACTAGAACAAACAAAATGAGTTGGATAGCATGGATTAGTATATGTAGATCTAAAAGAAAGGAACCAGAATATAATATTATGTGATTATAAAGATCAATTTTGTATTATGTAGTTCAAAAACTTTTAACTTGTTGATCCTGAAGAGAGACTTTATTTGATAATTTTTTATTAAGAAGTGTGGCCCCCTTGGCCACCTATTGTATACATTTATCATTAGTAATAGATATGCAAGTTAAAAAAAAAATCCATCATCCCTAATCAATTAAATAAAGCCCTTTTACTTAATTAATTCTAACATTAACCTTCAACACCCTAGGTCAATTAAATAAAATTTCTTTTTATTTAATACCTATCATCCTCTATTTTCACCCTCCATGGTTAATTAAATAGACACATATTTAATTAAGCCTAATCCCCTTCTAATCACCATCTTCCAACTAATTAAATCCTCTCACGATAAACCTAAATTTTTAATTCCTCTCACTAGAGGACAAAATACCAAAAGTCAACTCTCTAATCAATCCACACCCTCCATTTTGAGAGATGCTCTAGGATTCAATCCAAACCCTCCATTCCTCCTTCGTTTCTCATTGGTCCATGCCACCTCCTTCTCCTATTTGACCTCCTCACCACAAGGTCTTAGTCTTCCATTTTGAGGCAAAATCACATCCTTCCATGATCCCAAGTCAACTTCCATCTATAAATACAAGTCCACCTCAAGGCTTTAGCTACACTATGTTTTTTTACCTTAGCCTCATGCTGTCCATTTATCTACTTAGCTCCATTTTTGCATTGTTATGCTGGTAAAATATTGAGCAATCCACATATTATTCTACCCCTACAAGGACATAGCTGAGTGAGTTGGCTGCATCACTCCTGTCCTACCAAGGCATAGGTATGGTTGAGGGCATGAAGGTATAACATTTCATTATTTTCCTTTCTATTTATGGTCCTTTTCCATTTTCCTATCTTCATTTGGCATGCCCGGTGGGACACCACGTCCCAAAAACTAATGATTTTTGGAAGTGTTTCTGTGTTTTCACTCACAAGTGATAGGTTAGTGCTTTTGACTATTCCCTAATGCCTTTGCTTGCAGGTTTAGTACCTACACAGACTCCATTAGTGCATTTGATAACGCTAATCCATTTGTCTCATAGGTTTAGCGCCCTCATGTTTTCTTTTAGTGCTTTTGGTTTAGTTTAGCACCTTTTCTCATTCACTTAGCATTGTTGTTGGTTTCTTTAGTGGCTTTGTGTCTTACAATAGCATTTTTGTTTTCACCGACTAACTTTGTTGTTTGATGTAGTTTATCTCAGATTTTTATCAGTCATATGCTTTCTATTGAGCTAACATGTGTCTTTAACCTATTGGTGCCTTATGTGTAGGAATCTAACACTTTCTTTGTAGGTTTTTGAACAAGGGTTTTTGTTGTTTGTCATTTTGATTGACCTAGGGTTTTAACATTGTTGGATTTTATTTACATTGTTTGTTTTTATAGCCTTTTAAGCTAACCCTAACACCTATCTATAATCTAGGTCACCACTTAGCCTTTGTTTTGCATGAAACCTAATCATTTCTATAGGTTCTTTCTCTCTGTTCAACCTCAGTGTTTACGCCATCTCCTTCAGTGCCTTCACTCACAAGTTCAAGTATAGTGCAGGTATAACACTTGACCCCTTTAGTAATTTTGTTACATCATTTAGCACATTGGACATATCCTTTAGTATTTTTGTGTCATCCTTTATCATTTTTGATCTTATCTTTTGATATTGTTTATAATCATTTAGTACTTTCATGTTTGTTGTTAGCACACCTATGCCCTGACTATCAATGCCTAAGCTTTGTCTGTCATCCTTTGATCTGCCTGTTAGCGGATATGCTTTATCTATTGGCGCTTTTGATTTTGTTTTCTCATAAACTAACTCTTCTTGCTTTTCCTAAGCTAACTAATCTATGCAGTTGTATCTCATCTATCCAAGATTAAAAAAAAAAATAGAGACTACTAACTATTTTCTGCAACACCACAGTTAAAGAACCTTGTTTTTTCCCACTAGTTTCTAGCTGCACATTAGATTAGTGGGATTAAAAAGAATTGTTTTCCATTTCTTTAGGATCTTGATTGGACATATATGCTCTCCCTCACACCTTTGGGTGATCAAGTGGGGATCAAGTCCATCATTATCCTTTTTGTTCATTGTTTATCCCAAGGTTTACTTGAGTGTGTATGCTCTACCCTTGCGCCTCATGTGAGCATGGGGATTAAAAACACCAAGTGTAATCTTTCCCTTTAGGAGGCCTTCTTGGGATTTCATCCCCCAAGGGACGACCTCAACAACGTGTTTTGGTGGGGTATATAAAGAGGGGAGAGTGAAAGTTATACCTCAACGAGTGATCATCACTATACTTTGGGAAGCCCTGAGACTCTCGGTCCACCGAGACTTGGTGCTGAAGAGAGTAGGAGTGACCCTCCTAATCTCACCCTTTAAAGGTGAGCCCTTTGTTCACAGACTTGGGCCTCATTGTACCTTGTGTATCTCAAGGATGCCCCTAGAAGCCTTGTCAATCCTAGTTAAGACCTTCAGCCGATCTCTTAGAGTGGTGCAAGGTTTAGTTGACCAAGCCCAATGTTCCTCACCATGTTCCTCATAGTTGGGATGTATAATTATTCCTTGGGTAAGGTGTAAAAACCTCCAAAGGAAGATGGATACTTGGTGCAACACCTTTATCCCTAGCTACTCCCCCTAAAAGGTGTTCCTAGTAGGTAGGAGCATTGAGGTAAATTGAGTATAGGCCCACATTAAGAGTCACTCCCACTTGATTAATTTTTAGGCTTGTTGGTGTGTTTGGTGTGTATTCTTGTGAAATACTTGTATAAGCCACTTTCAACTGTGAATAAATTTGCACCAATCTCCTTGAAACTCTATGTCACCCATTGCGTATTTTGTTTGCAAATCTCTTGCCAAAAAAATCCATCAAACAGTCAACACCTTATAGAATAGTATCCTTGACCAATCTTTTAGCACTTTTAATCACTCGGTTAATGCCTACGATCACCCTATTAGTACCTTTGACTATCACTTAAAATTATTAGACCTGAACATCTTAAATTGCCAGATTAGCACCCCTGATCCAAATATTAGGGCTTTCAATAACTATCTTAGCAGCTCCGACACATCTTTTAGTGCTTCTCACTACTCTCTTAGTGCTCCTGACTACTCTATCAACACCTTTGGATGTAGTTTGTTAACACCTATGATTAGTCCTTCAGTGCTTCTATACACCACCATTGTTTAAACTCTGTTAGATCTGTAGACTCTCTTAGTTCCCATGATCGCCCTGTTAGCACCACTGAGAAGTATTTTAGCACCTCTGATCTCTTTGTTAGTACCTTTGCACAATCTTTAAGCATCTATGATCACCTTGTCAACACCTTTGAACAACCTATTAGTGCCTTTGAGCTGACTTTTAGTACCTCTGATATCATCACTAGACCACGCAGAAAACATTTGTAGGTTGTCTTAGTGCCTATGATCATCTTTTTAGCACCCATGATTACCCTCTTAGCACATTTAATCACTCTATTAGTGCCTCTAATTTCTCCAACAATGCCTCTGATTGCTTTATTAGCGCCTGCGAGTGATCTATCAATGTCCTTGGTCCATCCTTTAGCACTTTTGCCTGTATCGACAGACATCCAAATCCATCATTGTAAAAGCCAAGAATTAGACTGCTTACATCTGTAATCTAGTACACACCAAATTTGATCTAACTTAATATCATCAGTCACTCCATTTCAGATTTCTATCTCCCAAAAACATTACATCCATTTTCATCCATTTGTCATCTCATCCAAAAAAATTAAAAATTTGAGACCTTTTGTACCAAACCTCAAATCTATCTTGGACCAAATTCATCAATCAAAATATTAGCCAATCCATTTTAGCCAACAAAACCAAATTTGTGGGAGACTATATCTAGATCTTTTCATCTTCCACTAATTTGCATAGTGCTTAAGATCTTTTCTACCTTAAGTATTGTGTAAATTAACCCTATCTACCTTAGATAAATCATCTTAGAAGCCTAGACTACTCCTAAGTTGGTGGACTCTAAGAATCCCATTTTACTTGGGTGTCTTGTCTACCCCAAGTAAAATTACCCCCTATCCTCTTCTTTTCTTAGGCTCTTGTCTACCCTAAGTAGGGAAAGGGTAAAACCCTTGAATCCACAAAAAAGATATAGATTCACCTTAAACTCTTTTGGTTTTCATCCAAAGTATGTAAACCTTTCCTAAATCATCACCCGAAATCATAGTCCTATCATCCTCATCCATTTGGTCCAAAATCTTGAGAAAAGTTAAACCTTATCCCAAAGTCTCAAAAATCTTCAAACACATATCCAAAATCAACATCTCATATCCATAACCTAGGTTGTTTTCTTTTGTATGCCCGTTATCACAAGAGCACAAGAAAATAAAATGGCATCCCATCAACCAAATGAGCTTTGGAACACAAATGACCAAGAAGAGGGAGCATTTTCCTCTCTTCCCCAAACACCACAAAGGCCTAAGCAAGACCAAGAAATGCTAGAGTTTACACAAAACTTGGAGTGCATGGACATGATGGACCAAGTAGTAAGCTCCAACGCAAATTATTATCTTGTGGTCTTACTCCAACATGGTGTCACCTATCCTAGAAATGCAAACATACCACAACAAAACCCATCCACTTCAAACACAAACCCCACAAATACCTCACAACAAAACCCTACCATAATCATTGACATAAATAACATTATAGGGGGATCAAACATTCCATCAACTTTTAACACCATTGGCATGCCATCAAGCCCAAACACCAAAAACATCCCATTAACCTCTCAAACCCTTGCCAACCCAAATTCATCCCTTAACATAAATATCCCCATCCACCCAAATCAATCTAGCACCATCACAACCATGGTACAATTTGACCCTAACACTATAGCATTTTACAAACATTGTTTTTAGGTGATTCTCAATATTGGGCATGAGAATGGACTTATGGAGCATTTTTAAATTATTGGTGGGTCCCAAGTGAGTTGGTTGTGGGAGTTGGATGCCTACCTTGGGATGTGTGCCATTATGGAGGATTTACAACTCAAAGATATTGTCTTTTTGTAAAAGATTTACTTTTGTTATATTTTTCACCTTGGGAATTATACTTACCATTCTTAAATGATGTTCATGTGAGGTGAGGATTTTTCATTAGAATCATGGTTTTGGTTGTACATTGTTTTGGGAAACCATTTTTAGTTTTCCCTTTCCCATTCTTCTATAAGTTGGAGGCATGAGATAGTAGTTTCATGTTATTTTACAAGTACATAAATGCTTCTAGAATGCTATCAAATTGTAGGGAGATTAGAGTGTTGCATATATACATTGTACTTGAATATTAATACATTCTTGAGCTTCTCTTTGGTGGTGGAGTTTTTTCATGAAAGGGTTTCTCCATGTACATCCACTATTATGTGCTACTCTGTTATGGTTTGCTAATTTTATTTGTTGATTTTATGCTTCCAAGTAATCTTTAATGGGTAATCCAGTGTTTCATATATAAAAATCAGGTTTGAATAACTTTTAAGAGCTCTCATTGTAAGTTCTCTTCACCTTGTTTTAACAACACCTAAAACTTAGGAACGAGAGTTTATTTGCATTCATGAATGGGAACAATAACTCCCACTATTGATCTAGCAATTGTAACCTCCTTATTAATTTCATTACAACAATATTCAATATTCTCAAGAGAATAATACTAAAATAATTACTCTCAACACCATGTGGGTATCCTAGTACCCATTCCAAGAGTGTTGGAGACACATACAAAACACAAAAGATTGTAAGATTAATATCACACCTTATCCTATGAATTGTTCCTTAGATTTTTGACTTTTTTGAACTTTGTAGATATGGAAAGCAATATCATGTTTGGCTTTATTCAATCTATGCTAGATCTATAGGAATTTTGGATTTGATCCATTTTGATGCTTTTGGTCTAGTTGATGTACTTTCACATGCAAATTCCTTGTATTGCATTTCTTTCATTGATGATTTATCTAAGAAGAGATGGGTTTATTTTCTTGGGCATAGATCCAAGGTCTTCAATTGTTTTAAAGAGTTTAAGGCTCTTGTGGAGAACTAAATGGAAAAAAAGATCGATGTGTTGAGAATAAATAATAGCGAGGAATATTTCTCAATAGAGTTTGGTAGATTTTGTAAGAATGATGACATTATGATACATAAGACAACTCCATACACCCCTTACTATAATGGAGTTACAAAGAGGATGAATACGAAACTAATGGAGAAGGATAGGAGTGTGCTTAATGGAAATGGTTTGAACCAAAAATTGTTGGTAGAAGCAATTAGTACTTGTTATCTAGTTAATAGATCTCCTACATCAACTATTATTGACAAAACATCAAAGGAGGTTCAAACAAGCAAGAAATCCTCACTTTATCATGTCAATTTTTTTGGGTTTGAGGCACATGTTCATGTGCCTAAGGAGAAGAGGTCAAAGCTAGACTTCAAATTGGTAAAATGTATCTATATTGGTTATAATGGTAGGGTAAAGGGATACAAGCTTTGGAATCTAGTGATAGGAAATATTGTATACAACCAAAATGTGATCTTTAGGGAGATTGGACCTTCTCCTACAAACTTGCATCCAAAGGAGAGTGTGAAGTTAGTAGTGTATCTATAGCCAAAGCCTAAGGAGGTTGTACCTAAGGCTAAACCAGAGGTTTAGGCTAGACCAAATGAGGAGGATGATATAGATCTCAAAGGAGGAAGAACCTCCACCTCATCTTTTGAAGAGGTCCACTTGGTAGAGGAGGAAACTAGAGATGTATAACCCACTTGATTTTAGATGCCTTTAAGGTTTGGACAAGTAAGAAGTCCTCACTTCATCATAAAGTTTTTTTATTTGAGGCATATGCTCATGTACCTAAGGAGAAGAGGTCAAAGTTGGACTTCAAAGTGGTAAAATTTATCTACATTAGTTACAATGATGAGGTAAAGGGATAAATCTTTAGAATCTAGTGATAGGAAAGATTGTATACAATCAAAATGTGATCTTTAGGGAGATTTGATCTTCTTCTACAAACTTATAGCCAAAGAAGGGTGTGAAGTTAGTAATATAGCTATAGCCAAAGATTAATGAGGTTGCACATGAGGTTGAACTAGAGGTTTAGGTTGGACCCAATGAGGAGAAGGATATAAATCTCAAAGGAGGAAGAATCTCCACTTCAACTTTTGAGGAAGTCCACTTGGTAGACGAAGCAACTAGAGAGGCATAGCCCACCTAATTTTAGATTCCTCTGATGTTTGGAAAAGTAAGAAGTCCTCACTTCATCATAGTAGTGTTTTTGAGTTTGAGGCATATGTTCATGTGCATAAGGAGAAGAGGTCAAAGTTAGACTTGGTAAAATGCATTTGCATTGGTTACAATGATGGGGTAAAGTGATACAACCTTTAGAATCTAGTGATAGGAAAGGTTGTATACAATCAAAGTGTGATCTTTAGGGAGATTGGATATTCTCCTACAAACTTACAACCAAAGGAGAGTGTGAAATTAGTAGTGCAACTATAACCAAAGATTGAGGATGTTGCACATGAGGATGAACCAAAGGTTTAGGTTGGTCTTTAGGGGGAAATTGGGATTGTTAATGTTTTAGTGTTTGATTGTTTGAATCTGCCTTTCCACCTTAACATTCAAGGACCTAGGGTCGAGTGCCATGCACTATCATACCCTAGGATCACTATGAGATGTAGTGAAGCTTGGATTAGGGTGTTTAATTGCCAATTTTCTTTCTCTTATGCTCAATTAACCATTAAAACCCTAATTGTATGAAAACGACAACAAACAAATGAATAACAGAAAATGTTGCTACAGGAAGATGTAAGATAATCAATCACTGCATACTTGTTTTTGAGGTTCAGAAATGAAAAAGTTGGGGACTAAGGAGCGAGCGCCCAAGTCCAAGGTGCTAGTTTCTTTATAGGATCCTGACCTCCTTCCGACATTGATCTGCATTGTAACTTCTATTTCTAAAAATTCAACTACGGAGGACACTAGAGCAAGTGCCCTAGTCCCGAAAAGGCTCCAGTGTCATGCTTCTCTTCAAATCCTAAATCCTTGATGTCTGTTGATCCTTCCTGTTAGTAATAATTTATGTTTGGGGTTTCAAGTCAGGTCTCTTCCCTAAAAATCTAGAAAGTTCTAATATTTTGGTCCCTGCAGTTATCAAAAATGCAAGAAATCAGTTGTGTGCAGGTTAAAATGGCAGTGGCGGGTCGGGAGATCCTATCGACCCTCTAAAAAATGAGTTACATGCATTTAGGAATGCATATCGGGTCATTGCTTCAGGCTCTTAAATGTTCCTAAGTGTGGCTAGAAGGTTCAAATTGTGCCATAGCCGTGGGACCGCCAAGTGTTAAGCCCCGATTTAGACCCAGGCCATTGATTGTGCTTCCGACGGAGCGTGCCACATGTCAACAGCGGAGGCGGCCCCTTAAAGTTTCAAGAATGCGTGGAAGGCGCCACGTGTCAGCTTCCACCGGAGTTTCAATAAGGTTTCTTTTATGTTCCAAGAGTGCCGCGGATGGCACCACGTGGAGGCACCCGAAAGACTCTAAATGTTTCACGGTCTCTGCCAAAAGGCTTCGAAGACCCTTTATGTGTTTCTATTATGTTTCAAGCTGAGCCTCACGGAAAATGCCAAATGTCGCTGTCTGCTTGAGTTTCAAAGAGTTTCTAAGATCCAACGGAAGATGCCACGTGCCCCTTGTGGTTACTACGGAAGCCGACACGTTTCAGCCTCCGTGTAGTTTCTATCGTGTTTCAAAGCTTGGCAGACGGAGTGAAGTGGGTCCCGATTAAGAGTTGCTACTGTGGATGTTGCCAAGTGGCAGCCTCCGCTTGAAGTTTCAAGAGCCCCTTTATAAAGTTTCATCTAAGCGCGGAAGGCGCCATGTGTCGAATGACAAGGGTAGTTTCTTTAAGTTTTAGCTATAGCGCAGAGGGCGCCATGTGTCTCATGAGATGGCCGCAGAGCTTGACAAGTGTCAGCTTCCGCGGACTTGCCCCTGTTTTCCTTTTGTGATGGTGAGCGGGAAGTTGTGGGCCCCATTTCTTTTTGTGTCTCAGGTTTCAAAGCCGCAGGTTGTGACATGTGTCACCTGTGGAAGCCACTTTGGTATTAAGACACAGTATGTTTCATAAGTGTTGCAGATGGTGCCAAGTGTCGGCATCCACAAGAATCTCAATTGTTTCAAATGTTTCTCAAGTGTAGCATGGAAAGCGCCAAGTGTCGGCACCCGCAGGAGTTTCAAGAAGGGTCTTTGTGTTTCAAGGGAGCCTGCGGAAGCCGCCAGGTATTCTGATGGTTGAAATAGCGGATGCCGCCACCTGTCCCCTTTTTGAGAAGCAAGTAGTGAGTTGCGGAAAAGTCAGCGATAGAAACTTGAAGTGCCTACGTGGCACGATTTGGTTGGTGGGTGACTTTTCAACATTTTTTGGGGCCGTGGATCTCAGCGACTAGGAAATCATCGACGGCCAGGTTTTAAAGTTGAGGTGTGGGTTTTCTCCTGAGCGTCTGCGATCATTTTTGGGTGGGAGAAACTCCAGAGGCGCGCCATTGCTACTTTTCAGAGGCTACGGGTAGGTGAAGCAGTAATGGCAGAGTTGTAGAGGTATGGGTCGATGATGGATAGGTCAACCACCCGATTGATGATGCATGTCCCTAAGTGGCAGCCCAAATCCTGATCTCACCTGCTCCTTCCTCTTTGTCCCTCTGCTACATTGATGATTTTGATCGCCATTTTTCTGATGCATTGTATCTGGCGGGATTTTTGGCCTCCCTTGTAATTAATTCATTCAGTACACAGTTTTCTTATAAAAGGCAGACTGTGTCACTCATTTTAGGTTGTTGAAGGCCTGGGGCATTTTTGTGTAAATAACGAAAGACAGGGCATGTTCCTGGTTGTTCTATCCCATTTTGGAGTTTATGTGTTGCAGCATGAGTGTATTTTGCACATATTTCAGTTTCAGTGTTGATTTATATGAAAAATGCTTATTGCATGTGTCTATCTACTTGTCTCCATTTGCTGCATGTCATCCTTCTTTTGAATCTAGTTGCTAAGGGTTTCTCAGGTTCTAGGATATGGTTTTTTGTATCACATGTTTGATCTCTAACTTCCATTCAAGGAGTGGATTAAATTATTTTAGGTTGAGCATGGGGAAGGTTGCATGTCAGCAGGGATATCTGTAAGTAGAGGTAGTTAGATACCCTTTCTTGGGTGATGTTTGTAAGGCAAGCATCAAGTCCAACCCCCTGAAACTTGAGTGAAAGTTGCAAACCATCTATTGTATACATCTAGTTGACTCTTTGCCCAATGGATAGGTACCAATCTGCTCCTGGGTCAGTAGTTATGAGCCAAAACCCCTTGTCTTGCATCCAGGACATTATGTCCATCCATCTCATCACTTCCACCTGTTAGTTGTAGGAGTAGGATTAGGACCCCTGCATACTCTCATACCCAACCAGACACATATGTCCAAGAATGTTGCCAACCTTGTGATCTATCATGCAGATCTTGGTCCACACATGAGAGTATTCTGCCTATTGCTATCAAGCTAAATCTTTCTGTTATTAAGCTAGTCAATGTTACATCTTTTGTCATAGGAATACCCCCCTTGGTGCGGCAGAACCAGAAGTGAAGGGGAGGCAGCTCATGCAACCTCCCGTAATCTGTTGGCCAAATCCACCTGTGCATTGGAGCTGGCAAACCCTCTGCATATTTGGTAACCAACACTTCCTACAACTCCACTCCTTCCAGATGCGACACCTGTAACCTGCAATCACAAACTTTGGGAGTTGTTGTGGTGTTTAGGAGCTTGCCTTAGTCAATCCCTGGAGGACACTTAAGTCTTCCAAACACCTTTGTCAGATAGAGAGTGCGTGCCCTTGTGAGGCAGAGCCAAAATCTAAATGAAACAATGATAGAAAGCACAATGATATCACCTTGTAGTGAAGATCTCATGGGAGGAAGATGCTCTTCATTCCATGAAGAGATGAATGCTCAAATCTGCAAATACACACATAAACAAAACAAGTCTTCTCTTGCAACACAATGAAATCCTTGAATCACCTTGAGAGTGCACAAACATCACAATGATCATCTAGTTGTAATCTCGTTGTAATCTAGTTTCTAAATGAATGCCTAATCATGCTTTTATATGTAACTACAAACACTCCCGCCAAGATTTCATAAATTCAAACTTACCATGTCGGCATAGGACCCAAATAACGGTCATAAACTGACACCCAAAAATTGGGACTGCCCCAAAATAGGGTAGGACTAGGGCACGGGCGCCCAAGTCCTTTGCCCCTATTTTAAGTAGGGTTAAGATCAAGGGGTCCTCCTAGGTCCCATTTGTCATGTTACCTAGGGCTCATTCCATTAGGATGCCAAATTATGAAGTAAGATGTCCTAAATGCATGCAAAAGACACGAGAGCTAAACCTTATGAGGGAAAAGCCCCAAAGGGGACATTTTCTGACATTACATTTAGCCCCCATTTTAATGTATGTATAAACGTGAGGCCAATACATGCATTAAAGTACAGTCACAAACACAGCAAACATGCCAAGCATGGAGAAGACACGCCAATCACATAGAAGACAGCAACAGGCATGCGAAACATAGAGAAGACAGTTACAGTCACGCAGAACACGGAGAATGCAATCAATGCATGGAAGACACATTAATGTATGGTAGAAAGGCATGATTTATTCTCTTTTCTTTTTCTCATATATATGAAATACAGATGCAAGTACTGGAAAGTAAACAAACCTCCCATAATACATGATGCACTCATCGCGCAGGTCTTTGTATATATGGGGCAACACATGCAAGACACGCAAAATCTCCCAAAATGTAGGATACACTCATTGAACAAGTCTTTAGACTGCATATGGGGCAACAGATATGCCAAACAAAGCAAGCACGCCAAACACACACACTTGAAGACACGGAGAAAACACGGTAGACAAGTGATGGAGTGTACCTATTTCTAGGTCCAATACCATCTTAGGCACACACTGATGATTGGGCTTCACCACAACAATCACCGAAGACATGCTTAAGGGTTGAGTTAGTCACAGAACCACTCCCTGCCTCCGCAGAGAACTTTTGAAAATGATACAATGATGTAATCTACTCCAAGAAATACACCATCCTCGCCTCCACAGAGGGCTTAAGATAAAAAGGATATATGCGATATCCCGCCTCTGCAGAGGGCTTACATGATTGATTGATTGATTGCAAATAAACTCAGGGTGCAGGATGCACTCATCAAGCAAGTCTTTAAACTACACCTGAGGACAAGCACATAGCTAACATCTACAACAGACAGCTTACCTTATATATGCCCCCACCTTAAGGTGGTTGATATCAGGTATCGATATCAAGCATGTTAAGGTAGGAAGAAAACACACAAGGGAACACAAGCTCTCGCAAAGTCGATGACCCCCAGAGGTGACATGTACTTCACGATCGTCGAATGTTCCCACAAACACATCCCTGCAAGAAGCATTTTAGTGTCTACAACATCATGATAAACAACAACATCAATGCATATGATTAACCATATGAAGAGCCAAGGTTATACTACAAATTCAAAGTTCAAGGATAACCATGGGGCTATCATGAAGCTCTCTGAATCGAGTACCGCCAAGGCTAGATTCAAAGACAAACAAAGGTGTATAGAGCAGCAATATTGTTAAGGTTTGTAAATGTGATAGAAACATCATAAAATTCACTAAGCATAAAGCACGAGTGCTTCCACTAGCCAAGCGTCAAATAAGATATACAACCCCATTGTCATATTAGGAACTAAGTCCATTTTTTGATTGCTCTCGAAAGGGACACTAGGTTTGCATTAGTATAAATGTTTTTCATCATCCACCCGCTAGATGGAAACACTAGAGGAAGGGAAACAATAAATAAGAGAGGAGAAACAAGTGTCTTAGGGACAATCACATAGGAGGGTACCCCCAAGTCACCAACCATAATGCTATGTCCATAAGACACAACACACAACAATGAAATCAGAGAGAGGCAATATAGAAGAATCATGGTACAAATAGAAGAAGGTCACAACAGAGGTGGTCTCCTAGTATCCTAAACCTTACAGGAGAATCCAAGATCATCCTATGAAGCCTAAACAACACATAACACATCACGGGGGAAGCACATCATGAGAGAGATAAAGGGTTAGAGATACTTATCTATAGGGTACCATCATTAAGAACGTACATATCTATCATGTTGTTTTGATCTTGTTGAATTAACATTAAGTTTAGGACAATGGGAAGCTTTCTTTTCTTTAAAAGGATATATCCAATGCCACTTGAGTAATGTTTTGAAGCGGATTCTATAGGTACTCGAATCCCTTGATTTACACCACATCCCTTACCTACATATTCACAATTGTTACAAAGGATCTTAAATCCTTGACCATAAAGGGATGTCATTTCCTTAGAAGATGGTGAAGCCTCATAGGTCTCATAATTTGTGGTATAAGTGAGAGTATTGTTTTTATTATCGACTAAGGGGACTTTAGGTTTCTTAGGTGCTTCAAAAGAGTGCTTAGGTGAGATTGATGCTACTTTTGATGTGTCAAGGCTATTAATTTTATATTCCCCTATAATGCAAGGATTAAAATCTAATGAACCCCAATCATCACCAACAAGTGCATTTGATGGTATAGAATCTTTCACAACATCATTCGTGGCTAGAGGCATTAATGAATTAGCTTGTAAATTGTTTAATCTCATATGATTATATGTTGGTTTTTGCATTTCAATATGTAAACAATTATCTGGTTCAGGATCAACATGAATAGTATGAAGTTTACCTTTGAATATAAATTTGATTGAATGATGCAAGGTGGAAGGGACTACCCCCAATGCATGAATCCAAGGTCTACCAAGAATCATGTTGTAAGATAAAGAACAAGGCATGACATGAATCAGGGTAGGCACAAGCATAGATCCTACTTGTATAGGTAGAGTTATAGTGCCCATGGATTGTCGTCCAACATTATCAAAGCCACGAATGCTAATGCCATTTGGTGTGACTTATGATGTGTCAACCTTGATTTTGTGTAGTAGGTCAATGCTACAAACATTAAGAGCTGATCCATTGTCAATCATAACTCGTTTTACCAATGTTTTGTTTATTGTGACAAAGATTATAAGAGGATCATATTGGTTTTGAACTTTAATTGACAGTAATTCATGTGGTTGAAAGAGCATATCTATTTTTGTCGCATGCATACTATCCAATACGGCTGCTACATCATTCAGATTAATAGCAGGTGGCACAATCACCTTTTGTAAATCTTCTTGGGGCATTCCATGGTATGTAGGTGATGTTTGTATCAAATCCCAAAAAGAGATCTTAGCCTGAGTAACATGGAGTTGTTCGACAAGATCATACTCTTGACCACTTCTATGAGTAAGACGAGGTGGTGGAGGGAGCATAGGTTGAGAACATGGAAGAGAGATAGGCACATGCGGTGCTTTCTTACTCTGCTTGTTATTATGGGTGATGTATGTGTGAGCAATCACATTGTGGTGTGGTTCTTGTAACACATTTTGAATACCTTGACTTGGTTGAGCAATTTGTTGTGCACATTTATAGATGTAATCAGGAGGTCTAGGTGGTTGTTGAGCACCTTGGACAGTAATCACCAATTTTAAGCAAGAGGGTTCACTAAGTGCCCCTTGGACAATCATTTTAGGAGTGTTGCTACGAAGTCTATTAACAATTATTGAATTAACATTGTTTCCCTCTTGATTGCACCCAATATCCATCCCTAAAGGATTTAATGTGAGAGACCTTTTCTCATCCACTAATGCTACATATTGGCTAGGGAGAGAAATGGGATGAGAGGAAAGTTCATCATCATCATCATACTTTGTAGCAGAAAAGGGCTTTTCACTCTCATCTTTCTCATGAGTATTCCTAGAGATGAATTTGGTTAAATCTTCTAATATCAAAGGATATGCTCCTATGAGTAAAGTGAATCTACTAAAATCATGTGTATAACAAAGTAATTGCAACTCATATGTAGAACATATAGAAGCGTCAATACCACTAATATAAGCTATGTGTTCTAGAATATGAGGATTCTCATTAGTGAAATTAGAGAAATTTTTAAAATCTAGGATATACTCATGCAAAGATTTCAGAGATGAATAACATGAAGATTCCATAATGAAATTCAAAATTAGATTCTAACAATTTTCCAAGAGTATGCAAAAGACAAGTGCAAACTATATGCAAAAATGATCTTAAAATGCTTGATTTTTTGTACTTTTTCAATGCAAATATATGAAAGCAAAGGTGTTGTAAGGAAATTGATTAGGGATAGAAAATAATATGTCTGATATTAGTCAAATACAGCAATAAGATCCTTTACAACACACTTTTTATGCAAATCCAAGATGACAACAAGTCAAAATATAGTGAAAATATGCTAAAATATGCAATTTTTTCACCAAATCTCAATGCAAAAGAGCATTACAAAGAGTGTTGTGAGGAAAATGATGATGGAAAACAAACTATATCAGTAATAACAGCCATTTTTTTCTAAAGTATCCATCACAACATGCTTTTAGAGCCACTCAAGGTCAAACCCTAGTGAAAATGTAGCTAAAATAGGCAATTTTTTACGGTTTTTCACTTCCAAGACCTAGCCAAAGAGGTGTTGTAATGAATTTTAGGAGGTGAATAAAATAATATCAATTGTATTAGTCACATAAATCCATAAAATTTGTCACAACACACTTGGAGTGCAAACTAGGCTAAACCCTAGGGCAAAAATAGCAAAAAATGTGTAGTTTTTCACCAAATTTTCAATACAAGAGCCCGATAAAAGGGTATTGTGAAGATTTTTAGGAGGGGAAGAAAATAATTACCCTGATAATAGATTATTAATGCAAAAATATTTTCCACAACACACCTATCGTGCAAATCTAAGAGGTCGATAAGGCCAAATCTAGTGAAAATCGTTGTTTTTGAAGCCCTAGGTTTAAGATGTTGACACAAAATGCTATATGAATGCTTTGAAGTCTGATTTATGATGTAAATTAAATACTCTCAGATCTAAAAATGAATTCCAAGCTCTAATATGCAAAATGCCAATGCAAATCTAATGTAAATACACGAAAATTGCTAGTTTTTTGTTGAAATTTTCTATGCAAAAAATGCAAATATTTAAATCTAAATGCAAATTTACACTAAAATGTAAGACTACATCCAAATTATAATTTGAATGAGCCTCTAAAATCAGTAGAAAAATCTGAAAGAAGATTTTTCCTACTAACCCTAGATTTTGGAATTACTAGGTTATATGAAAATTATCAAAATTTCTACAAAAGCCTAGCAAATTAATGATGAAAATGCAATGCAAATTATTAATTTTTTTTGTTTTTCTTTAGTTTATATCAGATCTGATGTAAAAATCATGAATTAGAGAAATTTAGAAAGAATTGATGCAATTTAGTAAGCTATATGAAAATGCAAGCTAGGGTTTTCAAATTTTTGCAAAATTTTCAATTTTTTTGTAATTTTCTCAATGCAATAAGATGAAAAACTATATGAATGAATGAAATCAATCCAAATCTGAAGACACACACTCAAAAAGTTGCAATTTAAGTCCAAAAACATGGGTTCACCAAAATGTTTAGGGGGAAATTGGGATTGTTAATGTTTTAGTGTTTGATTGTTTGAATCTGCCTTTCCACCTTAACATTCAAGGACCTAGGGTCGAGTGGCATGCACTATCATACCCTAGGATCACTATGAGATGTAGGCAATCTTGGATTAGGGTGTTTAATTGCCAATTTTATTTCTCCTATGCTCAATTAACCATTAAAACCCTAATTGTATGAAAATGACAACAAATAAATGAATAATAGAAAATGTTGCTATGGGAAGATGTAAAATAACCGATCACTGCATACCTATTTTCAGGGTTCAGAAATGGAAAAGTTAGGGGCTAAGGAGTGGACGCCCAAGTCTAAGGTGTCAATTTCTTTACAGGATCCTAACCTCCTTCCTACATTGATCTGTACTGTAACTTCTATTTTTGGAAATTTAACTGCGAAGGACACTAGAGAGAGTGCCCTAGTCCCAAAAAGGCTCCAGTGTCCTACTTCTCTTTTATTCACGAATCCTTGATGTCTGCTGATCCTTCCTGCAACTCCACTCCTTCTAGATGCGACACCTGTAACCTGTAATCACAAACTTTGGGAGGGGGTTGTGGTGTTTAGGAGCTTTCCTCAGTCAAGCCCCAGAAGGACACTTAAGTCTTCCAAACACCTTTGTTAGATAGAGAGTGTGTGCCCTTGTGAGGCAGAGGCAAAATCGAAATGACAACTAATAGAAACGCACAATGATACACCAGTAGTGAAGATCTCATGGAAGAAGATGCTCTTCATTCCATGAGGAGATGAATGCTCAATCATGGGATGGATGTATGAATTTAAATTGCATAAACAAAAGTCTTCTCTTGCAACACAAACACAATGAAAGCCTTGAATCACCTTGAGAGTGCAAAAACATCACAATGATCATCTAGTTGTAATCTCGTTAATAGTTCTAATATGATTTCTAACATGCTTTCTATATGCATTTATATACATAACACTCCTTCAAGATTTTGTAAATTCAAAATTATTGTGTCAGCATAGACCCAAATAATGGTCACAAACCGACACCCAAAAATTGGGACTACCCCAAAATAGGGCAGGACTAGGGTGCGAGCACCCAATTCCTCCCCCCTATTTTGGGTAGGGTTAAGATCAAGGGTTCCTCCTAGGTCCCATTTGTCATGTTACTAGGGCTCATTCCATCGGGGATCGCCAAATGAGTAATTATGTATTAAGATGTCCTAAATGCATGCAAAAAGACACCTTAGAGGAGCCAAGAGACCTTATGAAGGAAAGCCCCAAGGACATTTTTCAATGTACAGTTGGACAAGTTGAAGAGGATGATAAGATCTCAAAGGGGGAGAACACTTTAGATTTTGTGGAGGCCCACTTGGTAGAGGAGGCATTAGATAGGTACTTCCCACCTAATTTTAGATGTATACTCACTTTGTCTACTCATGTTGATGATCCTATAGTGTGAGGAAGGCAATGAAGATGACTGACACTAAGTCCTAGAGTTTGGTCATAGATGAGAATGTAGTTGCTAAGAATGTGGTACATAGTAGGAGAGGTGCTTTTGATTGTCCTAGGTTAAGTTTCCTTTTGGAGGACTTTGGGATATGTAAATGGTAAGAAGTTTAGTTTGAGGACAAGAAGAGAAGAAACTCATTGCTAAGGATATTCTCTAGTGGTAATAGTTATTTTTAGATTTAGATTTTAGTTGTAATGTTTGATCCTTGTTGATAAATGTAAGTTAGTTGTACTATTTAGTGTTGCTTGGAATTTGACATGATGAATGGTAACTTTCTTGCATGGAACCTAGAAAAGAGATCATACATGACACAGGCTAAAGCACTTAGAAGGGTAAGAATCATTAGTTTACAAGTTAAAGAAATCTCTTTATGGTCTCAAATAGTCTCTTCGAATGTGCTACCAAAAATTTGATTCTTATGTGTTGAATTCAAGACTTGTAAAATCCTAATCAAATAATTATTTTTATTACATGTAGGATGCTGACTAATTTGTTGTTATCACTTTGTATGTGGATGACATGTTGTTATCACCTAGAATCTATTGCATTTGCAGAGGAAAAGGGAAAAGGAATGCTTTTGAAAATGAAAATTAAAACTGGAAAATGTGAAAATAAGGGTGATTCACCAAACTTGATATGGTTAATGAAACTCAGATTTGCATACACTTGGCCACAGACAACAGAAACTAAACCTACACAACCTATTACTGTATGTTTGCAATAACACTTCATAAAGAGGCCTAAATGCATTAAACTCTTTAAAAGGAAGCTAACTTCACAGTTTAAAAAGCCTTATAACACTTTAAGACACAGTTTTCAACCTACATAAACACATCTTTTGTAGAAAAGGTATTGAAACATGAGACAAAGTCACAAGGAAACAAAAATACCTCACAAATGACCTGATCAAACACTTGATGATACCTAATACTACAAAAATAAGAAGGCAAAATCTGACTATCAATGGTATCCAAGGTGTTCTCTGTATTTCATATGCCAAAAGGGTTACAAAAACATGCTTAGACTGAGTAAGGATTGCAGAAAAATCACTAACTGCAGAAATTGCATGAAAAAAGAACTCACATACAAAGATTCTAATGAATGACTATATACCCTTCAAGAAACTATAACAAGATAAGTATGAGAAACCTCCATTTTCATGCATCTCATAAATGCCCCCAAAATATCTACCTAAAGTCCTCCAAAATGGGTTCCCAATCCAGAAATAGTCAAGGCATGTCATCACCCACCATAAAAGCACCTGAAAATGCCTTTAAATGCTCTTTAAGGCCACAAAAATCAAGCCACATATCTCAATAACTCCTCAACCTATTTTTCAACCTCCCCTACAGCATCATAAATGCCTGATATTTGCACAATAAATGACATAAATACACATTTTTTTCTGTATCTAATTAACATTGACCAACTGGTTTATAATTACACCACTTAGTTAATGTTTTTATAATCCAAATTTATTACAAACCTATGCAGAAAATAATGGCATTTAGGACACAAATATTTAATTTCCTGATTTTGCATGGTTTAGGGACAAATTAAATATTATGAAAGAATGACAAAGTAATCGACGAGACTTACTTTGCCATGTGTGATAAATATGTCTATTACTGCCCTTTTGCATTTTTATTACAAATGATAAAGTAATTCATAATTTATTACTTTATCGTTCATTTACAATATTTAATATATCTCTAGATTATGCAAAAATGACATAAAAACACCTTGATAGCACCTAGGCAAAAACAACACGACTCCCCATACATGAAAAAGATCACCTCCTCATACACTTGCATCATCATGATGCATTACATGGCTATGTCAACACACCTTATAACCCCTAACAATTCATATGTTTCTCAACATACATCATCATGATACAAGGTCTAATGCAATAGATTTTAAAAATGACCCTTATGTCTCCCTATACACATTACCATGCCTTATACATATCATCATTTCACCCACCATGTGATCTCAACACCAACATGCCTTAGCAAAATACAAGGCACTCGACCTCCTCAAGTATTACAATGTTTCTCTTAACTTTGAAAAAAAATAACAAAAGGCAGAAGTCATACCTCACGGCCCCCTTGATGTATGATTAAGTTTTTAAAGACTCAAAAGTCTTTACCACGGGCATAGAATAGATATCAATGATTTTATTTTACAAGTCAAAAGCCAAAAATGATGAAGATACACCCCAAGTCATCGAACAAAAGAAGGAAAGAACCCTAATTTTGTCATTTGCACATTTTACCTTTTATTCTTTTGGGACAACTTCCTCTTTTGCCGCCTTCCTCTCGTAGGGTTTGGACGTTCATTCTGCATATTTTTTGCTGTTGCAATGCATATTTCTGAGGGATTTGATGACTTTTCACTAGAATAGAAAGGTAAAAACCTCTATTGTTTCTCTATTCGACCCATCTTCTTTGCTTTGGAGATAAATCATGGCATTTCAAGCTGCGACTTGTCACATTTCTGATGTATTTCTTCTGTTTTCTTGGCCGACCACTTTGCATCTATCATTGGCTATGTTTGAGGTCATTTTGGGAGTTCTTACATAGCAAAACGACAGAAAAAATAGGTAATTCATTTTTTTGTTGTGATTGCTCTTCATTTTCTGAGATATTTTGCTATATATTCACTGCCAAAGGCACGATTTGGAGGTTTATGTGTATCAATGCTTGAAATGAGTTAAAAAACCTTACTTTTTTTCTTAGTATTCACATTATTCTGGCTCAAAATGAGCCCCAGCCTATGACAAAACTTGCAAAATAACATTCCCGAGACATCGGTGCCTATTAAACTCAAAAACTGCATTTCTATTAGAGGCACTATTCGAGCATTTCTGGCATTTTTTGCTTAACATATGAAAACCATGTATTTTTTGCATCCTTATGAAGATTATCTATCTGCAGCTCCAATCTTCCTCTGTGAACCTTTGTTCACAAGCCTACATAAGCTTCATATGCTTCTGTTATCCATAGAGCCTCATAGTCAATGGGGTCATCTTGATTTCACAGGTTCCAAAAGTCATAAAAAGATAGAACAAAAATTCTATGTAGAGGAACAGACCTCTGTAAGGGGATACAAGCTTCCTTATTGACTGTGGCAGTTTGTCATTCATAGCTCTGTTTGCTTCACTGTGTATTTAAACTGTACTTTCTACAAGAAACTGGCAGAAAGGCTTGGGGTTTCATTAAAACCCTCCACTCATACTGCTGAGATGAATCCACTTACATGTTTGGTTTTTGGACAAAATAGGAAGAAAAGAAATATTAGACTATATTTTGCTCTTTCTATAGGTGCCTTCTCTACATTGCCTCTATCATGTAAAAATCTTTACACTTACCCTTGTAGTGATTGTTCTGATAGTCAAGTGATTATTGTCTTCATCATCATGCTTTTGTGACTCTTGCTACCCTTGAATACATGAAACAATCATTTTGATGAATGCTGATAGAACAATTTCAAGTATGTTTTGATGATGGATAAGGGCAAGAAACATGCTACAACATTATCACTTAATTGATAGTCCTGTTGTCTTACTTTGCTATGACTGCTTTTAAAATAGCGTTAGCTACTTATACACATGGGATTGCTCACTATCACTCACATGTGGACTGTCACTTGTCATTACTATTTGTTGGTTACTTTGTTGGACTATTTTAGGGTAGTTGTTTACAGTCTATTGGATAGTCACTTAAGGCTGCTTTGAACTATTTCTTGGATAGCTTTTAGGTTGACTTTGATGCTAGGAACAGTCACTCTTATGACTGATTTTTTGGGATTGATTTGGATGTTGGGAACAGTCACCCTTATGACTAATTTTTTGGGACTAATTTGGACAGTGATAATAAGACTACTTTTAGGCATTCAAGGACTGTTAACTACTCTTTACTATGTAGACTTTATCCTTACTGTGTATCACTGTCACCTCTAGCTTTGTTGGTTGTCCCTTCTCTTAACAGAGATTTCAATCTGAGAATGAAAATATTGCCTTAAGAATGGTGAAAAGTTCTCCAAATCTATAAACTGGGTCCGTGAGAAATTTATTAGGTTTTTTCTTCTTGTTTCTTAATTTCTATCCAAAACTCTCAAGAACCTAGATCGTACTTTTACAAATATAATGAAAACATGTGACTATTGTCCTGTTGTCTTCATTGTGCAAGGTCTATATGGTCTTTTAATGGCTTCTCTATCATGCATAAATCCTTGTGAGAGAATTTTAGAGCATCATGATCATGGGGATCTATTTTTATCTATTGTCATGAAGGCTATGCACCTCACTTTATATATTGCGATTCATGTTTCCTTTTAGTATGATTGCTCCTTGTATTGTGTTGACCTTTTCCATCTACATACTTTGCATGTTTGAGTACATCCATTTATACTATGTGCATGTAGAAACCATGATGTTGTGTAAGGACATCTCTATATGATGTTCAGGTCTGAGATCTCTGTAGAACTGCATGACACTTCCTTTGCAATGTAAATTGTTCTACCACTGACTATTCTAACCTTGACAGTCATCCCTGAATTTTAACGTGACTCTCCCTACAACCATTTCTTTATCACTATCATTTTCTCTTTTTAGGATCCTTTAGGACTATTTTCCTTCATAATAGTCAAAGATGGCTATCTTGCATAGTGAAGGATGACAAGAGGGTTTTAGGTAGACCATTCAAGAATGATTTTACAAACCTCCTTAATCCTTGTGACTGGGTTTGCTAACTTGTTGACTGTCTTTTTCCTTTGCAGGTCTCTTAGTGTCCTCTGCTGCCTCTCTGTTATGACTAAGAAAAGTCATAAGAAACTCAAACTTGTGTCCTTGTTCCTCAAAAGATAGTGAATTGATATCTCTGTAAGCTCTTCTTTATAAGGTCTCTCTTCTAGACATACTCTTTGTTCTTGATTGTCCCATACTAACCTTTTGTGACACTATCCTTATCTCCTTCAAACTTTATATAGACTGTTTCTACTCTTTACTTCTTTTGTTGTCCTTAATAGATGACTGTGCTTCTCTCAGACTGTCTATCTTCATACCTTGTCTCTTTGCCATTATGGACTATTGCAAACTTGGTTTGTCACTGTCCCTTTAATGCTTGGTGATTATTTGCTCCATGGTGAAACTATTCAATCTCATGCTCCCATAGTCTCCTTGAACTAGTCATTTATGCTTGACTGTCCCCGTGTGCTATTTATCTCTACATACTGTAGGAAGACTTCTGCATACATAATTGTCTCCACTCAACCATTGATTGGCACCATGCATTTTTTCTTCATTCATGATTGAGGATCATTGTCTTTATACATCTTCCATGACCTTTGTGACTTTATGATCCAATGACAAACTCACTTTAACTCCATTCAACTATCCAATCATGGTATGGTGCAGGAGCACCTAACACAAGGTGGCCTCCATGAGGCATTTAAATTCATGTTTGTTTAGAAAATCAGGTTTTGTGTTGTAATAAGGTCTATTCAACCAATGCATTTTTCCTTTCTGTTTGTAAGTCCCTAGTGACTTAGGTCACTTTTGTCAAATTGTTAGTTTTAGACGGTTGGAATTAGTTAGTTTCTCCCAGCCGCTTGGAATCAGTTAGTTTTTCTCGCAGCCACTTGGAATAGGGTTGGTGTTCCTCGGGGCAAGCTTATAAACCCCAGAGAAATGAATCAAAGGTAGATAGATCAGATAGTATTGTAATCAGATCGAAGAGGAGATTGAATGTAAATGTACGAATGTAATTGTGCATTGTGTTAAGGAGAAATCGAACTATTCTGTGTCATCAATTTGTTTTTCATTCTCTGTAATTACAAATTGCATAGCTGTAGATTTATTTTCCTTTCTGTAACTCCGTTATTGCAAAATGTCAATGTGAAGCATTCCACTGGTGAGAATTCTGTCAAAATTAGTGGAATGGCTTCGTTGTACAATATTCATTTGTTTCTTGTTTTGTTTCATGGTTCGATGGTGCAGATGTTCCAGATCGAGGGTTGTGCACAGTAGGCGGCCTAGCATCTCCATGTGCTAGGGTTTGATTGGAGGAGTTGGAACTAATATCGGTGAGACAGAGGCCATCGACGAAACATTTCTCGCTCAGAGCGATGAGGATAGTCTAGCCGAGGGGAGGTTTGAGCTACTGAACGGAAGTCACGACCTAAGAATTAGATCGGGGTGACAAGGTGCATTGGGTGGATGACTTGGTGTTGTGTTGACGGTGCTGGTCTTATCGATCGAGAGTATCAGAGTGACAAGGGGAAATGTACGCCAACAGAGATCCATCAGGAGGAATCGATGTATCAGCGACTCTGAAGTAAGTCCGACCGATGATCTAGGTCTTGCTGATGAGTGTGGTTCAAAAGGTATATTGAGAATGTCTGTTGAGAAAGCATGTGGGGAATGTATATTGATAATGTATCCTTCATCGAATACAAACGGTGACCAGTCATAACGGTGAATCAGGGTATAGAAACTTTAGTCCACCAGTAATAGCAAGTCACGCCAAGCATATACTAAGTTAGTGTATCGACGTATCAGCAACAGGTTGTAAGTGTTCGCCGATGGTAAAGGTCACAGTCATGAGAGTTTGGTGATGGTTGAACTGACTGTCAGCCCGAGCGAAGAGGGAGTAAGTCTTACCATATGAGGCTCCCCATCATATTGGTATCAGAGCCAGCGAAAGCTCTAGGCGGAGGTGTTGTGTATTTAATTTTTGTCACTCAGAAGGCAGATGAAGAGTTGGAGCAAAATAGATGCTCGTGCCATCTAGTTGTGAGGAGGAACAAGATTCCTGTAGTGTGTGGGCAGACGATGATGAGGTCTATTGTGACCATTCACTAATAGAGGTTTGGTTGGAAGAGGGTGCAGAGTGAGGCCACTGCGAGAGAGAGTGGTAGTGCATCTCCAGGATCAGCTGTTGGATGAGAGGAATGGGTCCGTAGCAGCATGTAGGATGGACATCTGATTGAGCATTGTGTTGTAGTCAAATTGAGGATTTACAGGAGTGTTGGTGTTTGGGTGCTATCTGTGAATGTTTATGTCAAATAGAGAGAGTGAAGGAGAGGCTAGCAATATGCCTCCAAAGGGGATGACCACTGAAGTGGTCAAGAAATTTCAAGAGATGGAAGAGATGATCAAAATTAGAGTCCGGGAAGCACTCCAAGCAGAACTGAAGGCAATGAAGATAGGAAAAGGATAGAGGAAGATTCAGATGAAGAACAAGAGAGAGGAAGAAGCAGAGGAACAAGAAGAGGCAAAGATACCAGCTGAACAAAAGCAATTTCTGGAAGCCATCAAGGCAATTGGCAACGACTCTTCGGAGGCTTGGATAGATATTCCCATATTCAGTGGAAAGATGAATGCTGATGAAGTTATGGAGTGGATTGAGGCTCTAAACAACTACTTTGAGTACAAAGAAGTTCCTAAAAGTAAGAGGGTTAAGTTTGCAAAAACTAAACTCAAAGGTGTTGCCCTTACATGGTGGAATTACACCCAAGGAGACAGGGTAAAGAATGGGAAAAGTATGGTCTCTTCGTGGAGCAAAATGCTGGAGAAGATCAAGTCCCAGTTCCTTCCATTTGACTACGAGGTGCAAATTTACAGAAAAATGTGGAACCTTAAACAAAGAGATATGGATGTGGCTACTTACACTAAGGAGTTTCACAAATACACTCTTCATTGTGGGTACATGGAGGATGAAAAAGCCAAGGTAGCAAGATATCTAAATGGTCTGAGGATCAATATTCAAGATGAGATAAGTTTGTTTACCCCTAAAATTGTGGAAAAATGCTTTCAAGTAGCATTAAGAACTGAAGAGAAGCTGAAGAGGAAAGGTGAGCAGCAAAGTAAAGGAAGAGGTGATAGAAATTTTAGAGGCAGTTTTGGAGGAAGAAGTCCTAATCAGAGGCCTAGTGGCGAGTCTAGCCAAGAAGAGCAAGTTGGAGACTCAAGTAGCAAAGGAAGCTACCGTGGAAGAAGGCCAAATGAAAGAAGTGGGACAAATGGATTAGGTAGAGAATCCAAGTTCTCCAACATGAGATGTTATCACTGCAATTAGATAGGGCACCCAGCTTATAAGTGTCTAAAGAAGGCCTCAACTTCTCATGGTAATGAGAGAAGAGCCACATTGACTTAAGAGGATACAGGAAGTGTGACATCTCCTGAAGTGAATTTGACATCAGAAGTGGGAGAAAATCTGATGATCAAGAGGACACTGCTCAAAGAACCAATGCAGACTGAACCATCACAAAGGAGAGCACTTTTCAGGATCAATTGCAAAGCAAAGGTAAAATATGCAAGGTAGTCATAGATTCTGGTTCAACAGATAATATGGTATCTAGGGAAATGGTGGATAAATTGAACATAGAAATGATTCCTCATCAAACTCCTTATAAAGCATCTTGGGTAAGTGATAGTCAATCACTTTTGGTAGATGAACAGGCATATGTTGGTTTTCAAATTGGAGAATATAAGGAGAGAATTTTATGTGACATTTTGCCCATGGAGTGTTGTCACCTACTTTTAGGTAGGCCATGGCAATTTGATAGGCAAGCATTATATGATGGATATGCTAACACATACACCATCAAGAAGGATGGAAAGACTTTTGTGATGACACCATTGCAGGAGGATGCTGAAGCAAAGAAGGCAGCCAAGATCATTTTGGTGGGAAAGAAAGAGTTTGTGAAGATGCATGAAGAAGAGACAAGGCAAGTTGAGGATACCTCAAGGAGTGAGGTTACCAAAGATCATAGTTTGAAGGTGATTTCAGTTTTGAATGATGGAGATCAGATGGTAATGTCTGAGATGGATCAGAAGAAGGTCAAAGAGCAGGTCTGCAAGCAGCCACAGGTTGATTGGAAAGAAGAGAATGTTATCATAGTAGGTGTTGGGGTTCTTTTCTGAATCAGCAAAGGGTTTGCCAGTTCCAATGCACAAGCAAATTCAGCCAACAAATACATGAGGTTGCATGAGCTGCCTCCCCTTCACTTCTGGTTCTACCGCACCAAGGGGGTATCCCTATAGCTAAAGATTTAACTTTGACTCACCCAACAAAAAGATTTAACTTTTCAATACAGGCAGAATACTCTCATGTGTGGACCAAGATTTACATGATAAATCTCAAGGTTGGCAGTGTTCTTGGATATATCTAACTGGTTAGGAATGAGAGTATGCAAGGGTCCTATTTCTAATCCTACAAACTAACAGGTTTGAAGCTTTGAAAGGATTTGTTTTAATTTTTAGATGCAAGATAGGGGGTTTTGGATCATAACTACTTCACAAGGGCAGATTGGTGCCTATCTCAGGGCAAGGAGTCAACTAGATGTATACAAGTGAATGATTTGCACTGGCATTCAAGTTTCAAGGGGCTGGATTGGTATTTTTCTTACAAACACCACCCAAGAATGAGTATTTAGCAATCTCTACTTACAAATATCCTTGCTGCCATACATTCTTCCTCATACTTAACCTAAAACAGTTTAATCCACTCCTTGAATGGAAGTTAGAGATCAAGCATGAAATACATTAATCTATATCCTAGAATCTTAGTAACCCTTTGCAACCAGATTCAAAAGAAGGGATGCATACAACAAATGGAGACAAACAGCTAAACACATACAAAGAATCATTTTTCATATAAACACAACATGAAACTGAACATATGTGCAACCTGCATTCAAATGCAACTCATAAACTCACAAAAAGAGATAGAACAACCAAGAAATGCTCTATTTTTGTTATTTCCTCCAAAAAATTGCCCAAGTCTTCCACCTCTCAAAATATGAGTGACACAGTCCTGATATACCCAGAATGTGTACTCAACAATCAAGTACAATGGTCCACTCAAAATGCTACTAGATACATCGCACCATCAGAATGGTGCCCAAAACATTCAATGCTCCAGGTAGAAGAAGAAGAAGGGAGTGGTTGAATTCAGGAAGTGTGCCGCCGCTTGGAGATTTTCCTTTAAAAATGTTAGCTGGCCTGTCATTCATCGACTATGCCTTTGCACTTTGCCATTAATGGCCAACCTACCTGCGACCTCAAGATGCAACAATGGTTCGCGTGTCTCTGAAGTTTCTTCCCACTTGAAATGATGCAGGGAACACGCAAAAATTCCCCACTCTAAAAATTTTAAATGATGACTGGTGATTCATTTCCTCCCACCAAGATCTGTGGCTTCAATCCGCGCTGAAAAGTCGTTGACCAATAAAATTACGCCACGCAGACGCATTATCCCCTTTGACTTTTCACATCGCGAACATACATTTTGCCTTTTTGTCTTTCAAATCTTTGTATATACATACAACTGCCTTGGGACACATGGCAGCATCTGATTGGTTCCCCATTGCTGTGTACTTATATCTCCATCGGTCGTCAGAAGGACCCTGGAAGTGTCCGCCGATAGGCATTGTCCTGCCAACGAGCCATTGTATCAAAATTTGCATTTGTGGTTGTATATGTAATTGTATATACATACAATCACCAACATACAAGGGCAGACCCCAAATCTTCTGTAAAACAAATTTGAAATTACCATCGGGTCCAAGCCTTGTATCTAACTCCTTTGTATATCACCTTGTATATCACATTGTACAAATGCAATATACATACAATCACGGGATCCATTGCATTTCTCAGTCGGATTGGAAAAATATTGAAATCCAGCATTGTATCTACACCTTTGCATCTCACATTGTATATCGCACATACAATGTGCAACATACAACCCGCGGACCCCAACCACTTATCCGCCACAACAAACTTTCCTTTGCATCCGGGATTGTATGTGCGCTTTGTATTTTGCATTGTATATAGCACATACATACAATCCGGGACATACAACTATATGGGCCCACCATGCTTTTGAAGACCATTGACTTTGACTGCTCCTGCCTTGCATAGTTCATTTGTATCTTTACTTGTATATGCAATTGTATATCAAAGATACATACAATGCAAGATACAAAGGAAACACATTGACTTCTCAACTTTGCACTTGTATGCACCTGCCAGGTTTGATTTAATAACTTTTGAAATCTAGGATTGTATGTTCTGCCTTGTATGTCAAATTGTATCTGTCACATACATACAATCCCCTTGTAATTGTGGGCCCGACCACTGTTTTCAACCCGATTTGAATATCTTTTGACGTCTGGCATTGTATCTCACCCGTTGTATATCGAATATACAACAAAATATACATACAATCTCCTTCGATACAACTACGGAATATACCAGGAATCTGCCATGTACAACCACATTTCCATGCCTGGAAATGTATCTAAATGCCACATATAAACCCGATATGCATATAAAGGTGCATACAACCATTTTTTCCACTTTCAAAGGCCGATTGAATTTTCTTTCGGGTTTGCCCTTGTACATCTAAACTTGTACATACAAAGGCACATACAAGCGGCCATATACAAAGATACATGCATAAAAATGTGAAGGATGATAGACTTAGAATTTTTTGGATTTAAATGAAAGGGCCTGTAGATGAATGTTTGAAACCTTAAATCTAGGTGGGCACCAACAGTAGGGACCATTGTTTGTCCTTTAGAGCCAACAAGAGTTGGAAGGCAAACATACTCTACCATAGCAGCAGTACAAGAAGCATCAAACATGGTTTTGAATGTAGGTGTTTAGGCAAATATGACAGTAAGCAACCATGGCATGCAATATCCAAGTTTGGTTGCAAGCACTCACTCATGGCAAGGTGTGAGTAGAGCCTACAATGCTAGGCATGAATTTTTGATTCCATGGAAGCAAGTTGCAGTCCAGAGATCATGGGGAAGGCATGATGCAGTGAAGGATGATGGTGGTGCAAGACATAGACTCAACTCATGGGACATGAGTTCTTTTCTAGGTGGGGTGTATGGTGTAGGAGCACCTAACACAAGGTGGCCTCCATGAGGCATTTAAATTCATGTTTGTTTAGAAAATCAGGTTTTGTGTTGTAATAAGGTCTATTCGACCAATGCATTTTTCCTTTCTGTTTGTAAGTCCCTAGTGACTTAGGTCACTTTTGTCAAATTGTTAGTTTTAGACAGTTGGAATCAGTTAGTTTCTCCCAGCTGCTTGGAATCAGTTAGTTTTTCTCCCAGCTGCTTGGAATAGGGTTGGTGTTCCTCGGGGCAAGCTTATAAACCCCAGAGAAATGAATCAAAGGCAGATAGATCGGATAGTATTGTAATCAGATCGAAGAGGAGATTGAATGTAAATGTGCAAATGTAATTGTACATTGTGTTAAGGAGAAATTGAACTATTATGTGTCATCAATTTATTTTCTGTTCTCTATAATTACAAATTGCATAGCTATAGATTTCTTTTCCTTTCTGTAATTCTGTTGTTGCAAAATGTCGATGTGAAGCATTCCACTGGTGAGGTTTCTATCAAAATTAGTGGAATGGCTTCATTGTACAATATTTGTTTGTTTCCTGTTTTGTTTCATGGTTCGGCAATGCAGATGTTCCAGATTGAGGGTTGTGCATAGTAGGCGGCCTAGCATCTCCATGTGCTAGGGTTTGATTGGAGGAGTTGGAGCTGATATCGGTGAGATAGAGACCATAGATGAAACATTTCTCACTCAGAGCAATGAGGATAGTCTGGTCGAAGGGAGGTTCGAGTCGCTGAATGGAAGTCGCGACCTAAGAATCAAATCGAGGTGACAAGGTGCATCGGGTGGACGACTTGGCATTGTATCGACGATGCTGGTCTTATCGATTGAGAGTATCGAAGTGACAAGGGGAAATGTACACCGACGGAGATCCATCGGGAGGAATCGATGTATCGGCGACTCCAAAGTAAGTCCGACCAATGATCTAGGTCTTGCCGACGAGTGTGGTTCGAAAGGTATATTGAGAATGTATGTTGAGAAAGCATGTGGGGAATGTATATTGAGAATGTATGCTTCATCGGATACAAACGGTGACCAGTCGTAACAGTAAATCAGGGTATAGAAACTTTAGTCCACTAGTAATAGCAAGTCACGCCAAGCATATACTAAGTTAGTGTATCGGCGTATTGGCAACAGGTTGTAAGTGTTCACTGATGGTAAAGGTCACAACGATGAGAGTTTGGTGATGGTTGAACTGACTGTCGGCTTGAGCGAAGAGGGAGTAAGTCTTACCATATGAGGCTCCCCATCATGGTAGCTGCCAATATCTTGTAATTTATAATAGTGATATCATCTAATTCACTATTATAGATGATAAGATATATGCATCAAGTTGATAAATGTAATGATTCTTACATTCTCACCCCTCTCAAAAAGCCAAGAGGGCAGCATGTTAGGCTCAACCCTTGTGGGAGCCCATTTTACTCCACATGCCATTTCATAAAAGATGAATCAATAAACTAATTTCTCATACACCTGCACAAGAAGCAAACATGTTAGCATATGAAACATTCCTTTGATTCATGATGTGGGGTTACTTGTATGGATCTATCTCTTTCTAATGTGGCACTTATGTCTGCTCATTCTAACTTCTTTTATGTTGATATCCGATGACTGATGTTGTTGCTACATAAAAGTAGATAGCACTTTTGAAGTTTTGATTGTTTATGAAAAGATTTGAAACCCTGAGCATTAACAAAAACTATTTTCCAAGTACGCCGAAGCTCAAACAGATGGAGGAAGACAATAGTCGGCTCGCCACGGGATTCATCATTTGCAGGCAATGACGGGCCCCCTTTCTTTTCCTATGCAATTTGTTTCTTTTCAAAAGTAAAATTTACTGTTATGTAGCCTATTTTAGTTACTCCTACAACTTGTGTGGGAGCACTTTATACATTCTTTTGAATACAATCAGTTATCTCATTCTATGCAATGATTTATGTATATTTCACTTTCTGAATCAAATACATAGTGTAAAACAACTGATCTTTCTTTGGAACATATGTATAAAACATGATGTATGATTTGACAGTCTATAAATACCTCTTTTACTTGCACTGAGATATAATGAATAATCAGCAACTGAAACATGAACCCCATCTATTCTCTTCATTCTTTGAATGTCTGTTTTCTTGTCCGTAGATGATTTCACTTACCAGGATGATGTAACAGCTTAGCTTGATGATTTTGATAAGTGATTTTGCACTTGTCTCCTGTCAAGACATCTGACATTGACTGGATGATCCTGCATAAGCAAATAAAATTGTACTCCCTCTAAACAATTGATGTTTAGGCCTTACTAAATTTGGTGTGAACATTATTTAGTAACAAGACTTGCAACAATTAATGGAGATATAGGGATTTGCAAACTAAAGTTGGGTAAGAGATGTGGGTAGTAGGAGGTCAATCAATGGCTATGTGTTTAGCATGTTTGTTCATGCAATCAGTTGGATGAATAAGTGACATGCTATGGTCATTATTTCCACCACAAAGGTAGAGCATATGATAGCTACTCATGCCTGTAAGGAGGCTATCTAGACTTAGAGGTTGTGTTCAAATGTTGGGTTGAATTAGAGAGCAATAAAGATTAACTATGTTAGTCAAAGTGTCGTTTGCCCGACAAAGAACACTGTGTGTCATGCACATATTAAGCACATTGATATATAAAATCATTTTTTTCATGACATGGTGGATGATGGGAGGGTTATGCTAGATAAGTGGATACTTTGGTAAATATTGTAGATGCTTTGATGAAGTTGGTGAGCAAAAATAAGTTCAAATAATGCAATGAGGCTATGGGATTTTTCCCTTAAAAACTAGTTCACTTTTGTTGATGTTCCCCCTTTGCTCTTACAAGGTATATGACAAGTGGGATAATGTTGGGATTAGGTGGCACACACCTTGCAAATCCTAATGTTTCATTTATTTATTTATTTTGTATTATTTATGTGCCCACATGGAAAATCGTGTCTCACTTGAGGTGACACATTATGTCATGTGTAATTTGGAGTATCTATGACATTGTATGATGCATAAGAGATTATATAATGCATGTAAGAGCATGTAAGAGAGAGTTACAAAGTGTACTATGACTCTTGACCAACTTATGATGCATAAGAACATCTTTGCTAAAGGAGGAATACGTCCAAATGTGGCATCCAAGTTTAATGGGTGACTTATGACATGGAAGTTACATTTTATTTTGAGTTTTTAACCCATTCATGGAGCAGGGTGTTGAGATTTGAGTCAAATATTTGGGTGCCACATTTAGCCATGGATTCTTGGCTCAAGGTTTTGGAAAACCACTTGTGGTTTTCAGTTTGAGCTTGCTCTATATATTAGATGCTTGGATCAGTTTGAGCTTGCTCTATATATTAGATGCTTGGATAGAGTTATTTAGATTTTATGATTTTATAGGGGCTTATGCTACCGAAATATGTTCAGATGGAGTTGGTGTGACATAATTGTGATTGCTTTGATTGTATTGTAATTTGTAATCACAATATTGTTGGTAACTGAATAATACATTGAGGCTCCTTTTGTTGCTAGTTTTTTTTCCTCAAATGGATTTTCTTAGGGAAAATCATTGTGTCATCTCTATCCTATGTGATTCTATGTTGGTGCATGTATGTTTTATCTTTTTAAAATTGTCAAATATTAGTATGTTTGCATGTATCTCTATGAAGGATTTTGTTTTATCTAGCTTCCTTTTAGAATTTTCACATCCACGTCAATCTCCATTTAGTTTTCTACTCATTTTTCAAAACAAAAAATTTACATATGCATGCCATTTCCTAGTTCTTTGCCTATTTGAGCTCAAATGTTGTTATTAGAATTTGTATGTATTGTATTCAAATTTATAAATGTATGTATAATGAAAAATATAAAAACTAGATTTACATTTTAGGTTTCTAGGGTTGGTATGAAGATGTATAAATATAAAAACAATGAAAAATAGGGGGGAAATAGAGTAAATAAACCAAAACAAGGAATGATGGGGGTTTGGAAACACTTAGTAAAAATATTAATTTTCCTACCTTCAATCAAAGATTGATTGCCTAGACATTGCATCTATCCATTCAAAGGTCACTAAACACTTGAAACAAAATGGGCCTAGGTCACTAATTTTAGGAGTTTCCATATTTTAAAAGGTACCTTTAATCTAAACTTACCTTCAATCAAAGTTCCTACCTTTAATTGAAGGCTATTTACATGTGGCATGATGAAGACCTTCAAATGAAGTTCCTTCTAACAAAGGAAAACCTTATGTTCAAAGGTGTTCCATCTTTTTCACCTTGCAAAACTATTCTTTTTAAAATGATCCACAAGTGATTTAGGGATTTATGTGTCTATCCATCTATATTCTACATTTAGGGAATTTCTTCCTTGGTGTCTCTACTTAATTGGTGTCAGGATTAGTTTTAGTTGTATGATGACATATCCTATTAATGTTGAATGGAGAAGTTACCATATGAGTGAATAGAAGTGGGTTAGTTTTTTCTTTTCAATTTGAGTTAAGTTGTGTATCTTATTTGCAATGTGCTTAGGATGATTAGAAATTTTAATTTGAATAGATGAAGGCCAAAGAAAAATTCATTCATTGATGAATAATAGTAATAGAGTTATAATGCTTCTTATTGTAATGGGTGTACTTTTAGTTGAACTAACACCCTAATTATGTAATTGGGCACACTTTATATGCATGCCACTTATTATGGAAAAATGTTTTATGCTTGGAATATGCTTGTGCTCTTGAATGTTGCATTTAGTTGGTAAAATCTAAGGTCATAAAGGAGGTTGGAGGACCCATAAGAGGATGGATGACCATTCCCATATTGAGCTAGCTTCTTGTTTGGAAATTGGGAACACTACTTGAGAGGTATTATTTTTCCCCTTTTGGATCAATGGTTTTTTGTACTTTTGGATAGTGTGTTTGCCCCTATTCAGAGTAAGAGTTATGTGCTTGTATATATCATGTTTGTCCTTATAAATAGGTTGAGTGATGTGCTTTGAATAGCGTGTGTGTTTGAATTCACATTTTTTGTAAGTTGATTATTGTTTATAATTTGTGTGTCCATATCACACAACTTTAATTACTTGTCAGTGTGTGATATTTTGGGTTGTTGTGTTTGTCCTAGTCTAATACTATTATTCGTACCTTTGGTTGGAGTGATGTAATAGGGGGGATGTTGGAAATATTGCATCATAGTTATTATTCTAGTTGTTAGTAGTATATCACATTGTTAGTAAGTTATGATAATACCAATTGTTATGTGATTAGGTATTCTAGTATATTTTAGTTTGGATGGTTAAACATGGGAATGAGAGGCTTATTAAATCTCTTCTATGTAATGTTGAAATTATCCTGAATAATATAATGTTCTTATTGTGTGTTTATATAATAGTCAATATGTGAGTTCTCTATTTGCTCTGTAATTTTCATTGTCTTTAATCTTTTAATAGCATGCATATCAAAGTAGGGGTCAAAATATAATGGTGAAACTTGCATACCAATGTCATTTCCCATTTAGTTTTATGCCCACCTTGGTTAATGTCCTAAATGCAATAACATATCAATAAATGGTACACTCTTGTGCTAAGTTTGGCTAATGATCGATCCCTATCGATCCCTATTTCCTATCATTTACATTTATTCTCGTTCATTCATCAATTATCCCTCTTTATTGCATCTCCATTCGCACTTGCTTCCATATATTCACTCCATGCATCAAAGTTACCATTTTCAATCATATCATTCATTTCCAAGTGGTGCGAGATTGATATAGTTCAGTTTGGAGACATGCAAGAATGAACTCAAAATTTAAATGTTTAAATTAAAATTTAACTTTCATGGTCTTTTTTACTAGCAACAATGAGCCAACTTAACACACATTTATGCAACATGTTTCTATGTCATGGTATTTAAAGACAATCAATGTGCACTTATTTTCATAAAGAGGAATATTTTGGATTATAGGAATAAAAATGATCCCATATCAATCTAGGAGCATTTGAGTGGCATCTAGTTTCATATCAAAAAAGGTCATCTAGATTATACTTCAATTTTCTAAAGCGACAAAGAACTACATTTACATATAGACCACCTACACACTTGTGTTGTTATCCTTGAATGTTTGCTATGAGCCATAAATTTGGTTGATCTAGGGGTTTAACCTAGGATAACTTGAACCTAGCAATCTAGAAGAATCCTTTAAGGTGTTTATAAACACCATAGTCCTTACATGCATATTAAACATCAAAGATTAGGGTGAGAAGATTTTCAAAAGTTTGCACATTATCAGTTTATATCCACATGTCAGAGTTCAAATCTGTGGCACTCAAAAGTGAACTTCAAGATTTTTAGTGCTTCTTTATATTTCAAGGCATTATCATGGCTATTGTTCTATAAAATGGTAAATCAACTTTATGCATCGTCGTCATTATTTTATTGTTAATATTAAAACTAAATACCCTTATCCTCTCATTTAATTATCACAAATTAATTTAATCTAAATTAATTTGTGATTATTGAAAATATTTATTTAATTAACCTAGATTTTATTAATGTGATTTATTTCTTTAAAAAAATTTAACAATAAGCACCATTAAATAAAGTTCATACACCTAACCTATCCATTATCATTACATACCACAACATGGTATGAGATCCTATGTTGACTTGTATCATGTCAAAAAAGGGTATCATATTCATATTATATTTTATTCATGGCACACACAAGGGTGTAATACAAAAGGATTGTGATAAGGGATTAACATCCCCACACCTTAATTATGAGTTTTCTCTAAGAACTCCCTGTTTGTTTTTGTTGGACTATTGGTGTTACACCCCGTGTGTTTCTAACTATTTACTATTTACCTAAATTGGTTAATTTGCTTGGGTAAATGAATGTTTGTGAATCTCTGCATCAATGTGAAATGTGAATTTTGAATTGAATATATTTGAAAAATTAAATTATGCAATGGGATGTATTATAAGTGATTATTATTATGAAATTTATGGAGCATATGATTATTTTTGTGAACAGCTAACAATTGTTGTGGTAATGCAAATTGAATGCAGGAATAGGATTGCTCCTCCGGAAAGGAGGGGAAGTATCACTCAGGAGAAGGACTTGGACTGGTAAACGTTAGAGAAAGCCTAAAATTGAGTAAGCACACACCACTCTCCTTCTTCTAGTCTAGGTTATGTCAAGTTTGTGTGGGTAAAAGTGAGTAATCTATGTTAATGATATAGAATGCTTATTTGGATGTGATTTTATGGGTGTTTGAGTGAAGATTGTGATTTAATCTGTGTATCAATTTAATTCTTCTTTGGCAAGTTTAAGATTACAAAAGTCATGGTTTTGTCATGAAATGGTTATGAACTCATGCAAGTCCATGATAGACTTATACATATGAGACAATACAAGCATGGGTATACGTAGGTAGACGTATCTACGCATACTCATGACCGTATTGCTCATAGGCATAAGGATATCGATTGGACTAGGTATGTTATGCATGCGTATATATGGATGTCATTCATGTCGTCAATGTATATTGGATTTCATTCTTTTGTGTTGTTAGTGGTTATGTGAGAAATGAGTTTATGTGGTTGTGTAAAAATTAATTATATATATATATATATATATATATATATATATATATATATATATATATATATATATACATATATATATACATGCATTCTTTAATAACATAAAAGAATGTATATATAAGTATATATGTATATATATAATACTTTACATAATGGTTATGGTGCTGCCATAAAAGACACGCAGCCATGAAACAATGGTATACATTTAACATTAGCACCAGTTTAAGCGCATAGCTTGGAGCTTATGGTAATATTAAATGAAGCATATTTATATGCCTTTATAAGTGCTATATGAAGTGCATAACTTGTAATCTTGTTATCATTTCATAGTTTATTAAAACTCAGACTCTTTGGCAGCGCTTTGATTTGGTCTTTGGGTGTTGGAAAAAGGGCAGAAACAATTATAATTTATGAAGTTTTAAAGTGCCAACAATGCTATCCTCCAACGTGCATTGACTCTTTCTTTGTAAACAGTTTACAAGTTTATAGGAAGCATTGAATAATGTGTGGTGCCTTTGTGGAGAGATTTAAACCCATTTGAAGTATGTTTTCTATGCAGTTTCCTTGTATTGCGGAGTTGCTTCATGTTGTCCTCTTATGTGTTCCTTTTTCATTGAATTCCTGCTGCCACCACATATCTGTTTTGATGAGTCAAAGAATAAAGGGGGAGTTGTGGTAGTTTTGCAAGCTAATCTGTAGCCATAGATTACTCAGATTTCTGTATTTAAAGAGGAGCTTCCTCATTCCTTTGACACACAATTTTTTCAGCCAAGTGCTCTATTGTTCTGCTGTTGTATTTCTAAGTTCGATGTTGAGAGTGCATTGTTATTTTGTCTTGATTTTGTAAGAAGTATAAGAAGTTTAGAGAGGAAGTGGAGTTGCTTTTGGAGAGGAGAATCAATCCGCTTGAAGGATCACAAGCAAGGGGTTCCATTGATCTATTAGAACAAAATATCACAGGCATGTGGAATTCTTATCCATTATGCTTTTTCTATTTGAAAGTCTATATGTGTTTGATTATTGATGTGGAATGAATTGTTTTGTTGTCTTTATCAAATGGGGTGTTTACTTGTTTGTGTAAAAAGTGTATATATATCTAGTATGAGAATTATATTATGTGTTGAATATGAAATTAATCTCCATAGTAGAGATATGTGCCTATATTGGATTTTATAGGTAATTATTAAATTAAGTGTGATTAGCTATTTGTACAAGGTGAAAGATTAGTAAACCATATCTTGGAACTTGTATTACTTTGATATATGTGTCATAGTAAAACTTGAAAAAGTTAAGTAGGTTAACCTGGGATTGGTGATCCATGATAAAGGGAAATAACCTAGTTTAGAGATTGATGTCTTACCAAATTGGGCTAGAATGATGGGTGAGCATGTGATGTCCATTCTGAGTTAGGGGTGATGAAACTTTGGCCAAAGTAGTGTAAGTAGCCACTGTTTACACTGTTAGTTCACTGTGATCTAGGTTTGCATACTAGGAAGGGCAATCATGCTTGTAGGTTGGAGCCACAATGTATGACAGTACTAGATATGTAGGACACAACATCTTGCTTAGTATAGGCTATTCTTTGAGGTTACCATACCAATCCCTTTGTCAAAGGGTAGGGGTGTTTACCAGTATGGTAAATGTGTGTGGGACCGCAGTTAGTCTGTGGTTGGCAGAAAAGTGTTTGAGTGATGCTTCTCCTCATGTAGTTGTCATCCAGGATCTAAAGACAGACATCATAATCATTGTAATGACAATTAGCTTTATGAAGCTTGTATGTAACTATCTCTTGAAATATTGTAAATGAGAATTATTCAATTCATGTAATTGTTGAAATGTGTAATTTGATAGTGCAATGGTTAAGTTTGAAATATGTTTCAAATGTGCATTGTATCAAATGAAAGAAACAAAAAATTTTATTACTCGTGTTTTGGTTTCATGATTTATTTACTCTTGGGTTAAAACTTAGTTGTATTTACTTGGTAGAATAAGTGGTATGTTACAATTGGTGGGAACTTTGTGGCTATCATAAAATAGTTGTTTAAAATAAATTGTTCATGGATTGAGCACAACATCCAATTTGGTCTTACGTTATTGTATGCTTTATAAATAGGTCTCTTTCTTTTTCTTTAATGTTTCTCCTAAACCACGATTTGAACACCACACTTATTTATGCTTTATAGAGTTATTGATGACTTAATTATCATCCTATCAAGTGCTTCTTCTTTGATTGTATTTCATCCCAAACCTCTACATATGCCATCTCAATTTTAAAGTTATTATCTAGAAATTCTCGATCCTTTATCTCAGTTTCATTATAATCCTGAAAAAAATTGCAAGCAAATCTTTGAGTTGTTTTGTCTCATATCACACTATCATTCAAGGCTTAAATATTCTCTTTGATTTACATGCCCTCAATATTACTGAGATTAATGTAGGCGAGTTTTCCTTGTATCTTTATAATATGGACCATTTTTTATTTAGTTGTTTGAGTTGTTTTTGTCTTATATCATACTATCATTTAAATCTAAATATTCTCTTTTATTTAGCCTTAGCAACAATGAGATTAATGTGGGTGAGTTTTCCTTTTATCTCTATAATTTAAACCTTTGTCACTTTAGTTGTTTACCTTCAAATAACAAATCCTTGAATTGTTTTTGTCTTGTATTGAATTATCATCTAAGACCTAAATACTCTCTTTAATTTATATACGGTTGGCATCACTAAAATTAATAGATGAGTATATAAGTTCCTTTGCAGCCCTGTAGCTGTTTATTCTTTGTATTATGCTTTGTTTTAATATATTAAAAAAACTTAATGGATTACTATGTAAGTTCCTTTACAACCCTGTTGCTGCTTATTCTTTGTACTCTACTTTGTTTCAATATATAAAACTAGTAGTTGCACCAAATTTGTGCGCAACGGAATAGCTGATAGGAATTTATGTATACAACTTGTAAATTTACTAATATATATACTAAACTATTTATGTTAAATTGATGAATATTCTTCAGTAGGTAAAAGAAGACAAAACCACACTAAAACAAATACATCATCATCTAATCCCCAAGATATTACTGTAGACCAGTTTGCCTATTATATATATATATATATATATATATATATATATATATATATATAGATATATATATATCCTATGTAGGGGTGGCTAAGTTTTCAATTTTACTATTCGGTACTTCTTCAATGTTGATCTCAAAATCAACATCCAACTTAACACAGTACAATATGGCTTTATATATCAAAGATGTTGTGATGATTCGATGTTTTCCAATTAAAGATTGGAAAGACTAGCAATTAATAATTCCTCCCTATCACTCTCTCTACCTTCCCACACTTAGACAAAATTGAGGCCAAGAAGAAAAGACAAAATATGAATATGGACAAAATAAGAATAAGACCAAAAATTGATTAATCAAACAAGTCATAAGATTTCATAAGAGGCCGCTCCATATTAGTTAAGTAATAATCTTGTTTGGAGAGGCATCGATTCTCCCAAAAGACACAGTCAATCCCAAAAGAGACAATTCGAAAGATATTAAAGCCAATGAGAATCATTTGCAAGGCATCAAATAAGTTACAACCTCATCTCTGTAAGGATCAAACATCATACATTCTCCTCTCAGGTATCGAACAAGATATAATATCATATCAACAATTCAAATTACTCATTCCATTAGCGATTTGCAAGGATAAAGCATTGACCAATTAAATACTTACTTCCAACCATTGAATATACTTCATATCTATTGTAGAAGACTCTAAAGTATATTTATACAAGGAGAACTGCTGCAAACAAGAGATACCAATATACAATCATCCCAATCTACATTCTATAAAGGATATCATTAATCGAACCAACATTATATTCCTTTGAAACATACAGGTATGATTGCATATTGATATTTCCCTTTGGATATTTACATTTCCTTTTGTATATTATTATTCTTAGAACTCGATTCTATACGTTGTGATCATATATGTATCATAATGAAAGTGATGTAGCGTATATGCAATCTGACATATGTATCATAATGAAAGTGTTGTAGCTTATATGCATATCAGTCATATGTATCATAATGAAAGTGCTATAGCTTATATTAGTCATATGTATTATAAGGAAAAGTGCTATATTAAACACATTAACTTCATATGGGAAGAATAAGGATGAGATGCCTTAGAGGCCATTCATGGGTATTTAGAGGCCTTTGTCACATGTGATACAAGGTATCCATGGTGCAAAGGATAGCAATCTCATAGAGGCCTTTGTCACATGTGATACAAGGTATCCATGGTGCAAAGGATAGCAATCTCATAGAGGCCTTTGTCACATGTTGGTACAAGGTACCCATAGTGCAAAGGATAGGTGATATAGTGGCCTCGGCTACCATGGTGCAAAAGGCATCATAAGTACCAGAGGCCTTGAATCTAAGAGTACCAATGGTACTACTTGAGTCTAAGGATAGGAGACATAGAGCCCCATGGTGGATAGTGGAAAATCTCATCGCATCTCTCTCATATGATGTTAATGAGTAACACATGGAAAAGAGATAGCAAGTATGAAACATATATATATATATATATATATATATATATATATAGAGAGAGAGAGAGAGAGCATGACTAAATAATAGAGCATGTGAAATGTCATGATAAAGAATATGAAATTCATATTGATAATGATCTTAAGAGGAACATGTGAAATATCAATGATAGAGAATGTGTATTGAAAGTAATCATTAGATTAGTAATAGAAATATGCATTGAAAGTAATCATAAAATGATGAATGAAAGATATGAATTGATGTTTGATCATAGAAGTTATGAAGGCAATATTTTTATGTGAAATAAGTATCTTATATATCTATTGCTATAAATGAAATCAAGAAGGTTTAGTGTAGTAATGTTATCTTTTTGCAAGTTGAAATTTGTGAACAAGGTTGAGAGATTTGAGTTGTGGCAAGGGGACATTACAAATGTCAAGACAATAACATTGGTATATAATACCATTAACAAGTGCAAGTTGAAATATTTTACTAAACACATGAAAATAAGAAAAACAATGTAATACCATCCTTTAAATTGATTTAGTGGCCTTAGTTCAGCATGCACAAGAGAGAACAACAAATTCTAACCACAATTTAGAGGATCTCTAAGCGTACCAATGTCTTTGCTTTATTCACCCTTCAACAAAAAAAATTAAGTATTCACAAGGAGGAAAAACAAAAAAAGTTATCTGGAAAAAATAAGCTAGCTTCCCTAATCATGACAATGGCTGAAACATCCCTAGTAATTACAATAGCTGAAGCCACTATCATGTAATGTCTAATTTATTTCAAATCACAGAACTGACATCATACTCAAACAAATGACACTGAACTCTAATGCTTGATTTCTTGCTTCCTCACATAATGTTAAAACTTTTGAAGTTATTATTTTGACACAGAGTACCCAGAACATTGAACACAAGTTGGTCTTCAATTCTATGTTGATTGCTACTACCAAATAAAAAGCAAGTTTAAGCTAGTGATTTCAGGGTGTCATATTCAACCTCAAATTCTATGAGGCACTTACAGGTTACAAACAACATACAACTCATTACTGTCGTTGATTTGAGTATGCATAGTAGGTCATTGAGTGTGTATGTCTTGAATGTGTCTACAAAAATGAAGACACTACAATTATTCAATATATAAAGATATAAAAAAACAAGATGAATTCTTTGTTGATTGATGTTCCAGATGTTTTAAAATCTTTAGCAGATTCAGGTACAAGCCAAATGTAATATTCTTTAGATGATGCATATTGTAAAAATCAGTGCATAGAGAGTTCAATGAGAAGGAATGCAAATCTTTAGAAGATCATTTGTAGAATATTGCATTAGAGGATATAAATACAATTATAATCTAAAAGCAAGACTATTACATTGAAGGATATAAATAGAAGCTGACTTGTGATGTACTACAATAGTATTCAGTGGAACTTCGTAGATTAGCATAACAATGTACTTGCCTTTGGTGAAAGTCGGTGATGTAATACCCTCTATAATTTGATCATGCTGGAAAATATGAGATATTTTTGCACGGGTTATGGTGATTTGAGAATGACGTATTTCAACTTTAGACGTGTAGTCTTGATAGAGGGGGTTCTAACTCAACCCTTGGCAGATCGTAGTAATTATGGTCCATGAAGTAGTTTGTTAAACTTTGAACAAGATGTTGTGAGAAACTTGTCTTAATTTGGTTGAAGAATACACACATATCAACCTCTAAAACAGGCCCATAATGTTGTACATGAGTTCTACAAGAGGATATCTAGCAAAATATATACTATTTACCATGCTAATGGAACAAAGCTTTAAAATATTGTCTCTATTTCTTGCTGTCCAGTTTTGTGCAGATACATGCAAGACAATAATGTCAATAAAATGTCCATTTACAATGTGAACAGTGAAGGGACCATCTTCTAATTGTAGTGCTTGCAATATTGAATGTTCATACCCTTCAATGAAGAAGTGTCAAGTATTATATATAACATTTTATATAGATTCGATCCACCTGTTTGCATACCAACTTGAAAGCAGCAAGTGCATGATATTGGAAGGAAGAGGGTCCATTGTAATGTTCAAGATCTGGTGTCTGTGAAGAAAAAGAGTCATGGCAAGGCTGAGCAAAATTTACTTGTTATGAGAAAGTTATAGTGGCTACACAAGAGCTATATTGAACATTGTAATGGCAAAGCATGGGACAATAACAAATCTAAATTCAACTACAGAAGAGTTATATTGAACGTTGTAATTGCAAAGCATGGGACAATAAAAAAGCTAAATTCAAGGTATATACAAATGTAACTTATAAATTTAATTAGTTACCAGATACATATGCATTTTTTCCTCTGTATGTACAAATGTAACTTAAGTGCAAGTATAGGTGGTTTCAAAGTTATAGGTCTCCGTACTCATTGTAGAGGAAATGTATGGTCTTAGTAGATATGGTGGTCACTGCTTAAAGAATTGGAATGCCTGGGTTTTGATGGGAGTATTTGAATTTTGGTTTTATAGAGTGAATATGAAATTTTATATGGTGTTGGGTCCAGCTATGGTTCTCAAGCCATTCTTGTGTCTTGACCAATCAATTTCCTTCCTTTTTATCCAATCTTACTAACTCCAAAAATTGCAAACTTAATTGTCCTGTGAAACTGCAGTTCCTCATGAGAACTGGATATATTATAAGAATCCTGTAGATGCAATTTGAAAGGTAGAGGTCACGAAGTTCTTGGTATAATGCATACAACCACTTATCGAAATCTCGAATGTATATTTTGACGCTCCCAGTGTCATTGTCAACAACCAAACGGACTTTATGGTCATACTTGAAGTCGAAGAACTCAGAATAAGATATATGTGGTGTGGTTCTTACAGGCTCTCGTATTAGCTTTGACATTTTTTCTTCAGGTAGATAGGGGATTTGTAGCTCGAATATCCTGAGTATGATTTCGTTTGGAAGGAGGCAATAGAAGTTTTGGAACCAGCTTATGGTCCATGCCTTTTTATTCGTGTACATTGCGCTTCACATATTTAGCAATGTTTCTTTACCATGATCTACATTTCCAACAAAAATATGTGAACTAGATGGAAGGTTGCAGAGGATACAAATGCAACAAATGACTTACAAGGTATATCTTAACATTGAATTTAAGAAAATATGTATTAAATACTATAGTAATGTAAGCATATAGTGCAAAGATGACCTTTACCACCTGTATAAATGGACTCAGAGAATTTAAATAGATATGTATTAAATACTATAGTAATGTAAGCATATAGTGCAAAGATGACCTTTACCACCTGTATAAATGGAGTTAGAGGACATAAAGTTTGCAGGACCTTAAAAGATCGTATTTAGCAATGATTCTTTACCATGATCTACATCTCCAACATAAATATGTGAATTGGATGGAAGGTTGCAGAGGATGCAAATGCAGCAAATCACTTACAAGGTATATGTTAACATTGAATTTAAACAGATATGTATTAAATACTATAGTAATGTAAGCAGATAGTGCAAAGATGACCTTTACCACTTGTATAAATGGACTCAGAGGGTAGGAAGTTTGCTAGACCTTGAAAGATTGCTTTCCGTAGTTGTTTAGTGCTCTCTATTAATCTGCATAGTCACTTACAAGGTATATGTTAACATCAAATTTAAACAAATATGTATTACATACTATAGCAATGTAAGAAGATAGTGCAAAGATGACCTTTACCACCTAAATAAATGGACTCAGAGGGACCTTGAAAGATTGTTTTCCGTGGCTACTTTGTCCTCTCCATTAATCTACATATCATTGATAACAAGAGGCAACCTTATAGGAATTGATGAAACATGGAATGTTAATACAAACATAAGCATACACATGTACCTGGATGTGTTTACAAGATAGAATTTGTAAATGAGCCTCTTCTTTCTTCCTGATTGTTGTATATCGACTACTTTGCATTTTACAGTAGCTTGCAAAAGAGAATGCAATTGAGTCCTCTCTATTTGTTTCTTATGAATCCATTTATTTTGTAAGGCTGTGAGTGGGTAACGAAAGCACTTTGGTGAAAAACTTGCCCTCTTGAAAGAGAGGTCACAAATTCAAATCCTACATGGGGTAGGGTATGTATGCCTCATATTAGAAACACAGTTAGGTGCCTCCTGCATATTGGGAGCATGGGGTAGTCTCATATGTTATAAGCCACCTGTAGACCCAAAATCAAGTCACCCAACATCGTAGACTATAAAAGGATCCATTTCCATTTCTAATCTCAATGTCAGCGACCCAAACATATTGATTGCTGATTAGCATACTTATCCATGTTGATTTTCCTCCCCATTAAGCACTTTGTCCCCTCATCTCTAAATCTATGAGCCATATTAATTTAGACAAGGCACCACTTGCTCATTCTTTGCTAGTAGTATTCCACCTCATGTCTTCTCCATGACTATCACCCACTAAACTTGTCAAGTCTCATTACTCTTCCTCTTTAATCTAATGCACGCAGACTTCCCATACGTGTAGGGTGCAGACTCGCATGGCCTAAATTTGATGGTCGACCCTACTTGTCAAGCAATTTTTTTATGATGGTTATCCATTCAAAGGTGCCCTTAAAATACTATGACATACCTTAGTATAAGTAAAATTATATATAAACTAAATATATAATCATAATTTTATATAGATTTTGATAGTCTATCCAAAATGTCTCTTTTCATATTATACAATCTTTTTAAAATTTTGATTGTATTTTACAGCCAAAATACCTAAATACGACCATACGACCATCAAATTTACGCCCTAGTGCAAAGTCATGCTACCAACTTTGAAGCGCAAGGATGTGACACTTTCTCCTCTACAAATATTTAATCCAACGTTAAAATTCCTAAGCCAGCCCTCGTTACCAAATTAGTACTACCAAATTAAAGACGATGTCCCCTGGAGTTGTTAGAGAATCTATTTTTGTGGAGCAAAGGGTCCCATGGAACTAAAAAAAAATTGCTAATGCTTAAATCAGAATCTTTTCCTCTAAAATAGGAGCAGTTAATGTTTAGGATGTTATTTTTTAGCAGGTGCAGATGGGGTGGGGCTGAAACTTTCCCCACCAGCTTAGGGAGTTAACTACTAGCTTTTTCATTCCTACCACTTAATTTAGGGAAAATTTGGAAGGAATTTTTTAGCATAAATTATTATTAAAAAAACTTCATGACCTAAAAAATCTTAAGAGCACCCTGAGATAATTTAGGAAGCCCCTGCATGGGACCTCTTCCTAACTCCCCTACTCTTAAGGATTTTGCAGCCACGGACGAACTTTGTGATTCCTTCTATCAATATATCTTCCCTAACTGACAAATTTATGTTTTTTTAAAGATTTCCCGCCATCAGACATACAATATGTTTCATTTCGAAGGAAATTCCCCCCATCAGATACTGGTATTAATCGCAATGGTCTGTGTTTGATAATCTTCAACCTCACTGTTGCTCTGTATTTTTACAGATAATCTCATCACTATCTTGTTCACAATCATGTCTATCCACGATGCATTCTTCACATTTCCTGATTCTCTTCTTTCTTTCATACTATCAAAAACCCCAATAAAAGAAGCTGTAAAATGTTGTGTTCTTTCCAAGAGGTGGAGATTTCTCTACACTCAGATGCCTCAACTCACTTTCTCTCCAGATCTTGTTCTGGGGCCTGGTTGCCATTCCAGGCTCGATCCACTCCTGGTGTCAAGGGTTGAGAATATAATTTCCAACATCTTGCTTCTGCATTCACAGAATCTGGAGGCCTTTCACCTGAAAAACACCGGGTTCGTCAGTCATAACAAAGGGCGCTTCTCTCGTGAAAATGTGTGCAAATGGGTAAGATATGCATCTTGCTGTAATGTTCAACACCTCACTCTGTCAGACCACTATGTTCCGAGTATTTCCGATGAGCGTGTTGATGAGCGCCGCTGTGCTTTAAAAGAAACCCCACCCCCTGCTCTCTTTTCATGTTCGCGTCTGGTAACCCTATATCTGCACGACTACATTTTCACCAGTTTACCAGTCAATTTCGTCGGATTCCCCCACCTCATTGCTTGTACCTTCCGTAGGGTTCAATTGACAGAAGGGTCTTTAGTTTCATTCATTTCGCTCTGCCCCCGTCTGCAAGAACTTAAAATAAAAAATGATGATTGGCTAGGCAATGTCGTAATCTTTTCACCCACTATTCAACATTTGTATGTGGAACGCATAAAATCTCTATCTGTTAACTGCCCCAAACTCAAAAGTATGTCGGTGTCCGACATTGAGGGTTTGAGTGTAAATGGTGTAAGGTTCTATGAGCTTTCTTCTGCCATTTGTGAGCTTGAAATGGACTGTGGAAGTACTCTGAGGAAATTGTTCATGGACAGTCCAGAAAATGTTTCAGCAAGTAGATTTCTTCACATAGTAGGCAACTTCCAGTCCTTGAAGGGACTTTTCATACACCTCTGTTTTCCCTCTGAAAGGGAAGGAGAGGTGGATGTTCCTCTACTGAACCTGTTTCACATACTTCCAAATCTTCAGTGGTTGCATATAAGGGGCCGCTTTGTACAGGTATTTACACAAACTTCCTAACCTCAAGTTCAATGGTTTTAAGTTTTAAGTTGATAGTTTAAGCTCATGCATTTTGAATGTATATAAGTAACAGATGAAAGGCTTCTTTTCAAAAAAATGTGAGAAAGGAACCCTTGGCAAAGTTACTTATTCATGGCACTGCAAAGCAGGAGTTGGCAGAAGTTAGTTGTTTGGGAATGGGCTGAGGAAGCCATGACAAGACTTGTGTGTTGTATTCAAGTTGGGAAATAAAATATTTCTTTTTCTACTGTAATATTCTGTGTTTCGTTTTCAAGTTGGGAAATAAAATATTTCTTTTTCTACTGTAATATCCTGTGTTTCGTTTGTTGGTTTGTTTTGGTTCTTTATTGGTTAAAACAGAGCGTGTAATTTGCAGCTACAGAGGTGGTCTGCATCAGTTTCAAACATGTGATTTGCAGCCACAGAGGTGGTCTGCATCAATTTTCCATTAAAAATATTCTTATTTACAATATTTACTTTTTTTTGGATTGCATGGGACAAGTTGATGCAGATTAATAGGAGTAGCAGCTTTGGATAGTTCCCAGTTAACATTTGTTTCATTTTTTTCCCAAACACATGCAGCTCTAACTGCTACTCTTAATAGAAAAAGAACCCTAAAGATGAGCAGTCCCTTGATTAAGTAAACTTCTACCCTACTACACCTACCTAGCACACCAAAACAGGGCAGTTACAACAGTTTCTATTTCAAAGAGAACAAACTCCTGAAACCTCTCGACCATTCGGTTGACAAGCGTACATCATATTGTTTTTCTAGGTGTCCATAAGATATTTCATAATGAAATCAGAGGATATTTGTAGAAAAGTGTACATCAGAGTAAACTGGAAGTACTAAGTCGATGGAACTAGAGTTGCATGGACATCAGCGGTCATTTTTGAGACCCTTAATATGGATATGGTATTATATATATTATTATTAAATTTAATATTGTTAATTTTATTATTATTAGATATAATATATATTAAATATTATTAAATTTAGGAAGTTATAACATATAAACAAACAAATTTTGAATTTCTAGTTTATGCACACGCGGAATTTTGAGTTTTAGATTTTAAGATAATTTGCATACCTTGCTGGATAGGAAGCGGCAGCTGTGGAAATAAATCTATATTAAAAACGAAACCTACAACTAATCACAATGAAATCTAAAAAAGTAGAATAAATCTCACCAAATATAAAAGACCACCACAAACATATTAAAAGGGAAAAAGGTAATTTGCATACCTTTTTGGATGAAGTAAAATTGCAATGTGGAAAATAGCTTTAGACAGGAATTAAAAATGAAAGCTACTACTAATCATAATCAAATCTAAAAAAGTAGATCAAATCTCTTCAGACATAAAAGACAAACACATAGTAAAAGAGAAAATTAAAAACAAATTCGAAAAAAAATAGGCTCCAAGAGAACTTGCATACCTTTTTTGATACAACAAAACTATAGTTGAGAAAATAGATTATCGACAAGAGACAAGAACTGTGGAGAGGAACAACTATACATTAGAAATGAAATAGACAACTAATAATAGCCAAATCAAAAAACCAAACAAACATAGTGAAAGGGGGAAAATTTTTTCTAAAAGGAAAAAGCATGGGCTCCAAAAAAACACGCGTACCTTTTTGGAGTACCAAGAGTATCGTGGCATACCTTTTTGGAGCACCACGAGTATCGTTTGAATAATAGCTTTGAACAGGAGGCAACAGTTGTGGACAGCAACAAATATGCATTAGATATAAAAAAGGACAAGTAATAATCACCAAACCCAAAAAAAACTTTGGTTAAAACAGAGAGTTATATACAATTTAATTGCCACAATATTAAAACATCCTCTTATTGTCCCCTTTGTAAGTATCTTACACATAAATGGTTTGTCTTTTGCCCTGGTTATCTGATTTTAATGTTCTTATACGCATTGAAAAATTGATTCCACTCTCTTCTATATGGTGTATTTTGTTTTTAAATATACTATGAAACCATTAAAACACATAAACCCAAGAAAAAATAGACTAAAATAATCAAACCAAATCATCATGAAGAAGCTAAAGAAATTGTGAAGATTGAGGTGAAGATAAGGACTACAAATCCATGAAATTTCAGTTGTGATTAACATCATAGTCCCATTTGACTAAACACTCTACAACAACATTCCATTCTCTAGGAATATAAAGAAAAGAGATGGAATCAAAATTTCATGAAAGATCAAGAATCTACTACACAAAAGACAAAGCCTTCAAAACATGACACTATATTAAAATAATGCATAACATCCAGTGTCCATCCTAGCATACTTCAGCTAGTAACAAAGATTCATGCAAGCAAATTTAGTGTTGAAAAATCTGTGATACAAGTTGTCAATTGATAAAGGAAGAGACCCTGTGGCGCGCATCTATGCACCTTCAAACCTGAACAGGTAAAATAATGGTTGTATTATTGCTGCCACCATGGACAATGATAAGACTTAGCTCAAACGAAAGCTTTATAGGGTCTCATATATACATATGTATAGCATATAATAAAATTCATTGAAGATTTATCAAACCTTGTACATAGTTTAAAAACATATATATATATATATATATATATATATATATATAATTAAATACTGCAGGTCTACCTTTACTAGCTTAAAAAAACTAAATTAGGGAATTAGAAGACTCCTTTAAAATTTCCGTTTTTAAAATATTCAGCCCATACAGTTTTCCTGCGCGATAACCAAGGCGAGGATCACGAATAACATGTTTTTGAAATATATGATCCTGAAAGACGGCAACAACAGCGGACTTATCACGCCGGAAACCGAAAAAATGGCGGATTTTAACAAGCACCCTAACAGCCAGTATGACGATTTTTTGGGGAACAGAAGCTTCCACTAAGAACCCTATCGACTAAAAATCTTTATAATATAAACCTTTGTCATTTTAATTATTTGTCTTCTACTAGAAAATCCTGGAATTGTTTTTGTCTTGTATCATACTACCATTTAAAGCCTAAATATTCTCTTTAATTTACATAGTTTGGCATAACTGTGGGTCATTTTTCGTTGTATCTCTATAATATGAACCCTTGTCACTTTTGTTGTTTTCCTTCAACCAGTTGCTTTTTGCCTTCAACCGGTTGTGGCAAGAGGTACTAGCGAATTTCAAAAGAGGAATTTTCTTTGCATCTCTATCAACTACAAGCAATAGCGTTGTGTTCAATGACGACAACCAATAAAACAAAATTTATGAAGCTTCTTGTATCTTGACGCATTTGTGTGATTATTTTCATCAGATTGTTCATTTCCAAGTCTTTAAAAGTGCATTGGCACTGTATGTCTTTCCTATGGAAACCAAGGTTTTGTCAAGTGCAGAGGGAAACAATAATGGAGGGAAATGAGGCTGTATACTTGTCAATTCATGAACTAAGTGTTGTGGCACTTCAACAACAAGAAAGAGATGCTCTTGAGCACTATGCACACGAAATGCAGTTGCAGGTTCTCTCATTGTATCACCAAATCTTCCTGTTAGAGGGACTTATCTCAACGCACACACAAAGAAATTATAAGTTACCAAATTACTATGTTGGGATTCATGGAGCAACCATTGCTGCAATATTTTCAATGCAAAGAGTTCCCATGAATATGCATTGTGCAACATGGTGGGATTTACCTTTTTTTGGCAGCTATTGCCTTTGTCGGATTGATTTTGGCAATTGCTATGAATCTCTTCCTGTGTTAGCTAATAGACAACTTCTTGTCCATATTATGTTACTTGACAGATACTTGGATAGCATTGAATCTACTTTGCTAAGGAGGAGTAACCCTATGCTTTTCTTCTCTATACACAACATGAGGATGGAAGTAAATATCAAAGAGGTGTTAATAAGATTGTGGTGCACTCAAAAGGTTGCATTTCTGGTAATGTTAACTGTCTTCTCTGTTATTCTTGTTTCCTGCAAACGTCTCGTTTGTTGAAAATTATTCCCTTTACTTCATTACCATTACCATTGTTTTTCTTATTTGTTCATTTGGAGATTTACCTAGGGTTTTTTCTTCTTTTGTATACATTTAGCTTTCCCTTTTGTCATTGTATCTTGTTTTGTGTATTGTGTGCATTGTAAAAGTTTAAAACTCAAATGTTTTACTTATTCTTTTGTTCAAATTTCTAAAAAATTACTATGAGCGAATTTTGACTAAATGGGTATTCATTTTAGAAATGTTGTTATTAGAAAATTTAATCGAATAAGTTTTGACCAATTGAACAATTGACTTAATCTTTTATTAAAAAAAAATACATTTATGTATTAATTACATGTAATTATTGAGTTTCTCTATTTTCTATGTGGGATTACCTCTTGGATCTTTGCTCATGGACAAATTGTTGAATATGAAAAGACATTAAAATGGGTTTGAGTCCATAGAAACCCACGGTAGCATAATTTTACAATAGGTAAATTTTGTCTAATTGAACAATTTTCTTAAATCTAGTGTGGAGAGATGATATATTTCAATTTGTGTATCATTTACATCTAATTGTTGGATTTCAAGGTTTCTTTGTTTTCTATGGGATGAATCTTGCCTTGGATCTTTACCAATGGATAAATGTTGAGATTATATGGTTTCCTTGTTTTCTAACAAGTGCATCTTCCCTTGGATCTATGCATAAATGTTTCAATTCCTATTGAATTGTTTGCACATATTATTCAGAGGCCCATGTCATGTGTGCTTATAGTGACAAGGCATTCTAGTATTCATAAAATTTTAATCATGTTTCAAAAGCATTAAACTAGCCTACCATTCATCACTATGTGCAAATATATATCAATTCATGGTGATTTGTATTATTTCTAATCCTTTCAATAGGATACAAGGTTTGTACACTACTCTACCCATCCATAGTAGACCTTGGGAATTTTGGTTTGTGGAATTATCAAACATACTACAAACAACTATCAATTGCACATGAAGGATGTTAGATGAGAGTCTACTAAATTGGAGATACCAATATTGCAATAATAATTCAACGTTCACATTCAATAAAAATTAAAGTGTTCATATAAAATGGTGAAGAAAGACAATACTCCATAACATGAATAAGTACATAACCATCTATATTTATTTGGAATTATCAAAGTTCTTTTGTTATTTTGACTCAATGTCTAACCAGTTGTTCACACATGGTTGCTCACCACTCTAAACGTACCCTAGATTATATCTGAGATATGTGTTTCAATCCATAATTGCAAGCAGACATTACTTAAAAAGCCTAGCTCTAACAAAGAGCATCCCACATCTCTTATTATATATTTCTTGATAGTCCTTTAGCAATGGTTATCATAGTTCCTATGTGGGAGAATCTCATTGATATTGTATTTGATATGAAAATTCATTTAAAAAATAAACATGTAGGTCACCATAACTATTTTGGCCCCTAGTGGTGTGGGCCTCCTATCTCCAAATGCATGCAACCATATAAGCTAAATATGTCCATGAATCTCGAACCTCAAATTAGACCAATAAGCAAATGCATAAGAATTTACAAAGGATTGGGTTGGGAAAGTAAGGAAAGTGGCATACATTTAAAAGTTTGGTCGAACTTCTATGAAGAAAAACTAATAGTAGAAGAGATCATGTTTCTATGCAAACATTTTGCAATGTTTATTGAATTGTATAAACCTATTGTTCAAAGGTCCACGTTGTGTGTGCTTATGTAGACCATTTTGGTATTAGTAAAACTTGAGTAAAACATTGATTGTAACTGAAAACTATGTTTATTAGCCTAACATTCATCATGATGTGCAACAATATATCAAGTCACATGTAGTTTGTGTTATTTTTTGGAGACAAGGTTTGTACATTCCTTTTTCCCATTCCTAGCAAACAATTGGGAATTTGTGTTACAGACTCACTCATTTCTTGAAACAAGACATACTCATGATGAATTGCTGGTGAACAATTATCCAAATAAAGGGTAAGTACACCAAAATGGGGACAAAAAAGTGGCCAAATCAAAAAAATTTGAAGAAAACACGATTGTGTTATATAAAATTTCACATAACGCGCTCACATTATATAATGCGAGCATGCTATATAATGTGCTCGCATTTTTTATATAGAATGTTAAGAAAACATATTATATATATACAAACACAAGTATATGTATATCAATCTACATAGATGCATGTGTATATATGCATATATACATAATGTGTGTATAGATATGCATATACTTGTGTATATATGTATATATGTATATATGTGTGTGTATATTTTGTACATATACATATACATGTATATGTAGTATATATAACATGCCCGCGTTAGAGTTTTAACAAAAAATATATTTATCATAGAGAGAAGAGTTAGAGAGGGAGAGGGAGAGGGAGAAAGAGGAATAGGGAGAGATAGAAATAGAGGGAGTTAAAGAGAGGGAAAGATATATATATATATATATATATATATATATATATATATATATATATATATATATATATATATATATAAGAGTTAGAGAGGGAGAGGGAGAGGGAGAAAGAGGAAGAGGGAGAGATAGACATAGAGGGAGTTAAAGAGAGGGAAAGATAGAGGGATATATATATATATATATATATATATATAGAGAGAGAGAGAGAGAGAGAGAGCTTCAAACTTTTAAATACTATACTAATCATTTTCCGTCATGTCAATTTAATGTTTGCATGGAGGAATTTTTGTTTAATCATCATATTTAACAACAAACTTATGCACATTCTGAAGTCTCATAAAAATGATAAATGAAACTATGGGATGAATTATCTTTCCTTTAGAGGTTGGTTCAAAAATGGTAAAATTTTTATGTCACATTAATCCTTCTTCAAAGAGATTTGATATTTTACTTAGTAGACCTTGGATAGAGCAATGTAAAGAAATGCCTTCTATGTTAGATCAATCTATCAATTGGTATAAGGAAGAACAAAGTGAGTAAAATTGGCAATTTATAAGACTGAGTGAGCCTATAGTGATAAAATCTGAAGTTACTTATGCATATTCCTATTTTAAAGAACTTGAAAAAACATGGCCTAAAGAACCTCAAATTGCAAAACCTACAATTAATTTGCATAAAGGGTTTGATATTTTATGCCTTTAGGAGATCCTTATGAAAAAGAAATTACTCGTGTGTCAAGGAAAACAAAAAGAACAAAGGTATTGCAAATGATAAGGAAAAACATATTTAAACTTCTATAGGAACTTATTCTACTTGGGCCCCAAAGAAAGATTTACAATGCAAAATTATACATACGAAACCACCTCCAAAAAAGTAGGAATAATGGGTAAATAAAGATAAATCAACACTTCCACCACTTTCTAACACATTTGTTAAAGGTTCTACCATAAAGTCACACTATCAATGGATTTCTCACCCCTGGATGATGAGGAAATGTTGGTGTTGGAACTTGATGTTATTGATACCATAGTGAAGAAATTGAAGAACAAAAGCAATACAAAGTATCTGGCTCATTGAAAATATCTACCCATTGAAGATGTAACTTGGGAAGAACTAGAGATGTTAGAGAATCCAAATTTACATTGCTTGAGGGCAAGTGATTTTAGGAAGGGTGGACTTATGATGTCCCTAATCCTAAGTATGAACTCAGGGCTTGGGCATGATTTTGAACTACCTCATACTATCATGCCTTCGCTTCATTCCTTACTCCCCCACAATCTTGTTCCTCCTTGCATCAAGTATTTTTGAAGCCCAACCCTCACTCCTCCCTAGATTGAGTATCTCTGAAGCCCAATCCCTACTCCATCCTGCATTGGGTATCTCCAAAGCCCAATCCTTACTCCTCTCTACATCAAGTATCTTTGAAGCGCAATTCCCAATCCCTCCTACATCGGGGATCTTTGTGTCGGTGTGAACAAGGTGTTTTACCTAACTAGTTTACTATTAGATCACACTTGCATACTTAAGTTTATTAAGGTCACTTATATTTTTGTCTCAAGTCATAGAATTGAGACAATTGTCATGATCTTAGAATGACTTAGGGTTTCATCATTGTCTATATAACAAGGGTTTCATCATTATATTATTGTACCATTTTGTATGCATCTAATCAATTTTCTTGGCATCAAAGCATTTCCATTGCTTCTCTCTTTTGTAGAAGGTTGTTTTGGTTTCCAGTAATCCTGGCCCCTGTGGGGTTATTCATAAACTCTTACATGGTACTATAGCTTTCAAATCTACAATTCTCTTCCCTCTTTTTGGAGAGTTTCAGCCAAGAACTATCATATGGTGCATCTTGGTGACAAATGGACTTCATAGTTGCACTTAGAAGGCTCAAAAACCTATAAATCCATGTAAGGCATGATAGGGTTTGGTGACAAAATTTTTTTGATCATTTTTAGGGCTAGCTATACAGCCACTATACAAATTTGTATACCCATACGGTTGTACGTCCACCATTGGTGAATCTCAAAATTTGTAAAGAATATTCTTTGCATACTACTCTGTGTCAGAACTGTACTGCTGCTGCCAAATCTGGTATGGTTGTTTTTTGTTAATTTTTTAATCTTTTTTAAAAAGAAAAAGTGGCCTTTCATTTGGGTGCTAGCCCCTAGTCATGTGGGTGACTAGCACCCAACTACAGCCACCAAACCCTAAAGACTTAGACCTTGGTCACATGGATGACCAACACCTCCTACAACTCTCTTGACAAGTCCTAAAGGAGTAGTTTTACGAAACAGGACATAACTTGGGCATATGTTATTGGATTTTTGAAAACGTATAGGCATTGGAAAGGTGATTCCAAGCACTACACGTCCATCTAGTTGGTCTTTCCATATTTTGCACAAAGTACCTATTATTTTAATTTGGAGTCATTTTTTTCTATTTTGACTTGTACTTTGAGTATTTTGCAAAATATGGAGCCACTTTTTATGTTATAAGACTTTTATTTTAACATGTTTTGATCTCTAACTAGTATTTAATAAGTGTGTCATTATAAAATCATGAGTTTTTCAACACATCCTTACATAATCACCCTAAACAAAACTAGAAGTCTTGGCAAGACAACATACTAACACATCTTAGGTGGCTTCATCTCTTGTCTCATCTCTATGGACTTATCCATGAACTAGGTATACCTAATCAACAACAAGCATGGGATATCAAAAATGATCATATCCTTGGATTGATTGGTTTGACCATTAATGCAAACATTTTTTGGGAGATCTAATATTTTATCTCTTAGATTGAGTTCCCACACATAGTTTGGACTAGAATTTAGAAGATCTATGGAAACACACATCTCTCTCCATTTCCTAATAATCCTATTTTGGATAGTCTTTTACCCCTTGATGCTTGTGATAACCAACCATATGATGATGATGCACAAGTGCAGCTTACTTATTTGCCAAGTCTTGATCATTATGATGACATTAAGGCTTCTCCTAATACCCCTCCTCCTACAAAGACATGCATTGGTATTTTGGCTTCTACAACTCCTAATCTAGATTCTGGGGCTTCATCTTTTTTATCTATGAGTCAATATCTTGAGGTCGAGGAATTTTGCACTCTAGTAGTGGAAAATTCATCTCCATGTGTTAATGTTCAGACATCTTGTGTGGATGTACATCATCATGGGATAGCTATTATAGTTAGATGACATACATTGAGATCACATCATAGTCTTCTAGATTTCATCCATTGGGATGAGTACTTAATAGATTACAAATTTGTTTTGTGAGTCTCATCTTATAGATTTGACAAACACACTTGAGTACATTCATCTCATCTTCAATGGCAGCCCCATCATAGTTGTTACCCTACCATTATCTTCATCTTTGTATTTTGTTCTTTATTATTTTCCACTTGTTCATGGCTTGTCACCTTCTTCGCATATTGGGCTTGTACCTGATTTGATTGTGGCATCCTTTCATATTGACATAGTGACATTTCAGCAAAGTTCAAAGACAACATCATCTATCATGATACTTCCTACATACTCCTATCCAAAATGGGAAGACATCTTGCGTCTACACTTGGTTTTGTTTCTTCCCAAGGGAAGGAATGTTGTTCAACATTCTTGGATTTTCATCATCATCCTTAATCGAGCATCTACCATCACTGTAGGAGATTATACATTGTGGGGGTCTTGCATAGTCTCCCCTTTTCTCTCATATGGGGCCATTGATTGTATAGTGGTGACAAAAGTAGTCATTGGGGGGGGTGTCTTGTTGAGTCGTCCTTCCTTATTTTACTTGTACATGTTTTCTCTCTTTTGGAGTGGAGTATTTTCCCACAAGGTTTTTTCTTTTCTCTATTTATAAGAAATCTTTTGTACATGGGTACCTAACAAGGCCTTGTAGTTGAGACCCATCCATTACATCTTTGCATACTCCCTAAGTTACACTTAAGGGGGGTGTTGGTGTAAACAAGGTGTTTTACCTAACTAATTTACTATTAGGTCCTATTCACACTTGTATACTTAAGCTTACTTAGGTCACTTATAATTTTGTTTCAAGTCATAGAATTGAGACACTTGTCATGATCTTAATATGACTTAGGGTTTCATCCTTATCTTTATAACAAGTGTTTCATCATTGTATTATTGTATCATTTTGTATGCATATAATCAATTTCTTGGCTTCATAGCATTTCCATTGCTTCTCTCTTGTGTGGAAGGTTGTTTTTGGTTGCAAGTGATCCTAGTCCCTGTTGGTTTTTTCCCAGACTGGATGCTTGCTCCCAGTTATCTCTACAAGGTAGCCATCAATGATCAACAGGATTCCTGGGCCAGGGGCCAACAGTATAGGAGATAGACTCTATAGATATCTCCTCTTCTTTTTTAGGCTCTGCAAAACCAAGGGGGTATTCCCTATTCAACATCCATAGAATATACTTGTGAACTGGGGGATGTTGACACAAAGCAGATAAATCCTCTTTTATGTAGACCAAAACTGTGAGATAAGTGCAAAGGGGCTAGCTTTGGGCCTATGTTCAGTTGTGAGACAAAGGATTCAGGTCCTAAACTACTTCTAATGTCCTAATGGTTTGGATTTGAAGTTTTAAGTTTGATTTTTTGGTGTTTGGATGCAAAACTAGGACCTGGCGTATAACCTCAATACAAGACTAGACTGGTGCCTATCCAGGGCTCAGAGTCAGTAGACATACACATGTGAATGGTCAGCATAAATACCAAAGACTGGATATCAAGGGGATTTTGCAGTGTTTGCCTTACAGATACTTCCCAAAAATAAGTGTTTAATCATTCATACATAATGGCATCCTTGCTGTAACATACTTTCTCAATGATCAACCTGAAACATTTAATCTGTTCTTTGAACAAAGGTAAGAGGTCAAACATTCAATACAGAGAAACTATATTCCTGAATCTTAACAACCCTTAGTTATCTTGATTCAAAAGAAAATATACCCACAGCTTGGAGACAAATGATTAAACACATGCAATATAGCATTTCTCATATAAAACAACATGAAACCAGTAAATTTATGCATGAAACATACAACATGAGACTCATAAACTCACAAAAACATCCAGAAAAGGGCCACCAATGAAGCTGTATTGTATCACAACGCCAGAAGTTTGTCCAGTTTTCAACAACATAAAATGAGTGACAGTTTGCATTTTATAGCAAAACTGTGTACTCAGCCAAGATTACAATGGTCAAATCAAAAATTACCAAATACAATGCACCGTGAGAAATGGCGCTCAAAACAATCAATGCAGCAGAGGGAAAAAGAGGAAGGAGCAGGTAAGTTCGGGATCTACACCACCGCTCAAGGATTTTCTTCATCAATCAGGTTGTTGACCTGTCAACTCCATCGACCATCCTCTGCAAACCGCCATCAATGATTCAGTTACCCGCGAGATGCAGCAACGAACACATTTGAAGTTTTCCCGCTCGAAAACTGCTGCACACGTACAGGAAAACTCACACCGAAGGTTCAAAACACGGCCGTCGATCACGACTCCATCGTTGAGATCCAACGGCCTCAAAAACATGCAGAAAAGCCAAGAGCCAATGATTACGTGCCACGTAGGCACTCCATGTTCCTATCGCTGACTTTTCGCCTTCTCCATTTTGCCATTTCGCCCTTGTATATGCAAGAATGGATGCATATACAATCTCCATTGTTCGCCTTTCAAAATCCCCTATATACGTAAAATGCATATACATGCAACAGCTAACATACAAGGCGGACCCCACGCCAGTTTAGAATGAATTGAAAAAACTACTCGGGTCCGGCCTACACCTCAATCCTTTGTATATTCGTGATATAGAACACACACATACATATAAGCCACGGACTTCAAATCATTATGCATCAGAATGTACCTCCTTTTGAAGTCCGGTTTGTATCCTTTCATTGCACATCAGCTTGTATATCGACATATACAAGCGCTTTATACAACCCACGGACCTCAAATATTTATGAAGTAGCTTGAAAACTCCATCGCGTCCGGGTTGTATATCGCCCTCCTTGCATATCGCAATGTATATCGGCATATACATTCGCCTTTGTATGTCCGCGGGCCCCACCAATTGTATATCCTGCTGCTTTGTATATTCTTTCTTGCATATGACCTTTGTATGTCTGAACATATATTCACCCTTTCACATACAAACAAGGAATCTTTCCTGGAATATGCCTGCAATGTATCTTTTCCTTGTATGTTGCCATTGTATCTAACCATTGTATGTCTGAACATACAAACCAAATATACCTACAGACCCGATATACAAGTAGCGAATATTCTAGGGATCTGCGATGTATATTCCAACCTTGTATATTTTTCCTTGTAAGCCCGATATGCGTTTGGAAATGCATACAACTGCAGAATATACTCAGGAATCTGCAATAGATTCCCCCTTTGCATATGCAACCCGATATGCATCTAAAATGCATATAACTCAATTCTTTATCATTTTTTGGAGGCCGATAGAGATTTCGCAAGCCCGCCAATATACACGACCACTTGCACATACAAAAACCTAGCATTTTCATAAGTGCGACAGGAATAAGCAGTAAAACATTGCATGTGGGTCAGTTGATCTATGAACACTAAAGCATGAAGGTGAAACAAATTAACCAAGAACCCATCACAGAAGGCCACCATGAGAATGGGAAAAACAATGCAAGGCCCCATGACTCAGAAGTTTCAGGGTTTGAATAAGAAGACCTGCAAATATTCAAGCTTAAAACCCCTAACATAAATGGGTACCAACACAGGCTCCGATTGGGGACGTGCAAGCGTAAGACTGCAGCGAGGACCGAAATACTCTGGGGCAGACCAGACAAAACACAAAACTCAAAACATGACTGACTATACAAGACATGTACAAAACATTTACATCTAATTTACAGTGTGCATAGAAGACATTCATCTATGAGAAATAATCCTTAAGGAATTTACCGTGCACAGGCAATTCCAATAATTCACCATTGAGGGCCTGGAGGAAGTAGGAATCATCTTCATGTATGTTGCATATTTGATATGGGCCAATCCATAGGGGCTCAAATTTTTCGTGCTTCCCCTTATCCTGGCTTCTTGCATTCCATACAAGGACCATATCACCTATCTGAAACTTTCTTTCTGTAGCCCTTTTATCAAACAAATATTTCACTTTTTGTTGTTTCTTGATGTTTGTTTTTTGTGCCTCCCGTCTGATTTCATCTAATGCAACCAGCTGATTTATTCTTTCAGCCATTGAATCCTCAATTTCCTCATCGCTACCTTGGATGAATTTATAAAGCGGTAGGAGGTTATTCATAGGTAATCTAGCTGCTGCACCATATACTAATTCAAAAGGTGACCTTCCAGTTGCATTTTTCACTGTCACCCTGTCGGCCCACAATGCCACCTTTAATTTTGAGTCCCAAGCCCTCTTGTTTTTATCTATCACCCTCTTGATGATTTTCATGAGACTTTTGTTGCTTGACTCTACTTGACCATTTCCTTGTGGATGGTATGGTGATGCACGGGACAAATCAATTCCATAAGTATTGCAAAAATCAATAAATTCACCAGACCTGAAGCACATAGCATTATCTGTGACCAATTTGACAGGTACTTCGAATCTGATAATAATATTTTTCAGAATAAAATCCATCACCACCTTACTTGTAGCTTTCTTAGTTGGAATGGCCTCAATCCATTTTGTGAAATAATCAATAGCAACCAAAATCTAACTGTGTCCTCCACTGGACTTTTCTGAGATCTCCCCTATAAAATCAATTCCCCATTACTGAAATGGAGCTTCTACAGTTATGGTCCTAAGGGGCAATGCACCTTCATACTTTAGCTTTCCTGAGAACCTTTGGCAAGGATCACATTTTCTTACCATTCTTTATGCATCTGAGAGGAGAGTTGGTCACCAGTAATCTGCCCTAAGAATTTTATGAGCTGTTGTCTGGGTAGTATAGTGTCCACCACATACTCCATTATGCATATCACTTAGAATATTCTTGGCCTGATTTTCATCTACACACCTGAGTAATACACCATCAGGATTTTTCCAATACAGCTCTCCTTGAACAATGATGTATCTGATAGCATGTAATTTTAAAGTTCTCTTTTAACTATCACTGAATTGGGAAGGACAATTTAAATTCTACAAATAATACACAATGTCTCCGTACCATTCAGATTCAGACATATTTACAACTTCATTATGCACTACGCTCACTTGGCATGCCTCTAGATTTGATTGTGTCATCAATCTTGCCAAACCTTTTCCTCTTACCAATTTTGTGATCTATATTTCAATGTCGAACTCTTGCAATTTATTTATCCATCTGCATCTTCTTCCAGTCACTTCCTGTTGAGTAAAAATATCTTTGACTACTGCATGAGGCACATATGCAACTATCCGAGATCCTACTAAATATGGCCTGAAACTTTTGACTGCTCTAACCAATGCATATGCCTGCTTTTCCATGATATCATACTTCAACTCAGCAACCTGCAATGACCTACTAAAGAAAGCTATAGGTTGTTTGAATCCTTCTTCATTCTTCTGTAGTAAGCATGCAGCAATTGTATGGAAAGAAGCAAATGAGAATAACTGAAATGGCTTAGAAAAATTAGGAGATTTTAGCACAGGAGCCATCTTTATAGCCTTTTTGATGTTCTGAAAAGATTTAGTTGCTTCATCTTCCCATTTGACAGTTGCGCCTTTCTTCAACATGTTAGAGATATCTTTTGTGGTTTCTGCAAAGTTAGGCACAAATCTTCTAACAAAGTTGATTTGTCCAAAGAAAGACTGAATGCCTTTCACTGTTTTTGGGATCTGAATTTTATCAATTGCAGCCACCCTCTCAAGATCAATCCTGACTCCATCCTTGGACATAATGTGCCCCAATAATTTTCCTTCTGTTACCCCAAAAGCACAATTCTTTGGGTTTAGTGAAATGCCATATTCCAGTGCTCTAATGAAAATTTGCTCCAAGTGCATGCAATGTTGCTCCTCTTTCTTTGAATAGGCAGTTAAATCATCTTGATAAACAGCCAAAATTGAGTCAATCAATCCTGCAAAAGCAACATCCATAGCCCTTTGAAATGTAGCACATGCATTTGTTAGTCCAAATGGCATCCTTACATATACATAGGTTCCCTATGGAGTAGTAAAGGTAGTCTTGAATTGTTCAGATTCCTTCACTTTCACTTGATTGTATCCCGAAAATCCATCCATCATGGATAGAAGTTCACAGCTAGTCACCTTCTGCAACATAGCTTCCATGTTTAGCAATGGATAGTTGTCCTTCAAAGAAGATACATTTAGATTTCTAAAGTCCACACAAAGTCTTATATCATCGTTCTTTTTTCTAACTGGGACAAGGTTAGACACCCAAGTTGAATGTCTGATGGGCATAATTATTCCAGCCTCCCTAAGCTTTTTGAGTTCTTCTTGCATTTTTGGAGCTGAAGTAGGATTTATAGGTCTTTCTTTTTGCCTAAATGGCTTAGCTCTCAGGTTCAATGGGATTTCATGCTGGAATAGATCTTCCCTATAAGCTTTTAAGTCTTCATATGACCATGTAAAAACATGCTTGTACTTCTTCAACAATGCAATCAGCATACTTCTGATATGTGGCTTGAGTTGTTTGCCAATATATACCTTTTTGGGGGCCTGAGATGTCCCCAAATTTATCTCCTCCAAGTCACTTTTATTTGTAGTAGATGCCTTTGTAACAAATTGGTCCCTATTATCAAATGTTCTTTCTAAGGCAACTAACCCTCTGGGGATTTTATTTGTCTTGAGTTGAATTACCTCCTTCCCCATAAGAGTTTCTTTTCCATTTACAACCTCTACAAAATTCTGAAAGTCAATTTCTTGGTTCTCATATTCATCAATGCAATGTAAAAATCTCAGCAAGTCTTTATCATCATCAAACACTTGCCAGCTGCATATATTATCTGGCACTACAGGTCTAAGCTTGACTTCAACATTTGTAACATCTGACAGAGTGATATCATCTGGCCTTATGGCCACATTAGCCAAAAAATCTACCATGACATTTTTTGATTTTTCTATCTAGTTTATTGAAAATGCATCAAACAATTCAATTGTATCCCACACAGCATGCTTATATTGTTTTAACCTTTTATTTTTTGAAGCATACTTATCTCTAACCTGGGAAACAATTAACTCTGAATCTCCAAACACTCTTAACATTTTAATTCCATGCTTCAGAGCCATATTTAATCCTAATAACAGAGCCTCATATTCTGCAATATTATTGGTGCAAACAAACTTCAACAAGAAAGAGAATTTCAAAAGTTTACCTGCTGGAGACAAAAATACAACTCCAGCACCAGACCCCTGTTTTGCACATGCTCCATCAAAATACGTGGTCCACAAACCTTGTTGGTCAAGCTCTTGAATGCAAATGTCTCTTTCTTTACCCTCTTGGTCATTTGAGGCAACTCTGAAATTTTCATAATCAGTGTTCACAAAACATATGTGCTCCTCTGAATCCTAATCCTCAACTGTCTCTAGCAATCTCTCTTCTTTGACTAGTTTGACATCTTTTCCATTCATTGGGATCATGGCATATGATAGGTCTAGTTGCACACTTCCACCAACTAGTGTTGCCCATCTTCTTGATAACAGCATACCATATTGTGGCTTGATATCAACAACTGTTATATTCATTTTGTAGGTCCTTTCTGGATATGCTGCCAGTCTAAAATCCACATCTTTCATAATTCCAATGACTGGTACTTCTCTAGCATCCATGGCATAGCACTTCCCACATGCCTTGTCTATTTTCAATCTAGCTTGCTGCATGATAGCCAAAGGCATGATATTTGTTGATGCTCCTGAATCAAGCATACAATTTCTGATTGTTTTTCCATTAATAACAAGGGAAACATAAAATGGCTCAACTTGTGAAGGACACTTTGTCATGGTCACCCCCAGATATACTTCAGGAACTTCATCTTCTTCAACACATAGGGCTTGTTTCTTACCTTGAGTTTCAACATCCCGATTGGCCTGACAAGCCATTCCTGAAATTAAGGACAATGTTTTATTTCTAAATTCTTCAACTTTCATTAACTCCATCAATGGAACAGAGACCTTCACCTGGGACAAAACTTGAGTTATGCCAAAGGGAGCATAATTTTGTATAACAGTTGAAACCTGATCCACAGTTTTACTTTTATCTTGGTATGATCCAGCTTTAATTTTTGTGGCTCTCTGACTGTCATCCTTGATCTGAAAATTTTTGTTTTGATCCTCAATTTGGGGGATTCTATTTTCTGGTCCTTGAGAATCATGACCTATTTTTTGCTTAAAATTTTGCTTGTTATTACTCCATTGTTTCTTTTGTGGCTCAGTACTCTTATGATTATGCACTGGCTGGCTCGTAAAAGGATTCTCTGGTTGATGTGAGTTACTTACCCGAGCTTTACCTCTGAGATTGTAATTGTTTTTTACCTGAGCTACTGTTGCAGCTGTGAGGGCTCTAATCTCTTCATCAGAAGGCCTTCTCAAGTTATTCAAAAGGTTATGTGAATCCTGAGCACAAGCATAGTTGTCTTCATCTTCCTCATTACAAGGAAAATGCTGGCATATCTGAATCTCATTATTTGTGCTTTCATCTGCATCATAGGAAGAACACTCCCTATTTGTGGACAACATATTTACATTGTCATCCTCCATACAATGTGGCTCATTGCACTCATCAAAAGCAACATCATTATTATACAGAGATTGAGCAATCATACATTGAGATTGTGAGTGAGGCATTTGACATATTATGCACCATGGGGTATCATCAACAATATTAACAGCTTTCTTCAAGGGATCAGGAGTTTCTTTTACTTGTTGAACTCTTTGATTAGGGCCGCTATTATGTGGGAGAATGGGTTTTCCATTATGCCAATTGGTATTATATGGCATATCATGTAATGATGGTCTTCTTTCTTGCCTTTGGTAAACATGCATGTTAGGACCTATCCCTTTTTCATTTCTAGCAAGTCTGTAACTTAGGTCCTTAACAACATTTGTCAACTTATCTATTTTGTCCTCAGGGGCAGATGCATTACCTTGAGTACTTTGAGGCTTATTATTAGGATTTTGCATAATTTTTACATCATCCCTTCTGTTTGTCTTACCAGATGCTTTCCTATTATTTTCAATATTTGTTGCAATTCTGAAAGCATCCCTGAGAGTAGCAGGACCCTTATCTCTCAACCCATATGCTGTTTTAGCATCAAAAACATTTATATAGAGCACGATGCACATTGGCTCATTAGGTCTCATGTGAGGTGGCAATTTGTTCAGCACTTTAGTGAATCTAGCATTGAAATCTGCAACCTGCTCATTCGACCCCTTAGTGATACTAGTGAATTCATTTACAAAGAAGCTTGGGTCAGTTTTGTCGCCATATTGCTCCTTAAATATTCTCCTGAAGTCCTCCCATGATGAAACACTTCTGTTAGGCATACTTTTGTACCATTCTCTGGCCTCATCAACTAAGGATTGCATAAATAATTTCATAAATACATCTTCATGCTCAACTTCAAAATTATCCATAACATTCTGAAAAGCTTTCAAGTGATCTTCACCTGATATAACATTATTTCCTGAGAATTTTGGCACATGCGGCCTCACATGTTTATCAATAGGATTAGGGTAACCAGGAATTCCATAAAAAACCAGCTGCCTGAATCTATCTAGCTGCATAGGTTGTCTACCAAACTGATTTGCATTTGCATTCCTGTTAGCATTCTGATTTCTCATATTATTTAGTGGTACCTTAACATTGTTTGCATTTTGTCTCTGATCATTATGCTGATCCTGCACTTCATGTCTATGTTGGTTTCTTAACACATTTGTATTGTCAAGGGTAGGAACTGAATCATTCTGAGCAATTCTCAGAGCTTGCACCTTTTGTCTCATGTCATCTCTGATCTTCACAGCTTGTAGATATTCTAATTCTGCCCTCAGGCTCTTGATTTCCTCATCTAATTGTTCATCCTTAAGCATGGAAGAGGACAGTTCCATTTCATTCTTGTCATCATCATCATCATTTGGGGATTCAGCCTCTTCAAATCTGTCAGAGGGATCTAAGAAAGGGCGTTCCTGGAACACTTCCAACCTCAATCTCAGATTAACACCTTGTTTTTCATATACATTTTGGATTTCAACCTCTGTGTTTGAAAAATAAGGTTCTGTTCGCTCTAAAGATCTTGGATTGTTTTGATTATTATCACGATTTCTGGGGATGGGAGAACCCTCTTGACTGGCCTGAACAGCCCCCTTCTTCCTATACATCATTTTGCTGGGTAATTCTTCAAACAAAGGGTTACGCTGGGATCTTCTCCCCTACCTATAAATTTTACTTTATCGGTTGGGAGATTACTCGGAGTCGCCACCTACAAGTAGGAAATATTTTTATCAGGGTTCTTACAATAAAGTCCCTAGCAGAGTCGCCAAAATCTGTTGGTTTTTTCCCAGACTGGATGCTTGCTCCCAGTTATCCCTACAAGGTAGCCATCAATGATCAACAGGATTCCCGGGCCAGGGGCCAACAGTATAGGAGATAGACTCTATAGATATCTCCTCTTCTTCTTTAGGCTCTGCAGAACCAAGGGGGGTATTCCCTATTCAACATCCATAGAATATACTTGTGAACTGGGGGATGTTGACACAAAGCAGATAAATCCTCCTTTATGTAGACCAAAACTGTGAGATAAGTGCAAAGGGGCTAGCTTTGGGCCTATGTTCAATTGTGAGACAGAGGATTCAGGTTCTAAACTACTTCTAATGTCCTAATGGTTTGGATTTGAAGTTTTAATTTTGATTTTTTGGTGTTTGGATGCAAAACTAGGACCTGGGGTATAACCTCAATACAAGACTAGACTGGTGCCTATCCAGGGCTGGGAGTCAGTAGACATACACATGTGAATGGTCAGCATAAATACCAAAGACTAGATATCAAGGGGATTTTGCAGTGTCTGCCTTACAGATACTTCCCAAAAATAAGTGTTTAATCATTCATACTTAATAGCATCCTTGCTGCAACATACTTTCTCAATGATCAACCTGAAACATTTAATCTGTTCTTTGAACAAAGGCAAGAGGTCAAACATTCAATACAGAGAAACTATATTCTTGAATCTTAACAACCCTTGGTTATCTTGACTCAAAAGAAAATATACCCACGGCTTGGAGACAAATGATTGAACACATGCAATATAGCATTTCTCATATAAAACAACATGAAACCAGTAAATTTATGCATCAAACATACAACATGAGACTCATAAACTCACAAAAACATCCAGAAAAGGGCCACCAATGAAGCTGTATTGTATCACAACGCCAGAAGTTTGTCCATTTTTCAACAACATAAAATGAGTGACATAGTTTGCATTTTATAGCAAAACTGTGTACTCAGCCAAGATTACAATAGTCAAATCAAAAATTGCCAGATACAATGCACCGTGAGAAATGGCGCTCAAAACAATCAATGCAGCAGAGGGACAAAGAGGAAGGAGCAAGTAAGTTTGGGATCTATACCGCCGCTCAAGGATTTTCTTCATCAATCGGGTTGTTGACCTGTCAACTCCATCGACCATCCTCTGCAAACTGCCATTAATGATTTAGCTACCCGCGGGATGCAGCAATGAACACATTTGAAGTTTTCCTGCTTGAAAACTGCTGCACACGTACAGGAAAACTCACACCGAAGGTTCAAAACACGATCGTCGATCACGACTCCATTGCTGAGATCCAACGGCCCCAAAAACATGCAGAAAAGCCAAGAGCCAATGATTACGTGCCACGTAGGCACTCCATGTTCCTATTGCTGACTTTTCACCTCCATTTTGCCATTTCACCCTTGTATATGCAAGAACGGATGCGTATACAATCGCCAATGTTCACCTTTCAAAATCCCCTGTATACGCAAAATGCATATACATGCAACAACTAACATACAAGGTGGACCCCACGCCAGTTTAGAATGAATTGAAAAAACTACTCGGGTTCGGCCTGCATCTTAATCCTTTGTATATCCGCGATATACAACACACACATACATATAAGCCACGGACTTCAAATCATTATGCATCAGAATGTACCTTCTTTTGAAGTCCGGCTTTTATCCTTTCATTGCACATCGGCTTGTATATCGGCACATACAAGCGCTTTATACAACCCACAAACCTCAAATATTTATGAAGTAGCTTGAAAACTCCATCGCGTCTGGGTTGTATATCGCCCTCCTTGCATATCGTGATGTATATCGGCATATACATTCGCCTTTGTATGTTCGCGGGCACCACCAATTGTATATCCTGCTGCTTTGTATATTCTTTCTTGCATATGACCTTTGTATGTCTGAACATATATTCACCCTTTCACATACAAACAAGGAATCTTTCCTGGAATATGCCCGCAATGTATCTTTTCCTTGTATGTTGCCATTGTATCTAACCATTGTATGTCTGAACATACAAACCAAATATACCTACAGACCCGATATACAAGCAGCGAATATTCTGGGGATCTGCGATGTATATTCCAACCTTGTATATTTTTCCTTGTAAGCCCGATATGCATTTGGAAATGCATACAACTGCAGAATATACTCGGGAATCTGCGATAGATTCCCCCTTTGCATATGCAACCCAATATGCATCTAAAATGCATATAACTTAATTCGTTGTCATTTTTTGGAGGCCGATAGAGATTTTGCAAGCCTGCCAATATACACGATCACTTGCACATACAAAAACCTAGCATTTTCATAAGTGCGACAGGAATAAGCAGTAAAACATTGCATGTGGGTCGGTCAATCTATGAACACTAAAGCATGAAATGAAACAAATTAACCAAGAACCCATCACAGAAGGCCACCATGAGAATGGGAAAAACAATGCAAGGCCCCATGACTCAGAAGTTTCAGGGTTTGAATGAGAAGACCTGCAAATGTTCAAGCTTAAAACCCCTAACATAAATGGGTACCAATAGTCCCTATGGGGTTATTCATCAACTCTTACACTCTAAATCTTGATCACCACTCCTCCCTACATTAAGTATCTCTGAAACCTGATCCCCATTGTCTCGACACTCTACTTGTTCAGGTCTATGGACCTTTGCATCCCCTTGCACCGAGGCATCCTTGCATCTCATTCCTCACACCCCCAACTTCAGCCACTTGAAGAACATAATGACAATGTGCCAAATGGTAAGACTTCAAAGTGGCCCTAACTCCCACCTCCTCAGTCCCTCTCACCATTGCATCCTTCATGTATGTGTTTCCCTAGACCCCAACCTTTTGGCACGTCTTTTCCTAGACTCATGTCATTCAAACAAAAGATTTCACTAATCACCATGGCCGACCAAGAACACCATTAATGCACCCAAATTTGAAGGTAAAATGGAAAAAAAAACTTTCAAACACCTATTAGCACATGTGGGACCCATGCTAGTCCTTCAACCTTTATATATGACAAGTAACTTCATCAATTTGAGTAATATTTCATCATCATATCAACAAACCCCAACCCTAATTTAAGCATTCATGTTTAGCTACTAGATCTAAGGACAAAAACCCTTGGATTTGGAGATTAGAGGATGAAAACCCTTAGGTTTCTAGAGGGAAACTTCATACAAAATTTGCATTTGCACTTCAAGCTTGGAGGATTTCAATAGTGTTTTGGACATTTTAACATTTTGGGCATTTTTAGAATATCTTTGTAATCATTTAAAGCTGATATATACTTAATGAAATAATTAGTTCCAACCAATATTCCATGTGCAATTCATTTATACCTGTTATGAATGTTTTAAATCTTTAAAAGTGTTTCATAATTTGTTTGTTATGGGTATTCTAGATCTAAGTTTTTACATGAAAATTTAGCTAAGGGTCAATTGAGGGATAATCAAGTTGTTTAAGGAGAGGGACTCCTCTCTAATAAAAAAATTGGAGGCCAATCACTTTATTAAATGTTTCCTATATGATTCTGGCAAAAATGGTTGCTTATAAGCTTAAGGTTGTTCTTCCTAGTATAATCTCTCCACTCAGACTAGTTTTGTTAAGGGGAGGTTTATATTGGCGAATCTCCTAACCGGCTAGGAAGGGATGAACTAGGTGAGATATTGGTCAAAATGTTTGTATGGCCCTAATAAATTTTGAAAATCCATATGATATAATTCAATGGGAATTTATTTTGGATATTATGAGATCTCTAGGGTTTGGTGATATCTTTTGTAGGTATATTGTATTTTTTTAGATGCCACTAATCAAGTCAATGTCAATGGGGTGTTATCCTCCCTATTTGAGCTTCAAAGGTCTGTTAGTCGAGGTTGTCATTTGGCTCCTCTCTTTGTTATTGTTGTTGAAGCTTTACACTACTACGTTTTAAGATAATTGTCTAGGCCCACTCCTTAAAGGTTTATCTTGGACAAATAATGAGAGTTTGATACAATGTCAATTTGCTAATACTTCAAATCTCTATTAGGCAAGGTTGTTATTTGGCTCCTTCCCTCTTTGTTATTGTTATTTAAGCTTTGCACTACTTTGTTTTACGATAATTGTTTAGGCCCACCCCTCAAATGTTTATCTTTGCCAAATAATGAGAGTTTGATAGAATGTCAATTTGCTAATGGAACTAGCTTGTTTCCTATGCTTAAGGAAGATAACTTTAAAACTTGTAGAAAATATTAGAATTCTATTGTAGTGCTTCTAGATCTAAAAATTTTGTGCATAAATCCATTATTCTTGGTTGGAAGGAGCATCCTCCTAATTGGCTTGTTAATGATGGGTGGGAGTGTGGAGGTCCAAATAAGAAAGTGAGATGTCTTGGCATTCCTTTTTCCTTAAGTCCTTTGAAGAACATGTGGGCCTAGGTTATGGATAATATGGTTTAAAATAATGAATAAGTGACATTTATTTTCTCTCAATTGCTAGAAGATTTTGAGGGTACCAAAAGGTTTTCTCCTCTATATATTTTTCTTTTGCTCAGTTGGTATGTTATTCACATATGAGGCAGTTTGAAAAGTTTGTTAGAGTTTTCCTCTAGTCTAATGGGAAGGTGTAATGTCCCTTACCTAAATTGCCCTAGAAATTCAAATGCCACAAGTAAGGTTTAGAGTTTATGATTTACCACTTAGAATATCTTCAAAATTTGCATAATTCTTGGACTTGAGTTCTACAGTCATAACATAGGAAAACATATACAAAATATAAATATGCAAATATACATCTTTAACCATTAGGGTCAGACAATATTACATTGCTTTCAAATTCATAAATAATATCAATATAGAGAGATTATATACTCATTACAATGCAACTAACTCAGTTTGTTTACAAAATTTGGTCATAGAAGAGGATGGTACAGGGAGGCATGGCAGGGTGCCTTCAGACAATAGTTCTTCCTCCAAGCAATCCCCTTACCATTCTTCTTTGACATATGAACCTAAATTTGTCAATAAACTCTCAATATGGAGATTAGGAGGAGAATTCTACCCTTGGGTGCCCTTAGTCATTCTCTCCCTTTCACGGTGTTGTTATATGGAGCCTAATCAGACTCGAAGGTTAAATTTACCCCACTTTTATCGGCGTGGTTTCCCCCCAAATTCCTACGGGGTCAAGAGGCGGCGCCCCTTGCGGGGTCCAGGGGCAGCGCCCCTGGTGCACTCCCTGTCGTGATACAGGGCGGGGTCAAGGGGCAACGCCCTCGCAGGGGCTCGGGAGTAGTGCCCCTGAAACCTCACATGATTTTTTATTATTTTATTAAGGTGTCGGGAGTTATTTTTCTATTGGTCGACCTAAAAAAACCCCTATTTTTGTAACCGACATAAGGATTGATAAAAGCGGCTAAGGGTTAGGGTTTCTGTTGATGTATTGTAGAATTTTGCAGCGATATTGAGTTGCAAGGATTGCAGGTTGTAATCGGTTTGATTTACTGGATAATAATATTGGACTCTTTGTTGGTGGATGTAGCCCGAGTTTGGGTGAACCACGTTAAAAACTTGTCTCTCACTATTATTATTTCTGTGTATTTTTCATTCCTCTGTTTAATCTTTATTTGCATTTAATTGATATCTTCCGCTGGCTAACCCTAACACACGTGACAGTATGGTGCCCTACTAGTTGTTCTCTCCCTACCTATCAATTTAAAGGGTGCCTTTAGTTGTTCTCTCCCATAGTGCATATTTCCTCCTTGTCCATGTTGACAATTTATTGCAAATATTTTATGTATTTTTATATATGATAGTGATATGCAATAAGTAAAGATAATTGACAGTCAATAATGATTTGACCTAATGTTCCTTATTTTATTTTTCCACGTATATTCAATAATAATTCTTATTGAACTTCTAGTTCATTTTTAGGATTTGCAATGTATCCTTTTGTTCTCAATAATTTATATGACTGAATAAATATAAATATCTCTGTAGATGGAATTTGAATGTCTGGTGTTATATTCAATAACTAATGATTGATTGATGTTCCCTTGATGTCACTTGTGTCTCCTTTTATATCCCTCAATGGTGGCATCTTCATGAGATCAACATATCCTTTTCTATGGGATGTATCTCTTCCTACAAATCGCGCCTCCTCATTACATATTGATTGCTTAGCATGATTGAAATTGTTTAAATCTTTAATTAAAACCTTTTTAAAATATCTTTAATCAAATGCAATTAAAACAATGGTCTTGGCATCGATATTCTTGATGAAGTCAGCCCCAAAGGGATATAAATTTGGGCGGGGACATGACAATATGCCCTTCCTAAGATTGTTTGTCCTCAAGCAATTTCAAATTTGGATGGTTAAAAATCTCTTCTCCTTCCCACGTAGCATCTTCCTCAGGTAGGCCCTTCCATTTGATCAAGAATTTAGAAATAGTTTTATTCCTCAATCACCTTTCCCTCATAGTAAGAACTGCTTCAGGTTCCAAGATTAGTTTACCCTCATTGTCAAGTGGCGATAACTCTGCACATGGGGTGAGTTGTTACCCTAGCACTTTCTTGAGTCAAGATACATGAAAGATGTTGTGAATACGGTTGTTCTCGAGTAACTCCAATACGTAAGCTACTTCGTCGATCTTCCTTAGGATCTTATATGGCCCATTAAATAGAGGTTTTAGTTTTTCCACCCCTCTTACCTTGATTGAGGATTGTTTATATGGCTATCGACGCAAAAACACTAAGTCTCCAACCTCAAATGTCCTCTTGGTGCAATTTCAATCAACATAGATCTTTTGTTGATTTTGTGCTTGATGCAAATTGTATGAGAGTATTCATGATATCTATACTTTGTTGCATGAAATCTTTTGCCCCTGGTACTTGGCTTTCTCATGAGATCAAACTACCAAAGGAAGTTGGTCTGTAACCATACAATGCCTTGAACGGGCTCATCTTGATTGACATGTGATGAGTGGTGTTGTAGCAGTATTCACCAAGGTGTAACCATTTCATCCATGTGTCTATTGGTCCGCGATGTAATTCCTCAAGTATCCTTCTACCCACTTGTTAACAATTTCAGTTTGTCCATCCATTTAAGGGTGGTAACTAGTGCTAGGTGTAAGATCAGTCCCTACTAATCAAAAGAGCTCTTGCCAAAATAGGTTAAGGAATCGACTGTCTCGGCCGCTGACTATGTTCCTTGGAAGACAATGTAATCTGAAGATTTCTTTGAAGAATACTTCTGCTATTTGTGGATCCCGATACTCAATGGATATTGCAAAGAAGTGTGCATACTTGGTGAGTCAATCCACTACTACATAAATTCAATCCTTCGCCTAAAGCTTAGGTAACCCTATTATGAAGTCCACTGAGATTGTTATGTCATAAAATGTCCCCCTAGGACTTTTACCTCCTAAGTTTAGCTCCCGAGGTCCCTTGTTTTGTATATTGCATACTCATTTTATTTCTTGATGCAAAATGGCCTGAAATCCATGTCAAATGGGACTTGAGGGTCATCTATGGGCTTAACTCTGCCCTAAAATAGGACCTAAGGGCTTGGGCACTTACGCCCTAGTCCTACCCTATTTTAGGTAGGTCCGTTATGTGACCGTTAAAAAGTTCTATTGCCGACATCTTAAGTTTGAATTACGAAATTAAAGCGGTAATATGTTTAGTTGCATATATAAGCATGTTTAGGGTTTCATTTGTAAACTAGAAGATGATTATGAACTTTTGGCACACTTATAATTTTAGAGCATTCAAAGTATTCATTGTTGCAGAGCAGACTTGTCTTGTTATTATTTGTTATGCAGATTTAGCTTCATCTTCTCATGTTGTGAAGGATTTTCATCTACATGCGAGATACACCTCCGAGGTAATATTTATTTGTGTTTTCAATCATTTATCAATTAGTTTTTGCCTCTATCCCACATGGATACGCACTCTCTATCTAACAATGGTGTTTGGAAGACTTGAATGTCCTTTTGGGGCTTGATTGAGGCAAGCTCCTAAACACCACAACCCCCAATTGTTGTTATATGGAGCCTAATTAGAATCAGAGGTTAGATTTTGCCCACTTTTGTCGGTGCGGTTTCCGGGCCCAAAATGTTTTACGGGGGAGTGCAGGGGGCAAAGCCCCTTCAACAAAAATTGCCTATTATTTTATAAAGGCATCGATAGTTATTTTTTATTGGCCGCCATTAAAAAACCCAATTTTTGTAACCAACATAAGTCTTCATAAAAAGGCTAAGGGTTAGGGTTTTCTATTGGTATTGTATATGTGGTACATTGTAGTGGATTTGGGTTGCATGAGATTGTTGGTTGTAATCAGTTCTATTTGCTAGATAATAATATTGGACTCTCTGTTGGTGGATGTAGCCCGAGTTTGGGTGAACCACATTAAAATTGTCTCTCGCTATTTTATTTCTATGTATTTTCATTCCTCTGTTTAATCTTTATTTGCATTTAATTGATATCATCTGCATGTTATTCCTAACAAGTGGTATCAGAGCAAGGTTCTGTTCGATTATCGTCTGCAAGAAGGTCTCACAGTTGAGTGGAAGTCTCACGGTTAAGTGGGAGCAATGGCGGACGAGGGTAAATTGAAGGTAGATAAATTCAATGGGAAGAATTATCGGTTATAGAAGATGTAGATGGAGGATTATCTCTATCAAAAGGATTTATGGAGGCCATTAGAAGGTAAAGCCAAGAAACTGACAATAATGACTAATAAAGATTGGGAACTTCTGGACAGAAGGGCACTAGGAAGCATTCGTTTGTACTTGGCACCATCTATGGCGTTCAATATAGAAGAAGCAAAGACAACAGATGAACTGATGAAAGCTTTGGTAAAATAATATGAAAAACCCTCAGCCTCAAATAAGGTATTTCTCATGAAGCGTTTGTTTAATCTAAAAATGATTGAAGGTGGATCTGTCACAAATCATTTAAATGAGTTTAATACGATTACTAGTCAGTTAACTTATGTAAAAGTGAAGTTTGATGAAGAAGTGAGGGATCTCTTGGTTTTATGTTCTTTGCCAAAAATATAGAATAACTTGGTAATGGTTGTATGTAACTCTGTCTCTAATTCAAATACTTTAAAATTTGATGATGTTGTTGGTGTTATTCTTAGCGAGGAAATGTGATGGAAAAGCTCAGGTGGATCCACATCAGGCAGTGTTTTGAATGCAAAAAGCAGAGGCAGACCAAAAGAGAGAGGAAAAGGTTATGGAGGTCATGGGAAGTCATGAGGAAAATCAAAGGACAAGAGGTCCCAATCCAAAGGAAAAAAGGATTGCTGGTACTGTGAAAAATCGGGTCATCTAAAGAAAGATTGTTGCTCTTAAAAGAATAAAGAAGAAGACAAACAAGAAGGCAATAAGGAGGCAAATGTGGTAAGTAATAAATCCGAAAATGATGCTTTGATTATTTCCCTAGATAATGCTAATGATTCTTGGGTTTTAGATTTAGGGGCCTCATTTCATGCTACGCCCCATAGAAGTTATTTTCTTGATTATGTCTAAGGGGATTTTGGGCCGGTTTATTTGGGAGATAACGAACCCTATCAGATTGTTGGAAAGGGAATAACTAAGATTAAGTTGTAGAATGGGAATATTGGCTACTACAAGAGGTAAGGCACGTTCCAAGGCTGAGTAGGAATTTAATTTCAGTAGGGCAGCTAGGTGATAAAGGTTGCATAGTTACTTTCAGTGATAAAAATTGGAAGGTTTCAAGAGGTGCCTTAATAGTAGCAAAAGGTGTGAAAGTAGGAACCTTATATCTTTGTATATGTCATACTGTTCCTTTTACTTTAGTTGCTACAGAGAAAAATCAAACAGGTTCAAGAATAGTTGTTGTAGGTTTATAGGCAAAGATTGACACAATTGCTGCAGGTTCTAAAACAATACTGTGGTATAACAGACTTGGGCATATGAGTGAAAAAGGTATGAAGGTACTTCATTCTAAGAAAGTTTTATCAGGTCTGAAATGTATTAATATAGATTTCTATGAAAGTTGTGTATATGGCAAACAAAAGAGAGTTAGTTTTCATAAGGATGGAAGCAAAAGAAAGATGAAAAGTTGGAGCTTGTGCATACATATGTATGGGGACTAGCTCAGGTATCTTCTCTCGGTGGCTCTCGATATTATGTTACATTCATAAATGATACAACTAGGAAGGTTTGGATTTATTTCCTCAAGCAAAAATCTGATGTATTTGAAACATTTAAGAAATAGAGAAGCTTGGTTGAGAATGAGACAGGTAAAAGATTGAAATGTCTCAGATCTGATAATGGTTGTGAGTATTACAACAAATAATTTGAGGATTATTATTCCTCTAATCGAATTCGTAGGTAGAAAATGGTTCCAGGGACTCCACAGGAAAATGGAGTGGCTAAGTGCATGAATAGGACAATAATAGAGCGTGCAAGGAGCATGAGATTACATGTTGGGCTACCTCTAAACATGTGGGCAGAGGCTATCAATAATGTTGTATATTTAATTAATAGAGGTCCTTTAGTTACTTTGGGGTTTGGTATTCCAGAGGAAGCATGGACATGTAAGAAGGTGAGTTATTCTTTTTTCAAAACCTTCAGATATGAAACATTTCCACATGTAGATAATGAAAATAGAACCAAGCTAGATGTAAAATCAAAAAAGTGTATCTTTATTGGATATGGCATTGATGAATTTGGTTATAGGTTTTGGGATGTTAAAAATGTAAAAATTGTGAGAAGCAGGGATGCATTTGTTGGTTTTAGGACAGACAACTGAGAGGGGGGTGAATCAGTTGTCACCAAACCTTTTGTTCTTTAAATTCTTAAATCCTTCTTATATTTCAACAACATAATAATTATTCAATCATAGAAGCAAAATGCAATAACTCAAGAGTAGAAACACGTTCAACACATATGACACCAAGATTTTAACGTGGAAAACCCGGTTAAGGGAAAAACTACAGGGTGACTAACCCAAGATTGTATTCTCTATTAAAAGAATAACAAAAATGGCACTTGTTAATTAGGGCTCACTACCCGAGCACACTGCTCACAAGAGGCCCACTGCGTACAGAAGACACATTGTCTACCAAATAATATAAATATTACATACTTGAACTAGAGATTAGCATCTTCACCATGCTTGAGACAGTTCCATTTAAGCTCAACACTTTTACTCTGCTTTTCGCTCCTCTCCTCTCTATCACTTTCTCATCACGACCACACATGCTTTTGAAATGACTTCACAAATCTTATTTATGCATGACATCAACTTTGAGATGATCATCAAAGTCAGCACAACACATACTTTATTTCATTACAGAGCAATTACAAAGATATAATTTGACTTATTACAAAAACTTCATGCCCGTCATTACCTTGTCGGCCACGCATATCTGGGACTTCAATCTTCTTTGAGGAACACGCCATGCTTCGCAAAACATCTTCAAGATCATCCACAACATGTGTAAAACATTCGGTCAGCTAAGATTAGGAAGAACACCATCACGTGAAGGTAAATCTTCAATTATGAGCTCAATCTTCAATGCGGACCGCCAACACGAACTGAACACAATCTAGAGACCCCTAGAAGCTTGCTTGAATCACCAGGAACATCCGCACCAACTCTGTTTATTGTAATCATTTGCATCTTCATCCGGAACCTCAGGAACACAGTCGGTCATCACTATCACATTAGAATAATTGCTTGCGGACCTCCAGACCACGAATCAATTAAGTTGTCAATTCACACTGGCTTCCCAAACATGCCACCAAATCCACAGAACAAGATATTGTATTTCTGGATCTCACCGGACCTATTTGTGTCACTATGTCACCTCTGAATAGCTGCCAGAACCATTTTTACTCATATGGCCATAACTTCTCCAAATCTTCATGCAGATCTTTGAAATCTTTACAGGAGCACCTTCAGACACATATCTAGAAACCCTTTGATGTGCATACTCATATCTTCAACTAACTAGAATCTTTACTTCATAGAACTTCACTGTCTTTACTATTCTTCTTTGTTTCTAATAGGGCTTATTTTCTCAATATCCTCAGCACACAACTCATCCAATCCTTGACATCAATGCAACAGGAGTATGTTGACATCAATGACAACACCGATTAGCCCCATACTTGCAACAATCTCCCCCTTTGTCATTGATGGCAACATATGATGTGAAAAACTATTTTGACCATCAAGACAAGAACTTCTCCTCACTGGCTCCCCCTAACAACATCAATCATTCACATATCTTTTCTTTCTTCATTTCTCCCCCTTTGATCAGCAATCTCTTTTGTTTTTCACATGTCTTCTCTCCCCCTTTCACATCAATGGCAAAGGGCACATATTTGCATCAATACTTCAGAATCATACACTCTGCTCCCCCTAAGTAGCAGCTTCCTATCATCAATCCGGACCACAAGATATGACTGTGAGATCCACCGGATTGATGCATATCAGTGCACCTTAATTCAAAATCGGAGGGGTAATAACCCCTAACTTCTCCCTGAGATACTCAAAAGAGTCCTTAGGTAGAGGTTTAGTAAAAATGTCTGCAATCTGATCCTTTAAGGGCACAAACTCCAATCTGACTTCATTCTTGTTCACTTGCTCTCTCAAAAAGTGAAACTTGATGGATATATGTTTTGTATTCGAATGCAACACCAATTTTTTTGATATATTTATTGCACTTGAGTTATCATAGAAGATTGTGATAGGTTCTTCATACTCCACTCTGATGTCTCTTAGCATTTGCTTCATCCACAATACTTGAGTGCAACTACCTGCTACTGCAATACACTCTGCTTCTGTAGTGGACAGAGATATTGCCTCTTGTTTCTTGCTCAGCCAAGAAACTAATCTTTTCCCCAAAAAGAATGCACCACCATTGGTACTCTTCCAGTCATCCACATCTCCTGCCCAATCAGCATCTGTATATGCATGAAGAGAGAAATCATGATCCCTAGGATACCATAAACTATACTCAACTGTTCCCTTCAGATATCTGAGAATTCTCTTGATTGCCATGACATGAGACTCTCGAGGATCGGCTTGGAATCTGGCAACAAGACCAACAACATTCATAATGTCAAGTCTAGTTTGAGTAAGGTATAGTAGTCCCCCAATCATTGACTTATACTTTTTCTTATCAGCCTTAGGAGATTCATCATCTTTGCTCAGTTTACACCCGGTTGCCATGGGAGTATTCATTGGCTTTGAATCTTCCATCCCAAATTTCTTCAACAATTCTTTCACATATTTGGTCTGTGATATGAAGATTCTTTTCTTTGTTTGAGTGATTTGCAGACCCAAGAAAAAATTCATTTCCCCAAACATAGACATCTCAAATTCACTTTTCATTTGATTTGCAAAAGTCTTGCACATAATATCTTTTCCTCCAAAAATGATATCATCAACAAATACTTCAACAATCAAGATATTTTTATGATCAATCTTGAAGTACAAGTTACTGTCAGCAGTACCTTTGTTGAAACCAATCTTCAAAAGATGTTTATCCAATCTTTCATACCAGGCTCTTGGGGCTTGTTTGAGTCCATACAATGCTTTTTTCAACTTGCAGACCATATCACCATGATCAAACAATTGAAATCCATCTGGTTGCTCAATGTATACCTCTTCTTCCAAATCATCATTTAGGAAGGTAGACTTGACATCCATCTGATATACTTTGAAATCCTTGAAGGCAACAAAAGCAAGAAATAATCTGACTGCTTCAATTCTTGCCACGAGAGCAAAAGTTTCTTCAAAGTCAACTCCTACTTGAGAATAACCCTTACAGACCAATTTGGCTTTGTTTCTGACTACTTCACCATCTTCATTCAGTTTATTCTGGAAGACCCACTTAGTCCTAATCACATTTTTATCTTTAGGTCTGGGAACAAGATCCCAAGTGTGATTTTTTTCAATCTGCATCAACTCTTCCTCCATTGCTTTAGCCCGGTTCAACCTTTGAAATCAGACAATACTTTACTCAATCTTGAGCAATTTTTCTTGTTTGAACACCTTTTCTTCTATCTCCTATGATCTAGTCTTCAAAATGATTCAGTCTTAAATACCTGGGAGTTTTGGGAATTTCTTGCACTTCTATTTCTTGGACAGGTTCATTCAAACTTATCTCTTCTTCCTATATTTCAGGATTCTTCGGATCAGTCTAAATCTGAACTGTAGTTGGGGCTTGTTCTTCTTGGACTGAAACATCATTCTGATCATCTACTTCATACTCATAAAACCTTGAGGATTTTCAATGCCTTCATCAACCTTCAAATTTGTCCTTTCTACAATCTTTCTCAATCTCTTGTTATAACACTGGTATTCTTTGCTTTGAGTAGAATAACCCAAGAATATTCCTTCATCACTTCTAGCATCAAATTTGCCAAGGTCTTCATCTCTTTTGATATAACATTTACTACCAAAGACTCTGAAATACTTCACAGTAGGAGTGATGCCAAACTAGAGTTCATAAGGAGTCTTACCAATATTGCTTCTGATTTGTACTTGATTAAGAGTATAGACAGCAATGCTTACAGCTTCTCTCCAGTAGATCTGAGGGACATTTTCTTCCATCATCATGGTTCTAGATGCTTCCTGGATGGTCCGGTTCTTTCTCTTCACTACTCCATTCTGCTGTGGAGTCCTTGGAGCAGATAACTATCTCTTTATCCCATGTTTCTCACAGAATTCTATGAACTCTCTGGATGTGAATTCACCACCTCTATCAGACCTGAGACATTTTATGTTTAACCCAGTTTCATTTTCTACCATAGCCTTGAATATTTTGAACTTCTCAAGTGCTTCAGATTTCTCTTTCAGGAAAGTCACCCACATCATCTGGGAGTGGTCATCAATCAGTAACATGAAATATCTATCACCTTACAAACTCCTGATTCTTGCCGGTCCACATAGAACATCGTGTGCCAAGTCCAACAATCTAGTAGAAGATTGTTCCTTACTTTTAAATGTGACTCTGTTCTGCTTTCCCAACTGACATTCTTTGCACAAACTGTTAGTAGGTTTCATCAGTCTTGGAAGATCTCTTACAGCCTGAGTGTTGCTTATCTTGATGATATTATCAAAATTTACATGACACATTCTCCTATGCCACAACCAACTCTGATCAATTTGAACAAATAAACAACTTTTGCCAGTACCAACCAAGTGGAAGATGTTACCTTTTGTTTGAGTACCAGATGCAATCTTAGTTCCAGAGCTTTCAAAGATCTTGCATTTTCTATTTTTAAATCAGAGATCATAGCCTTTGTCCACCAACTGTCCAACACTGAGAAGATTATGCTTCAGACCTTCAACATATAGAACATCACTGGTTTATTCTTTCCATCAAAAGAAATAGTTCCTCTTCCTCTGATTCTACCAGTAGAATTATCACCAAATTTTACAATTCCTCCTTCATATATTTCTAGATTAATGAACTTATTCTTGTCACCATTCATATGGTGAGAGCATCCACTGTCAATGACCCATCATTCTTTTATTCAACCTGAGCAGCCAAAGCCCTTTCTACCATTTTATAATTGATAGACTCAATGGGCATTGGATCTTCTTCCTTGATGGCAATAAACACCCAATCACTTCCGGATTTGTTTAGTATCTCGAATTCATCATCTGTTACTCCTTCATCATCATCATCTTTTGAACATAGTAACATTTCTTTTGGAATCTTGATCTATTAAGATTTGTCTTTGAAAATCTTTCCGGACATCTTGAGGCAAAATGACCAATCTTGTTGCAGTTCAAACATTTGAAGGGCAATTTTCCTTCATACTTACCAGATCCTCTTGGCAGTCTTTTTACAATAAGGGCTTCAAGTTGAGCAGCTTCTGCCTCATCTTCTTCTAGATCTTTTCTTGTTTTTTTATACCATGATAATTTCTTTGAGGAACTCTCTCCTGGATCATACCTTTGTTTACCTTTTGTAGAGGCACTAGCTTTGAATGCAAATTCAGTCTTGGGAGGAGCATCTCCAAACTCAGCCAATTCAAATGCAGCTAACTTCCCAACCAATTGATCCCTTGTAATATTTGATAAAGATCTGAATTCCTCAATAGCAGCAACCTTGTGTTTGTAAGCAGGAGGTAAGGATCTGAGAACTTTGGCAACAATCTCATCTTCATCCAAAGTTCCACCAGCACATCTAATGCCACAAACAAGCTCATTTACTTTTGGCATATATGTAGTGATATTCTCATTTTCATTCATCTTCAGGTTTTCAAATTTTCCTTTCAAACTTTATAGCTTGGCACATTTAACATATTTGTCTCCTTCATGCAGAATTTCCAGCTTTGACCAAACTTCATATGCAGTTTTTAAATCCATAACATTTTTCAGCTCTGTATCAGATAAGGCACTTAGTAAGGCTTCTTTAACTCGAAGATTATCTTCAGCATCTCTGATTTCATCTAGAGTTGCCGAACCATTCTTTGGAGGAATATACTCTTTTATAGTCATGTTCCAATATTGAATTCCCATACGTTGCAAGTGGCATTCCATGCGGCTTTTCCAAAGAGTGTAGTTCATTCCATCAAACCTCAGACTATCCTTCTTGTAGGAAGACATCCTGGATCTCCTCAAGAGGTTAAGTTCTTTTAGAGGAACTTATCTCTGATACCAATTGTTGGTTTTAGGACAGACAACTGAGAGAGGGGGTGAATCAGTTGTCACCAAACCTTCTATTCTTTAAATCCTTAAATCCTTCTTATATTTCAACAGCATAATAATTATTCAATCATGGAAGCAAAATGCAATAACTCAAGAGCAGAAACACATTCAACACATATTACACCAAGATTTTAACGTGGAAAACCTGGTTAAGGGAAAAACCACAGGGTGACTAACCCAAGATTGTATTCTCTATTAAAAGAATAAGAAGAACAAAAATGGCACTTGCCAATTAGGGCTCACTGCCCGAGCACACTACTCACAAGAGGCCCACTGCCTATAGGAGACACACTGTCTACATAATAATATAAATATTACACACTTGAACTGGAGATTAGCATCTTCACCATGTTTGAGACAGTTCCATTTAAGCTCAACACTTCTGCTCTGCTTTTTGCTCCTCTGCTCTCTATCACTTTCTCATCACGACCACACATCTTTTTGAAATGACTTCACAAATCTTATTTATACATGACATCGACTTTGGGATGATCATCAAAGTCAGGACAACACATACTTTATTTCATTACAGAGCAATTACAAAGATACAACTTGACTTATTACAAAAACTTCATGCGCGTCACTACCTTGTTGGCCATGCATATTTGGGACTTCAATCTTCTTCGAGGAACACGCCATGCTTCATAAAACATCTTCAAGATCATCTGCAACATGTGTAAAACATCTGGTCAGCCAAGATTAGGAAGAACACCATCACACGAAGGTAAATCTTCAATTACGAGCTCAATCTTCAATGCGGACCGCCAACACGAACTGGACACAATCTAGAGACCCCCACAAGCTTGCTTGAATCACAGGAACATTCGCACCACTTCTGCTTACTGTAATCATTCGTATCTTCATCTGAAACCTCCGGAACACAATTAGTCATCACTGTCACATTAGAATAATTGCTTGCAGACCTCTGGACCACAAACCAATTGAGTTGTCAATTCATAATGGCTTCCCAAACATGCCACCAGATCTGCAAAGCAAGATATTGCATTTCCGTATCTCACCGGACCTATTTGTGTCACTTTGTCACCTCTGAGTAGCTGCCAGAACCAGTTTTACTCATATGGCCATAACTTCTCCAAATCTTCATGTGGATCTCTGAAATCTTTACAGGAGCACCTTCAGACACATCTACAAACCCTTTGATGCGCATACTCAGATCTTCAACTGACTGGAATCTTTACTTCATAGAACCTCATTGTTTTTACTGTTCTTCTTTGTTTCTGATAAGGCTAATTTTCTCAATATCCTTAGCACACAACTCATCCAATCCTTGACATCAATGAACCAGGAGTATGTTGACATCAATGACAACACCGGTTAGGCCCATACTTGCAACATTATTCAATGAGGGTATTGTACAAAGATTAGTTGCAGTAGCATGAGAAGAAAGAAAAGGATTGTGTGGTGTTGGATGATACTTCCGATAGCAATGTTCTAGTGGTTCCTCATGCTCCGCAACAACAACAGGAAATACCACAAACTCCAGTGAATGTTAGATGGTCAACAAGAATAAGTAGACCTCCCGACAGGTTTTCTCCCTCTTTGTATTCTATTTTGTTAACAGATTCATGGCGAACCAAAAGGGTATGATGAAGTTATGCAGGTGGATACAAAGGTTCAATGGGAACATGTAATGGAAGAAGAAATGGACTCCTTGCTGAAAAATTAGACTTGGGAATTATGCAAGTTACCTACAGGTAAAAAGGCTTTACCAAACAAATGGGTTTATAGGCAGAAAGAAGAAGATGGAGGTAAGAACATATTTAAAGCCAGGTTAGTTGTAAAAGGATTTGCACAAAAAAAGGGCATTGATTTTGATGAGATTTTTTCTCCGGTTGTTACGATGACTTCTATTCGTACTATTTTAAGTATTGTGGTTGCTGAAGATTTGCATTTAGAATAGCTAGATATGAAAACTGCCTTTCTCCATGGTGATTTGGAGGAGGAGATATATATGGAACAGCCCCAAGGATTTGAGGTCAAAGGTAAGGATAAACTAGTGTGCAGATTGAAGAAGAGTTCATATGGCTTGAAACAAGCACCTCGACAATGGTTCTTGAAACTTGCTAGTTTAATGGCTAAGCATGGCTACAGTCGGTGTAATTCTAACCATTGTGTTTATTTTAAGAGGTTAGATAATGACAGCTACATTATTTTATGTTTATATGTTGATGACATGCTTGTAGAGGGGTCTAACATGGATCACATAAGTGAGCTAAAATAATAGTTAGCAAAATTATTTGCTATGAAGGATTTGGGAGCAGCGAAACAAATCCTTGATATGAGAATATGTAGAGATAGGAAGAACAAAAAATTGACTCTATCTTGGGTTGATTATGTTGAAAAGATGATGCAGAGATTCCATATGGAGAATGCAAAAGATTTCATCACACCTTTGCCCAGTCATTTGAAATTGACTAAAGGGATGTGTCCAAAGACACAAGAGGAGAAAAAAATGTCTAAGGTACCATATGCTTCAATAGTAGGGAGTTTAATATACGCCATAGTATGCACGAGACCAAATATTGCACATGTTGTAGGAGTTGTAAGCAGGTATATGAGTAATCCCATATTGGAGCATTAGAATGTAGTAAAATGGATTCTTAGATATTTGAGAGGTACATCCAATAAACATTTATGTTTTGGGGGCTCTAATACTAATTTGGCAAGCTATGTGGACTCAGATTTGGCAGGGGATATTGATACCAGGCGGAGTACTACATGTTATGTCTTTACTATAGGTGGGACAACGGTGAGTTGGATCTCAAGGTTGCAAAATGTGGCTGCTTTATCCACCACGGAGATAGCATATGTAGCTGTAATAGAGGCAAGAAAAGAGATGATATGGCTCCATTTTTTTATGGAAGAATTGGGCAAACAACAGACTAACAGTTATTTATTTATGGACAGCCAGAGTGCCATACATCTTGCAAAAAATTTTGTCTTGCATTCAAAAACCAAACACATATAGTTGAGGTATCACTTCATCTAGTCGATATTGGAGGATGGAAAATTAAGGCTGAAAAAGATACATACAGATGAAAATCTAACAGATATGTTTACGAAGGCGGTAACAAGGGAGAAGTTGAACTCCTCTTTAGCTTCAGTTAGCCTTCAATATTGAAAACAATAGAATAAGAACAACAGAGTCCAGGGTGCTTATTTCTAGTGGGAGCTACAGGGGCAGTGGTGTTTGATCAGTCTCCAAGTGGTAGATGATATGGTGTGGAGTCTAATCAATCTCCAAGTGGGAGATTGTTGTTATATGGAGCCTAATCAAACTCGGAGGTTAAATTTTTCCCACTTTTGTCTACATGGTTTCCCCCCAAAGTATTTTATGAGGGAGTACAGGTGGGCAGAGCCCGTCCTGTGGGGCCAAGGGGCGGATCCCATGGTGGGGTTTAGGGGCGATGTCCCTAGCGGGGGTTGCTGGGGGTAGCGCCCTCAGTCGGAGGCTCGGGGGCAGTGCCCCTCCAACAAAAATTACCTATTATTTTACAAAGGCATCGATAGTTATTTTTCTATTGGTCACCATAAAGAACCCTATTTGTAACCAACATAAGTGTTGGGATAAAATATTGTCCTTTTTATACTGTTTTCACATGTTTCAAAGACCTTTTCTATATGGTTCTACAAAGACTCCACATACATTACCTCTATTTTATGTTGTTTCATTTATACTTTCCTAAGACTTGGATCCTATATTGATGAATGAATTTAGGTGGTTATATTATCAAATGGGTGATTTGAATTATTGATATGCATGAAAATAGATAGGATTTCATAAGTTTATTATAAGACGTTGTTTTGTATATATGTTGGAATGATTAACCCTGTGCAGCCAAATAAAGAATCCAAGGAGTAACTACAACAGAATGTAGAACAGAGTAATCAGTGAGGATGCGGTCCAAGTGCCATACATGGTGATCGATCGAGACAAACGTGGTCATCATGGAAGAATAAACACAAAGGATAAAGAAGACTCATTCTAGGAATCTCACCGAAGTTCATGCATCTTATTTATGAGTTGTTGCGGGTGGAATTTCTGATTGGATAGGACTCTGTTTCCTTATTCTAGTTAATAAGTTGATCTCAAAAACAATATCCTGATGTCCAGGAGTTAATTGATGATCACAGTTAGTTAGAAGGTTGAATAAGACTCTCCCATCTTTATATAGGAGAGGAGTTTTGTTGATTAAGTATTTGTTATGTTCTATCTTCAATATAGCTATTACTTTTGTTATAGTTATCAGATGTTACAGACATGTTACAATTTTGAATAAAAATCTAAAGAAGATTCTACTATAGATATGATTTGAATTTAACTGTATGTTATGAGAAGGTTGAAGATCTGAAGTAGATTTAATTTCCAGAAAAAAGTGAGATAGTTCCCTGAGCTGGCCACTCAAGGTACTAACCCTCACTTTACATGTTCTCTTATTTATTTCTACATTTTTATTTCATATGTTTCATTCCACTTTCTACGTTATATTGCGAACTAGTAAGAACTGTTGATTGATACTTCCAGTTGCTATGATTCATGAGTAGAGTGCATGTTTTTAATCCTTCAGAGGTTAGTGTTAGCTTTTTCATCATTCTTGAGATGTTAGATTAAAACTGTGATTTTTTGTTAAATACAGTTATCTTCAGCCTCTGCTGAAGGTACCCGTAGCAACTGGGAAATTAAATTGTTTTTGTTGTTTTTCATTTTTGTTTATTGTTTTACATTCCTGTGCATTCTAAGTAATAGGATTGGGGTAAAGAAGAATTACACAAGATTAGCTTAGAGTAGAAATGAGTCTTGCAGGCATAGATATTGCAGGCATCATCATAAGCTTACGCTCCTTGGTCAATAATTCAATGTAAGAACACAATGATAGTGGACTGTTCAGTTAGGCTAAAACCCTAAATTTATTTAAGTCTACAACACATTAGTTTTCCTCTACAATAAGTCTTCATTTAAAAGGCTAAGGTTTAGGGTTTTCTATTAGTATTGTATTTGTAGTACATTGTAGCAGATTTAGGTTGCATGAGATTGCTGGTTGTAATCGGTTCTATTTGTTGGATGATACTATTGGACTCTCTATTGGTGGATGTAGCCTGAGTTTGGGTGAACCACGTTAAAATTATCTCTTGCTATTTTATTTCTGTGTATTTTTCATTCCTCTGTTTAATCTTTATCTGCATTTAATTGATATCTTCTGCATGCTATTCCTAACACCAACCCCTCTCCTTGTGATTGTAGGTTGTAGGTGTCATATCTTGCGGAGTGGAGTTGCATGAAGCTAGTGCAGAGCATAAAGAATCTAGATCTAGAGAAAAGGTAGCACCCTGGACTTGGGTGCCCTCTCTTTCACCCTCTAGTTGGCCTCCCAAAAAATCAGGGTTCAAAAACATCATCTAGGCACTCCCTGGAGTATTTTCTTAGTTTTGACGGTTGGCATATTTTCACTTTGAGGGCTTGGGTGCGGGCACCCTATCCCTTCAACACCTCTACTTCTAGAATCAAGTTCTCCTCTATTCACTAATCCCAGTGCTTCTTTCGGTTTGTCGATGTCTATCATGGTTTGAAAGTTATGCCCCGTTTATCATAGAATTAGGGTTTTGTCTATCATTGATCTAGGGTTTTAAAAAATAATCAATAATTCCAAGTTTCATGTTCATTCCAAGTGAAACTAAATCTGTAGCAGAGCCCTCTTACAATAGTCATGGCTTGACTCGATTTATGTCCTTGAATGTAAGGTGTGAAAGGAGGATTTAATGCAAACACTCGTTGAAATTGAAAAACCCTCTTTTTACACTAAACATTTTGGTGAACCCATGTTTTATTTGAATTTTGCACCTTTATGAGTGTTGTACTTCAGATTTGCATTCATTTCATTCATCATTTTCATATTGCATTTGAAAATTTACAAAAAAAATTAAAAAATTTGAAAAAAATTGGCATTTTAGGCTTACATTTTGAAATAATTTGAATTAATTTTCATTTAATTTTTTATTTTTAAATTAGATCTGATATAAATTATAGAAATTCATCATATTATAATCTTTGCATTGCATTTGTTATATTAAAATTGCTAGGGTTTGCTTGAAATTTTGAATTTTTCTTATAACCTAGTGATTTTAAAAACTAGGGTTTGTAGCTAAAATCTTGTTTCATATTTTACTAATCATCTTTGGCACTCATTCAAATCTGATTTTGTATGTAGTGTGGCATTTTAGTATGTTTTTGCATTCATATTTCAAAAACTTGCATTTACGCGGATAATTTCAACAAAAACTAGCATTTTTCATTCATCATTCTTAAAATTTTCACTTGCATTGAGCATTATAGGACTTTAAAAGTATTTTCAGATCTGATCTGAATTATTTTGCATCACACATCTGATTAGAATTCAGATACATATCATCTTGCACACATTCATGCCTTAATTTCACTAGTGTTTGAAAAACTTGCATTTTTCACTAAATTTTGATTTATTTTGCATATAGAATTGCATTATAGATGTGTTGTGAAGGATATTGATGCATTAATGGATTGGTATTAAGGTTATTATTTGTTTCCCCTCATCAATTTCCTTACAACACCTTATCTTTTAGTGATTTGCATTGAAAATTTGTGGCAAAAGTGAACATTTTAGGTGCATAAACAAGCATAATTTGTATTATTTCATTGCATTCAATCTAAATACATACAATCATCAATTGGGCCTTGTTGTGTTTTACTCTATTCCACCTATCCATTGTGTTTGTTGTGAACTTGGTTTATCCTTTTAGCCCTTTCCTTCAAACAAGTGCTTAGGAGTGAAATAGTCACATACCTAGGGTGTGTTAAGTATCTTATAACTTTGCATGTCTTGTCTTATTAGATCTTATTGGACATTGATGTTACAAGACATTTCATTATGGCATCTTCATCTCATTGCTCTTTGGTATCTTTACATGCATATATCAAAAACTTTGAAAATTTCTACAAATTTCTTAATATGAATCCTCATGTTCTCACTTATATACAAGCTATGTATCTCAAGGATATATTTAAATGCTCTTCATTTGAAATCCTTCACTATATATCTAATATTGACAACTTCACATCTCTCATGAATACATACCCTTCGGTAGTAGAAGATCTGACAAAACACATTGACAATGATGAGTGTGACAGTTCTCTTAATGTTTTGGAACTAATAGCTAAAGTATATGAGAATGATGATGATGATGATTCCATAAGTTATCCTACTTCTCCTATAGTTAAATGTTCAAGAACCTTAGATGAGAAGACTATGGACAACTCTATTGTGGTTGTAAAATCAAGTCTCTTAGACATCACTAATGATACAACACCTAAACTTCCTAACAACACCTTACCTTTCTTTCATTCCAATGCTCTCCCTAGCCAAGATGAAGCATTAGTGGATGAGAAAAGGTCTCTCACATTAAATCCTTTAGGGATAGACGTTGGGTATAATCAAGAGGGAAACAAGGTTAATTCAATCTTCACTAATCGACTTGTTCCACCCACTAAGGGATTGCTTGATAAATATAGCAACGTTCCTAAAATGATTGTGCGAGGATCACCTAGTGCACCTTCTTGCTTAAAACCATTGATTATGATTCAAAGAGATCCAAAACCACCTAGACCCTCCGATTACATCTTAAACTATGCAAGACAAATTACTCAAAGAAATTAAGGTGTTCAAAATGTGTCGCAACAACCACATCACAATGTGATTGCTCACACATACAACACCTGTAATAACAAACAAAGTAAGAAAACACCTCATGTTCATGTCTCTCTTCCATGTTCTCAACTTATGCTTCCCCCACCACTTCGTCTTACTCCTAAAAGTGGTCAAGAATATGATCTTGTCGAGCAGGTTCGCGCTACTCCTGCTAATATTTCTCTTTGGGATTTAATACAAACATCGCCTACATACCATGGAATGCTCTAGGTTGCTTTACAAAAGGTGATTGTGCCACCTGTTGTCAAGCCGAATGATGTAGCAGCTTTGTTAGATTGTATTCATGCAACAAAAACCGATATTCTATTTCAACCACATGAATTACTGTCAGCCAAAATTCAAAACAAACACGATCCTCTTATGATCTTTGTCATAGTAAATAAAAAGTTAATAAAGCGAGTTATGATTGACAATGGATCAGCTCTTAATGTTTGTGGCATTGACCTACTACACAAAATCAAGATTGACACATCTTTAATTAAACTAGATAAGATTAGCATTTGTGGTTTTGATAATAAAGGTAGCCACACTGTAGGTACTATAATCCTGCCTGTAAAGTTTGTTCCCGTGACATTATCTACCTTTTTTCATGTTATGTCTGGTTCACTCTCATATAATATGATTATAGGTAGACCATGGATCCATGCCATGGGGGCAATTCTGTCTACCCTTCATCGATCACTTAAGTTCATCTATCAAAACAAGCTCTACACCATGAAAGTCGATCTTGAACCAGATAGTTGTTTACATATTGAAATGCAAAAACAAGTTAACAATCATTCGAGTTTAAACAACTTACAAGTTGATTCATCAATTCCTCTTGCTACAGATAATGTTGTGCAAGATTCTACACCATCGAATGCACTTTTTAGTGATGATTGGGGTTCATTAGATTTTAATCCTTGTAGTGTAGGGGAATATAAACTTAATAGCCCTGACACATCAAAAGTCTCATCGATCTCATCTAAGCAATCTTTGGGAACACCTGAGAAACCTAAAGTCTCCTTAGTAAGAAACAAGGATAATACTCTTACTTATACTACAAATTACGAGACCTATGAGGTTTCACCATCTTCTAAAGAAATTACATCCCTCTATGGTCGAGGATTTAAAATTCTTTATAACAACTACGACTATGTAGGTAATGGTTGTAGTGTAAATCAATAAGGAATCAGAGTACCTTTACAAGTTGCTAGAATTAATTATACAACCGGTATTGGATACCGCTCTTTGAAGCGCACTAAAGCCTCTCGTCGTCCTAAACTTAATGCTAATGCAATCTCAACAAGACCGAAACAACATGAGAGATATCCTGAGCTGATAGACAAGAATTGTCCACCAGGAGCTATCCCATTGAATTAGATAAATATTTCTCACTCTTTAAGCCACACTCGTTGTAGCGAATATTATAGTTGCTCTCAAGGGTGGCCTTCTCCTAGATATGTTTGTTCTTAACATTGGGTTGTATTAGGTAAGTATTTATAACCCCTTCTCTATCATGTTGTCCTCCCTCGTGATGTGTTATGTGTTGTTTAGGCCTCCTAGGATGACCCTTGATACGCTTGTAAGGTCAAGGATACTGGGAGACTGTCTCTGTTGTGACCCTTATTCTATTTGTATCATCATTCTTCTATCTTGCTTTTCCTCTATTTTCAATGTTGTGTGTTGTGTCTTAGGGGCATAGCATTGTGGCTGGTGACCTGGGGGCACCCTCCTACGTGACAACCCTAAGACACTTGTTCTCCTCTATTGATTTATTGTTTACCTTCTTCTAGTGGTTCTATCTAGCTTGCGGATGACAAAAAACAAATAATACTGATAAGGACCAAGTGTCCCTTCAGTGAGTAAGCAAAAATGGACCTAGTCCATACATGACGACGGGGTTGATATATATATTATCCAACACTTCTCTAGTAGAATCACTCCATGTGATATTCTAATTTTGTCCTATCTTTGCTAACAAATCGTAACAATACATCTGCTCTGTGCACTTTGATTATTTTGAGTGTCTCATCTTGTTGTTACACTCAGTTCTGAGATGCCTGTAGTATAAGCCCCATGGCTATACTCGGACTCGAACCCATTGTGTAGCCTTGGCTCTTTATGTGATTGTTCTCATGCATTATAGTTATCATAGAATAATGTGTGCTTGTGGGACCATTCAGTGATCGTAAGCACATATCACCTTTAGGGGCATGGGTTTTGCAAGAGCTCTTGTTCCCTTGTGCATTTTCTCTCTACTTTAAAGTGCTTGATATTGGTACATGATATCAACCACCTTAAGGTGGGGGCATATAAAGGTAAGTTGTCTTATGATTTTGATACTAACGAAGCATGTTTGTAAGCCCTCTCCAAAGGTGGGATGTTGTATCTCCGGCGCGAGCGCACATCTTTATCTATATTGCAATCAAAAAGCCCTCTATGGAGGCAGAATATCGTGCATATCCTTTTATTCAAAAGCCCTCTATGCGAGGCAGGATTGTGTATCTCTTGAGCTAGTGCACATCCTTTTATTTTAAAAGTCCTCCAAGTAGGCAAAGTTGGATATGAGACTATCCTCCCTTAAACGTGTCTTTGGTGGTTGTTGTGGCATAAGCCCAACCATCAAGTGTGCCTATAGCATGCTTGAGATGGTTGGGGCTTAGCAATAAGTTCCTTTCATTGCCTTGTTTGTCGCGTTTTAGACATATAGTATGTCTTTGGCATGCTATATGACGCTCTTGTTTTCTGTGTGTCTTCCATGTGTTTTCCCCCTTGTGTGGTTAACTCCCACTTGGCTTTGTACGGTGTGTTTACCCTCTTGTGTGTGTGTAGTGATGGGCTCCACCTACACTCAAGGTTTGTTTGGCATGTCTTCCCCTTTGGGGTTTTGTGTTACAATTTTATTTTCATGCATATGTATATGAAGATGTTAGGAATATATTATGACAATGTTATATCAATGCTATATTAGTGTATTCATCATGTTTTGAGTGTCTTCAATACTGTTTTCTTTGTGTTTTACATGCCTATTACTGTCTTCTCCATGCTTTATGTGCATAAAATGTGTTTTCTCTAATGTCTACCTGAGACTGGGGGCTAGAAATAGTTCCTCAATCTTTGTGTATGCATTAGCTTCAAGTGCCTGGTGTGTTTGATGTGTTTTGACTATACTTTAATGCATGTATGGGCCGTGCATTCATACATACATTAAAGTGGGGGCTAAATGTTATGTCATAAAATGTCCCCCTAAAAATTTTACCTCCTAAGTTTAGCTCCTGGGGTCCCTTGTTTTGCATATTACATACTCATTTTAACTCTTGATGCAAAATGGCCTGAAACCCATGTCAAATGAGACTTGAGGGTCATCTGTGGGCTTAACCCTGCCTAAAATAGGACCTAAGGGCTTGGACGCTCGCACCCTAGTCTTGCCCAATTTTAGGCAGGTCCTAAATTTAAAGGTCTGTTATGTGATTGTTAAAAGGATCTGTTTCTGACATCTTAAGTTTGAATTATTAAATTAAAACAGGAATAAGTTTAGTTGCATATATAAGCATGTTTAGGGTTTCATTTGTAAACTAGAAGATTATTATGAACTTTTGGTGCACGTATGATTTTAGAGCATTCAAAGTATTCATTGTTGCATAGCAGACTTGTCTTGTTATTGTGTTTGTTATGCAGATTTGGCTTCATCTTCTCATGATGTGAAGGAGTTTCATCTACATACAAGCTACACCTCTGAGGTGACATTTATTTGTGTTTTCAATCATTTATCAATTGGTTTTTGCCTCTATCCCGCAGGGATGTGCATTCTCTATCTAACAACGATGTTTGGAAGACTTGAATATCCTTCTGGGGCTTGATTGAGGCAAGCTCCTCAACACCACAACCCCCAACCCCTCTCCTTGTGATTGCAGGTTACAGATGTGATATCTTGCAAAGTGGAGTTGCAGAAAGCTAGTGTAGAGCATAAATAATCTAGATCTGGAGAAAAAGCAATACCCTATACTTGGGCGCCTGCTCTTTCGCCCTCCAATTGGCCTCCTAAAAAATCAGGGTTCGAAAACATCATCTAGGCACTCCCTAGAGCATTTTCTCAGTTTTGACTGTTGTCAGATTTTCACTCCAAGGGCTTGGGCGCGGGCACCCTAGCCCTTCAACACCTCTACTTTTGGAATCAAGTTCTCCTCTATTCATTGATTGCGATGCTTCTTTCAGTTTGCCTGTATCTATCATAGTTTGAAAGTTATGCCTTGTTTATCATAGAACTAGGGTTTTGTCTATCATTGATCTAGGGTTTTAACAAATAATCAACAATTTCAAGTTTCCTCTTCGTTCCAAGTGACACTAAATCTATAGCAGAGCCCTCTTGCAACAATTGTGGCTTGACTCGATTTATGTCCTTGAATGTAAGGTGTGAAAGGAGAATTTAACCCAAACACTCATTAAAATTGAAAAACCCTCTTTTTACACTAAATAGAGATGCTTTCCCATTTTTGATCTGGAATGGGCAATGGTTGTAGAAGACCTGCTGGGTGGCTTTGTTCTATTTTGTTTCTTTGACAAGTCATGCATTCTTGTACATGCTTTAAGACATCTTTTTTGAGACCTTTCCAAGAGTATCTTTCTCACACCTGTTTGTAAGTTTTATAATATCCTTTGTGGCCTGCTAAGGGATTGTCGTGGTATTCCTTGAGGATTTTTTTCCTTCATTTTCAAGTTGGGCACAAGGAATATCCTATTTTTATATATGATAATCTCTTCCTCTACTTTGTATTCTTCATCTGGTAAATTTTCTTCAAGGATACTATTAGCTTGTGGGTCTTTGACATATTTTGTAATGATATCATTTTTCCAATCCGCAACAGTGCTTGTTAGAGTGTTCAATTGGAGTTGTCGGGATAAATCATCTGTTACAACATTATTTGTCCTTTTTACATACTCAATATCGAAATCGTAAACTTGTATTTTTCTTACCCACTTATGTCAGTCATTTAGATCTTTTTGATTCATAAAGAACCTCAAGCTATTGTGGTCAGTCTTAATGTTGGATTTTCCACAATCCAAATATTGTCAAAACTTGGCTAAGGCGTGCATGATAGCTAGCATTTCCTTATCATAGATTGAGTAGTGTCTTTCAATCTCAGTGAGCTTGCGACTCTTAAATGCAATGGGATGATTATTTTGCCTAAGGACTGCTCCAATTCCTTCCCCAGAAGCATCACACTGTAGTTCAAAGGGTAATGTAAAATTAGGGATAGCTAAAACAAGGCATAAGCTCATTACTTTTTTTAGTTTTTCGAAGGCTTGTTGAGACATCTCACTCCACACAAAGGCTCCCTCTTTGGTTAGGTCTGTGAGTGGGGCGGCAATTTTGGAGAATCCTTTTACAAAGCATTTATAGTAATTGCATAATCCCACGAAGCCCCTTAGTTGTGTTAGGGTTTTGGGTTTTGGCCATTCCTTACTGGCTTTAATTTTTTCTTCATCTACACTTACCCCTTGTGCATTGATCTTGTGACTTAGGTAAAGGATCTCTTCCAAACCAAACTTACATTTTGAAGCTTTGGCATATAAGGACTCTTGTTCCAAAATGTTTAGGACTTCCTCAATGTGTTTGAGATGTTCTTCCGATGTCCTATTGTAATGAGGATGTCGTCGAAAAATATGAGCAGGAATTTCCTTAGTTGTTTTCAGAATATATGATTCATGCACGATTGAAAGGTTGTTGGGGCATTTGTTAGGACAAAAGGCAGGATCAAGAACTCAAAGTGCCATAGTGACATTGGAAAGCGGTTTTATGAATATCTTCCTTTCTCATCCTTATTTGATGATACCCTGATCGCAAATCAATTTTGGAAAAGTATCTAGCTCCATGGAGTTTGTTGATTAATTCATCAATTCTTGGTATAGGGTAACGATTTTTTATTGTTTTCTTGTTTAAAGCCCTATAGTCTATACACATTCTCATGGTTCCATCATTTTTCTTGACTAGGACTATGAATGATGCGAAGGGACTAGAACTGGGTTGGATATGACCAATGTCTAGTATTTCCTTAATGGTTTTTCCAATCTCTTCTTTGAATTTATGGGGATGCCGGTAGGGTGTGGTGATTACAGGTTTTGCCCCCTCTTCTAATTCTATTGTATGTTCAAATCCTCTTTTAAGGGGGTAACCTTGGGGAATATCATACTTTATCTTATATTTTCTTAAGATGAGTTGGATGTCAATGTGAACTATTTTGTCATGGGTGGAGGTTTTGTCTAGAACCATACATTGTGCGACCCACTCTCCTTGGCCATGTCTAAGGATTCTTTCCATTCTTTTAGATGAGACCAATCTTGGGGAGCCATTGGGTAATCCTCAATGTAATTTCTTGTTCATTATGTTGGAAGCAGATCAAGTGAAGATCCATAGTGAAGGGTCCCAAGGAGTGTAACCAAGGTGTTCCTAATATCACATCATTATCTAGAGTTACCACATAGAAATCACCTTTGATGGTGTGCTTTCCTAGGGTAATTTCCAATTGGGAATCATTTTGGTGCATTAGGCCATAGATTTGTTAGCTAGTGCTACGATAAAATCCTTGAAATCTTTGGCTTCTAATTTCCTTTTTACCACTATATTCTTACATTAATAAAGTTGTCGAATGCCCCACTATCCACTAGGGTGATTACCCTTTGCCCCTTAAGGGTGCTTTTGATTCTAAAAGGGCAGTGTTTGGAAGCTTGTGAGATGGTGGCTAGGGTTCCATACTCTTCATCGTCATGCTTTGCCCTCTTGCTAGGGTTTTCTTTTATTTCTTCTTCGAATGTTGCTTCTATGTTATGCATTCAGCTACTTTTCTACATGTGTCCTTGTCCCCATGGTTCTTTGCACTTGAAGCACAAACCCTTCCTTTTTAGGTCTTCTCACCATTTTTGGGTGTTTTCATTTTGGCATACATGTCCGCATTCCCATGTCTTATTACAATGAAAGCATGTTCTCCCTCGGAATTCCTTCTTAGGCCTTCCATCTTTATGAAAAGTTTTAGGAGTTTGATGTTTTATAGAGTATTTGTCTTTTGTGGGTGGGGTATCCACATTTAGTGCCTTTTGAATTGCATCCTTAAGTGAGGAAGGATTGAGGGCACTTACCAAACCCTTGATAGAGTCTGTCAATCCTTGGACAAATAGGTAGGTCAATCTTCTTTGGGATACTTTTGGTACCATCACTAAAAGTTTTTGGAACTCCATTACATATTCTTCCACGGTTCCTTGTTGTCTTAGAAGTGTAAGTTCCCTGAAGTGCCATTCGGGGTGTTTTTGATCAAATCTTTGGATGAGTTCTTGGGTGAACTCATCATAGGATGTTATGTGTTAATGGTCTTCGGTAATGAGGCCATGATGCCACCAATCATGAGTTGTCCCTTCTAGATAGAAAACGACAAATGTTATGGCATTCTTTTCTATCATAGGGCTAAGTGTGAGGTATGTATCCAATGTTTGTACCCAAGCATGTGTTGTAATCTTTCCGGATCCATCAAATTTGGGGACGGCCATCTTACTAATCCTTTCTTTCAAGTCTTTGTCAGATTTCTCTCTTCTTTGGTTTTGTTTATTTCGTCTTTTAGCATCACAATAATCCCTAAAGGAGACATTCCTTTTTATGGTGGAACTCAATTTTGAGTATGCTTCTGCAAGTTCTTCCACGCTATCCATGGTTTGATTGTTTGCTTCTTCATCCTCCATCTCTCCTTCCTGTGGTAGGAAAGGGGGTCTTGTTGGCCTAGTGGTTGATTCCCTTATTGTGTTATTATTTTTAGAATGGTTGGAATGGGTATCCCTTCCATTATTTTGATTGTTATTGTTATTCAAGTTTTGGATGACTTGGAGGAAAAGTTGAGTCATTCTTTCATTTTGCTCCATGAGAGCTTGAGTTAATGTTCTCAAGTCATTGGTCATTTGTTTACTCATGGTGTTGTTGGGTGTAGAGTTATTGTTTGAAGCTAGTTTCCTTTTTTCTCTTTCCAAAGCCCTTTGGCTTCTTTGGCTAGGTTGCATCACCTATCATTCACAAGAGATACCAATTGTAATGTCCCTTACCTAAATTGCCCTAGAAATTCAAATGCCACAAGTTAAGTTTAGGGTTTATGATTTACCACTTAGAATATCTTCAAAATTTGCATAATTCTTGGACTTGAGTTACCACTTAGAATATCTTCAAAATTTGCATAATTCTTGGACTTGAGTTCTGTAGTCATAACATAGGAAAACATATACAAAATATAGATATGCAAATATACATCTTTAACCATTAGGGTTAGACAAGATTACATTGCATTCAAATTCATAAACAATATCAATATAGAGAGATTATATACTCATTACCATGCAGCTAACTCAATTTGTTTACAAAATTCATTCATAGAAGAGGATGGTACAGGGAGGCATGGCAGGGTGCCTTCAAACAACAATTCTCCCTCCAAGCAGTCCCCTCACCATTCTTCTTTGACTAATGAACTTGAATTTGTCAATAAACCCTCAACATGGAGATTAAGAGGAGAATTTTGCCCTTGGGTGCCCTTAGCCGTTCTCTCCCTTTCACATGATAGTAGGGTGCCCTACTAGCTATTCTCTCCCTACCTGTCAATGTAAAGGGTGCCTTTCGCTGTTCTCCCCCATGGTGCATATTTCCTCCTTGTCCATGTTGACAGTTTATTACAAATATCTTGTGTCTTTTTATATACACAATGATATGCAATAAGTAAAGATAATCGACAGTCAATAATGATATGACCTGATGTTCATTATTTTATTTCTACACGTATATTCAATAATGATTCTTATTGAACTTCTAGTTCAGTTTTAGGATTTGTAATGTATCCTTTTGTTGTTCTCAATAATTTATGACTGAATAGATATAAATATCTCTCCAGATGGAATTCAAATGTATGCTGTTATATTGAATAACCAATGATCGATTGATGTTCCCTTGATGTCACTTGTGTCTCCTTTTATATCCCTCAATGGTGGCATCTTCATGAGATCATCGTATCCTTTGCTATGGGACATATCTCTTCTTACAGATCACACCTCCTCATTACATATTGATTGCTTAGCATGATTGAAATTGTTTGAATCTTTAATTTAAACCTTTTTAAAATATATTTAATCGAATGCAATTAAAACATTGGTCTTGGCATCAGTATTGTTGATGAAGTCGGCCCCAAAAGGATATAAATTCAGGGGGGGCCTAAATAATCTAGAAGGGTGGTAAAATAAGGCATGTGGTCAATTGGGATCGGTGTTGTAGGCCTAGAAATTTGAAAGGGATGGGCCTAAAGAATCTATATGCTCAAGTAGTTTATCTAGCCATGAAATGGATACTTACAACCCTGGTGGATGGTTGTGAGCCATGGAAAATTCTTGTGAGGCATAACATTTGTAGTGATTTTCCTAAATCTAGCCTAAATGGAAAGGCCTTAGTGGACCTTTCTTTTGGCAAGTTTAAAAACCATACTTACATATCTATGGTGTTTGGTTCAATCTGGTAGGCTTGGGAATAGGTGAAAAAAATTGTGGTGGAATGGGATGTTAATAATATCACAAATGACTATTTTTGCTCTTTCAAGTCTATATGGTGGTTTGCTGAAATTAATGGCAAGCCTCTTTTTTCAGATGGTTTCTATTATGTAGGAAGCTGGTTAAGAGGGAATGTTTGTCCATTGAGAAGAATCTTTGTTTGGTCTGTGGGTATAGGGAGTCCATTAAGCATCACTTTTTTTATTACACTTTTGCTAAGTTGGTTTGGAATTGTTTCTTGCCTGTATGGTCTAAGTGGGCTAGTGGTAAAGTTATTTCATGGTGGGATATTCTATTTGGTTTTATTGAAAGCCTTGCTAATGTTTCCTCTAAAATTTTGACAAAAGTTGATTGGTTCTTTCCACAAAGGTGCTTTGGTTTATTTGGTCATGCAAAAATAAGCATATTTTTCGACGTCAGAAGTGTTACTAGCTTCTGTAAAAAAGTCATAGTTTCTCTCATTTATTGTAGGTTTGTGAACAATTTAAGGTAAAGGAGAAAGTTGTTGCAGGTGCTGGTAGTGGTGGGGGTGTTGTTATTGGGAGTTGTGCTGGTGGTTCTAAGGTTGTTGCGGAGTCCTCTTAAAGGGTTATGACAACTCCAAGTTTGGGGATTTTGATGACATCCCCATCCCAGCTTTTCTGGTGTGATGGATTAGAAAATGCATGCAACAATAAATTCAGAACTTGGCCTGTAAATTGTTGATATCATTGAGGCTGAAGAAATGATTGACAAGGCAACAAAGAAGAAGAATGGTCAGTGATTTTATATTGGATCTCTTTTGTGTCAGACTCTTGCTTGGTTGCAATGTAACTGATGATTCTAAATTGTTGTTTTGTCACTGCTAATATGTTAGATAAAGATATTTTACTGCTGATATGTAATTGCTGGTATGATACTACTAACCCATATGACTCAGTGAGTTGTTATAGTTTTTGGTGGCTGCAAACCTTGGTTTGGCTTGTAGTGGGTTTTCTCGTCTTGGTCATATGTGGTTCTGCAGGGGTCTTTTTGATTTGTATCTTTAGTCACATTGATGCACTCTGAACTATACTTGTATATTTTTTCAATAAAAAAAATTAAAAAAAAAAAAAAACAATCAGAACACACTCTATAATCCATCATCAAGATGTCTAAGGCAAATGAATCATAACCTCTATGAACTGAGCTATACTAGTATACTTTTCCAATATAAAATAAAAAACTTCAAACAAAAAAATGTTCCAAAACACATTCCATGATCCATCATCAAGATGTCTAAGGCAAATGAATCATAACCTCTGTGAACTGTAAATGATTTTGTTGCTCAGATATCATGCATGCGAGAAGATTAAAATATATTCATAATAACATATTTGAATGATTGTTTCATGCATTGCAATGTTCAATGAAGCTTAATCCTATCTATCATTAGGAACATGATTCAATGTCTCTAATTCTTTCTAGTATTATAACATCATAAATTATAAACAAAGTCCATGTAAATGCAATCTTTGGGTGATAGCTGGGTAGGAGTAGGCTTCCCTACATTGTAACTTGCATGGGAGAGATCTGCAGCAAGGATTAATAACAGTATCAGCGTCATAAATCACATGCAGATTTCACAAGGTGTCGGAAGCCTACATCACTTCCTCTCCGAATTCAATATAACTATTCTCTGAGCCAGTGATTTTCCAATATTTTGTTGTTGTAAAGAAAATCCTCAATTATTACAATTTTGTAGATGGCCACTAATACTTTTTATTTTGTTTTATATAATCTTGAAGACTGGCTATGACATAGAATCATAGGTTCTAGACCAAACCTTGCACATCAATATCTGAAAGCATGGTTTCTAGGTTCATTCTATGGTAGAAATTTCCTTATTGATTCTATAAATTTAAGAGCAATTATTTTTGCAGAAGACATTTGACAAAGCTCTTCCGCATTTGACAAAGCTCTTCAGATCAACATTTGGAGTGAGCTCCTACAAATTTGTTTCTAGGTGTTGTAATCAAAATACTTTTGTGTTCTTATTTGTTTTGCATTGATTTGTCCATTTTCAAGTACACCAGCTTTTTTTTGTGAATTTGTGTTGGTAGATTAGATGTATCCATACTATACTACTTGATGATGGTAAGATCAAACAAAAAGTCATAGAAAGTAATCCATAATTTGGCCGTGTTTGCCAAAATGTGATAACTTATGTGATAACAGAAAATGAAAATAGTTGTCAGTGTTAGATGCATGTGTTACTACATTACATGGTTGTAAACAGGCCAGAGGGGAATTGGCAAAATCCCACCATAAGACATTAAAAAAGCATTAATAGATTACATGATCAGTATGGTATTACAGGAATTTGCAATGAAAATTGTAGCATACTTAAAACCATAATTTTGAAACTACATGCATCTGTGGTAAACTCACAAAGTTTGAGCCAAGCCAGCAGCACTGAGTTTTGCTACCTTGACCAGGTCAACTTGAATGAGTTTGACAGAAATCTGCAAAGCCTTCTACATTTCCATGTTTCTCTGTAGAACTTGTCTGAGACTCAATCAGTCTTTAGCCCACCTTGTTAAGACATCATTAAAACCCTGAAAATTTATGCTTAAAACCCTCATCTACATTTACAGAATTCACTTTTCTCAGTATCAGATCTGCAGCAATGATCAATAACAGTATAGGCAACACATGCAGATTTCACAAGTGTCAGAGGTCCACATCACTTCCTCTCCAAATTCTCTATAACTATTCTCTGAGCCAGTGATTTCCAATATTTTGTTGTGGTAAAGCAAATCCTCTATTATTACAATTTTGCAGATTGCCACTGATACTTTTAATTTTGTTTTATATAACCTTGAACACAGGCTATGATATCGAATCACCGATTCTAGACCAAACCTTCCACATGAATATCTAAAAGCATGGTTTCTAGGTTCATTCTATGGTAGAAATTTCCTTATGATTCTATAAATTTTAGAGCAATTATTTTTATGGGAAGACAATTAACAAAGCTCTTCTGCATTTGACAAAGCTCTTCTGATCAACATTTGGAGTGAGCTCATATGAATTTGTTTCTAGGTGTTGTCATCAAAATACTTTTGTGTGTTCCTATTTGTTTTGCATTGATTTCTCCACTTTCAAGTATCCCAATTTTTTTTGTGAATTTGTGTTGGTAGATTAAATGTATCTATACTATACTGCTTGATGATGGTAAGACGCAAACAAAAAGTCATAGAAAGTAACCCTTGATGATGGTAAGACGCAAATAAAAAGTCATAGAAAGTAACCTGTAATTTGGCCATGTTGGCTAAAATGTGATAACCTACTTGATAACAGAAAATGAAAATAGCTGCCAGTGTTAGACGCATGTGTTACTGCATTACATGTTTGTATATAGGCCAGAGGGGAATTGGCAGAATCCTGCCATAACACATTTAAAAAGCATTAATATATTACGTGATCAGTATGGTATTAATGGAATTTGCAATGAAAATTGCAGCATACTTAAAACCATAATTTTGAAACTATGTGCATCTGTGGTGGACTCACAAAGTCCGAGAAAAGCAGCAGTGAATTTTGCTTCCTTGACTAAGTCAACTTGAATGAGTTTGGCAGAAATCTGCAAAGCCTTCTACATTTCTGTGTTTCTCTGTAGTACTTGTCTGAGACTCAATCAATCTTGAGACCATCTTGTTAAGACATTATTAAAAACCTGAAGGTTTAAGCTTAAAGCCCTCATCTCCATTTACAGCATTCACTTTTTTTGGTATCAGCGCCTTTAAACTTGTTTGCTAGTGGTAAAGTTATTTCATGGTGGGATATTCTGCTTGGTTTTATTGAAAGGCCTGCTAATGTTTCCTCTAAAATTTTTGACAAAATTTGGTTGGTTCTTTCCATAAAGGTGCTTTGGTTTATTTGGTCATGCAAAAATAAGCATATTTTTCAACATGAATGCAGAAGTGTTACTGACTTCTACAAAAAAAGTCAAGTTTCTATCATTTTCCTGTAGAAGTGTTACTGACTTCTACAAGAAGGTTGTTGCTGGTGCCGACAGTGTTGGGGGTGCTGTTGTTGGGAGCTGTGCGGGTGGTTCTAAGGTTCTTGCAGAGTCCTCTAAAGGTTATGACATCTCCAAATTTGAGGATTTTGATGATATTCCAATCTCATCTTTTCTGGTGAAGTGAATTAGAAAATGCATGCATCATTCAATTCAGAACTTCGCCCATAAATTGTTGATATCATTGAGGCTAAAAAATTGATTGAGAAGGCAAAGAAGAAGAATAATGATGGTCTGTGATTTATATTGGATCTCTTGTGTCGGAATCTTGCTTGGCTGTAATATAACTGGTGCTTCAAAACTGTTGTTTTGTCACTACTAATATGTGAGGTAAAGATATATTACTGCTGATATGTAATTGCTGGTATGATATTACTAACCTATATGACTGAGCGAGTTGTTACAGTTTTGTTTTATGGTGGCTGCAAACCTTGTTGGGTTTGTGGTGGGTTCTAGTCTTGATCATATGTGGTTCTGCAGGGGTCTTTTTGATTTGTATCTTTGGTCACATTGATGCTCTCTGAGCTATACTCGTATATTTTTCCAATATAGAAAATTATTTAAAAAAAATGCTCAGAACACACTCCGTGATTCATCAAGATGTCCAAGGCAAATGAATCATAACCTATGTGTACTATGCTATACTAGTATACTTTTCCAATATATTTAGAAAAAAAAAAAAAAACTGTTTCAGGACATATTCCATGATCCATCATCAAGATGTCTAAGGCAAATGAATCATAAACTATGTGAACTGTAAATGATTTTGTTGCTTGGATAGTATGTACATGAGAAGATTTAAATATATTCATGACAACATAATTGAATAATTATTTCATACATTATAGTGTTCAATGAAGCTCAACCATGTCTCTCATTAGGAACATGAATCAGTATCTCTAATTCTTTTTCATATTATAGAATTATAAATTTTAATCGAAGTCCATGTAAATGCAATCTTTTGGTGATAATCAGGTAGGAGACTTCCCTAAATTGTAACTTGCATGGGAGAGATCTGCAGCAATGATTAATAACAGTATCGGCATCAGAAAACACATGCAGATTTCACAAGTGTCAGAGGGCTACATCACTTCCTCTCCAAATAAATTCTCTATAACTATTCTCTGAGCCAGTGATTGGCCACTGATACTTTTAATTTTGTTTTATATAATCTTGAACATGGGCTATGATAAAGAATCATAGATTCTAGACCAAACCTACCACAACAATATCTGAAAGCCTGGTTTCTAGGTTTATTCTATGGTAGAAATTTCCTTATTGATTCTATAAATTTTAGGGCAATTATAAGCTCTTCTGATCAACATTTGGTGTGAGCTCCTACGAATTTGTTTCTAGGTGTTGTCATCAAAATACCTTTGTGTGTTCCTATTTGTTTTGCATTGATTTGTCCATTTTCCAGTATACCAGTTTTTTCTTTGTGAATTTGCGTTGGTAGATTAAATGTATCTATACTATACTACTTGATGATGGTAAGATGCAAGTCATAGAAAGTAACCCATAATTTGCCCATGTTTGCCAAAATGGGATAACCAATTTGATAACAGAAAACGAATATTGTTGTCAGTGTTCGATGCATGTGTTATTGCATTACATGGTTGTATATGGGCCAGAGGGGAATTGGTAGAATCCCGCGATAACAGATTAAAAAGGCATTAGAAGATTACATGATCAATGTGGTATTACAGGAATTTGCAATGAAAATTGTAGCATACTAAAAACCATAATTTTGAAACTACGTGCATCTATGGTACACTCACAGTCCAAGCCAAGCCAGCAGTGGTGAGTTTTGCTACCTTGACTAGGTCGACTTGAATGCGCTTGACAGAAATCTGCAAAACCTTGTATATTTCTGTGTTTCTCTATAGAACTTGTCTGAGACTCAATCAGTCTTGAGTCCACCTTGTTAAGACATTATTAAAAACCTGAAGGCTTAAGCTTAAAACAGTCATCTCCATTTACAGCATTCACCATTTTTTAGTTGTTGGAGTACGAGAGACACTGAGAGGGGGGGGTGAATCAGTGTCTCATAAAACAAACTTGTTTTTGGCAACAACTAATAAACTTTACCAACCATAAACTTAAACCCTTGTATGATGAAAACAAAACATTCATTTATGAACTGTAGTGCATTAACAGATCAACTTGTGAACATGAATGAACAAAACAACTGTTGGTGCACTATGACAAACAATAGAGGCAGTTTTATTTCTTTATTGGACAGAGATAAGTATCAGATATTGTGCATTTGTACTGACCCATAATGAACATCATGTCAAATATGCAACAGTTAAAAACAATGAACATAAACTCATGAACAAAACAAGTGACCATAACACAAAGATTTGACGAGTAGAAAACCCTCTAGGGATGAAAAACCACTCCAGAAAATGCCTCAATGGCTTAATCAAAATGTGCTTCACTAGCAATTACAAATGCCTCACTGGCTTTTTGTGCCTCACTGGCAAAGGTCCTTGTCTCACTGACTTGACCTTACAATATATGTTCCAATCATAGATAAAAACAAATATATTATAGAGGATTGCTCTGTTTCACTTCATAGCCATATTCTCAGATAATACACTTAATATCCTGAAAACTCGTATGTTAGGAGTTTCCACAACATTAGGTGTAGAATCTTACAAACTGATTTGCATCATAATTCCTAATACTGTTTCAAAAATGGTCTTTTGTTTTCCACACAAAAAGCATATCTCACATTACAGTGTCGCTGTTTTTATAAGCCTTAATATTCTGCCTTTTTGAAAGGCCATTCAGTTACAAACTGTCCATAGACGGTGACAGGTGAAAAAGATCAAAACAGTGTCTTCAAACTACCCAATAACAGGTAAAGGTAAAACAAAAACTGTTATCCAAAATGTTGCCATTTTACCCACTGTGTTGCCACTTTACTCACTGTTAAAAAAACACAGTCCTTTACCCTCATGGAGAAAGTAAACCACAGTCCCGAAAACCAGACAAGGGTTTCAAAGAATTAAACAGTATTAACCACTGAAGAACAAAATCATTTTCCTTAACAAATGCAACTTGATTCTCAAAAACTTTCGACATTTTAGGTGCCATTGATCACAGAAAAACAACACTAAGTTCCACTAAACAAATAACTGCCAATCATCAACAAAACTGGAAAATATTACCCAAAATATACAGCTTGAAAGAGCATTCTACTGAAAACCAGTCGAGTCATCATCACCATCTGCAAACCCTAACTCCTTGTGAGTTTCTTTCAAAATAATAACCAACACAATAATTTGTGTTCGAGTGTTTTAACATTCTTTTGACTGAGCCCTAATCCCTTTTGTCATGTGACAAAAATATATGCCGAGAACTTTATCATTATCACCTTTTCAAACATCATTGTGTCCCCTTGAAATATCTTTGCCATCAAATCATAAAGAACATTAGAATGACCTTCCAAATCACATGCAAGAGTTTATACCTTAAGGAGCCCGTGACCATCATGTAAATGATTTAAGACTTATGAAACTCATATCTCTAGGAAGGTCTTTCATAGTGCTGAGAGTGTGAAGTGCATGCTATCAATGAAACAAGAATAGGAGCCTCCCAAAATATATCATATAATTTCAAGAATGTGCTTCCCTTGGTAAAGAACACTAGTGCCTTGTAAAGAATGGCACTTGAAACAAATAATAACTCTTTTTACCTGCCGCTATATGCTGAGACCTTTGATAAAAAATGATATCTCATAAGTGACTCAAATGATAAAGACTTCAAGACCTTGGAATATGATTGCATTACTCATATTACAAATTGAAACAAGCAACAAGGAGAAACTTTCACATGTAGAAGTCCACAGTAATGCCAATCATAAAACTGAACCTGTATACCAAGGCAACCAAAGACTGCCTAGAGAAATGAACCCACTGCTAATCATATTAAACTGTCCTGTCATCATGAAAATGTAACATGATACCATATAAGTCATCAGTAGAACTGTTATGCAACTGTCAGGATACCTCATCTATGTAACATGATATAATACAACTGAAGAGCAAGTGCAAACCATACCAACAGTCCTGTCATCATACCAACTGTCCTGTCATCATCAGCATGATAGCATATGAATATCATATGCCGACTGTATATCATCATGAGATCATGAACATATCAACTGTCATAGAGAACATATCATCAAATATGAACTGGCAGAATCAAGTGCATCAACGATCATAACAACTGTGTCAAGAACTCATGTGACAGCATGTGTCAACTGTGTCATCTGATAGGAGCCATGAGAGTCATCAAGGACATTACCATGAGCCAAACCCAAGCAATGAGGAGTGTCAACATGAAACATATCAATACAAGAACCATGAAAGCAAGAACCATGAAATACAAGTTATCAAGGTCACCATGCGCCAACTGACTGTTAAACTGACTGTTACCTCAACATTGTATCATCTTACCAAACCAATGATACCTCAACATTGTATCATCTTAGCAAACCAATGATGATCAAGGCTTTGTAAGAACAACTCCACAGAATCTGAATATTGATCATCAATGCAGCCATATTACCACTATCATACCCAGTATGCAAAAACAAATGTATCATGATGCAACTATCAATGTACCAAAAACCTGAGAGTTTGTGTATTTGACATCAAGGATAACAACTGAGAGGGCAACATTAGTATCATATCTGCAGCAATGATTAATAACAGTATCAGCATCAGAAAACACATGCAGATTTCACAAGTGTCGGAGGGCTACATCACCACTTCTCTGAATTCTCTATAACTATTCTCTGAGCCAGTGATTTTCCAATATCTTGTTGCGGTAAAGAAAATCCTCCATTATCCCAGCATTTTGAAAGAATTTACAGATTTGATTCATATGTTATTGATGTTATTCTGAAGTGGAATTCATAAAAATCCAATTTATTTTGAAATGCAAGTTTGCCTAGTCGGGGCCTGAAATGACCTGGCCAGTGTGAGTCTCAAATCTATGCTTAAAACCATTTATTAACTATGGCTTCCAACTAATAATGTTTTGTGATGTTGTCCAATTGCTGATGATCTTCCACTGTAAATGGAAGAACCTACTATTCTGGATTACTGATTTCATGAACCCTTTTAATTTTAAGGACTTACATGACAATCTTAAAACAAACTGACTCGGGCATTCTAAATGATATTACATCAAACCCAAAATTAAAACTTCTGCAAATATAATTTGAGGGGCATTTTAAATGATATTACATCAAACCCAAAATTAAAACTTTTGCAAATATAATTTGAGGGCTGGAAAAACTTGTTTGCTGAAAATTAAGTACAATTGTTCACTCCTTACTCTAGCATAATTCTCATTCCAAACATAATGATGCGATTTTCTGAAATGCCTTTCAGATGCAACAAAACTTCTAACTATTAAGTAGTCACCAATTACATCACACTGAATGGCTGCAGATGAAAACAATTAGCTCACTTAAAAATTTAGTAACTACTACGCATACCTTGCTTAAAGAACAATTAGACACAGAACACATGTCAAAGATAATATCGACGTAGCTCTTGTTGTTGAATATGGCACCTCAAGGAATGTAAAATGCTCACAACCAACACCTGGATGGGGAGGGTCTGCCTACCGTCTGCTAAAGACTACATTAGTCCTCACTCTCACTGTCTCATTCCCAAAAAAACAAATTAGCATTTGGTTGAGCTCTTTGTGTGTTTAGAGGCATTCGAAATGGCATTTTCATAAATTGTCCACAGTGTTGAAGATTCAGGATGCCCCCTTATAATTTTCCTAACAAACCGTTCCTCTTTCATCTTCACTACCGTGTAAAGAGAAAGGCCGAGGTCATTGATGGATTTGATTTTCTGCCAAAGTAGAAACCTGGGCCTTATGGTCTTTTCCAAATTTAAAACCAACAAGTCGTAGTGCTTCACTACATAATTTGCAGGAAGCTCCATGCTATTAACTACAAAGTTCATCGTTTCACAGACTCTTTCCTTGGACAAATGAAGGACATGAGGGGCAACCCGACATACCTGCCAGATTTCTTCAGCCGAGAGTCCACAGAGTTTGAGATTCTCTATCTTTGCCTCTAGCGTTTCCATGTGGCTAGTAGCCACTATACTTACAATATATATTGAACGCTTTGCTTCCTTTGTCGACGCCAATCTCGTGAATAAGATCCGCTTGGGCAGGCGTTAGAGAAGTGCATTGCAGAATGGCCGGATATATCCGTAAGAATCTGGGGAGCTCGGTCCCACGAAAACCCCACCCCTCCCAGAAAGCAACCGAGGGCTTCAGGGTCTACTCCAGCTTATAATTCAAAATGAAGACAGCTTTTAGCAGGGATCTGATGAGCAAATCCTCGGACTGAAATACACTCTTAAGAAACTCCATTATGGGAAGAAGTTCGTTCTCAAGGTTTATGCTCAAGATGCGTGGATTGCACGTCAAAAGCTTTGTCAGAGCTCTACCCTGAAAACCGAAACCTTCCAGCAGTTTGATTTTGGGTTCCAATATTCTTTCTGCATTTACGATGATTACTGACGGTTGTTTCCTCATTATCGTGGCAATTTGGACTTGAGAGAAGCCGTATCTGTTTAACATATCAATAAACTGTTCGACTTTGTCGAGGGTTTGAAGCCTCTGCAAGTAGGGAAACCATTTAAACATCCGAGTGATGTCGGCCTGAGACATGTTAAATTTGGTGGAGGCAAACTGTGAAAAGAGGGTCTGTGAATAACCATTCGTACTGGCAAGAGTTGAGTACACATTCCGAAAACGGAATGGATGTATGAAAAACAGTCTGCGGCATAACATGTTGTTCTTGGTAGTTCTAGTTCTAGGGTTTCTAGGGTTTCCAGCAAGAAATATTGTAGGTCAGGGTTTCCGGCAACAAACAGAGTTTTGCGTTTAGTTCCGCGCTAATAGGGAACTAGTAATATGTGTTTATTAGCCGATAGGCTTTTATATGTGAGCATCTCGGAATTTTCTCACGCCGGAAAATTTTCTAAACTCGTCGGTTGTTCCTATCAGTGTATTCCTTGACCCTCCTATGAGTGCAACTTCAAGCAAGTGCTAGTTTATTTATTTTTAGTCCCTGCCTATAGCAGGGACTTATGTTTTTGCCTCGCTAAAACTAATTAGTTTGGCTCTTGGAAACCATGCCAGGCCAGGAAAAACAAGATTTGCAAAGGTTTGCAGCACTTTGATTTTAAAATTGGATTTTTGTTTCTTTCTTTCCTTTTCTCTGATTGGTCGGGGTGTTTTTTCCAGGGGTTTTCAGCTTTTTTTAATTTGTAAAAACAGAAGAAAAAGTTGTTGCCAATCAAAAAGAGGGGAAGCAAAAAAATTTGATGCATTTGTGATGTCTGAAATCTCTTGACGTGTCTTGAAATGGCTAAGCAACCTGTGAGGAATGTTTCTTGGTGGGCATGTATGGAGGCATGTGTTGGCTGCAGAGGATTTCCTGAGGCTACATGTAGTTCCCTGGTGCATTTTGAGAGTTCCCAGATCCGGCTGCTGATTAAAAAACATGTTGCTGTGGACCAGGCTGCCTGGCTTGTTTTTCTAAGCACTAGACACATTTGCTGCAGCTGGTTCTCGTTTTTTTTAACCCCAGGTAAAATACATTCCTTTTGTTTTATCCTTTTGTTCTGCATGCATTCCTTTTGTTTAGGGTTCATGTGCCTTGTCTATGCTTCTACATTTTTGTCCCCCTTTTTTAATAGTATTTAGGGTTTGCCTGGCTGGAGGTTTAAAGATCCGGATTTGGGTTGTTTTTTTTTTTGGAATATGATCAAGGAACTGCTATTTGTATAATCTGCGATTTCCCCCAATTTCCCTCGGTTTCTGTAAATCACCATCCAAAATGCAGGCCATGTAATTTCCGCAGAGGAAGAAATGTTCTGGGTGATTAAAATGTAGTTTCTAGTTTTGCCTTTTCATAGCAATGTAAGGAGGTTGCAAAGGGAAAGTTTTGTTTTGTGGAATGATTCTTCCAAGTGTTTAAATGAGATCCTCTATTATGTTTTGTGGAGAGCTCAACGGGTTTGGGGTTGGAGGCGCTTGCTTGTGGGAAATGGATCTTCAAGTTTGGAATCCAAGGGATCTGCACAAACTCCAATGTTTACAACTCCAGCACCACATCTGCATATGGCACATATGTTAGTGATATTGACATTTGTGTGTCTGAATCTGTGTAGATTACTGTAACTTATTTAGTTATAATGGTTTGTACTAGTAGTGGGTGTGAAATGTAATTTCAGGCTAGACTTAAATTCAGTATCTGTCTTAATCCAGCATTCTTGGCTTCCTCTAGATGAATCTCTTGTCAATTCTTTGATTAAAACTATCCTCTGCACTGGCAAAACAGCCATTTGTCTGGTCTGAACCGCCACTTTCTTTTGTAACTGAACACACAAATTGTGTTAATTTGGCTTCATCAAGAAACCTCCCACTATCAATCTGCTTCTCGGATTCTCTGGTTTCCTTCATACGTCTTGAGACTGTATAATTCACAGTATTCTCCTTATTCTTAACAGAATCTCTGTCTTCCTGGGAAACTGAAAAGTTGAGAGATTTCCTCCTCAACAACTTACTGTCAGCTTCTGTCAAACGATCGTCTGTCTCAAATTTTTCATAGGCTTCTGCACATAAGTACATTTGATTTGGACTCATATCTTTCCTTTTTACAGATCCGATCTGATAAGAATTATTAAGTAACCCTACAAATGGAGTGAACACTTTTGACTTGCTGGTTATGCTTAAGTTGCCACATTTAAGTCGGTTTGATGATCCATGTCTTCCCCTCTTGCTGCCTCTTACCAAGGATTCCCTAGACGTTACTTTGGACAGCTTTTCCTCTACTTCAGATATTTTTTCCCCTGCCTCTAGTGAACTTGATTTGCCAATTCCCATGTTCTTCATGTGTGTCTAAATCCCTAAAACAAAACTACAACCATTAGGCTCAAGCTGCCTTTTTACATCCTGGTGTAACAATTAAGATCTCGTAATGGTGAACCAACAAAGCAAAGGTTGCAAGTTTTTTAAGGCATAATTGGGTGGAAAAGTTTGAGGCTCCGGATACATGTTTGATACTTACTTATAAGTTGTCGATGGTAAAAAGTTGTGCATACAACCTTAATCTACATGCCTATATCATCTGTTCATGATGATAGTAGGTCATTGACTTATAAATCATTCTCGTTAACTCTTTGGTTTGCTGGTGGTTTGCTGGTAATTTTCCCATTGGATTCAATTTCATTTATGAAAAACTCTCTTGAACCATGACATCAGATGTCCCCATGGCATCCAAAATAAGTATTTAAAAGTAACAAAAGTGGAAATAGGAAAATAGAGTCACAAATGGATACACCATTCAGTTGCCATTACAACTTACAATCTTGCAAATACCTTCATGCTTTGTAACTTGATAAAAATAAACCAAAATCACATCCACATGTTTTTCAATTACACAAATGAGATAATTCCTACCAAGGAATTATATATGTAAGCAATTGCTTAAGCTACAAATTTACACAAAAAAACCAACTACTCATAATCGTAAGTAGTAAATCAGATCAGTTAAGTTGCTTTATCACTTTACATGTTTGCAGTAGCATTCAGCCACTAGTCCTGCAAAAGAATATTCTGAGTCTCTTTGAAACCCTTAACTGCACTATAATCACATAAAAAAGAGCTTCTTGCACAAGTTTTATTATGTCAATATGCCAAATAAACCCCAATACAAACCACCTACTAGCAAAGACTTTATCAAATATGTTATCAATGTACAAATATAGAGCATGTGTAACATTATGTATCCTTTGATAAGATTGAAGTTATATTCATCCTCCAATAAACTACACAATGAAGCTCTCTCAAAAATGTGATTGCATCTCAAAGGTATATAGTGTCAAGATGTTATGACTTGGCACTGCTTGTCACAAAAATTTGTCTTCGATAAGAGTTTTAAAATTAAACTCTCAAGCCTCTTTGTACTTAGGTTGGGCTTCAGAATAGTTTTATCACTCATGATTGAACACGAATAATATCCACCTCTCTATTTCATTCACACTAGCCACTAGGAACAAAACTGCTATTTCTTCAACCCAGTAATTCACTGTCTATTTTATCAAGAACCGATCTTCTCCATCAAACTTTCTTGATAAGGAGCAAAGTTGTGATTCATCTTTTGAAAATCAGATAGGTGAACATGCTGGAGATGTTGCTTCGGCGGAGTATCCAAAGATATATAATGTAAGTCATGATTGATAGTGGTGATTTGAGACTCTTGGGTATTACAAATAATTGTGTGAAAATATCCCTTTGGAGAAGAAACAAAATTTGCATGATACATCAAAATTATTCAAGGAAGATTGTCCCAAACTCTCACACATAATTCAATGAATGCTCTAAATAGTGCCATCCAAGCAAAACTTGCATTGTATCAAACACAAGAGCATCATTATATTTTAGTCAATTTGATTCTATTGCAAAAGAGAATAGAAAATATGTCTCTTAAAACAATTCACACTTTTCAAGCATTCCTTCAAAAAACTAGGCCTCCGTCTGGTGTGGTACTTCTTCCTCTTCAGTTGGCACTACACAAATTGGGTAATATAATATACTCACGATTGGTTGTTGAGTGGAACTTTATATTTGATATGCTGGAGCTTCTTTCATTTTTGTCTTTATTTTATAGGCCAACACATTTTCTTTTTATCTGCAGGGCTGCATCTAATGTTGCTATTTCATTTCATAAATTCTATCTTTCTCCAGCACATGCAAGCTTTTTGAATAATTTTATTACAGATGTCTCCTTTTGCTTTCACGGGATTTGCATTGGATTGATAGTTTGGCTGCTGTATGTTTAAGATAATTGGTAGTTTGGCTTGTTGTATGTTTAAGAATGGATACACATTCTTATCCCGGCCCTTGTTTTTTTTTATATTGAAACAAAGCAATAAAAAAAATTATATGTAAAAAGGAGCAGCATAAAGCTGCCAGAACAGTGACCTGGGTAGCAGCAGGCTAGAAAAAACACTCGACACTTATATCTGACCTAGACTAACCATTGATATTGCTGCTATAGTACAGCATAAACAAGAATCGATTGCTGCTCTTTCCTACAGATTGAGTTCTTCTAATTGTGTATGTTTTATCCTGAACAATTTTAAACCCATATTGAGATCCATGCACACACTTGACTGAAATACACGTTTCTGCTCTTACAAAATACACTATATGAAGTCTTAGTTGTTTTGTTTGTGTAACTGTAGTCATTGTTCTGTGTGAGAATGATAATGTATTTCTAAGCCAGCTCTTAGCATGTGGCACATGAATATTGTTGCCACCACACAAAGTAATTTTAGGGCAGCCAAGTGGATGTACCCTGACACAGAATGTCCTTGAAAAGAAAAGGTATAATTCCTTTTCAACTCAGCATCGCAACTTTTCTCAAAACCTCATCGAACACTATACTTTGAGAAGAGGCTAACTCCTACACACAAGCCAAAACTTTTGTCCAGGAATTGTAGGAGATAAAACAAAGCTTCTGGGCATAAGAAAGCCTGTGTTGAGCGAACAAACTGTGCAACAATAGATAATGCTTATAGAACAAACACCAGTAATAGAGCCACATATCCGCCATCTTAGGGAATAAGAAATAGGATAACAACAGAGAGTCCACTTTACTGCAACCCAGACACATGAAGCTTCCATACTAGAAACCTCATGAAGAAGAATTCTGTGCTAGGTTTTTTTTCAAAACTGTCAATGTAAGACTCCCACACTTTATCTCCTGGAAGCCTGGTAGGAGTTGTTATTTTGTTAGGACTGTAAAAATGAAATAAAGGTCATCACCATAAGAATAGGCATGAAGACCTAGTCTCTTGGATGAGGAGCAAGATTTGAGGAGCTAGTTAGGAACAACAAGTTTTATTAGGGATCTAAGTAGCAATAAAAATTGATAATATCAAGCAGCAATTTTTGTTAGATAAATAGAAAATACGATCAAAATTGATTATTTTTTGCCACCTAACAATGGAGAGACAGTGGTGTGCTTTGATGGATGTCTATACCCTGTTCCAAAGCTTCCATTTTCACAAAAGCTATTCCAATTGCAGTGAAACACAATCAAAATTGATAATATCAAGCAACAATTTCTGTTAGATAAATAGAAAATACAATCAAAATTGATAATTGTTTTTCCTTCTAACAATGGAGAGACATTGATGTGCTTTGATTGTTTAAACTTTAAACAGCTATTGCAGTTAAAAGTGAAGCTTTGAAATTTGATATGCATCATTAAATGAGCTTTATAATTGTTCGTTTGCTTTGAGACTGCAACTGGTATAAAAATCCTTTTGAATATAACCCGGTTTTTAAGTTAATCTTTTATCTTTTTCGTGTTTTGACCATGGCAGACGCCAAAATCAGTGAAAAGTATGAACTTTGTAGAAAAAATGAGTTAAATGTATCCTACAACATATTTGATAAATGCAAAATGCAATTTTTTAAAACCTTTCCATTCAACAAATAGTTTCCAGTACATCTGTGACACATCCCACGCGCAATCCCTATATTTTTATATTTAATGCTAACAAAAATACGTCGGCTCCCTGTTTAATATAGTTGTTGGGCCCTGTGTCCAAAATGGGGTCCTTTGATCTCACATATTGTCTACATTCATTCTACTACGGTTTTCACAGCACTCTATATTGCCTACTATGAAAAGAATATGGTTTCTAGCTTAGAATCTTTTATTGGAGGTGACATGATTACACAAAAGTAGAAAACAGTGTAAAATAAGATGTATTACAAATTTAAATTCTAAACTTGTATTAGAATGTGCAAAGCATTATTGCCCGAGATCCAGACAAATAATGACTGATGATAATGTGGTGTTGGCTGATCTCTCTGCTCAAGCAATAGCAAAGGCATTTTATATTCCTATTCATCCAGTTATGGTTGGGCTCACTGAAGACTTGGGCATGGATTATTATAATAAAAGACCAGCAATCTGCAAGAAGAGCATTAGCAAAAGGTGGATGAAGTCTCCTGGGACAGATGTTTCCAATCTGCCTAAACCACTATTAAGGAGTGATTTTTCAACAGAAGTAAGTGATATGGTTACGTTGGTAAGTAGAATCATGGGCTTATGTACATCATCAATTTTTCACCCTTGGATGTTCAAGTTCATCCATGAAGTGTTAGAAGACCAGGAGATTGTTCATTGGGCTAAAATTATAAGTGATAATTTGAGCACCCAATTGACCCAAGTTGGCATAACAAGGAAGTTCTTCATGACTTCCTACTTGCTCTATATGTTAGCAAGAAATGAGTTTTATCCAGGCTTGATGAGGAAAGATGCCATAGGGTGTGCTTCAGGACAGTTTAGAGTTTATGATTCTTACCCTCAGCTGTAAATGGAACAATCACAAAAACATTACAAGAGTGAATGATGCATTTCTCATGTATATTACCAAGGGTTTGGAAGGTGATTGAACAAAAGAATTTATGTGCCTGCTACAAAGTTAATCCAGAAATTTGGAAGTTGGTTTATCCAATTTTCTAACTTTACCTACATCAGAATTGAGGGGTTTACAGGGCCTGTTTACAAACTTCCCAAGTATCCCACTGATAAGATCATATTGTTGGAGCTAGCTAGGCAAATTTGCCAATCTCAACAACTTCTAATTGAGAAGCATGCAACAGAGGTGCAATTCCCCCTCATTCTAGGAGATGGTATGTATACCTGCCCTTCTTTAGCTGCTGCCAACGAATCAGATGCAGAAATCCAAATGTGCAATTTGTGCTTCTACAATGCTAGACCGAATTTTGATCCCTTTCAGAAGATGGAACAACTGGTGGGTAAGGAGTACCGTCATATTCCACATCTAGAAGATTTCTGGGCTGATTGTCTAGATGGAAACGAGGTGAAGAGGCGAAGGTATTGCAGTTTTCCAGCGTTTCACACCATGGTTATATTTTATTTTTTGGTTATATGGAAGGATCAATGAACACCATGGTTTCTTTGCTGCTCCAAGTGCTTATCAGGAAGCATTGCTGAGAAAGCAATTCTGGGTGGATGATTGTATAATGACTTGGTTTGCTATGTCTTTGGACAAAGCGTATAAGGGATACTCCTAAGGGTTGAGACAAGATGTTCCTTAATACTAGTATAACCTAGAATCCGTATTCTTTTGAATCCTAAAGAGTCTTAAGCATACTTTAAGAGTAAAGGATTACTAGAAGTAGAAAGACATTATTGTGAGTTATATTAAAATGTACTCCCAGATAATTGTATGAACCTTTGTGAAATAATGCTTGTTACATTCTGTAGATTTTGATGCCCAAAAAATGGAGTGTTGTAGTGAATATGAATGGTAATAAATCATTAAAACATTATGACAGTGTTAAACCATTGTATAATATATAATTGTTTACTGTAAAACCCTCTGTCATTTCATCAATTGCACACTCTGCATCACCTCATGTTCACTGCTGCCTGTGCCTGCCCTATAGACTGTGCATTGCCTCATGTTCACGGATAATTACCTATTTGGATGATAATGTTGTTAACACATTCTGTTTACAAGCCCAGAAAAGGACCTCCATCAATTTGGTTCATTGTGCCACCTGCTAGACTATAGTGAAATGCTCTGTATAAATTCAGCAATGCTATAAGGCATTCCAAAGTGTGAGAGAGGCGGTCTTTAATATAAGGCAAGTCTAATAATCCCCGAGATGCATCCTAGAGTTGATTTTCCATTTCCCATGATATGATTTTATGTACAAATATTTGGCATAAGAAGATTATACTGATAATTTTACAATTCCTTCTAGGAGAATAGGCTGAAAACACTGTTTTTCCTTCGTTTGTTTGTCGGTGCTTTGTCATTCAGGATATGATGAGTTCCAGATGTGGGTGAATGTGCCTTTCACATTGAACGGTAAATACTAAAAACAACAGATACGACAGAAATCTAGCCACGATTGTCATGTTAAGTTTTTCCTTTTTGCAGATATGAAGTAGTTTAAACAACAGAAGGGGGCTCTTAGCAATTTGTTGATTGGCACAAGGATACTGAATTGAATTCTTAGACTTCCAGATCAAGAAGCCATCTCAATTGTATCTTTTTATCAAACATAATAATTGGTTTCAAATTCTTGCTGATATGCATGTTCTACATTGTGCTAGCAAAAATTGAGTTGTATTCTAGTTTCTCTTACATGCAATACTTGCAGCCATCTGAGATTGTCAAGGCACTTGCCAGCTGATGTGTTCCCTATCCCTATCTTTTAATTAGGCATATGTAACATTTATTGCAAAGTAGACAATGTTCTAGATTGTGAAGGAAAAAAGTAGAGGTGCTTCCAAGCTGATTCTTAAATAGAAATTGGCGACATAGCTGGTTATGGTTCACATAGACATTGATTCACATCCACCATCGATAATTTCTATTTAGAGTTTTGTAGTTATAATCCCTTAGATGGCATAGATAGCTGAGTTTTCCCTGTCAATTGTTCAGCACCATACATATAAAATGTAAAAAATAGATTTGATGCAGATGGCAATCATATATAAATTGAACAACATGTCAAGGTCTTATGCCTGCCTGAATTAACAAATCTTTAGCTACCTGAAATACACTGGCTTTGCTGGCCAAAAATTCATTTTCCTGTGCTCTGTAGGTAGAGTTGTCAAGTACATAGCATCGGCCCAGTCCTGTATTTGGCCATCTGAGGCTACAATGACCTGACCATAGCCCTTCAAGCTCTTGCACTTCGTACCTGAGCTTTTCTTTGAAACGTAGTTGAATGAATTCCCTCACAACTCCCTTCATTCTTTCCACCAAAGACAAAGGAATTCCATGATTCATAGCCTGTCATAGAGACATAGATACCATCTTACCAAAGTGAGTTAACAAGATAGAAAACCATACCATAATAAGGGTGATGCGGTTATAATTTCTAGTACATAGCTTGTATATTACGAGTATGTCATATCGCATAGATTAACATAGGAGGGCCTTTCTGCAGGCCCTGCAAGTTCACTAAGGTTCAAAAAAACTTGTGGCATTATATTGCGACTTATATTTCATTGTTTGCATTGTTTTTTGTTGTGACATCTATGTTCTCTGTGCTTTCTATTCTATGTGGTTCTTATTGGACTTTCCTGTTTTGTTGTTATCGTTGCAGATATTCACTTGCAAGGCATTTGTCCCAGGTATGCTATCTACAAACCCATGGCCCTGTTATTTGGCTCGTGTCTGTTAAGATCATACAAGCAAAATAATGACCATGCAGGAAAATTCTTTCAATTGTACTTTGTTTTATTGCAATCAATCATTGTAGGGTATCATTTTTTGGGAGCCTTGTCCCATCCATTTGTTGTATGCTTCAGATTCAAGTTCTTTTCTTTCCATTGTATAGGTTTCTCAATTCTTTCTAGTTGGTCTTAATGTATGGATTTGTCTCAATCTATAGATCCTTCATGGTCATTAATAAGCTGAACTATATTTTGTTTTAGTTTGATGTTAAATACAATTTCATATTCATACCATTTAACAATGTCTTCTTATCCCTTGCAAGTCCCTTCAGCAAACTGAGAAGCCTTGTGAATATGCCTAGAGCATGCTTGCAATTGGAAATCCAGTTACTATACCAATTGCTTTTTGCTGCTACCAAAACAAGTTTAGCTGGCAGCAGAACCACCACTATCTAAAACCAACAGAATTCCCTATTCCATTATTCAACTTATATCTAGACTTTAAAACACCTATCAGTCCTGAAAAGTGTACAAAAATTCATGATACTTCCAATAACTATTCATGGATAGATTTATTCTATAGCTTAATAAAAATTGAGTTATAGCATGTGCTGCAACCTGCTACTAGCAATGTCTTGTACCAAATGAATATCTCCTCTGTCTCTTGACATATTCCCAACAGTTTTGTCGTGGTGGCCCTATTAGCCAATTGAACTTGCACCGATCCCAGAACTACTTCGTTGTCTATCCCTTTATCATTTCCAATTTAATTCTAAGCTACATTCACATCGCAAGGAAACATCTATCCATGTATTTATCTATACTCCTCTACATCTATGATTTAATTCTTTGAATTGATTGATCGTCTTCTTAAAGGCTTGGATATCCTATGCATTATATTTTAGTATAATTTTACACTCTTTAAAATGCCTTTTCCTTAAGATGAATCAATGTGTAAAAAAAAAAGCCCATTGTTGAAAATCAGATTTGGAATGCAGATTTACGAATTCATTTGGACAAGTCATGGACAACACAATTGCAAGCGGACCCCATAAGAAACAAAAGATTTTGGAAGACCCTGTTGTAGTCGAGACCTATAAGCCACAGGACAAAGCACAACCATTGTCAATTGACGACGCTCTTGCACACACGCATTGTTTTCGAATTGATACATTCAACTATCAAGTGGGTGATTGCCTATTTGACACAGTTCATGTTTTGTTACATTGCCGCTATACACCAAATGAGCTGCGCAATGGCCTTGTGGATCACTTTTTGCATTGTCTTGGAAATGGTTGTACTGCAGCACTTAGCTCTTTTGAACATGAACTGCATCCAACAGTGCTTTATGAATTGCATAATATATATGACAAAAGCACATATTTGCGTAGGATGCATTTGTCGGCCGCAGAGGTCAACACTGTTGGTGAAAATGGACTTTGGGGTGACACATTTTGTATCCAATGGTTGGCATAGTGGTTGAACATACCCATATGCCTTTGGTCTCTAACACGTAGAAAGGTCTATTTGCATTTCAATAAGGACTCATGCAACCGTACAATATCAATTCTTTTCCATGATGCAAATCCAACATGTGGACACTATGAGCCTGTGTTCTCGACCATAAACACGTCCAGTTGCATTGAACATGTGCAACAATCTTTGTCTGTACCATGTTGCGATCTGGACCGATCATGGAGTGCAATTGCAAATACAATGCATGCGCTTGGACTTTATAGATCCCTTGGGTTTACTGCTACATGCGGCGAGAGCATGTTTGCTGCTATAGCTTTTTTGGCCGGCCAACGATTTGATGCAATTGCTTTGCGCTTGTTTATGGCCCAATCCTTTGCTAATGCATTAACAGTTCAAAACAAATTTGCGCTCGCATGCTTCAACACATCCACACAGCCTAGTGCAATAGATAACAATCGTTTGTTGCAATTGCATTCACTGGTGTCTAGAATTGGAATGCCCCATGCACAAAGTGGCCTTGAGGGTTGCAACTTTTGTTTACTATGGCTTTCGCATATATTCAATGCAAACATACATATCTGGCATGTTCCTGCACAACCTGCAGTCAAAATATATTGCAATTGCGATAACCCAAACAAGAACTTTAGCTTGATTTGCTTCATAACCGTCTCAAGTCATTGTCACTATGAACCACTGCAACATAGACAACCATTGGCCATCAACAGCCATGTCGAGGGTCCCTTTTCTGCAATATCTATGACAAGTGCAGCCAACCTTACATCCATTGCCTCAATCCATGATAACAAACAACTGTCATCAACCTTATTCCCTTTAAGAGTAGAAATTTGTGCTAAGAAACAACTTGTTTGTGAAGAAAAATCTGCAAAAATGGACATTGTGAATTGTTCTCAAGCAAACTTGCAGCCAAAATTGCTATCAAATTTACTTGACACAGACATAAAGATACGTCGATCTTTGAGATGTTTGAAACTAGCAATACGTGGCTTATGCTCAGCTTCACAAATTTCAGCAAGAGAACAGGTTGTGAACATGCGGCTTTCTCAGCTTCACAAATTTTTGCATTACAAGAAACCTTCAAATTTGTGTGAAATTGCACGAAAATAAGAAAAATTGTTGCAGGAAAGGGCTAAATCTGGGTATTTCGAGGCTTAGAAAAAGATCCGCTCACCCTTAGCTTAGCTGACTTTCTTCTACTTTGTCAAATCATTTTCGGCCGTCAAAATTCAACGATGTGAAAGAAAATTTCTCGAATTTACATTTGTGGTAAAATTTAGGGCTCGTGAGTTTTATAATTTGTTATTTTCTAAGTCCATATAGATTCTGTCAATTTTTTTCGAAAAAAAATCATTTGAATTTTACGGTCCACAAAAAATTGTTTTTCTGTCATAGATCTTCGGTAATGAGGAATTTGTGCAATTTCTGTCGAATTTCCAGATCTTAGTACTTTTCTTGCATTCCAAAAATAGGAGGATTATTTTTTGACGAATCAGGCGCAAGCACAGAAAAAATTTGAATGGTTTTTAAAGCTTTGAATGATGCAGACGTGTCTTCCTTGCAGGCTGCATGTTGCTCAAGGGTTTGCAGGTAGGGCACGTGTTCCTCCAGCTGCCTGTTGTTCGAACTTGTTGATCAAACGAAACCACATGGAGGCTGCTCTTTTCCTTTAACTACCTGCCCTGTTTTTCAAAAACTACAGGGTTACGGCAGCTGTGCAGAAATGGTAGGATTTGAGAGCAAAAAAAGGCAGTCAAGCACAAACAAACAATGGCTGATTACCTGCCCTTGCGGGTTTTTTTTTTTGTTTTTTTGTATGATTACTGTTGCACGGTCTATAGACAGTGGAAACAATAAAAATTTGGTGACCAATTTGCCCGGCCAGCCTAAAGTGAGTTTTAATCACTATTCCAGTTATGTGACTGTCAATGAAAAAATGGAAGAGCTCTCTTCTATTGGTTGTTTGAGGCTGCTACTCTCAAAAAGAAAAGGCCTTTTGTCTTATGGATTAATGGAGTTTGTAGCCTATGACAGTTATTGTAAATAATTGTATTAGCTGCTACTATGTGTGTGCTACAATTCAGTAATGTAACAATGATATTCGTTCTACAGGTTCAGGATGTTCATCTGTGGGTTATGTAGCTACACAAGAGATTGGACTTTTCATTGTAAATGACAACGGAACCGGGCTTTCTTTCAGTGAGTTCGCAATATGGAACAAAGGTATTTTTTTAGGATAATTTGTTTATATATTGAATTCATTACTTGTTTATGTGAACAGTTCGTGCAGCAAATAATTTTAACACTAATACATCTGAAACACCACTCACAATTCTATGGTTTGATGATCAGAAGCCAATTTATTATTTTTGGAGTCTCCAGTGGGAGTGGGATTTTCCTACTTTATTAAATCATCTGATTACAAGATATTAGGAGATACCATTACCGGTAAGAAGCTCAAGTTTTCTTATATAGTTCATATTACTTAAAATATTTTATATTGAAATTCTTGTACGAGACTAATTTGAAGATTGGATGGTAATTCAACTCCCCAGCTGATGATTCGTACACGTTCCTCCAAAACTGGTTAGGAATTACCCCCAGTATAAAACACGAGTTCTACATTGCAGGGGAAAGGCAATTTTTTTGTGTGCTGAACATACTGCTTTAATGAATTGTGGCTTTAAGTATGCTGGGGTTCATCATAAGTACTTTAACTTCTGTATGACTGTATTTGACTTTTGCTATAAACCGCATTCTTTGCCCTGCTAAAGAGGGAGGCTTTTAAATCCTCGTCATTTTATCTCTTGAGCTTGATATTTAGATTAGGCCGAGCCAAACGTGGGATCCCTATAAAGTGAATTTGGGGAAACTAATTTGTTGAGAAGGGAAAATGCATAATTTGCTTTGGATTGTATGAGAGGTGCATAATGAGAAGAGCATAACTTGCTGTGGTTACCTGTAATGCAAGGATTTTGTCATTGATTTTTAAATACCAAGGGATTGTATTGACAGAGGGTAGTTGATCTTTAATACCAGTAGTAATTTGCAGACATTTTTTTTTGTGTTGCAGTCCTTTGTACAAGTGGTGATATGTCAAGCATCACAACTCGTGTGATGAAATTATGATCTCAAGTAAGCTGAAGTTTGTATTAATAGTTTTAACTTTTCTGATAACTATGTTGTTGACCTAGGCCATGTTTTTGACGAATAGAGCACTGAATTCATAGACTAGGAACATACCAAAAACAATGTATTTCTCAAATTGTGGGTGTAATGATGTTATATTCTTCTTTTTGTTGTAATGGAAGAAGTAATAGTGTAGAATATAATTTGTAACAGAGTGTTTGACATCTCAAGTTGTCTTGGTGCAGAGATGAGAGCCTATTTTGAAAATTTCCAGCATGTAGCACCAGAAGATTTTTTCCCCAACTTTTCTTTGACATGGACTACTACCTAATTAGCTATGAAATTAGTTTATTTGGTATCTTTTGGCATTTGTGACTTCTTAATGAATATTTCAGTTCAAATTGGCCTGTAAATCATTGTTATGTTGCTCTCTATGCCCTTCAGAAATGCAAGGGCTATATGTCCCTAGTTTGGTTGAAGCATCCACATATGCCCACATTGTATCAGGCAAAACAATAAACAACAAATGCCTCCACTTTATTGGGCGAGAAAAAATATAAGAGTATTGTTTGGTTACAGAGAAGTTCCTGATTTTGCATATATTACTTACAACCTCGTTGGGTCCCTAATTCTATAAATTTTGAATCTGGACAAAACCTTAAAGTGGAAACTTGAAGAATTCAACGAATGGCAGAAGTTTGAATAGAGAAAACTGTGTGAATCTATTGAATTTCAAGCACATTTTTCTTTCTAATAAGGTGCTGCATTAATTTTGCAGGAATGTACAGGAGCAATGGTTACTGAATGGCCACATTTGCAAATAGCATACGTATTAATGCTGCGGTATGTAGTCTCCATAGACACGGACCCTAAGATTGCAACTATAACATCTGACAAAAATCCCTCTTCCTTTATCATTTGATAAATCCCTACTCGAAAGCTCCCATTTTGGCAAGGGTAAGTAGAATGCTGGCAAAAGTTGTGGAATTTGGCTTGACACGCACTAATTGCATTTGCTTGAAAGTTTGATCCTGCAATCATGGCAATCCATGAGACCACATTTCTTTGAGGCATTCTGGCAAACACTTTGTTGCCTTGTCTATGCTTCCACATTTCGCGTAGTGTTTACCAGAGCATTCCCAACTATAATATCTGACAAAAATCCCCCGCCATTATACTTTGATCGATGTCCATGACCTGTTCCAAAGCGCCCATTTTAGGACAGGTAGGCAGAATGCTGTCAAAGGTTATGGAATTTGGCTTCACACCTGCCAATTGCAATTCTTTGCTTGTAATAAATACAGTTGCAATAGCCATATGCCAAAAAAAAATTATTTCTGGAATAGTTTTAACACTTATAAAGTCTTTGAAAGGTTTCGATAATTAATTATCTAATTATAATGGCGTCTCCTTTGCATTCCTTAGGTGTGTTATTGTTTCACTTGCTTGTTCTTTGGAGAGCCCGTCTCAATTCATGGTTTCAATCTACAACTGTTTATGGCTAGACTCTCCTAAAAGGTTTGAGCCATCTCCCTTTTACGAGGCCCTTTTAAAAGTTTAGATTAATGTATCTATTTATTTGATTCTCAATATGTTATTATTTTGATGGATTCCTATCTTATGCACATGAGAAATGTTAAAGCCAGAAGGATGGCATCCATAAATTGGAGGTGTAAGGTATAAAGTAGTCTATCTTGGAGATGATATTAGAGATCTTCAATATATCTGGGGTCCTCTTGCCATTCTTAGGGCCCTTGCCAAAGCTTCTGCTCTTTAAAGTAAACGGGGCTAAAGAACCTTATTGCCTTGGACCTCTCTGAGCTTTTTGAAATCTAGTTGGGCAGTGATTTACTTCGACTGGGATACTGGTGGATCAACATTATCCACGGACTTGCTCACACTGCTCACACTTCTTGTCTCTAAACTAAACATGGCGAATTAATTTTCTTGCCTTGGACCTCTCTCAGCCTCATCAATCTAATTGGGCAGTGATTTACTTGGGACTGAGACACTAGTGGATAAAAATAATCCATGGACCTGCTCACATTGCTTGCCAAAGAATCCCCCCATTTTTTTTGTGATGATTTTACCCCAAATAGAAATCCTGTGATTCTATGATGTGATTTATTTATGATTGATTTTATGAGCATTACCTCAGCATCACCTCCTTATTTGGTTTCAATAAACTGCTTCGTGAACAATCATTGCTCAAAAAACATTTGCCTACTTTGCACAACTTTGACTCTCATCTGGAAGAGAGAAAGTGTTTAGGTTAGGGATATCTCAACATGTTATGGTCTGGATTGTAATATATAGAGTTGGGTCTTCAAGCAGGAAGGCACAGTTCCATCTGATGAACGGTGTCCAAGAGAGTAGTACGTTTTTCTTTGAAATGATGTATCCTAAGGAGATTTGGACAAAAATAGAAACATGTAAAGCTATAAGTACTTTGCTATATCTCGTAGAGTGATGAAGCTCCCTAAGATCTAGAAACTAGGAGAAGAGAAAACTTAAACTGACCCATTGTGAATCTAACAAAGATTTCATATAATATGGGCATTCTTGCAGCCATTGCTTTTGCATTGGGTCTACCATCTAAAACCTACATTCCTAAACACAAAATGTAGTAATTTAAGATAGGTCAAGAAGAGTGGTTTTAATATATTAGCATGAACTTTCTTTATCTTATATCTTGTATATAATGTCATACAGAAACAAGTCTAGAAGAATGACATGTTTATTAGAGTGATGAAGCTAGGTGGTATGCCATTGGGCCTAGGATTGAGAAATTAGTAGAGGAGAGCATCAATAAAGTTGCTTATGCCATTGTTTGCTATAATGTAAAGCTGTGAATAAGGAAGTCAAACCCTACACTAGATAAGCTCAGTGAACAAAAGTATGTCCCCACAAGTTGAAATAGCCAGGCTTGACTATCCTCTATTGGGCCACCATCCAAAATCTGATTTCTATTCAAATTTGTGTTCTGTATGTTGATATGGTCATATCCTTCCCTAAAGCTAGAGGAAGGATTAAAACCCTAATCAAAGGGTGGTTGAAACAAGTTGAAACAGCAAAGCTTCAATACCCTGCATTAAGTTAGTATCCAAAATCTGACTTGTATTCAAATTTGCATTTTGTACGTTGATGTGGTCAAATCCTGCTCTAAAGCTGGATGGTAGATTAAAACCCTAATCAAAGGGTGGTGTGTTTAGTAATTTATTTTGCATCAGAGTTCTAGTTTAATTTTTTTTAAAACTTATTTTTTGATGAGTGGGCTCTAGATATCAATCCTGGGAAGCAAATATGTTGTTCTGTTTATGTTTGCAGTTCTACTAGGAAAGTCTATATCACTCCGTTGATTGGACTCGTTTTTTTTTGGGCACTTTTGAGTCTGTTTAAATCATCCTAGTCATTTGTAGGAAGGTGATTGACAATAATTTTTATAGGATATGGCTTTATTATGTCCTAAACTAGTGTTTGCTCCGATACTATGGTGATTGGCAATCTTGTTTACACAAGAAATATGGTTTGGCCTATTTGTTTGTTAACTGGGTGTAGCTTGTTGACATTGAATTAATATTTGTTTTTTTCCTACCCTTGAGTAAGTCAATGTATATGTTTATGTATAGGATGGTGTACATGCACTCCGGTCTATCTAGAATGGATCTACAACTTACACGTCCAGTAATTGATAGAATAGGCACTTCTGTAATCCTACTTTTATGTATGGGATAACCTTCAACTCTAGTTTGTGTATGATGTGATTAGGTTAGGTTGTCATTTCAAGAACCATCATTGTTAGTTAAAACATGCAGCTCTGAGATCATAAGCAAGATCACAAAGACATGGCACAGAAAGAGCTGACTGTATCAAGCAATATTGCAAAACAGCCCATGTTTACAGCCTGGCATTTGCACATCTGACACAGACACAAAACAAGCACCCCATCAAACATTGCAATGTTTAAAGGCCAAAATCTGTACTACACAGAACCAACAACAAGACATGCCATTGGCCGCAACATGCTCTACTATTCCAACTATTCCACATGTCACAGGTAAAGAAAATGTGGACAAACTTGGCACAGGCTTGATAGCTTACCAGTCATTGCATTGTTTGAAATCTAAGATTCGCGATGCACAAAAGCAGCATATTGCACATGTTCCAAGGCCAAAGCATAGATTGCGTAGGTCATTCCTATCTTTCAAGACAACGGTCATGCATAAACAAAACAAAAAGAGACAGACATCTATACCAAAAGACACAATAAACAAATCTGTTAAAGAATACTTACAAACCATCAAAGACACACCCACTCAACCATGTCTTGTTTGTGATAGGCTTCATTTCCACAAGAACATTTTCCCAGCTAACATTGCAATTATCGATGCTCTCTCTTTGCTTCCCATTGAAATGGTTGAAAAAACAATGACCATAGGCCAGCCCATTTGTAGGCAATGTATAAAAGCTGCTTTAAATAACAAGGTTCCTTCTTTTGCTGTGCCATCAAAGATAAGACGCAATACACAAATAGATGTTGTCCATTCATTGACTTCTCTGGAAGAAAGACTTGTCTCTTTGCGCATTGCCTTTGCACAAATAAGGCAACTAGGGTACAAAAGAGCACAATATGGGTTACTTGGCACTGTCAGCAATGTTCCCGTAGATTTCGATAGAGTTCAACAGGCATTGCCTAGGCAGCTAGATGAAACTACAACAGTCGCAATTAGATTGAAACGCAAACTAGAATACCAAAATGCATTTGTACAGGGCAATGTCAGGCCTGCTTGTGTCATGAATGCCTTGGCGACTTTGTTGAAAACCCCATTGTATATAGAAGAGAATGTTCTTATCAATAAAGATTGGCAAGCTCTATTCACCCAAAAAATTGAACAAACACATACGGATCTTGAAATTGACACTGAAATGGATATTGAAACAACTGAGGATGGTGATGAACCCGTAACTGAATCAGTAATACATTGGTTTAATGAGCCTCACTCGATCAAAGACGTGGATAGCACTATCATTGAAGTTGCACCATCAGAAGGTTTTAAACCACTTGGTATTTTCCAAGATAGTTTCTCAGAAGAAATGAACTTTCCAACCTTGTTTTATGGTTCTGCTCGGCCAAGCGACATAACTAAAAACTTTTCCTTCCAAAAAATAGCAAAATGGGAGCTTATGCATAAAGACAACGACTTTGCAATGCACATAACAAACATTTTCTTCAAGGCCATTAAAATTATTATTCAACAAGTGTCTTCATTGGCATGGGTGTGCATAAGGAAAATTGAATTGAAACGTAGGAAACTCGTTGCCAAAGATGTGCATAGTTCAGAAGCTCTAGAAAAAATATTGAGATCCCCATTGGGCTATAGATCATTAAAAATTGTTCGAACTTCACCAGATTATTTAGAAAATGCCAGGAAAAATATATTTGAAATGATAAGACAATTGGGCCCTCCCACTTTTTTTGTGACACTGACAAGTGCTGAGCACTTTTGGGAACCGCTGTGCCAGGCATTGCAATGAATATCGAATGAGCAGGTTTGTAGATGCAATGAAACTATAGAGGATAGGAACCTGGACTATGATATTAGGAAAAACCCGGTGCTTTGTAGCCGCTACTTCAATCATAGAGTCAACGCATTCAGGAAAATGATGCTTAAAAACCATGAACTATTTGGCCAAGTCCTGGACTACTTTTTTGTAACAGAGTTCCAGAATCGAGGTAATGAACATGTTCATTTCATGCTTTGGGTAAAAAATGCCCCTGTATACGACAATTGCTCAAACATTGAAATTGAAAACTTTGTGGACAAATATATATCATGCGATTCTTCATTACTTGATACAAACCTGGTAAAAATGCAAACGCATCGTCATACAAAGACTTGTAAAAAATATAGAAACTCAACCTGCAGGTTTAGCTTTCCTTTGCCTCCCATGGCTAGGACTACTATACTAGACCCTCTGTCTATGCCTAACAATGCAATGAAGCAAAGAGCAAGAAACTTTTTTGAGCTGCTAAAAAACAAAAGCTATACCAAGGAAGTAACATTCCAAAGCTTCTTGCATGAAATTGATATGGCTGAAGCAGATTATATTGCAATGTTGCGATCGACATTGTCACGCACTGCTATCATGTTAAAAAGAGACCCAATTGATATTTGGATAAATGCTTTTGCAAAGCAAGTTCCATCGCTATGGTATGCAAATACAGACACACAGTTCATATTAGATGCATATGTTGCTGCATCATATTGTTGATCATACATGACAAAACAAGATCGAACATTGTCTCTTGCATTTCGTCAGGTGCATGACCAATGCACTCATGCATATGATGGAAAGATGCAATTCATACGAAAACTAGGCAATGATTTGCTAAACTACCAACAAATGTCAAGTCGCCAGGCTGTACACATTGTCCTCTCGTTGCCATTGCATCATAGTTCAAGGAAAACTGTTTTCATTAATACTGCTCCATTGGAAAAACGTATTTTTATCTTGAAAAGTCCTAAACTATTGGCAAGAGAGCCAGATGATTATGAAAATATTATGTGCCTTTCTGTAGTTGAAAAATACACACAATGGCCAGAGCATTTTGAAACATTGTCATTGGCTGAATATACAGCATACTATTCAAACAATTCGAGAAACATCAAAAAAAGAGCTAGATCATAGATCATCCGCTATGTAAAATACAATCAACATACAGATCTTGAGAATTATTGTAGAGAGAAAATGATGTTGTATATGCCTTTTAGAACTAATGAACAGACCTTGTTGCATGGATATGGAACATGGATTGAAGCATTCAATGCCAATAAAGCACAAATTGCAAACATTGAAAGCATGTTCACTGCACAAATTGCCTCGAGATGGGGTGACCTTGATGATGCTGCTGCAAAAGCTGACAAGGACATCCATCCAACAATAAGCCTTGACAATGAAATTGATATAGATGGACAATACAATGGCATAGAGAAGTATGACATTGAATCTGACCTAAAGCACACAAATAAAGCAAAGCCCACAAATGCAACTTGCAATTCTGCATTCTTGGAAACCGCCCATCCATACTTGCTTAGCAATCAAGAATACTTCAATCTACGAAGACAATTGAACATGGAACAACAATCTATACTAAAGGACATAGTAATGACCAAAAGGCTTCAGCCCACAAAACCATTGTACTTGTTCTTGACACGTGGTGCTGGCACGGGGAAAACTTTTACAGCCAAAGCCATCTATCAAGCATTGATTCGATTCTATGACAAGAAACTTGACAGCGACCCACTCAAACCTAAAGGCCTTATAGTGGCTTCCACGGGGAAAGTTGCATACAATGCAGGTGGCACCACTGCACATTCCATCTTCCATTTGCCATGCAACTCTTCAAAAATCTTGCCATTGGATTCGAACACGCTTGATGGCTTGACCAAAAAATTTGACAAGCTACAACTTTTGCTTCTTGACGAGGTATCATTGTCTGGTTCCCGAATGCTATACAATATTGACATTAGACTTCACCAGATCAAGCACACACCAACAAAACCTTTTGGCAATTTGGATATCATATTTTGCGGTGACTTGTATCAAGCAGAGCCTGTATGTGACACATCGGTATTTGAACAACCAATAATACATGGCGAGAAAATTTTGTACACTTTCTGGGTTGACAATGTCAAATGCTTCCACTTGCATACTGTAGTCAAACAAACAAATGCAAATTTCATTTCCATTCTTAATCGTGCTAGGGTTTCTCAACAGACTGAAGAAGACATTTCCTACTTGAATACCATATGTTCCAAGACTCCTCCCAATGACCCAAATTTCCCACACTTGTTTCATAGGAATCTAGCTGTCAATGAGCACAACCAAAAAATACTTGACACATTCCTCGGCAGCCTTGCATATTAAACGCAATAGATAAAGAGCTCAACCTTGCTGATTATATACACCGCCAAGGTGAGAAATCATCATTGCTTATCACAATCATCCTAAAGAAAGACATTTTGGTTGAGTTAATTGCTGGAAACCTTGATACACAAGATGGATTGGTCAATGGTGCAGATGGCATTTTCAAATTCCATACAACTGACCAACAAGACATTGTTTGGGTCCAGTTCAATGACCCCATGGTCGGAAAACTGTGACGACAAAAAATGCAAGCTCTATACACAAACTCTATCTCACCATCTTGGACTCCTGTAACAAGAATTGTAAAAAAAGTAAAGTTAGCAACAAAGATAATCACTCGAAGCCAATTCCCTTTGCAAATAGCATGTGCACGAACCATCCATAGAGCACAGGGTCTCACAATGGATGGACTTGCTTTTGACCCTTCGAAAGTCTACCAACATGGCCTTGTATACACTGCCCTATCACGAGTGAGAAGCATTGAGTCATTGTATTTAAAACATAGACTACAGCCACAAAACTTCAAAGTGTCTGACAAAGTGCAAAACGAAATGCTTCGGCTCCAAACCTTTGCACAATGGAAAGTGCAATACAGTCTTGCTTCTATCCCTTCTAGCCGCTTCACTGTATGCTCTTTAAATACACGCAGCTTTGCATTACATGTAAAAGACATAGTTAACGACTATGATTTGCTTAAAGCAACTGTCCTTTGCTTCCAAGAAACTAGAAACAATGTTCTTGACCATATTGGATTCTTGGATGAAATATTCAATTGTCATATTGCATTAAATATACACGGACTATTAACATGCTACAGAAAAGTGGTCTCTCTGCAAAAAATACAGACTTTTGCAACAAAGCACATGGAATCAATGACTATAGACTTATTGCACCTTAGTACTGCTTTACGCATCACAAATATTTATTTGGCTCCTTCTGCAAGTATTGATGAATTGTTGCTTCTGGTGAATAATATTGTCAAGTCATTGCCACCCAATTGCAAATTGATTCTCGCCGGAGACTTCAATATAGACATGCTTCAATCCAAGAAAACACAAACAAGATTGCTTCAATTTATGCAAGAACTTCAACTCTGCTTGGTAGTTGACAAGCCAACAACACTTGCAGGCACTTCGCTAGATCACTTTTGGGTACATGGCATTGATATTGGTCTTGCAAACTTCACTGTGCTTGATACCTATTGGACATACCACTTTGCAATATCTTTTGACTTCCCTCTATAGCACAACACTTCACTTTACTGTATGCATCTGGCTATGGTTGCAAACCCTATAAAAATATTGTTGCTAAATTCAAGTTCTTATATTTAATTCTCTATACATATGCACACTATGTAAAACATATTGATTGTGTCACACTGTGTTTTTTTCATTCTTGCTCATGTAAAAAAGCGTTGTTCGAATTGTTGTGAGGTGTGTAAACCAATAAAAAAAAGTTTCAAATACTATATTTGATACAATCAAAGCTCTTTAGATTTATAATTGCACACTAAAGATCAATCTGAATTTTGCAAATACATTTCAATCATAGCAACAATTGCAACAACGCAGTCAAAGTTATCATTGAGAGGTGGAAACACAATAAAATGTCTACAGAGGACCATCCAGCCAAAAGGCAAAGAGAAGATCACAAAAGGTTCTCACATCAAACATCTTTGCTAGCAACTTATTGTTTTTGCTTTTTGCATTAAAAACATGCCTCTGTTTGTAAGCTTGACAATTGATATTGATACTAGTTAAACAGATTGTTTAGCGGCTCCAATAAATTAAAACATTGAATAGTTGCTTTAAGTTATTCAACATGATGTAAATAATGCTTTTGGTTTTAGCACTTGTATAATTTTATCAAATACTTATATTGATTATATACAACCGTCAATCTGCAATTAATTGCTTGTATTGCCTTTGCTATAACCATTGCTGAAATATAACCTTATGTATGTTTCCATGTCCAGCGATGCACACATGCTTGCTGGCCAGGCAGACTCCTCTAGCGGCCAGCACCAAGAAAAAAGGTTGTTTTTAGGAAAAAACTTCTACACATGTGGCTTGGTTCTTTTACTCCTCATTTACTCATTCAATATATTGCATGTCTTGGTAGAAGTCCTATTGTTTGGTTATTATAATTTTGGTTTTGTTAGTTTGCCTTCAACAGATTAAAGCTAGAACTCCATACAGTATCAAGCATACTCGAAATCTACACCGAAAAATCAGCCCTCATTTTTGAAGGTGATGTTCTTGTAGTCTATGGCCCAAGTTGCAATAAAAACACTGCAATACAAGGAAAAGCAAAAATTGTCCACATTGATCTTGTAGACAGCTATGGCCAAATGACCATAACAGCAAACATCAATAACAAGTTGATTGACACTTTTTTGCCACAACTTTTCCTTGGTGCAAGTGTATGAATCACAAAGTTCTTGATTAAAAATAAAACACAATATGAAAGAGGAGACACAAATTGCTGCCTAGTACTGACTTCAAAAACCACTGTTGAAAGCATTCAAAAAGTTTGCAAGCAGCGCAAGCTAACACCTGATACGACCATCTCTCAACTCATCCAATCAGATAGCACCTACTCAGTAGGAACGTTTGGTGCTGTTGTGACTGCTCATCACCAAACACCAAACCAATACGAGTTGCATGTCAAAGATGGTGACTCACAAAATGATGTGGCCACTATAAGCCTTCTATCCTAGATACAGCAACATACCTTATAGCTTTTGCAATAAATACTAGGCTAACAATTACAATTTATTTATTTTGGCTATATTAAAGATCCTAGTCCCTAGCAACCACTCTGAATTATATGCTACCCTTCACCAAATGCTCGCCTCAGCCACAACTCCATTGATCCTTTTCAAAAATGTCGTTCGAAGTGGCTCAAGAGGGACACGGGTCATACGTTCAACCCAATCCACATTCACAGACGAATTAAATGATCAATACACTGAAGATTTTTTGCAGACCCTTGCATGCTCGAATCTCCCAACAAACATTCTAAACACTTCATTCTTGTTGCAGCTTCCAATATTGTAATGTGTTGCAATTTTAAACTTTTACATTGCACTAATAGGATGTTCGCTTCCATGGCAGGTGACTGGGACATTGAAAGCAAAGAATGTTCATCTGCCTCCTTACCAGCCATACTGTGCCTCTTGCCAGCAAACAGTTTTTTTAGGCAGGCCTTGCAAAGCAAACATGGTCCACTGCAGGAATTGTGCAGCAATGACAAGATTTGAATACCAGCGCCTATTGCAATGTACAATTCAAAAAACAGATGGGGTTGTTGATTGTTACTTGCACAAAGAACTTTTGCAGCATAATTTCCCTCAACTTGCAGCCATCCCTTACATAAAGTACAGACAGGATATTTCTGCAGTTGTGTTTTTGCTACGTAGATTTCAGATACAGGGAACCTTTACATTGTCAATGGACAATTGCATAGTTGAACTTGTCAAGGAAACAAACAGTTCTTTGCTTTGACATTTATATAGACAACTATTTTTTTTTTTTAAACAATTTATGCTGACTCTGTACTAGCCACGACTAAAGCTACCCAGCGTTGCCTTTTGACATTGGAAAACCGAATGTTTCAAATAGTCACTGTATTGTGAATTATTAGCATCACATGTGAACGGTTTAATACATGGCATGTTGTATAAGAAATGTTTGGCATTTGTTGTGCATGTTTAGTTCTTGAACTTCATTTAACAATCTTCTCTGATGGTACTAAAGATCAATCTAATCAAAATTCATTTATAATGAATATATTGTTTGTAGCATATGTTATTGTGCAGTCATGGAAGGAATTGGCTTTTACTTGCATAGTTCAAGGTTTTGTTTTGTCTCGCTTGTAAGCACTCCGTCAAAATGCTCTCAAAAATCTAATATAACATATTAAACAGGACTTGTACTGCTGGCTCAAGTTTCCTTGAAATCAAATTATGATTATACATATTTATCTATCTTGCATCTTTAATTTAGCTGTTGCTTTTGGTTGAGCTTTGTAAAATATGGGCTGCTTTTTGATTATCCTGTGTTTTGATACTTCTTTCTTGTGGCTCCTTCGCATGCCTTTGCTACTCTACATCTGGCAGGGACTGCAGCTGCATTGCAGCTCTTGTTTAAATTGTAAAGAGTTCTACACTCTAAGGGCATGTCCCCATGCGGTTGTTTAGTATATTTTGGCCACTGCTCAATTTTTTTTAGAGATATTTGTGGAGCCAATGATCCCATGAATATTTTATTTTTCTGTTTATTTTAAATAGTTATTTTAATTTGTAGTTTTTTATTATATAAAAAAACAAAAAATAAATTTTCTTAATTATGTTAAGTTAGAAGAAAATAAAAAAAGGGAAGGAAATATATGCAGCCACATGGCATATTTTTCATTATGCAATGGCTACGTATTTCTACCCCCTTTCTTTCCACAGTTTATTTGCAATTCTTAAACAATAGCTGCTCCACAAAAAATAGGGAAAGATTCTATATTATCCTTTTCCCATAATTATAAATTTCTATGGGGCCAAGCAAAAAAATAACTTAGACAAATATTTCAAAGTCTCGTGGTTTAACTCTAAAGGAAAATAAACATACCCAAATTTTATTTAAGTTGATTAAATTAATTAGACAAATGTAATTTTTGAAGTATAAATCAACTTAAATTAATTAATTGAAAGTTGTTGAAGTGATAATTGAAATAGTAAAAGTTATATTATGAATTTAAATGAATGAATGAAAGATTTTAATAATGTCCATGAGGCCAAAGCAGCCTATGGGACCAAGAGCAGCACAAGGCATCACTTAGAACAAGGCCCAACACCTTATACAACTCTAGGTTCGATGATGATTGGCTCTCGTATAATTCTAGATTATGGATTATTTCGAGATTGGAAATATAGCATCCTTGTTTGAGCTTTGCCTCAGATTCTATGCAAAATTTGTGTCTCTATTTGGGTCAAATTCACAAATCTGGGACAATTTTGTGAATGTAGAGTTTCACTAGAGGTTGTGGATCTAGCCCTATAATTTGTGTGCATCTAGTATAGTTTGTCGAATTTGTTGATGTTTGCTCTGCTCCAAGAACTGGTGATATTTAAGAATGCCTTTAAAGGGTTGCTAGATTGCTAGGGTACATGTTCTCCTAGTTCAAACCCCTAAAGACTAGCTTTACAATCTTGTAAATGATCAATAGGCAACAAGAAATCATGCAAAGAATCAATAGACAACTAGCAATCATTCAAATGTCCTAAATGATGATGTTGACATAACTATTGTTCCTTTTAGTGAACTAAGTCAACGTATTCTAATAATTGCTCCTTGAATGCTCAAATGAACTAGAATGAGAGCGGGTATGAGAGAATACAATTGAGTTCCTTTGAATACAAGGACATAATAACACATTATATAAACGTGTGTTTGGTTAGCTCACAACAGCTAAAATTTGAATTTTAGGATTTTAAGGGTCAAATTTATGGGCATGGAATTGCTCCCGCACCTACAAGATCGACTAATGATAATGGAACAATAAAGTACATCCAAGGAATGAATGTATGATCATAGAGTGTACAATAAATATGGATTGCATGGGAAAGTGTGCAAATATGGATAAGGTATAGATAAATGTATGGGAATGTGTGTAAATACTGATAGGTCAAAGGTTAGGGGAATGAGTCCAACTTCACACAAGATTATGCTATTCTCTCCAAATGGGCACAAAACTAAATAGGAATTTGCATGTGTATGCAAATTTCACCATTACATTTTGTCCCCACTTTGAGGTGCATGTGCATCATATAATGATCATGTGTTTTAAAATATGTAACATTCACAAATGTGCATGTAAAGTATATAAGGATATCCGAGTCCATATTGTTATATGTGAAAATGTGGGAAGGATGGGAGATAGCATTAAAGGTGTCCAATCAAACCCTCCTTTCACAATAACATTCAAGGACAACAATCGAGCCAAGTCACTACAGATGGAAAGGACTCAACTATGGGTTGATGTCACTTAGGAATGATATGGAAAAAATAGATTAGATTGATGTCAAACCCTAGATCTAATAAGCCTCAAACCCTAATTGTAATGAAATTAAGTATAGACAAACAAAATAGACAGATGATCACATAGGAAGGCACTAAACACAAATTAGAAACATATCAAGATTCAAATTTTTCGAGGCGGAAACTTCGGGGACAACGGGGTGGGCACACAAGTCCAATAGGGCAGTTTTTCTATAGATTTGGGACAATGAAATGTGTAGGATTGCAACTTGCTTCAGAGTTTCTAGAAATGCTAATCGGGAGGACTACAAGGTGGGCGCCCTAGTCCAGTAGGGTTGATTCTTTGCAATTTCTTCTCAGATCCTCAATCTTTATCCTTTGCCTTGCTTCTTTGCAACTCAACTTCACCAAATCTCGCACCTGTAATCTGCAATCACAAAGAGAGGGGTTTGGTGGTTGTGGTGTTTAAGAGCTTGCCTTGGTCAAGCCCCGGAATGACATTTAAGTCTTCCAAAACCGTTGTTAGATAGAGTGTGTGTCCTTGGACGACTAAGGCCAAATCAAATGATGAAATAGATTGATTGAAACACAAATAGATGTCACCTTAGAGGTGAAGCCCTCACGGAGATGAAGATCTTTCACACCATGAGGAGATGGATTGATGAAGCCAAATCTACAGCAAACAAACATAATAACAACACAATTCTACTCTGCAACACAATAAATGCTTTGAAATCCCTTAACTCAATATCACAAGTTCGCATTGTCCGTCTAGTTGTAAAATGAAGACATAAACTCACTTATATGTACATTCCCACTAACTTTCGTAATTCAAATTGAAAAGACTGACAAAGGGAAACCTTTTTAAAGGTCCTATGCCGACATCCTATAATTTAGGTCCTAGCAAATCAGCTTGGAATTGGGCACAGGTGCCCAAGTCCCAAGGCATTTTTTGAGTCTTAATTAAGCTTTAAAATGAACCCCTAGGCTCCATTTAACATGGGTTTCAGGGGAAATTGCTCCGGGATAAGTTTTAAACATGCATAATGGCATTAAGGGGACCTAGGAGTTAAACTAGGAGGTAAAAAGTCATAGGGAAACTTTTTACAACATAACATTTAGCCCCCACTTTAATGTATGTGTGATATTATGATCCATACATGCATTAAAGTAAGGTTGAAAACACATCAAGCACACCAGGCGCATGTAAGGTTGAAAACACATCAAGCACACCAGGCACATAAAGCTAAGGCATACCCAAAGGTTGGAGGACTATTTCTAGCCCCCAATCTTAAGTAAGCACTAGAAAACACATGGAAGACACACAAGACACAATGAAGATAGTAAGAAGTACGCAAAACACGGAGAAGACAGTGGAAGCACATAATACATGGAGAATACATGAGAGCAGTTACGCAATACACGAAGAATACATTGATTTAACAATTAAAATAAAGATCCTAAAATAGGGGTAGAGGGGGCTCATGGCCGCGCCTTTAGACCACCGAAAACACGCAAAACAAAGACCTGAATGTGGAGGGGGCTCATCGCCACACACCTTTAGACCACACTCAAGGGAAGACATGCCAAACATATTAGAATGATATCTTTCTATTTATGTTATTAATGGTCATCTTAGGATATTTCTATTTCAATCTTAGTTTAGTTTAGTTTGGAATGTTTCTATTAGCTTTGCTTTATTAGATGTCTTCTCTATTTAGAAACATCTTGCAATTCCCTTTAAATAGAGTTGTGCTCTTCTTTGTAATCATTTCATTCAGTTAATATAATTATGTTTTTCACTAACACGGTATCAGAGTCGATCTGAGTCCAACTCCCTCACGGGAGGGTTCAGGATCTTGGGAGGACTCTTTGTTTTCAGAATTTGGCGAATTTTTAAAAAATTCGTGGCCTCTTGTTTTTTAGCGAATTTTTTTTTATTCGTGGGGCATTTTGTTTTGAAATTTGAGGGTTTCCTGGTGTTCGATGTTGTTGGGTTTTAATAATTTTGTCCTCAAAAATTATTTGATGGGTTTTTAATATTTTTTTGTCCTTGAAAAAATTCTGATGGGTTTTAATAATTTTTCTCCTTAAAAAATTCTGTATGGTTTTCTTATCTTTTTGCCTGAAAAAAGCATGGAAGGGTTTATAATTTTTTCCTCAAAAATTAAGGGTTTGCTCCTGTATGCCCTAGTCAAGTTTTTTTGCAGTTCGGGAGGGCTATCTGGTTTCTGGACAGGTTTTACCATTTTTTCCTTAAAGACAATGATTTGTATTCTAATCCGTGTCTGAGATTTCGTGTCTGGTTTTGATCGATTTTCACCTTAAAAATCGTGTCCAGTTTTGATCGATTTTTATCCTCAAAAATCGTGTTCAGTTTTTACCATGTGTAAGCATCTTGGGTTTGGCAATTTTTTCCTCAAAAATCGTACTTTGCTACAGTTTGTCTTAAGTCGCAGCTGGAGTTGTTGTGCGAACATCTACACGAGTGTTTTTTGCAGTCCGTTTTCGGGCGTCTTGCTCATTTGCAACAGTTTGGAGGGTTTGCCGATTTTTTCCTCAAAATCGTGGCAGCTATTCTTGGTGTATCTGTGGTTACAGGAGGGATGGTTCTCCAACATCAGGTTGGACGATTGGAATTGTTTTAGTTATTCCCAGAAGTTCTGCAGTTTCTGGGAGGGTTGGTGGCAGACTCATCTCAAGTGGTAGAGTCAGTGGCAGGTCTTGTCTTTTGTTGCAGAAGCGTTCTAAGGAGAAGGAGGCAGCCTTCTCTGTTATCTCTTTGGCTAGTTAGAATGATGACCATTAAGGGAGGGTATTAGAATGATATCTATCTATTTATGTTATTAATGGTCCTCTTAGGATATTTCTATTTCAGTCTTAGTTTAGTTTAGTTTAGAATGTTTCTATTAGCTTTGCTTTATTAGATGTCTTCTCTATTTAGAAACATCTTGTAATTCCCTTTAAATAGAGTTGTGCTCTTCTTTGTAATCATCTCACTCAGTTAATATAATTATGTTTTTTAGTAAGAAAACAAAGACCCGAATGTGGAGGGGTTTCATCGCCACATGCCTTTAGACCACACTCGGGGGAAGACACAACAAACACGCAAGAAAAACACATGCACTACATGAGCGCCATATATCATGCCATAGACACTATATATGTCTTATACATGGCAAACATGAGCAATGGAAGGAGCTTATTGCTAAGACCCACCATCTAAAACACGCCAAACACACCTGACAGTTGAGCTACACTACGAGAAAAGTTCTAAAAAGTTCAATTTTGCTGATAAAAGCTAGCAAGGTGCTTGGTTCATGAAAGCAAGATTTTTGCCAACTAAGGAGAAGTAAGGAAAGTTTGGCAAAACATAATGTTGCCGATAAGAGAAAAGTAAGAAGGCAATAGAAAAGGTTCAAAGAAGCTGATTTTTGCCAACTAAGACAGAAAGAAGTCCATAAATTGAAGATTTGCTGACAGGGCATAATGAAGACCAAAAGAGGATAGTGGCAAACAGAAAATGCAAGAAAAAGAAGAAGATAGGCGGATAAGAGAGAAAACATAGAAAGGTACAGTCAGCAGTCAGACGCTTCAAAACAGAAAATGTGAACGATACACTGGAAAAGTTGTCAATACTAGAAATGGTTAATTCCTTGAATGGATGCCATGATTGCAGGGATACATAAATTGATTTTGCTTATTGATTGGAATTCAATGCAACATGGCTTTTGCTTATTGATTGAGTTTCAACGTTCGAGGTTGCACAAAACTGAATGCTATATATACATGATTCGGTGGCATTTGAAAGGGTTAGTCGATGAGCCATTTGTCTGGTCTGGGAGAGCTTAAGGAGTTTCTTTGGCATCAACACACAATTTGTCTAGTTTATAAGTGAAGGGACATATTCAGTATTGTGTAGAAAGGTCATAGAATGCATATTTGAATGTAGTGAATGTCTTTACAGGAGTTTGTAATGATTTTGGTAAAATATGTAATCGTAGTTATGTACTTTCGTTTGCCACACTTGCTAGTATGAGTGTAACATGTGTTTGGAGATGTGTGACAGCATCTAAATCAGTGCAAGGCTTTGTATTTGCCATCATTTTGTTACACAAGAATTACTGCAGTCCTCTTTTGGATTATTAAGTATGTTCAATGTATGAAAATCTATTAGAAGGTCATATATGTAAATGTATGTCTAGTTCTATTGATCCTTTGATGTGTATTTCTTTTCCTCCTTGCACTTTGTGACTCTGTTGCCCAACAGATAGGCACTGATCCATATTGGAGAGGGACCAAACAATCATTTAAAAACAAACAAATATTTCCCTTGTGGTTTAGGGATAAAAACTACCTTTCCTGTGCATGTACATTCGCACAGTTGAATAAGCTCAATTAGAGGCATCCATAGCCAGTTTATCTTGATTTAGTGACGGCTTTGGGGTCAAGTGTACATTGGGTATGGTTGTATTTGTTATTGGTGTTGTATTTTAGGCCTTTAGAAATATCCCTTCTAGGTCTAGAAGAGCCTGGAGTGTAGAAGAGTTTACCCACTCTTGTCAGTTGGCTAAGATCACCCAAAACTTGTTGATAAACCTCTTCCTTTCATCTTGACAATAGTCCCTGGCCTAGGTGGTTTAGGATCGTTTTAGAGTTTTGGGTTGCAGTTATTTTGAGTCCCAACACTCCTGCAAGCTCGGTTTGCCTTGCATTGGGTATTTCTGAAGTCTAACCGCCACTCCTTGCATCGAGTTAAATCTGAAGTCCAATGCTTGCTCCCTCCTACATTGGGCATCTCTAAAACTTGATCCCTACTCTACATCGAGTATCTCCAAAGCTTGGTCCTCGCTCCCTCCTGCATCAGGTATCTCCAAAGCCCGATCCCTACTCCTTGCATCAGGTATCTCCAAATCCCGATCCCCACTATCCCGCCACTACCTATTAAGGTCTACATACCTTTGCATTTCCTCACACCATGGCATCCTTGTATCTCATTCCTCACACCCCCAATTATAGACATTCAAACATAATGACAATGTACCAAATGATAAGACTTCAAAGCGACATCCCAACTCCCACCTCCATGGTCCCTCTCACCATTACATCCTTTTGGTATGCATTTCCCCAAACCCTCGCCTTCCAACATGCCTCTTCTTAGGCCCTCATCATTCAAACAAAAGATTTCATTGATTACCATGGTCGACCAAGAACACCATTAATGAGCCCAAATTTGAATGTAAAATGATAGGAAACTTTCAAACACTTATTAGCACATGTGGGCCCACACTAAGCCTTCAACCTTTATACATGACGTGTAGCTTCATAAATTTGTATCATCTTTCATCATCTTATCAACAAACCCCAAACCTAGTTCGAGCATTCGTGTTCAACTACTAGATCTCAAAACGAAAACCCTTAGATTTGGAGATTAGAGAATGCAAACCCTTTGGTCTTTAGAGGGCAACTTCATTCGAAGGTTGCATCTACACTTCAAGCATGGAGGATTTTAGCAACATTTTGGATATTTCAACATTTTGGGTATTTTTAGAATTTCTTTGTAATCACTGTAATCTTTGCAATCATTTGGAATTGATATAGACTTGAATGAAATAATTAGTTCCACCTACTAGTCAATGTGCAAATTATTTATATTTGTTGTGGATGTTTCAAATCTAATGCATTTCATAGTTTATTTGTTATGAGTATTCTAGATCTAAATATTTTACATGAAAATTTCGCCAAGGGTCATTACAAGGATTATCAATATGTTGTTTAAGGAGAGGGACTTCTCTCTAATAAGAAATTGAAGGCCATTCAACTTTTTAAATATTTCCTATAAGATTCTAGCAAAATGATTGCTTATAGGCTTAAGCAATGTTCTTCTTTCTAGTATAATCTCTCGACTCAAACCGGTTTTGTTAAGAGGGAGTTTGTATTGATCTCCTAACAAGCTAGGAAGGGATGAACTAGGTGGTGAGATTGGTCAAAGTGTTTGTATGGCTCTAATAAATTTTGAAGAAGTGCATGATAGAATTGAATGGGAATTTATTTTGGTTGTTATGAGACCTCTAGGGATTGGTGATATGTTCTATAAGTATGTTGAGATGTTTTTTAAGATATTACTACTCAAGTCAATGTCAATGAGGTGTTGTCCTCCCCATTTGAGCTTCAAAGGTCTATTAGACAAAGTTGTCCTTAGGCTCCTTCCCTCTTTGTTATTGTTGTTGAAGCTTTGCACTACTATTTGTTTTAAGACAATTGTCTAGGCCCATCCCTTAAAGGTTTATCTTTGCCAAATAATGAGAGTTTGATAGAATGTCAATTTGCTCATGACACTGCCTTATTTCCTATGCTTAAGGAAGATAACTTTATAAACTTGCATAAAAGATTGGAATGCTATTGTAGTCCTTCTAGATCCAAAATTGTTGTGCATAAAACAATTATCCTTAGTTGGAAGGAGCATCCTCCTAATTGGCTTGTTAATGATGGGTGAGAGTGGGGAGGTCCAAATAAGCAAGTGAGTTACCTTGGCATTTTGTTTGCCTTAAGTCCTTTGAAGAACATGTGAGCCTAGGTTATGGATAAGATGGTTTAAAAAATCAATAAGTGGCATATTAATTTTCTCTCAATTGCTAGAAGGTTTCGAGTGTGCCAAAAGGTTTTCTCCTCTTTATATTTTCTTCTACTTCGTTGATATGTTCTTCACATATGAGGCAGTTTGAAATGTTGGTTAGAGCTTTCCTCTTGTTTTAAGGAAAGGATAGTAAAAGAAGGTATGTGGTCAGCTAGGATTGGTGTTGTAGGCTTAGAAATTTGAAAGAGATGGGCCCAAAGAATTTGTATGCTCAAGGAGTTTCTCTAGCCATGAAATTAATTCTTAAAGCCTTGGATGGCTGTAAGCCATGAAAATCTCTTGTGAGGCATAACATTTGTAGTCGTTTTCCTAAATCTAGCTTAAGTGGAAAGGCCTTAGCCTTGTGGACCTTTTTTTTGGGAAGTTAACAAACCATACATATTTGTGGTGTTTGGTTAAATTTGGTAGGCTTGGAACATGTGAAGAAATTTGTGGTGGAATGGGATGTTAATAATATCAGGAATGACCCATTTTTGCCCTTGCAAGTCGATATGGTGGTTTGCTGAAATTAATGGCAAGCCTCTTGCTTTGTATAAGGGATTCTTTACTATTAAGTGGTATAATAACAAAATAAGAACTTTTGGTTAGATTATTAATAAAAATGGAATTATCCCTTATGATGCCCTCAAAATTAGCTTTGATATTCCTAAATCTCAAAAAAGAACTTTTTCTATACTAAAGAGTAATTGTCCAATTTTGGAGAGGAATTATGACTAGGTTGTGGCAAAAATTCTCACAGTCTTGTCACAATAAATTGATTGATATTTTTGTCAAAAATGTGTATCATATGCACTTAATTCCCTTTGGTGTGTTAATGATTCAACGACCATGCGCGCATCTAAGCTCAACAACATTTGGTCTAAAATTGTTATACCTAAAAATAGTTTTTTTAGATGGTTTCTATTATGTAGGTAACTGGTTAATCAGGGAGTATTTGTCTATGGAGAGGAATCTTTGTTTGGTTTGTGGGGATGGGGAGTATATTAAGAATCTCCTTTTTTATTGCACTTTTGCTAAGTTGATTTGAGATTGTTTCTTGCATGTTTGGTCTAAGTGGGCTAGTGGTAATGTTATTTCATGGTGGGATATTCTACTTGGTTTTATTGAAAGGCTCGCTAATGTTTCCTCTAAAATTTTTGACAAAATTTAGTTGGTTCTTTCCACAAAGGTGCTTTGGTTTATTTGGTCATGCAAAAATAAGCATATTTTTCAACATGATTAAAGAAGTGTTACTAGCTTCTGTAAAAAATTCATGGTTTCTCTCATTTTATTGCAAGTTTGTGAACAAATTAACAAGCCACATGAGGAAATCCAACAGATTGTTGAGAATCGTCTGAAGTGTAAGGAGAAAGTTGTTGGTGCCAACAGTGTTGAGGATGCTATTGTTGGGAGCCGTGCCGGTGGTTCCAAGTTTCTTGCAGAGTCCTCTTAAAAGTTTATGACATCTCCAAGTTTGGCGATTTTGATGATATTCCCATCTCAGCTTTTCTGGTGAGGTGAATTAGGAAATGCATGCATCATTCAATTCAAAACTTGGCCCATAAATTATTGATATCATTGCGCTAAAGAAATGATTGAGAAGGCAAAGAAGAAGAAGAATGGTGGTCTATGATTTTATATTGGATCTCTCTTGCGTCGGACTCTTGCTTGGTTGTAATGTAGCTACTGCTTCAAAACTATTGTTTTGTCACTACTAATATGTGAGATAAAGATATATTACTGCTGATATGTAATTGCTGGTATGATACTACTAAACTATATGACTGAGTGAGTTGTTATAGTTGGTTTTCTGGTGGCTGCAAACCATTTTGGGCTTGCAGTGGGTTTAGTCTTGATCATATGTGGTTCTGCAGGGGTATTTTTTATTTGTATCTTTGGTTACATTGATGCTCTCTGAGCTATACTCCTATATTTTTCCAATATAAAACATTATTTTAAAAAATGATCAAAATGCAATCCGTGGTCCATCATCAAGATGTCCAAGGCAAATGAATCATACCCTATGTGAACTGTGCTATACTTGTATACTTTTCCAATATATTTAAAAAACAAACAAACTAACTATTTCAGAACAAACTAATTGTTTCATACATTATAGTGTTCAATGAAGCTTGAACCATGTCTATAATTAGGAACATGATTCATTGTCTCTAATTCTTTTTGGTATTACAGCATTATAAGCTTTAATCAAAGTTCATGTAAATGCAATCTTTTGGTAATAATCAGGTAGTAGCCTTCCTATATTGTAACTTGCATGGGAGAGATCTGCAGCAATGATTAATAACAATATCGTCATCAGAAAACACATGCAGATTTCACAAGTGTCAGAGGGCTGCATCAGTTCCTCTCGAAATTCTCTAACTATTCTCTGACCCAGTGATTGGCCACTGGTACTTTTCATTTTGTTTTATATAATCTTAAACATGGGCTATGATTTAGAATCATAGATTCTATACCAAACCTTTCACATAAATATCTGAAACCATGGATTCTAGGTTCATCCAATGGTAGAAATTTCCTTATTGATTCTATAAATTTTAGATCAATTATTTTTGCGGTAAGACATTTGACAAAGCTCTTATGATCAACATTTGGAGTGAGCTCGTAAGAATTTTTTTCTAGGTGTTGTCATAACAAAATACTTTTATGTGCTCCTATTTGTTTTGCATTGATTTGTCCATTTTCCAGTAAACGAGTTTTTTCTTATTTTTTTGTGAATTTGTGTTCGTAGATTAAATATATGTAAACTATACTACTTGATGATGGTAAGACGCAAACAAAAAGTCGGCCAAATTATGGATGTTGGCCAAAATGTGATAACCTATTTGATAACAGAAAATGAAAGTAGCTGTCAGTGATAGACGCCTGTGCTACTGCATTACATCGTTGTATATATGCCAGAGGGGAATTGAGAGAATCCCGCCATAACACATTAAAAAAAACATTAATAGATCACATGAACGGTATGGTATTACAGGAATTTGCAATGAAAATTGTAGCATACTTAAAACCATAATTTTGAGACTACATGCATCTGTGGTAGACTCACAAAGTCTGAGCCAAGCCAGCAGCAGTAAGTTTTTGCTGCCTTGACTAGGTCTACTTGAATGAGTTTGACAAAGATCTGCAAAGTCTTCTACATTTCCATGTTTCTCTGTAGAACTTGTCTGAGACTCAATCAATCTTGAGCCCACCTTGTTAAGACATTATTAAAATCCTGAAGGTTAAAGCTTAAAACCTCATCTCCATTTACAGCATTCACTTTTTTAGTATCAGATTTGTAGCAATGATTGGTAACAGTATCAGCATCATAAAACACATGCAGATTTCACAAGTGTCAGAGGACTACATCACCTCCTCTCTGAATTATCTGTAACTATTCTCTGAGCCAGTGATTTTCCAATATTTTGTTGTGGTAAAGCAAATCCTCCATCATTACAATTTTGCAGATGGCCACCGATACTTTTAATTTTGATTTATAAAATCTTGATCATGGGCTTTGACATAAAATCATAGATTCTAGACCAAACCTTCCACATCAATATCTGAAAGTATGGTTTCTAGGTTCATTCTATGTTTAGAAATTTCCTTGTTGACTCTATAAATTTTAGAGCAATTATTTTTGCAGGAAGACATTTGACAAAGCTCTACTGATCAACATTTGGAGTGAGCTCCTACCAATTTGTTTCTAGGTGTTGTCATCAAAATACCTTTGTGTGTTCCTATTTCTTTTGCATTGATTTGTCCATTTTCCAGTATACCAGCTTTTTTGTTTGTGAATTTGCGTTAGTAGATTAAACGTATCTATGCCATACTACTTGATTATGGTAAGATGCAAACAAAAAGTCATATAAAGTAACCAGTAGTTTGGCCATGTTTGCCAAAATGTGATAACCTATTTGATAACAGAAAACGAATATAGTTGTCAGTGTTTGATGCATGTTTTACTGCATTACATGGTTGCATATAGGCCAGAGGGGAATTGGTAGAATCCCGCGATAACACATTAAAAGCATTAAAAGATTACATAATCAATGTGGTATTACAGGAATTTGCAATGAAAATTGTAGCATACTTAAAACCATAATTTTGAAACTATGTGCATCTGTGGTAGACTCACAAAGTCCAAGCGAAACCAGCAGCAGTGAGTTTTGCTACCATGAATAGGTCAACTTGAATGAGCTTAACATAAATTTGCAAAGCCTTCTATATTTCCATGTTTTTTCTATAGAACTTGTCTGAGACTCAATCAATCTTGAGCCCACCTTGTTAAGACATTATTAAAAACCTGAAGGTTTAAGCTTAAAACCCTCATCTCCATTTACAGCATTCATTTTTTTTAGTATCAGACCTGCAGCAATGATTAATAACAGTATCAGCATCAGAAAAAACATGCAGATTTCACAAGTGTTGGAGGGCTATGTCACCACTTCTCCGAATTCTCTATAACTATTCTCTGAGCCAGTGATTTTCCAATTTTTTGTTGTGGTAAAGCAAATCCTCCATTATTACAATTTTATATGTTCTTGAACACGGGCTATGATATAGAATCAAAAATTCTAGACCAAACCTTCCACATCAATACCTTCTAGGTTCTGGTAGAAATTTCCTTATAAGACATTTGAGAAAGCTCTTCTGATCAACATTTGGAGTGAGCTCCTATGAATTTAAGTATTGTCATCAAAATGCTTTTGTGTCTTCCTATTTGTTTTGCATTGATTTGTCCATTTTCAAGTGTACCAGTTTTCCTTTTGTGAATTTGTGTTGGTAGATTAAATGTAACTATACCGTGCAACTTGATGATGGTAAGATGCAAACAAAAAGTCATAGAAAGTCACCTGTAATTTGGCCATGTTTGCCAAAATGTGATAGCTTATTTGATAACAGAAAATGAAAATAGTTATCCGTGTTACACGTATGTGTTACTGCATTACATGGTTGTATACAGGCCAGAGGGGAATTGGCAGAATTCCCACCATAAGACATTACAAAAGCATTAATAGATTACATGATCAGTATGGTATTACAGGAATTTGCAATGAAAATTGTAGCATACTTAAAACCATAATTTTGAAACTATATGCATCTGTGGTAGAATCACACAGTCCAAGCAAAGCCAGCAGCAGTGAGTTTTGTTGCCTTGACTAGGTCAACTTGAATGAGTTTGACAGAAATCTGCAAAGCCTTCTACATTTCCGTGTTCCCCTGTAGAACTTATCTGACACTCAATCGGTCTTGAGCCCACCTTGTTAAGTAAGACATTATTAAAAACCTGAAGTTTTAAGCGCAAAACCCTCCTCTCCATTTACAGCATTCACCTTTTTTAGTACCAGCGTCTTTAAACCTTGGGCAATTTATTTGATATATCAATGACCGTAAATTCATTGAATCATGAGCAATTTCTCTAATTGAGTATCTCCTAGGTGTAACACAGTAACTAGTCCATTAAAATTTAGAAGTTTGCAGCTTGATCCGGCATTTTGACAGAATTTACAGATTTGATTCATATGTCATTGATGTTATTCTGAATTGGAATCCATACAAATCCAATTTATTTTGAAATGCAGGTTTCCCTAGTAGGAGCCTGAAATGACATGGCCAGTCTGGGTCTCAAATCTATGCTCAAAACCATTTATTAAATATAGCTTCCAACTAATAATGTTTTGTGATGTTGTCCAATTGCTGATGAACTTCCACTGTAAATGGAAGAATCTACTAGTCTGGATTACTGATTTTCATGAATCCTTTGAAGGGCTTATGTGACAATCTTATGACAAACTGACTCGGGCATTCTAAATGATACTACATCAAACCCAAAATTACAACTTCTGCAAATATAATTTGAGGGCTGGAAAACTTGTTTGCTGAAAATTAAGTATAATTGTTCACTCCTTACTCTAGCATAATTCTCATTCCAAACATAATGATGCGATTTTCTGAAATGCCTTCCACATGCAAAAAAAAACTTCCTTAACTATTAAATAGTCACCACTTACATCACACTGAATGGCTACAGATGAAAATAATTAGCTCACTTAAAAATTTAGTAACTACTACGCATACCTTGCTTGAAGAACAATTAGACACAGAACACATGGCAGAGGAAATATCGATGTAGCTCTTGTTGTTGGATATGGTACCTCGAGGAATGTGAAATGCTCACAACCAACACCTGGATGGGGAGAGCCTGCTTACCGTCTGCTAAAGACTAGATTAATATGTTTGTTGTGTTTTTTAAGTCCTGACTCTCACTGTCTCATTCCCAAAAAAACAGATTACCATTTGGTTGAGCTCTTTGTGTGGTTGGAGGCATTCGATATGGCATTTTCATAAATTGTCCACAGTGTTGTAGATTCAGGATGCCCCCTTATAATTTTCCTAACAAACCGTTCCTCTTTCATCCTCACTACCATGTAAAGAGAAAGGCCGAGGTCATTGATGGATTTGATTTTCTGCCAAACTAGAAACCTTGGCCTTATAGTCTTTTCCAAACTTAAAAGCAACAAGTTGTTGTGCTTCACTACATAATTTGCTGGAAGCTCCATGTTATTAACTACAAAGTTCATCGTTGCACGAACTCTTTCCTTGGAGTAATATAAGACTTGAGGGGCAGCCCGATATACTTGCCAGGTTTCTTCAGCCGAGAGCCCACAGAGTTTGAGATATTCTATCTTTGCCTCTAGCGTTTCCACGCGGCTAGTAGCCACTATACTTACAATATATTTGAACGCTTTGCTACCTTTGACAGCGCGAATCTCCTGAATGAGTTCAGCTTGGGCAGACGTTAGAGAAGAGCGTTGCAAAATGGCCGGTTGTATCCGTAACAATGTGGAGAGCTCGTTCCCACGAAAACCCCATCCCTCCCAGAAAGCAACTGAGGGCTTCAGGGTCTTCTCCAGGTTATAACCGAGGGCTTCAGAGTTTTTTAGCAGGGATCTGATGAGCAAATCCTGGGACTGAAATACACTCTTAAGAAACTCCATCTTGGGAAGAAGGCCATTCTCAAGGTTGATGATCAAGATGCGTGGAGCGCGCGACAAAAGCTTTGCCAGAGTTTTACCCTGAAAGCCGAAATCTTCCAGCAGTTTGATTTTGGGTTCCAATATTCTTTCTGCACTTGTGACGATTAGCGACGGCTGTTTCCTCATTACCGTGGTCATTTGGACTTGAGAGAAGCCGCATCTGTTTAACATATCAATAAACTGTTAAACATCCGAGTGATGTCGGCCTCAGATATGTTGAACTTGGTGGAGGCAAACTGTGAAAAGAGGCTCTGTGAATAAGCAAGAGTTGAGTAGAGATTGCGAAAATAGAATGGGTGTATGATAAACAGTCTGCGGCAAAACATAATGATCTCGTTTTGCGTTTAGTTCCGCGCTAAAAGGGCACTAGTAACATCTGTCTATATTTATTTATTGCAATATGTGTCTAATAGGGAACTTAAATTGTAAAAGTTCCCCACTAGAAATTTCAGAGTCTCACTGTTCGAAAGGAAAACAAGTGCCAAGTAGTGGCGGAGTATCTCGACTATGTCAAAAATGTGAATATTGGTTTAATATTGTCAATTCTCGAGTTTTTTTTCATTTTATTATATTTTAATAATTTTTATTATAAAAATAACATTAATTGTATTAGCTTATAGATATTTAAATATCAATATTGTAATTACAATGAAGGAAAATTAAATAATATTATAATTACTATATAAAATGAATATTAATATTCATATTAATGCACGATTATTTAATTAAATGTATCCATTCGTAATGAAGGAGCAGAGCAAAGCTCGTCTTTACGACCCCGAGGGAAACCTTAGCAACAATTTCAAAAATAAAACCCATGAAGATTCTGCGGCTATCAGACAAACCCTGTGTGTCGACATCTCCAAGGAAGTAGAAGAAGAATGTAGCATTCTGGTGAAAAATGCAATTATTTGTCGCCTAATAGGCTCGAAGCTGGAAAGGAACCAGATCTTATTTTGGGTTGCGGCGAATTGGCACCCTGAACATGTGGTGAAATTCCTTCCCAATAGTTTTTTCGCAGCAATTTTCCAAACCGTAGAAGCAAGGGAAGAAGTCTTGCCCAAACATTTATGGAAGATCGATGACCATCCGCTACATATTCAACTTCGGTCGCCAAGATTTAACCCCCAAACTTTCACCCCTTACAGCAAGCCCCTGTGGATAAGATTATACAACGTATCGTTGGAGTATCAGTCAAAGGCTTGCCTAAGGAAGATCGGTGACTCTCTAGGAACATTAATCTCAATCGATGAAGGTATCTTGGAAAACAACTCATACCTATATCCAAGACTGTGCATTGCGGCAATCTCTCCATTTTTGCCCTCCATCAGACTCAAATCTAGCAAAGGGATTTGGGAACAAGAGGTCAAAATCAAAGAAGAAAAGTTCTTCTCCTCTCGCTACAATAGGCAGAATCACCCAACCGAGGAATGCTAACAAAAAACCAAGAAGATTCCAGTTACCGAAGAAACCCAAAACCCTAATCAAACCGTAAGCCCGACCCTTGTGGAGACCCATCAACCAAAGGCAACCTAGATCGAACGCATAGGAAGATAAGATAGATCAAATCCCAATTGGAATGTTTGACCAGGTGGAAGAAGCGAGGAGGAGCAGCTTTGAGACTCCTCTATTGGTGTCTCTGCCAGCTCAATCAGAGGGAATTCAAACAATTCGAGATTCAATTGGGGAGGACAGAACCTTCACAGATCCAGACTATGAAGAAGAAGGGGATTTCAAAGAACTTGGGATCTTAGATCCCCAAAGCTTGTCTCAATCTGCCTCCAGTCTATTAAAATGTAATATCAAGCTTGAGAAGAAAAAAGACTGCAAGGCTTTCAAACAGATCGGGGAAGAGAAGGCGAATGAGAAAGGTCTTACTAGTGTCAAAGATTTTTTGAATAACATTAAGGAGGAAACCCCTCCCTTAGGGACCAATGAAGATTTCCACGTGGAATGTTAGGGGCATAAATGCCCCTAACAAACAACGCTTGGTCAAGCATCATATAGAGAATAGTATGGCAGATATCCTCATCCTACAAGAAACAAAAATTGAAGGCAATTCCCATCCCATATTTGGGCCAAACGATCCCAGATGGGGTTCATTATTTGTAGATGCTTAAGGCACGACTGGTGGATTAGGGGTGGTATGGAAAAAAGGTGATTTCAACACAAGCCTAAAAAGTAGCTGATAAAAATTGGATGTTGTTGAGTATAAATTTCTTTTCCAACTAAGTTATCCTTCCTCTTGTTGAATGTTTACGGTCCTACAGCAACCAAGAAAAATAGGCTCTATGGGGAGCACTACTAGCACTTATATGCCAATTTCAAGAGGAGAAGTTGGTACTTGGCGGTGACTTTAATGTCATCCTAAGACTTGGGGAAAAAAGCGGAGGGATACAAGTAGAATCGCAGGCAATGAAAGATTTCAGGAAATTTGTAGATTCAACAGAACTAATCAAAGTCCAAATTAAGAATGACATCCACACTTGGACCAATAGACGAGTGGCATTTACAAACATTGATAGAATTCATTAATTTTCCAAAGTCCATAGCGTTGTGATTAAGTGCTTCTAGATTTGACTGTGTTCAAGTTTTTTCTCTCAATGTTTCGGATCACACTTCATGATCCATCATCATGAGAAAGATAGCTAGAGAAGAGAATAAACATGATAAATTGTAGACCAAGACTGAATAAAAAGAAGGGTGAGGTGTGGCACGAGATCCAAGGGGTCACTTGTGAGAAGAGGCAAAGGTACCAAGGCTGAAGGACACAAGAATAATAAAGAGAGTAGGATAAAAGAAAAAAATAGTCAAATGGGAAAAACCACAAAAAAAATCTAAATATATATGCATATCTAAATTAATAACTAACAAAATAAACTAATTAAAGTATAAAAATAAAATGAAGAAATATTAATGAATAAATGAAAATATGTATATATGTAAATAAAATAATCGAAATATATATGCATATCAAAATAATAAATAACAAAAATGAATTAATTAGAGAATAAAAATAAAATGAAGAAAATGTTATCAAATTAATGCATGTGTAAGTGTGTGTGTGTATATATATATATATATATATATATGAATAATAAGGTATAGAGACCGAATAGATCTAGAAGATTTATTCTATAGAGAGAGAGAGGAAACAAGCAAAGAGAAATAAAGGGAATAAAGGGGATTAAACAATCCTAAAAAAGAAGAAAGACCTGCGTAAGAAACACAGGCCACTGATGATTTAAAACTCAGAGGATACCAAACGAAACCTAAAAATAAACTAAAAACCCTAAGACCATACAGAACAACCACAAAGACAAGGTCAAAGAGAGAGGAGACCAAGTGAAGACAGGAACACCAAAACAACAAGCCAGGTGAGAAAAAACAAGAGCAAAGCCCCCAACAAAGAGAAGAACATAAAAATATGGATAGAAGTCTACAAGTGAGTATGCAAGTGCATAAATGAAAATATATACATAGCCACTCCTACCGAAAGCACAATAGGGTCTAATAAGTATGCAGACAAGGAGAACCTAAGAGGAAGGGAAAGAAACCAAGAAGAGGGGGAGGGAAAAAAGACATGAGGGACCTAGCAAAACACACTACAAGGCAAAAGGTAAGAGTGAGAGTGCTCGTGCGGGAATGAGAGGGCGAAAGGGGGGGCAAGGAGGGATAAAAGCTAGCGAGACCGAGGACCTGAAGACAGAAATGAGGAAGAGCGAACAAAAGATAACCAGATGGGTGAACCAATGAAGACCCAGATTGTCGAGCACAAGAACAAAGAAAAACTAGGGCAAGGAGTGCAAAAGAGCCAAAACGAAGGTACAACACGGGAAGAGAAAGAAGAGGGAGGAAGGCCAAGAAAGGACAGAATGGGAAGCCGACCCATAGACAAGGGAAGGGATTACCAGGGTGATAAAGGAGGGTAGGAAAGGGAAAAAGGAAAGACTGAGTAGGGGAGAGGGGCCGAGATCAAGCATGAGGGAGGGGGTGGTTTGACGCAGAGCGCACAATGGAAGCAAGCAAAACTTAACAATAAACTACCAAGCTGTGGTATGAGTATAACATGACTTGCTTTAACCGGTTACTATACCCCGATTCACCGTTTGACCTGGTCGTTGTTTGTATCTGCCGAAAGATACATTCCCAACATGCATACCTTATATGCATTCGTAGCATACATTCTCCTGCGCGCCCTTGCGATGTACATTTGAAACTTACGCCAATGGATTTCTGTTGTTGACGCGACTTGGATTATCAGTTGGATTTACCACGGAGTCGTTGCCTCCCCGATCACGCTGATATCACATTCAAACACATTCGTCAGCCAGATTTCAACTGTCAACGAACACTAGGGTTTCCTGCGCCGCTACTCCTATACACCTTTGCACAATCTGCCTTCACCGAGCCCTAGCACATAAAAATGCTAGGCGAACTACTGTGTGTGACCTGCAAACTGGAACATCTGCGCCGTTGAAATAAAGAAACAAACAGGAAACGAAAATAAATATATATACAACGAAGCCATTCCATTGATTTCGACAGAAATCTTATCAGTGGAATGCTTCAAATCGACATGTTGCAACAATGGAAAATCAGAAAGGAAGGAAAACCTACAGCTAAAGCAATATGTATTTACAGAGAATGAAAAGCAGATCGACGACACATAAAATAGTTTGATTCTCCTTAGCAATGCTTGATTACAATTCTTTAATGACAGGTGGATAAGCTCTTCCTTCAATCTCTTAGCGGCTATCTTGCCAATCTCTGGCTCAGACCATTACCCGCTAGAACTGAACATCTCGGCCAACACAAAACCAAAGAATAGTCTTTTCAAGTTTGAAAGAATGTGGTTCCACAATAAGGATCTGCTATCGCTGTTGGAGACATGGTGGAAAAGAGCCTCAAAAAGAGTGGGAACAAGCAATTATAGATTCATGTGCAAGTTACAATATAAAATCCAATTTGATTTCATGGAGCAAAACTTCATTTGGGAACATTTTTGAAGAAGAGTCGAGAATAGAAAAGGAACTCAATGAGTTAAATGAAGCAGTTATTTGTGGAGGAATGGGATTCACAAATTTTTAGAAAGAAAAACATCTTGCCCAACACGCTAAAATTCTGGCCAGTGAAGAGGTATATTGGAGAGCAAAATTGTAGGAGATTTGGCTTGAGGAAGGTGACTTCAATATGCGCATTTTCCATAATTCCTCCAAAGTGAGGATGATGCATAACAAAATCACACTCATCCAAGATCAAGAAGGAGTACACACTGAACCAGAGAGCATAGAAAATGAAGCCATCAAATTCTTTCAAATTCTCCTCAGCCCAAAGGAAGCATCTGACACATTGGATCTAAGTAAGGTCTTAGACTGCATCCCGAGAATTATCACTAATGAGAAGAATCACGACCTTACAAAAGACTTCATCAAGGAAGAATTGAAAGTGACAACCTTTGAGATGCATCTCGACAAAGTGCCTAGGCCAAACGGGTTCCCAACACTTTTTTATCAAAAAATGTTGGCACTTCCTTGGGAGAGAGATTAAGAAAATAACAAAGGACCTAAGGAAGAAGAAGAAATTCGTCAAAGATATGAACAACATCATCCTGGTTCTCATTCCCAAAAAAGAGGATGTTAAAGCATTTTATGATTTCAGGTCGATATCATTATGCAATACGGTTTACAAGATCATATCTAAGGCTATGGCATCTTAATTGAAATCAGTCTTAGAAATGATCATTTCACATACTCAAGGTGGTTTTACTCCAAGGAGGGAGATTATCGACAGTATCATCATGGCAAATGAAGCCCTTCACTACATCAACTATGCTAGACAACCAAGTATGATGATTAAGCTTGATATAAGAAAAGCCTATGATAGAGTTAAGTGGCGCTTCTTAATGAAAGTTTTGGAAAAACTTGGCTTCTACGATGATTGACTGAAGATGATTTTTCAGTGTATCTCCACAGCCCACTTTTCCGTAGTTATTAATGACTCTTCTTGTGGTTTCTTCGAGAGCTTGAATGGCCTACGCCAAGGAGATCCTATTTCTCCGTTCATCTTCCTCACCATGGTTGAAGCACTTAGTAGAATGATAGAGGTTCATAGAGTGGAAGGTAACTAGAAAGGAGTCATGGTTGCTAATAACGTGGATCCATTAACACATCTCTAGTTCGCAGATGACACCATTCTATACGGGGAAGCCTACGAAAGGGAAGCTTTCGTAATCAAAAGGCTTTTGAGAAGGTATGTGGAGCTATCCAGGCAAACAATAAACCAGGCCAAATCCAAAATTTTCTTTTTCTTCACTAAAAAACTCCTTCAGCAAAGGATAGCAACAATCCTAGAGATGAGCACAGACTCTACTCCTTGTAAGTATTTGGGAGTCCCAATATTCCAAGGTATCATGAGATCTAGCCTCTAGAATGAAGTGGTCAAGAGATGCAGTTATCGAGCCTCAAGTTGGACGGGGAAATGACTCACGCTAGTGGGAAGGATCACCATGATAAAAACAACTTTAATGACCATTCCAATTCATATGATGGCCTGTAATCAGCTCACTTCCAAAGCGGCAGACTCCTTCCACAACATCCTGAAAAAGTTTTTATGGGAAGGTTCTAATGACCTGATATGCATCCCTTTAATCCATTGGGATAAAGTTAGAGAACCCAAGGAGAACGAAGGCACATGCATCAGGGATATTAAACTCCAGAACCTCGCCCTAGGGGCCAAACTTGTTTGGAAAATGTATACCTCACCAGATAAACTGTGGTGCAAAATTATGCAGAATAAATACTTGGACTCTCCAAACCCAATAAGAATCTTTACGATGGTCAATCCTCCTCTGGGATCCCACATTTGGAGATTCATGATGGACTGTAGGAAAACCATCACCGATCACCTCACTTGGTAAATAGATGATGATAAGCAGGTGGAATTTTTGGGAGATTCCTGGGGAGGCAAGAAGCCTCTCATAGAAAACCCATCCCTCTCCCCCTAGGCTACAACATTAAAGGAGAAATTTGGGGAGAAAGTGGCAAACTATTTGATCTTCAATGACAATTTAGATCTATTCAATAGAAGACTCGACAGGCTGCATTTGAGTGATGAAGCAAAATCATTGCTCATGGATATTGTGGGAAACCCCACCCATCATTTAAATAGAGCCAGTGATAAAGTTGTTTGGTGCACTGCCAGCTCAGGGAGATACACGGTCAAGGTGGGTTACTTGGTTCAATGCCATTGCCACACGGATGAATGGCCAAGCAAGTTATGCTGGGGCAAGGACATTCTACCCAAGGCCAACGCCTTCACCTGGGCAACTATTCATGGTAGGTACCTCACACAAGACAGGTTGTGGAAAGTCAAAATTCAAGGACCCTCAAGATGTGTTATTTGCAAGGCTGATTCAAAGACCGCCAATCACCTCTTACTAAACTGCCCCTTCACAAGTGAATGCTGGGACTAGCTTCAATCCATGGCTACTTGGCATGGCCTAAGACCATTGGAGCTAAGGAACTGGTTGGATTCTTGGCTGACCTTGAGGCAAATTTCATTATGAGATGGCTTATGGGCAATCAACCCATCCATGGTGCTATGGCACTTGTGGAAGGAACGAAATCACCAAATTTTCCAAGATGCAACCCTTTCCAGAGACAGTGTATTAGAATGGATTAAAAGAGGCATCTGCAAGTGCATGTTGGCGGTAGCAAAGAAAAGGTTAACTCTCCCATTTTCTAGCTGGAGTGATGCGCTAATGAAGAAGTTACCAATGCTTCAAATCCCTACAAGCTTCTCCCTAGCAACATCCAAAAAAGAGAAGAGGGAGTAAATTAAATGGATCACCCCTCCAAGCGGGCACCTAAAGCTGAACTTTGATGGCACCTCAAAAGGCAACACTGGAGTTGCTAGTGCATGATGTCTATTGAGGGACGAGCAAGGTCAAATGGTGTGGGATCTTTCAAAGAGCATTCATTGGGCAACGAATAACAAGGCATAGTTTGCTCTTAAAACTGGCCTAGAAGTTTGCACACAACAAGGTCTTAACCACATTGACATCGGGGGGGACTCTCAAATCTGCATTGAAGTAGTCAAGAAGAATTCCATCTCTAGTTGGGAAGTACAAATCACACTCACAGCTATTCGGGAATCCCTGGATTCTATTCAAGATTTCACCATCAATCATGTCTTCAAAGAAGCAAATGGCACAACAGACCTTCTCACCAACTTTGGAACAACCTAGGCAACTCCTTTCATTTTTTGATTCAACTGAGAGTATGTGGACTGGCCTTATAGATAGAATCTCACAGGAAAAACCCAACCCATCTAAGTTGTGATCTATTTTATTTTTCTCTTTATATAGCATAAAGGGGCTACCCCCACTGGTAGCACTTAATCATAAAAAAATGATTATTTATTTTTTCTTCATTGTGATCATAATATTTAAATATCAATAAAATAATATAATTAATACTATTTTTATAATAAATTTATTATAATATAGTAAATATTAACATATTGTAGTGAAGGAAATATTAATTTAACAAGCTGAAATTGATCAAACCCATAATGTCTCTGGTCTATGAAGTAGAAAAATTAATCCTCACTCAAACAATGAATTTTAAAATGATAATATGCCCCATCCTAATATACTAACTCCAGAATAATATGGAATATTTATGCCATGAAATCTTGAACCCTATACTATGAAGTCTATCAGCCAATGTTGGAAAAGGAACACAATAATGTATGCCATGTAAGCCTGCTAGAGCTTCCATAAAATGTTTTACATGTTATTCATCTATCTTCCTTCTAAATTTTCTCCTCTAAAATAGGTGGTGTTTGATTTTTTAGTGACATATCTTATTTCTTTTCTATGTGAGGTTTGTCTTGTGGAAAAACAAAGCCACAAATAAATTTATTTCTTCCATACTTGTATTCTTAGCTCTATTCATAACAATTTGTTTTAAATAAACTCATAATGTCAAAAAGATAACTAACTTTAAACCATTTTATTCTTACTCTTAAATATAAGTTACCAATTTAGATTACTAGTACAAATATAACAATACCAAAGTAATGTTAAAATTAAAGGATTATGTGTATTGACAATATTTGTTTTTACTATAATATAACATAAATATAAATACATTATAAATTTCTATAATCAACAATTTAATCAAATATAACAATCTCAAGTATGTCAAAATGAAATGATTATATCTTTCATAGATCTCATTATCATTTTCTAGTGCAAATATTTTATTCTGTAGGGAAGGAATACATCTTGGTATGCACTGATTATGTGACCAAATGAGTAGAGGATCAAGCATTATAATTTGCTAGAGAAGAAAAAGTTACCAATTTCCTATATAATAGAATTTTTCTAAGATTTGGAGCCCCAAGAACAATAGTTTCAGATAGAGGTCCATAATTTACCTCTCAAGTGATAAAATCTCACATAAATGTATCAGGTCAAGCATAGGAAGTCCTCATCTTATCATCCCCAAGCAAATGGGCAGGTGGAGGCGACAAATAGAGAGCTGAAAAACATCTTGACAAGGACAGTGGCAATGAATAGGAGGGATTGGGCCAACAAATTACATGAAGCAATATGTGCTTACAATACAACATACAAGTCAACAACAAAGTTCTCAACTTATGATTTTTCTATGGGAAGAAACCTATATTGTCAATAGAGTTTGAATTACAAACACTAAGGACATTAGTAGATATTGGATTACCATTATCTATAGCACAACAAGATTAGATTCTTCAACTAAACGAATTGGATGGGATAAGGATGGAGGCCATACAACAGACAGAACTCATTCAACACCAAAGGAAGCAGTGACATGACCAACACATCAAGAAGAGGACATTTTAGCAAGAAGGTTGAATTCTCTTATATTATTCCAAGTTTAAGGAGTTCAAATGGAAATTGCAAAACCCATTGGATGGGACCTTACAAAATCAAGGAAGTCTATGAAAATGTAACAGTCTAGATGACACCCATTGATGGAGGGGAAAACACATTTTTTGTTAAATGGTCATAGGATTCACCTCTACCAGTGGCCAACCACAAAGGAGGAATTTATCAATGATCTATGCTATGTGAGAGCGGTCACACTGTCTTGCACAAGTTGAGAGGATGATTTATAAAATAATAATAATAAAATAGAAGGGTTAAAAGCTAGTAATATGGAAGCCCTTCTCAAAACAAATATATATATATATATATATATATATATATATATATATATATATATATATATATATACATATATAAGTAAAAGAGGAAGACTGAAAACTAGTCAAATGGTAGTCTTCCTCACTAAAGGAACTGAAAACTAGCAAATGTCAGTTCTTTTTCATGTAGGTATCAAGAAGGAGCACCTCTAGAGGTAATCAGGAGCACCTCTAGAGTCAATTAGGAGCACCTCTAGAGCCAACTAGGAGCACCTCTGACATTCCATAAATAAAAAGGATTCATGACCTTTGGAGCCTATTTTTCAAAATGTCTAAGGAAGGGCACTCAAAAAGAGGTAATGAAGTCATCATGACTTTATATAGTTCCCTTCAAAAAGGAGGCCAGGTCATAAGCACTCATTACACTCAAACCACTAGTGATCCCTGTTTTTCAATCATTTGCTGATGACATCTATTGATGACGAAGTTATCCCATCAACCATCAACTTAATAAGGAGCCTGTCATTTCACATACCATGGGCATCATGACAACTAATTCTAAAGGCTACACATGGAGGAGTGGTCACATCACATCTTACAAAGGTGACAACACAAAACCCTAAGTATGACGTCTAATTGTTGCAACAATAATCTAGGTATTAATCTTAGTTAACTAATTATGACAAGTCTTTTCAATTTTCATATTGTGCAATTCACCTGGATTCCTATACACTACCATTATTCTTGAATAAATCCAATGTATGTCACCCCTAATTGTCCACCTAACACGTCATCTTTGTAGCTTTAGAGTGACATACCCCCCTAAAAAACATACTAAATCATAATTTCTAAAATTGCAAGCCATAACTCCCCATCAATCGACTCAGTAGTCATTAGGACAAGCAAAAGAAATTCAACTTTGGATTTTAGGAAATAAAGAGCTCTGAAGGTGAGCTAGGTTTGTTGTAAGAGGTTTTAGGAAAATAAATAAACAAAGTTAAGGGTTTACAAGAGGAGAGGGACAAAGTACCATCAAATTTTAGTCTATTTGAAGGGGGCCAAAATGAAATCAGAGTTGGAGACAACAAAGGGACTATTACAAGATCAAGCATCTGCTGAAATACTAAGCGCTGCATCTGTTGAAATACACATTTAGTAGAATAGTGTTTACAAGACATAACTGGATTGTGCCCCGTGCCTTTTTATCCAATATGTCCCACTCATCTTGACTGGCATCATCAGATTTCTTTCCTTTTGATGTTGTCAACCATTGATCCCTCTCCTTAATGAGATCCTCCATTTTTAGCTTCCATAGCTCGTATTTTGAACTATTGAATTCTCAATGTCTATCCGAGATGTAGATGCAACCATGATTTCCACACACACAAATCTGCAAAACAGAACTCTCACTGCAACACAGGAAACCTTCAAACTTCCACACAATAACATAGTTGTCTAGGCTCTGATATCAAATGTTAGAAATGAAGGCAACCACTACAATATGAAAATTTGAAATAAACTTGAAAATATGAAATTATATTGTAGAATATCAAGTGGAGATGTAAACTAACATCAAAGAAATCAACAATACTCAAGATCCATACACATAACACATGGATTTATGTGGAGAAAACCCTTTCAAGTAAAAAGCTCCACCATGTAAATTTGTATTATCTTGAAGAAGATTACAATACATCAACAATTTCCTCAATCCTGCATCCAATCTGACAATATTTGTATACTTGCGAAAAAACTCATCTCGTCTCATGCTTTTACACTTCTTCATAGCTCATTTTATAGAATAACAAGAGCTTCATGAAGAAGCTATCAAAAGTGGGACCATATTTGGGAGAATCTCAACACCCTCATCAAGAAAGAACTCATGCATCATTTGTCATGAGATTCTTAGCACCCACCTAGAGATTTACACCAACAGGACCAAAGTAGTCTCTTACACCATCATATGATTCTCTTATAATATGATAGATGCTCTTGTGCTATCATAAGATGCTCTTACACATGACAATTTCTCTTGCACCTTGTCATTTACCAATACTAGAGGGCACCCCATTTCTACTTGTAATCCTCAGGTAAATAGTAAATGGTAATTATTGTAGGTAAATAACTAGTATATTTATATTTAAAAAAATATATCTATAGTATGCCGAGAGATATCTTGGTTATGTACTTGTTTTTGCATTTTCCATACTTTTGTGATTTTCTCCACCTTTTTTTCAATCATTTCCATTTTTTTAAAAAAAATTTCCACTTTCTTTTTTAGTATTTATTTATATTTATAGTTATTTTTCTATATATTTATACGGAAAAAATGAGTGCTCTCATCTCCACCCTGTTGTGACTATAGAATACCTCTCACATAATTAGTTAGTGTTGCCAATAAATTATTAATTAGGGGACAGTAAAAAATAAATTATTATGTCCATCATAATTAGTTAGTGTTGCCAATAAATTATTAATTAGTGGACAGTAAAAAACAAATTATTGTGTCCATGGATTTCTCATTCCTTCACATTAACAATATTAGGAGTAATTAAATAAGAGCTGCAAAGCAGCCAAGTTTCTGCTAAAACTATTCATGAATAGTCTTGTTTTGTTTTAATTTGTTGTGTTTGTTTAGTTTTAACAACAATGTTGATAATATAATAACTTTATAATAATCTTGAAATTTGTGAATTTTTTAGTTTAAGTTAGAGTTGACATTTTTGTAATATTTACACTGAATGTTGAAAATTGAAGAACTTTGAGATTCTACATTTAATAATTAGATTGCATAAAATGGAAGTTGCAAAGTAAGTGATTTTTTATTAAACCTGAAGATTTATTATTATACTTCAATATTTATGATGAACTTGACAAAATGGATTATTTGATTGATACAACCTCCTAAGGCTAGAAATGGACACCCTGACAATTAAAACTTGGTTCTTGACGGTCTGACAAGAGACAAATATAGAAGGCAATAAATACACTAGCCTTCAACAGTTTGCACTTAAGCTGCAATACAAAGAGTTGTTAGTGCTATAAAAATCACTTAACATCATGAATACAAAGAGTTGTGAGTGCTATAAAAATCACTTAACGTCATTATTTTAAAGATTTGAAGTTATAGCTTATAGTGAGGGACAAGTGTAACCCTAAAATTAGTTCTACCATATAACTAGCACTTGCACCAATAAGAGGTTCATGGAATACGTTGTTTGGAATAACAAACGAGTTTAGAAGATCTTCGAGAGTGAATGTTGTTTACAACATGAAATTCAGGGAATACGCTGATAGGAACCAAACAGTTTAGAAAATTTCCCACAAGTTCCAAGACAATGCACAGTCATGTCATTCACATATTAAATGATGAGACTACAAAATACAAATAGTTTTCTGCAACTCAAAATATGAAGATCACTCTGCAAAGAAGATATTAGAATGTGATAGTTGATAGCACGCGGCAAAAGCAATATCTTCCCTCAGTTTTAGATCAGATAATGCAGATTCTCTCATGACCTCCTACAAGTATTCTCAAACCTATTGCAAACATGCATTTACAGCTTTACAAAATATTAAAATCAGTTACATTAACTCTCTTTTGGTTGTTGGGATGTGTTTGCTTGGCGGGGTCTAAGGTTTTTAAAAACAATAAGAACAACCAACGAGTTTAGAAAATTTCGCAGCATAAAGTTGTTTTCACTGTGTGATGGGATCGTGATCTAAGTAGGAGCGGCTGTGTTTTCAATTTGAAGAGGTGTAATTTTAGGGTTCCATAGGTTCAAGGAATGCGCTGATAGGAATGAGCGACGAGTTCCAGGAACATGCCTATAGAAAAAAACAATGAGTTCAAAGAATATGCCGATAGAAAAGAATTAATGAGTTCAAAGAAAATTTCCTGGCGTGAGATAATTTTTGTCGGACTGTTTTGTGTAGGAAAAAACTCTATGCATAAACTTTTTTTTAGGGCATGAGATAATTCTAGCACTATAATGCTTCCATATAAAAGCTCAGGGATGAGAAAATTTTCAAAGCAGTTAGGATTTGTTATTTGAAGCATTCAAAAACCTTTTTAAATGTCAAGATTAAAAACAAAAATTAAGGCCGTCAAATATTAAAGTTTGATATTTTAAAATAAACAGCACAAAGTAACAACCCATTGCTGTCAAATATTAAAGTTTGATATTTTAAAATAAACAGCACAAAGTAACAACCATGCATTGAAGATTTAATGATCAAGAAACTATTGAGCCAATGAAATAAATAGCAACTACTGCAAGAACCCAAATCATTTGAAAAACTTGCACCAGCACGAGGGAATAGATAAAATCTAATTTAATATACTATGAACTGTAAAAGAGTTATAGCAAAGACAATGATATTGTTGGATAAAGGGACTAAAAGGCCCGTGAACAAAAAACAATTTAAAAAAAATTCAAATTTTTCCAGTCTTGTAACAGCTCGAAACTGAGATATCTCCAAAAATGTACCAAAACTTGCATAACTCGGTAGATTGTCCTATCATAAATTTGATTTAGGAAATGTAGAGTATTTATAAAATTTTGGCGTATAAAAACGGTTTGGGTAGTTGAACTGTAATAGTTAGGTGAACTGCACAGGTTTTTAATATTTTTAATTTGTTACGAATAAGTTTTGATTTAGGTTTTTAGGTTTGTAAATAATAAATTAAATTCCTTAATTTTAATTTATTATTTACAGTGGAAAGATTTAATTAATTAATTAAAATTAATTAAATCTTATGATTAAAGGTAGATTAGGGATTAAGGGAAATTTATTAAAATTAATTAAATTTCATGTGAAGGGAGGACATATGGAATTGATCACTAGTCAATTTTTCCCGTCTATACATTAATATATATTTTAAAATTTTGATGTATTAGTATATTATTATCATAGATTAAGGATATTATCTATGTAAATGATATATTATTATTATTGTTATTATTATTAATATTAATAATTATTAAAGGCATATATATATATATATATATATATTTGGGATAAACTTATAAATTATATTTGTATTTAAATTCCTATTAGTATTAATATTGATTAGTAATAGGAATCTTATATAACTAAAATATTTTTATTGTCCAATAATATTATCAATATTAATACTAATAGGAATTTAAATACATGTTTCTTAATATTTTTATTTTTATTTTAATTATAATATATTTAAATCTGTTAATAGGTGAGATGCTAAAAAAATTTTACTGTATAATATTTTAGCCATAAAATCTCAAACTAGAAACATAATAGTTTTAAGTATTAGTATATTATTATCATAGATTAAGGATATTATTATCACAAAACTTTATAATTTAAACCTTGATGTTCAGCAATAATCGCCCTTATGGGGTGAAAGTTTTCTGCCAATTAAATTGAAGAAAAATAATTTTTCAAATATGTTTTGTTAAAATATTTGCATCTATACAATAGCAATAGGTAAATATTTTTTAAATAGAAAAATTATTTCATTCTCATTGGTGGCAAAAAGAATTATTAATAACTAGTTAGGAACATACCTCGCCTATAGTTTTCTTGGCAGAAACTAATAATTGGATTTACAAGGTTTATGACAGATTAATATATAGAAAAAAATAAAAAAGAAAAAAATTGAAAAAATAAATTAGAATTAAAACAAAAATATATAGAAAAAAATAAAAAAGAAAAAATTGAAAAAATAAATTACAATTAAAACAAAAATATATAGAAAAAAATAAAAAATAAAAAACTGAAAAAAGAAATCGAAATTTAAAAAACAAATCAAAAGAAGAAATTGGACAATCGAAGGAAAAAAGATGGAGAAAATTAAAAAATATACCACCAAAAAAGAAAAAATCACAACAATCATAGAAAATCAAAAAACACAAGAAAAAAAGCTATGAAAAACACAAAAACACTAAAAACAGAAGATGTATTTTTTTAAATATAAATATAGTAGTTTTAAAAGTATAGTCGTAGCTCTGTTTTAGAAACATACTCTCTTCCGGTAACTTCGTCAGGAAGCATCCAACTATCTGTGTAGTGAGAGCAGATTGCAGGGGCATGTTGAGATTATAGCAATGTCGTGGTGGTATAATCAGATTATGGCACGGCCTCATGTGACGATTGAGCAGTTTTGGTATAATCAGATTATGGCAAGGGCGCTGCCTAATCGGATGAGGGAGCGGTTGTATGATGAGATTAGGGCACTGGCATGGTTGTATAAGATGATGGCGTGGTTGTATAATGAAGGTATACCATAGTGTGTTATATACAAAAGTCACAATTGATGTGCTTTTGAATTATTAGAAGAGTTTGAGTTATTATGTGGGAATTCACGGAATTATCTTTGCTGCAATATTTTCAGTGAAAGCAAATGTGGTGGCTTTTCCTCTTCTCATGGTCATTGTCTCTGCATTCATTTTGACAAGTGTGTTATGTCCAAAACACATAATTTGTAAGCTGAGAATTCATGGAATGATCTTTGCTGCAATATTTTCACTGCTGATAATCAACATGAAAATGCACCGTGCAATGTGGTGGACTTTCCCTATTCTCACGGTTATGATTTCAGCAATTGTCATTAATCTCTTTCGCCATCGTACTGCTTTCACTGATCTACAACATCATATGCACCAGCTTAACAGGTCTTTGGTCGGACTTGATCAGAGCCGTGAAGGTATCTCGCTAAGGAGGAGTCATCATAGATTTCATTCTTTTTTATTTGGCTCGAGTGAGATAGCAATTAGTAGAGGGAGGGCAATACTCAACATAGGTATGCAATTGCGGGACATTCTAAGAATTGCGAGTTTGGTTTTATTAACTGATATCTCTCTTATCATTTTGTACTTCTACATATGTCTTATCTTTTGAAAAGTCTTCCTTTAGTTTCATTACTACTTCCATTACTTTTAATTGTCCACTTGAATATTTAACTGGGGTTTATTATTTTTTTGTTGACATCTAGCTTTCCAAGTTTGGCCATTTGAGCAATTTATTTAATCATCTATACAGAGATAATAAATTTGTGTATCAGTTACATGTAATTGTTAGGGTTTCCTATTTTCTATGGGGGATATGTCTTGGAACTTTGCCTATGAACGTATTATTTTCAGTCTGAAAAAAAATTCAAGATGGGTTTGATTGTATACAAATTTCATGTTAGCAAATGTTTTAAAATGAAAAGTTGTTGTCATTTGAGCAATATAGATTTCAATTTGTGTATCAATTACATCTAATTGTTGGGATCATAAGCTTTAAGCAAATCTTGCCTTGGGTGTTTGCTAATTGATAAATTGTTGGGATTGTAAGTTTTCCTAGTTTTCTATGGTGGATCTTGTAATGTCCCTTTCTAGACTCGTGGTTAGTCCATCATAAAATTCTGGTGGACTAGCCATTTGGTTAAGTGATGAAAAATGAAAAAATTAAAGGGGCACTTAAGTTACTTTTTGGAGCGCTCACTTGGGGAAATATTAAAAGTGAATTTTAAAAGAAATATTTCCCTCCTAAAATGTAACGTCCCTCTTGGAGAGTTTTAAAGAGAGAAAGGTGTGTCATTTGAAAACATGCTTGCTTATGATATCTCCTTCTTTTGAGCTCTGCCAGAGTCTGCCATTCTGGGGGTTTGAGGATTCAAACCAGAGGCTTGTGGAGACGGAAACCTCCATAGGTAACAGCATTCTACCGGTGTGCAATACCACCCAACGGTGCTTTGATGATGGATACATCCAGTATTCATTCTTGTGCTTCATTGGAGTTTATTTGATAGGATTTCGAGGAGTTATTGCTTTAACTTCTGAAGGTTATCTGTTTTAGCTGATGGTATTGAAGAGCTGGGGATTTTTGAGGAAATAACAGAGGTTCATGACTGATATACACTGCACATGCTGGCCGCACCTCTCCTAGGTAGGCCGTACCACTTCTTGAGGCAGTCCGGAGCTTCCTTCTTGCTATTTCTCCTTCATAAAAGGGTCGCCCAACTGAGACTACAGTAGCAGACTGATATCAAAGGATTTTTAGAGGGATTTGAGTGTGCATCGTTGTTGTTCATCACTCCCAGCAAAGGTCGTCCATCCCCAGGAGTGACGTGGGGCATTTTGACCTCTTCCTCTTTGTGGGAAGTGTTTGTTTTGCATTGTGTGTGGCCTCCAAGGCCTAGTGTATTGCTGTTAACAATGAATGCTTGAAACTCTATGATTCTTGATGATTTGGAGCAATATTGTAATTTCAAGTGACGGATTCGGCAGTAGCAAAAACTGAAGTTTCAAATCTGCATATGGGTATGCGATAGAACCTTTTTATTTGCTGATATATGAATTGGGTCTTTCATATTTCTCATGTATTCATTGTATATTTTCTGGGTTTGCAATTTATGCTATATTATGTATGTTCTGGCAACACATCTGCAACAAAACTGAAAACCCCTTCTGCATTCTTCTGTCTAGTCTGAAAGATCACCCTAGAATTAAAAATAAACACAAAAGATTTTTTAAAATATACAAACAGGTACGGCACATTACAGTGGTATCAGAGCCAGGTTCTTGCCATCCTGTGAGGCGAAATAGACATGCAGAAGTGAAAATGAGATATGCGACTGGCAGATAGATATTCATTCAGGAATACCAGAGCAAGGAATACATATTCCACAGTTGATAGTTCCAGAGAATCTAGTACCCATAACCGACCCTTTTGAGTCAGACCCAGAGTTAGCCGCTGCAGAGGACGATTCCCAGGTTTCACGGACAGACCCCTTTCCTGGAGAGTTACCCCCATTTACAGAGCATACAGGGGAAATGGGAGATACGGAGATTAAAGAACCAAACACACGAGATATCCTCAACGACTTGGCTAGAGGTCAGCAACAAATCGTGGCTAGCTTGGACAGGTCTCAGCAGGCACTTGGGAGGCTTCTTGGTCGATTATTTCCCTAGCTGGAAGAGGATGAGGAGAATATAGGTCGAGACAAATATAGGAGTGACAGATATGGAGACTGGCATGACAGGAATAGATAGGAATGGTGACCGAAACATTGGTGATAGAAATGGGCGCAGGAATCATGATGGAGAGGCTTCAGTGAATAACCGGGGTGCTACACGACTCACGGCTGCAAATAGACCAGGCATTCCGACTTTCAGGCCGAGGGACGAGATACCGAACAGGGATGCTACACAGTTGGAGTTTTAGGAAGAGATCTTTAGGGATTGGCAGGCTTCTAGCGAAGGGTTTAGAGCAGAAATGTCTTTCAGAGACTACTCAGATCTTCGGATGAGACACAGACCCAGAGGGGGTAATAGACAACAGAACAATGAGCTGTAGAAGAAGGTCAGCAAGATGACCTTACCCTATTTTGATGGTTCGGGAAAAACTTCAGCAAGAGTGTGGGTACAAAAGTTGGACAGTTACCTTCAGATCAGCCCCATGCCAGAGACTGATGCCATCACATACGCTGCCCTACACTTGGAGGGTAGTGCGCATAAGTGGTGGAGTAATGGGAAGGTGACTCTGGGACATGACCAGATCACATCTTACATTGAGTTCATAGCCAGACTCATAGACAGGTTCGATAAGAAGGATCCTGAATTGCAGTTCAAGGAGCTAGCACAGTTGAGACAGAATGGATCAGTGGACTCGTACATTTCAGAGTTCCAGGATCTCTCAGTCATGGTTTCAGATATATCAGAGAGGAGGTTGATCATGCTCTTCGTTGATGGTTTGTCTGATCCTTTAAGGGGATGGGTGAAGGGTTTAGACCCTATGACATTGCCGGAGGCCATGAAGAAGGCTCGTGATATGGAATTGTCCGTATGGAGGAGCAGATTTCAAAGTAAGAACCTTCAGCATAGGAGAGATAAGGAAAGAGATAGGAGACAGTTCCACAAGGACTCGGGACACCAGCCACATAAGAGTTCTTCCTGGATCGATAATGATCAGCTGAATGACCTCAGGAGGAAGAAGCTTTGTTTTCACTGTAGAGAGCCTTGAGATCCTAAGCACAAGTGTGCTGCCCAAGGGAAGGCAAAACAGATTGAGTACTTCTCAGCAGATGAGTCTGTGGAGTCGGACACGCATTCGAAGCAGCATACAGAGGATGATGATTTAGGAACAGATGTTGCATCAAAAGCACCAGATAAGGATAATAATACCTTCCTACCCACAACCCACATTTCTAGCATTCAGAGAGAAGGGTCATTCAAGATCCGAGGAGTATTGGGGGGATAGAGGTGCATTACCTTGCTAGATATAGGTGCCACTCATAACTTCATAGATGAGGGCTTGGTCGCTAAGAGGGGCTTACAAACAGAGGAGTTTGCAGGATTTAAGGTAAAGGTAGCCGATGGGTTTGTACTCACTTGCACTAGGAGGATTCCCAACTTGACAATCCAGCTAAACCATTACACTTGCCAGTCAGAGTTTTATGTGGTTAGCATGGGTGAAATGGATGTTGTGCTGGGAATGAAATGGCTTCATGAGATAGGTGAGTTCACTATCAATTTGAGGACAATGGAAATGAAGTTCGAAGTGAATGGAGTTAAGCATGTGCTCAGGGGAATTTCTGATGGTGGATTGAGAGTTGTTTCTCTCAAGCGAATGGAAAGGTTGATTTGCCATGATCAGGTACAATGGGCAGCGGAGATATTGGTGATGCCAAAAATTGCGGAGCAGCAAAAACGTGAGTATCCACCTGACATACAGGCTCTTCTAACTAAACGCTTTGGAGTGTTTAGTGATATTCCACCAGGTAGACCGCCCGACAGGGGTATCGAGCATGTGATCGAGTTGGAGGAGGGTGCAAAACCGGTGATCATCACCCCATACCGGCACCCAAAGAGATCCAAAGATGAGATCGAGAAAGCTATCAAGGAGCTTCTTGCCATGGGACACATAAGACCGAGTAAGACCCTGTTTGCATCATCCGTTGTGTTAGTAAAGAAAAAGGATGAGACTCTTAGGATGTGCATTGATTACAGGGAACTCAATAAGAAAACAATCAAGAACAGGTATCCCATACTCAGGATAGACGAGCTGATTGATGAGCTACACGGGGCCTGTTATTTCTCCAAGATAGACTTGAGGTCTGGGTACCATCAGATTAGGGTCAGAGATGAGGATGTGGAGAAGACAACATTTAGGTGTCACTATGGGCACTTTGAGTTCCTAGTCATGCCATTCGGCTTGACTAATGCACCAGCTACTTTCCAGTCTTGCATGAATAGAGTCTTCAGAGAGTAGTTGAGGAGGTTCCTCTTGATATTTTTTGATGATATCCTGATTTACAGCAAGACGTGGGAAGAGCACATGAAACACATTGACATTGTATTGAGTATTCTGGAGAGGGAATCTTTATATGCCAAGATGTCAAAGTGTGAGTTTGGGATGACCGAGTTGCTATACTTGGGTCACATCATCAGTGCTGGTAACGTGAAGGTAGACCCGGAGAAGATTCGGGCAATAGTAGACTGGCCGCCACCAAAGAATCTTACTCAGCTGAAGGGATTCTTGGGTTTATGTGGATATTACCGCAGGTTCATGAAGGGGTTTTCTCAGTCAGCTACTCCCCTCACAAATTTGACTCGCAAGGATGCATTTAGTTGGACAGGGGGTACACAGGAGTGCTTTGACAGATTCAAACAGACTATGAGTACATGCCCTGTATTGGCCATGCCAGATTTCAACAAGCCCTTCGAGTTGCAGTGTGATGCTTCAGGGGAAGGCATTGGTGTGGTAATTATGCAGGATAAGCACCCCATAGCATTTGAGAGTAGGAAGTTGAGGGTGTGGAACGCAGCTATAGCATTGACGACAAGGAGATGTTAGCCATAATGCATGCATTGGCTAAGTTCAGACAATACCTTGTGGGCAGTAAGTTCGTAGGCAAAACAGATCACAACAGTCTGAAGCATTTCCTTGGCCAGAAAGACTTAAATAAGAGGCAACAGAAGTGGGTCAGCAAGCTACAGGCCTACGACTTTGACATTGTGTATGTCAAGGGAAAGAAAAATGTTGTTGCCGATGCTCTATCCAGGAGACCCCATTTATGTGCACTTGGAGCCATTGCGGATGATTGGAGGGAGATGATATCAGCTGAGTATGCAAAGGATGCATGGGCTACGGGGATAATTGATGGCACCATCAAGGATGACAGGTATACGGTGGTAAATGATTTAATCATTTACAAGAACAGGATTTTCTTGGTGTCAGACTCTCAGATGAAACAGAAGATTTTGAGGGCATTCCATGACTTGTCGATGGCAGACACCCGGGGTACTTAAAAACTTATAGGCAGGTTAGAGAGAGGTTCACCTGGAAGGGCCTCAAGACGGAGGTGATGCAGTATGTGAGAGTGCCTGATAGGTCAGCAGAACAAACAAAAGCATTCATTCCCAGGAGGTTTATTGCAGCCCCTACCCATTCCTGAAAGGAAGTGGGATAGCATTTCTATGGACTTTATCATAGGTTTACCAAAAGTCCAAGGTAGGGATTGTATTTTCGTAGTAGTGGACAGGTTGACAAAGTATGCACATTTCTTTGCCATCCCTACCACTTTTGCTGCAGCACAGGTTGCAGAATTGTTCTTTCGTGAGGTATTTCGACTCCATGGGTTGCCTTGGAACATTGTTAGTGATAGGGACAGCAGGTTCCTTAGTAATTTTTGGCAGGAGCTCTTCAGGTTGACAGGGACAGAGCTCACAACCAGTACTAGTTACCACCCTCAGACGGATGGTCAGACGGAGATAGTTAATAAATGGGAGGAAGGATACCTCCGAAACTATGTTTCAGGGCAGCAAAAGGCATGGGTTAAGTGGCTTCACATAAGAGAGTACTGTTACAATTCCACATACCACATGTCTATTCAGATGTCACCATTTATGGCCCTGTACGGGTATGAGGCACCAAGCTTTGTTGATTTGTTGTTTGGTGATAGCAGAGTGCCGAAGGCCAAAGACCTTCTCCAGGAGAGTCAGGATATCATGAGGTCTTTGAAAGAGAACATACAGAAGGCTCAGAATCAACAGAAGCAGTATGCAGATCAACAGAGGATTGAGTGGTCTTTTGTGGTTGGGGACATTGTGTATCTCATGTTGCAACCCTATAGACAGTCCACTCTCAGAAAGAGTGGGGCAGAGAAGTTGAAGCCACGGTACTATGGACCTTTTCGGATCTCTAAGAGGATTGGAGAAGTGGCTTATGAGTTGGAGCTTCCAGCAGGTAGTAGGGTACATAATGTATTCCATGTGTCTCGCCTCAAGAAGGCGTTGGGGCATAAGGTGATACCATCAGCAGAGTTGCCTCCTCTTGATGAAGAGGGGAAGTTGATACTGGTACCCGAGGCTATAATTGATACCAGGGAACGTAATTTGAGGAGGAACATCAGAGAGTACTTGGTTAAATGGAAGAACTTGCCCGTGGAGGATGCTACTTGGGAGAATGAGCAGATATTAGAGCATCCTGACTTGAGATTGTTTGAGGCAAGCAATCTTAGGGAGGGCGAATTGTAATGTCCCATTCTAGACTCGTGGTTAGTCCAAGTCCATCATAGAATTCCGGTGGACTAGCCGTTTGGTTAAGTGATGAAAAATGAAAAAATTAAAGGGGCACTTAAGTTACTTTTTGGAGCGCTCACTTGGGGAAATATTAAAAGTGAATTTTAAAAGAAATATTTCCCTCCTAAAATGTAACGTCCCTCTTGGAGAGTTTTAAAGAGGGAAAGGTGTGTCATTTGAAAACATGCTTGCTAATGATATCTCCTTCTTTTGAGCTCTGCCAGAGTCTGCCATTCTGGGGGTTTGAGGATTCAAACCAGAGGCTTGTGGAGACGGAAACCTCCATAGGTAACAGCATTCTACCGGTGTGCAATACCACCCAACGGTGCTTTGATGATGGATACATCCAGTATTCATTCTTGTGCTTCATTGGAGTTTATTTGATAAGATTTCGAGGAGTTATTGCTTTAACTTCTGAAGGTTACCTGTTTTAGCTGATGGTATTGAAGAGCTGGGGATTTTTGAGGAAATAATAGAGGTTCATGACTGATATACACTGCACATGCTGGCCGCACCTCTCCTAGGTAGGCCGTACCACTTCTTGCGGTAGTCGGGAGCTTCCTTCTTGCTATTTCTCCTTCATAAAAGGGTCGCCCAACTGAGACTACAGTAGCAGACTGATATCAGAGGATTTTCAGAGGGATTTGAGTGTGCATCGTTGCTGTTCATCACTCCCAGCAAAGGCCGTCCATCCCCAGGAGTGACGTGGGGCATTCTGACCGCTTCCTCTTTGTGGGAAGTGTTTGTTTTGCATTGTGTGTGGCCTCCAAGGCCTAGTGTATTGCTGTTAACAATGAATGCTTGAAACTCTGTGATTCTTGATGATTTGGAGCAATATTGTAATTTCAAGTGACGGGTTCGGCAGTAGCCAAAAACTGAAGTTTCAAATCTGCATATGGGTATGCGATAGAACCTTTTTATTTGCTGATATATGAACTGGGTCTTTCATATTTCTCTTGTATTCATTGTATATTTTCTAGGTTTGCAATATATGCTATATTATATATGTTCCGGCAACACATCTGCAGCAAAACTGAAAACCCCTTTTGCATTCTTCTATCTAGTCTGAAAGATCACCCTAGACATAAAAGATTTTTTAAAATATACAAACAGGTACGACACATTACAGATCTTGCCTTGGATATATGCATAAATTTTCTAATGTTTAGTGAATTGTTTGCACATAGTATTTAGGGGCCCTTGCCATGTGTGCTTATAGTGGCATGGCATTTCAATATTCATACATTTCTAATTGTACTTCAAAAGCATTTTTATTGGTCTACCATTCATCACTATGTGTAAAAATATATTAGTTCATGTGAGATTTGTGTTATTTCCAATCGTTTCAATAGGATACAAGGTTTGTACACTACTTTACCCATCCCAAGCAGACCTTGGGAATTCTGGTTTTCGGACTTATTAGACATATTACAAATAACTATCAATTGCACATGAAGGATCTAGGATGAGAATCCACAAATTTGGAGATACCAATATTGCAGTAATAATTAATAAATCAATGTTTACATTGAAGAAAAGTTAAGTGATCTAATAGTGACAAAAGAGAATACTCCATAACATGAGTACGCACATGACATGTATAGTTATTTGGCATTATCTGAATTCTTTTTTCATTCCAATTCAATGTCTAACTAATTGTTCTCACATGGTTACTCACCAATCTAAACTTACCCTAAATTATATGCGAAATGTGTGTGTTAGTTGATAATTTTAAAGCAGACAATACTTAAAAATAGCCTAACTATAACAAGAAGTGCCCCACTTATATCAACATCTTGGGTTATATCTTGCTTGATAGTACTGTAGCAATGCTAATTTTAATTCCTATATGGGAGAATCCTCGTTGATATAGCACTTGATATAAAAATTCATTAAAGAAGTAAACATGTAGATCACCACAACTGTTGTGAACACTAGTGGTGTGGGACTCCTATCTCCAAATGCATGTAACCATATAAACTAGATATTTCCATGGATTTTGAACCTTAAATTAGGCCAATAAACAACTGCAGAAGAGTTCACAAGGATTGAATTGAGCAAATAAGGAAAGTGGCATCCATGTAAAAGCCTGGTTGAACTTCTATGGAGAAAGACTAATAGTAGGAGGGATATGTTTCTATGCGAAAATGTTGCATTGTGTATTGAATTGTAGACACATATTGTTTAGAGACCCACGTTGTGTGCACCTATAATGGATCAGTTTTACTTGAAAAGTGTTTTTACTGGACTATATTTCATCATGATGTGCAACTGCCAACAATATATCAAGTCGTGTAATTTGTGTGTTGTTTTTAATCCTTTCAATTGGACATAGGGTTTGTACATTTCTAGTTAACAATTGGGAATTTGTTTCTATGGACTCACTGGTTCCCCTAAAACAAATATTCACGATTAATTACTGGTGGTATGAACAATTCTCCAAAACAAATATTCTTATTTCTCTCACTACTGCGAATGCAAAAAGAGCAAAAGGGTCAATTTTGTTGGATATATTAGATCATAGTATAGTTTTTTCTTAGATTAGGTAGGAGATTCTATTGGGGCCCCCACTCATGAAATTGAAGCTTTGCATACACATATGAGAGTATAAGGGCCCCAACTCATCTAGGGATTTAAGCTTTCCATGTTCCAGGAGTTCTATCCCTTGGCTAATCCTTGCCTCTATGGCTTTCCTCTTTGAATATAACTCTTGCTCACAAGTTGGGTATTTATACTCACCATTATTTTTTGCCTTCTCACAGCTCTTCAAAGCCTTTGCTGTAGATTTCTTCTTCTTTGTCTTCTTATTGCTATATGCTTCATTCTCTTCCAACATCCACTTTAACTCCTCCAATTCATACTCCAATTTTTGTAGCTCCTTCCGCTGGTCTCCAGCTTGCTTCTGTCTTTGTCTCTTCCTTATTCTTTCTTCTAACTTATATATCCTCCTCTTCACATCATAATAAAACTCTATATTTGGATACACAACCAAAAATCAAACACACAGCTGCAACTTTTTCTTGTTATCATCTTTTGCCTCTTTCTCTAGCTATTTTGTCTGCACTCAAGCTCCTCCAGCTCTGCACAAATTGATGAAGACACTTTAAGCACCTTATGGGTTCTCACATTACAAGTGAGACTGAGAACCTTAAGTTCCTTGCCATATAGCCTGTCATGTTATAAATCCCAATTCTCCGTGTTAACAAACATGCATAGCCCCAAAGTACACCGTGAAAAAGCTCCCTAAAGGCTGCAGCAAATATGTATTGAATGTTAATTATATACCACCTCATCCCAAACCAGCGAGCTTCTACTAGCTAAGAAAGCCCCTTCAATTTGTTTCCTATTCAGCTAAAACAACTCTATCAGCAAAAGTTACGTTACTTAGCCCCAGCAGGACAGTTTAGAATGTAACCTACTATTTAACTCCAAAAAAAAAAGACAATCTCTACCCTGCACTCAAACATGTTTGAAACAACTCAGGCTTTTTTTTATTACCCATACAAATAAACAGCCCAGGACATGGGCGTTCAGAACCTAAAATATATGAAACACTACCCAAGAAATGGGTGTACCCAGGAAGAAATAATTAGAATCACTAATACTAAGACTTGACACAAAAACCCCCTGTGACCTCGGGGAAATGCTCAACCAAGAATCTTTTGGTGCTCTGATATCAAACTGATGCAAATGATCCTCCAATTATGAAATGATAACCAATAACCAATAACACAGTGGAAATCCTTTATATTTCAGAGAAGTAAATATTTACATAACTTGTAGTTACAGAGGAAGCAAAGCTCCCCATCAGACTCTTCCCAAAACTAAAAACTAACCGTCCCAAATCTATATCCTCTAACTGCAGAAATACCACCAACTCTCATAACTAAAACAGGACTCTAACAGCTATCTTCTTTAAATCTAACTGTCCCACATCAGGATTGATTCCTACTTCTTCTCCAACAAATTCACCCACCTGTCCATGTTAACCGTTGGGAATTCCTTGGCCTACTGAAGTTCACCGTAAGTCATGGCATGAAAACTGCCTCATCGCGGATGCTCTGCATCATGCACTAACTTGTTTGGTCTCTTATAGTTATAGGTTTGTAAGCCTAATTTATGGTAAAACTTAGTATTTGCATGTCTAGTTTTCATTGTGAGGTTGGACATGTGAAGGTGTTGAGGATAGGATAGTGACTTAGTTGCCCAATAAGATTAAGACATTGGTCTGTAGTGGTTCCCTTGCCGCATTACTCAGGTCTGAAAAGTGTGATGTCCCTAACTAGGAACAGTAGTTAGATTCCTAATTCTTATGTGTTTTGGACAAACAATGTAATAAAATTGGACTGCTATCTGCTCCAAAGTTATAGGTGACTAAGATAAAACCCTCAAATGTTAATTTCAGTTTGTGAATTGAAATACTGATCAGCTACAGCAAGCCACCATCAATATGCAAGGCCCCAAATTGAACTTATGACTCAGTCATGAAACATACAGCTCTACATGATATGTTCAATATTCAGCTCAGCACAATGTAAACAAATGAGTTTTGATGTCAATGTAATCTGCACTTGACCCACGAATATAAAATAACCTGATGGCTGTAGTGTGCCTAAATAATTCTAGTGCTAATTCACTTCCAATTATATATATTTACTACTGACAGATCTCACAACAATTACAAGTAGAAACAATAACATCAGAATTAAACATCTGGGAACACTGCTGATGATAATAGATTTGTCCAAGCAATGGTTTGATTCCAGAAAATATAAATATATGCGTGCTGTACCCAGCCTACAAATCTTCAGAAATAACACAGTTCCAGATACAAGCCAACACAGTAGTAACTCACAGCTTTGACTGATTAGTTCCAGGCACTCTATAGGCGCTATTGGTTACCAGGTACTGCACAGAAGTGCGATAGGTTTATGACAATGCAGGCCGCTTGATTACGAGGACTGGTCTCTCCTCTCTGCTGATAAATTCATTGGGTTAGGCGCCTTCTGGTTACTGTTCCAGAATGATGATAGTGTTGTGCTTCAATGCCTCCAGTCTGGATAGTGAGTTGGGAGTGTCGCAGACACCTAAACGTTTGCAGGCTGACGCGACCACTCTCCAACATTGGCTCGCTGATATACTTGAGCTGCAAATGAGACATTTCTAGTTAGGCTCATGCATCAAGCTCCAGCTAGGATCTCAAAACAACAAACCAAGTGAGGTTTTTGTCTCACCTAGGCAAACTCAGTGGGGGTTTTTGTCCCAAGTAGTTTTGTAAATTGCGAACAGCAACTGGTAATATAGGAAAAAAATGTGAAATCAGATGCCTTAACAAATGAAATTGACACTACCTTTATGCCCAAAGCTCAGTGCTAAAGGATTAGGTCAGCCTTAGAGGATCAAGTCGGCCATGAAATTTGAATTTCCTATTTGGTGCCATCCAAAATGAGTCGGCCTCCAAAAGAACTATTATTATTAATATATTAATATTATATTATTTTAATATATATATATAAAAAGAAAAATCTGCCTCAGAAAGGGACATGACAGGTGCACCTACATAAGGAGTGATATGTTAGGCGACATAAAAAATTATGGCCTTTGCATTATGTTCATTACAGACATTCCATATTATTGACTTTGCACTGAGTTTTTAAATTTGCTTTTGAAACCTTATCACCCTCTCTAATGGAATAGTCCAGAGAATCTATTCAAGCTCCAACAAAAATCAACCTGAAGCTATAAACTCTCGTTACAAAAGATACCCTTCTTCATTCTTATGATAGACATATGCAAAAGCAAACATTTCCATTGTTTCAAGTGGCAAAGATAGGACTGATTTAAGGAATAGGGAAATGAATTTCTTTGCATGAATTGAAGCTCTAGTTTTCCCATGTACAAAAACAAGCAATGGAGGCCATTGCTAATAATGGGGCAGTTACAGCAATTGCCTTGTTTGTAAGCTTCCCAAATGGGGTAGTTAAAACAATTGCCTAGAAAGTATAGCTATGTTCATTTTCTTTCCATTGTATTTTTGTTAGGAATATTACATCATTCATGTGTCTTTAGGATAAGTAAAATAATAGTTTGTTAGGTTTGTTAATATGTTTGTCATATCTGTGTGAAGAATTATATTATCTAAGATTATATAATATTGTGGTTGGTTGTACAAGTGTTTGTAGGGATTTAAGTTGTTTGTAGGAGTGGTTATGGGAGCTCTCCTATAATATAGGAGATGCATGTCCCATAAATAAGGAATATGCATTATTGAACAAGATGAATAGAAGCACAATATTATTCTGTGTATAAATTCTTTTGTTTGGCTTCTATAAACTCTGCCCAGCTTCTCTGATATGGTATCAGAGTAGCTCTTCCTAGCCGCCTATTTTTAGTCTGCGATTACTGTTTCATTTGAAAGATAAAGCTTGCAATAGGAGATTCTCAAGGTTTTGGGTTTGTTCAGAGATTCATAAAATGTCGAATTCGTGGCTTTTGCTGACCATGAGGCTTGTTGTCGTGTCCCAATATTAAGGCATTGTTTAAATTAAAAATCTAAGCATCATGATCAAGTTGAAGAAGTCGCCTTTGATGGTCATCAAGTATATAATAATATTTAATAAACATATATAATATAATTAATATATAATAATATTAAATAACATTATTTTATAAATATTTTTATATAATTAAAATACAATATATTTATTGTATTTATAAATAATAAATATGAATATAATATAAATATTATCAATTTAAATATTATTGTAATTGTAATAATTATAATATAATATATTATTAAATTTAATAATTATAATATAGAAATACAAAATAAGAATCAAGACAAAGAAATTAACAAATGAAAGTTATTATACTTGCTAGAGGATACGATGCATAAGGAGGCATTTTAGAAGAGTCATGTCTTCTCCAAAAGGGCAGTAAATGAAAGCTATATAAACATCAAATCATATTCTCCAAAAGACAGGAAAAACATCTGCAGTTCAAAGGGCAAATAGAAGCAAAGCAAGATATATATTTCTGTGTAAAAACTTAACTTCAATCAGCAGATAAGTCCATAACCAAAACAATTGGCATAAAGTAGATACTCTGCATAATTCAGATCTGTTATCAAAGATATTACAGCAAGCATTATAAGAAGACTTTCCAACAGCAAACTGCCATTCTTGCAGGCTCCAGTAATCAAACTGACATAATACCACAGGTATGATAGTACATTATTTCCCTTGCTTGTATTAATGTTCAGTATAACACTACATTTATTTACAGCCAGTTCTGAGCAATATAATTCATGGACAGTCATATGTCATATTCACTAACCAATATAATTTATTTATTTAAGTCATATGTCATTTATTTACAGCCAGTTCTGAGCAATATAATTCATGGACAGTCATATGTCCCATTCATTAACCACATATGGGATCAATGAAGGGTGACATGTCTAGTTTATCATTCATAGTCGATGTATTGGTCTTGGCTACCTAGAGTACCAAGAATCCTCACGGATGCCTTAGCCTCAAGAATACACCAAGTAGTTCTTGAATAAGGATGGGAGACAAACATAGCCTATGATGAACAACAACATGCTACACCCTATCAACCCCATATGGTGTTAAGGAATAGTATATAAGTTATAGAGAAGAAGTGTATGTTGATAAGATCATGAAGATAGCATGTGAAATGTCATGATAAATGGTGAACAATGAACATATGAATTGCATTGTGTAACAGTAACAATAGCTGACTGTGATAGCATGAAATCATTATAAATTATGAATTGTTTACATTGCAATCAGTTTAGTTAGATTATGTAATGAGTATGAAATATTTATGTACATTTTCATTATTAATGAACTAAGGAAAGAATACAAAGAGTATAAGTACATAAAAGGCATGAATTCCTAAAATAGAGGAAGGCAATAATGTTAATCAACTCACCACTATGAGGAGTAGAGAAGATTAGGGGCGGGCAATCAACCAAGGATAGGTACGGGTTCATTGGTCTAGAGCACCCCTTCGAGCCCTTGTCTCAAGATGGTACCTTAGGGAGCAAGAGGTAGTCTTTTGACTTGAGTGGTCTAGAGAACCCCAAGTCAAAGGAAGGTCCTAGAGTGGCCTGGGTCTAGAGCACCCCTCGAAGGAAGAACGACCTATACCATTGGCATTGCACCCTAATGGATTCACTCTCATAAGATGGAGGATTTGATTAACAATAGGCCCAAGGATATCTCTTCCATGGTAACATGAGACTTACATAATAGATCTATGATAATAAGAGAGCATATAGTTTATGTTTTATTGACATAGAAAAGAGGAATTGAATACTAATGTACTCTTTTACAAGTTGAAATTGTTTGCAAGGTTGCGGAAATTTTGGCTTGCTAGAAGGGGACATTACACTTGTATTTGTTGTTTGTGTTGTGGACTCAACTGTATCTTTGAATTCAAGATTACACACTCTATATTATGCTCTCGAGAGCTCCTTACTAATTGTTGCAGAAATCAAGGAGGAGGACATTCTGCGTGGGTGGGAAAGAAGCCACTGAAGCGGCTGGGAGGCGCTTCAAATTGCTTCTACTTCTGATCTCGGTTGCTCCCTTCCTCCATAGGGTGACATTCAAAATCTGGGTAATGCAACAGGAATTTGTGATAAAAGTGAAAGTTTGGTAAAGGTCTTGAGGGATCTTACATGTATCCAAAGAGATCTGGCAAATGTGCATGTGGAACTCCAAGGTCGACAGGATGATAATAGAATGGCATATCTCACCCATGTGCGTGAAATTGAAAAGAGATGTCAAACACTTGCGAAGACCATTGCTTGTCTTCGATAACCTTATTCAATTGATTGCCTTCTTGTTGAGGTGGAGTATTAGCGACAATTTTCAGATTTGTTAATTAAAGCTACAAGAGACTATGGAGCTTTAATTACAGCAATTGCAGATTTCTAGTTGAGCCAAAGCTTTAAGGATCCACCGTCAATCTGGGCGGAATTACTGCGACCAATTCTAGTTGTCTTGGCTTCTTGCACACGATACTTTGAAGTTGTTTCTACAATGAGAATCAATTTCCGATCTTCATAAGTCACGAGTTGGTTCTTCATGTCCTGTTACGCCATTGAAAGATGCACCTTGGGTGTTAGATCAAGGAGATGTCAAACACTTGCGAAGACCATTGCTTGTCTTCGATAACCTTATTCAATTGATTGCCTTCCTGTTGAGGTGGAGTATTAGCGACAATTTTCAGATTTGTTAATTAAAGCTACAAGAGACTATGGAGTTTTAATTACAGCAATTGCAAATTTCTAGTTGAGCCAAAGCTTTAAGGATCCACTGTCAATCTGGGCGGAATTACTGCGACCAATTCTAGTTGTCTTGGCTTCTTGCACACAATACTTTGAAGTTGTTTCTACAATGAGAGAATCAATTTCCGATCTTCATAAGTCACGAGTTGGTTCTTCATGTCCTGTTACGCCATTGAAAGATGCACCTTGGGTGTTAGATCAAGGAGATTCTGTATGTGCAATGCCTCGTCCTTGGAATGCAACTTATAGTATGGATGAACCAAGCTCAGAGGATGTGATTCGTAGTCAGAAGAGACTTGAACAGTTGGAGCCTTTGTAACTATAGTAGAAATTAAAGTTAAGTCGAGTCATTTAAATTAGTAATTTTGTTTTATTTAGTTTAGTTTTTTAAAGTCTTTGCTCTCTAGATTAAGTGTCTAAGATAGCTTTTAGATAGAAGCTAAATTGCTATTTTTTTTATTGTCTAGTTATTGTTGGTTTGGTGTCTCAAGATGTCTTATTAGTTCTCAATGCTCATAGAGATATTTTGTGTAGTCTAAAAGTCCAATAAAAATATTGTATTTTGTCAAAGCAAGTCAAACTCAACTCGTATCATTTTGTTTAGAATAGGGTCTATTTTCATGAGTCATCAATTGTAGTGTCATCAAAAGTAGTCTATCAAAATCCAAAAGTGTCGAAAAGTAATAAATTTTTTTTTGCCTCAATTGTAATTAGACTAAAACTGAACCTTGAAGCCAAATTTGTTAAGTAGCAAACGAATTGGAGGACGGAGGCATAGGTGGTTAGAGGACAAGTAATGACCTCTTGTCAGTCACTAGTGATGGGGCCGCAAAATTGTATTAGTGGCAAAACTATTTGTTCCAAAATGACTAAAGCCAAGATTGGTTTCTAGGTGGCAGCGGTAATCGTCTCATATCGTTTCTGATTAGAGTGACAAAGATCTATTACAATGGCTGCATACACGACAAGGACTTGGTTCTCAAATTTGTATCTGTGATTGGACGTGTTTGTCCCCAATCACATTTATTGAGTAATTGTGATTGGATGTGTTTGTCCCCAATCACATTTGTTGGGTAATTATGATTGGATGTGTTTGTCCTCAATCATAATTGTTGTGAGCAGAAGTGTGTGTCCTTGTTCATAATTGATGACGGATAGATGTGTTTGTTCCTATCCAAATTTGTTGTATGATCTCGGATAGATGTGTTTGTCCCTATCCTTGGATAAAGTCCAGTAAGGTCAATCCTATCGAGAAAGTGTAGTGAGGCTAGTTCCACTATTGCTTGTCACAAGTAGATGTGTATGTCCCTACTCATACCTTGTGTTTTTGATTAACTATTGACCGTGTTCATCAAGTGATGTTAGTCCACCTATCCTTGTTTGGAGAATGATGTAATAAGTAGGGGTGTTAGGAATATTACATCATTCATGTGTCTTTAGGATACATAAAATAATCGTTTGTTAGGTTTGTTTGTATGTTTGTTATAGTTTGTTATCTGTGTGTGAAGAATTATATTATCTATGATAATATAATAGTGTATTTGGTTGTACGAGTGTTTGTAGGGATTTGAGTTGTTAGAACAACTCGTCTATGTACAGGAGTGGTTATAGGAGCTCTCCTATAACATAGGAGATGTATGTCCTATAAATATGGAATATGTACTATTGAACAAGATGAATAGAAGCACAATATTATCCCATGTATAACATTTTCTGTTTGGCTTCTCTAAACTCTGCCCAAACTCTTTGATAATTTTCAAATATAATATATTTTTGCCTACTAAAAACTTCTTCAAGGTGCTTGTGTGCTAAGTGGGTAACGTTGCCTTGGAATTATTGCTAACATGCATGAGGAAAATTGCTCTTAATATAACACTACTCATGGAGACCCTCTTGAGATGACTAAAAATATGCATGGGTCAAATCCCACAAAAATAATTTTGACATATAATATATCATAGAATTTGGAGGTGGGAAGAGGGGAACAAAGGGAGGGAAAGATATAAGGAGTAAAATATGAGATTTCTTCAGCACAATAAGTTTTTGGCTCCTCATTTAATCTAATCCCCATTTCCTTTTACTATGTTGTTTGAAATTTGTATCACATTATAAGAACAAGCATTTATGAGACTGCATTTTGGCTGTTGTTTCCTTGCAAAGGGCAGATCACATCCCTAGAAATTGGAGGCTTCACGACAAATTTCCAACTGTGGAAATCTCTAGAATATTAACCACCAAGATAGGGCACATGATCTGGTCTTCATGTACACACTCCTAAAAAAATTTCACCATTTCTTTATCCTCAAGATCATGGGAGCAAATATTTAAAAAAACATGTTGATAATCTTGGCCCAATATTCACAAAATTTGGGTCAAGCTCTTGTATGTGTTTCTCAATCCCTCAGACATGGTGCAAAAGTTCAAGGACATTATTTACATATTACCTTAACTGCTCACGATCTTGTGCCCCTGCCCTCATCTCTGCCCTGATCCAATTTGTTTTCTAATCAACCAAAGTCAACCAAGTAACAACCCTCATACAATGCCATGTGTTCAACTTTCTAGAAACAATTTCCACATTGTCAAGACATGAAATGTAAATTGTAAAACAATCTCCACATTTTCCCCACCTAATGTGGAGCCAAAATTGACTAAAGTACGGGTAAAAAGGAACTATATGATTATTATCATACTACTTGTCCTTCAAAAGCTGAATAATTTCTCCATTTTGGGCTTTTACAATGGCCTTACAACATTGAATCGGTCACAATTTCTTACTCACTATGTCAACCCATTTCCGCGTACCACTACCATTGGACTCTTAGCACAATCGTAAGCAAAAACTCCAGTTTTAAGACACTCTTACGAGGACAAGTTCTCTTTGGGACCTTTAGCAATCGAGGGCAAAAGTGCACTTGTCCTCAAGTTAGTTGAGTATTTCAGGATATTGGTAAGAGTTCTTCACAAAGTAGTTGAGAAAATAAATTCCCTTGTCCTATCAAATGAGTGTTGTGCTATTGCTCAATATTTACCCTCCTCATCTCCTTATCGAATGAGTGCTCTCATGTTGGTTGATTCTCAACCTATTGATCAAGCAGTTTGCTGTCACTCGCACCTTGTCCTATTGGATGAGTTGCTCAATCTCCTAAGCACCCTTCAAAACCAAACACATCCACAATTTCTTTGTTTCCACTTTAAGTCTCACATTCTAGGCATTCTTTCAAATATTAAAACCATACCCATGTCTATGATCATGACAGGTTGCTTCTTTCCACCCAAGGCTTAGCCCTAGTGAACTTCTACTTCTTCCTAAAGGTAGTCCCAATACATTCCCTCTTGGATTTGGATTCCATACTTAAATAATTGAAAATTTCATTGAGTAAATGAAAAGAATGAGGCTTACCTTTTGGATCACGACTCTAAGCTGAGGAAGAGCCATAGCTGCACCACCCCCAGCTTCCTCTAAATGAACAAAGATACACAAGAAGTCAACTTCCAAAAGCAAAGAGATACCATTTATAAAGACACCTTTATTGACCTTCCCTATCACATACAAAGAAATGAAATTGGAGTACAATTTTCAGAATGAAAAAGGCCTTTGCAAATATCTTTACAATTTTCATGATGGAAATGCAAGCCCCATTAACCAAGCCACCACCTAACATGCCTATGTTCATACACGTGAAAGGCAAGAGAGATGGATTTGGAGAATACGATGTCCTGTATCTTTTTAATTTATTTTATTTTTTTATTTTGGTGTTAACGATTATCCTATATCTTTTCATTGAAACACCATTCCAAGGATTCATAGCCTTAAGTTTGAAAGGACAAGGCAAATGACATGAGTATGAACAAAAACATCTTTCTTGCCTCCATTTCCTGTCACGAAAAGTTTGTAATATATTTTTTGACAAAATATTATGCCATAAAATTACTTTTGCAGTTTTTGATAAATAAATTTATCTAGTAAACTGAACTCTTTAATAAGGTGATAGCACTTAGACTCGTTATGATCCCACTCACCATTCTTTGTTCCTACCATTTATGTTTTTAATCCCTCCACCCCATTGGCACAAATTTTCCTCTAAGCATATCTTAATTATTTTGGATTGCAGAAGCATGAATTTTCTAAATTTGATAATATGAATTAGATCGAGCTGTCCAAGGTAATTGTGATTTGTGACTTTGATCAGTAACACTTACTCTAGGGGAAGCATAGTTGTAGCCTCAGCAAAAGATTTTGAAACTATATTCACTTTTCTTGGTTCATAAGCACTTTTATTTTCTGCAAAATATTCATCAAATTACTAACTTGTTTTAGCATTATCCTTTGTTCTAGAGTGACACATCTCTTTGCGTTAATCTCCATTCCCATTTCCTCAACTTGTTCCTCTCAGCCCTATGTTGTTTTCCTATTAACTTTTGTTTCTAGGATGATGGGGGTACTTCTAGGCATTATTTTATGTGCCTACATTTTCATGCCCCTCCCAAAAGGGAACTTTATGGAACACCAATAGCTAATAGATGCAAGAGCATCCTTTGGTTGAAGTAGCCATCCAACATCAATATAAACAGGTTTGTTTCATTGACTAATTGGTGGGCTTCCTTTGGCACTGACTCAGAACTTTGAAGAAGTTCATCACACTAAGTATTGGATTTTTTTGTTTTGCCCTTTTCTTACCTCTTAACCTCAAGTTGGAAGTCAGCATTGACATTGAGAGGAATTTTCTAACGGGCTATCTTGCTGAGTTTCAAGGTCATAGCATCTGTTTAGAATCATCTGAAGAAGATTGAACATGGTGAAATGAGTCACAATTCTTCACTACCTTGTTTTCCTTATACCTATGGGAAAACATAGAAAAATGTGAGTGAGAGAGGTTTGGAGAGTGTTTAAACTGGAAATTATGTCTGATCATGATTAGAGGAATGTCACGAACCTATTCAAACTCACAAACATAAAAAAGGACTCCTCTTTGAAACAAAACAACAATCTTGCCTTGTTTAGGGTGAAAGTCATCCTGGGAGAAATTATAACTGAAATTCTTCTGGCATGGGCGTGAGGATGGAGTAGGAATCATCTCGTCATTTTTTGAATGGCCAGCACCATATGTGAGTTTTGGGGCTAGGAAATCATCAAAAGCTGTCACTTTTTTGGGCCCAAAACCGTTTTGTATGATTGCTGAGCGTAAAAATGTCCTTGTGGAAGAAAAATAGAGGGATTATATCTTGAAGACAGGAAAACAAACTTGGTTTAGAAGAACAGCAGAGAAATTGGCAGTGACAGGCCAAAAAAAAGCAAAAGCAGGGGATGTCCAGGCCACTTGACGGTTAAAACTATTAGGGAGATCTCGCAAGGAACCAACAATAGACTGAAATAAGTTTTCAACCTTGATGGAGGATAAATAAAGTTCAGTATTCGTTTCTTAGTCTGAAGTGAGAAATCAGGTTGAAAAAATTGCCCTAAGTGTTTGATAAAATGTATTTTTCCCATTTTCAATTGTAACAGTCTAGGAAAGGTTAGACAATGTTGTTTGTTAGTTGTTTTGAATCTTTTACGCCTGAGAAAATTGTTGTAAGTAGACAGAATCCAAGAAGTTCGAGTGGTTTAACCTGTCTTGTATGCTTTGAGAAGGCCTAAAAGCTCTATCTTTCATAAAAATAAAATTAGTCCTTGTTCTAGTTGGTGTTTGTATGAAGTTGGATATATGTCATGGTAAGTAATGAGATCCATTTTGAGTACTCATAACCCATATCCTTTCACTCATCTCACTCAATCTACAATTTCAGCCAATTTATGGGCTTCCTATTTAAAAATAACTCATTAAATCAAAAAGTTTTTTTTTTTTCAAATTTCTTTCAAATGGCCACCAAAAAGGTGGAAACAACATACTGAAGGTCAATAATAGTGGGAAAACTTGTTTTGGGCTGCTAGCAGACGACTGGCATTCATTTTGCCCCTAAACTAGGCTACATCACTAATTTTTGAGAGAGCGTATGATGAGATTAGCGGTGTCCAGAGTCAATTGCCACAACAGTCTATTAAGAAATCTTGCCTAACCTTATCAATGTCTTCTCTAATAGCTATAGACTCAACATAGTTATTAATTTGAAATTTTAACCCCTTGGGAAACCAAAACATACGTTTACCCTGGTTATATTTACATTTACCAGTAGCTCCTGATTTCATAGGTCTACCTACCAAGAATCCATTACCTTCTATATACGTGTTATTCAAAGGTCAAGTAACAAAACAATTGACTTGTGCAACAACCCTTCCTTTGAGGGGAGACCTTGCCAAATCCCCATTAAGAATAGAACTTTAGAAGTTCATCCCATCTTAAGAAGAATGGCAGATTGAATTGTGGAGATGGCTGTTATTTACTTGAAGTGGATTTGGTAAGTTTCACGATACTCTTAACTAGTGGGCTCCACACTCAATGAAAATTTGAGGCCTTATTTTGGAAAAATAAATATATTTCTTTGCAGCCAAATAATCCAATACATGAATTAGGGATAGAGAGACCATGTCATTTAAGAGCAACAAAGTGGATGTCTGCACGTTTCTAACTTTCTCAAACCTTGTTGACACAGTTGAGAGTAGAAATAGGTCCCCCAAATGAGAAGCATTGTTTTCAAACCTTAGTAGCATAGGAGTATGTATGATGTAAGTGGTCTCTGTCCTCCTCTTCAGAAATCCATATAGGGCAACGAAAGGAGCCTAAAATTGCAATTGAGGATAAGGTCATCTTTGGCCATCCAACCAACATTTGGACCTTCTTCCATATTCTATTCATATATCTCTCCTATTTCTCAACAAGGGTATTATAACTAGACTTAATGATGTAAACACCTGAACCCTGTCTTATCCATCTAAGCTCAACAAATTCATCCAACCAAGAGGTTTGTCTTCGCTGAAGGATTTTCCAGAGTGCCTTTTTCTGTCTGGGGAAGTGTAAATGGGCTATTTCTGTGTTTCTAAATAAAACTCTATCTAGAAATACTTGAGTCCATCCTGTCCTATCAATTTGTTATTTCAACTGACCAAAATGAGGGAATTCCTCAATTATGGGAGAGTGTTGTTCGCTGGCATCTTCCCAAAATATATCCTTTTTACCATTTTTTATCATCTAGAAATGGCCCTCCTTATTAAGTTGTTGCCAGCTATGGTACACTTCCAGATCATGGATCCTTTTTTGCATTAGGTTTTCTAGGCAGTTTCTGACCTTAGATCATAACTGCTAATGAGGAAGAACCTTTATCTATAGAATTAAAGTCGTAGAGCAACATCTCCAATACAGTTTTGCTACCATGGCAATATTACTAGCTGCAGAGACAAACCTACTTTGGAAATCTGAACTTGCTGCTAGAAGCAACTGCTTCAATTTGTTGTCTTTGAGGAGAATGTACTTGAAGTTTTGAATGCAAATGAAAAGAAGACTTTTAAAGAAGAAAATGTGCAAGTGCAAGCACAAAATGATTGATTCATTGCTTTTAGTGGTGGGATTAAGGCCTTTATCTGCCTACTTTTCTCACCTACAAATAAGGCCAGGATGATATTTGGCTTAATCCAAATATGGCAGCTGTCACTAGAGAGTGGTAGTTGACTCAATCTGAATATACCAGACAAACTCACCCTGAGCCAAAATTTCCAAACAGGTCCTTGGGTAAAGATGGTAGATCAAGATGGATTGATAGTTCTAGGGTCAAATGATTGCAGAAGATGAGATGGGAAGGGTAAGTGGTTAAATGGAAAATGGTGGGGCCTAGGGAGGTTTGGTGGGCCTAAAGGCTCCATGGCTAGGGGCCAACAAAACTTCATTTGTGAGTCAGATGATCCTGCCCAAGTAATGTCAATAGATCATGAGAATTCAATGCAAAGTAAGTCATTTGGAGGTTCATACATCTTTGTTGTTGGGTTATTTGACTACAGTAAGCCATCTAACCATGCATGGTTATATACATTTCTTTTGACTTGCTTGGTTATATTTATAATCTGACAACTGTGAGATGTTATGTAAATATATACAGGTTGACAGTTCAAAGGTTCCTTTTGTTGAAATATTCAATGTTGTGTTTTGGAGGTTCAGCAACTAGGATATCACAACAAGCTGTACAAAACTAGCTCAAACTGTCTGTTTTGACTTTGCCATTGTGCTCAAAGGAGAATCCAATTAAACGAAATGAACTATTGTTTTCCAGTTATATTACAAGTCATTTCTTGCAAAAATAAAAAGATACATTTATTGCCATAACCTCCATACTTTTTCTACCTCCAACCTAAAAATGAGCAAGAATTGATTTGCCACCAAAGAATGCCAAATTGAAACCAGGATTTACCTTGTAGTACAGGTTCAGTCAAACAATACAGTAGGTCCTGATTTGCACATAAGAATGGATAGATTGGCAACACCGGAAATAATTAGATTAGCATCAGGTTTCAAGTCCATAAACACAATTATATATGGTTGTGTGTGTGTGTCAATAGCTTTTCCCTGTTTATGATCCTAGCTAGGTCATGACCCTAACTAGGCCTCAAAACCCTTTAATTTTCTAAATAAATGGTTTATTATAATGCCTCTTTTAAAGGTTTCACAGCATAGCAAGTTCTTAGGCGGTTAGCTGAGTTGTTTGTAGTTTCTATCATAAGGGGGTGGATTGCATCCTGTCTCAGATGGTCAGCCTAACAATTGGTGAAGGAAAGCATTGTGAGATTTGGTCCACTAAATCTCCTTCAGCTGTGTTTCTTGGAGAAATGAATTGGATTGATCCCAATTTAAAGGGGGTTCCTTCTGGTTCTATTGTTTTAGCTTAATTGTTTGTTCAGGACCTGGTTCTGGTTTTTGAGTTCATATAGAGAATTCTGTTCAAGTTAAAGGGTGATGAGACTATGTAAAGTTCGTGTGGGAGATATTTGTCTTGTCAAGATCAAAGAAAAGATTCATTTGCTATTGTTAAAACATGTTTAGATATTGAATTTGATTGCAAGTGTGTGATTCAAACATGAAATACAATCTAGAATTGCCATGAGATTTAAGGAAGAGGCAAAAAGTTTGTCTATTGTCTCAATGATTGACAAAGTACAGAAACATTACTGACTGAGAAAATCAGACCCTAATGGATTTTGATAAGATTTCTATCAAGCATGGGCAATGAATTTGTTTATGCTTATAAATTCCCCTATCTCAACATCTTGAATGGTAGAGTTTCTAAGCCATCCCTTGTATGGTAGATGGGGATTTCAATGTTGTTACATCTCTCTACACACAAAATGGAGGGTAGAGGTTCTTGAATAGTAATTGTAAGGCCTGTAAAATTTTTATTTTAAACTACTACTGGATTTCTGTTCAAACCAAGAAAACTTGAGAACTTTTAGAGTATTAAGAGAAGCTTTTGTGAAATTTGGACATAAGTTAGAGGGCAGAGGAAACTTATTGGTAGAGAAAGGCCAAAAGGCAACAGCTTACCATCCGACCATGGTTGAAAACAGAGCCTATGGTAGAACATCTAGAATGGTGTACTAGAAGGTCCTGCATTTAGTGGTGAAACGGAGAGTAAAATCCGTTTTACATAAAACTCTAGAGTAAAATAATTAGTAGAAGTATTTAAAGGTGTTGTCAAATGGTCCAAGGTACACACACACACACACACACTCACTTTAGCCAAGCACTGCATATTTATACTTATACTTTTGAAGAGTTTTTCTATGTAATTCTTGGCCAACACTCTTCAAATATATTTAATGTCTCTCGATATGTAGTAAATCTTGCTAATATATCAACACTTACATTTTCATTTACTATTAAAATTATCCAGCCAACATTTAGTGTACTAGAAGGTCCTGCATTTAGTGGTGAAACGGAGAGTAAAATCCATTTTACATAAAACTCTAGAGTAAAATAATTAGTAGAAGTATTTAAAGGTGTTGTCAAATGGTCCAAGGTACACACACACACACACACACACTCCAGCCAAGCACTGCATATTTATACTTATACTTTTGAAGAGTTTTTCTATGTAATTCTTGGCCAACACTCTTCAAATATATTTAATGTCTCTCGATATGTAGTAAATCTTGCTAATATATCAACACTTACATTTCTATTTACTATTAAAATTATCCAGCCAACATTTAAGACTAATTTTTCAAACTTTATAAAAATGATTAGTAAGTAGTATATTTATCTTAAATACATCTATCTAAAAATGCCAAAAGATATAATCTAGAGTTATTTTATTTACATAAAAGGTTATTTTTCTTTTACTTTAGAACTATTTAAGAATTATTTATTTTATTACTCATAATAGTTTTAATTTATAAAATATATATGTGGGCTATATTTTGTTTTTTATGTACATGTAACGACATGAGACTCCTTGATGCCACTTTAGAACAACAGAGAATATGGCAGTGACAGGCCAAAAAAGAGCAAAAGTAGGGGATGTCCAGGTCACTTGAAGGTTAAAACTATTAGGGAGATCTCGCAAGGAACCAACAATAGATTTGAATTAAGTTTTCAACCTTGATGGAGGATAAATAAACTTTGGTATTCGTTTCTTAGTCTAAAGTGACAAATTAGGTTGAGAAAATCACCCCAAGTGTTTGACAAAATGCGTTTTTCCCATTTTCAGTTGTAACAGTCTAGGAAACATTAGACAATGTTGTTTGTTAGTTGTTTGGAATCTTTAATGCCTGAGAAAATTGTGTTAAGCAGATAGAATCTGATCCGAGAAGTTTGAGTGGTTTAACCTTTTCTTGTATGCTTTGAGAAGGCCTAAAAGCTCTATGTTTTATGAAATTAAATTAGTCCTTGTTCTAGTTGGTGTTTGTATGAAGTTGGATATAGGCCATGGTAATTCATGAGCTTCGTTTTGAGTACTCATAACCCATATCCTTTTTCTCATCTCACTTGATCTAAAATTTCAAGCAATTTATGGGCTTCCTGTTTAATCCATTAAATGATTTTTTTTTCAAATTTCTTGCAAATGGCCACCAAAAAGGTGGAAACAACATACTGAAGGGCAATAATAGTGGGAGAACTTGTTTTGGGCTGCTACGACAACTGGCATTTGTTTTGCCCCTAGACTAGGCTGCATCACTAATTTTTGAGAGAGCCTATGATGAGATTAGCAGTGCCCTGAGTCAATTGCCACATTTAGTCTATTAACAAATCTTTGCCAAGCCTTATCAATGTCTTCCTTAATAGCTATAGACTCAACATAGTTATTCATTTGAAATTTTAATCCCTTGGGAAATCAAAACATAGGTTTACATATTTACCAATAGCTCCCGATTTCCTAGGTCTACCTACCAAGAATCCATTACCTTCTATTTATGTGTTATTCGAAGGTCAAGCAACAAAAATAAATAACTTGTAAAACAACCCTTCCTTTGAGGGGAGGCCTTGCCAAATCCCCATTAAGAGTAGAACTTTAGAAGTTCATCCCAGCTTAAAAACAATGACAGATTGAATTTTGGAGATGGTTGTTATTTGCTTGAACTGGATTTGGTAAGTTTCATGATACTCTCAACTAGTGGGCCCCACATTCAATGAAAATCTGAGGCCTTATTTTGGAAAAATAAATATATTTCTTTGCAGCCAAATAATCCAATACATGAAAGAGGGGTAGAGAGACCATGTCATTTTAAGAGCAACAGAGTGGAAGCCTGCATGTTTCTAACTTTCTCAGAACCTTGGCGATATAGTTGAGAGTAGCAATAGGTCCCCCAAATGAGAAGCATTGTTTTCAAAACTTTGTTTGAGGAGAATGTACTTGAAGTTTTGAATGCAAAAGAAAAGAGACTTTTAACGAAGAAAATGTGCATGTGCAAGCACAAAATGATTGATTCATTCCTTTTAGTGGTGGGATTAAGGCCTTTATATGCCTACTTTTCTCACCTACAAATAAGGCCAAGATGATATATTTGGCTTAATCCAAATATGGCGGCTGTCACTAGGGACTGGTATTTGACTCAACTTGAATATGCCAGGCAAACTTGTCCTGAGCCAAAAATTTCCAGATAGGTCCTTAGGGGTAAAGAAGGTAGATAAAGATGGAGTGATAGATCTAGGGCCAAATGATTGCAGATAATGAGATGGAAAGGGTAAGTGGGTAAATGGGAAATGGTGGGGCCTAGGGAGGTTTAGTGGGCTAAGGCTCCATGCTAGGGGCCAACAAAACTTCATTTGTGAGTTGGATGATCCCGCCCTAGTAATATCAATAGATCATTAGAATTCAATGTAAAGTAAGTCATTTGGGAGGTGGTTCATACATCTTTGTTGTTGGGTGAGTTGACTATACTAAGCCATCTAACCATGCATAGTTATTTACATTTCTTTTGACTTGCTTGGTTATATTTATAATTTGACAATTGTGAGATGTTACATAAATATACACAAGTTGACAGTTCAGAGGTTCCTTTTTTGAAAGATTATAACAAGCTGTACAAAACTGTTAAAATATATTCAGGCAAGTGCGGATTCTTTTTTATCTGTGCCTTTGATTGTTATAGGTTATTCAGAAATGATTGGTTTTGACATTCATCAAATTTGTATCATGCACACAAGTCAAATTTTAGTTCTTATAATTTTTGCTGTGAAAAATCATTTGCCATGATCTATTATGTAACATATTGGCTTAGCTTGTGGAAGTGGACATGATTTTTGTATTTGCACAATTAAGTCCACGACTAGATTAATATTGAAGTGTTAAGAAAGTATTGGTACGTTATCTGTACTTCAAAGAGAATCCCAGTTGAGTATTGTGCTCAGACTTCATCGGCATCATGAACAAAGGTATTTGTAAAAGTGTTTGTCTACTTCAAAAGATCACATGCAGCTTGTGTTTTCACAGTATTGTAGATAATTCGATTAATGCAAGTGTTTTAAGAGGATAACTTTTGAAAATAAGCAAAGACCTGGATTCTATCAGCTCCCCTCCTTAAAATCCTTTTGCCAATTTCAGTTGTGTGACTAGATTTAACAAACTGAAGCAAGTTGTTAACCAATTTAATATCTTTAAGGAAAGCTAGACTAAGTAATTCAGAAATATAACACGCTGTGAGATTGAGTTTAGGTTCTAAATTTTTTTATAAAGATATTTAAACTAGCTCAAACTGTCTCCTTTGACTTTGCCATTGTGCTGAAAGGAGAATCCGAGTAAACAAAATAAACTATTGTTTTCCAGTTATATTACAGGTCATTTCTTGCAAAAACATATAGATACATTTATCGTTGTAACATCCATACTTTTTCTACCTTTAACCTAAAACTGAGCAAGAATTGATTCGCCACCAAAGAATGCCAAATTGAAACCAGGCTTTACCTTGTGGTACTCGTTCAATCAAACAATAGAGTAGGTCCTGATTTACACATAAGAATGGATAGATTGGTATCGCCTGAAATAATTAGATTAGCATCTGGTTTCAAGTCCATAAACACAATTATATATGGTTGTGTGTGTGTCTCAATGGCTTTTCCCTGTTTATGACCCTAGCCAGGCCTCAAAACCCTTAAATTTCTAAATAAACGGTTTATGATATTGTCTTTTTTAAAGATTTCACAGCATAGCAAGTTCTCAGGCTGTTAGCGGAGTTGTTTGTAGTTTCTATCAGAAGGGGGTGGATTGCATCCTGTCTCAGATGGTCAACCTAACAATTGGTGAAGGAAAGCATTGTGAGATTTGGTCCACTAAATGTCCTTGAGCTATGTTTCTTGGAGAAATGGATTGGATTGATTCAAATTTAAGGGGGTTCCTTCCTTGTTCTATTGTTAACTTAATTGTTCGTTCAGGCTTGGCTCTGGTTTTTGAGTTCATATTGGTGTTTTTCATGTAGAGAATTATGTTCAAGTTGAAGGGTGATGAGCCTATGTAAGGTTCGCGTGAGAGATATTTGTCTTGTCAAGATGAAAGAAAAGATTCATTTGCTACTGTTAAAACATGTTTAGACATTGAATTTGATAATGTGTGCGTTATTCAAACATGAGATACATTGCCATAAGATTTTAAGGAAGAGGCAAAAACTGTGTTCATTGTTTCAATCATCGACAAATTACAGAAAACATTACTGACTGAGAAAATCAGAACCTAATGGATTTTGACAAGACCTCTATTGGGCATGGGCAATGAATTTGTTTATGCTTATAAATTCCCCTAACTCAACATCTGCATAGGTAGAGTTTCTAAGCCATACTGTGTATAGATGGTGATTTTGATGCTGTTATGTCTCTTTACACACAAAAAGGAAGGTAGGGGTTCTTGAATAGTAATTGTAAGGCCTGTAAAACTTTTTTTTAAAACTACTACTGGATTTCTGTTGAAACCAAGAAAAGTTGAGAACTTTTAGAGTATTAAGAGAAGCTTTTGTGAAATTTGGACATAAGTTAAGGGCAGAGGAAATTTATTGGCAGAGAAAGACCAGAAGGCAAGAGCTTACCATCCGACCATGGTTCAAAACAGAGCCTATGGTTGAACATCTAGAATGGTGTACTAGAAGGTCTTGCATTTAGATGTGAAAGGGAAAGTAAAATCATTTTTACATAAAACTCTAGAGTAAAATAACTCATAGAACCAAAAAACAGGAATCGGGCGGAACCCCGATTTTTGCTGCAAATTGTTGACCGATTTTGAACGCTTTTAGGGCTTTTAAAACGCGTTAAAATCGCCCCTCGACCTCCGTGCATTTTACCCACACAATTTATCCACGCATTTTCGTGATTTCACCTATTTTTAGGGTTTTTGTCAAACATTTTTGCAGGGAGGGTTCACGTGACATTTTGGAAGGGCACAATTTCATTTTTTGGTAGACAGGCTGAATAGGTATTCATCGAATCATCATTTGTAGTTGGTTCTTGTATTGCTATTACCTCTTCTCTTTGCATAAAAGATTTTTGCTGCTGCTTGATTTTCACTATGAATACAAATGATCGATTGTATTTTCATCCTGCATACGTCTCCTATTACTATTATATTTGAAAATATAACGTTAAATTTAGTAATAAGAATGAAAATTATAAAGCTTTTGTAGTTTATGTTCTTTAATTAGGCCATCCACTAAGAGGTTAAAAACCCTCGAGCTATGTCTGGCTGGGCAGAAGCGGTGTGCTTTAACCAATACTGATCGCAAGAATTTCAAAGTTAACAGTAAACAAATTTGAGAGAGTATTATTTTTCTACAATATGGAATGCACCCGAAGCTCTCTGGATTGAATTTGCAACTTTCACGTTTTGAGGTTTGTGCAACTCTAGTGAACGCCTATATATAAAGCCTGCATAGAAGTTCAAAGGGATACAACGGATATAATCGAAACAGAGCTGTACAAATATGTTTTCGAGGGAGATTGTGACTCTCTGAGAAGATTAACCAGAAATAATTTATACCCGTTTTTATACCAATTTTGCTTGCTTTGGAGGACCTGTTAGAGTTTTGTTAGTAGGTCACAAAGGTTGGTAGCATGGATACATTCCTGCCCCACTCCTGATACCCATATAGTAAAAAGCCTAAATCTTTTCCCTTAGAATCTTCTTTCTCTATCTTAAAGTCTACAAATCAATTCCCCTGGGTCATAGAATAAGTTCATGTTTTGCTTATGCTTCATGTTGTATTTAGAATTGGCAGGCACTTGTCTCTTCCAAGGAACTGCACAAATGATACACTTAGTCGTACCTTCTTTTATCATTTTCTGATTCTGAAAGCATCTTATTATTAAAACACATGGATCACACCTTCTGACTCCATCATTCAGGTGAACTTGTAAAATGACATTTATACCCCTTTTCTTTGTTGACAATTTTTATAATATCAATGTATTTACCTGCAAAGATAAGATAACTACAAATATACCTAGCAAATTCTTCAGAAACATTAATTTGAGAACTCTAGCTTACTTGACAAGGAAGTCAAAACTTCTAGGCCACCAAAGTGGCCATGTTTTAGCGCATGATACGACAATATAAAATAATTAGACAAGATGATGGTCCACAAATTAGTTATCTTAAAGAACTATGTTTTTCATTCTTACTTCACAATAGGATGCCCTCTAGGAACCCAATGGTTTTCCTCCATTCAAGCACACATACCATTCGATCAGCTCCCCTGCTCCAAGCCTCCAACACTGCTGCTAAAAAAACAAACTTGAAATAATCACCAGGCCTAAGACTGCCACCTTCCCTTAAGCTGTAGTTACTGTAATATGCAGCTTTGACAACGCAGACTGGAAACAGACCTGCAGATTGAGGTTCCAAGGAGAGTGAAGTTTTTTACAGACAGGCCTGTATCTGCTTGCACAGAAGAAACATTTGAACTTTGACCTCGTTGTTTTGTGGTACAATGCTAGTGCAAACTGAAACTGCCCTGCTGCTCAAAAAAACAGACTCGAAAAGTATAATATATTGAGATTCTCAAGTGTGTTTTTAATTTGGAAACTTTTCTAATCTAGTGTGCCATAAAGATTTTTGTTTGACCTTGATAAATTTTAAAGCCTCTGGAAAATATGATAGTTGTGGTTTTCTCCCATTAATTAAGTCTACATGTTCTTGGGTTACTTGAGTGTTCCAATATATGCATATTAGGGTGGCGTTATTGTGCTTTCCATTAAGAGATCCTAGATTAGATTTTTTAAAGTGAAGTGTGGATGTATGCGAAGAGCTGGACTATTGGTGAAATTTTATTTGCCAACTTTAATCTATTGGAAGATTCATCATCTTAACTTTCAAGTTTTAATTATTCAGTGTTGAGTGGACTAGAGATTCACATGGTTTCTTTCTGATGACTACGCGGAGATAAGGAATTCATATTACACAAGAGAAAGTATCCATTAAGATCTGAGAATAGTTTGTGGAACATGAAAAACATTCCTTCAAGTTTACGCACCATTTGAAATACAAGCATTTGGGGTGTTGTTGCGTTAGCATAGACAATCTAGCATTAGCACTAGAATTAGGGTGGAAATCTAGCGCTAGCATAGACAATCTCTGACTGAATCTGCCAGTCAACCCCAGATGAACAACAGTGGAATGTGATTATTTGGATTCTGGCCAATCTTCCTTGCACAAATCTGTTTTACCCCGTGTAGTAGGCATACCTGCATTTTTTGATACCATGTGCAGTCACCTGTGGGCTGAATGCACCTTTTGCATTTCTTTCTAAAATATTTTTTATTTCCTATAAAAATAAAATTGATGTTCAAATTATCAGCTAATTACGACATTCCTGCAATGACTAAAAGAGAAAATTAATAACCAAGAAACGTGTGCAAATTTACAATTATTCACTGTTCTACAAGTACAAGGAATTTATTGCTGAATAGGAAGTTCATGTTAGTTTCACTGTGCCCAACTGTACATGAAGCCCTCTGTATGTTTTCTGATAAGAACTTCATATTCTTTAACATTAGTCATCAGATATATTATTGCATATGGCAGAAAGTAAAAAAAAAACATTTCCATATTATATCCTATCTTCTACATTCCATATAATTAAAGTATGTGTAATAACCATAATGGAATCTAACACTATAATCCAGTTTTACCATGAAGTAAAATTTGAAGAGGTAAAAAGGTTGATAAATTTTTTTTCACTTTTTCAAACGTCGAAGTTTAATCAACAACTTATTTAATAATCAGGTTGGCACTATGATACACAAAGAGTCCATTCATTTTCAATGAATCATCAATAAGATAAGTATATTATTCATAAGGAAAAATTACAAAATAAAACTTACCAAGAGATCACTGCGTTTCGATTGTCGACCTCCATGTTATAAACCTCGGCTACCCTCTGGTTGAAGAGAGAGAAGCATCTTCGGGGAGCTTTACCTCCATCCACAAACTGACGGTCGCACACCTTCCTAACCAAAACTGGCCCTACCCTGCACGAAGAGGATAGACCTAGGATGACCCATGGTATTTGCCATCAGTACTGGTGGTGTATCCTATGTAACACTATTGATCATACAACTCTAGATACCCTCTAGCTAAGTATGATCATCCCCATTAGGTTACGTCATCCTGGATATGGTGATCTATGCTTATATTATTATTTGACCATTCTAATTCAATATTTTAGTCTTCAAGTGGTTTCCAAATATTGTCTAGGTTCTATAATCCTTACATACTAACTTTTCATACAAGCATTCTCATTGCAACTTTGCAATACCCAAGATCCAAGACTTATCGACTCTTAAAGGAGTTTAAGTCGATTCATTACAACTAAAATGGTTACCTTACCCAGGTTAAACATCATAGTCAAGACAATTATCTCTTTTCACAAATAAGATCAAATAAACATAACTAGGGTCCATTCCCCTTCAATTAGTTATACTAGACACAAACTTGTCTGAAGGGTAAATCCATTCCAGTCAAACTGACTCAGATCAATCCTTGGTCTTGAATATATTTGCCAAATGAGTCCATGAAATTCATATAATTAAATTATAACACTCAGTACCATCATTCCTGAAACTTTGTAAACAACCTTCTAGGTTTTCCCTGTTGAAAATGTCTTCCTATCATTTTAACAACCACCTGCCATTTTTAGGTTGATATCCTAAGGAAATCATAGAGTAAATACTCCTATAGTTTGGGAAAGTAAAATCATCCATGAAGCGGTCTTTAGTTTCCAAAAGGATTGTTTGATAATTTGATTAACTAATGTCGACGTTGGTATTTAAACATGACAAAGTTATACAATTGTTAAACATAATAGGTAGTATGACACCAATGGTAAAAACCCATTCTGATACCAACACAAAATATGCAAGAATGGCTGCACCATTACTATAACAATCCTCAACAGGTCATAAGAAAATCAATTAATAGTAGTCATGATAATCTCTCATGTAATTGGTTATATAATGAACCAAAATCTATGTATAGATAATCAAAGAGTGAATAATTCCACATGTAAGGATGCATATGTGGATCCATAATAATTCCTCACTAAGATCTATAATGTCATCATGTTATAAAGAATAAAAATCCTTCTCATCAATTAAAAACATCAATAGTTGGGAACACTAATCCCATGCCCAATTGTCAATATTTTAAACAGTCAGGGTATAAAGGCATTGATCAATGAAATCATAATGAGTGGTGAACTCGCACGTTAGGACTTCCATGTCTCTCTTAACCCTACCAAAAGAAATATTTATCATATTGAGATATCAATTAATCTCATCATATAATACCCATTAACCTTTATAGAGGTCGATGTTATCATTATCCAAGGCCGATAACTTTAGAGGCCAAATACTTTCAAATAGAGAGCCAATTCAAAAGAACAATTCAAGGTTATAGGTTTATCTCTTGTTGATACTAATTTTTGTATAGGTCTAGTGGATTTAATCCACGAGCAAATTATCATTTGAAGATACACATTAGCTCAAACAAGTTTATCGTCGGTACACTAGAAAACGAGATGAATTATCTTTTGCCATCGAAGGATTTAATGAAGTCATTCCCCATGTTGAGATAGTATTATCTTATTGACAAAGTTCTCATGTAGAGTAGAAATCCAATCCTTAACTTTTATTTTGACCAAATAACGAATCTATCTTGTCGATGTAAGAATTGCTATGGTGTACAACATTGTAGATGGGGCAATTTCGTTTTGATCTAAACAAATTAAAATAACAAATCAACCCCCAAGATTATGAAATAAGCAAAGATTATCTTTCTATTTCGCATTTGAGGGTTAAGACCCACTCGATAACTTAATATGACAACTAGATCATCTTGGTCAAAAGGAAGTTGGTGATATCAATCTTTACGGTTGACCTTGGTAATTCATTCTATATTCGGTTCCAAATAAAAATATTAAAACCCTAATAGCCATATTCGTTTGCTTCTTAAAGTTCTTCAATCTGTTTGAAAATATTGTTACTTAAGTTTATCAAGAAGTAGCTTTCAAACCCTCCTTTCGATACCCACATGCACCACTATTAAAGCTGTAGTCTGTATTCTCACTGCTGGGGTTATTAGTTTAACTAAATCTTCCTTAAATAGAGTTTGTCCTATTTGTTTACTGAGTTTTTAAGGCTCAAAAATACTAAAGTTGCCAGAGGAAACCGACGGTATAGAGCTTTCTAAGCAACATACAGTGTTCATAAACCGACTACCATATTACTCTTTAACTATAATAATCTCTAAGTTATTCTTGCTTCGATAGTACAAGTTTGATACATGCATGAGAAAGACGTCTTCACAGTGCTTGAAGAAGGTAACAGTTTTTCTTTTCCTAAGCTATTATAACACCAAGGCTTATCTCTTGGATAGTCATTCATAGTTGCAATCGCATCATACTGTAATAAAGTCTTATATATATTCCATATTGTGGCTTTTCTAAGCTGGTATTATCATTGCAGACTCCACGCAAAGGAATGATATCTCATCGGTATCAAAATACTGATTATACATTTAACTAATATGTGAAGAGTATGCACTTATTTGTGTGATCGAGGAGTAGAAAAGAATGTGGCGAGAGCTTAGACATTCATTACCACTTCGAAAGATTATTATCCACATAACATATCGAAAGGCAGAAAGAATTTGGCTCAAGCAAACACTACGTAATGAATAGCTGCAGATTTTAACAGAGAGATTCAATAACCTGTTCGAAAGGCTTCCCCCTGTAGCTCCCGCGCGATTCGCTCGTCTTTCTTAGCTCCTCACTCACCTCGCCTACTTCCCGCTTCTCTCCTTTTCTCCCCACTAACTCCGTTACTTCCCTTTTTTTTAAGACTTCTTGAATCCTCTCATAAAGGTGGTGAGAGAGAGATAACCATTTTGTCCCATAACCCTAACTACCTGCGATTGTCTTAAGTGATAAGCTTGAAACATAATCTTATTAGATTGCATCCACGTCGATCTTCCATCGACGGCTTTTATTTTCTAACGATTATGCTGTTGTGGTTTAAGTTTGAAAGATACAACCATGAGTGAGGTGGCATAACATAGAATGGCTTTTATGCCTTTCCAATATGAGCTGAGGACAATATTGATAACGTGAAATAACTTGTTTTTTGACCATTGGCTTTATCGACCACCTACAAATATAAAAGATTGCATTATGATGACGTATATTTGCATATATAGACATTAAAGATTATTGATTTATGACATAATCAACTACGTTAGTGCCCGATCACTTCAATACTTTATTTATCGAAATGGAGCTATTTGCTCTCGGTGGCACTTAAAACATAAACATATATATTTTATTTATACCTTATCATTATGATTGAAACGATGGTAAGACACTCAATGCTCAAATAAACTTCAAACATTGTTGAAACCTATTTCACGACGTTATCCTCATTGGGTTTACCATGTTTACGTTGCACGCACGTCGGAAGTTACGACGATGGCGATTTGGAGCTAAAACACAATCACAACAACAAAGTGTACGATCGACTAACCATTGTCGATGTTTTTTGTCGAATAAACTTAGCAAGACCTAACAAATGACTCACTCCTAACATTTACATCTGTCATCCGTAATTCGGCGACATGAACTCGTAATATAAACTTTTTCTTTTGTATCGCAAGCAGAGCTTCTGATCGTCGAACATTTATAAGCCCAATCACGACCTCTCCTGGGTCTTGTTCCTGTATAACATTCTAGGAATATAATGGTCATTTGTTACATACCTTTCAAATACAATCATAAAAGCATGTGCCTCCTGGCAAAATAAAATGATTTTGTAATCAATTGAATGAATAACTTTGAGGGCTTTGAGGAGTCTCTCATATCTAGGAACTGATTTAGAATACATTCCATACTTACGAAACTCTTCTTCTCTAACCGAGAAAGGTATTAGTGTATGATTGGTATTTACTTAAGATTTCTATCTATTATTAGTTTCCACCAATCTTTCCCAATTGGTTCGTTTTGTTTAACCATTTCTGACTCATTTCTGGATCAATGCTAATTCTATCTTTTTGCTTACCCAGCTTATAGGAGTTCGGCATCTTCTTTTGTCCAATGTTCAAATGGAGTCATCAGAATTATAGGAGTTGTTGAAACAAACTCTATAGGAGGTGGATACTTTTTTACATGAAGTAACTGTCCACTTCAATCACAGGTTTATCAAAAAAAAAAAAAATACCAAAATTTTAATAACATTATGTAGGTATGGTATTGTCATAAGATACAAGAGAAAAAATCAAACTCTTTATCAGTTCAACTATCCTCCAAGACTTGGCATGCCACTAATGAGAGGGAAAAGTATTACCAGGCTATTTTTACCTCAACCACAGACTTAAGTGGTTTCCCCGCATCTTCCTACCCGGAAGCAGTCCTACCTTTCAACAAAAGGTTGTGTTGCAAACCCTCTCAATTGCCATCTGAGCTCTAGTGTGTACTCCCACTTAACTAACTCTGTCACACTACCATGGATACCCTCCAACCAAGTACGACAACTCTGGTTAGCTAAATGTCTGGAGTACTGTGAACTGTCAAGTGCATGTGGTGGCAACGTCACTCACTATGGCCATAGTTTTTATGTAGATATACGTTTCACAACGAACGTAGTCATGGTTCACCACCATGCTCAACTTGGAGAGACTATTAATCTGGGCTTACTGGACTACCCGTCCGCCCTCATTCAATAATCATAGGATTCAAAAGATGATACCAATGAAAGACCTTCTTTCGGTAGCTTATATATATATATATATATATATATATATATATATATATATATATATATATATATATATATATATATATATATATATATATATATATATAACCCAAAAGGGTTTGAAACATATTTCTTTCCACACATAGTGTCTTTCATCTGTAATGTTAAGGACATACTAGGTGCATTTTCTATAATTTACTCCCTTACACAATCCCTCAGAGGCCCATCCAAGACATGATAGTGTTGGATATTACATAAAACATGGTGAACAACCAAAATGTTATTGTATAACCACCATAATAACTTAAATCGATATCAAATTATTAACAATTTCAATTTCGATAATTAGTCAAAAGAACAAACTCATTCTGATAATAAATCAAATTTTGACCAACTGGTCATAAAATAAGCAATCTTCAAAATTAGGTGGATAAACCGTTTCAAAATAAATAAAAAATTAGAAAATATATAAATCCTTGCAGATATTAAGAAGAATTTTACCAAAAATCCAAAGACTCACTTATTATGCTCTAAGTGATTGACTAAGTCACTAACACGGGAGAAGATTGCTACACTATTCTTGATTTTCCAAAACTTATAGTGAATTAGAGTTTGAAAAATAAATAAGCCTCTTAAGACTTTCATCATGCTCACAAATTTGCAAATAAAATGGTTACATCATATCCACTCCTTTTTCCTTGAGTATCTATCGTTCATCACTCAGATTATAAGATTGTACTATAGCAATACACAGAGATTATAGTTGGAACACAAACTTCTTCTATTATGAGTTATTTTGCAAAAGAGATACATTTCCAAATCTTGTATCCATGATATAGTTCTAGGATTTGCACATCCTTAAGTTCTTGATTTCATACACACACCGCTCTACCCAAGCTCTTAGTCTGATCTGCAACTGACCAAGGTTTTACCATTCTAGTCAAGGTCTCCAAATTCTTTCCACTATACAACCTTAGTAGAATTATTTTGCTCTTTGGAGTTTTTAATTCCTCAATAGGTTCTTTCTTAAATACTGACTTGGTTAAGTGTTGGGAAAATAGTCTTCCTGATAGTTTTCTTTGGTTTATCCCTATGCCATTCCGGCATTAAACCAGTTTTCAAACATTAGCAATTTTGCTAGATGTTAACGAGTTTTCACGTGATGAGCTCATAGGTACATGTGATGAACCTGGTTCGCTCTGATACCATATGTAATAACCATAATGGAATCTAACACTATAATCCAGTTTTACCATGAAATAAAATTTGAAGAGGTAAAAAGGTTGATTAAAAAAATTTCACTTTTTCAAACGTTGAAGTTTAATCAACAACTTATTTAATAATCAGGTTGGCACTATGATACACAAAGAGTCCATTCATTTTCAATGAATCATCAATAAGATAAGTATATTATTCATAAGGAAAAATTACAAAATGAAACTTACCAAGAGATCACTGCATCTCGATTGTCGACCTCCATGTTATAAGCCTCGGCTACCCTCTGGTTGAAGAGAGAGAAAGCATATTCAGGGATCTTTACCTCCATCCACAGACCGATGGTCTCTCGCACACCTTCCTAACCGAAAGTGGCCCTACCCTGCACAAAGAGGATAGACCTAGGATGACCCATGGTATTTGCCATCAGTAATGGTGGTGTATCCTACGTAACACTATTGATCATACAACTCTAGATACCCTCTAGCTAAGTATAATCATCCCCATTATGTTACGTCATCCGGATATGGTGATCTATGCTTATATTATTGTTTGACCATTCTAATTCAGTATTTTAGTCTTCAAGTGGTTTCCAAATATTGTCTAGGTTTTATAATCCTTACAGACTAACTTTCCATACAAGCATTCTCATTGCAACTTTGCAATACCCAAGGTCTAAGACTTATCGACTCTTAAAGGAGTTTAAGTCGATTCGTTACAGCTAAAATGGTTACCTTACCCAGGTTAAACATAATAGTCAAGACAATTATCTCTTTTCACAAATAAGATCAAATAAACATAACTAGGGTCCATTACCCTTCAATTAGTTATACTAGACACAAACTTGTCTAAAGGGTAAATCCATTCCAGTCAAACTGACTCAGATCAATCCTTGATCTTGAATATATAAATGCCAAATGAGTCCATGAAATTCATATAATTTCATTATAACACTCAGTACCATCATTCCTGAAACCTTGTAAACAACCTTCTAGGTTTTCCCCGTGGAAAATGTCTTCCTATCATTTTAACAACCACTTGCCATTTTTAGGTTGATATCCTAAGGAAATCATAGAGTAAATACTCCAATAGTTTGGGAAAGTGAAATCATCCACATGAAGCGGTCTTTAGTTTCCAAAAGGATTGTTTGATAATTTGATTAACTAATGTCGACGTTGGTATTTAAACATGACATAGTTATACAATTGTTAAACATAATAGGTAGTATGACACCAATGGTAAAAACTCATTTCAATACTAACACAAAATATGCAAGAATGGCTGCACCATTACTATAACAATCCTCAACCGATCATAAGAAAATCAATTAATAGTAGTCATGATAATCTCTCATGTAATTGGTTATATAATGAACCAAAATCTATGTATAGATAATCAAAGAGTGAATAATTCCACATGTAAGGATGCGTATGTGGATCCATAATAATTCCTCACTAAGATCTATAATGTCATCATGTTGTAAAGAATAAAAATCCTTTTCATTAATTCAAAACATCAATAGTTGGGAACACTAATCTCATGCCCAATTGTCAATATTTTAAACAGTCAGGGTATTAAGGCATTGATCAATGAAATCATAATGAGTGGTGAACTCGCTCATTAGGGCATCCATGTCTCTGCTAACCCTACCAAAAGAAATATTTATCATATTGAGATATCAATCAATCTCGTCATATAATACCCATTAACATTTATAGAGGTCGATGTCATCATTATCCAAGGCCGATAATTATATATAAAAGAGGTTGTTGATAATTGGTGACTTTAGAGGCCAAATACTTTCATATAGAGAGCCAATTCAAAAGAACAATTCTAGGTTATAGGTTTATCTCTTGTTGATACTAGTTTCTATATAGGTCTAGTGGATTTAATCCATGAACAAATTATCATTTGAAGATACACATTAGCTCAAACAAGTTTATCGTCGGTACACTAGAAAACGAGATGAAGTATCTTTTGCCATCAAAGGATTTATTGAAGTCATTCCTCATGTTGAGATAGTATTATCTTATTGACAAAGTTCTCATGTAGAGTAGAACTCCAATCCTTAACTTTTATTTTGACTAAATAACGAATCTGTCTTGTCGATGTAAGAATTGCTATGGTGTACAACATTGTAGATGGGGTAATTTTGTTTTGATCTAAACAAATTAAAATAACAAATCAACCCCCAAGATTATGAAATAAGCAAAGATTATCTTTCTATTTCGCATTCGAGGGTTAACACCCACTCGATAACTTAATATGACAACTAGATCATCTTGGTCAAAAGGAAGTTGGTGATATCAATCTTTATGGTTGACCTTGGTAATTCATTCTATATTCGGTTCCAAATAAAAATATTAAACCCTAATAGCCATATTCGTTTGCTTCTTAAAGATCTTCAATCTGTTTGAAAATATTGTTACTTAAGTTTATCAAGAAGTAGCTTTCAAACCCTCCTTTCGATACCCACATGCACCACTATTAAAGCTGCAATCTGTATTCTCACTGCTGGGGTTATTAGTTTAACTAAATCTTCCCTGAATAGAGTTTGTCCTATTTGTTTACTGAGTTTGTAAGGCTCAAAAATACTAAAGTTGCCAGAGGAAACCCACGGTTTAGAGCTTTCTAAGCAACATATTGTGTTCATAAACTGACTACCATATTACTCTTTAACTATAATAATCTCTAAGTTATTCTTGCTTTGATAGTACAAGTTTGATACATGCATGAGAAAGACATCTTAATAGTGCTCGAAGAAGGTAACAGTTTTTCTTTTCCTAAGCTATCATAACTCGAAGGGTTGGCTCTTTGATAGTCATTCATAGTTTGCAATCGCATCATACTGTAATAAAGACTTATATATATTGCATATTGTGGCTTTCCTAAGCTGGGATTATCATTGCAAATTCCATGCAAAGGAATGATATCTCATCGGTATCAAAATACTGATTATACATTTAACTAATATGTGAAGAGTATCCACTTATTTGTGTGATCGAGGATTAGAAAAGAATGTGGCGAGAGCTTAGACATTCATTACCACTTCGAAAGTTTATTATCCAGATAACATATCGAAAGGCAAAAAGAATTTGGCTCAAGCAATCACTATGTAATGAATAGCTGCAGATTTTAACGAAGAGATTCAATAACCTATTCAAAAGGCTCCCCCCTGTAGCTCCCACGTGATTCCCTCGTCTTTCTTAGCTCCTCACTTACCTCACCTACTTCCTGCTTCTCTCCTTTTCTCCCCACTAACTTCGTTACTTCCCTTTTTTTAAGACTTCTTTTATCCTCTCATAAAGGTGGTGAGAGAGATAACTGTTTTTTCCCATAACCCTAACTACCTGCGGTTGTCTTAAGTGATAAGCTTGAAACATAATCTTATTTGATTGCCTCCACGTTGATCTTCCATCAATGACTTTTATTTTCTAACGATTATGATGTTGCGGTTTAAGTTTGAAAGATACAACCATGAGCGAGGTGGCAAAACATATAATGGCTTTTAGGCCTTTCCAATATGAGTTGAGGACAATATTGATAATGTGAAATAACTTGTTTTTCGACCATTGGCTTTATCGACCACCTACGAATATAAAAGATTGCATTATGATGATGTATATTTACATATATAGACAATATTGATTATTGATTTATGACATAATCAACTACGTTAGTGCCCGATCACTTCAATACTTTATTTATCGAAATGGAGCTATTTGCTCTCGGTGGCACTTAAAAAATAAACATATATTTTATTTATACCTTATCATTATGATTGAAACGATGGTAAGACACTCGATGCTCAAATAAACTTCAAACATTGTTGAAACCTATTTCACGACGTTATCCTCATCGGGTTTACTATGTTTACGTCGCACGCACGTCATAAGTTACGACAATGGCGATTTGGAGCTAAAACGCGATCGCAACGACAAATCGTACAATCAACTAACCATTGTCGATGTTTCGTCGAATAAACTTAGCAAGACCTAACATATGACTCATTCCTAACATTTACATCTGTCATCCATGATTCGGCGACATGAGCTCATAATATTACGACGCAATTGTTGATCAAACTTTATTGTCGCGACAACGACATAACGAAGGGTGACTTATCCCATGTAACCCATAAAGACCATCAAAATCCTGACTTAACTAAAATCAAGACTTACCTCGAGTCAACTAGGTTGATCTGTCTGATGTGTACTCAGTGGCAAATTCCCATTGATATTCCAGGGTCTATTCTCCCCTTCTCCGAAGATACCTTCTCTCCTCTTCATTTCACGGAGAGCCTATTCCACTTGTTCCTGTCAAAACATTCTCACATACAGATTGTGGTCAACATATCGGTATCCCGGTCCAAGCATAATGAAATCATAACATTTCATTTTTCCATATTGAAAAGGCATTTTAATTCATATCATCGAATTGATCATATTCAAGCGATAAAACTATGATTTCATAAAATTAATACTTCTAATCATATCATCGTTTCTCATGATCATAAACGTATTCACATGCCTATTTCTATCCATGAAACAAGTAAAAGTAAATAGTAAAAATTTGTCTAAATGGAGGGATGTAACATATCTTTCCCCTAAAGAATCATCGTCCCTGATGATTTAGTGTGTCCGAAAATGTGATAAGATTTTGTTTAACCTGCAAAAGTGCAAACAATAGATAAAATCTTTGCTGTTAAATCATGGTAATTTCTCTAAGTCATATTACCCCTAGCACGTTGTCCCACCAGACCCTGCAATGAGTACTCTTTCTTTTGTTTTGCAATCAGAGCTTGTGATCCTCGAACATTTATAAGCCCGATCACGACCTCTCTTGGGTCTTATTCCTGTATAACATTCTAGGAATATAATGGTCATTTGTTATATACCTTTCAAATACAATCATAAAAGCATGTGCCTCCTGGCAAAATAAAATGATTTTGTAATCAATTGAATGAATAACTTTGAGGGCTTTGAGGAGTCTCTCATATCTAGGAACTGATTTACAATACATTCCATACTTACGAAACTCTTCTTCTCTAACCGAGAATGGTATTAGTGTATGATTGGTATTTACTTAAGATTTCTATCTATTATTAGTTTCCACCAATCTTTCCCAATTGGTTTGTTTTGTTTAACCATTTCTGACTCATTTCTGGACCAATGCTAATCCTATCTTTTTGCTTACCCAGCTTATAGGAGTTCGACATCTTCTTCTGTCCAATGTTCAAATGGAGTCATCATAATTATAGGAGTTGTTGAAACAAACTCTATAGGAGGTGGATATTTTTTTACATGAAGTAACTGTCCACTTCAATCACAGGTTTATGAAAAAAAGAAAACCAAATTTTAATAACATTATGTAGGTATGGTATTGTCATAAGCTACAAGAGAAAGGATCAAACTCCTCATCTAGTTCAACTGTCCTGCAACACTCGGCATGCCACTAATGAGAGGGAAAAGTATTACCCGACTGTTTTTACCTCAACCACAGACTTAAGCGGTTTCCTCGCATCTTCCTACCCGAAAGTAGTCCTACCTTTCAACGAAAAGTTATGTTGGAAACCCTATCAATTGCCATCTGAGCTCTGGTGTGTACTCCCACTTAACTAACTCTGTCACACTACCATGGATACCCTCCAACCAAGTACGACAACTCTGGTTAGCTAAATGTCCGGAGTACTGTGAACTGATGAGTGCACGTGGTGGCATCATCACTCACTATGGCCATAGTTTTTATGTAGATATATATTTTACAACGAACGTAGTCATGGTTCACCACCCTGCTCGACTTGGAGAGACTATTAATCTGGGCTTACTGGACTACCTGTCCGCCCTCATTCAATAATCACAGGATTCAAAAGATGATACCAATGTAAGACCTTCTTCTGGTAGCTTACACACACACACACACACACACACACATATAACCCAAAAGGGTTTGAAACATATTTCTTTCCACACAAAGTGTCTTTCATCTGTAATGTTAAGGACATCCTGGTGCATTTTCTATAGTTTACTCCCTTACACAATCCCTCAGAGGCCCATCCAGGACATGATAGTGTTGGATATTACATAAAACATGGTGAACAACCAAAATCTTATTGTATAACCACCATAATAACTTAAATCGATATCAAATTATCAACAATTTCTATTTCGATAATTAGTCAAAAGAACAAACTCATTTTGACAATAAATCAAATTTTGATCAACTGGTCATAAAATAAGCAATCTTCAAAATTAGGTGGATAAAGCATTTCAAAATAAATAAAAAATTAGAAAATATGTAAATCCTTACAGATATTAAGAAGAATTTTACCAAAAATCCAAAGAAGTGTCAAAATCCAGAGCCTCACTTATTATGCTCTAAGTGATTGACTAAGTCACTAACACGGGAGGAGATTACTACACTACACTTGATTTTCCAAAACTTATAGTGAATTAGAGTTTGACAAATAAATAAGCCTCTTAAGACTTTCATCATGCTCACAAATTTGCAAATAAAATGGTTACATCATATTCACTCCTTTTTCTTGGAGTATCTATCGTTCATCACTCATATTATAAGATTGTACTATAGCAATACACAGAGATTATAGTTGGAACACAAACTTCTTCTATTATGAGTTATTTTGCAAAAGAGATACATTTCCAAATCTTGTATCCATGATATAGTTCTAGGATCGTCACATCTTTAAGTTCTTGATTTCATACAGACACCGCTCTACTCGAGCTCTTAGTCTGATCTGCAACTGACCAAGGTTTTACCTCTCTAGTCAAGGTCTCCAAATTCTTTCCACTATACAACCTTAGTAGAATTATTTTGCTCTTTGGAGTTTTTAATTCCTCAATAGGTTCTTTCGTAAATACTGACTTGGTTAAGTGTTGGGAAAATAGTCTTCCTAATAGTTTTCTTTGGTTTATCCCTATGTCATTCTGGCATTAAACCAGTTTTCAAACATTAGCAATTCTGCTAGATGTTAACGAGTTTTCATCTGATGAGCTCATAGGTCCATGTGTTGAACCTGGTTTGCTCTGATACCATATGTAATAACCATAATGGAATCTAATGCTATAATCCAGTTTTACCATGAAGTAAAATTCGAAGAGGTAAAAAGGTTGATTAAAAAAATCACTTTTTCAAACGTCGAAGTTTAATCAACAACTTATTTAATAATCAGGTTGGCACTATGATACACAAAGAGTCCATTCATTTTCAATGAATCATCAATAAGATAAGTATATTATTCATAAGGAAAAATTACAAAATAAAACTTACAAAGAGATCACTGCATCTCGATTGTCAACCTCCATGTTATAAACCTCGGCTACCCTCTGGTTGAAGAGAGGGAAAGCATCTTTGGGGAGCTTTACCTCCATCCACAGACTGACGGTCTCCCGCACACCTTGCTAACCGGAAGTGGCCCTACCCTGCACAAAGAGGATGGACCTAGGATGACCCATGGTATTTGCCATCAGTTCCGGTGGTGTATCATACGTAACACTATTGATCATACAACTCTAGATACCCTCTAGCTAAGTATAATCATCCCCATCAGGTTATGTCATCTCGAATATGGTGATCTATGCTTATATTATTGTTTGACCATTCTAATTCAGTATTTTAGTCTTCAAGTGGTTTCCAAATATTGTCTAGGTTCTATAATCCTTACAGACTAACTTTCCATACAAGTATTCTCATTGCAACTTTGCAATACCCAAGATCCAAGACTTATCGACTCTTAAAGGAGTTTAAGTCGATTCATTACAGCTAAAATGGTTACCTTACCTAGGTTAAACATCATAGTCAAGACAATTATCTCTTTTCACAAATAATATCAAATAAAAATAAATAGGGTCCATTCCCCTTCAATTATTTATACTAGATACAAACTTGTCTAAAAATCCATTCTAGTCAAACTGACTCAGATCAATCCTTGATCTTGAATATATTTGCCAAATGAGTCCATGAAATTCATATAATTTCATTATAACACTCAATACCATCATTCCTGAAACCTTGTAAACAACCTTCTAGGTTTTCCTCGTGGAAAATGTCTTCCTATCATTTTAACAACCACCTGCCATTTTTAGGTTGATATCCTAAGGAAATCATAGAGTAAATACTCCAATAGTTTGGGAAAGTAAAATCATCCACATGAACCGGTCTTTAGTTTCCGAAAGGATTGTTTGATAATTTGATTAACTAATGTCGATGTTGGTATTTAAACATGACATAGTTATACAATTGTTAAACATAATAGGTAGTATGACACCAATGGTAAAAACTCATTTTGATACCAACACAAAATATGCAAGAATGGTTGCACCATTACTATAACAATCCTCAACCGGTCATAATAAAATCAATTAATAGTAGTCATGATAATCTCTCATGTAATTGGTTATATAATGAACCAAAATCTATGTATAGATAATCAAAGAGTGAATAATTCCACATGTAAGGATGCGTATGTGGATCCATAATAATTCCTCACTAAGATCTATAATGTCATCATGTTATAAAGAATAAAAATCCTTCTCATCAATTAAAAACATCAATAGTTGGGAACACTAATCTCATGCCCAATTGTCAACATTTTAAACAGTTAGGGTATAAAGGCATTGATCAATGAAATCATAACGAGTGGTGAACTCGCTCATTAGGGCATCCATGTCTCTGCTAACCCTACCAAAAGAAATATTTATCATATTGAGATATCAATCAATCTCATCATATAATACCCATTAACCTTTATAGAGGTCGATGTCATCATTATCCAAGGTCGATAATTATATATAAAAGAGGTTGTTGATAATTGGTGACTTTAGAGGCCAAATACTTTCATATAGAGAGCCAATTCAAAAGAACAATTCCAAATTATAGGTTTATCTCTTGTTGATACTAGTTTCTATATAGGTCTAGTGGATTTAATCCACAAACAAATTATCATTTGAAGATACACATTAGCTCAAACAAGTTTATCATCAGTACACTGGAAAATGAGATGAAGTATCTTTTGCCATCGAAGGATTTAATGAAGTTATTCCCCATGTTGAGATAGTATTATCTTATTGACAAAGTTCTCATGTAGAGTAGAAATCCAATCCTTAACTTTTATTTTGACTAAATAATGAATCTATCTTGTCGATGTAAGAATTGCTATGGTGTACAACATTATAGATGGGGGAATTTTGTTTTGATCTAAACAAATTAAAATAACAAATCAACCCCCAAGATTATGAAATAAGCAAAGATTATCTTTCTATTTCACATTCGAGGGTTAAGACCCACTCGATAACTTAATATGACAACTAGATCATCTTGGTCAAAAGGAAGTTGGTGATATCAATCTTTACGGTTGACCTTGGTAATTCATTCTATATTCGGTTCCAAATAGAAATATTAAAACCCTAATAGCCATATTTTTTTGCTTCTTAAAGGTCTTCAATCTGTTTGAAAATATTGTTACTTAAGTTTATCAAGAAGTAGCTTTCAAACCCTCCTTTCGATACCCACATGCACCACTATTAAAGATGTAGTCTGTATTCTCACTACTGGGGTTATTAGTTTAACTAAATCTTCCCTGAATAGAGTTTGTCCTATTTGTTTACTAAGTTTGTAAGGCTCAAAAATACTAAAGTTGCCAGAGGAGACCCACGGTTTAGAGCTTTCTAAGCAACATACTGTGTTCATAAACCAACTACCATATTACTCTTTAACTATAATAATCTCTAAGTTGTTCTTGCTTCGATAGTACAAGTTTGATACATGCATGAGAAAGACGTCTTAACAGTGCTCGAAGAAGGTAACAATTTTTCTTTTCCTAAGCTATCATAACTCGAAGGCTTAGCTCTTGGATAGTCATTCATAGTTTGCAATCGCATCATACTGTAATAAAGACTTATATATGTTCCATATTGTGGCTTTTCTAAGCTGATATTATCATTGCAGACTCCACGCAAAGGAATGATATCTCATCGGTATCAAAATACTGATTTCACATTTAACTAATATGTGAAGAGTATGCACTTATTTGTGTGATCGAGGATTAGAAAAGAATGTGGCGAGAGCTTAGAGAATCATTACCACTTCGAAAGATTATTATCCATATAACATATCGAAAGGAAGAAAGAATTTGGCTCAAGCAATCACTACATAATGAATAGTTGGAGATTTTAACAGAGAGATTCAATAACCTATTCGAAAGGCTTCCCCCTGTAGCTCCCGCGTGATTCCGTTGTCTTTCTTAGCTCCTCACTCACCTCGCCTACTTCCTACTTCTCTCCTTTTCTCCCCACTAACTCTGTTACTTCCCTTTTTTTAAGACTTGTTGAATCCTCTCATAAAGGTGGCAAGAGAGAGTTAACCATTTTTTCCCATAGCCCTAACTACCTGCGGTTGTCTTAAGTGATAAGCTTGAAACATAGTCTTATGTGATTGCCTCCACATCGATCTTCCATCTACGGCTTTTATTTTCTAACGATTATGCTGTTGTGGTTTAAGTTTGAAAGATACAACCATGAGCGAGGTGGCAGAACATATAATGGCTTTTATGCCTTTCCAATATGAGCTGAGGACAATATTGATAACGTGAAATAACTTGTTTTTCAACCATTGGCTTTATCGACCACCTACGAATATAAAAGATTGCATTATGATGACATATATTTACATATATAGACATTAAAGATTATTGATTTATGACATAATCAACTACGTTAGTGCCCGATCACTTCAATACTTTATTTATCGAAATGGAGCTATTTGCTCTCGGTGGCACTTAAAACATAAACATATATATTTTATTTATACCTTATCATTATGATTGAAACGATGGTAAGACACTCAATGCTCAAATAAACTTCAAATGTTGTTGAAACCTATTTCACGACGTTATCCTCATCAGGTTTACTATGTTTACGTCGCATGCACGTCGAAAGTTACGATGATGGCGATTTGGAGCTAAAACACGATCGCAACGACAAAGCGTACGATCGACTAACCATTGTCGACGTTTTTCGTCGAATAAACTTAGCAAGACCTAACATATGACTCATTCCTAACATTTACATCTGTTGTCCATAATTTGGAGACATGAACTCATAATATTATGACGCAATTGTTGATCAAATTTTCTTGTCGCAACAACAACATAACGAAGGGTGACTTATCCCATGTAACCCATAACGACTTCATCAAAATCCTGACTCAACTAAAATCAAGACTTACCTTGAGTCAACTAGGTTGATCTGTCTAATGTGTACTCAGTGGCAAATTCTCATTTATATTCCAAGGTCTATTCTCCCCTTCCGAAGATGCCTTCTCTCCTCTTCATTTCATGGAGAGCCTGTTCCACCTGTTCCTATGAAAACATTCTCACATACAGATTGTGGTCAACGTACCGGTATCCTGGTCCAAGCATAATAAAATCATAATATTTCATTTTTCCATATTGAAAAGACATTTTAATTCATATCATCGAATTGATCATATTCAAGTGATAAAACTATGATTTCATAAAATTAATACTTCTAATCATATCATCGTTTCTCATTATCATAAACGTATTCACATGCCTATTTCTATCCATGAAACAGGTAAAGTAAATAGTAAAAATTTGTCCAAAAGGAGGGATGTAACAGTGTGAATATCTAAGCACATAATTAAAACTAGCCTTAAAAAAACATTTGTATGGTATGTCCTGTCCCAATCAAAGTTAATGCTAGTGTTGGCTAAAAATTAATTTCTGAGTATACCAATCAACAAAACAAGAATATCATAGCATCCAGAAAGTTTTGAGTTTGCAAAAGAAACGTAAAAAAATGATAGCATTAACAAAGCTTGAGCACAAGAGAAACCTAGTTAACACATCATTTGTCTTGATAAAATTATTTTTTGCAAATATGGTATCATGAAAAATTGAATTCAAATGCTTTTGCGGATTTTATCATAATGCCAAGTCCAAGAGACTTTGCATGGATACATTGCACATCAGCCAAGGGTACAACCAAGGTCAAATACAACTGGTGTAAAAATGAACTCAATGGTGGCATTTATTGCTTCAAATGGCATTTGGCAAAGGAGGGAGGACATGACACCACTGCTTGTGATGGATGCCATGTAGATGTCATATATTAGGCAAAATTAGCTCTTGAGGCAATTTTTCATAATAAGGCAAAAATGGCAAGAACTGAGACATAAATGGCTTTTAATTCTACACTAGATGCTAGGAGGAATCCTTTGGATGAGGCAATCAGTGCACAAGAGTCTTTCAAGGAATTTGGATCAACACTTTCTTCTACAATACGTGGCCCAAACATAGGTGGAGGAAACATTAATTCTTTCTTTGCACTTCGTACTATACCAATATCACATACCACTTTGGAGAGTACAAGATGGAGGAAGAGCATCCATGAACAGATGAAGAAGGTAATTGCAAATTTTTGGTACTACTCTTGCTTGCCATTCCATGTTGCCAAATCTCCATATTGGCAAGGTATGGTGGATGCTATTGCAGCTGTAGGTCCTAGGTTCAAAGCCCAATGTTATGAGACATTGAGGGTTGGTATGCTCAATGATGTAGCACAAAATGTTAATGAAGTTTATGAACATCAACTAGAGTGGATAAAGACTAGTTGTACCATAATGTCAGATGGATGGATAGATAGAAGGATCCTTACCCTCATCAACTTCCTTGTCTCTTGTGATATTGGCACAATTTTTTTGAAATCTGTGGATACATCAGATAGGATCAAATTTGCAACTGCATTGTTTAAGTTGTTTGATGAGGTGGTCATGGATGTAGGGCCACCAAATGTGGTACAGTTTATTACAAACAATGTTGCTACTTGTGTCACTGTTGGGAGACTCTTGACGAACAAGTATCCTTCTATGTTTTTTAGCCTGTGCGCGACACATTGCCTTGATCTAACCCTAGAGGACATTGGAAAACTTGAATGAGTTAGGGAGGTATTGCAAAAGGCTCGCACAGTTACCAAGTTCATCTATAATCACACAAGGGTGTTGTGTCTAATGCGCTCCTTCACAGAGGGCAAGGAGCTAACTCAACCAGGGGTGACATGATTTGCTACGCACTTCCTTGCATTGCAAAGTCGTTGCTAACAGAAAATGAATGTGAAGTGAATGTTTGTTTCAAGTGAGTGGATGGAGTCTGGTTTCACAAGGCAAACAAATTACATAATGGTGGCAAAGTACATTTATTCTACAAGTTTTTGGGATGCAATTGAACAAGTTGTAGAATTTCCGGAGCCTCTAGTAAAAGTTTTGAGGCTAGTGGATGGGCCGAAATCTCCCATGGGCTATTTGTATGAGGCCATGGATAGGGCCAAGGAGGTGATCAATAGGATGGAAAATGACAAGGAGAGGTATATGCTGTTGTGGGACATAATTGATAGGAGATGGGATCAACAGCTACACTCCCCTCTCCATGTTGCTAGATACACTAGTAGAAATATGGCAAATAAATGACTAGGTGGCTAAAATTTTTAGTCACGTGACCAAACTTTTAGTCACATGACTAAAACTTTTTGGAACACAGCTATAAATGACTAATTTGGTCATCGATTGAAATGACTAAATAAATGACCAAATAAATGACTAATTTAGTCATCGGGCAAAAAACACAACTAAATAATTGGTCAAACAAATAAAAATGACTAAATATATGACTATTACTCCTCTATTCTTTTTTCTTTACAATTTGATTATAATCCATGAATTTAAAGACAATACAAGGCAAGGCAATAATGTCCGCTTAGACCAAAGGAATAAAGGGAGAGAAATGATTGAACAAAGGGTTAAGAAGAAAAAAAACAAATCATACAATAGGAAATATACCCAAAAAAAATAAAAAAATAAGACAAGAAAATAGACAAACTGGATAGATACAAATAAAATAAAGACAATTATTAATTATAAAACTTTTAAATATACTATAATATTGATATATTATTTTGGGTGGTTGGGTGGGCACCCTTCCCATGCAATCATGGAAGGGTCGAACTTACAGGTTGACCTTCTGACAACCTTGGTCTTTTCCTAAGGCTTTAGTTAATAATTGGGAGTTATGCGATTTCTCCCTTCTCCCTCTTTAATGAGCTCCCGCATGCTCCGTCCTACCCGATGGTTTATCTCTCATTCTCCAGCTGTCGAAGGAATGATGGATGCTCAAGGTTTATGTCAGGGAAACTTCTAGATGATCTTCGCTGTCTTTAATATCCTCATAATGCCCCCCTATTTGGATCGTATTCCCTTAGTAGAAGGTAGCGTTCTGGTGAAAATGGCAGAGGGTTCTGGTTTTATTGAGAAAATCTTTGTCGCAGGCTTGATCAACTTAGGGTTGGCGACTCCATTACAGTTGGAAAGCTCCGTCCCTTAGATGGCCTTCAAGGGAGCTGTTTCAGACCAAAGGTTGAAACGGGTTTTACGACGCCATGAGGGTCTCCTTCTTCCAACTGTGAAGATCATTCTAGGAAGAGACTTCCTGCTTGCTGGGGAATTCTATCGAGTAGACACCCATTTTTTCGGGAGATCCACTTCATATAATTGCAGTCTCTCTCTCTGCCCTCTGTTAGTAAGTCTGTTAGCTAATATGTCAATATTATATAGTGAATATGTTTTTAGTTTCAGTTGATTCTCCTCCTGTTGTTACAAACAGCCATAAAGGCAAATTTTGATAGTAAGTGGCCTGTGTGGCCTTCACATAGTTTCTCTGGAAGTCATTTTTTGGAAGGATATGCAGGAAAACTGCTTACAGACACTTGCTTGTAATATTTTACTGCTAATCAATATAAACCTCTATCTTTACGAATAAAAAAAAATTGATATATTATTTAATTTTGCAAGTCTAGTATGCACAAGTATAATTTAAGTTAAATTAATTTAAATTATATAATTTAATGACTTAAGTTGTATAATTTATAACTTATATAACAAAGTAATTATATAATTTAAGTTAAATATAATTTAATAATATTTCATATTATTTAAATATTATAATAATGAATAATTATATTGTACTATAATTTCATAATTTTATAATTAAAATTATAATATAAGGTTTTGCCTTGTCATGCATGAGTTTAGTTCACTTTAGTTCTAGGGTTTAGGGTTTAGGGTTTAGTGTTTAGAGTATAGGATTTTGGGTTTAGGTTTTAGGGTTTAGGGTTTAGAGTTTTGGGTTTAAGGTTTAGGGTTTAGGTTTTAGTGTTTCGGGTTTCAGGTTTAGGGTTTAGTGTTTGGGGTTTAGGGTTTAGGGTTTGGGGTTTGGGGTTTAGGGTTTAGGGTGTCGGGTTTAGGGTTTAGTGTTTAGTGTTTAGGGTATAGTGTTTAGGGTTTAGGGTTTAGAGTTTAGGGTTTCAAGTGAGGGTTTAGGGTTTAGTGTTTAGGGTTTAGGGTTTGGGTTTAAGGTTTAGGGTTTCGGGTTTCAGGTTTAGGGTTTAGTGTTTTGGGTTTAGGGTTTAGGGTTTAGTGTTTAGGGTTTAGGGTTTATGGTTTAGTGTTTAGGGTTTAGGGTTTAGGGTTTAGGGTTTCGTGTTTAGACAATATGAGATTAAAGTGGATAATTTAAAAAATATATTTTGAATTGAGGGAGTGGGTTGTATTATAATATAATTGTTACTAAATTTTTGTTCACACTAAATTTAGTTAGACCTAAGTGTAGTTGTTCAAAAGGAATAAAAGAAAACTTTGAAGTTATGCATTTAATGAACAGTTGATGTCTTGACAAAACAAAGATAGAATTCAGTTGTCAGGATAACCCATCAGTCCAATCAGGACTGATGAATCATCATAACAAGTGAATCAGACTATCAAGGAATCAATCATTCAAGAAATACAGTTGATCTAACATAGTGTTATCTTTTAGGGGTTATAAGATAGATTGATTATTCAGTTGATCATATTTGAAAGAAAGAAAGATATTTATTTAAGCTGTCATTTCATGTCATATTTGGAACATACAATTCAGTATTTGTTACTTTATCCTATGCATTGATTTAAAAAAGAAACATACATACATCAAGTGCATAAGATAAATTAACTGATCATGTTTAGAGGAAGTGTTCAAATGTGTCCCACACAAGCCGTGGGAGTAACTAAACTGAGCAATGCAGACATATGCAAGCTATACATCTAATGATAAAAGAAATAAGGAGGAGCACATGATAAAACTAAATATTCATCATTGCCTGAGCAAGGAGGTTGTTGAGCTAGTTGACAGTTGATCTTCAGTCCTCATCTTCAGCTCCAGTTGTATCAGTTGAACCTGCAAAAAATTGGGGAAAGTCCTTTAAGAGCTTCAGATATTTAATGTTATCATATGCTTTATCATGCAGACATATCAACTTGTCACATCATGCATTTCATATGAAAGATCATCAGACATGTGCCATAAATCAGAATATCATGAAGAGGATCAATCAATACCATCAGGTATGTTTTTATGCTAACTTGTTTGTTCACTGTGCGGGTATAGGAAAAGTAATGTTTCTGATTTGAAGACATTAAAACATGTGGAGAAAATGTGGCTCCCACAAGGGTTGAGCCCAGCATGTTCCCTTTTTCTATTCATTTGGAAAGGATACCATAATCAAGATGAGATGTATCATTCAAAGATATATCATGCATCAAAGAATCAACTTGTAGAGAAAGTGTGTCATCATGTTCATGAAAAGGAGCAGTTGCTCCTATAAACTATGTTCACATTTGTTACAGTTGATTAAATCAAATCAAATATGTTCAAGTGCTTGAGTCAACCTGACAGATTGCAGAAAATAGAATCCAGCTATGAAAGATATGACAGAAGCATGCAAATGAAATTAAGGACAAACTTGTGTCAAGCATACAAAGCACCATCAGATGCATTTTACAAAGGGTAATGTCATGATATCAATTTGTCATATTCTCACTAAACACAAGGTGATGGCTCACTAAACACAGAGAAGTCTAACTTTGCCAAATTACTTGGAGTCTGTCCAATAAGAAGGGCCTGCATCATCTGCAATATAGTTTTAACATGAGGAACCATAAGGAGCTAGGTTTTAGGGTGTAATACAGAAATGAGGATAGTCATTTAAAGACATACAGATAAGAGAGCAGTGTTTTAAACACCAATTCTAGTCAGAATGCATTCTATTATTCCTTGAAAAGGATTGTCACTATTTGAGCTTTCAAAACAAACATACACCAATCATTGTGACAGTCATCCAAAAGGGATAATAGAGGGCTCATCTCATGCAAGGTACAGTCATCTCAAAACATAGGATGAAACAGTCATGCCAGAAGATCAACAGACAGTCAACAATAGAAGAACATGTATTTTTGCCATCACTGATCGAACAATGTCTCAATCATCTCATATGAATGGAAGACAGTCATAAGAAGTTGCTTATAGCAGGCAGAGTAGGGCAACATGTTTTATGGTTTTTGAGTGTTTTGAGGAGAGTTTATTGACATTGATTAAGTACATTCATTACAGAAGATTTACCTTGGATATAGTTCAGCAAATTAATGTCTATATTGTGATGGGTATTCATTATTTGCATCAAGAGTATCAACAACCATCAACACAAATGAAACAAGAAGTTTTGAATAGCAACAAAAGGAGATCTGATACAGTGGATGGAATGATCAGCACTTAATGAATATTTACCATTGTTTATTGTGCATGAAGGTAAACAAATTTGATGTTGACTGTTTGACCATTGAAATGGGTGATATTTATACAAGATAACTGTCAATAACTCAAAGAGAGGCAATCACCACATAAGTAACAAAGCACCTGCAGTCTTCAGGGAGATGTGAATGTACAAGCAACCTTGATGCAAATATAGAGGTTCATTGTTATAGACAGTCACTAAAAAACAAAGGAGTTGTTCTTAAGAGATGTATTGAGGGAATGGCAAGCTGTTCATTGTTAAAAATCATCAAAGTAGCCTTCAGCAGCTACAGAAAATTCATGAAGACAACAACAAAAAATCTTAGAGGTACAACCCAATAATAGCTGAAACAATGCCAAGTAAAGGATAATAGGAAAACAAGTCCTCCTTGTTGTTCAAACACAACCACAATGAAATCAATGCTACAGGGGAAACCCTCATATGCATTTTTTTGAAAACCCTCATTTTTCCTTCTTGCATACACAGCCACAGTGAAAAGAATGTGCAGGAAATAGGAAAAATTATGGTTGTTATCAGAAAGAGGTCTCATTCTTGCAGTCTTGACAAAGCTTCATTATTATTGAAAACCTTGCATCATTGTTTATATACAGTCAAAAGGGAGGTACAACATATCATTCTGGGCAAAAGACCAAATACCCATTTCACTTTTACAAAGAAACCTTGTCTTACCAGGTTGCAAATATCAGAGAATATACAGTGAAAAGAGATCAATTTTTGTAGTTGTAGAAAGGCTGAAATAAATGATCATCATAGTTTTGTAAACCCTACATATTTTTTGCATTTGCAGATAAATAACATGTACAGGAAGCAATAAAATGCAGGCATGGCCACTACAAAAGAATCTATTTCTCTGAGAAAGGAATAATACCTAGTTCACATTTTTCAAAATCCTCGCCATTTCTCAAACTTACAGTGATGTAAAGAATATACAGAAGTGAGAGAATGAGAGCTTACCTTTTGAAGTTGTAGAGGAGTAAGGATAGTATGGTCGCAACCCCCTATTTTGAAGGTTTTGTCATTTTTTACCATTTGCAAGGTTTAACCACAGGAAAATCAAAAGAACAATGTCACATAGCCGTGACCTGAGAAAAGGAAAAAGCCATAGAATATGATAATAAAATGCCATAAAAACTCAAATAGAATGCTTACCTTCTTCTGCATTCGTAATGCATGAGAATTGACTGTAGTGAAAGACCAGAGGAAATGGTCGAAATTCTTCAAACCCTAGCAACTCTCAAGCATAGTGGCGGTGCAGGGGAGAGGCAGGAATGCAAATGAAAGAATGACAAAGTGATTAGGGTTTGTTTGCTCTTTTTGTTCGAAGTTCCTTTCTCTTCTTTTGATTTTTTGACTTCTCTAATATTAAATCATTACCTTATCTAAATTTCGAGCGGGGTCAAAACCTTCAATGATATGTCTCCTAGCAATCATGGTTAGGAAGGGCCGACAGAGGGTATATCTTGCATTTTGTTTGAAGTCAAATGGTGGTCGATAGCCATATGGTAAGTATTATACCTTATAAATATTCGACAATACTTATTACCTCATGGCCGACTATCATATGGTCGAAGGGTTCAAAATATTACATGGTCAAGATTCTTATTTTTTGCAATCAAGTTCCTTATAAAAGAATCATACATGTGAGGTAACCAAATATGGTCAAAGAGAATATTAGTCAAAGAGAATATTCCTTAGACCTTGAAGAGTCATCATTTGAAGTCAGAGAACTCAAGGAGATGCATGAAGACAAAATAGGTTTACAAGGTGGCAGATAAGGTGTCAGAGAGAATATATTTTTCATGAAGAAGATAATGGTGAACAAGGGTTTTTATCTTGCATGGTAAAAATATATGGTAGTAAGGGCCACTTTTCATGGTAAATGGAGTGATAAGGCAGAGTCAGATATTTGTTTTCTTTTGATGCAAATTGGAGTCGTAAGGGTTTGTGATATTTTGCCTAAGTGTTTTATGCATTTTTGATGATGTATTTGGAGTAATAAGGGTATATTTTTTTCCTTGAAGGCATATGACATGCAAATGAATATTTTTTTTACAAGGGGCTATAAGGGGATTTTATTTTCCTCTAAAATTCTATTTTTGCTCAAATCATGCAAACTAGGCATGTGTAAATTGGAGAGATAAGAAGATTCATTCTTTTCATGCATGATTTTACAAACAAATCAAATGTAAATAAATAATAAAGTAATATTCTTCAAATGAATTTATTATTTTTAACAAATTGTAAAATCAAAAGTAGTACAAGTTGTAACCAATAATAGAGTAATTACTTTATTATTTACTCACAATCAATTTTACAAAGGCAAAATAATGCAAATTGATGAGTTGAGTTATCTAGGGCATCTAGGGGATTTTTCCATGATTTGAGGAGCATTTTTAGGGTTCTTGGTCAACTTCTTGGTCAAGCATATGGAGAGGTCCAAATTGGAGCTATTTTTGCTTGATTTGTGGCAGTTTGAGCCCTTATTTTTAGAGATTTTTTAGTTTGCTCGTGGATCACCTTGGAGGACTTATTTCTAGAGGCAGTTAATTGTAGTTCATTTTTTGCATGCCTCTTAGTGAGAGCAAGCTATATATTGTAAAGAAAAACTTGATTTTTCTAGTTGTTGCATTCTTTTCTCTTTTACACTTTGAGAGAGAAGAAGGTTTTGTAACTCATTTTTTTGACAGTTTTATAGAGATTACAACAGGGTACAGGTTCCATTTTTTGTCTCTCTTGCAATAGTTCCTTTACTTTTTTGGAATCAAGTAGTTGCCTTTCCATTTGATGCTAATTGTATGAAGTGATTTGATGAAGTTTTAGTGTATTTAATTATCAAAACCTTTAAAATTATTGTCTCACTCTTACTTGCAGTATTAAGCATAGTGATATTACAGGTCTTAGGTTGTGTTACTGAAAATAGTCCTTTTATGTGGTGAAGAATCTTTTTTCCTTCATAAAGAATAATTTTTTCCAACCTTCCTTAGAAATACTTTTGTGATATTTATGCCAAGATTGGATTGTGTGAGTTAGATTTCTGAATTCTATTGTGAACCAGATTGCAAGTTTTCCATCCTTATTAGGTGCATCACCAAATTTTATAGTTTTATTCCCTTATAGTTTCCTTCTTCCCCTTTTCCAAAACAAAAAAATCATAGTTTCAAATAGAATATTTTAAGGGACCCAGCCCACAATCTGGAGGTTCAAACTCATTATAGGTCACCCACAGCCTAAGTTTGTCCCCATGTTTCGAAGGATTGCAGAGTGTCACAGCTTTGCATAAAGGTGCAATCCTCATCGACAACAATAATATAATATAATAATAATATATTATATTACAATACAATATAATTTAATTATTATAATATGATTTTTTATAATAAAATATATCTATATATAATTATTATATAATATTATAATATTAAATATATTATATAATAATATTATATTTTATATTAAAATATTATATAATATTATATTATAAAATAATATAATTATTATATTATAATATTAAATAATATTTATATTATATAATAATATAATATTATATTATAATATATTTAATTAAATGGGTGCGAAATTTAATTTTCACCCTATCATATGGGCGCCAAAATTTATAGTTGTATTGAACTTGAAATGGCGACGTTGATTTTTCTTTTGAAAATATCCTTTGCGCCAACGCACTAGACTTTCGGTCTCCTTTATTGTTGCCACTTAGTAAATGTTAGTGAAAATGGCTCATGCTCCCAACTGAAGCTCCCACTGATAAAATGGAGTTGGGTATCTGGTTTGTGTTATTGATTTGGTTTGTTCTTGCTCAAGGAAAGAATTTCTCTGCGTTGAGATTTTAGGAACACCAATATGCAGTGGTGCATCAAGAATCTGATTTCGAGGTGAGATTGTATAGAGCAATGACTTGGACGTCCGCATCTCCTATTCAAGAAGTTGAACTTTTGAGAAGGCCACACTCGAAGGCTTCCACAGGTACCCATCTTCTCTTCTTTATGTGCACTATGCAACAAACATGTAAAAGCTTAAATTAAGCACTTGGACGGTTTGTGCTCAAATTTGTTTTTTATCCCACAGGATGATTTTTTATTTTCTTTTTGATCTGGCCTCTGGCACTTTAAAATTGGATTTTGTTTGTTGGGTATTTAATGATTTTGATTTTGGTTAGTGAAAATGGCTCTTGCTCCAGCCCACACCAGCATGGCAATGTGGAAGCACCTCTTCCCCCACCCAAGGACGCTAAGAAAATCAAAGATGAGAAGGAAGAAGACCTGGGATTTATTTGCCTAGTTTTTGTACTAATTAATCTACTCAGAGCTAGGGCTAGGGTTTTGATTCATTTTCCTTTTATGCTCCTTCTTTGGAAATAGTCGGAGGAAGATTTAGCTTTGAAACATCGGTTAGAAGTATATGTCGAAAGAGTTCAGGATTCGGATCCGGGACTGCAGAAGACGACTCTCGAGAGCATGAGGTACAGTACTCTATTGTTTTGCCATTTTTATTTTTTTGACCATTCTGGAAACTTAATCACATTTTCAGAATGTTAATTTTTTTCTTTTTATTTCCTTCAAAATGGCAAAGGGTATGCTTCCCCTTGCAAAAATAAAAAGCATGGATGTGATCTGTCTCTTACACAAAAAGCATGTACCATTTTATGCCCTTCAATCCAACTGCATCTGGGGATTTTTTTATTCCTCTATCTTTCATCAATCTCCTTACCTCACCACACCTGCCCACTTCTGGATAGATGTTTGAGAGAAGAACATAAGTTGTGCAACATTTTTAGGATCCAAATCAAAAAGCAGTGTTGTTGTAAATATTCCTAAGCCTATATTCATATGTGATCTACACGCACCAAGAAAACACATCCATACGACCAACATAGATTTAACAGGTATCTCAATGATAAAGTTTAGGGTGTCTTCAAGATAGCCAGCACGGGCAAGGAGGTCAACCATGCACACATAATGATCAACTGTAGGTGTAATGCAATAAGGGTTACAAATGTGATTGAAGTATGTACAACTCTCATTTACTAAACCTGCATGGCTGCATGCACCTAGAATACAAGCAAAGCTTACAATGTTAGGATATGTTCTAGAGTGCTTAATTAATTCAAAGATTTTGAGAGCGTCCTTGCAAAATCCATTTTGTGCATATCCTGCAATCATTGCATTCCATGAGATGACATCTCTTTGAAGAATTATGTCAAACAGTTCACATTTTTTGTCTATGCTTCCATATTTTGCATACATGTCTATGAGAGTATTTCAAACTATAATATCTCACAAGAATCCTCCTACCATTATGCTTTGAAGGATGTCCATACCCTATTCCAAAGCTCCCATTTGGACACAAGCAGGGAGGATGCTTGAACGTTTCTAAAGCATGTTCAACAAATCAATTTTGTGCAATCCTACAATCATTGCATTCCATGAGATGACATCTCTTTGAGGCATTCTGTCAAACAATTTGTGTGCCTTGTCTGTGCTTCCACATTTTTCATATATGTCTATCGGAGCATTTCCAACTATAATATTTGACAAAAATCTGCCTTCTATTATGCCTTGATGGATGTCCATACCCTGTTCCAAAGCTTACCTTTTTGATACAGGTAGAGAGGATGCTGGCAAAGGTTGTGGAATCTGGCTTTACACCTGCCAATTTCATTTGCATGAAAGTTTCTAAAGCCTTTCTCAATTCACACAGTCCAAAATAAAGGTAACATGCTGATTGCTAATGGCAATTGAATTCGTTTGACCTCTAATGTCAATCATACATTGTAGAAGGGCAAATACAACTTCTGAAAATGCAATGGCTCACTCTTCTATGTTTTTCTTAGTTCCTAGCTCTTTGGGTTCAATTTCATAGTGTTTGTAATTACATGTAATTATTTGCTTGAAAGTTTATGAAGCCTTTTCAACAAATCCGCTTTGTGCATATCCAACAATCATCACATTCCATGAGATGACATCTCTTTGAAGCATTGCATTAAACAATTCATATGCCTTGTCTAGGCTTCACATTTTGCATACATGTCTACCAATGCAGTTGCAACTACATCTAACAAGATTCCTTTGTGCATTACAATTTGATGGATGTCCATATCCTGTTCGAAAGTTGTATATTGGCATAGGGAGCGAGGATGTTGGAAAAGGTTGTGGAGATTGCCTTGCACCTGCCAATTGTATTTGCTTAAAAGTTTCTAAAGCCTTCTCAACAAGCCATTTGGTGCAAATCCTGCAATCATTGTGCAGTCCATGAGATCACATTTATTTGAGGATTACAAGCCCATTTATTTTTGTGTACCCTTCATTAAGTAAATGTCTTGCATTTGGAAAATACCCTACTACCTTCATCTCCCAAGCTAATTGCTCCAACTTTGCATAGATATGCTGTGTCTGTGGATGTGATCTATCTCCTACAGAAAAAGCATGTACTATTTTATGGCCTTCAATTCAACTACATCCAGGGATCTTTTTAATTCCTCTATCTTTCATCAATCTCCTTACCATTTGAACCTCACCCCAGTTGCCCACTTCTGCATATATGTTTGAGAGAAGAACATAAGTCGCAGCATTTTTAGGAACCAAATCAAAAAGCAGCATTGTTGTAAATACTCCTAAGCCTATATTCATATGTGATTTACAGGCACCAAGAAACACATCCACAACCACCACAGTTTTAACTGGCATCTTAATGATAAAGTTTAGGCTATCCTCAAGATAGCCAGCACGGGCAAGAAGGTCAACCATGCACACATAATGATCGACTGTAGGAGTAATGCAATAAGGGTTACTCATGTGATTGAAGTATGTACAGCCCTCATCCACTAAACCTGAATAATTGCATGCGCATAGAACACAAGCAAAGCTTACAATGTTAAGATATGCTCCAGAGTGCTTCATTAATTCAAATCTTTTGAGAGCATTCTTACAAAATCCATTTTGTGCATATCCTGCAATCATGGCATTCCATGAGACCACATTTCTTTGAGGCATTTTGTCAAACAGGTCATGTGCCTTGTCTATACTTCCACATTTTGCATAGATGTCTACCAGAGAATTTCCAACTATAATTTCTGACAAAAATCCCCCTTCCATTATGCTTTGATGGATGTCCATACCCTGTTCCAAAGCTCCCATTTTGGCATAGGCAAGGAGGATGCTGGCAAAGGTTGTGGAATTTGGCTTTAGACCTGCCAATTGCATTTTCTTGAAAGTTTCTAAAGCCTTTTCAAAAAATCCATTTTGTCCATATCCTGCAATCATGGCATTCCACAAGACCACATTTCTTTCAGGCATTTTTTCAAACAGTTCACGTGCCTTCTCTGTGCTTCCACATTTTGCATACATGTCTACCAAGGCAGTTGCAACTACAACAAATGACAAAATTCCTTTATCCTTCATGCTTTGATGGATGTCCATACCCTATTCCAAACCTCCCATTTTAGCACAGGCAGGGAATATGCCGACAAAGGTTGTCAAATTTGGCTTTACACCTGCTAATTGCATTCACTTGAAAGTTTCTAAAGCCTTTTCAACAAATCCATTTTGTGCATATCCCGCAACCATTGCATTCCATGAGATGACATCTCTTTGAGGCATTCTGCCAAACAGTTCACATACCTTGTCAATGCTTCCACATTTTGCATACATGTCTATCAGGGCAGCTGTGCAGAAGACCATCGCAACACCACAAGGTGGTTGTTGGGCCTTCGTGGTGATGTGAGGAACTCCCTGCATCACCATGAAGGCCCAACAACCACCTTACGGTGTTGCGGTGACCCTGGCATCATTGCTTTCATAGCAGCTACTTTCAAACTCAATGCTTCCTTTATGCTTATCAAACAAAACTCCTCCCGTCACGTGCACTCATATAATATGTTATGACAGAAAATTTCAATTAGCATAACATATCATATCATATCATTTAAACGTTCTACAAACTTGGCATGGCAAAACAATTCAAAACATAAATCCAATTTGTCTCCAAATTGTCGATAACTTGTTGGATATGTCGTCCACTGTAAATGGAAGGGCATGCTTCCACAATACACTCCTTTGCGTAAGTGGCAAAATCCTCATACAATCCTTTTCTACTAAGAGATATCCTCTTCTCCTGCTCCACCACAAGATCTCTCCACGTGCTTCGATATCCCTGCAAAAATACAAGACAATGAAGGTTCCCAGGAAAAGTTGCAAGCATACCATTTGCTATATCCTCAAAATTTGTCTCATTAATCTCACAAAATTTGTCCACTTCTTTTCTTTTTCTATTTGTAAGAGCTGCTAAATAAACAGGCGTAAATGAGGCCATGTACCACCCTTCAAACATCTCTTCTTCCACTTGACTAACAAGCCTCTGTAGTTGACAAGCCCTATTTTCAATCTCGGACATGATATGTTATGCTTATAACAGAAAATCATGTGAGTGCAAGACATGATATGTTATGCTTATGTGAGTGCAAGACATGATATGACATGATATGTTTAAGAAAGAAAAATGTGGAAGGCCATGTTTTCCTCAAAACCAACTAATGAGCAATGAAGTTGCAGCCACATACATAATGCCATTTTAAGAAAAAAAAACTAAGAGAGGCCTTTGCATGCAATTTTTTTGTAGTGGCAATATGCATTTCTGAAGAGAGCACCACAAAGGGAGAAAAGCTCAGTGATAGTGTCTAATTGAATGAATAGTAGGGGTGTGTTATCTCTATATTGCACATATTGTACCACTTGATAAAAAAGCTCTAATGGACACTCTTGGAAATGACAAACCACATTTAGGTGAAAAGAAAGAAAGATTTGAGAAAACTAGGTTTTCACAGTCTATATTTAGTAAATTTTTGTATAACTTTTGGAAAAATTGTGGTAGTTTTTACATCAATATTTTGGATTCATCATCAAGATAACACAGAAACATCAAGCAAAATCTACTACACTGTTCACCTAAAGTTTTACAAAAATTTAAGAAAATAATTTATATGAATGTCTAGAAATAACTGTAATGGTCACCAGGAATCAGAAAGAACAGTCAGTCATAAAAGATAAGTACTAGGGTAATAGCTTATTGGTATTGTGGCCTGCCCATGTGTGACAACCAAATTCTCGTATTTGCAAAGATGCTGACAACTCTATGCCTACATATATTAGCCATTGCGTCCAGTGGTTGATGTAGAGGCACTTGGATAGAAGAGGATAGAACAAGTTGACAAGGTTTTCACTACACCCAAAAACCCAATTTCAAAGATTAGTTTGCAAAAGTGGGAACAATAGTTAGGGGCTCTTAATTCTTCATGGAAAGGTTGATTAGAAATGCATTAGGACCCATTCCAATCATTAGCAAAGGCAGGTCGAACTTATAACTAGTACTTCCTTCACAAACCCAAGATTTTGCTTGTAGCCCAAAAAAAGAGAAGTCATCAATAACTTTTGTTGCAGACCTTAAAATACAGATCTTGGACAATCAGGAGATACCCATTTGGACTCCCTATCACATATCCAAAACTGGGTATAGGTTGTTTTGGATGGTATACTCCAACCTATAGCTCACCCTAGTGACCTAGAGCCCTAATTAGGCCAAAAATACAAAGAGACCCCTCTAAAATTCAAGCACAGAACCCAACCAATGATTTGAGCACTTAGAATACATGTCAAAACTATGGATTTTGTGCGTTTTGGGGTTCCAACATGGACTGCAACTGATTGGTCCTCTTTTGTTCTTCCTCTATGTCTCTAGACATCACCTAACACGTGAGGATGTTAGGTTTCCTCAAAGAAATCTTCTCCTCTTCAAGTTTCCTGCCAAAAAACCATCATAACATACTAGTATAGACCTACTACAATCCATCCCACTGATCAAAAGTGTAAAAGCTCTCAAATCCATCTAAAAAGTAAAATGAAGTAATAATTCACTTAAATACAACAACACAAGAAACAAAAGTAAAATGATGTATATAATCTGCTTAATTACAACATTTAATCAAAAACAATAACTTCATCAAGAAGAATCAAGAGTCAATAAATCTTCACAAAGAAAATCTCATCGATATAAAACAAATAAGTCTTTAAATCTTACATAATCACGAGCTAAATCCAGGTAATATGCACTAAGAATCAATATACATAAATCCTTTGGCAACATGCCATAATACATCCAAATAGGTACAATAACAAGTACATCAATGAATAACAAATCAACACTCTCCAGCTGCATGAACCAAGTGGTCCACCACTTGCAACCCGAGAGACGAGAACATGGCTCAGGTGCTTTTCCACCCAACCATGAAGTATTTACACTTCCCCAGATCCCTTCATGACATGAAGGAAACCCAGCCCTGCAAGAAATGTCTAGCTACCCAATAACAACTGCAGGAGGGAATACCCAATGCAATCCTGATGTCTAAAAGTGCAATTCTAATAATGAAAAGAAAATTATCTCACAATAGGCATGTGGCATATATATATATATATATATATATATATATATATATATAATGTTCTAGACAATTAAACATCTTTTTCAATGGCATTCCAATTAGATCTAATCATTTCAAGTAGCCCGGTCAATTTTCAAAAAGAGGAAAAACCATCTCTGATATATCCACATTGGCATCCAAGACCAGAAAGTAACCCAATAACATCCCTAGAAAATCTACTTCTTTTCCCAAGAAGCAAGAAAATAAGCAAGTAATTAAATAATCCAAGGAATAAAGATCCAAAATCACTTATGACCACCTTTGATCCCTTTCCCATGCATCAATGAAGAAAGAACACTTTTCAATCAAGCAATAATGAAGAGTCATCATAAAGAAATATATCAGATTATATTCTCAATTCGTATTTCTATGGTTTAAATAAATTGTAGTAATTAATGATTCTGCTTCATATCCAATTACTGTTACATGAATCATGTAATAAAATCCAATGATGAGGTTGACTACTCTACTTTGTCAAAATGAGGTTTCATACATACTTATGCCAAATATTAATTCTATCTTTTCTCAAAGAAAATAGAATAAAACAACTAGTGTTCTCCCATAATTCAATTCCAATCCCTTTTTCCAAAACTCTAATCACAGAAACACACTTTACAAGCAATTAATCCATATTCAGTCATAATTATTTGTACAAAAGCCATACTAAGTTTTAGTTTCATCTGGTTGTCATAACAGTGACATGAACTAATTCAATCCAATTATCTAACCAAAAAGTTTTACGATTCAATCAAAAATAACTTACTGTCTAAAATTACGACAGCAAGTCCAAAAATAGCCATAGTCTTCAAGAATAGTCATTCTAAAATATAAATCTACCTTACTATCATTCCTGAGACCGGAAGTTTTAAAAACTATAAAAACAATGAAAACAGTCCTCCTGTCGCAACTGCGATAGGGGCCGCGGTAGAAATAAAAGATGAACAAAGATCATAGTTTAATCAATTTCTGAAAATGAATATAATAGACTTGGTTTTTTCATCATTCAAGGAAAATAATATAAATATCTACTGTCTCAGATTTAGTCAATATAATGTTTTTAAACGAGTTTCCAATAGAGCCACAGGAACCAATTATTCAGCTACAGCCAGATAATAATTTCTGCTACAGGAAGTTCATAGGGTTTGCAATCATAAAGAAAACTACAGGTTCTAATTCCTCAATCCACAGAGACAATAATGTATTAACCATAGTCAAGTAATACTACCGATCAAGTTAGAGGAAGAATAGTTTTGGTTATCTTTCAGAGTTTGATTTTCATCTATACAAAGGTTGATTTTCTAATCTCAATTCGATCTCAGCCAGCATAACAAGGAATTACAATCAATTTAATATTTAATAGGGAATTTAAATAATAGCGAACTAGAGATTTCTCAAGAGTTTCCTAGTCAGTTTAAATAATCCAAATCAGAAAACAACGACTGGGTTTCAGCATAGCACAAAGGTAAAAGAGAAAATACAGTCAAAGAGAATATCTATCAACGATCTAGAGTTTGCAATAGGTTTTAAATCATTTAGAAATCTAGATATGAGAAAAGAATGGTTTCAGGTAGTCAAAACAGGGGCAAAATGCAAGCCTGAAATACTATGTTTTAAACATACATAAACAACCTTTAATTAATGCTATTAAAAACCAAGAAAACTACCTGGTAACTTGCTTGCAAAAAGGTCGATTACATGTTGTGGTATCTACTCTTCTCTTTATCCTATCACTGCTCCAGAATGATTAAACTTCTTCTCTGTTGTTGAAAGATATTGATGCCAACCTTCTGCTATTTTTCTCACGCCAATAAAAGAAACACGTTTATCTTTTGTTAAACTGCTCACTAAATATTATAGATATCTCAACGAAATTCAAAACCGTAAATTGTTCTGGAAAGCTGGGAAAGAGTAGAACAAAACCTTTCTCTTTTTTTCTTTCCTGTTCTTCTCTACCTTCCATGCTCAGAAAAAAAATTAATCTCTCTCCAATTTCATGCGTCTCCCTTCCTCTAACTCCTTCCTCCTTTTTTATTCATAATTAAAACATCTTCTTATTTTAGCATTGGAAAGAATTAGGTTTAGAAAACTGAAGTTAAATTCTCAGTTTGCATGATCTTCCCACCAATCAGAATTGAGAAAAATACTATTTAAAAAAATATAACAATAATATCTTTTATAACTTACTGTCGCATGGGTGATAGAAGCAAAATATAATTCTTTAATTGAAACTCTAAATATAATAATGTTATTTATAATATTATTTAACTTATTTCTATTAAAATACACTATTTAAATAATAAAGAAGAGAATGCAAAACAATATTGCATATATATATATCTTTATTTATTTTTGAGGAACATAATATCTTCCCAACATCTAAACAATATTTTATTAGTTAATTTAAAATACAAAACAATTATTTAATATTTAATTTAAAAAAAATACGAACATACATATCCTCATTCAATATAAAATGTATTTAAAATATAATTTTGAAAACAATTGACCACTCATTAATGCAATTAAATCTAATTTCATTATGCATATGCAACTACGTGATGTGTGTGATTACATCAGGTATCCCATCCACCAGTTCTTGCCAAGTGGCTAAAACATTTCTACCTCAGCCATGCTCTCGTCTTCGACGAGTATCTGCATCCAATTGCACTCAACTTGACGTCAATAGGTTAGCATCTCAAAACATAGCCGAAGCAAATCACTGCATTAATATTCCATATTAAAAATAATTCTAAATTTCATCAATTAACTCATAATGATTACATCCACGTAAGCAAAATTACTTAGAGTAAAATCAATCACGATAATTGTTCACTAATCTAGAATAATTGTATTGTCCATAAAAATGAGATGTGACAAAAAGTGAATCAAATCAATGGAATGGCAAAAAAAATGCATGATTTCTATCAAAACCCTAGTCTAGGTTATGGCGGACATATTTCAGAGAAATGCAAATAACTAACACACATAATAGTTTCAAGACCTCTGATCACATGCAAAGGAGACTTAATTCATACCTCCACCATTTCACCAACACATGCCTTATGACACTGCCGTACAGAAGAGTACCACGGGCTGCAACAACGGTTTTACACAGAAAATAACAGGAAATCTGAGTTTCTTATTGTTTTTCTCCACCAAATGTCTTCTCCAAGACTTCTCCTCCTTACAATGGACAGGGTAGGGCTTTAAGAAGCCTGCCAATCAGTTTGAAATAGTTTAGAAGACAATTGAGGTCGATGGAAGGTATGGTAACCATCAGACTGTCTCTGTAACTGTCCTGTTTTTGACTGCAACGACTTGTTTAGGCTTGACAATACCTTCAAAACACTTGGCAATTGCATTAAACCTTTGACAAGACTTTGACATGCCTTCTAACACTTTGACATGCCTTAGCAAGGCTTACAACATGAAATTTGTATGACTGTCCCTTAGGACTTTTAAGACTGCCTCCTATTACAATGTGATTGCATGAGTGCCTATTACAACATGGCATCATGATCCTTATTACAACATGAGAAAATGGTCTTTAGGACCTTATGGAATCAACAAAACAAAATGAACAACAAAAACAAGACATGAGTCTTTTGGTATCCTTCGTGCTTCTGCACCAGTGGTTATGATCCAATGTAGTATATGTTATGGGCATATAACACGTGCTACAGAATATGTCTACAAAAAAAATTGCAATTGTGGAGATTTTCCCATAAAAGCCTCAATTTGTGCCCACAATACTTAATTCTAAAGTTATTATTCAAGTTTACCATACTTTATTCTAAAGAAATCTTGGGTAGGAGCACCATTTGATGTGAATACAAGAGTAATTAAGGACATTGACAATAAATAAGGAGTTCATCTAAATGCCATCATTTTTATTGATGGTGATTTATTATTATAAAATATGTGTTTACAAAATATAAATGAGGAGTTCATCTAAATTCTATCTTTCTTTCTTTTAATCAACGGTGATTATTTGTTATAAAAGATGTGTTTACAAAAATATTTTAAATTGAACTTCTAACGTATAGTAATGGTTAAATAATGTAATTTCGCCCCCTGCCAATGTGACGACATTACCCCCACCCCTTAAAGAGAACAATTTTTATCTATAAATGAATATATTACAGTAGTTAAGCTTTTGATATACTCTTAACCCTATGATATAGACAACTTTTGCACAGGATCATGATGGGCCAGACACTACCCCTAAGTGGTAATGTAAATGTGAAAAACAGACTTAAGTAACTTTATGTCAAAAGTTTAATGTGTTATCTACACAATCTAGAATTAAGCTAGTAATAAAAGTTGTAATAAATTGAGTGTAGTTTATAGGGTATTACTTTTTTTTTGAAAATTTTAACAATAGTTTGGTGAAAATTAGATATTTTAATGAAGCACTACTAAAATTTAAAAAAAAACATAAAAAATAGGTGTCATTCCAGCCAACCTAAGTATGAGAAAAAGATAATATTTTTCTTCTATGATTTCGATTTATGTAAAAGACACATGAGCGGATGTGACGTATATTTTTTTGTATTTTTTAAGTAAATAAATAATTATTTATGATTTTTTTACTGTGACTTTTTTAAAATATTAAAAATTAATTTTCCAGCCAACCTAACTTGGTCAAAAATATATGAAAATTAAAAAAAATTAATTTTAATGTATACCCAATAAATCCTAGAATGTGACACATCTTTTGGATTTAAAAAAAGATTAATATGTTGAAATTTATGGATGTTTTCTAATATGTATATCTATCAGGAAATCAGACATAGCGTATGTAGAAAATTAATAATAATTGCCTATTAAAATTACTTTGAGGCATATATTATATTTTTTAGAATCTTAATAGCTTCCTCTATAAACCCTTTTCATTTGATTAAATTTAGTTACAGAAAAGTCTTGTCAGCTTTAAGGATGAAATTGTGGAAAATTTCAAGATAACACTAAATGGGTGGTTTTACAAGTTTCTTTGGCAAGTTTTGGGACTCCCACTTGCTTAAAAATGAGGTAATCCCAAGGCATATTTGGAGGTAATCCATATTTGAGATAGACATATTAACACCATTTCCATCCAAATCTAAATATTAGTCTAAATGTTAGCACTTTTTCAACTAGCAATTTTTTTCTCCATTGCTACTGTTTGGCCCATCATGATCTCGCACTCACCCCTAAACCAACTAAAAGTTTTTCAATGCTCTTCAAGAAATTTATGTCATTAAAATTTTGAGATTAGCTAATACTTTAATATGTGTTTTTTGCAGTTTGAGGTTACACCGTTCTTGCTTGCCTCCATGACAAGTGATTATTTTCTACAAACTTGTGAGCCGAAAGACAATTGCATTGCATCTAAAACTGTTTGGGCTCTTTTGTAAGTTTTGTGAAAATCTTTCAACACTCAATAATATATTAAGAATTCAATTCTTGAATTTGAAATGTTAACATGATTTCATTTTAGATTTTGTTGTTTATAATTTTTGAATCTTTCTTATCAAAAAACATGCTGCAACTTTGGTACTTGTTATTATTGTTAACCGCCTCGGTAAGTTATTCATGTTGCCATAATTTTAGTCTAAATTGTTAACACCTCAATGGCTTGTGTGAAGGAGAATATGGAATGCACCAAGGCTGCAGTCAAAGCACCTGAACTGGTTAACAGAATGCCAAAAGAAATGATGTCTCATGGAATGCTTAGTGGCAACATCTCTTTTCTAAGTGTCAAAAGATGTGAAGGGCTTCATCGGTCCGACATGTCTTTCCATTATTTTTCTATTGTATCTAATGTGGCTGCTGAACTAGTTTTTTCTTTAGCCAGTCCTTGTAGTTTGTTATACACGATAGAGTTGAACTGGTTTTTTCTTATGGCAGCCTTGTGTTGCTTTTTTATTATTTGTAATTCTTTTCCTACATTGTTCCAATACAAAAAATATTTATTGCCACTTTGCTTTGTCTTGTTTCATTTTCTTATTGGTCGATTCTCAAATAGAAAGTGTTGGATCAAATTTATCAATCTTTACTTGGCAGCATCATAAATATATATAGTTTTCCAAATTTATTTGCTTTTATGTTTTAATTCAAATTTAATAATATATTTTTTCTGTATTATCAAATTTATGTTATTTAATAAATTATTCATATCATGACTAAATTCACTACCAATTAATGAAAACTAGTAAATAAAAATGACTACCATGACTAAATAAATGACCAGTTAACAACAATCAATGACTAAATGATTACAATGATTAAATATACTACCAAATTGATGACTAAATATATTACCAAATTTATGACTAAATATACTACCAAATTAATGACTAAATATACTACCAAATATATGACTAAATATACTACCAAATTAATGACTAAATATACTACCAAATTAATGACTAAATATATGACTAAAATTTGTTTGGTCATAAATTTGGTCACGAGATAAATGACCGGAAATAAACTACCAATCGTCACGTGACCAAATTACTGATCACATGACCAATTTTTGGTAGTTTTTTTAGTCATTTATTTCTATTTTTCTACTAGTGATACTATTTAAATCCAGCCTTGTTCAATAGCTCCTCGTTCAGAGATGACGATTCTGAAGTCATAAGGGGCCAATTCATGTGCATGGAGAAAATATTCCCTACCCTAGAAAAGTTGCAGGCAATTATGGCAGAGTTGCCAATGTGCAAGCAAGCGAGAGGTTTTTTCTCAAGTATGGCTAACATGCAAGGTAGTAAGATCTTCCAACTAGGTAGAGTCTATAAGGTTTGGACAATTTCTCTATATTGTGGATATGTAGATTAAAGGTGTTAAGCTTTTAATATATCTTACATGAAATCATCTCAAAATAATTTGTGTTTTTCAACACAATGGTGGGATTTTTTTTTGGCAATGATACCAAAAATCTTAGATGGATGGAAAGATGCAAATTGAGCCAACCATGCAATTCATCCGCTTGTTAACATACTTGGAGTGTTTTTCAACACATACATTCTAAGAGATAGAATCGTTTAACACAACAATGGTTGAATGACTTGGTGTTTGTTCACCACAATCTCTGCCTGAAGCTAAAAAGAACTCAAGGTTAGACTTTTAATATACTTGCAATCGTAATTATAATTGTATTCATTATGTTTTTCACTTTCAATTGCCAAGACTAATTCCTATATGGACAAAATCAGGTACTACTGAGGATGACGAGTGAATTGACCTTGATGAAATTGATCTAGAGTTTGAGTGGATTGTAGATGATGATGAATTTCTTGAACTTGAGGATTTTGATATCCTAACGGAGGCCAATGTGGGTAGTGATGAGGTTGAACGACTTAGGATGGGCTTTGACCCAGGAGCTTCATCATCAGACTCATTGGCTACATCTATTTTTTCAGAATTTTGTACTTGGTTTATAGGTTGACTTTTTGTATAAACTGGATTGTAATTGAAAATTTGCAAACTTTTAGCAAGTTATTATTAATGCACTATGAAGTATGCTTTGTGCAATGCAATGTAATTAGTGATTTAGCAATATGAATATAAATTAAAAAAACTATATTTTACAATTCATGGACAAAACTCTCAATTTTATTTGCTCTCTATATCTCTATGCTATGGAAATGCCTTTAAATTTAAAAAAAAACAAGTTTTTTTTTAAATTTTCTACATTTTTTATTTTTTTTAAAATCTATTATTTTTTCAAAAAATCATATATGTTTGCTTTGCCAATTCTTTCCCCATTCGATTTTTTTTCATTTCTTTCCATCTAAATCCTGATTTATCAAAAAACCTTAGACTTTTGGTTTGCCAATTTTTTCCCCAAAAGATTTTTGCTGCTATGAAATAACTTTGTGACTAATTTTCAAATTTTATAAAAATTATTGGTAAGTAGTATATTTATCTTAAATACATTAATCTAAAAAATGCCTTCTTAAAAAATACCTCATTGTCATTTAGTGTAAAGGCGCCAAGAGCCATATCTTGCATTCTTCACCCCATGGGACCTAACTGACAATGGCAACAAGTCAGGGCAGGTGGGTTTATGCTTGTGGAGGCCCTGTTTTGTTCCCCATGTGTCCCAATCGAATCGGACTACAGTGTACTGACAAAGTCTCTTAAGAGACCTAAGAGCAAAAAAATGTCACTTTGACAGAGTAATTATCGCACTTTGTGGCACCTAAGAATGATCCATTTGGACCTACAACTGGATGTCGGGCCCCTCCACAATAACCTATCAGTTTTGACCAACTCAACATCGTTTTACTGTGCCAATGGTGGATGCATTCTTGCAAAATGTCTCAGTGAGATTTAGTGTAAAGGTGCCATGAGCCATATCTTGCGTTCTTCACCGCGTGGGACCTAACTGATGGTGTCGATAGGTTAGGGTGGGTGGGTTTATACTAGTGGAGGCAGCAACAAGAAGATGTTTTTTTCATAAGAAAAGACCCTAGTTTTCATGTCAGGCCCCTCCATAATAACCTATCTCAGTTTTGACAAACTCAACATCATTTTATTGTGCCAATGGTGGATGCATTCTTACAAAATGTCTTAGTGAGATTTAGTGTAAAGGTGCCAAGAGCCATATCTTGCTTTCTTCACCACATGGGACCTAACTGACGGTGCTAACAGGTTAGGGTGGGTGGGTTTATACTAGTGGAGGCAGCAACAAGAAGATGTGTTTTTCATAAGCAAAGACCCTAGTTTTCATAGGGCGAGACATGTGATTTTAAGAGGTTTTGGGACTGTTTTAAAGAGGTTTTTGGGACTGATTTGAAGAGATATACTAGTTTATTGTTAAAATATTCATGACATCAAATCACTACATATATAACCATCAAATTTAGCATTAAACATAATGAAAAAATGCACCTTAAAGAGTTCTACTAAACTCACATGAAATGGTTATCAATTCTCAGCACCAGATGTGAAGAAACACTAGGAGGATGTAAGATAGAAACATTATAATATTATGGCCATAATCTCCTCATAGGATATATAAAATATACAAATATACAAATCTAAAATAAAAAAAATGTCTCCCGATGGAAGCTAAATGCTTGAATATAATAGCTTTATAGTCTAAAACACCTGCATTTATAAGTTAAAAATTAAGCAAAGTATGTTGGCAAGAGACATTGTGTGGCTTCATGAGTGTTGTCATTAATGGCAACAAAGTCTATCCCACACATCCGTAGTACATAGTATGCCTATACCGAAAGTCAGATTGAAGATTGTTTTGGTCCAGTGAACAAGAACAGAGTATGCAATAAGGTTCGACAATCAGGTCCAGATTTCTCAGATGGTGTAACTCAGCAAGTTACTGACTTGGACAAGTCAAGAGGAGTATCATGACTACTATACTCTAGAGATTTAGCATCTAGTGATAAAACATGAAAAATATATGAGCATATGAGTGTTGGATTCCAGACAGGCAAAGTAGATAGAGAAAGAACTAACCGACATAGTATCAGACTTCAAATTGGATGAGTAATTAATGTTGATAAAGCAATTTGAGGGATCATACGTTGTTGGCCGACATGATTGATGACTTCAATGCCTATGTTTGTGATACGCATCACAAATCAAGCATGGATTCAGCCGACAGATCAGTAATTTGTAAATATCTTGTGTATTCTGGTTGCCGACTAGAAAGTTGTTGAAATCCTTGATGCGGATATATATACCAGATGGATTCCAGTATGTAGGTGTGTGTGAATATAGATATGATGAAATAAAGTGTGAAAAAAAGTAGAGATAAGTGTGGAAGCAGCAATACAAGTCTGGTATGTGACAGAGTAACAACACTAGAGCAGAGGAAGAATGAAGTGCATCAAATCAGTATATTGTGCCTAACCGGAACTGAACTCTAGCATTTGTAGATGCCTCTCATCAGTTCAAATACTTGATTACCTTCTATAAGTTCTATAGACAGTGAGTCTCTTGTAGGCAGTGTGCCTCTTGTGAGCAGTGTGCTCAAGCAGTGAGCCCTAATTGGCAAGTGCTATTTTGTACTTCTTATTCTTTTAACAGAGAATACAATCTTGGGTTAGTCACCCCGTGGTTTTTCCCTTAACAGGGTTTTCCACGAAAAAATTATTGTGTTATGTGTGTTGATTTTATTTTTGTTCTTATGATCATATAAGATTATATGTTTTGATGCTACACTAATTATTAAAGGAGAAAAGAAAGTTAAAATATTTGAGATAACTGATTCACCCCCCTCTCAGTTATCTGCCTTGTTTCCAACAATTGGTATCAGAGCTAAGTTCCTCTAAACAGAGCCTAACGGCTTGAGGAAGATCTGGGAGTCTCGATGGATATGTATGGTATGAAGGAACAACTTCAGTATGCTCGAGATGATCTTGAACAATCCCACTCTGAAGTCAATAACTTGAGTGAAAGACTCAAACAAGCTGATGATTTCATAAATGAGCTAAAAGAAAAACTAAGTATCTCTGTGAAAAAGAGAAAGGAACTACTTCAAAAATTAGCAAGTCAGAGTGAAGCCAATGATACTAACGAAGATCTAGATGAGAAAAACAAGCTATGTGAGAAGCTATCAAAAGAGGTCATTATGGTAAGGCATGAGATAGAATCAGGGGTTATGAGATTCACCCAAGAAATTGAAGAGAAAAGGAAAATTGAAGATAATCTAAAACAATCCCTCAAAGAGAAGACAGAGGACTGCCACAAAATGGACAAAATAATCAGGCATCTTGAATCTGATCTTGAAGAAGCTAGAGATAATGAAGAACAACTTAAGAATCAGATAGACACTCTTAAACAAGATCTTCAAACAATAAATGAATACAGAGAGAAATTTAAGATAAGCTCAGCTTAACTTGAAGTTCTTCTTGAAAGCCAAAAGAGGGTAGATGACAAGCGTGGCCTGGGATACGAGAAAGGTGAAAGCTCCAGATCCGGTCAGAAGAACTTTGGATTAGGAAATCAAAGAAACAGGCCTAGAAGACCTCTGATAAGGCAACCAAATGCTCAAAGATATCCATCCTTCAATGGCTACTGCTTCAATTGCAACAACTTCGGTCATAAAGTAACTCAATGCAGAAGGAGAATGAATCAGACTAATCCATCCTTCTCTGGACAATGTTTCAATTGCAAAAGGTATGGTCACAAATCTCATGAATGCAGAAATATGCAAATAAACAATTCATTCAATGGTAGATGCTTTGCATGCAATAGAATGGGACATATGGCTAATCAATGCAAATCAAGAGGTTATCAGTCAAATATGCAAAGAAATATTGTTTGTTATAATTGCAATAGATCCGGTCATATTGCCAAATTCTGCAGAAGAAAAAATCAGGATAAAAAAGGTTCGGTGCATCATAACCAAAGACAAGATAAGGGAAACGAAAAAGTGAATGCGAGTGAAGTTCAAAGGGAGATGAGTAAGATTTGGGTGAAGAAGAGTACAAAAAATATTGGGGATGGATCCGCACCAGAATCCAGTGCTGATATTCCTTCCGAAAACTAAACAGATGAGCTCTGGCTCAGGGGGAGTCACAAAGAAAAATAAATTCCCCCAACCAGTCAATTGGTGCCTAAATTTGGCACATGGAAAGCTGCGGATTAAAGGGTTCTCAGAAAAATATCTAAATAACCCTCGGTAAAAATATGAAAGATCCGCATGGAGTTTTGCAAGAGCTTAATCATCCAAGATTGATCTGGTTTGACAGCCATCCGGTAAAGCAGGATTTTCATAGACAGATCCGGTATGATTCAAAATTGAAATACTTTGATCTGCAGATCCATGGCATGATTAGAGAAAAGAATATGCATTGTCAATCCTCACTGAAAATTATTCTAAGTGCAACACAGTGATTCGAAAAGATCTCTCTCAGAATAGGGCAATCTGATAACTTAAGTTGTGCATTTATTGCAAAAGGAAATTAGGGTTTGCGCAAGATTAAAAGGGTTCTTTCACTCATCATTTGCACATTTGCATTCGAGAAGAAGAAAAGAAGAGCTCTGCATCAAGTTTCTACAACTCTCTCAAAGATCAACTGCAAAATCCAATTCAACCAGCGATTTGTTTTGGCTCTTATTTCAAACCCTAAAGCATAAAAAGGTACTTTCATTCTAAAAATCTCTCTCTGAATCTTTTGCAGGATGGCTACTCCAATGGTTGTAAAGATCACTGATAGGCCGCATCCAAAATTCAAGAAACATCCCTATAAATCTCTAGAAGTTGATCCTTTAGGCGCATTTTCTAGCATTCCGCATGGGGTATTACACGTAGAAGATGTTAGGGTCTATATCCACGCCAACATTGAGGAATTTGGAGACTCTAAGTTGATGGACATCTATCATTAATAGTTAATAGATGAAAGTTTTGAACTCAAACCTCAATACAAGGCCCTCCGGGATAAACACTTCAGACATTGCATCCACTTTCCCTGTTTTGCAGAAGATGATTGGGTCTGGTATGTCCTTAGCAGAATGCATGATAATTTCATTTGGTTAATGAGCCCCTTCAAGATAACAAAAGATGTCATTAGGGCAGTAACTAGACTGCACTCATCCGATGGGTTACTTGCACTCAAATCTGTCAAGAACCAGACAGTAATTAAAGCTATCGGATCTAAGTTTGACAAGAGAGCAATGACCATATATGACATCACAGATCCGGATGTCAAATTTTCCTCAATGATAATTAGGTATAAGATCTATCATTCTAGCAGGGAGAATTCTGTGTCTGGGACTGCAATATATGCAGCATATCAGATGTTGAGGGAAAATGCAGATTATGACCTATGTGATCTTCTTTTAAACCAACTGTTAGAAAACCTGTAGAAGATCAAGAAGGATAAGAACTCCTTCAAGTATGGTTGTTTAATACTGTGTCTATTCTTCTACTACATGAATGAGCTGCCCAAATCAAGTGGTTGGGTTTGGGAAAATGACAAACTGGTTGCAATACAGATTAGAGACTATATGTATGGACTTGGTGATGCTAAAGCTCAAAGCACAGCTCTCTGGGGTTACTTTAAGAACTTCCAAAGCATGATGCAAGCCAGAGAGAGGATACCTTAATCCATAGTTGAGAAATACAAGGATATAGTATGCTTCATGGTTGACACTGATCAATGCCTAATGGAGGCAGCTGAGCCCAGAATAGTGTGGATAATGCCAATGGGATACGAGGTCGATGAGAAAATCTTGGAGCTGCATATTCAACACCTATTGAGCTAGCCTAAGGACCCTGAGGTGGAAAGGTTTGGAACTATTGAACTATTTTTCCTCTAGCAAGAGTCAAAATAATTCAAGCAGCATCAGTCAGTATGCATATCCCCAATGTAAGCTATATTGTGATCTTGAAGGTCTGAACCTAAATCTCAGGGTCTAAAGCTGCCTGAAGAAGCTTACCATGTGAAAGAGCTTGAAAAAATAGGCAAGTTTGCTTTTTACATCACCCTGAAATTCGCTAAAATGAGGAAGTTATAAATGGTCAATGATCTGGTCAAACCTGATTTTCTAGGAGGGGTCATCTTCTTTCCATCGGGTCATCTTTCTTCCATCGGGTCATATTCTGAATATCGGGTCATATTCCGAACATCGGGTGATATTTTTAATATCACCCCGATATTTCAATATCACTCGATATTTCAATATCACCCGATATTCAAAATATCACCCTATCTTTTCTATATCACGCTATCTTCCAAATATCACCCGATGTTTGTAAAATCACCCTCGCCTTTCCATATCACCCGATATTTCGAAGATCACCCGATCTTTCGAATATCACCTTCTTGATAAATATCACCCCATGGCCAGTATGATGGTGACGTCATCATCCCCTTTTGCCTCACGCTGGTGTATTTCAAAAAAAAATCACCCCATTCGATAACATGACGATGACGTCATGGTAACTTCAGCGATAAACCAAGTCATCTACCTGATGACGTCATCCAGACCCTTTCTGGGGGGGTCATTTTCTCGCAAGGGTCATGTTCCGAATATCACCCTGATCTTAAAACATGACCCGATATACAAAATCTAGACATCACCATGATGGTGACGTATCATCCTTTACCTCGCAAAGGTATGTTTCCAACATCACCCCCCTCTTCTCAATATCACCTTCCTCTGAATATCACCCCGATATTCGTATTATCACCTGATCCTTTCCATATCACCCTGAGCGTCCATGATGGTGATGTCACCATCATATCCCGAAGCTTTGACCACCTGTATCTCCTCCATCCTGGCAAATTTTGACATGATGTAAGAGGCAAAAGTGCATGTTTTTGCCTCCTCTTTCGTTTGGCGGGGTTTTTAGGAGGAATTTCTCACTTCCAATTTTGGATCTGGATCTGCATGACGGTCGAGTTGACGTTTCAGCAACCTTTTGGGACAGATGCAGATGTTTCTTGCATTCATTGTTGCAAGTAGATGGAGCAGCTCGCATTGATGATAAAAGATATCTCTCCACCGCCTTGTTCCAGATACTGCATACAGTCATGGTGGAGGATAAACACGCAAGCTGCTCGCATTCAATACCGAAATATCTCCCACCTGCCCCTGTTCCAGATATTTGGCACCATTACTCCTGGCAGCTGGGACGTTCTTTCAGAGGTACTTCTGGATGCAGCTCTTTGAGCGAATTTTGTAACCGACTTAGGTCATTTTGTAATGCTATATAAGCCGAGGCTTATGTTGTAAATAGGGTTGGAACTTTTAGCTTACAAGCTCTTATGTTTCCAAATAGAGCTTTTCTACCACTGTAACCTTGCCTTCCTACTGGATATATGCAAGTTATCATACCTCTTTTCCTGGTTATCTAGTTTTGTGTGAATCTGCATATGGTTGTCTGTGAATGTTCTTGTTCCTCTCAATCATGTTGCTTCTTGCCTCTGCTAGAATCATCTGATCTGTGTATACATACTTGCTATATTTGTCTATGTTGTGCATTTTTCAGTTTTGTAAAAGTCTCTTTAAATTTGTCTGGTGCATCACCCTTTGCTTTCAATTTTGTTTTTTTGTTTCATCTTCAGTTTAAAGCTTTCCTTCTCCCTTTTCCCCTCAAAGTTTAGTAGTGTCTAGGTGATAATCAGGCAAGGAAGCCGGCCTTCTCCGGAGGTCTGATCTCTTTGAGCAGGATCCCACACCTGGAGATCATTCCCATTGTGTCATTGGAATGCTTGGAAATCCTTCCAAGCAGGGTGCAATTTCATGTGACAACAGGAACCTTTCAAGAACTAAGTGTAAAAATACATGTTGAGCTTAGACAACTGGAGATAAAAAGGAAAGTTAGAAGGGAAGTTGAGGAAATTGCCAAAAGATTTGGCATATCAAAAGAGGCAGTAGATGTAAACAGAGAGAAAATGGAAAGGGCTGAGAAAGAGAAACAAGAAGCAGAGAAAGAAAGTGTTCCAGTACAAGCCTCCTCCCGGACTAGATCCTCCAAGAGCTCTGCACCTGCCACTCCTAAGAGCTCAAGAGCCATCAAACCGGAAGTCAAGACATCTGGAAAGGGAGAAAAGAGAATGAAAACAAAAGCCACAAGGTCATACACAAGTCACAAGGATGATGAAGAAACAGAGTCTGATAAGGAAATTAAGAAAATGAAGAAGAAGAAGAAAACATCTGGGGAATTCTCTGCTAGTAAAAACAAAGAAGAAAAGGCAGAAGAATTTGTTGAAAAGCCCACTCTTTCCATTGATGATATCATTAAGACAGTCATTGTGGATGGGAACCTGCAACCAGTAACAGAATTCTATGATGAATACAGTGATACTGACAAGAGGATTCTAGAAGAAGCTACAGTCAGGTATCTGAATATTTACAATAAAGCATTCATTGAAATTATTTCATTGATTCCCAAAAGTCTAGAGAAGGTACTTGAACTAAGAAAAGAGAATGCAAAAGAAAAACACTTAGAGATTAGGGAACAGATAGCAATTCAGTTCTATCCTTCTATTACTCCAAAGCAAATGGACATGATCTTTAAGGACTATAAGGATGAATTCCGGAGCAAAGCAAGAATGAATAAACTTATGCTTGGAGAGACTGACTAAGTAGCAAGAGAAACAGAAGACATCCTCCGGAATGCCTTCAAAAGATTCAATCTTCCTATTATAGAGGAAACAGATGAAGAACCTTCTACCATGGATGTTGAGGATTAAATGCAGCCAATAAAGAATCTTCCGAAAAAAATGTAGAAGGGTCAAAAGAGATAGGTGAAGAGAAGTCTAAGGACTTGGATTCCTTTGTTCGGGAAGAGGAAGTTCATGAAGCAGTAAACACAGGTAACATCTCTCCTCTGGATCCCACTGCAGACATTCCAGACTCAGGAGCTGAAGGAGGAGGAAGAAAAGAGGAGAAAGTGGGTCAAGAAGAGGAGGTAAAGGGAAAAGAAGAAGAACAAATAGAGAAGATCTATGATGACAGTTCTGAGATCCCAAAAGAAAAGAAGACTCAGTCACCGGCAAGAGACATTGTAGAGGCAGTGAAGAACTTCTTGAACAAAGAAATGATGGAGATAGATGAACCTGAACTATTTCAAGGACCACTAAATTTTGACTCTCTCTCTCCAGTCCAGACAATGAAAATAGCATCTTTTGCTCAAGCAAAACAAAAGAAAAACTTCTGAAATCTCACATGGAAGACTGTGAACTGTTAGAGATTGCATTCAGGATGCTGGAGAAGATCACGCCATCATTTCAAAAGGATCCTTCGGCCTCTCCATTCGGTAACTTGAAATCTTTGGTAAATTTTGTTAGCACTCATTTTGAATCTTTAGAGAAATCGGTAGAAGCAAAGGTCCGGAAGGAGTTTTTGGGAAAAAGATTCACTGAAGTACAGGGACTCATTACTAATGATAGGAGGACCCTAGACATTGGAATAAAGAACCTTGAAAATGCTCTTAAAGATGGTGGGGACATGTACAATTTTTGTCTATCTTGGCCCAAAGTGACAGAGGATATTGAAAAGAAGGTGAAAGAACAAGAAGGTAAACTGTCAAGTTTATCTCAGAATTTTGATCCCCTCACTATATCCTTAATGAATCAAGAATGACAGGCCATTGTCATCATAAATGAAATAAAGAGATTGAACAAAGAAAAGAAGGATATAGTAAACAGAATGAGTGAACTCGGAGGGATAATTATCCATAAGTTAGAGGCAATGCATGAGGCCTTAACAGATGCTCAGACCACAGCCCAGACTAGTGATCCGGCAGATCTAAGAAGGGCAGAAGCATATGCATTTTTTGTTGAGCGGTCACATCTCCATTTTGGATAGGATGAAGCAGAGCTGGGCCACAGAGTTTGTACAGTTGAAGGCCACTTTTGCAGATATACTCAAGTATATGTAAGTATAACATGTATATATACTTATGCGGCCATGTATAGGTTAATTTTTGCAAATTTTGGTGTGCAGATTCCACCCTTTGCCATTGATGTCAAAGCGGGAGTGAGGAGTAGTGAAAAATGTGGAATCCACCTAAGGGGGAGCTCTAATAAAACAATGCATAAGACAGAGCATCAGCAAAGGGGGAGTTTACTGCGACACTCAGTCATTTTTCACTAAGTGTTGCCATCAATGCCAAAGGGGAAGATTGTTGGCAAGAGACACTATGTGGCTTCATGAGTGTTGTCATTGATGGCAACAAAGTCTATCCCACACATCCGCAATACATAGTATGCCTATACCGGAAGTCAGATTGAAGATTGTTTTGGTCCGGTGAACAAGAACAGAGTATGCAACAAGGTCTGACAATCAGGTCCAGATCTCTCAGATGGTGTAACTCAGGAAGTTGCTGACTTGGACAAGTCAAGAGGAGTATGATGACTACTATACTCCAAAGATTTAGCCTCCGGTGATAAAACATGAAAAAGATATGAGCATCTGAGTGTTGGATTCCAGACAGGTAGAGTAGACAGAGAAAGAACTGACTGGTAGAGTATCAGACTTCAAACCGGATGAGTAATTGATGTTGATAAAGCAATTTGAGGGATCATACATTGTTGGCCGACATGATTGATGACTTCAATGCCTATGTTTGTGATACGTATCACAAATCAAGTATGGATTCAGCCGGCAGATCAGTAATTTGTAAATATCTTGTGTATTCTGGTTGCTGACTAGAAAGTTGTTGAAATCCTTGATGCGGATATATATACCAGATGGATTCCAGTATGTAGGTGTGTGTGAATATAGATATGATGAAATAAAGTGCGAAGAAAAGCAGAGATAAGTGTGGAAGCAGCAATACAAGTTCGGTATGTGACAGAGCAACAACACTAGAGTAGAGGAAGAATGAAGTGCATCAAATCAGTATATTGTGCCTAACCGAAACTGAACTCTAGCATTTGTAGATGCCTCTCATTAGTTCAAACACTTGATTACCTTCTGTAAGTTCTGTAGACAGTGAGTCTCTTGTAGGCAATGTGCCTCTTGTGAGTAGTGTGCTCGGGCAGTGAGCCCTAATTGGCAAGTGCCATTTTGTACTTCTTATTCTTTTAACAGAGAATACAATCTTGGGTTAGTCACCCCGTGGTTTTTCCCTTAACAGGGTTTTCCACGTAAAAATCCTTGTGTTATGTGTGTTGATTTTATTTTTATTTTTATGATCATATAAGCTTATATGTTTTGATGCTGCACTAATTATTAAAGTAGAAAAGAAACTTAAAATATTTGAGATAACTGATTCACCCCCTCCCGCCCTCTCAGTTATCTGCCTTGTTTCCAACAAAGTAAACACCATCAACTACAACTAACTTAATATTTTGTATAAGAACTTTGATGAAAGATATCTTATATGTCATCTTAGGAATTATATCAAATGCCTCCAAAATGAAATCTAAATGCTTTAACCACTAATCTCAGTCCCTTGAATGTACAATAGCTCTATTCTCCAAAACACCTGTATTTATATATTAAAATTTGTCAAGCAAGAAAAACTTTAACCTACTATTTTTTTTTTGATGGGTAAACTTTAACCTACTATTAACTTAGCAATGGTGGATGTATTTCCATCGTAACCACGAGTCATACTCAAAACATAGTCATGGTCAAGGTAGAATACACAAAATGTTGTTTCCAATAGCATAAGTAGATCTAAGTACTCCAACCCTATGTGAAATACATGAGTAAGTGCACAATGATGAGGGGCAAAAATAGGGTCTTAAGATGCCACTTTTTTTTCTAAAATCAGAAAACATTGATGTTGGATGAGAAATTGAAGATAACTACACTCAAAATTTGAAGATGGAACAAAAACAAGAGTCATAGTGCTCTGAATCTAGTTTCTAAACTACTAATTCTTTCCAAAAATAGTTGAGATTAAGGGGTTCAAAAAGGGGGTGCACACAAATTGATCTTGTTTTTCTCAAAAAAAATAACATAGCATCTGGTGTGCTCCCCCTAAAATGTTAACTTTTTTTTAGTATTTCAATAATCGCTCTAGTGAGAAATTAGCTAACACCATGTAGTTTATCCCTAATTTTTTTGATAATTTTTTTCATGAATAATTGATTTTTTAGTAATTTTTAAGGTGGACACATCTTGAAAAATAGAAATTTGAGCGTGCTCCCCCTAATTTTTTTTTTTTTGGATACGTGTAGAATGGAGTCTAGTTTCTAAAAATGTAACTTATTTCAAATTTTGATGAATGGTTAAAAAAAAGTAAAAAATAATAGACACTGGTTTTTGACAAAAAAATGGACACACTAACAAAAGAAATTCAAGATGAAACCCTTAACATACTCAAAATGTGAAAAAAATTATATGGTTAGATAGATAAAAGAGAGCTTAAGATTATGGTGGTATTTTTTTGAGTTTCATTGAAAAAGTGCCATCCTAATGGGGAGCATGCTACAGATTATCTCCAGATTTTACTAAAAATTGATAAAAACATGTCAAAGAAAGCTGAGCATAACTGGATATACAAATGCCAATTGCATTTGCTTGAAATTTTCTAAAGCCTTTTCAACAAATCCATTTTTTGCATATCTTGCAATCATTGCATTCCATTAGAGAACATCTCTTTGAGGTGTTACATCATACAATCGACATGCCTTGTCTATGCTTCCACATTTTACATACATGTCTACACGGGCAACTGCACTTCCTATCGTCTCTCTCACTCTCTACTTCCCTCCCCTCTCTACATCCCACTCTCTCTCTAAGTCTCTCTTCCCTCCCCTCTCTACCTCCTACCTTCTCTCTCACTCTCTTCTTCCCTCCCCTCTCTACCTTCTACCCTCTCTCTCACTCTCTACTTGCCTCCCCTGTTTACCTCCTACCCTCTTTCTAAGTCTCTGCTTCCCTCGTTTCTCTACCTCCTACCTTCTCTTTCTCTCTCTCTTCTTCCCCCTCTCTACCTCCTACCCTCTCTCTCACTTTCTACTTCCCTCCCCTATCTACCTCCTACCCTCTCTCTTAGTCTCTGCTTCCCTCCCATGTCTACCTCCTACCCTCTCTCTCTTCTTCCTTCCCCTGTCTACCTCCTACCCTCTCCCAATCTTTACTTCCCTCCCATCTCTACCTCCTACCCTCTCTCTCACTCTACTTCCCTCCCCTCTCTACCTCTCCTCATCATTCTTCACATCCAATGAAATTTCATAAATTATCTTGTTTCCATTTCATCATCCTAATTTATATCCTCGTCCCTCTTTGCATGTCCTAGTTTTCTTGTTTCCATATTCTTTGTCAACATGAGAGAGAGAGAGAGAGGTTTATGGATGCTCAGGTTGAGGGGTATATTTAGGGTTTATGAGTTTAGGGTTGCTCAGACCTTTAGGGGTATTATTTAGGGTTTATGAGTTTCTTGGGTTGCTCAAGTTTAGGGTTTAGGGGTTAGGGTTAAAGGGGATTATTTTATAATTTCCCTCCAATCCTCCTAATCCTAACACATTAGTCCACCCATCTCCTAATCCATCAATCCTTATCATCCATCCACCATATAACTCACCATCTAATCCACCATCAAACATTCTAAGCTCTAATCCATCAACCCATGAATGGTTGAAATTTTTTCTCCAAAGACTCCTTACAAAATCCAAAAATAAAAGCAAAGATATGGAGCAATCCAAATCCACTCATCCAATTTCATCCCCCTCTAACACTCCCAATCCTAATCCATTCGGGCCTCCTATATCCATTCACTCGATCCTAATCCTAACCCCACAACATCTTCCATCATTGTCCATCAACTATATGTATATCCTAATCCATCAACCCATGAAGCCATGAAGGATGTGACCCAAGGACTATTAGCAAGGAACCTAAGAACATCATGTACTCAAATTCCTATCCTTGAGCCTAACAAAGAACCTCCTAATAATATGTCTACCACTCCAACACCATCATCCACTCCTATGTCTATCCATTTCATTAAAGAGTCTCCTACCATAAGTCCAAGTCAAACCCCATAATGTATCCATGTTGTCAAACATCCAAAGATTATTGATCCCATCCAAGAACCCATCACATCCATCTAAGAAACCCAATAGCTATGTTAAGAGCCTAGTCCAAAGCATGTGGAAACACCAACCACCCATCCTAATCAAAATCCAAATATCCCATCTAATCCCATCCTGGATCCCTTACCATCTCATGGTCAATCCCTCTACATCAATCTCATCATTGATCCTCCAACATCTCCTAGTGAACCCCCATCACCACCTCTTACTTCCCAATCCAATGAATATCAATGCATCGCCACTTACCTTATCCATATCTAATATCGCGCTATCCATGCTTATCCTCCCTGTGATCAAGATATTATCTATGATCAAGATCTTATCCATTAGCAAGTAACCCACATCACTCCTATCCATCATCCCATGCTAGTCCTATTCATTATCTATCAATATCCCATGATGACATAGTTGGTCCCCGAGAAAACATAGATAATCAAACAAATAACTTGGATCCTATCAAATCACATCCCAATGAGGATAATGATAATCAAGATCCAAGAATTCTACACCCATTTCCCATTGATCCTCCATCATCCCCTATCTAACTATATGTTTAGGGCTTTAGCCTGGTTGCTCGAGTTTAGGGTTTAGGGGTCAAAGGCATTATTTGAGGTTTATATGAGTTTAGGGTTGCACAAGTAAATAGGGTTTTTGGTTTAGGAGAATTATTTAGGCTTTAGGGGTTTAGGGATGCTCGAGTTTAGGGTTTAGGGTTTAGAGAGAGATAAAGCAAGGGGACTGATAGAGATTAGGCGAGATAGGGAGATAGAGGTTTAGGGTTGCTTCTAGGTTTTATAGTTTAGGGTTTAGGGGTTAGGGGTTATGGTTTAGGGGCATTATTTAGGGTTTAGGGTTTATGGTTTAGGGGTTAGGGGTTAAGGTTTAGAGGTTTAGGTTAGGGTTTAGAGAGAGAGGACTGATAGGGAGATCTCTCTCTCTCTCTCTAACTCAACTTTCTATCTCTCCCTCCCTCACTATCTCACTCGCCCTCTCTATCACTTTCCCAATCCCTCTACCTCAAATCTATCTCCATATGTCTCTGGAAGTTATATCTCTTGATCTCTTTCCGTATCTCTATCTCTCTGGACACATCCATATCTCTTAATCCATCCCTCACTACCTCTCTCTCCCTCCCTCTCTATCTCTCTCCTCCTCTCTATCTCTATCCCCATCCCTCTACCTCTTGAAATCTGTCTCCCTATGTCTCTGGACATCTCTCCATCTCTTTCCCTATCTCTTAATATATCCCTCTCTATCTCTCTCTCTGTATTTCCCTATCTATCTCTCCCTCGCTAGATCTATCTCCCTATATCTCCCCTCTACACACACACACACACACACATATATATCTCCCTCTTTATCTATCTTTCTCCCTCTATAGACCCCTTTGTCTATCTCAATCCCCCTCTCTCCCTCTCCATATCTCTATCTCCACCTATCCCTCTCTATCTCTCTATTTGCCCCTCTTTCTATATTTTTTCCTTTCTCTAACTCTATCTCTATCTCTCCATCTTTTTCTAGATGTACTCGGGCTCTCTCCCTATCCATGTCCATGTCCCTCTCTATCTATCTCCCTCTTTATCTATCTTTCTCCCTCTATAGACCCCTTTGTCTATCTCAATCCCCCTCTCTCCCTCTCCCTATCTCTATCTCCACCTATCCCTCTCTATCTCTCTATTTGCCCCTCTTTCTATATTTTTTCCTTTCTCTAACTCTATCTCTATCTCTCCATCTCTTTCTAGATGTCCCCGGGCTCTCTCCCTATCCATGTCCATGTCCCTCTTTATCTATCCATGTCTCCCTCTCTCTATCTCTCTCTATTTATCCAGGTCTCCCCCTCCCCCTTTCTATGTCTCCCTCCCTCTCTATATACATCCATTTCTATCTACCTATTTCTCCCTTTATCTCTTTATTTATCTATCCTCCCTCTATCTAAATATATCTACCTCTCTATCTCTATATCTCTTTGCCTCACATTCCAAGGGGTTGACACAGAGAGGGAGAGAGATATAGAGAAAGAGAGGCAGATAGAGTTGTAGAGAGGGAGGATAGAGAAATAAAGAGAGAGAGAGAGAGAGAGTCTCCCATGCAGATACAAGATTACATTTGTCCCTTCTAGTATAGACAGGTTCTATTTCACGAACCACATGGATATTTGAGTCTAGGGATACTCTTGGACTATCACTTGATTACCTATTTGATGCACTATATTAGCACAGTAAAAATTTGAAATTTTTACTATCTCCTTACTCCATCATATTTGAATAAATCCTGAAGAATATCCCAAAAAAACCATAATAAAAAAATTTTGTATCTCACGAGATGTCTATGGATGAGCAGTGCCAAATTTCATCAAAATCAATCCATCGACAAGAGGTTGTGTTGCTTACACCGATACACAAGCAATCGTTTGAAAACAACCATCGGCGTGAAAATAGAGATCGGAGGAAGAATTGTGGAAGTCACCGATGGAGTAAGTAATACCGATGACTTTACATCGGCAAGAAAGGTAAGTGGTCATACCGATCGGTATGACAGATATTTATCGGATGACTTTTTAAAAGATGCCCCGACGGTATATATCATACCGATAAAGCATTTCGGCAAGAGTTTCACCGAACAGCATGCGGGGGTAACGAAACAAATAGCCATCGGCGAGAGGTAAGCTATCGGGATAGAAAACAAGTAAGCCTCCGATGATTAAGAGTCTTGGCGATAAGAAAGCCATCGGCCAGACTCACAGCGATACACCTCTATCGGGATAACTTGACATATCGGAACAAAAGAACCAAGTCTTGCCGATTCACAAGTCACGGCGATCAAAAGGTGTCGGTGACACTTTACTAAACTTTGCCCGATGAAGGATATGAAAAGGGTCATCGGGGAGATGATTTGGATCGGGATATCTTGAGAAAGCTATCCCGATAGTGAATGTCATTCCGACAAAGATAAAAGTCCATACATGAAGATGACTATCGGCGAGACAATAAAGATTGGGAGAACAATATTTTATTATCCCGATAGTCTCAATCTTCCCGATAAGCAAATCATATCGGTGGGACTCGCTATATCGCAGAGAGATCTAAAAACCTTGGCGATGAAGGAAGTCATGCCGATGGTCTTGCCCACTTAAAATATGACATTACATAGCGTCGGGAAAATAATTGGAGGAAATGGTCACCCTTGATATAATCACCAGGAGTGCAGTTGATCTTACTGATTCTCACCGTGAGCAGGAGTATTTAGATCATCTGGCAAAAGTCTATTTATGGCTAAATAGAGCCTAATTAAGCTTATGTAATTATTGTTTATGTTGGTTAAATTCCCAAGAGACTTATTGAAGAGTTGTATCTCTTCATGAAAATATCTATATAAGTTTAAACAATCGATGCTGAAAAATCATCAGCAGTAGAAGATTTCATATATACGTAATATACAATGTCTCAAATTGACTATGTTGCATATTTTGTTTGAAAAAGAAATTTGAAGTTCTCTGATTCAGTATTTCTATTTTGGTATTAGTTGCTTGTTGAAAATATTCAATTGTGTGGCTGTCTCCATTTCTGCATTTCCTAGTTATTCAGATTAAGATATCAAGTATATAGTTAATCTGTCATTACACACTTGCTGTATCTGTGTGATTAATTTGGTCAGTGTCCATCTGAGGAATTAAACCCTTCTAATTTAGTCGCAGTAGCCTGGAAGTAGTAAGTTAGGATTACTAAGTAGAGCCATACAATTAGGATTACTATTCTGTCTCCAGTAAAATATTATATGTTAATCTTGCCCATTCATTTCATTTGGTTCCTTCAAGTAAGGATTAAAATACCTTCTGGTGAATTATAAGATAATTGATTATATTGGTTTTACTAAGAAGAGTTTGTCAATCACTTCCTTGCACGTTTATACAAGCTATAAACCAAAACCGTGCCAAGCAATTAGAATTATTACCATTAAGAAACTACTGGTCTAGGTCCTTCAAATTGACTCTGTTACCCAACAAGGCACTAGTCTCATTCAACTCATCATTTAAAACCTTGATATTGCTTATACAATTTCTGCCAATCATTTATTAAACATTATACATAGAATTAAGTAGTCAGCTTCTTTTTCATCTATCTTACAATCCTATGCCATTATAGATAGATCTAGTTAGTCCACTCATCCACTGCTTTAATATTTCAAGGTTCACCCACCTAGGTGTAGCAGGACCTAAAGTGTAGGAAATCATCAAACCTTGAAGGTTGATTTCGTCAAGTTAGTTCAAAAACGTTGCAAATCCAAACATAGAGCCTGGCATCCTCTTAGGATTAGCAACTTGCATTTTTGAGACCTAACAAATTGGCGACTCTACTGGGGACTTAGTAACAGACCTTAGAAAGTAATCCTTTCCTTCATAGAGTCAATTCAGAAAATTTAAGTTGGTAACTCTGCTGGTGACAAGAACCCTACAGATAAAATATAAACTTTTCCTATTTAATAGGTGGCGACTCTAGTTACAAAAAATTCAATATCAAATGGATGGTAGGAGATCCAAGATGGAAGGCAGAAATTTGCAGTCATCTCCACCACTTAGAAACATTTCCAAAAGAAATGTGAATCCAAAATATTCCCACCAAGATAATAATCTAGACATCCAGGAGAATGATTTAGAACAAAATATTGCAATTCACAACAAATTCACACCTCTGCATAATTCAAACGAGAACCTCAGTGGAGCAATTGATGATATTTTGGCAAGGTACAGACCCACTCCTCAAGAACAACGAGATCATGATGCAAAGGTCATGAGGGATATTGATAGGAACCAAGCTGAACATGATTTCAAGATCTCATTTGACCAGGGAGAAGAGATAGGATATGAATTGTCAAATCAGGGAATGAATAACAATCCAGAGCATCAGGAAATAAATAATCAAGACATGAGTGATGAGAAACAGGAAATACTCATGCTCAGGAAAGAACTTGAAAGGTACAAGATACAAGAGGAAAAGGAGTTATTGCAGCAAGAAATTCAACAGAGAAGAAATAAAGCCAAAACAGCTCCCCCTAAATATGTACCCCCGCATAGAGGGAATATTTCAAGAAATACACAACAAAATACAAGTACTGCTCAAAACTCACATGCTTCTGGAAGTCATCAGAACACTATTCCCCAAAACCCTAGACCACCTCCTATACGAAATGCATCTCAACATATGGCAAATAATTACCCACCCCCTGGTCAACAATATTATAGGCCACAAAATCAACACATAAATCCCCATATGAACCAACATCAACAATATGCATATCATCAGCCACCAGGTGGATATAATTACTATCCCAATCCACCACCTCTCAATTTTCCTCCCCAAAACCTTGCTAATATATGCAGTCAATTTGATTTGACTGGATATCAGTTGTATCCATATCCTATGGATAGTACTTGGAGAAACATGGTTTCCAAGTTTACTGGAAACAATGCAGTATCTGCAGAAGATCATATCAGAAGTTTTAATGCTTTTGTACAGGATATAGGTATGGATTGGGAAGACATTAGAATGAGGTTATTTATGATGTCCCTCACTGAAGATGCCAGAGATTGGTTTAATAGCTTGCCCGATGCATCAATCAATTCGATAACTAATTTCCATAACCAGTTTAAGGATCAGTATGGTAACCAATACGCTCCTGAGTTTGCACTACATGAACTAATAAGTATACAGAAGTATCAAAATGAATCAGTGTTTGATTTCAACCTGAAGTTTTCCAAGTTACATAATAAGGTACCACATGGAGCCAAGTTATCTAACCAGGCAGCACTGAGTATCTATATGAAAGCATTTGACCCCAAAACAGGATATGAACTCAGAAACCGGTGTCCTGCAACATTGGCCGAAGCACAGAAAGTAGCCATAACTATTGAAAATAATAGGAAGGCTACAGGAATGGTCAGTAAAAGGGAAAATCATAGAAATCTTTAGAATCCAAATGCTCAACAGATTAAACCGGAGGGTCAGCATAGGCATGATAGACCTAGGTTACATGATATGCCTTACAATACAAATTGGAAGGATGGAAGACCTATTGACAACAACAGAAAGCAGCCATATGGAAAGGATACTCCTGATCCCTTGAAGAGAAACATGGCACATATGGCAGAAAATAAACCTTGGTGTTTTGTATGTAACTTGCCACATTCACCTGAATACTGTGAGGTAGCTAAATCAATACAGTAAGAGGAAATGCTATATAGCTACAATAGGGATAATCACACCATCAATATGATGCAGGATACACCATGTGTAGTAATAGAAGATTATTCTTCTTCAGAAGAAGAAGGATATGAGTATGATGTAGGGAACCAAAAGTATCATATTAACATGGGAGAACAACAGGTATTCTCAGACCAGGAAGATAGTTGTAACAACAAGTCATGTGGTCAATGGAGAAAACCTACTGAGGATGAAAGAGAAGCTCTCACAGTGGCTGCAGTGGCTCAAGCTCAAAACACTTATAACTTAAGGAATAGAACAACAAATGTTGGGCAAGGAACTCCTGGAAGTGTATTTATAAAAGACCAGAATAACAAAGAAAATAATACAAAATCATCACCTAAAGAACCAGAAAAGGGGGATAAAAATAGAATGAAAGGAAATCAAGAAAAAGAAAACACAAAAACAGAAAAGAATGACCAGATCATAACCCCTTCTTTCGACATTGCACAGGCAGTGTCTCAGGTGAAGATATCAGTCCCACTCCTAGAGATGATGAAAATAGATAAATATAGGAGTACAGTTGTCAAGATGATTTCTGATACACCTAATCCAAAACATAAAGGGTTTGAAAAAACAACAAATAATGTGCATCAGGAAAATTTTAAGATGCCTGAGGTTTACCTTGGTGACACACTTACAAAAAATCCCTCACAGGTAGATCCATTCTATACTACACTAGTAATCAAGAACAGAATAGTCAGGAATTGTACGATTGATTCAGGTGCTGCTATGAATATCATGCCTATAGCAGTGATGAAAGAATTGGGGATGTGGGTTGATACTACGTATGGCCAGTGTTATGCAATGGATAACAGATCTATTCCAGTAGTTGGTATTATGAAAGATGTAGAGATAAAACTTGCTTCACATCCTGAAGCAACATATAACATTGACATCACTGTGGTTGATATCCCACCGTATTATGGAATGTTGTTATCAAGGCAGTGGGCTGCAATGGCGGGAGGCAATGTTCAATTAGATCTATCATATGCCACCATACCAGTAGGTGACAAGGAAATTAAGTTGTGTAGAGAACCAAGGTATGACAATATTATAGAAAGAATGGACCGGCATCAGGTGAATTTCTTTTGTGACACAGATTTAGGAGTTTTCAAAGTTGGAGAAACTACCCCAGAATTGCATAACACTGACCCAATACACACTGAATCTATGAAAAGAGAAAATGATTTGTGGAAAATGTATTTCGATGGTGCATGCAGCAAGATAGGAAATGGGGCCGGAGTAGTTTTTATCTCACCAGGAGGTAAAACGTTCAAATACTCTTTCTTATTGACATTTGAATGCACCAATAACGTAGCTGAGTATGAAGCCCTACTCATTGGCCTAAACATAGCCACCAAATACAAAATAAAAAATTTGGCTGTCTATGGTGATTCTGAATTGGTCATCTCCCAAGTAAGAGAAAAATATTTATCTAAGAATAAAAGATTAAGACAGTACAGAAATGCAGTTTGGGATAGTGTTGAATTATTTGATGCTTTTTCAATCAGCTGGGTTGATAGGTCTAAAAACATCATGGCAGACTTTTTAGCAAACATTGCATTAAAGAGAGATGATGTAACATTAGGAGGGATCACAGAAGTAGAATTTAAAACTAGACCTACCATCCCTGATAATATACAGAACTGGCAAGTGTTTGATAGCGATGCTGATATAATCAATTTCTTACATTGTGCTGATTATTATGAAAATCAAGAAATTGATTTCAGTGCATTTGTGGAGGAACACGATGGGAAAGAAACCCTTTTTGGCCAAGAAGTGGTTCAACTGAAGACAAATAAGATACCCAAAGGGCTTATTGCATTAGAAAAAGCATTTGATGGGCATGATAGATACAAAAAGAAAGAAACACCAGTGATACCTGAGAACCTTGAGGAGGTGAATTTGGGGACTCAGACAACCCCAAAAAATGTATATATTGGAAGGAATCTTGACCAGAAAATTAGAAGTAGAATCATCAATCTACTTAGGAAGTACAGGCATGTGTTTGCTTGGTCATATGATGACTTAAAGGCATATAGAGAGGATTTATTTCAACATGAGATACCACTCAAGCCAGATGCAAAACCATTCAGACAGAAACAAAGACCGATTAATCCTACATTGGCTCCGAAAATGCTGGAGGAACTTACAAAGTTAAGGGATGGAGCTATAATCAAACCTATCAGACATTCTTCCTGGGTCTCAAACTTAGTACCTGTCAGGAAAAAGAATGGTGACATTAGACTATGTGTGGATTTCAGAAACCTGAATAAATCTTCTCTCAAAGATAATTATCCTCTTCCCAATATGGAGGCGATATTGCAGAAAGTTACTGGATGTGAATTGCTATCCATGATGGATGGTTTCTCCGGCTACAATCAGGTAAAGGTTAAGGAGTCTGAACAATTTAAGACGGCATTCACCACTCTGTGGGGAACATATGTATACTTGAGAATGCCATTTGGATTAACTAATGCTGGGGCAACATTTCAAAGAGCGATGGATGTAGCTTTTGCTGAATTGATCAATAAGAGTATGATAGTATATCAAGATGACTTAACAGCATATTCAAAAAGGGCCGAAGATCATTGCACACATCTAGAACAGATATTTGTCAAAGCCCTAGAATATGGAATATCATTGAATCCTAAAAAATGCCATTTTGCAGTAACAGAAGGAAAATTGCTTGGCCATATAGTCTCGAAGGAAGGAGTTAAAATAGATCCTGAAAGGGTGAAAGCAATTGATCAGGTCCCTATTCCAAAAAATGTAAAAGCTATACAATCATTTTTTGGTCAGATAAATTTTGTCAGAAGATTTATACCAAATTTCGGAGAGATTGTTTGTCCTATATCAAGAATGCTGAAGAAGAACTCAGATATGAAATGGACAACAGAAACAATGGAAGCATTTGGTAACATTAAGGAGGCCATCAAGCAAGCTCCAGTCTTAATATCCCCTGACTTTGGTAAACCTTTCCAACTTTTTTCATTTGCTTCCTATCATACAGTAGCAGCAGTGTTGTTGCAGAAAAACAATGATGGATATGAACAGCCTATCTCTTTCTTTAGCAAGTCCCTTCAGAATGCAGAGTTGAAGTATGACATTATTGAAAAACAGGCATATGCATTGGTAAAAGCAGTAAAAAATTTTAGACCATATTTGGTGGGGGCTAAAATCATAGCATATGTTCCTAATGCTACAGTGAAGGATGTACTGATCCAAACTGAGGTCACCGGTAGGAGATGTAGGTGGATCAATAGGATTCAGGAATTCAACATTGAAATCCAAATCACTAAATTAGTAAGAGGACAGGTCTTGCCAAATTGATGGCTGAAAGTAATCTAGAAGCTTCCCAGATATGTAATGTTGATGCAAGTACCAGTATTGAACACACTCCGTGGTATACTGATATAGTATATTATCTAAAACATATGAAGTGTCCTGAAGGATATGATGATAATAAAAGAAGGACACTCAAACTACAAGCTTCAAAATATGTACTCATTGGTGGGGATCTCTATTGGAAAAATAGAGATGGGGTTCTACTATTATGCTTGGATGAATATCAATCAAAACATATTATGAAGAAGTTGCATGAAGGCATGTGCGGAGGACATTTCTCAGCAAAAACCACAGCCCACAAGATCCTGAGGGCAGGGTACTATTGGCCTAAAGTCTTTAACGATTCATACCAGTACACTAGAAAGTGTGAAGCATGCCAAAAGTTCTCAGGGAAGTTAAAGTATCAGGGAGCACTACCATTAAAACCTATGCAAGTTGAGGCTCCATTTTATCAGTGGGGTATTGACTTTATAGGTGAAATTTCAGAGAAATCGAGTGGGGGGCACCGATGGATTTTAGTGGCTACTAATTACTTTACAAAATGGGTGGAAGCAATCCCAACCAGACAGGCTACAAGTAAAGTTGTGATAAATTTTCTAATGGATAACATTATATGCAGATTTGGTACTCCTGTAAGACTGATTACCGATAATGGGATGTGCTTTAGATCTGATGAATTCAAAGGTTTTTGCAGCACACATGGTATCACTGTTTCTTATGCTGCTCCTTACCATCCACAGGCCAATGGACAAGCTGAATCAAGTAATAAGAGCTTGTTGAAAATCATAAAAAGAATGTTGGATAGAAATAAGAAGGCTTGGGATTCAAAATTAAGAATGGCAGTGTGGGCTGACAGGATTACTATAAAAAGGGCAATTGGGAGATCCCCTTATGAATTGGTATATGGAACCCAAGCAAGATTACCATTAGAAAATCTTATACCAGTATACAAATTCATTCTTCAGGAAGACTTGAATATCCCTGAACCAATGGAGGAAAGGTTGGAACAATTGGCAGAGCTTGATGAAACAAGAAGAATAGCTCAGAGACAGAATATTAAATTACAATCACAGGTAAAATATCTCTTTGACAAGAAGGCCAAAGAAAGAAAGTTTGAAATAAATGATCTGGTACTAATGTGGAATGCAAGATGTCAGGACAAAGGAAAACATGGAAAATTTGAAGCCCTGTGGTTGGGTCCTTTTGTTATCACTGGCAAGGGAGGTGATGATTCTTACTATGTACAGAATATGTCAGGAGAGGAGCAGGAATTGCCTGTACATGGGCAATACTTGAAGCAGTTCTTTTCATAAACATGTACAAAGAGAATTGAGTGTTGCCAGTGCATGGACAACATTCAAATAATTCTCAAAAATATCTTATTCCATGCACAGTAGTCTAGGAATCATTCCCGCTCCCCATCATTTGTTCCTTTCCTTTTCCCAGTTTCATAAAACCTCACCCCAAAATAATAAAATATGTGGTCTACTTCCCCAGGAGATCTGGATCCTTGTTATACTCACAGGGAGTATACATCCCAGACAGAGCCACTATTAGCACAGTAAAAATTTGAAATTTTTACTATCTCCTTACTCCATCATATTTGAATAAATCCTGAAGAATATCCCAAAAAAACCATAATAAAAAATTTTTGTATCTCACGAGATGTCTATGGATGAGCAGTGCCAAATTTCATCAAAATCAATCCATCGGCAAGAGGTTGTGTTGCTTACACCGATACACAAGCAATCGTTTGAAAATAACCATCGGCGTGAAAATAGAGATCAGAGGAAGAATTGTGGAAGTCACCGATGGAGTAAGTAATACCGATGACTTTACATCGGCAAGAAAGGTAAGTGGTCATACCGATCGGTATGACAGATATTTATCGGATGACTTTTTAAAAGATGCCCCAACGGTATATATCATACCGATAAAGCATTTCGGCAAGAGTTTCACCGAACAGCATGCGGGGGTAACGAAACAAATAGCCATCGGCGAGAGGTAAGCTATCAGGATAGAAAACAAGTAAGCCTCCGATGATTAAGAGTCTTGGCGATAAGAAAGCCATCGGCCAGACTCACAGCGATACACCTCTATCGGGATAACTTGACATATCGGAACAAAAGAACCAGGTCTTGCCGATTCACAAGTCACGGCGATCAAAAGGTGTCGGTGACACTTTACTAAACTTTGCCCGATGAAGGATATGAAAAGGGTCATCGGGGAGATGATTTGGATCGGGATATCTTGAGAAAGCTATCCCGATAGTGAATGTCATTCCGACAAAGATAAAAGTCCATACATGAAGATGACTATCGGCGAGACAATAAAGATCGGGAGAACAATATTTTATTATCCCGATAGTCTCAATCTTCCCGATAAGCAAATCATATCGGTGGGACTCGCTATATCGCAGAGAGATCTAAAAACCTTGGCGATGAAGGAAGTCATGCCGATGGTCTTGCCCACTTAAAATATGACATTACATAGCGTCGGGAAAATAATTGGAGGAAATGGTCACCCTTGATATAATCACCAGGAGCGCAGTTGATCTTACTGATTCTCACCGTGAGCAGGAGTATTTAGATCATCTGGCAAAAGTCTATTTATGGCTAAATAGAGCCTAATTAAGCTTATGTAATTATTGTTTATGTTGGTTAAATTCCCAAGAGACTTATTGAAGAGTTGTATCTCTTCATGAAAATATCTATATAAGTTTAAACAATCGATGCTGAAAAATCATCAGCAGTAGAAGATTTCATATATACGTAATATACAATGTCTCAAATTGACTATGTTGCATATTTTGTTTGAAAAAGAAATTTGAAGTTCTCTGATTCAGTATTTCTATTTTGGTATCAGTTGCTTGTTGAAAATATTCAATTGTGTGGCTGTCTCCACTTCTGCATTTCTTGGTTATTCAGATTAAGATATCAAGTATATAGTTAATCTGTCATTACACACTTGCTGTATCTGTGTGATTAATTTGGTCAGTGTCCATCTGAGGAATTAAACCCTTCTAATTTAGTCGCAGTAGCCTGGAAGTAGTAAGTTAGGATTACTAAGTAGAGCCATACAATTAGGATTACTATTCTGTCTCCAGTAAAATATTATCTGTTAATCTTGCCCATTCATTTCATTTGGTTCCTTCAAGTAAGGATTAAAATACCTTCTGGTGAATTATAAGATAATTGATTATATTGGTTGGATTACTAAGAAGAGTTTGTCAATCACTTCCTTGCATGTTTATACAAGCTATAAACCAAAACTGTGCCAAGCAATTAGAATTATTACCATTAAGAAACTACTGGTCTAGGTCCTTCAAATTGACTCTGTTACCCAACAAGGCACTAGTCTCATTCAACTCATCATTTAAAACCTTGATATTGCTTATACAATTTTTGCCAATCATTTATTAAACATTATACATAGAATTAAGTAGTCAGCTTCTTTTTCATCTATCTTACAATCCTATGCCATTATAGATAGATCTAGTTAGTCCACTCATCCACTGCTTTAATATTTCAAGGTTCACCCACCTAGGTGTAGCAGGACCTAAAGTGTAGGAAATCATCAAACCTTGAAGGTTGATTTCGTCAAGTTAGTTCAAAAACGTTGCAAATCCAAACATAGAGCCTGGCATCCTCTTAGGATTAGCAACTTGCATTTTTGAGACCTAACACACTACATGCATAGTTACAATATATTTTTATGTGAGAGCATGACATCATAGATCATGATTTTGACACCAACATTGAGAAGGTTATGATTTTTGCATGCATGAAGCTTTATGTTTTCATGCTTCCTAGAACGCAATTGCATTATAACGTGAGCATGTTATAATGTGCTAGCGTTATGGGAAGCATGAAAAATAGGAAAAAAGCATGTGGGATCTGTGATTCAAACCCCACATGACTGTTATTCCTACTTTTTATGCAGTATATTGGACAAGAAAATGCTTTTCATGTTGTTTGACATATTAAGAATAATTATTAGATCAGTCCACCACCTTTTTTGTTTTTTCAATGTAGAAGAACTAGTTTTGCATGTTTTTAGAGAAAATTTGATTATTTAAACTGAAAGTTTCATGTTTCATGTCTATATTGTTTCAAAGCTAATTACCATTGATATATAGATTGAATTTGATGATATATGTTTGTTTTTTCCATAAATTTCACTAATCCTATTCTAGAGTTATATAGAATTCATAATCAAACTTGCGAAAAAGAAGAATTTGAGGATTTTGAAGCCATATTTTGGAGAATTGGTCAACTCCAATATCAAATTCTAAGGTATGTTCAAGTTATGTCCATTTTAATTCACCTATATATGTTCTTATCTTCTTTATGTCTTTATGTTATTTATGTTCTAAGATATATATGTTCTTTAAATATGTTTTCATACTTAGTCAAAAGTTGTTACATGAACCGTGTATGTATGTCTATATACATTGCAACCAAAATCAAACTATGGCTTGTGATAACAAAGACAAACTCAAGTGATTGCTTCTTATCACTTTGATACCTCAAAACATTCTCTAGAAAATATATACATGTTCTCAATTGTTATTACATGCACTCCAACACTACCACATATGCCCTTGCACTACCATAGATGCTCTAGAAACTCACTTAGCTCATGATGCAATAGCGAGTTCTTCACCAAGCATCTTGCAATTGCTACCATAACAACTATTGGTTGTAATAATTCTACATGCCATAGGACAATGTCCAACCTATCTCATCATTATATTCTTCTTCCTTCTCATCATTATATTTTTCTTTAAGAACCTATCTCACCATTTATCCTTCAATGATCTTGTGATTGCCAAGTGGTAATGCACCAATTTTCAAGAATCTAATGAGTGCAATTGTCAAGAATCTAATGATTTTTCAATATTAAGGCATTTGTGGTTCACCACTAAAGTATGATTTTTCAATATTAAGGTGCTTGACAATTTTAATCTGTATATAATAAGTCCAATCATGGCCTCCAAATAGCCCTTCTTCATGTACAAGTCTAGGATAGAAAGGTTTTTGGATGGAAACTTGATTAAAAATTCATTTTTTTGTAACAAACACTCCATTCTCCCAAAAGGCTACACCCATTTTCTCCTTCCTCATGCATAAAACAATAATATGATGTTGTAACAAGGCTAATCTTGAGTTGGGAGACATTTGTACATCCATTATTCTACATCATAGCTTTTATTTCTTCCATCACTCAAATATTTTCACGGCCTTTCCATGGTTTCCTCTTACTAAGCCAACCAACCAAGACCTTGAAAATGGTGTAGCAGTAACATATAAGGCTAAGAAATTAGGTAAAAGATCCATATGATCATCTATTTTTAGTTTTAACATATTTTTCTATCATCATTGACCATTGTATCCATGCATGTGTAGGTATATCAGTTAGTTTAGTCAAAGAGACTCCAAATTCATCATGTTTCCACCTTTTTTCAGCCCTTCATGCCTTCATTTCACCTATTTTCACCTATACAAGAGAAAAACAATATCAAATACTTCATAAAATAATTTTAGTGAACAATTGTTTGTCATACTCATATTCATGATCAATGGAGCCAAAATTGATTCCAAGATTCTTATTTTTTATCCTAGGATGATATAGAAGGATTTATTCCTTAATATGCATAATGATTCATTCAATAGAACTATGCAACGGCTTGAATCTTAGACTATCCTATGCCCCCCATTATGACAATCCTACTTGTCTTTATTGATCATTTAGACATAATTGTTAGGTGTACTTTTGATAACTTCTCCATGCATGTTTCATAGTATGAATTATCTTGGAGAAGGTTGGAGGATGTCGAGAACTAAGATTGACATCATGACTGTCTCAACATGGTCTTTCATCATTTTAATAGTCCTCTTTAGTGTCTTGGACTAGGACATTCCTTATGCACCTATTCATGTAGATTTGTATGCATGACACAACAATATTTCAAAATTTCCTAATTGTCCTTTGTTACTACATGATGGTGGTTACCTTGATCGACTATATACCTTTCAATACCCTAAATTACAGATATTAGTTTAATGATTGTTATGACAGTCCTAGGTATGGCTATCCTAAAGAAGTCAAGGGTACTCTTTGACCATCTTAGATTGTAATAATCCTTCTCACTACATATGTAGTTTCCTTAAGGGTTTTAGGGCCTTTAGTAATGTTGTACCATTCTCATATAGTCCTCACTTATGAATTTGACAACTTGGGAGACTTTTGTATATGAGTGTCCTAATGGCTTGGCTAGTCTTTGGTTATTTTGGATTGTTATAGTCCCTTCTTGACTTGTTCATGACTATATAAGACAACAAAATACCTTTCATCTACCCCTTCCATTACCATCAAAACATTTCCTTCTTCCTATTGTTATGGCACCATTTGGGTGACCTTATCATGACATTATCTTGACTAATAATAGCCCTTGTTATAGTTGTCATGTGCATAATCCTCCATGAAACCCTCATGTAACTTGTTGAAATTGTGAAGACATATTGACCTAACTTGCAACCATAGAAAGAGCCATTAGACTTGTCATGAAACCATGTTAATTGAAGAAAATGTACATGAAATATGGCTCTTAAATCCTTAGGAAGACAAGGATCTTGAGGGGCATACTTAGTAATAGTCCTATGGCACTTTACAATGCATCTAAAGGAGTCAAATCATTCAAGTCAAGTCTCCTAAGACAACTATAGTAGTAAGCCCTTGGGCATGGACAATCCTAATGGAAGAAGAGTTAAATTAGTGATTGTCCAGTATATTAGTGATTGTCCAATAGTACAGTCATTAGTGACTGTCCATATTATGCTAGGGTCATATTTTAAGTTGTTAGGCAAGTTTTGAAAGGACTGTCTTGATGTTATTAAAGTTACAAAGTGTGGTCATCAGTGCAAATGTGGTTATAAGCCTTTGAATTGTCATTTCTCAATGTTGATCAATCATTTATGACTGTTATAAATAGCACAGTCATGTTTTGAAATTGAAAATCATATGATATAGATCTAGGGGATTGTCATCATGGGGGTTTTAGTATCATAAAACAGTTTTAGTATGGGGGATTGTCATCATTGGGGTTTGAATCTTAAAAGCAGTCATCACAACATCTACCATGGTCCAAGAAGGTAAACTCCATGCCCAATTTGAAATTACTCGCAAAGGGCTTCATTCAAGTCATGATTGTTGTCTTCACATGTCTTCCTCTAGACATTGGGAGAACGGTTATAACTTTTTCCATGGGTCAAGAAAATGAACTACATATTGATTTTTCAGAAGTTATGAACCTTATGCATGTCTAGGACAACCTGGGAATCATAAAAACAAGTTTTATCAAACCTACCATAGCCATGAACATGAAGAACAAGTTGCAGATTTGGTTGAGAAAATGGGTATAAATCAAGCTAGTCTTTCACCACAAGGGGAGGTGCATGATATTTGTGCATTTGGATGAGTTTAAAAGTATTTTAGAGACCTCCATGAGACTTCCCTAGCCCAGGAAATGCTCACACATGAACATAAGCAAGAATTAGGGGAGTTTTCTCATGATCTTGATGTTGTCAATTCAAGGAATTTGAGTGCTTTTTGTGACAGTTTTTTGGTCTATCATATCTTAGTCAATCCCATGCATAATCAAACTTTGGAGACTGATTTAGAGAAGTTTGGACAGTCATAGTATGAGTGACCTCACTAATCATGAGGAAAACATGCTCCATACATGAGAATTTCTGCCCTGAATTTCTGCACCTTGTTATTCTGCCCTAAATTTTGCACCTTCTTATTCTGCCTTGAATTTTGTACCTTCTTATTCTGCCCTAACCCTAACTTTGCTAAAAATTAGAATTTTGTAGAACCACGTGCGAAGATATTTGATAAATCATTATGACCATTATTCATTGTGAAAAATCAAAAGTTTGTATCTAACCTTGTTAGTCATTATCGTATTCATCATGCTTGTAGAAATCATCATCATGTCGAGGAAACAAGCAAAGACTCTAACACCAGAAGAGTGTGAAGCTGATAATGAGAGGAAAAGAGAAAGAATGAGGCAAATTTGGGAAAGTAAGAAATTGTCAACCATACAAGAAGACATTGCACCATTGCCAATTGAAGAGGAACATGACACATCTAATGAAGCTAAGAGAGAGATGGAATTGGCGGCACAAAGGGAATAAATGCAAAACCTCCATGCAATGAGGAAAGTGAATCTCGAAGTTGGAGGCACTCCATTGTCCACAGGTCAAGTTGAAGGTTCAACACCATCATTATCTTCTCGAATTGGAGACACTCTAGCTTTCACAGGTGAAGTAGAAGGTACATCTTCATTTTCTTCTCAACTTGGTGGCACGACATCATTCACATGTCAAGTTGAAGGTACACCATCTTCTCCATTTCAACTTCAAGCCTTTTTATCTTTTTTATCTCCGACTGAAGGTACATCATCTACCCCATCTCAAGTAAATATTGAAGAAATTCCTAATGTTGAGTCTACTTTACCAATTAAAATGCCTCCTAGAATTTTGCATAGGAAGCCTAAGTTTCTAATCAATATTGATGAGAATGTGTTGAATCCCATGCATGATAAGATTCCCAAGCGCACTTGCTAGAGATATGTGAATAAGGTATGGAAATCATTCTTTGAGAATTTAAATGAAACTTGAAGATGTTGACTATTTGTTGAATTGACGAGAAATCTAAAATTTAGGCCCACTATGAAGATTCTTGGCCTAAGAACATCAGATGCCTCAAGTGAAAAATCAATTCTTAAGAATCTAATGAGTACATATGAGAGTGTCGGTTCCACCTCACAAACCAAGGATAATAATATCACATGACGTGTCATTACATCGACAATAGTAAGTCAACAAACAAAGAAATCTCGTCTCATTAGAAAGACAAGTAAAGCATTGAAAATAAGTAGGAAAACTCTAATGAGAGCCGTTGGAAGACGTGAAAGAGTTGAGGACCCAAACACCAATGAATTGTGGACATTCTCTGGGAGACTCCCATGGAAAGACAAAGTTGTTGAAGCCTTGAGATCCCTCATCGAAGAATTTAAGAAAAACAACACAAGGATATCTCCTAATGCAAGAGATGTTGTGAGAAGGAGAATTGGTTGTCGAAACTGTGAGCCACATCCAAAGTATTTTTTGGATGTGACTCAAACTCAATTTCTCAAGAAATTTCAAGAGATGTATCTTTACGTTAAAATTTGTCAAAGATATTTTGAAATGCTTAAACCTTTCTATGTCAAAATAAATCACACACGCACTACTTGTTGTAGATTACATATTTAATTTTCTAACAATTTTGATGTTTATCGGTCTATATGTTTAGATTTGCATACTAACAATGTTTTGCAAGATTGTGGAATACGTGCCCCACCAACATTTTCAAGTGACTTCATATCAACAATTTTATGTGAAAAAGAGAAAGATCAAATATTCTACAAGAAATTATACTCAGGTGGCAAATGTCAGCATTGTGGTGGCTTGCAACATATGCCAATATGTGAACATATGGAAAGCACACATGTAGTTGGAAATGAACTAGTAGAGTTCGGCCAGTATAAAACAGTGGTTTACAATACAAAAGATGGTAAAGAAGCAAAGAGGTGTGATTTGGTTATTCAAAAGATTCCAGTGTATTAGTTTATGTCTAAATTTCATGACAATATAGTGTACGAGTATTCAAGGCACACCCATAGAGCTCGATGGTTGGACATGCAATTCAAGTTATGCAAGGACATGTTTCCACTTGGTACCATCATTTCAGTTATTGACTTTACAGAGAACTACACACTGTAGTCATAGAATGAGGTGCAATCACATTATTACAACTCTACGCAGGTTGCTATATTTGTGCAATTAGCATTCATGTATGCACAAGATAGTACAGAGGATGACAAGAAGATCTTGAGGAAATATCATTTTTATATTAGTGATGATCGCACACATTCTACAAATTTTGTGCAAGATTGATTTCAGATGTTCTACAATTATTTGGCTAGCAAGAGCATATCATTTTGTTAGCATGTCATATGGTCAGATAATTGTGCATCATAATTTAAGAACATGTGGATGTTCTTATAGATGAGCAGGATGCATATGATGATTTGTGTTCAACATATGCAGAATTTTTTGTGAGGCTAAACATGGAAATGAAGAGCATGATGGTGCAGGAGTATGTATCAAAAGAGCATTGACATGAGAAGAGTTGAAGTACAAAGACAATGCAAAGTTGACATATGCGAGAACTATTGTCAAATGGTGTAACACTACAATGGGTCCAGGTAATGAAGGTAAGTCTACAGTTCATAGATATTTTTGGTTGATTGATGATACTAACATTGCAAAATATAAGGACTGTTGTACATTGACAGGATCGAGTGAGCTACACTCTTTTAGAGGCTCTAATGCAGGTTCATGGAGTATTCATACACGACATATGACATGCTTTTGTTCTTCATGTACATATGAAGCTTGGTATGATTGTGAGTCAAAGTAGTGGGTTGATGAATGGTATACAAGAGGCCTAAGCCCGATTGACATGTATTGACTACCGACAGCACTACAAATGACAGAGATTACAGTATCAGTTGATTTTGACCATGTTTCAAATCTAGTACAACCAGGTATTATCAGCATTCAAATTTAATAAAATTCAATATGACATCTTATTTTGTATTTTTTCTTGTATTGTTGAAGTTATATTCATCGAACTGAAAGCACTTATCAATGTAGGGCATGTTTATGCAGTTATTGCAGCTAAAGACAATGAAGAAGAAATGGATTATTATTTGTGTCATTGTGTTGAGGCAAAAAAGAAATTAGATTCCCTTGTTATAGATGGAGAAAACATCGAGTACCCTACAGGATCAGTGGTTGTTACTGGAACATGGCTTAAAAGGTACCCACTAAAGAAGTTTGATGTGTGAGTGTTCGAGGACTTTGAGACACATAGGAAGATTCTTATTTATTCTAACCTTGTTGTGGCTTCAAACGTTCATTTGATCAAATATGGGGGTAGACCATTGAACAAGACCTTGTGGAAGGTTTGTGAGTTTGATAACGAGGCAATACTCGACACAATAAAGAGTAGAGTAGACCCTGATGGTTCATTGGATTGAATTAGTGGAATGACATAAATGTATATTAGTTTTCTTTGCTATCCTCATTTCACCTTGTATATTTTAGCTACTCATTTTAGCTAAATAGTACAATTGCATTTGCATTAAAGATTTTAGTATGATGGAGGTAGGCATAATCCTTATGAAGTTACCTTTGGACAGAAAGTAAGGTAGGTTTTCATGATTATTTCACGATGATATGTCCTTTACTTTCTATTTCATAATGAGTTCCAATTCGCTTTAATGATGTTACTATTTCATAATGAGTGTTAATGAGTTTTGATGAAAAATAATTGATAGAAGTGGTAAGAGCAACCTCAATTGATGCCCTACAAGACATTGGATCAAGTGAGAACACCTTTATAGTATTGAATTCCTAACTACCAGAAAGGTATTATGATTGAATTTTTGGGATAGGCATCTCTTGGGGCCAAACGGATGGCACCAACGCATCCGTGTGGGGAGTAAATGCTGGGGGGATGTCTTTTTGGTGGCAAATCCTCATGGTCGTTCTTGATTATATCGAACGCAAACAATCTCTCAAAGCCCTAAGAAAAAATGTGACAAAATTTGGATCGACTGTTCCATCAAACTGTGACACCTAAGAACATCTTCTTTGCACGTATAGGTGGATGTCAGGTCCACTTACAAACACCTACCTCGATTTTGCAAGTATCAATTTTGTTTGCCTATGGTGGCAAGGAACGCATTGTTCCAAAATGCTTTAGTTTCATGCAGTAGATGTGCTAGGAGTGACATTTTGCATTCCATAGCTCATGGGGCCGAACGGACTTCGCTAACACATCGGGGTGGGCGGGTAAATACTAGGGGAGGTCTTATTTCATGTGCCAAGTGCCCCAGTCATTCGAGACACCAAGCTACTGGTAAAGTCCCTTAAGATCCCTAAGACGAAAAAACTACCAAACTTTGACAGAACAGTTCTTTGAATTCCTGGCAGCTGGGAGCATTTTGTTTGGACCTATAGATCCACATGGGGTCCATATACAATAACCTCTCTTAGTTTCATTCAACTCTAGTCTGTTTGACTGTTCCGGAACCAAACGCACTCTTGCAAAATGCTTCAGTTTAATGCAGTGGAAAGGTGCTAGGAGTGACGTTTTCATTCCAAAGCTCATGGGGCCGAACAGACTTCGCCAATGTGTTGAAGTGGGTAGGTAAATGCCAAGGGAGGTCTCATTTTGTGTGCCAAGTACCCTAGTCATTCGGGGCAATAGGCTACCGATAAAGCCCCTTAAGATCCTTAAGACGAAAAAACTATCAAACTTTGACGGAGCAGTTCTCAGAATTTGTGGTAGATGGGAATGTTTTGTTTGGACCTACATGTGCATGTGGGGTCCATCTACAATATCCTCTATTGGTTTCATTCAACTCTAGTCCATTTGACCATGTCAGAATCAAACATATTCTTGCAAAATGCTTTAGTTTCATGTAGTGGAAAGGTTGCCAGGTGCCATATTTTTTGTTCTGCTCATCGTGGGGCTGAATGGACTTCGCTAATGCATCAGGGTGGGCAGGTAAATGCCAAGGGAGGTCTTGTTTCATGTGCCAAGTGCCCCAGTTGTTCAGGCTAAGAAGCTACCAGCAAAGTCCCTTAAGATCCCTAAGATGAAAAAACTGCCAAACTTTGACGGAGCAATTCTTGGAATTCATGGTAGCTGGAAACATTTCGTTTGGACCTACAAGTGCACGTGGGCTCCATCTACAATAACCTCTCTCGGTTTTGTTCAACTCTGGTCCGTTTGTTCGTGCCTGAATCAAATGCATTTTTGCAAAATGCTTTAGTTTCATGTAGTGGAAAGGTTGCCAGGTGACATATTTTTTGTTCTGCTCATCATGGGGCCAAACTGATTGTCCCAACATGTCAGGGTGGGTGGGTAAATGTCAAGGGAGGTCTCGTTTCATGTGTCAAGCGTCCTAGTCATTCCGGGTTGTAAGCTACCGACAAAGTAGAAAGTTGCTAACATTGAAATTTTACATTCCATAGGACTTGGGGGAAAAAAATGTGCCAACATGTTTGAGTGGGCAGGTAAATGCTAGGGGAATGCTAGGGGAGGTCTCATTTTGTGCATCAAGTGTCTTAGTCGTTCTGGGATGCAAGTTACCTGCAAACTCAAAAGGTGCTAGGAATGACATTTTGCATTCCATAGGTCATGGGGCCGACCGGACTTTGCCAATGCGTCAGAGTGGGCAGGTAAATGCTAGGGGAGGTCTCGTTTGTGTTCCAAGGGTCCTAGTCGTTCCGAGTTGTAAGGTATCGATAAAGTCACTTTGTCAGTAGCTTACAACCCGAAATGACTGGGACACTTGACACATGAAATGAGACCTCCCCTGGAATTTACCCACCCACCCTGACATGTTGGCATAGTTGGTTTGGCCCCACGATGAGTAGAACAAAAAAATATGGTACCTAGCAATCTTTCCACTGCATGAAATTGAAGCATTTTGCAAGAATGTGTTTGATTCTAGCATGGCCAAACAAACTAGAGTTGAACAGAACTGAGAGAGGCTATTGTAGACAGACCCCACATGCACCTATAGGTCCAAATGGAACATTCCCAGCTACCATGAATTCTGAGAACTACTTCGTTAAAGTTTGGTAGTTTTTTCGTCTTAGGGATGTTAAGGGACTTTGTTGATAGCCTGCTACTTCGAACAACTGGGGCACTTTGCACACAAAACGAGACTTCCCCTAGCATTTACATACCCACCCCGACACATTGGCAAAGTCCATTTGGCCCCACGATGAGTAGAACAAAAAATATGGCACCTGGCAACCTTTCTGCTGCATGAAACTGAAGCATTTTGTAAGAATGCGCTTGATTCCGGCACGGTCAAACAAACTAGAGTTGAATGAAACTAAGAGAGGTTATTGTAGACAGACCCCACATGCACCTATAGGTCCAGACAGAACATTCTCAACTACCACAAATTTTGAGAACTACTCCGTCAAAGTTTGGTATTTTTTTCATCGTCCACGAATTCCGAGAACTATTCCATCAAAGTTTGGTAGTTTTTTCATCTTAGGGATCTTAAGGGGATTTGTCAGTAGCCTGCTACCTCAAATGACTGGGGCACTTGGCACATGGAATGAAACCTCCCCTAGCATTTACCCACCCACACTGATGCGTTGGCAAAATCCATTCAGCCCCACGATGAGTAGAACAAAGAATATGGCACATGGCAACCTTTCCACTGCATGAAACTAAAGCATTTTGCAGGAATGTGTTTGATTCTGCCATGGTCAAATGGACTAGAGTTGAACAAAACTAAGAGAAGTTATTGTAGATGGACCCCACATGCACCTGTAGGTCCAAACAGAATATTTCCAGCTGCCACGAATTTTGAGAACTACTCTGTGAAAGTCTGGTAGTTTTTTTGTCTTAGGGATGTTAAGGGGCTTTTCTGGTAGCTTGTTGTCCCGAACGACTGGGGCACTTGGCACATGCCTCCCCTGGCATTTACCTACCCACCTTGATGCATTGGTGAAGTTCATTTGGCCCCATGATGAGTAGAACAAAAAATATGGCACCTGACAACCTTTCCACTGCATGAAACTGAAGCATTTTGCAAGCATGAGTTTGATTCGGGCACAATCATATGGACTAGAGTTGAACAAAACCGATAGAGGTTATTGTAGAAGTACCCCACATGCACCTGTAGGTCTAAACAGAATGTTCACAACTACCATGAATTTTGAGAACTACTCCATCAAAGTTTGGCAGTTTTTTCATCTTAGGGATCTTAAGGGGCTTTGCCGGTAGCCTGCTACCCCGAATGACTAGGGCACTTGGCACACGAAATGAGATCTCCCCTAGTATTTACCTAGCCACCCCAACACATTGGTGAAGTTCGTTTGGCCCCACGAGCTATGGAATGCAAAATGTCACTCCTAGCACCTTTCCACTGCATGAAACTGAAGCATTTTGCAAGAATGTGTTTGATTTAGGCATGGTCAAATGGACTGGAGTTGAATGAAACTGAGAGAATCTATTGTGGATGGACCCCATGTGCACCTGTAGGTCTAAACAAAATGTTCCCAGCTGCCACGAATTCTGAGAACTGCTCCATCAAAGTTTGGTAGCTTTTTTGTCTTAGGGATCTCAAGGGACTTTGCCAGTAGCCTGCTGCCCCGAACAACTGGGTCACTTGGCACATGCAACGAGACCTCCCTTGGCATTTACTCGCCCACCCTGATGCATTGGTGAAGTCCGTTCAGCCCCATGAGCTATGGAATGAAAACTGTTACTCCTAGCCTTCTTTGTTTTGTAGGGACAACACTATCCTAATATGTGTTGATAGTGCTAAAATGTGAAAAATGGTGTGATGATTAGTAAATACTCTTAGGACCTTGATGACAGTCCTAGCAATCATATGACTAGTTTTGTAATTGCTAGATCCCCCCAAATAGAAGCGTTTCTCGTCAAACGGATATATGGTTGTCTATATATTGTATGCTAATTCATGATTACATTCTTGTCCATAAGTGTACTGTGTTATAGTTGGTCTATTGGCCTTGCTAGGGTTGTCTTTATGTGGGAACAACATGATTGACTTGATGGGGTTGTCTTCCCTTCTTAATTTAGGATTTCTATTCTCTTATTACCAACACAACGGTCTCTACATTATGACAGTCCTCTTCTTTCTCTCTTCTACACTCCCTACTTGTAGACTTCGCATTCGTAACGCTAGAGTATAAGTATTCTCTAGGAAGACAATAATGCCTTTGATACATGATAGTCAACTTAGGGCTATCTTTGATCTTTGTATGACAAACACCTAATTAATTCTAGCTACTTGTATGGCAAAATACAAAGAGACGATGGACTGATCCATTGTTGTATTGACTGTGACGGCCATGATTATAGGTCAAAATACATTGCATTTACATAATTTCATGTTATTTACATGGTTATTAACCTATTTGTGTGATTAACCCTAGTGTCCATGATAGGATCAATGATGTAAATTCTCTAAAATAGAAAAATATGTCAATATTTGATCGTAAATGCTCATAATAGCTAAGTAGAAACAATGATAAGAGATGGACCATAGACAAGATGCTCAATATAATGATAGACCATGAATGTTCTAAGAAGCTAGAACCTCACTCAATGTGAGTATATATTGGATAATGCTTTAAGAAGTTAGATCAAACAGTGTAAGAACATATGTAAAGCAAAGAGCCATTAGTATCATTGGATACAAAACCAAGGATCAAAATATAAGATGTAAAGGATTGAGAGAAAGGACCAAAGATAAAACATAATTAAGTTACAGACAAGATAAGATAAGACAATGTAAAGATGAAATATGAAAGACAACGATCAAAATGTAAGCCATCCATAAAACCATCATAAGCATTGCATAATAACTCCTCACTAAGACTTCTAATATGATAATTAGTTGCTAATGTATCATCATAAAAGCATAAGGAATCATGTGAAGCAATAAAATAATCATGATGAGGCTCATCATCATCATGTATAAGGACTTTTGGAGGCCTCAAACATGAACATGAAAGGTGTCAAGAGGTTAAAATGACCTTGATGGTCTCATAGAACATATTTATATTGTAAGACCACCTTGACATGTTGTCAAAAGGTGAATGAGTGTAGTGAGAATTAAAAAAAGGTAAGTTGACTAGGTGTAGGTGGATAGGGATGAGTGGACACCATATGTAGGTATATATAGAGCTACAGGAAAGATTTCATAGGTTGGTCACACGTGCAAGTTCCATTTTGAGAAAGCCCTACTCTTTTTGGCCTAAAAAGACCCTATTTTAGTGTATTTTTGAGATCTCTTGTGTTGGGTGAGTGATATCTGCAAGGGGAGTGTTTAGACACGTTAGATATGTCCAATTACACCTTCTCTATCAATATTAGGGCCTGATCAATCCATTTGGTATTTGTTGTTACAAAATAGTCCTTAAATAGGCCTAATTTGACTGTAATAGTCCAAGTTTTATCTATTCCGTACAAAACAAGCCTACCTAAGTTGCACATATGTTTAATAAGGGCCAAAAGGGTATCCAAATCAAGTCTCAGATCTCAATTATTAGGTGTATTAAGGTAGCTATTACATAAAAGGTCTCTAAGAAGGGCTACAAGTTCCTAGACCACTTACAAAGCAAGTACATGTTATACTGATCACAGAGCTCTACCCATAAATGGATAAGGTTGGTATAGTGAATTTAAGCATGTATGAGTGTTTTCAAACCATGGTGAATTTCTATAAGTCTTCTTAGATCAAGATTTGGTTTTGTTCTAGACCTAGAGTGAAGCTATTATGAGCTAGTGGGAGATTGAATTGCTCAGTTCATTGCATGAACATATCAAGTTGAGATCATATATTCTATTGCATGATTCTAGACAAGATATATGTCATATTAAAGGACCATGAAGGTTAGAATTCATGTGAATAATGAAGGCATGCTATGTTGTAAGCAAGTGTTCAAGGTAAAGAGCCAAATTGATGTGAGTATGGTTGAGCTAGGATGACATCAAAAGCATAAAGGATATAGCAATTTTGTCAAAAGTTGTAGTTGCAACTACCTTGTGAGACATGTATGCAAAGTGTGGAAGCATAGACAACCATCAAAGCATAAAGGATATAGAAAATTTGTCACATGTTGTAATTGCAACTGCCCTTGTAGACATGTATGCAAAGTGTGGAAGCAAAGACAAGGCACGTGAACTATTTGGCATGATGCCCCAAAGAAATGTTGCCTCATTGAATGCAATGATTGCAAGATATGAACAAAATGGATATTTTGATAAGGCTTTAGAAACTTTCAAGCAAATGCAATTGGCAGGTGTAAAGCCAAATTCCAAAACCTTTGAAATGGTATCTTTGGAACACAGTATAGACATCCATCAAAGCATAAAGCATATAGGAATTTTGTCAAATGTTGTAGTTGTAAGGACCCTACAAGACATGTATGCAAAGTGTGGAAGCATATACAACAAACATGAACTATTTGACATGATGCCTCAAAGAAATGTTGTCTTATGGAATGCAATGATTGCAAGATATGCATGAAATGGATTTGTTGAAAAGACTTTAGAAACTTTCAAGTAAATGCAATTGGCACGGGTAAAGAAAAATTCCACAACCTTTGCCAGCCTCCTCCCTATCTGTACACCAAAATAGGATGTTTGGAATAGTGTATGGATAGCCATCAAAGCATAAAGGATATAGGAAATTTGTCACATGTTGTAATTACAACTACCCTTGCAGACATGTATGAAAAGTGTGGAAGCATAGACAAGGCACATGAACTATTTAGAATGATGCCCCAAAGAAATGTCGCCTCATCGAATGCAATAATTGCAAGATATGAACAAAATGGATTTTTTGATAAGGCTTTAGAAACTTTCAAGCAAATGAAATTGGCAGGTGTAAAGCCAAATTCCAAAACCTTCAAAATGATATCTTTGGAACACGGTATAGACATCCATCAAAGCATAAAGCATATAGGAATTTTGTCAAATGTTGTAGTTGTAAATACCCTGCTTGACATGTACACAGAGTGTGGAAGCATATACAACGAACATGAACTGTTTGACATGATGCCTCAAAGAAATGTTGTCTCATGGAATGCAATGATTGCAAGATATGCATGAAATGGATTTGTTGAAAAGACTTTAGAAACTTTCAAGTAAATGCAATTGGCACGTGTAAAGCCAAATTCCACAACCTTTGCCAACATCCTCCCTATCTGTACACCAAAATAGAATGTTTGGAACAGCGTATGGACATCCATCAAAGTATAAAGGATATAGGAAATTTGTCACATGATGTAATTGTAGCTACCCTTGTAGACATGTATGCAAAGTGTGGAAGCATAGACAAGGCACGTGAACTGTTTGGCATGATGCCCCAAAGAAATGTTGCCTCATTGAATGCAATGATTGCAGGATATGAACAAAATGGATTTTTTAATAAGGCTTTAGAAACTTTCAAGCAAATGTGATTGGCGGGTGTAAAGCAAAATTCCACAACCTTAGCTAGTATCCTCCTTTCTTATGCCAAAATGGACATCCATCAAAGGATAAAACATATGGGAATTTTCTTAGATGTTGTAGTTGCAACTACCCTTAGAGACATATACGCAAAGTGTGGAAGCATAGACAAGGCACGTGAACTGTTTGGCATGATGCCTCAAAGAAATGTCACCTCATGGAATGCAATGATTGCAAGATATGAATAAAATGGATCTTTTGATAAGCCTTTAGAAAGTTTCAAGAAAATGCAATTGGCGAGTGTAAAACCAAATTCCAAAACCTTAGAAATGGTATCTTTGGAACATGGTATAGACATCCATCAAAGCATAAAGGATATAGGAATTTTGTCAAATGTCATAGTTGTAAGTACCCTGCAAGACATGTATGCAAAGTGTGGAAGCATATACAATGGATGTTGCCCCTGCGTCGTAGCATCCTGCCAAGAGTCCTGTTGTGCGTCCTGTGTCCCAAAATCACATAGGTTCCCACATGAATTGCACAAATATGGGAACACATGATGCCTACTGCTCTCACCCTCATCGGCCTGGGTAAGATCATCGGCATGCTGTGATAGAGATTGTGTGAGAGTAGTCAATGAATGTAATGTCTCCACCTCAACACTCTCCATCAAAGTCGAAGGGAGTGATCTATGTTATGGCCTCAACAGGGGTATAGGCACACAATTTTGATCTCGCTAAGCCCCCTCTCTATCTTGGGCAAAGCCACCACCTCTACCCTAGAACTCATGAATGTCAAAATAATTGGGAATCTTCTTGAGGATGAACTCGCAATGGAGTTTCCTCAAGAAATATTGTGGCACCTCATCATTATTGCATGGGCGCTCATTGAAGATCATGTACCATATATCCCAAAAGTTTTGGGATATTTCTTCATTCCTACACCAATGAATAGAAAACTGTTTGCAAGTTTCTTCTAATCTTTGGCCAGTTTTTGGATAATAAAGTGTGCACATAATTGAGATTTTGTAATTTTTTCATTCTTCACTTGTTCATATGACAACTTGTCGGCATAGTATTGCTGACACCTCTCCCTATAGTCTTGAAATTCGGTGATTTGTTTTATCACCGAGTTGGTGTGGGAAACAATCTCCTCTAGTGACTTCGCAAGCGCTCTCCTACGATCGATGCTTGCACTTGGATTGTTTAGCATTTGAATAAGAGTTTGAAGATGTTTCTTGTTTTCTTCTATTATCCATAGGTAGTTTTCTTGACTATCCCTTACATTGTGAGGACGTGAAGGTGGGTTTTGAGGGTTTGGAGGGTTTTGGGGGTTGTTCTCACCCTCCTCAGCTGGATTTGGATTTTCTCTTGCCTTAATAACTGTAAATGCAATATAAAAACTAATCAAACATTGCAAAAGTCAAAAATTCTTCTCAAACTAACAAAAATTAGTCAAACCCTACCTTCTTCAGCTACTAGACCCTCCAAATTTGCTTCACGACGTCTTTGGCGGTGAGGTGGCATCGTGAATTTGTCATTTTCTCTCTTGCACTTGCTTGGAGAGACTTTCCTTGAATGTAAATGTGCTTGAAGACTATTTTTCTACAGAAAACTCCTTTTGGCCATGAGTGAATGAGACAAAATGAGGTTTTTTCAACATTTAAGGTAAATGCAAAACGCGAGCACGTTATAATATGCTCGTGTTTTGGCCTATTATGGACAAAAAAGTCCCATGGTGGTGACTTTTTGGTCCCCCGTATCTTTGCATATACCCACACATGCATTTATAATGTGTTAAAAATTGTTAAAGCAAAGTAAACACTATCAACTACAACTGACTTAAAATAATTTGTAATAAGAAGTTTGATGGAAGATTAAGAAACACTATGTTTTAAATTCTATCTTATATGTTACCTTACGAAATATATCGAATGTCTCCAAAATGAAAGCTAAATGCTTTAATTACTAAGTGTACAATAGCTCTATTCTCCAAAACAACTGCATTTATATATTAAAATTTGTCAAGCAAAATAAACTTTAACCTAGTATTAACTAAGCAATACTTGACCAAATCTCAAATACATAAGCAATACAATTTTAGCTGTCAAGCCACCTTGCAGACATGACAGTAACATCTAAGGAAATATGAGGTTGAAGTTTTGGCATGAACAAACACCTTGCAAGCCACCTAGGATATGATGCCAAGACTTTATGCATAATGTCAACCCTCCTTTCTTGAGTTGCAACCTAGTCTAGAGATTTTCATGTAGACTATGTCATATTGGAAAGATGGAGTGATGAAGGGAGGGTAGTCACGAGAAGTTCTTAGGAAGTGTGAAGACCACCGAAGGGGCAATGAAGATTAAGAAATGATAAGGATTATGAAGGAGAAAGTTTGAAGGAAGGTTTCCAAAAGACCCTAATACTATGATAGTCATAGTGGACTGATGTACATAAATAGTTTTGTTCCTACGAGACTATCATGAGTATTTCCATAAAGAAAAATAGGGCTGCCAAGAGACTTCAAAACTATTTGAAACCATAAGTTGTTGAGAAATCACTATTTAAAGGTAAAAATACATGCATAAGTTGCTAATCAAGTGCCATTAGGTAGGATTGTTTTGTACGGAATGGCTAAAAATTGGGTTGTTACAATCAAATTAGGCCTCTTTTTTAGGACTATTTTGTAACAACAGAGGGTAAATGGATTGATCAGGCAATAAGATTTATATGGAAGGTGTAAATAGGCATATCTAAAATGTCTAAAGACTCACCTTGCAATTATCACTCAAAAAACACAAGAAAACTAAAAAAAATGCAATCATACTACCTTGTAGAAGCCTATAGACCAAGGGTTTGATGAAAAAGACACATGCATGTGTGAAGTAGGTACAAAACTTGGCACACTTTTCTATACACTTGTAAGCATCAAGAATCCAAAATTTGGAGAATTTTGGCCAGTGGAATCATAATTTAACCTCTTGCCCTAGTTTGAGGCCAAAAATACATAATTAGGCCTAAAAATCACAAAACTGAGTATCAAGACTTCAAATAAATTTTGTTAGCCTTGTCTTGACCTTGTTGAAGTGTATGTACCTTCACAAGGGTGAAATGATTGTCCAAATAGCTACTATCAACTTCAAGCTTGTTGTCTTGTTTGAAACAACATGACAGTTTTGGGGAAATATGAACAAAAATCACCTGAAACTTCACTTATATTGGGCCCACTTGCTACTTTGTATAGATGGGGATATAATGCAATGTGTAAGTTTTTGGATTTATGATTTTTCCCATTTCATGATTAACCCTATCCTTGTAGACAACTATTGTAAAACCTTATTCAACACTCAAACCTCATGGTTGTATCCTCACATGTGTGAAAATGTTCAAGGGGAATTTGTGCTTCATTATTACTTAATTAAAACTCACCTTTCATTGTTACTTCCCTATTATAACAATCCTATCCATGGAAGAGGGCTAGCATACATTGTTCTTTTATGGTTTTTGGGTTGTTTTTCATGATGATTAACCTGTTTGCAGGCCTAGACTAAAAGAATGTGGTGTTTATCTAATGTTTTTGTGCAGGGTTTTGCCTCCAAAGTGAGATATAAAGGACCTAGGGTTTGGTTGCTAGTGGCAACCCACCAAACCCTAGCATCTATTTTGTTGAAGTAGATCCTATTTTTTGATCCGTGATGCATACTTATCATTTTGAATGATATCAAACTCTAATCTAATTCTCGTGTTGTTGGCTCCAAATGAATAAAGATTCAAAGCCATCAATTAGTTTGCACAAGGTTTTCAAAGGTTGATCGTTGTGACAATCGTAGTAGACTTTCTATATTTCATGAAGGATTTTAGTCACAAGACCACAAAGAGAGGAAGTTGTATAAGGATTTCATGCAAAGATTGTTAAAACTATAATGGCTTCACTAAGTTTTTGTCCAACCCTTGTACAAATATGTCTCAAACTCACATGTGTATGCCTCGTGTCATATGTAACAATGGTGGAGGGTGTCAAAGATATATTATCAACTAATGCCACCTTATCCTCACATATACCAAGTAAAATTTATAAAAGATCCTCATGTTGTTACTTATTCTTAAGTATGTCTATATCATGTGCAAGATAGGATATAGCAGGAGGTACTCCATAAGTACTTAAAGATATGACATGTGAAAGTATGAATGGATCCAAATGGGGGCCGAGCTACTAATTTGGTATATTATATTCATGCATTGAAAAGTTAATGGGATCTACTACAAATGGGCCACTAGAAGGAGAAGAAATAAAACCATGAACAAAATATTGCCTAGGGCCAATAATAAAGTAATCTATGAAAGCACATGAAAATGCATGAAAGGATGTATGAGAAGCATGACATGAATTAAATCATTACTTAGTGGTAAAAATTAACGTATCACTATATGTTTGTATCAAAATATAGTCATCATGTATAGACGAATAATTTGAAGATATCAATTATCTAGCATGTATCTTTACATCTTCATTACAACTAAATGACTCTAGCATATGTGTATTAAGATAATTTTCATCATAAATCACATAATCATGTAAGAAATAGGATGGCATTAACCTCATCATAAGAAGATAAAGAAATATCACTATGCTCATCACTAAACATATCATCAATAGACCATGAGCCTCGAGATAGATGGATCATCATGAATTACATGGGAGGTAATGACCTCATGTGAAGTTGAACAAGGTGTATCATGTATAGGCTATCACTAATGAGATGAAGTACAATCATCATAAATCTCATCACTAGGATAATGATCATACATAGGTAATTAAATTCAACAAGTATATCATTAGGCATGGATAGAGGTGAATCATAATCACATGTAGGTAAAGGTAAGGCATATACATCTACATTATAAGTGTCCATAGGTTTAGTGGAGACATAGAAAAATGATCATCATTAGACTCATCAGATCATGTATTAAAAAAGGTAATTCATTAAGAGCACATGAATCTATGGACATAGGACCAGTTCATGACATGTCAAATATATATCATCACGATAGGGGCCCTCTCTATATATAGGCGCCCTCAAGCCCATCCCCATAAGTCAAACCCTATATATTAGGGGGAGACTAGGCTTAGGCTATAGCTATATATAGTCGGTAGCTGGGTTGGCACCCCTTCCCCCAGCACAACGAACCACTACTAATATGACGCATAGGTGACGGAGGTGTGATATCGTCAACATCAATCATACTATATGTATCATAACACATTATTAATCCATACTAGATGTATCACTAGCATACTAGATGATTCACTAAATTCTTTGCTCTATGATGATCGTCAAAAGCCTTTGGGGGCTGCTATATCACTAGGGCAAGTTCTCCTAGGTCAATCCCTTGAAAATATGTTGTAGGTGTGGAAATACGTGCAGATAGGGTAGGGATAAGTCAACTGTGTGGAAATGCATAAAGGAGGGGAGTATATGAGGGTATATATGTATTAAGAAAGGGGCCAAACTTAGCACAAGAGTGTGCCACATGTTTCTATGTAAGTGCATTAAGGCATTCCCTCAAATTGGGCCCAAATTTGTCTTAAGGATAACAAATATCCGTTCTAAGTCCTATGATCTACTCTTGAATACACCTAAATTATGTAGCATCTATTGTTTGGCTTGCAATTACATAACAAATGTACAAAAGCAAAAGCACGCATAAGCCAAAAATTTTAAAATTCAAAATAAACATTAAGTATGAAATGTTTATAAGTGATTGTTCAAAAAATTCTTAAATTTATATTAATAAGAGAAGTTCAAATTTTAAAGAGATGCAACTTTATTGATTAGTTGAAAAGTTGTTAATCATGTAACAATAGAATTTTGCAAGTTGAATTGTAAGTTGAAAGCATAACAAATGAAAAGAATAACAAATAATACCATTTGTTTAGTTCTAGAAATGGATATCTGTTTCTAGCTCCACAAAACAGATATCTATTACTTTAATAATGAATATCCATTTTGCTTCAGAAATGTCATGTATTTAGGCTTGAGACTGTTATAGTTGACTTTCCCTGAATTCTAATGTGTTTACAGGTTGCACCCTCTTCTTCGAACTTCCCCTTCGTGATGACGACTTTTTTAATTCAAATTTGATAAAACAAAAATGGTTTATTAAAGAAATTGTTAGCTTTCTACAAATATAAGATTTGCTTGATTATTATATTATTAAACAATTATTAATAAATTTCTATATAGTGTGTGTTTGAAATCTTGATGGACACACTAATTGAAAAACATCCATAACTTTCAAACCGTTTCACATTTTTCAAATTCAATAGATGTGTCACACTCTATGCTTTTCTGACTATAGGTTTAATTTTTTTTTTGATCAAGTTAGGTTGGTTGGAAAATTATTTTTTAGTTTTAAAAAAAATTCATAGTAAAAAAATGTCATAACCCCTAATTTCAATAATTAATTTTCAAATTAATATTACTATTTTAATGATCGTTGAGCAAACTTTGACTCATGTGTGTGACAGGAATATACTCTCTCTCTCTCTCTTGATTCCACAGTGCTCGTGTGAAAGATATTATCTGCTACTATGTTATTCATGTATAAGCCTACATGGCTAAATTTTGTAAAGGCACTGCCTTGACTAATATACTTATTGAATCATGATGTATGTAATCCTATAATAATAAAAGTTATTAATGACGTCTCTTTTTCTGCTTCATGTTATGAATAATTTATCCTCATTTAATAATTTGGTATTGAAATGCTTTTTCTAAGGTTATTTTTAGTAAATGAGTTTTACGGTCATTACATTTGGTATCAGAGTCAGGTTCAGCTTTGGAACCTATGTGCTCACTATGTTTTCCCATCCAACGTTATGAGAGTCTAATGTTTGGAATTCTTGTGCTCGGATGGTGTGCCTCATAACGACTACAAGGAAGTCCGTTATTGGGAATGGGCGCTACCTCAGGGCCAAGAAGGAAAGGGAAGGCATTGTTCAAATCATTAAGGGAACCCATGACAATAGCGACTTATGGTTAGGAGATGAGGATACCTTGAGTCATGCATTTGCTCGGGTTAGACAAGAGAAGAAAAAGATGAAGGCAGCTGTCAACTTCAACCATCTTCCTTCAGTCTCTCCCACCAAGTCAACATCCTTGCCACTATCTAGGAATATATCCTCTGAGCATAGTGTGACTTCTCCTGCCATGTTGATTTTAGATCCTTGAATTCCTTCTTTGGCTAAAATAATTGTAACTTCCTCAAGTGATGAATTGGAGGAGTGTGCATGAGTGTGCCCACCTTCCAACGCTGTAATCCTTGAGTTTGAAGAGGTAGAGGAACCAGAAGAGTTCCCCTTATCTAAGGATGAAATAAAAAATTTATATTATTTCCAAAAAAAAAAAAAGAACTTCTACAGAGAATAAGGATGTAAGAATCCACCAATAAATAAAATGAGACCTTGATTTTTGGACAGGTGAATGTTTTGGAATTCAATGGTAATTGTGATGATTGAATGTGATTCAACATATGAAGTATAATGCGAATAGTTGTTGGAGATAATCTTTCAGTATGAATGTAATTTGAATCTTAGAAACTTGGTTGTCCAATGACCATGCATATTCTCCTACTGACCTCTGATCAAGGTGAAGTGTAGCGTTGTGCTCTTTTTGTGTAATGAGAAACTGTGGATGTTAATATTTTTTTGTTATTTTATTTTATTTTATTGCGTGAAAATTTTAAGATGTTGCAGACCAGCGTGAAGTTTTTCTATTTTATTTATGCCTAAGTATAGCCATCAAGATGCTTTACCTTGCAATTTTTTTATGAATATGTTGATTGTTGAGTTCATTTTATACTTTGATGATTTTCTTTCCGCTTGATATCTTTTCATTTCTTTACTGTTGATGGCTATGCTTAAACGTTTTAAATTATTGGTCCTGTATTATGTTATGTTATGTTCTCCATCATGTCATGAAGGCTTTGATGGAATGTATAAGGGAGTAGAAAGCGAAGAATACAATAGGTATAGTGAATATAATTGTGTACTAGAGATAGGGTAGAATGAACTTTTCGGTCGATGCTAGGTGAAAGAGGTGGTAGATTTGTAATTGATGCAAACGTGTAGTGTCGGTAAAGATGGTAACATAGTATTGCCAACCTTGAAATTGAGTTGCTACGAAGTTTTTCTTAGTGGTGGAGGCTTCTAACTTGAGGATGATAAGCAAGCTTTATGATGTTTGACTCATGTTATTGGAGTCTAAGATGAACTAGATTAAATCCGTTAGAGTGCTTGGATGGTGAAAATTCTCTTTAAATGAAATAATGTGACTGCACTCTGACAAGGAGTATTGTATGTGATTGGTGTATTTAGATTTATTCTAAAGAAGATGCATTATGTAGATATATGTTTTATATTGGCCATTAGGCCATGTGTGTACTTTGTAATAATTAATATATTTATTGGAACTCCAAATTGTGGTGTAGGGAAGTTGCTTGAATTCAAAATGTTAGTAAGGTACATAATTACCAGAGCATGTGTAATACAAGGTCAAGTAGGACCAACACACAACTGGGATAGATAAATAATTACCTAATTAAGAAATTAGTAGAAATTAGTAGGAAATATTTATACCAATGTGCGTGATGCATGTTCATATCATTGTTGTCCTTGTGCGAATGATGCATTAAAGTAAGTCATCGACTCCTTTGTGTAATGATTACACTCTTAATTTGTGTGTGAGATGTACTTTTGACACTCATTGTGTTTATTGGATCAATAAATTATCACTATAACTATACTACTATAATTTATGCATATTTCACCTTTTGTGTGAGCAATGCACTTGTGCGAGAGATGCACTTACCATACTTATTGAACAAAACTTGAGCGAGTAATGCTCATTGTATATGATGCAAACACCATATTTTGTGTGAGTGAGGCACTGCAAGTAAATTATGTATTCATACCCTGTGCGAGTTATGCACCAAGGGATTCATGCATTCTTATTATTCATTCTATGTGCACTTGTACGTTTTATGCAATTTGAGATAGATTATTCTTACCTTCTGGGATAGGATGTCGAATGTGGGCTAATAGAGAAGGTGATTTTCTTTTTCAAGATCACTCACTTTTTGTAGTTATGATTTGGCCAAAGCTATATTGTACCATTGAAATAGATGGATAATGAATGCCTAGTTTCTATGTTATATGTTTCTCTGCCACATCCTGTATGCAAGAAATATGTTCATTCTAGTATAGAATGCATATAAGGCATCAGATTTGCATTGAGAGTTTCCCTCCCGCCCTTTTGTTATAGGTTTCTAGGCGCCTCATGTAGGATCGGGTATTCTTCGAGTTAAGAAGAATCCCGGGGAAGTGTTGTGTTCATGGTTGGGTGGAAAAATCACCTTAACCATGCTTTTGAAAATAAATTGTACCTTTGAATCTCTTTTTATATTCAGAAAATGGATATAGCATGTATTTGTACTTCTTTCTCTATAAACTACGACTGCACTTGAAAAATTGTAGAAATTGTACATTTTGAATATTTCTATCAATAGGAAGTTTCTTTTTCCCAATTATAGATCAAGATTTACTTTTGTGGATAAATGGTTGTATCATTATTAAAATCATAATGAACTTCCTACCTTTGATCTTTCTAATCATGTGATGATCTTTTTATATGTTGAAATCCTGTGATCTTTTTATCTTTTATATTTTAAGTGGAAGACCTTGTTGATATTTCTATTGTTGAGACTTTTTGATTTGCCAATAATGATAACAAGTAGTATGGGATGCTTGTTTTTTTTCATCATAAGGGCAATTGTTCTGATGTCTCATGCGAGTAGGCATGTTGACAAAATGAACATAATTGTTTTATTTTTATGTAAATGTCTGGAATATGAATAAGAATTTATGAAGAAAATGAATAAGTGAGATTTACCAATGATGATAACAAGTAGTATCGGATGCTTGTTTTTCATCATAAGGGCAATTGTTCTGCTGTCTCATGCGAGTAGACATGTTGACAAAATGAACATAATTGTTTTATTTATTGATAATGTTTGGGATATGAATAAGATTTTATGAAGGAAATGATTTACCTTGCATGCTTTTATTCGTCATAAAGTATAGAAATAAGTTTATTTGATGAACAATGACATTCTAACAATGTGTGCAAGGGAATGAATGTTAGACAGAGGAATTTTTGCAGTTATGAACAAATAGGTGCTTGGAGCAACGACACATTGACAGGTGGGTTGATTTTGACATTGAGGTAAAACATAATTAAAGAGGTATGAAATTTTATCTTCAGTTAAGTTGATCATTGAGACGATGATTCTTTTAAGGGGAAAGGATGTCATAACCCCTAATTTTAATAATTAATTTTTAAATTAATATTATTATTTTAATGATCGTTGACCAAACTTTGACTCATGTGCGTGACATGAATATACTCTCTCACTCTTGGATCCACGGTGCTCGTGCAGAAGATATTATCTACTACTATGTTATTCATGTATAAGCCTACATGGCTAAATTTTGTAAAGGCAATGCCTTGACTGATATACTTATTGAATCATGATGTATGTAATCCTATAATAATAAAAGTTATTAATGACGTCTCTTTTTCCGCTTCATGTTATGAATAGTTTATCCTCATTTAATAATTTGATATCAAAATTCTTTTTCTAAGGTTATTTTAAGTAAATGAGTTTTATGGTCATTACAAAAAATCATAACTAATTATTTTCTTGGAAAAAAATTTCAAAAAAATATGCGACACATTCGGGCATGAGTCCTTTATTTATTTTGAAAGATTCATTTTTTTTGGTTCATACATAGGTTGGTTGGAATGACATCCACTTTTTATTTTTTTCTAAAAAAATCAATAGCTATTCATTGAAATATCCATTTTTCACCAAGTAAATTTAGTTTTTTTTGAAAAAAAATTAATAATCTATAAACTAGATTCAATTCTCTACAAATTTTATTCTTACATATTTTTCAAATTGTGTAGATAATCCATTCAAATTTTCACATGAAATTGATTAAGTCTGATTTTTAGTATTTTCATTACCACTTAGAGGTATTGTTTGACCCATCATGATCTTGCACATACCCATGAAGGAACCTGAAATAATAGAAGACGCGTGAGCCTCCACTACCCTCAAAAATCCTTGTAAGGCAACCTCTAATGCTCTTGCAGCAACAGGGTGATCCTCTTGGCAACAATAAGAAAAGATAATCAAAAGAAGTTTTTGAAGCATTGAAATGAGCTCAATGAGAGCCTGATGAGCATTGTGGCTCGTGGTGTGAGTAGTGTATCGACACAAAATGAGATTTTAGGAAAGCTAAATGAGATAACAAATAAAAACAAAAGGCTTTAATGTCTTGTATGAGTATATGTATGCTTGATTTGGAGAGCAATAACCTGCAAGAACTGTGTGCATAAATGAAATTGTCTCCCTTTGTGCTTGAGGGAGGGGGGGTATTTATAGGTTTGAAGAAGGGATGAGAGGTGAAAGAGAAGAGTCAACTCAATTTGATTGGAGACTTAGAAGACACAAGAGTGATCTAGGCTAAAATTGGAATGATCTACCCAGTAATAGATTATCACTCAAGAAGAAGTGAAGAAAGAGGAATGCATGGGAAAGCATAGGCTTGTTGAAATGTACAAGACAACTGAGAGGGGGTGAATCGGTTATCACAAAACTTTAACTACTTCTTCACTTTAATACATCAATCACTTATCCATTGTTATTTAAGATTAAACCATGAAAGCATGAAAACAAAAAATTAATCACAATTGCACAATCAACACAAGACACACTAGATTTTTACGTGGAAAACCCTATAGGGGAAAAACCACGCTGGGTGTTATCCCACAAGATAAATAAGTTATATCAATACTAAAAATAAGAGGCTCACTGCCCAAATGTTTAGGCTCACTGCCAAGGGGTGGCTCACTACCAGGTGTTGGTGAATTGATAAGTTAGCATCTACTCCATGCTTGAGTTCAGTTCCATTGAAGCATAGTATAACTCCTCTGCTCTGCTCTCTTTACTTCTCTTTGCTTATCTTTTCATATTCGCTTAAGGACATATTTTTCACGAGTTCATTACATGTTTATATATCATTCATCAACATTGGAATGTACATCAAGGTTGACATTACATTCATGTCAACCATTGGAACAATCTTCAAGGTCAGCATTACAATCATGCATAAAATAGGTCTAGACCTAATACAAATTTAGTTAAGGAAAAGATGTAAAGATGTATGCGGATCACTCCATGCCTTAGCTGGGACTCAAATGTAATCTTCCACGCCATGACACATTTGTACAATCTTCAATGCATCTCTACAATTAGTGAAACAACCAAGTCAGCCAAGATTGGTGTTCACACTAAGTCTTTTGGGAACAGTCTTCAATCACGATCCAAATTTATCTCTGCAAACCAATCCAAAGGTAGGAACATGATTAGGAGACATCCACAAGCACATTGTAATCGCCAGGATCATTTGCACAACATCTAACCACTTTATCCATAAGATTCTTCAATCTGGAGTACTTGAAATTAATTGTCATCCACTGCCATAAATGAAAGATCACTTGCGGACCACCAAATCATGAACCATTAGAATTAAAGGCACATATCATCATCTCAGACTTAACTCTAGAACCGCAGACCAAAATACTTGAATGCAGAGGAATGCGAAGCATAATACATTCTCCCTGTCACCAGTGAATATCCAAAAAGAACAGCTTTTACTCTGTTGAACATAACTCACTCAATTCTTCATATCGGAGGCTCAAACTTGGAATGTAGCATCTTCAGACATACCTTTAAATAAATTCCAATCCGCAGACAAAGATATTCATTCTACAAGAACTGCAGAGCAATCTTCTGGACTGTTGTTCTGTATACAATACACTGTTTCCACTAGAGGAGCTAATTTTCTCAATGTCCTCAACATTAGGGTCACTTACATAGGCCAATACAAAGCATCTAATTCCTTACAAGCAAGCAACAAAACAAGAACATAGTTGACATTAATGACAACAATGATATGTTAACATCAATGACAACACCGGTTAGGCACATACTTGTAACAGTCTCCCCCTTTGTCATTGATGGCAACATATGATCTAAAAATTTGTAAAGACCATCAAGACAAGATTCTCCCGCTATCTCTTTATACATCTGCATTCTTTCTCCCTCTGAGTTTTTCACATGATTTCTCTCCCCCTTTGACATCAATGGCAAAGGGCACATGCTTGCACTCTGCTCCTCTGATCCAACTAAAATTTCTCTATACTCAACACTTTCTTTATCAACAATTGACTACTCCCCTTGGGAGGTAGACCTCAAAACATCAATTCAATTCAAAGAATGAAACTTTGAGCACCAACAGACTGATGCATTCCTATGCATCTTAGTTAAGAGCAGGAGGGGTGATAACTCCTAACTTTTCACTGAGATACTCAAAAGTGTTCTTAGGCAGAGGCTTAGTAAAAATATCTGCAATTTGATTTTTGGTAGACACATACTCCATCTTTACTTCATTATCTGTCACCTTTTCTCTTAGAAAGTGATACTTTATAGATACATGCTTTGGCCTTGAGTGCATCAATGGATTCTTTGAAATATTTATAGCATTTGTATTGTCACAAAAGATTACAATTGGATCTTCATACACAACTCTTATGTCCTTCAATGTCTGCTTCATCCATAACACTTGAGTGCAACAACATGCTACTGCAATATACTCTACTTCTATAGTAGACAAAGAGATTGAGTCTTGCTTCTTGCTCAACCATGAGACCAATCTGTTACCTAAGAAGAATGCACCTCCACTTGTACTTTTTCTATCATCAACATCTCTGGCCAAATCTGTATTTGTATAAGCACTGAGAGTGAAATCATTATCCTTTGGATACCATAAACCATGAATTGATGTGCCTTTTAAGTACCTCAAGATTCTCTTGACTGCCATCATATGTGACTCTTTAGGATCTTCTTAAAATCTTGCCACAAGACAAATTGTATGCATTATGTTAGGTCTGGTTTGAGTTAGATAAAGTAATCCTCCAATCATAGATCTGTACCTTTTCTGATCAGCCTTAGGTGAATCATTAGTTTTGCTCAATTTGCAACCAGTCACCATGGGAGTACATACTAGTTTAGAGTCCTCCATCCCAAACTTCTTCAACGACTCTTTCACATACTTGGATTGAGAAATGAAGATTCCTTTATCTGATTGAGTAATTTGCAGACCTAAAAAGAAATTCATCTCACCAAACATGGACATTTCAAATTCTTTTTGCATTTCCCCAACAAAATTCATGCATATAGCTTCATTGCCTCCAAAGATAATGTCATCAACAAAGACTACAATAATTAGGATTTGCTCATCATTGATCTTTAAGTAGAGATTGTTGTTTGTAGTGCCTTGACTAAATGCTAATTATATCAAATACTTATCTAACTTTGCATACCATGCTCTGGGGGCTTGTTTTAGTCCATACAAAGCTTTCTTCAATCTACACACCATGTCACCCTGATCTAATAACTGAAATCCTTCCAGTTGTTCAATATAAACTTCTTCTTCCAATTCACCACTCAAGAATGTAGACTTTACATCTATTTTATACACTTTGAAGTCTTTGTGGGCTGCAAAGGCCAAAAACATTCTTATTGCTTCAATCCTTGCCACAGGTGCATAAGTTTCCTCAAAACCTATTCCTTCAACCTAAGAGTATCCTTTGCATACCAATCTTGCTTTGTTCCTTACTACTCCATTCTCATTCATCTTGTTTCTAAAGACCCATTTGGTGCTAATTACATTCTTATCTATCGGTCTAGGAACCAGATCCCAAGTTTGATTATTTTCTACCTACATCAGTTCTTCTTTCATAGCCTTTACCCAATTTTCATCATTGCATGCTTTATTCATAGTTTTAAGTTCAACTTTTTAAATCAAACAATAATTTACCTGTTCTTCTACAACTCGTTTTCTGGTCAGTATCCCTTTGCTCTTATCACCTATGATTTGATCTTCAGAATGATTGATCTTTACATACCTGGGAGTCTCAGTAACATTTTTCAGAGCCTTTTCTTCTTCATCTAAATTGTCTTCTTGTTGCACCACTTCTTTTCTTACTATAACAATTGGTTCATCTGATTCATATCCACTTAGGTCTGATATCCTTTCCTTGTTTTCGTCAACCTTGACATTTGCACTCTCAATGATTTTCTTCAATCTCTTATTGTAGCACTAGTAGGCCTTACTCTTAGTGGAGTATCCAAGGAAGATTCCTTCATCACACCTAGCATCAAACTTGCCTAGATCTTCTTCTCTTTCGATATAACATTTATTACCAAAAACTTTGAAGTATTTAACTGTAGGAACTTTTCTAGACCATAATTCATAAGGAGTTTTGGTACTGTTACCTTTGACTTGAACTCTGTTTAGGATGTATACAGTAGTATGTATAGCTTCTCTCCAGTACACTTTCGATAGATCAACCTCCTTCATCATTATTCTAGTAGCCTCTTGAACTGTCATGTTCTATCTTTCATCAACTCCATTTTGTTGTGGAGTCCTAGGTGCAGATAATTATCTCTTTATTCCTTGCTCTTCATAGAAAATATTAAATTCATTTGATGTGAACTCACCTCCTCTATCAGATCTCAAGCACTTGATCCTTAAATCTAGCTCATTCTCAACCATTGCCTTGAATGCCTTGAACTTATCTAGAGCTTCTGCTTTCTCTCTTCAAAAGGTAACCCAAGTCATTCTAGAATAATCATCAATGAGCAACATAAAATACCTGTCTCCTTGCAGACTTCTTATTCTTGTAGGTCCACACAGATTTGTATGTACTAATTCTAGCAATCCATTAGTAGATTAGTCTTTGCTCTTGAAACTTGTTCTTGTTTTCTTCCCAAATTGGCACTCTTTGCACATAGTATTAACAGGCTTCACAAGCTTTGACAGATCTCTTATAGCCTATGCAGAACTTATCTTCACAATGTTGTCAAAATTGATATGACACATTCTTCTATGCCACTACCAACTCTCATCAGTCTGATCTAACAAACAATACTCATCAGTTCCTTTCAAATGATAAACATACCTCTACTTTTCTTGCCAGTTGCAATCATTGTTCCAGAGCTTTGCATGATCTTGCATCCATTGTCCTTGAATCTCAGATCATAACCTTTGTCACACATCTTACCAACACTCAAAAGATTGTGCTTTAATCCTTTTACATATAGAACATCATCAATATTGTGCTTGCCATCAAAATAAATAAATCTTCTTCCACAGATCTTACCAGTTGTATCATCTCCAAACCTAACCAGTCCTCCATTATACTTTTCCAAACTTCCAAATTTACTTTTGTCACCAGTCATGTGATGTGAGCATACACTATCAATAACCCATTCATCTTTATCTTTCTCAACTTGAACAACCAAGGCACTTTCTTCCACTGGTTCTTCTTCCTTCACACAACTAGCAGAATTAGTAGACATAGGTTCTTCTTTAATAGCAATGAACAAACACTCATTACCAGTAGTACTAGCATCATCAGATTCATCATCTGCCACTCCTTCGTCATCAAGATCTATAACATAATAACATTTCTTTGGAATCCTAGGTTTGTTTTCATATTTCTTTCTACTCCTTTCAATTCTCATAGGACATCTAGAAGTATAATGACCAACTTTACTACATGTAAAACATTTGAAAGGTAATGTGCCTTTGAACTTACCGGTACCTCTTGGCAGACTGTGAACAAAAATGGCTTCAATTTCATCAAGTTCATAATCAAGTTCTACCTTGTATTTCTCAGCTCTAGAGATCTTCTTTGAAGTGTTGTCTTTGAAAGCAGTCTCTACTTTTGGCAGTGCATCAGCAAACTCTCTCATTTCAAAAGCTGTAAGCTTTCCAAGAAACTAATATTTAGTAATCTTTTGCATAGTCATCACTTCTTTAATTGCAGCTACCTTATGACAGTAGGATTTAGGTAATGACCTAAGAATTTTATTCACAACTTTAGTTTCATCAATGGTTCCTCTCATACTTTTGATAGCACTTACAAGTTCATCAACCTTTTGCATGAAGGATGTTATGTTGTCATCATCGCTCATCTTTAACTTTCATTCACTTTCAGACTCTGTAATTTGGTGCTCTTCACATATTCATCCCCTTGATACAGATTTTTCAGCTTCTCCCAAATTTCATTCGCAATTTCTAGCTCCATGACCTTTGTCACATCTGTGTAAGATAAAGTGCTTAACAAGGCATCTCTGGCTCTTATATTCAACTCATATTGTTTGATTTCATCTTTGGTTTGAAGACCATTCGGTGGCATTTCATACTTTGTTTCTGTTGCTTTCCAAACTCTATAACCAAGACAGAGGAGATGGCTTTTCATGCGAATCTTCTAGGTAGCATAATTCATTCCATCGAATTGCAGACTTTCCTTCTTGTAAGACATCCTAGATCTACCTTAAGCGGTCAAGCTTGCTTCCGAGGAACTTAGCTCTGATACCAATTGTTGAAATGCACAAGACAATTGAGAGGGGGGTGAATCAGTTGTCACAAAACTTTAACTACTTTTGCACTTTAATACATCAATCACTTATCCATTGTTATTAAGATTAAACCATGAAAGCATGAAAATAGAAACTTAATCACAATTGCACAATCAAGACAAGAGACCCCAAATTTTTATGTGGAAAACCCTATAAGGGAAAAACCACGGTGGGTGTTAGCCCACAAGATAAATAAGTTATATCAATACCGAAAATCAAAGCCCACTACCAAGATCGGCTCACTACTAAGGGGTGGCTCACTGTCGAGTGTTGGTGAACTGATAAGTTAGCATCTACTCCATGCTTGAGTTTAGTTCCATTGAAGCACAATATAATTCCTCTGCTATGCTCTCTTTACTTCTCTGCTTATCTTTTCATATTCACTCAAGGACTTTTTTTTCATGACTTCATTACATGTTTATATATCATTTATCAACCTTGGAATGCACATCAAGGTCAGCATCAGATTCATCAACCATTAGAATAATCTCCAAGGTCGGCATTACAATCATACATAAAATAGGTTTGGACCTAATACAAATTTAGCTAAAAAAAAGATGTAATGATGTATGCGGATCATGCCACGCCTTAGCTGGGACTCAAATTCAATCTTCCACACCACGACACATTTGTACAATCTTCAATGCATCTTTTCAATTAGTGAAAACAACCAAGTCGGCCAAGACTGGTGTTCACACTAAGTCTTCTAGGAATAGTCTTCAATCACGATCCAAATTTCTTTCTGCGGACCAATCCAAAGGTAGGAACACAATCAGGAGACATCCACAAGAACATTGTAATCACCAGGATCATCTGCACAACCTCTAACCACTTTATCCATAAGATTCTTCAATCTGAAGTAGTTGAACTTAATTGTCATCCACTGCCATAAATGAAAGATCACTTGCGGACCACCAAATCATGAACCATTGGAGTTAAAGGCACATATCATCATCTCAGACTTAACTCTAGAACTGCAGACCAAAATACTTCAATGTGGAGGAATGCAGAGCATAATACATTCTCCCTGTCACCAGTGAATATCCAGAAAGAGCAGCTTTTACTCTGGTGAACATAACTCACTCAATTCTTCATACCAAAAGCTCAAACTCGGAATGTAACATTTTTAGACATACCTTTAAATAACTTCTAATCCGCAGTCAAAGATATTCATTCTATAGGAAATGCAGAGCAATCTTCTGGACTGTTCTTCTGTTTATAATACACTGTTTCCACTGTAGCACATTGTTTCCATCGGAGGAGCTAATTTTCTCAATATCCTCAACATCAGGGTCACTTACATAGGCCAACACAAAGCATCTAACTCCTTACAAGCAAGCAACAAAATAAGAACACAGTTGACATCAATGACAACAATGATATGTTAACATTAATGACAACACTGGTTAAGCACATACTTGCAACAAAGTTGATAACTAAAGATGAAAAAGAGTTAAAAATGCATGTGTGGGTGCATAAAATAATTAACTCTATCTTTGACATGAAATTCCATGCAAACATGAAGAAAAATGGGTGAAAACGGAGCTATTTTGAGCTAGAAACTCAAGTGAACTCACTGCTGAAAAACATGACAGGGTCACCCATGGGTCACCCCTTTCACCAGTCAGGGTCGCCAAGGGACGCCCCATGGGTGACCCTCAGAGGAGGGCACCTGGTGGAAGTGCATGATGGAAAATGGAAGAGGAGAAAAGAATGGAACTTACATCCGGAAATAGGTCAATCAGGGGTCAAAATCCAAATCTCCACTTGCAAAAGTAGGATCTCCTTGGAAAGATCTGGAAATAATAGGGGGAGATTTAGATTGGTTGAGTGAAATTGAAAACTGAAAGTGGGAGATGGCTAGGGAGGGCCTCTAGAAGGCCTCTAGGGGTGGGAATGGATGAAAAACACTGGGGAAAGGTGAAAACACACCTACAAGACACATACAATGCTTAGGGACGAATTCACAAGCACATGAAATGCAAATCAACAAGTGTCAAAAGTGAAGAGAGAGAAAATGACAAAGGGCAAACAATACAAGGGGGAAGAAAACACACGTCACTAAGAGAATTGTTGCTTAGAGAATGTTATTTCACGCTTACATGTACATGACAAGGATTGTGAGTCATCATCAGGGTCCTTGTGGAGGATGTGAATGATTTCGGTGCTTATAATTCCAACACTTAACTCTATTCTTCTTCCTAGAAGTTTTAGCCCTGCCTTTTCATTTATCATTAGGCCCTTTCTTTAGACCTTCCCCTAACATTAAGAGCATCGACTGAGCTATCCATATCCTTCTTCCTCATTTCCCATGGCAACAGAGTTGCAACAATAGATTCCATCTTTAGATCTTCGAGGTTAGTTGTGACAACAAGAATGAAATTCTCCCAAGACTTAGGCAAAGAATAAAGAAGCATAATGCACTTTTCTTCCTCATCTATCTTAACATCCACAGAAGTTAACTAACTCAAAATCAAATTAAATAAATTTAAATGCTCTACAATAGATTCACCTTCCTTCATCTTAAGAGAAAATAACTTTCGTTTTAAATACAGTTTAATTACTAGACTCCTGGCTTGATAAATCTCACCCAATCATTTCTATAAAGCATACGTAGTCTTTTCCTTAGAGACATTTAGTAGAATACTGTTTGCAAGACATAACTGGATTGTGCCTCATTCCTTTTTTTCCAATTTGTCCCTCATTTTGACTACATCATCGGATTTTTTTTTTTTTTTTTTGGATGTTGCCAACCATTGATCCCTCTCCTCAAGGAGATCCTCCATTTTTAGCTTCCATAGCTCGTAGTTTGAACCATTGAATTTTCAATGTCTATTCGAGATGTAGATGCAACCATGATTTCCACACACACAAATATCTAAAATAGAACTCTTAGTGCAACATAGGAAACATTCACACTTCACCAAATGTTAGAAATGAAGGCAACCATTACAATATGAAAATCTGAAATAAACTTGAAATTATAAAATTATATTGTAGAATATCAAATGGAGATGTAAAACTAACATCAAAGCCATACACATAACACATGGATTTACACGGAGAAAACACTTTAGGCAAAAAGCTCCACCAATAAAAGAGGGCAAATTTGTATTATCTTGAAGAAGATTATACATCAACAATTTCGTCAATCCTACATCCAATCCACAATATTTGTATACCTGCAAACAAAACTCATCTCATCTCATCTCATGCTTTTGCACTTCTCCATAGCTCATTTTATAGAATAACAAGAGCTACACGAAGAAGCTACCAAAAGTGGCATCATATTTGGGAGAATCTCAACACCCTCATGAAAAAATAATATACCCGTAGCTCCTTTTTGAGAAACAGAGTCTCTTCCGGTAACTTCGTCAGGAAGCATCCTACTATCTGTGTAGTGAGAGCAGATTGCATGGGCGTGTTGAGATGATGGAGTGGTTGTATCAGACGATGGCGGGGTTGTATTATGAGATGATGTAGTGGTTGTATCAGATGATGGCAGGGTTATATGAGAATAGGGCACGGCGGGAGTTGAATGAGAATAGGGCACGGCGGGAGTTGAATGAGAATAGGGCACAGCGGCGGTTGCAGATGTATCTTACTATGGCACCAGGGCAGCAGTTGTATCTTATTATGGCAACAGGGTCGCAGTTGTATGAGACTATGGCACGGCAGATGTATGAGACTATGGCACCAGGGCTGCAGTTGTATCTTACTATGGCACCAGGGCTGCACTTGTATCTTACTATTTCACCAGGGCCGCAGTTGTATCAGACTATGGAACCAGGGCAGTTGGATGAGATGATGGCGTGGTTGTATAATGAGATGAGGGCGTGGTTGTATGAGATGATGGCGTGGTTGTATAATGAGATGAGGGCGTGGTTGTATGAGATGATGGCGTGGTTGTATAATGAGATGAGGGCGTGGTTGTATGAGATGATGGCGTGGTTGTATAATGAGATGAGGGCGTGGTTGTATGAGATGAGGGCGTGGTTGTATAATGAGATGAGGGCGTGGTTGTATGAGATGATGGCGTGGTTGTATAATGAGATGATGGGACAGTTGTCATGGCAGCAGCCTACTGATGTGTTTTCATGGCTGCGGTTATGTAGTGAGGATTTAGAGGGCTATGAGGATTTCACGGGCTATGGGGATTTAGAGGAGGATTTCACGGGCTATGAGGATTTAGCGGACGGGGATGTCACACGTTGGTTTGATGAAATTTCTATGCTATACAACGGCATTCAGATGTTAGCGCCATGTGTGCTTTATACAAATCGCACAATTGATGCGCTTTTAAGTTATTATGTGGGAATTCAGGGACTTATCTTTGCTCCAATATTTGCAGTGAAAGCAGTGCGGTGGGGGTGGGCTTTTCTTGTTCTTGTCTCTGCATTCATTTTGACACGTGTGTTATATCCAAGACACATAATTTATAAGCTTTTGAGTTATTATATGGGAACTTATGGAATGATCTTTGCTGCAATATTTTCACTGCCAATAATCAACATTAAAATGCTCGTTGCAATATGGTGGACTTTCCCTATTCTCCTGGCTATGATTTTAGCAATTGTCATTAATCTCTTTCGCCATCGTACTGCCTGCACTGATCTACGACATTATATCCTCCAGCTTAAAATGTCTCGGGACAAACTTAAAAAGAGCCCTGAAGGTATCTCGCTAAGTGGGAGGCATCCTAGATTTCATTCTTCTTTATTGAGATCGAGTAAAAGAGCAATTATGAAAGGGAAGACAATACTGAGAGATGCAGGCATGGTTTTATTAACTGTTCTCTCTCTTATCATTTTGTACTTCTACATATGTCTTATCTCTTGAAAAGTCTTTCCTTTTGTTTCATTACTACTTCCATTACTTTTAATTGTCCACTTGAATATTTACCTAGGGTTTCTTAATTTTTTTTTTGACATCTAGCCTTTCAAGTTTGGCCATTTGTACAGAGATTATAAATTTGTGTATCAGTTACATGTAATTGTTAGGTTTTCCTATTTTCTATGGGGGATCATGTCTTGGAACTTCGCTTATGGACATATTATTTTCAGTCTGAACAAAAATTCAAGATGGGTTTGATTGTATAAAAATTTCATGCTAGCAAATGTTTTAAAATGAACAAATTTTGGTCATTTGAGCAATATAGATTTCAATTTGTGTATCAATTACATCTAATTGTTGGGATCATAAAGTTTATTTTTTTTAATGGGACAAATCTTACCTTGGATCATTGCTATTTTCCAACACTGCAATGGGTATTAACTTAAATCTTTGCACATACCACATTAACGCCCACATCTTAAATATTCTCCCTTTCCAATCTCTCAATATTCACTCCAATACACAAGACTAGAACATTAATACGCTCAAGCCACCATCTCTTGGCAATTCTAAAGATTGCAATGATTAATACCAATAACTATACTCTACCAAATAACAGATCATTCAAGGAGATATATAATTTTAAATGACATTCTAATCCTTCCCGTGAGTTTATAAGGTGGCTGTATACAACCATAATAGGGGCTTGGTGAAAGTCATCCTGGGAGAAATTATAACTGAAATTGTTCTGGCATGGGCGTGAGGATGGAGTAGGGATCATCTCATCATTTTTTGAATGGCCAGCACCATATGTGAGTTTTGGGGCTAGGAAATCATCAAAAACTGTCACTTTTTTGGGCCCAAAAACGTTTTGTATGTTTGCTGAGCGTAAAAATGTTCTTGGGGAAGAAAAATAGAGGGATTATATCTTGAAGACAGGAAAACAAACTTGGTTTAGAAGAACAGCAGAGAAATTGGCAGTGACAGGCCTAAAAAAAGCAAAAGCAGGAGATGTCCAGGCCACTTGACGGTTAAAACTATTAGGGAGATCTCGCAAGGAACCAACAATAGATTGAAATAAGTTTTCAACCTTGATGGAGGATACATAACGTTCAGTATTCGTTTCTTAGTCTGAAGTGAGAAATCAGGTTGAAAAAATTACCCTAAGTGTCTGATAAAATGTATTTTTCCCATTTTCAGTTGTAACAGTCTAGGAAAGGTTAGACAATGCTGTTTGTTAGGTGTTTTGAATCTTTTACGCCTGAGAAAATTGTTGTAAGTAGATAGAATCTGATCCAAGAAGTTTGAGTGGTTTAACCTGTCTTGTATGCTTTGAGAAGGCCTAAAAGCTCTATCTTTCATAAAAATAAAATTAGTCCTTGTTCTAGTTGGTGTTTGTATGAAGTTGGATATATGTCACGGTAAGTAATGAGATCCATTTTGAGTACTCATAACTCATACCTTTTCTCTCAACTCACTCAATCTACAATTTCAGGCAATTTATGGGCTTCCTATTTAAAAATAACCCATTAAATGTTTTTTTTTTTTTCAAATTTCTTGCAAATGGCCACCAAAAAGGTGGAAACAACATACTGAAGGTCAATAATAGTGGGAGAACTTGTTTTGGGCTGCTAGCAGATGACTGGCATTCATTTTGCCCCTAAACTAGGCTACATCACTAATTTTTGAGAGAGCCTATGATGAGATTAGCGGTGCCCAGAGTCAATTGCCACAATTAGTCTATTAACAAATCTTTGCCTAACCTTATCAATGTCTTCCCTAATAGCTATAGACTCAACATAGTTATTCATTTGAAATTTTAATCCATTGGGAAACCAAAACATAGGTTTACCCTGGTTATATTTACATTTACCAGTAGCTCCTGATTTCATAGGTTTACCTACCAAGAATCCATTTGTCATGTTCTGATAATAAGGCATTGTTTAAATTAAAGATTTAAGCATCATGATAAGACATAGAAGTCGCTTTGATGTTAATCATGCATACAATAATATTTGACAAACATATATAATATTATCAATAAATAATAATATTAAATAATATAATTATTGTATTTATGAATAATAAATATAAATACAAATGTCAATTTAAATATTATTATAATTATAATATAATATATAATAAATAAATATAGACATAAAATATAATAATAATATAAATATAAATATTATTATTATCTAATAATCATAATTATCATTATAAACAAGGGCTGCGCTGCAGCTGCAGTCCCTGCCTAAAGCTGTGCAATTTTGTTGGATAAAAAACTGCATTCTGTGTGACATATTTTCATTGGTTAATTGGTTGTGGCCAAGGAAAGTAATGATTCTGCAGATCCATCATGTCGATGTAACCAATCTTTACTAAAGGCAGCAGAGACATTTTTGCTCAAAGAGGATAATAGAGGTGTGTTTGGTCAGATCCTACAGAAGAGTGTGAAATTGATACTGCATTTTGGAGTATAGAGGTGTGTTTATTGCAAGGGAGAAGCTGAACAATTACAGATCAGTTCAAGATCATCCTGCCATTCCTTAGTAATGAATAACAAAAAAATCTATTTCTACACAATACATTTTAGCTTTAAACAACAATGCATTTGGATTATGGACAGTCACTTGGGTATGATCTTTTCAAAGCTGTAAACCACAAAATATTGCAACAATCAATGAACTATACATTCATTATATCTGTGTTGGTAAGTTTGCCTATGGGGTTTTTGTATGTTCAAACTTCAGGGTTATTCGGGAGGAGCAGAAAAAGCAGTGGGCTCTTGGCAATGTTCATACAGAAGGCAGCAGTCGGTGCCAATGGAGCTGTGCAGGATCTGTTTTGAGGATTCTTTACCAAACATGTTTGAGGGTATGCACTGTTTGCATCGCTTTTGTCATTCCTGCATGACCTGGTATATACATTCAAGGTTGTTATAGAAGAGGCAAAACATTTACTGTCCCTAGGACACTTGTGGGGAAGCCCTGTCACCTCAAGAATGCCGTTATTTTCTGCCGTCAGAAATCTTTGATGAGTGGTCAGCTATGATCCTGGAGGCCCAAATCCCTGAGTCAGAAAAGGTCTATTGCCCTTTTCCCAACTGCTCCGAGCTGCTAGTGAAGGAGGACATTGCAGGCATAAGGTCAGATGACATATTGAATGCAGAATGCCCCTTCTGTAACAGAATGTTTTGTGTGCGGTATATGGTGCCCTGGCATGCTGATCTTAACTGCACTGAATTCCAGAATCTGCCACCTACAGAAAGAAGTGAATCAGATTTACAGCTTTTCAAGCTTGCCCAGGATTGCAAATGGCAACGCTGCAGGAAATACAAGGGCATGATTGAAATCAAGCAGGACAACCTCCATGTTTTTCTGCTAATACCAATCTGCCCTTAATTGCTCTGCTGTTGCCCTATATATGTTTTCAGATACTCCAACAGCTAGCCTTCTCTGTCAATTAATTCAAGAACATAGTCAGACCTCCAATAATAGACATATCCCAAGAGAACTCTTGATATTAATCTTGTTGTACAAGAAATAAAAAGAACAAATGTAGAAACAGATATGCAAGAACAATTCAGAAAGAATTTAATGATATGATCAATATTTTTCAAAAAAGTTGTCATATAATCTATGCTGTTCAAAATGTTGTCATATGCTCAATGCGGTAGCCTAAATTATAGGCGAAATGTGCAATAAGTAAATTATGGTTAAATTCTGGCTGAAATAAAAACAATCTTAGAAATAAAAACAATCTTAAAGAATACGAAGATGAAACCCCCGGCATCCCATTTGGCCACTGCAGTGGCAAAATAGATCTTTGTCTTTATGGTGATTAGTTCTTGGCTGCCATGATAATTGACGGTGCCTGGTCTGTGCCTCCAACAGTTCACGTGCTTGGTCTGCGCTTCCACATTTTGCATACATGTCTACCAGGGCACTTGCAACTATAACATCTGACAAAAATCCTCCTTCCTTTATGCTTTGATGGATGTCTATGCCCTGTTCCAAAGCTCCAATTTCGGCACAGGTAGGGAGGATGCTGGCAAAGGTTGTTGAGTCTGGCTTTACACCTGCCAATTGCATTTGCTTGAATGTTTCTAAAGCCTTTTCAACAAATCCATTTTGTGCATATCCTGCAATCATTGCAGTCCATGAGACCACATTTCTTTGAGGCATTCTATCAAACAGTTCACGTGCTTTCACTATGCTTCCACATTTTACATACATGTCTACCAAAGCATTTCCAACTATGAGATCTGATGAAAATCCGCCTTCTATTATGCTTTGATGCATGTCCATGCCCTATTCCAAAGCTCCGATTTTGGCACAGGCAGGGAGGATGCTGGCAAAGATTGTGGAATTTGACTTTACACCTGCAAATTGCATTTGCTTGAATGTTTTACAGAGGTTGCAAGTTACCAAGAAAACCTAAGGTGGAGGATGCTGGCAAAGGTTGTGGAATTTGGCTTTACACCTGCAAATTGCATTGTGCATTTACAGATTTTACAGAGGTTGCAACTCACCAACTAGATAAACCAATGTTCAATATCACAGACTCACACATTGCCCCTCTTAACTCATATTGTCCAAAGCATGTGGTATTCCCATTCATCAAAAGCAGAGGCTTGGCAAATAACACTAATCATATATGCATTCCCATCTAGAAACCATAAAAGATTATGGACATCTTAATTGCCAGATCTAAAAAGGCAGAAAGTAGTAAATGAAGCCAAGATTTTGCAAACTCCCTACAACTCACTTTGGTTTGCAGTGGATGACCATTAGCACGTGTCAATTTACAGAGTGCATTGGTGCTTCGTATAGACTCCTTCAAGTTATATCCATGTTTAATGGCGCATGTCAAGCTTCCTGGTAAACATTGTAACAATCTGTCTGCTTTCTCCTAAAAATGAGGTGGACACTTGTAAGAGTGTGACCCAGATTCAAATGCCTCCCACTGTAATAAGGATGCCAATAACCTTGACTGTGGGGAATGTAATGCCAATCACACCTTCCTATCTTGCTGGAATACCTTGACTTTGGTATTTGCTATTACTCCAAGAGTAGTTGAGGGTTTCAAAAGACTTAAACTTGTGTTTCTTTCTATCTTTCCAATTGCTCGAGCTATCATGAGCACCATATCATAGGCCAATAGACCATATGCATTGAGCTCAGTGTTTTTCATCTTGGGATTGTCAATTCAGAATTGTTCTTCCCACCTTTCAGTGAAATCGTTCAGCTCTTTAGAATTTGCGATGTGTATTTTAACTCAAAGGAGACCTTGCATAGATGACATTGTAGAAGCACTTAACACATAATCATATATTGTAGGTGCAGGGCCAGGAAAGACTTACAGTTGCTGGTTCTAGCCAGCAGCCAATTAGATTAAACAGGTCTCTGAAATATTGTTAATTGAAAATTAGATTAAACAGAAATTGTATTGAATTTTATCTTCTAGAAGCACATAGACCAATAATTTTCAAACACTACCATCAGCAAACACTAGAGAATGGGCATTTTATAAAGATGTGTGAGCACTTGACTAAAAGGGATTGTTTGATTGCTTACCCTACAACCCATGTCTTGGAAAGGCAAGGAAGACACCCTCTGTGGATCCATTCTTCGGGTTGGTAATAATCTGAGGCACTTTTCAAACTGCATCATTCCTATATCCTGCGCCTCCATGAATAGATTCATGCCAAGACCACAAGGGGTGTGGACAACAAAAACACTTGATTCTATTGTCTTGAGTTTATAAAGCTCTTCCCTTATTGTTTGTTTCTGTGCAGTTGAAGAAATCATTGATGTGTATATAATATCAGAGTCCAGATGTTGAAGGGCGTCACGCAACGAGGACATGGCTCCGGAATCAAAATCATATTCTGAGTGAAGAAATGCAATGCTTCTCCAGCCGTAATGCTTAACCAGGGCTGCAACGGCTTTCATCTGAATGCGATCACTGTGTGCCATGCGAACAAAATATGGGAACCTTTGGTTGGAGAGCGCATGACTTGTGACCGATAATGACAGAACTAGAACCTTGGTTGCCTCTCCAAGATCTGATAGAAACGGCACCGCCTCAGATGTTTCTGCGTCTATTAATGCCAATACTTCGTTGGCCAAAAGATCAAAAGCTGCATTCACCCCATAAAACTAAATCTCAAAGGGAACTAAATATTTCTGAATGAAATTGAAAAAGGTGTTCAAAGTGGTTTTATAAATTATTACAGTGTCTAAACTCTAAATTTGAAAGCTGAGATCAATTAAATTTGAACTGAGAAAAAGGGTTAAAAAACACTAGCCTGATAAAACCCAATTGAATTCAACAAGATATAAATCCACAAGAGACATATTGGCTACAACAGAACCAAAGAAGATCCCACAATCGCACATGCTTTGAGGTTGAATATCTAGTTGCATTGGATATAAACCCCACAATGGCAATCACAGAGAAATGGAATGCAGTCACAACCACGGATACAGGAGTAGATGGCCATGAATCCTTTGGAAAGCATAATGCATCAACAGCCACCTCCAGAGCTGGTTTCTACCTCTCTGCCTGCAACGGAAAACGGGCCACACAGAACATGCAAATTCCAACACTGCCATGAGTTGAAGATGCAACACACGCCGAGGCCCTGCAAAAACAAAGGAAAATGGGCTAAAAAAAGAACGAGACAAAAAACTAAATTGCCAATGGGCTAAAAAATTGCCAATGCGACTTAGGTTTAACTTTGATTATTGTCATTGCACAGATATCAACGGGAAAATAATCCCAAGGATAGACTAAAAAGCTTAGGTTAATTTCGATTATAATACTTGCACAAAGTCCGACGCCCAAAGAAATGCTATTACGGTGAAAACAAACTTAGGCTAATTTCGATTATAATACTTGCACAAAGTCCAATGCCCAAAGAAATGCTATTACGGTGAAAACAATAGTTACCCTGCCGAAGGCAGGGACTAATAATAAATGGAATATTATTATAGATATATTAATATAAACTTATACTATGCTGCAACGATTCCCAATAAAAGAGAAGTGATTAAAGACTGTTGTCTTAAACATACAGCCATCACTTTATAGGGACAGCGATGATATTTTAGGCAGTTAATAATATTAATATTAAACATATTAAAGCGCTGCCTATATCCAAGTGTTACGTCCCATTTGTGGGACAGCAACTATTGAAAAGTTGCAACTTTTGGAGAATTGGGGATATAAGGGGACAGCGCTGGAAATGGGAGAGGGCATCGAATAAGAAATAAGAAAGAACAGTCAGCAGAGATAAAGTGGCAACAATCAGCCAATTACAGCAGAGGTAAGTATTAATAAATAAATAATTTGTTCAATCTATAACTAGTAAAATAAATGGTAAGATTATATATATATATGTAGAAATGGCAATTGGCAATCATAATGTAAATGTTCTATTATGCATCTAAGTAAGGAATTGAATATCATATATCTCAAATACTTGCATTATGTTTGAAATATATAAATCATGATGATTATATGATCTTATGTTGAAATATGCAAGATATAGTAAAGCAAATGAAACTGTGGCATGATATGAATTTGATATTGTGATTTATATATAGACAAAATAATTGGAATGGAACCCTATAAGGGTTATGGGCATGGTCATCCTAGGGATGAGTAAGTGGCCTTGTTGCTAATCTGCCCAACACTATAGAAATGAGGTTGATAGTTAGGAAAGTAATTGACCAACCGTGGGTATGGCTCGTGGTGGTGAGAAATCATCCCCGAGACCAATGAATGGGCCTTGATTGACGAATCAAGGAATAATAATGGGCCTTTGATTGATGAATCAAAGGATGTAATAATGGGCCTTCAATTTAAATATCGAAGAAATAATAATGGGCCTTGGTTGACGAATCAAGGAATGATAATGGGCCTTCGATTGACGAATCGAAGGAATAATGATGGGCCTTTGGTTTAATAACCAAAGGAATAATAATAGGACCCATGATAGTTGTTGGTATGACATTGCCTCCTAACAAATCTTCTCTCATAAGGTGGAAGGTTGATTAACAATATGCCTAAGGTTATCTCAGCCAAGGGAGATTATGAAATATGGACAATGGACTTGTGAAATAGAAAAAAACATATAGTTGTGATTCTGAAGCAATTACATATGATTATGGTTAAGTGTTAAAGAGAAATGGAATACTAATGTTCTCTTTTACAAGTTGAAATTGTGTGCAAGGTTGTGAAAATTTTGGCTTGCTAGAAGGGGACATTACACCATTACCTTATATTTACATGTTATTCAAAGGTCAAGTAACAAAACAATTAACTTGTGTATCAACCCTTCCTTTGAGGGGAGGCCTTGCCAAATCCCCATTAAGAATAAAACTTTAGAAGTTATTTGCTTGAAGTGGATTTGGTAAGTTTCATGATACTCTCAACTAGTGGGCTCCACACTCAATGAAATTTGAGGCCTTATTTTGGAAAAATAAATAAATTTCTTTGCAGCCAAATAATCCAATACATGAAATAGGGATAGAGAGACCATGTCTTTTAAGAGCAACAAAGTCTTAAGAAGAATGGCACATTGAATTGTGGAGATGGCTGTTATTTGCTTGAAGTGGATTTGGTAAGTTTCATGATACTCTCAACTAGTGGGTTCCACACTCAATGAAAATTTGAGGCCTTATTTTGGAAAAATAAATAAATTTCTTTGCAGCCAAATAATCCAATACATGAAATAGGGATAGAGAGACCATGTCATTTAAGAGCAGCAAAGTGGAAGTCTGCACGTTTCTAACTTTCTCAAACCTTGTTGACACAGTTGAGAGTAGCAATAGGTCCCCCAAATGAGAAGCATTGTTTTCAAACCTTAGTAGCATAGGAGTATGTATGATGTAAGTGGTCTTTGTCTTCCTCTTCAGAAATCCATATAGGGCAACCAAAGGAGCCTAAAATTGCAACCGAGGATAAGGTCACCTTTGGCCATCCAACCAACATTTGGACCTTCTTCCATATTCTATTCATATATCTCTCCTATTTCTCAACAAGGGTATTATAACTAGCCTTAATGATGTAAACACCTGAACCCTGTCTTATCCATCTAAGCTCAACAAATTCATCCAACCAAGAGGTTTGTCTTCGCTGAAGGATTTTCCAGAGTGTCTTTTTCTGTCTGAGGAAGTGTTTCTGGGCTATTTCTGTGTTTCTAAATAAAACTCTATCTAGAAATACTTGAGTCCATCCTGTCCTATCAATTTGTTATTTCAACTGACCAAAATGAGGGAATTCCTCAATTATGGGAGAGTGTTGTTCGCTGGCATCTTCCCAAAATATATCTTTGTTACCATTTTTTATCATCTAGAAATGGCCCTCCTTAGTTAAGTTGTTGCCAGCTATGGTACACTTCCAGATCATGGATCCTTTTTTGTATTAGGTTTTCTAGGCAGTTTCTGACCTTAGACCATAACTGCTTATGAGCAAGAACCTTTATCTATAGAATTAAAGTCGTAGAGCAACATCTCCAATACAGTTTTGCTACCATGGCAATATTACTAGCTGCAGAGACAAACCTACTTTGGAAATCTGAACTTGCTGCTAGAAGAAACTGCTTCAATTTGTTGTCTTTGAGGAGAATGTACTTGAAGTTTTGAATGAAAATGAAAAGAAGCTTTTAAAGAAGAAATGTGCAAGTGCAAGCACAAAATGATTGATTCATTGCTTTTAGTGGTGGGGTTAAGGACTTTATATGCCTACTTTTCTCACCTACAAATAAGGCCAGGATGATATTTGGCTTAATCCAAATATGGCAGCTATCACTAGAGACTGGTATTTGACTCAATCTGAATATACCAGACAAACTCACCCTGAGCCAAAAATTTCCGAACAGGTCCTTGGGTAAAGATGGTAGATCAAGATGGATTGATAGATCTAGGGTCAAATGATTGCAAAAGATGAGATGGGAAGGGTAAGTGGTTAAATGGAAAATGGTGGTGTCATGTCCCCATATTAATCGATTATTATTCATTCAAATTAAAGATATGAATGACGGATTTAATATATTAAGTACTATATAAACCCTAAAACAATATTATAAATTAATATAAAATAATAGATAATATATATCATTAAAATAATAAATATAATAATCAAATGTTATAAATAAATATTAATAACTAAATAATATTATATTAATTAAATATTATAAGTGCCTAAATAGGCAGCAATCAAAGATAGTCTTGTTTAGACAATTACATAAGACTAAGCTGCGATCCCAAGGGCAAAGATTATATCCTAAACGAGTTAACAATGGCAAATAATCTGAGATGGCGAATATAATAAATTCCTCTATGGTGGCCGATATCATTTGGGCGTTGAATACATACTATCTATAGGCAAACAATTCCTAAAGATTAATGATTAGCGATGATGACAAAGGTTGCGTCTCCTGAGAGGCGACCACTGATGAGGATATAAAGAGAATTTGTAATGTCCCATTCTAACAAGTCAAAATTTTCGCAACCTTACAAACAATTTCAACTTGAGAAAGAGCACATTAGTATTCAATTTCGTTTAATACTTGACCATAATCATATGTAACTACTTCAACTAATCATAATTATATACATTTTATCTTTTCACAAGTCCACTTTCCATATTTCATGATCTACCTTTGGAGAGATAGTCTTAGGCGTATTGTTTATCAAACCTTCCACCTTATGAGAGAAGATTCGTTGGGAGGCAGTGTCATACCAACTATCATGGGTCCCATTTCTTTCTTTCCTTTGACTCTTAAGTCAAAGGGCCAACATTATTCCTTTGATTCTTAGGCTCATCATTATTCCTTCGATACTCAGATCAAAGGCCCATTATTAATTTCTCCTTTGACTCGGGGGTGATAACTCACCATCTCAAGTCAAAGGCCTATTCACTTGTCTCGGAGGGTGATTTCTCACCACCTCGAGCCATACCCACTATTTGGTCCATTGCTATCCTAACTATCCATCTCACTTCCATAGGGTTGGGTGGATTAATAATGAGGCCGCTTTCTCATCCCTAGAATTTCATGACTATGCCCATAACCCATCTATAGAGACCCATTCCATTATCCTATCTATAATAATATCAAGTTTATATCCATGCCATAATACTATTTTCAATATTATATCTTGCATATTTCAACATAAGATCCTTTAATCATCATGATTTTATATATTTCAAACTTAATGCAACTATTTGAGATATATGATATTCAATTCCTTACTTAGATGCATAATAGAACATTTACATTATCCTACTTACATTCCATTACTAACATAACTACTGAATTTTTATTAGACTTTTGTCATTATTACATATTCCATTCATATTTCAGTCTCATTTAACAATAAACAATGAACTATGCGTTTGCATTATATTTTTCATATGTAATATGCGACTCATATGATTATGCAATATATGTTTTGGTAGACATCTTTATACCTTTAATTGTCTATGATGAGATTAGCAGTGCCCAGAGTCAATTGCTACATTTAATCTATTAACAAATCTTTGCCTAGCCTTATCAATGTCTTCCCTAATAGCTATAGACTCAACATATTTATTCATTTGAAATTTTAATCCCTTGGGAAATCAAAACATAGGTTTACATATTTACCAATAGCTCCCGATTTCCTAGGTTGACCTACCAAGAATCCATTACCTTCTATTTATGTGTTATTCGAAGGCCAAGTAACAAAACAATTTACTTGTAAAACAACCCTTCCTTTGAGGGGAGGCCTTGCCAAATCCCCATTAAGAGTAGAACTTTAGAAGTTCATCCCAGCTTAAAAAGAATGACAGATTGAATTTTGGAGATGGTTGTTATTTGCTTGAACTGGATTTGGTAAGTTTCATGATACTCTCAACTAGTGGGCCCCATATTCAATGAAAATCTGAGGCCTTATCTTGAAAACATAAATATATTTCTTTGCAGCCAAATAATCATCCAATACATGAAAGAGGGGTAGAGAGACCATGCCATTTTAAAAGCAACAAAGTGGAAGCCTGCACGTTTCTAACTTTCTCAAACCTTGGCGATATAGTTGAGAGTAGCAATAGGTCTCCCAAATAAGAAGCATTGTTTTCAAAACTTTAGTAGTATTGCTGTCTTTGAGTAAGAATGTACTTGAAGTTTTGAATGCAAAAGAAAAGAGACTTTTAAAGAAGAAAATGTGCATGTGCAAGCACAAAATGATTGATTCATTCCTTTTAGTGGTGGGATTAAGGCCTTTATATGCCTACTTTTCTCACCTACAAATAAGCCCAAGATGATATATTTGGCTTAATCCAAATATGTCGGCTGTCACTAGGGACTGGTATTTGACTCGACTCGAATATACCAGGCAAACATATCCTGCGCCAAAATTTTCCAAATAGGTCCTTAGGGGTAAAGAACGTAGATCAAGATGGAGTGATATCTAGGGCCAAATGATTGCAGATGATGAGATGGAAAGGGTAAGTGGGTAAATGGGAAATGGTGGGGCCTAGGGAGGTTTAGTGGGCTAAGGCTCCATGCTAGGGGCCAACAAAACTTCATTTGTGAGTTGGATGATCCCGCCCTAGTAATATCAATAGATCATGAGAATTCAATGCAAAGTAAGTCATTTGGGAGGTTCATACATCTTTGTTGTTGGGTGAGTTGACTATAGTAAGCCATCTAACCATGCATAGTTATTTACATTTCTTTTGACTTGCTTGGTTATATTTATAATTTGACAATTGTGAGATGTCACATAAATATACACAAGTTGACAGTTCAGAGGTTCCTTTTGTTGAAAGATTATAACAAGCTGTACAAAACTGTTGAAATGTATTCAGGCAAGTGCGGATTTTTTTTTATCTGTGCCTTTGATTGTTATAGGTTATTCAGAAATGATTGGTTTTTACATTCATCAAATTTGTATCATGCACACAAGTCAAATTTTAGTTCTTATAATTTTTGCTGTGAAAAATCATTTGCCATGATCTATTATGTAACATATTGGCTTGGCTTGTGGAAGTGGACATGATTTTTGTATTTGCACAATCAAGTCCACGAGTAGATTAATATTGAAATGTTAAGAAAGTATTGGTACGTTATCTGTACTTCAAAGAGAATCCCAGTTGAGTATTGTGCTCAGACTTCATCGGCATCATGAACAAAGGTATTTGTAAAAGTGTTTGTCTACTTCAAAAGATCACATGCAGCTTGTGTTTTCACGGTATTGTAGACAATTCGATTAATGCAAGTGTTTTAAGAGGATAACTTTTGAAAGTAAGCAAAGACCTGGATTCTATCACCTCCCCTCCTTAAAATCCTTTTGCCAATTTCAGTTGTGCTACTAGATTTAACAAACTGAAGCAAGTTGTTAACCAATTTAATATTTTTAAGGAAAGCTAGACTAAGTAATTCAACACATAACACACTGTGAGATTGAGTTTAGGTTCTAAATTTTTTTATAAAGATATTTAAACTAGCTCAAACTGTCTCCTTTGACTTTGCCATTGTGCTCAAAGGAGAATCCGAGTAAACAAAATAAACTATTGTTTTCCAGTTATATTACAGGTGATTTCTTGCATATATTGAATATATAGATACATTTATCGTCGTAACCTCCATACTTTTTCTACCTTTAACCTAAAAATGAGCAAGAATTGATTCACAACCAAAGAATGCCAAATTGAAACTAGGCTTTACCTTGTGGTACTCGTTCAATCAAACAATAGAGTAGGTCCTGATTTACACATAAGAATGGATAGATTGGCATCACCGGAAACAATTAGATTAGCATCTGGTTTCATGTCCATAAACACAATTATATATGGTTGTGTGTGTGTCTCAATAGCTTTTCCCTGTTTATGACCCTAGCCAGGCCTCAAAACCCTTTAATTTCTAAATAAACGGTTTATGATAATGTCTTTTTTAAAGGTTTCACAGCATAGCAAGTTTTCAGGCTGTTAGCTGAGTTGTTTGTAGTTTCTATCAGAAGGGGGTGGATTGCATCCTGTCTCAGATGGTCAACCTAACAATTGGTTAAGGTAAGCATTGTGAGATTTGGTCCACTAAATGTCCTTCAGCCGTGTTTCTTGGAGAAATGGATTGGATTGATTCAAATTTAAGGGGGTTTCTTCCTGGTTCAGGCTTGGTTCTGGTTTTTGAGTTCATATTGGTGTTTTTCAAATAGAAAATTATGTTTAAGTTGAAGGGTGATGAGACTATGTAAGGTTCGCGCAAGAGATATTTGTCTTGTCAAGATCAAAGAAAAGATTCATTTGCTACTGTTAAAACATGTTGAGACATTGAATTTGATAATGTGTGCGTTATTCAAACGTGAGATACAATTTAGAATTGCCATAAAATTTTGAGGAAGAGGCAAAAACTGTGTTTATCGTTTCAATCATCAACAAAGTACAGAAAAGATTACTGACTGAGAAAATCAGAACCTAATGGATTTTGACAAGATTTCTATCGGGCATGGGCAATGAATTTGTTTATGCTTATAAATTCCCCTAACTCAACATGTGCATAGGTAGAGTTTCTAAGCCATACTGTGTATAGATGGCGATTTTGATGCTGTTATGTCTCTTTACACACAAAATGGAGGGTAGAGGTTCTTGAATAGTAATTGTAAGGCCTGTAAAACTTTTTTTTTAAACTACTACCGGATATCTGTTCAAACCAAGAAGAGTTGAGAACTTTTGGAGTATTAAGAGAAGCTTTTGTGAAATTTGGACATAAGTTAAGGGCAGAGGAAATTTATTGGCAGAGAAAGACCAGAAGGCAACAGCTTACCATCCGACCAGGGTTCAAAACAGAGCCTATGGTTGAACATCTAGAATGGTGTACTAGAAGGTCCTGCATTTAGTGGAGAAAGGGAGAGTAAAATCCTTTTTACATAAAACTCTAGAGTAAAATAACTCATAGAAGCAAAAAACGGGAATCGGGCGGAACCCCGATTTTCACCCCCATTTTTGCTGTGAATTGTTGACCGATTTTGGACACTTTTAGGACGTTTAAATCACATTAAAATTGTCACTCAACCTCTGTGCATTTTACCCACACAATTTACCCACGCGTTTTTGCCTATTTTTAGGGTTTTTGTCAAACATTTTTGCAGGGAGGGTTCACGTGACATTTTGGAAGGGCGTGATTTCATTTTTTGGTAGACAGGCTGAATAGGTATTCATCGAATCATCATTTGTAGTTGGTTCTTGTATTACTATTACCTTTTCTCTTTGCATAAAAGATTTTTGCTGCTGCGTAAAAGATTTTTGCTGCTGCTTGATTTTCACTATGAATACAAATGATTGATTGTATTTTCATCCCACATACATCTCCTATTACTATTATATTTGAAAATATAATGTTAAAATTAGTAATAAGAATGAAAATTATAAAGCTTTTGTAGTTTATGTTCTTTAATTAGGCCATCCACTAAGAGGTTAAAAACCCTCGAGGTATGTCTGGCTGGGCGGAAGTGGTGTGCTTTAAGCAGTACTGATCACAAGAATTTCAAAGTTCACAGTATACAAATTTGAGAGAGTATTATTTTCCTACAATACGGAATGCACCCGAAGCTCTCTGGATTGAATTTGCAACTTTCACGTTTTGAGGTTTGTGCAACTCTAGTGGACGCCTATATATAAAGCCTGCATAGAAGTTCGAAGGGATACAACGGATATAATCAAAACAGAGCTGTACAAATATGTTTTCGAGGGAGATTGTGACTCTCTGAGAAGATTAACCAGAAATAATTTATACCTGTTTTTATACCAATTTTGCTTTGCTTTGGAGGACCTGTTAGAGTTTTGTTAGTAGGTCACAAAGGTTGGTAGCATGGATACATTCCTGCCCCACTCCTGATAACCATATAGTAAAAAGCCCGAATCTTTTCCCTTAGAATCTTCTTTCTCTGCCTTAAAGTCTACAAATCAATTTCCCTGGGTCATAGAATAAGTTCATGTTTTGCTTATGATTCATGTTGTATTTAGAATTGGCACTTAATTATCTCTTCCAAGGAACTGTACAAATGATACACTTAGTCGTACCTTCTTTTATCATTTTCTGATTCTGAAAGCATCTTATTATCAAAACACATGGATCACACCTTCTGACTCCATCATTCAGGTGAACTTGTAAAATGGGATATATACCCCTTTTCTTTGTTGACAATTTTTATAATATCAATGTATTTACCTGCAAAGATAAGATAACTACAAACATACCTAGCAAATTCTTCAGAAATATTAATTTGAGAACTCTAGCTTACTTGACAAGGAAGTCAAAACTTCTAGGCCACCACAGTGGCCATCGTTTTAGCACATGATACGACAATATAAAATAATTAGACAAGATGATGGTCCACACATTAGTTATCTTAAAGAGCTATGTTTTTCATTCTTACTTCACAATAGGATGCCCTCTAGGAACCCAATGGTTTTCCTCCATTCAAGCACACATACCATTCGATCAGCTCCCCTGCTTCAAGCCCCCAACACTGCTGCTAAAAAAACAAACTTGAAATAGTCACCAGGCCTAAGACTGTCACTTTGCCTTGAGCTGTAGTTACTGTAATATGCAGCTTTGACAACACAGACTGGAAACAGACCTGCAGATTGAGGCTCCAAGGAGAGTGAAGTTTGTTTCAGACAGGTCTGTATCTGCTTGCACAGAAGAAACATTTGAACTTTGACCTCGTTGTTTTGTGGTACAATGCTAGTGCAAACTGAAAGTGCCCTCCTGCTCAAAAAAACAGACTTGAAAGTATAATATATTGAGATTCTCAAGTGTGCTTTTAGTTTGGAAACTTTTCTAATCTAGTGTGCCATAAAGATTTTTGTTTGACGTTGATAAATTTTGAAGCCTCTGGAAAATGATAGTTGTGGTTTTCTCATTTTAATCTTTCTGTGGAAACTTCAAGTTGTTTTTTGTGGAGTTTATTGTATATGTTGCATACAATTAATTAAGTCTACATGTTCTTGGGTTACTTGAATGTTCCAAGATATGCATATCAGGGTGGCGTTATTGTGCTTTCCATTAAGAGATCCTAGATTAGATTCTTTAAAGTGAAGTGTGGATGTATGCAAAGAGCTGGACTGTTGGTGAAATTTTATTTGCCAACTTTAATCTATTGGAAGATTCACCATCTCAACTTTCAAGTTTTAATTATTCAGTGTTGAGTGGACTAGAGATTCTCATGGTTTCTTTCTGATGGCTACACAGAGATAAGGAATTCATATTACACAAGAGAAAGTATACATTCAAATCTGAGAATAGTTTGTGGAATATGAAAAACATTCCTTCAAGTTTATGCACCATTTGAAATACAAGCATTTGGGGTGTTCTTGCGTTAGCATAGACAATCTATTATCAGCACTAGAATTAAGGTGGAAATCTAGCATTAGCATAGACAATCTCTGACTGAATCTGCCAGTCAACCTCAGACTAACAACAGTGGAATGTGATTCTTTGGATTCTGGCCAATCTTCCTTGCACAAATCTGTTTTACCCCGTGTAGTAGGCATACCTGCATTTTTTGATACCATGTGCAGTCACCTGTGGGCTGAATGCACCTTTTGCATTTCTTTCTAAAATATTTTCTTTTCCTATAAAAATAAAATTGATGTTAAAATTATGAGCTATTTACAACATTCCTGCAATGACTAAAATAGAAAATTAATAACCAAGAAACGTGTGCAAATTTACAATTATTCACTGTTCTACAAGTACAAGGAATTTATTGCTGAATAGGAAGTTCATGTTAGTTTCACTGTGCCCAACTGTACATGAAGCCCTCTGTATGTTTAATGATTAGAACTTCATATTTTTAATATTAGTCATGAGATATATTATTGCATCACAAGAATAGTATGGCAGAAAGTCAAAAAAACATTTCCATATTATATCCTATCTTTTGCATTCCATATAATTAAAGTATGAATAGCTAAGCACATCATTAGAACTAGCTAAGATTTGGGGCGGGCATCACAAAACTAGTCTTAAAAAACATTTGTAAGGTATGTCCCATCCCAATCAAAGTTAATGCTAGTGTTGATTGAAAAATAATTTCTGAGTCTACCAATCAACAAAACAAGAATATCATAGCATCCAGAAAGTTTTGAGTTTGCAAAAGAAACGTAAAAAAAATCATAGCATTAACAAAGTTTGAGCACAAGAGAAACCTAGTTAGCACATCATTTGCCTTGAGAATTTTTTTTTTTGCAAATATGGTATCATGAAAGACTGAATTCAAATGCTTTTGCAGATTTGATCATAATGCTAAGTCCAAGAGACTTTGCGTGGATACATTGCACATCAGTCAAGGGTACAACCAAGGTTGAATACAACTGGTGTAAAAATGAAGTCAATGGTGGCATTTATAGCTTCAAATGGCATTTGGCAAAGGAGGGAGGACATGACACCACTACTTGCGATGGATGCCCTGCAAATGTTATATATCAGGCAAGCTCTTGAGACGATTTTTGATAATAAGGCAAAAAAGGCAAGAATTGAGACATAAATGGCTTTTAATTCTATAGATGTTAAGAGGAATCTTTTGGATGAGGCAATCAGTGCACAAGAGTCTTTCAAGGAGTTTGGGTCAACACTTTCTTCTACAACATGTGGCCCAAACACGTGGAGGAAACATTTATTCTTTCTTTGCACCTCGTACTACACCAAGAGCACATACCACTTTGGAGAGTACAGGATGGAGGAAGAACATCCATGAACAAATGAAGAAGGTAATTGCAAATTTTTGGTACTACTCTAGCTTGCCATTCCATGTTGTCAGATCTCCATACTGGCAAGGTATGGTGGATGCTATTGCAGTTGTAGGTCCTAGGTTCAAAGCCCCATCTTATGAGACATTGAGGGTTGGTATGCTCAATGATGCAATACATAATGTTAATGATGTTTATGAACATCGATTAGAGTGGATAAAGATTGGTTGCACCATAATGTCAGATGGATGGATAGATAGAAGGATCCTAACCCTCATCAACTCCTTGTCTCTTATGGATATTGGCACATTTTTTTTGAAATATGTGAATACATCAGATAGGATCAAACCTGCAGCTGCATTGTTCGAGTTGTTTGATAAGGTGGTCATGGATGTAGGGCCACCAAATGTAGTACAGTTTATTACAAACAATGCTGCTACTTGTGTTGCTGCTGGGAGATTCCTAACGGACAAGTGTCCTATGTTTTTTAGCCCTTGCGCAACACATTGGCTTGATTTAACCCTAGAGGACATTGGAAAACTTGAATGAGTTAGGGAGGTATTGCAAAAGGCTCGCACAGTTACCAAGTTCATCTATAATCACACAAGGGTGTTGTGTCTAATGCACTCCTTCACTGAGGGCAAGGAGCTAACTCGACCAGGGGTGACATGATTTGCTACGCACTTCCTTACATTGCAGACTCTTTGCCAACAGAAAATAAATTTGAAGCAAATATTTGTTTCAAGTGAGTGGATGGAGTTTGGCTTCACAAGGCAAACAGATGACATAATGGTGGCAGAGTAGATTTATTCTACAAGTTTTTGGGATGCAGTTGAACAAGTTCTAGAATTTTTCAGAGCCTGTAGTAAAAATTTTGAGGCTAGTGGATGGGGAGAAAACCCCCATAGGCTGTTTGTATGAGGCCATGGATAGGGCCAAGGAGGTGATGAGGGGTAGGATGCAAAATGACAAAGATAGGTATATGCTGTTGTGGGACATAATTGATAGGAGATGGGATCAATAGATGCACTCCTCTGTCCATGCTCCTGGATACTATTTGAATCCAACCTTGTTCTATAGCTCCTCATTCAAAGATGATGATTTTGAAGTCACAAGAGGCCTATTCAGGTGCATGGATAAGATGTTCCCTACCCCAGAAAAGATGTAGGCAGTTATGGTAGAGTTGCTAATGTACAAGCAGGCAAGGAGTTTTTTCTCAAGTATGGCTACTGTGCAAGGCATGAAGACCTTCCAACTGGGTAGAGTCTATAAGCTTTGGACAATTTCTCTATATTGTGGATATGTAGATTAAAGGTGTTAAGCTTTTAATATATCTTACATGAAATCATCTCAAAATAATTTGTGTTTTTCAACACAATGGTGGGATTTAATTGGCCACGATACCAAAAATCTTAGATGGATGGAAAAACAAATATTGAGCCAGCCATGCAGTTCATCCGCTTGTCAACGTACTTGGAGTGTTTTTCAACACATACATTCTAAGAAATGGAACCGTCTAACACAACAACGGTTGAATGACTTGGTGTTTGTTCACCATAATCTCTGTGTAATGTCCTCTTTTGGGATTGCCCTAAATCTTGCCCTCGAATCACAAGTTTAAAATAGTTATGGTTTAAAACTCACTAATTAAATGCTTTAAGCAAGATAAATCCTGGTTTAGGTCTATTTCAAAATCATATAAACTACCAATGTCTATAATGCATAGTGGAAGTCTTAATTGTAATAGGGTTTGGATGAGGAATATGATAAGTCCGCCCGAAGCTATCCATACCAAGCCCAAGAGCATTAGTGTCTTAAACCAACCCACTCCTCGGCCCATGGTGCATGAACGTCCAAACTAAAACAATTCCTCGCCTTGGGTTGGCGTACTTTGTGGATAAACTTGTATCTGCTTATCCATGCTACCTTATCCATCCCTCTTATGATTGAAGCTCCTTGAATCCATCCTAATAACCAGTCATAGTTTGGCTTGAAGGAAAGCCTTGAAAAGGGGTGCTTGTAAACTACACCCATCTAAGCCTAAGAGTATGAGTGTCTTAAAACAACCCACCTCTTGGCCCCGAGCAGTAGGAATATCCAATTCCACCCTCGGAGTGGCATGCTTAGCTTGAGGGCTCGTAAACAACATTACCCTATTTTGCTTCTTTCAACCTTACATATGATTGATCATAGGATAGAGACACACACATAATCTATTTCTTTTTTCTGTTGTTCTCAATTATTATATATATCAGTACTGATGGTTCCTGCAGATTTATTTCTGCAACATATATATTTATGTTTTTATGTTGTTATATATATATATATATATATATCTATTTCTTTTTTCTGTTGTTCTCAATTATTATATATATCGGTACTGATGGTTCCTGCAGATTTATTTCTGCAACATATATATTTATGTTTTTTATGTTGTTATGCTTTAGATATCTGCTCTTGATATTCCTTTAATTCCAACTACTTCCTTTTGGTCTGATCTTCATTCAGAATATAAATCATTGCTTGATTATTTTTATCACATCCCTCTTATTCTCTGCTTTTATATCTTCCCAAGATGGACGATTCACTAGGAGACATCCTTTAATGACCAACAGACACACCACTATCTGATCACATCTTTTAAAACTTGTTCGCTGGTCACACCAATATTTTACTGATTGCTGTTTCTGAATATATACTAAGTGCTGCACCTTTTTGATGAAGTTGGCCACCTTTCGTTTATTTCAAATTTGATACTTGAATGCGGCGCCAAAGAGCTAATAGGGGTCGGCCCATATTACATAAGATTCGTTTTATATTTGATACTTGATCGGCCAGCATAAGAATTGTTTAAATCTTTAATTTAAACAATATTTAACTCTTTAAAACTTCAACTCTTATCATTTGCTGCCTTCAACAATGTTTACACTCTAATCGCACTTCTTCTTATCACCTTAAATTAGATGGTTTGTCTTATTGTATAAGATCACTGCCATTTTAGTTTCCTTTCACTTAGGTCGGCTAGCATTTCATGGGACATGACACTCTACCTGAAGCTAAAGAGAGCTCAAGGTTAAATTTTTATTATACTTGCAATCATAGTTATAATTGTATTCATTATGTTTTTCACTTTCAATTGTCAAGACTAATTTCAATTGTCAAGACTAATTTCTATATGTATAAAATCAGGAACTGTTGAGGATGACGAACCAATTGACCTTGATGATATTGATTTAGAGGTTGAGTTGATTGCAGATGATGATGAATTTCTCGAACCTCAAGGTTAGATTTTTAATATACTTGCAATCATAGTTATAATTGTATTCATTATGTTTTTCACTTTCAATTGTCAAGACTAATTTCTACATGGATTAAATCAGGTATTGTTGAGGATGGCGAACCAATTGACCTTGATCAAATTGATCCAGAGGTTGAGTGGATTGCAGATGATGATGAATTTTTCGAACCTGAGGATTTTGATATCCTAACGGAGGCCAACCTGGGTAGTGATGAGGTTGAACGACATAGGATGGGCTTTGACCCAAGAGCTTCATCATCAGGACCTAGAACCCTCTAGTGTAGCTCTCTTTGTAGTAGCAAGACTCATTGGCTATGTCTAGTTTTTTGGAATTTTGTACTTGGTTTATAGGTTGACTTTTTGTATAAACTGGATTATAATTGAAAATTTGTAAACTTTTAACATCTAGTTATTATTAATGCACTATGAAGTATGCTTTGTGAAATGCAATGTAATCATTGATTTAGCGAATGTGAATATAAACAACAAAAATCTATATTTTACAATTCATGGTATTTGCTCTCTATATTTCTATGCTATGGAAATGCCTTTAAATGTTTTTCTATATTTTTTTAATGTTTTTTTAAAATCCGTTATTTCTTCGAAAAATCTTATCGGTTTGCTTTGCCAATTTTCTCCCCAAAAGATTTTTTCCGTTTAAATCATGATTTTTCAAAAAACCTTGATACTTTTGGTTTGCCAATTTTTTCCCCAAAAGATTTTTGCTCCTATGAAATAACTTTGAGACTAAATTTTCAACTTTAATAAAAAATATTAGTAAGTAGTATATTTATCTTAAATACATCTATCTAAAAAATGCCCAAAGGTATAGTATAGAGTTGATTTTACTTACATGAAAAGTTATTTTATTTTACTTCAGAACTATTTAAGAATTATTTATTTTATTATTTTTTAATAGTTCTAATTTTATAGTTTCAGTTTTAAAAAAAATATGTGGGCTTGTTATGAAATGAAATGGAGAAAAATATAATAGAAAATATTCTATTTAATTGGATCAATAATTACAAAGACTAAAATGTCATATATAGAATTCAAAGTGAACTTACATTATTGCATGTCAATGCATGTAAATTTAACTAAAAATTAAAAAAGCTAATATTAAAAATAGAACAACTTTATTACAAAAGTAAGTATTAAATATCTCTAATACCCCCTCTTAAGACATACTATACTAAAACAAAACAAACTTACAAAACCAAACTAAAAACATTTAGAATCATAAATTTTTCAGAAGCTTTTATTTAAAAATAGTTCAACCAAGTAGACCTCCATCAAGCTGCCTTGTAATCCTATTAAAAGCATAGCTCCTGAGATGAATTTCTGAGTTCTCGGATTACCACTTCCTTGAACCCCCGAATCACGAATCTCCGAACCATTGGACAACAATCCATGTTGAGCTACACTCACAAAGCTCCATCATGTTGTCTCATGACCCTCGTAAGGGTATGACTCCCCAGAAGCTAATTTGGCAACTATCAATATTGAGCTTCAATTACACTGGATTCCTTTTTGTCTTCAAAGAACCAGTTTTCTTTAGAATGCATAAAAAACTACTTCTCCACCATTGTCAACATTCGAAGAATCTTCAACAATGGCTATATTAGCTTCTTTGATCTTTCCCTTAAGAATATCATTCACTCGATTTCTACAATTCCAAGCTATGTGATCCATTTTTTTGTAATAATAGCATTCTATCCCCTTTTTGTCCTTATCAAATCTTCTATGATTTGCGTATAATGCTTCCTCAGTTTGAGGTTCATCTTCTGCATCTCTTGCAATAGTCCTCTTTTCTTCAGCTATGAGAGTTGAAATCATATCTTCCGAAGTTTTAGTAGAAAGTTGACTAAGAGTAAAGATGACATTGTTGAATTTTTAAGGAAAACTATTCAATAAAATAGCTTTAGCATCCTCATCATCCACTATAGCACTCATTTCTGCTAGTTGTCCAAGAAGAGATCTCAGATTGTTTATGTGGCTCGACATAGTGACTCCATCAATCATCTTGAACTTAAAAAGTTGAAGCTTTAAGCAAACATAGCATTAACCGCTTTTGCTCCAAACAGTGTGTTCAAATTTTCTCAAATTTCTTTAGATGATTTTGTGAGATCTATGTGATGTAACTCTGAATTTGAAGGAGCAAGACCAATAATGGCTTTGGCTTTATCATCTATGCTTTGCCATTCCAATACTTTACTAGAATCTGTAAGAAGTTTTCATTTCTATTTACGATTCCCCACAAGTTTTTGTGCATCAGTTGCATTTGGATTTTAACTTTCCATGTGTGGAAGTTGAAATAGGAATATTTATCCAATAGAAATTCCATTTTCGAAAAATAATAAATTAAAATATCTCTTAGAAATTTTGCCCTTGCTGCTGAAAATCAAACCTAGCACCTCTTAGAAAATAAATTATTTCAAAAACCTTTGTTCAACAAAAGAAATGAAAAATTCTTGTGCCCTAGTCATATAAAAATAATTGCCCTAGCTGTCCGCTGTTGGAAGCCCGTGATTTTCATCAAAAATTGTCAAAATAGGCCATGTTTAAAAAAAGTCCAAAAAAGAGACTACAAATCCCATGATTTTGTGAAACAAAAAGGGCACACAATTGTAGAAAACCCTAGGCCAGGATTTGGAGACCCTTGCAAAGTTGTGATTTGCATTAAAAAAAACCAAGCACGTGTTTTTGTAGAGTTGCGGCCTCAAAGAGACGAATCCACAATATGTAGGGTAATTCACCAGAAAAAATGCTAGTAACAAATCCGCTAGAAATGGTGCAATTCATAGAGGAGTAAATCCGCAAAATTCCATCCAAAAAAGGACCCGAATATCTGAATAAATTGCCCAAAAACGTGATTTCCATACGTGACTTCTTCTTTCAGCAGAAACCATTCACGATTTTTAGATGAATTTGGGCATGTGATTTTTGGTTCTTTAGTCTCTGCTCACAAGTCCGTACGACTCCTTTTCCGCTGACCTCTCTTGCTCTAATACCATGTTATGAAATGGAATAAAGCAAAATATAATATTCTATTTAATTGGATCAACGATTACAAAGCGAACTTACATTATTACATATCAATGTATGTAAACTTAACTAAAAATTAAAAAAAATAATATTAAAAATAGACTTTATTACAAAAGTAAGTATTAAATATCTCTAATACCCCTTCTTAAGATTTACCACACTAAAACAAAACAAACTAACATAAGCAAACTAATATTTTGGTTTTTATGTACATGGCAATGGCATGAGACTCCTTGATGCCACTTTAGAACAATAGAGAATATGGCAGTGACAAGCCCAAAAAAGAGAGCAAAAATAGGGGATGTCAGGGCACTTGAAGATTAAAACTATCAGGGAGATCTTGCAAGGGACCAACAATAGATTGAAATAGTTTTCAATCTTGATGGGGGATAAATAAAGTTCGATATTCCTTTCTTAGTTTGAAGTGAGAAACCAGGGTGAGAAAATCGCCCTAAGTGTTTGACAAAATGCATTTTTCCCATTTTCAATTGTAACAATCTAGGAAAGGTTAGACAATGTTGTTTGTTAGTTATTTGGAATCTTTTATGCCTGAGAGAATTGTTGTAAGTAGATAGAATCTGATCCTACCAACTCAAATTTCTTCCTTTGAGAATCCTTGTTCTAGTTGGTGTTCATATGAAGTTGGATATATGTCATGGTAAGTCATGAGAGCCATTTTTGTAGAAGTTGAGAAACCAACTTCATAGGACCCAATGAACACCTGCAAAACCTAAGAAACCTTCCACAAGAGGAAAAAAACAAAGAGAGCAATTTGCACAAAAATGATGCAAGTAATGAAATGGATTAATGAGTTACATGAGAGAACTTGCTTTTATATTAGCAAGTTATAAAATCCTAAAAGGGGATTTCTAAGTTTAGCTTAAGTGAAATAAAGTAAAGGTGAATTAATTAATCAATATAATTAAACTAATTAAGTAAAGAACTAATTACTCTAACACCCCCCTTAAGATGAACTTAGGGAGAAGTTAAAAAAACTAAGGACAAATGCATGAAAGCAAAGATAGGTCCCGGCAACTAGGCTTGATGAGGTACCCATGTACAAAAGAATCTCTCACAAATAGAGAAAAGGAGAAAACCACGTGGGAAAAACTCCTCCCCAAAAGAGAGAAAGAGTGAAGAACTAAGAAGCCCCCACAAAAATGTCCCAAAAGAATAGGAACATGAAGAAATCCACTGAAGCATGAAGAAGTTGCAAACACTGTCGAAGACTGATTGCTATAGTGCTGAAAGAAGAACCTCCTCTAAAGCAAGATGAAGGTCAGCACTAAGAAGACAAGAATCTGCATGAGCACCCCCAACGACACTATTCAAATTAGATGGCAAACAAAGGTAAAACATATGGAACTTGAAGATACAAATGACACATTTACCAAAAGTCTAAAGAATTGATCAAGTAAAAATAGGTCGCCTCCACAAAAGGAATGCAAGAGTATCCATATGGTAAATGCTCCATCTCACTGAAATGCATGGGTAACTAACCGCTGCATCTGCCTAGTACATAGGAACAAATACTAGATACATAACTCAGTCCAACGCGAAACTAAGGAAGCATTAGCACCAACAGTAGAACCCCCCCCATAATGCGGACAAGGGAGAGCCATGACAGGTACACTGAAACTGTGTGAAACCAAGAAGTGCATGTAGAAGAAACAAGAATATCTGAGCGTGTAAACATGAAAGCACCAACAAATAAAAGGGTGTGCAAACCAAGGCACACACGCATGAGGCAAGAATCAATGTGATTCACTGCTGTTGTGGAAGGGACACTCACTTGACAAAGATGTGATGGCAAAACAAAAGGCAAACATCAACCCCCCCATGACACTTTATATCATAGTGCGAGTACAATAAGGCACAAAATGATATCCAAGATCTCAAGAATACATGTACAATGTTGAGGCACTTTATTTCAGTCCGTTTACATAAGATAAGTGCTTACAATGGAAGCTCACAATGTCCAAAAAAGGACCACATGCTAAATTTACTTTCTCTAATAAATTGAGAGGAAACTAATAGCACCATGATGAAATACACAGAAAAACATGCACTTTCAAAAAAAAGGAACCCAAAAAGGAGTTTGGATGCAGAAGATATGGCCTGTCAAAGTCTCCAAAATGAGAACTGTATAGCAACAACATTGAAAAAAATGATTTCTGGAAAAAACTAGAAGTCAAAATAGGAAACCACCTACACCACTGCGAAGAGAACGGAATTCTACCCCTTTAAAAAAAAAATTGCACTGAAAAATACCACCATATGACCGAGATATGGCCTCTAGAAGATGGAGTGCAAAAATGAAAAGCCCAACGGAGAGGGGTTGTGAGGGCAAAAAAACATCACTGCCAAGTTTAGCAAAAACACCTCCAAATTTGGAGATCCGCCAACTTTAGAACCCTACCAAAAAGTCCTCCAGGTACAGTAGTTTGCATGTGATTTTTTTAATAAAAAAACACAAAAAAAATACATGTGCTTTTTTAATTTAAAAAGCACAAAAAAATGCATGTTTATTTTTTTCATTAAAAAAACATGATGTCTTTTTCATTTATAAAAAAGCATGTTATTTTTTTTTAAACATGGTAAAAAAATACATTTGAATTTTTTTATTTAAAAAAAAATTCTTTTAAAAAATAGAGTGTGGGGGTAGCCATTAAAGGCCCGCAGCGAAAAGGCCCACAAAAAAAGGTACGCAGCCCTGACGCAGGTACTGCGCAAGTACCCTATACCTTGTTTATTTTTTTTTGCTTTTTTGTGTTTTTTTTTAAACTGCCTTTGTAATTTAAAAACCTACCTTTTTAATATAATTTTTTTAATAGAGTTTTTTTTTAAACTTTACATGCAGTAATAATAATAATTTTTTTTTACAATCACCTCAAAATGCGTGTTGGGGAGGCCGTACGGCTTCCCTGGAAAAAACAATTGCCTTAGATGAGCCTGATGCTGATTTTGACGATTTGACAGTTGATTTTAAAGTTTTTGGGCTTTGTGAGCGCGATGGTGAGGTCCATTTGGGCCCAAAACGCTCTGAAAATAGCTTTCCTTTGGATCCCAAAAAAACATCCTATTGAAACCCTTGTAGATCTGGCCTACGAAATTCAAAACAAGCCAAATAAAAAGCTAATCTGACTATTTCGACTGCTCTAAATCCAATGGAATACTCTGTTTTACACAAAAATACACCAAAGAAAAAGCTCTTGCTCAAAATTTTCTCTAAATCTGAGAAGGGGCTTGTAGATCTGGAGCTTTGATACCATGTAGAAGTTGAGAAACCAACCTCATAGGACCCAGTGAACACCTGCAAAACCTAAGAAACCTTCCACAAGAGGAAAAAAGCAAAGAGAGCAATTTGCACAAAAAAGATGCAATTAATGAAATGGATTAATGAATTATATGAGAGAACTTGCTTTTATATTAGCAAGTTATAAAACCCTAAAAAGGGATTCCTAAGTTTAGCTTAAGTGAAATAAAGTAAAGGTGACTTAATTAATTAATCAATATGATTAAATTAATTAAGTAAATAACCTATTACTCTAACAATTTTGAATACTCATAACACATATCCTTTCTCTCATCTTACTTGATCTAAAATTTTAGGCAATTTACGGGTTTCCTATTTAAAAATAACCCATTGAATGATTTCTTTTCAAATTTCTTGCAAATGGCCACCATAAAGGTGGAAACAACATACTGAAGGTTAATATTAGTGGGGGAACTTGTTTTGGGGCGCTAGTACTCATAACCTATATCCTTACTATCATCTCACTTGATCTAAAATTTCAGGCAATTTATAGGCTTCCTATTTAAAAATACCCCATTAAATGATTTTTTTTTCAAATTTCTTACAAATGACCACCAAACCAGAAAGGTGGAAACAACATACTGAAGGTCAATAATAGTGGGAGAACTTGTTTTGGGCTGCTACCACATGATTGCATTCGTTCTGCTCCTAGACTAGGTTGCATCACTAATTTTTGAGAGGGCCTATGATAAGATTAGTGGTGCCCAAAGTCAATTGCCACAATTAATCTAGTAACAAATCTTTGCCTAGACTTATCAATGTCTTACCTAATAGCTCTATATTCAACATAGTTATTCATTTGAAATTTTAATCCTTTGGGAAACCAAAACATAGGTTTACCCTGGCTATCCTTACATTTACTAGTAGCTCCTGATTTCCTAGGTCTGCCTACCAAGAATCCATTACCTTTTATTTATGTGTTATTTGAAGGTCAAGTAACAAAACAATTAACTCGTGTAACAACCCTTCCTTTGAGGGGAGGCCTTGCCAAATCCCCGTTAAGAGTAAAACTTTAGAAGTTCATCCCATCTTAATAAGAGTGGCACAACCAATTTTGGAGATCGTTGTTATTTGCTTGAAGTGGATTTGGTAAGTTTCATGATACTCTAAACTAGTGGGGCCCGCACTCAGTGGAAATTTGATGCTTTATCTTGGAAAAATAAATGTTTCTTTGTAGCCAAATAATCCAATACATGAAAGAGGAGTAGAGAGAGCATGTGATTTTAAGAGCAATAAAGTGGAACTCTGCATGTTTCTAACTTTCGCAAACCTTGATGACATAGTTGAGAGTAGAAATAGGTCACCCAAATGAGAAGCATTGCTATCAAACCTTAGTTGCATTGTTTTCTTGACGAGAATGTACTTGAAGTTTTGAATGCAAATGAAAAGAGTATTTTAAAGAAGAAAATGTGCAAGTGCAAGCACAAAATGATTCATTCATTCCTTTTAGTGGTCGGATTAAGGCCTTTATATGCCTACTTTTCTCACCTACAAATAAGGCCAAGATAATATATTTGGCTTAATCCAAATATGGTAGTTGTCACTAGTGACTGGTATTTGACTCAACTTGAATATACCAAGGAAACTCATCCTGAGCCAAAATTTTCCAAATAGGTCCTTAGGGGTAAAGAAGGTAGATCAAGATGGAGTTATAGGTCTAGGGCCAAATGATTGCGAATGATGAGATGGGAAGGGTAAGTGGGTAAATGGAAAATGATGGGGCTTAGGTAGGTTTAGTGGGCTTAAAGGCTCCATGCTAGGGGCCAACAAAACTTCATTTGTGAGTTGGATGATCCCGCCCTAGTAATATCAATAGATCATGAGAACTCAATGCAATGTAAGTCATTTGGGAGGTTCATACATCTTTGTTGTTGGGTGAGTTGACTATAGTAAGCCATCTAACCATGCATAGTTATTTACATTTCTTTTGACTTGCTTGGTTATATTTATAATTTGACAACTGTGAGATGTTACATATAAATGTACACAAGTTGACAGTTCAAAGGTTCCTTTTGTTGAAAGATTCAATGTTGCGTTTTGGAGGTTCAACAACTATGATATAAAAAGATGTACAAAACTGTTGAAATGTATTTAGGCAAGTGCAGATTCTTCTTTATCTGTGCCTTTGCTTGTTATATGTTATTTAGAAATTACTGGCTTTGACATTCATCAAATTTGTATCATGCACACAAGTCAAATTTTAGTTCTTATAATTTTTGCTGTAAAAAATCATTTGCCATGATCTATTATGTAACATATTGGCTTGGCTTATGGAAGTTGACATGATTTATGTATTTGCACAATTAAGTCCACGACTAGATTAATATTGAAGTGTCAAAGTATTAGTACGTTATTTATAATTCAAAGAGAATCCTAGTTACGTATTGTGCTTAGACTTCATCAGCATCATGAACAAAGGTATTTGTAAAAGTGTTTGACTACTTCAAAAGATCACCACAACTTGTGTTTTCACGTTATTGTAGATAATTCGATTAATGCAAGTGTTTTAAGAGGATAATTTTTGAAAGTAAGCAAAGACCTAGATTCTATCGCCTCCCCTCCTTAAAATCCTTTTGCCAATTTCAGTTGTGTTACTAGATTTAACAAACTGAAGCAAGTTGTTAACCAATTTAATATCTTTAAGGAAAACTAGACTAAGTAATTCAGAAATATAACACACTGTGAGATTGAGTTTAGGTTCTTAATTTTTTTTATAAATATATTTAAACTAGCTCAAACTATCTCCTTTGATTTTGCCATTGTGCTCAAAGGAGAATCCGAGTAAATAAAATAAACTATTGTTTTTCAGTTATATTACAGGCCATTTCTTGCAAAAATATATAGATACATTTATCGTCGTAACCTCCATACTTTTTCTACCTTTAACCTAAAAATGAGCAAGAATTGATTTGACACTTGTTGGTTTACAGATTTGCCACCTAACTCTATATCCTCACACCCATACAAGTGACAAATGTAACAACAGTTGAATCGGTTGCAATGGTATTTTACGACTCTTTGTTTATTTACCAAGGCACATCTACCTTCTTATAATATTCAATGAATGAAAACTCAAATTGCTTTTAACTAGAAAGCAAAGGAAAAGGAGGTGTTTTTAACTAGAAAGCAATAAAGGCAATATTTCCCAAAATCAACTGAAATGAATGAAGCACAAAGACTTCCACAACAATGACTATAATGAATCAATAAACAAGAATTACACCATATGTCATACATTCAACACTATAAACCATTCACTAAAAGAAAAAGGCTTCATAGCAGTGAGCAAAAATTAAAGATATCCAACCACTTCGATATAGAAATACAATCAACATCAGTAGCAATATATCCAACATAGGAAGTATATAAACCCAAACAACCATAACACAAAGTTTACAATCATCCAAACTCCACTGTATTGATTTCTATTCCATATATAAAAGCAATTGAACATAAAGAAAAATTGGTCTATCACCAACACAAAGTTTGCCAAAAGATCCTAACTATCGACAGGCTTCCTAAATTTATAGCCATGTCTCCCAATAACTGTCTTTCAAAGATAACGGCTTCTTGAAGACAACCGGTTATAAAAAGGGCTTCTAAATTAACATAATTAAAATAAAGGGCCCTCTAGAGCCAATAGTTTTTGAGCAAATATTAAATATACTAAAACATATGAAAAGAAAGCTAATTAATGATAGCCACATCCTCTTCCTCAACATTGTCTTCTTGTGCCACTTCCTTCTCCTTCATCTGTCCATCACTAGCCCCTGCATTCGCTTGTGCCACCTGTGCCTATAGTCTTGCCTTGTATGCCCTGTACCTATTGATAATGGGCGATAAAGATACACCAGTTGGAGTCCCAGTCACATTGATTCGACGCTTCTTTTTACTTACTACTCTATCATCATTACTCACTTTCTGATGAATGTCATCCAACTCACTTTTGACAGTCTTGATATAAGCAGCAATCGTTGCAAGTTTACCAAGTGACTCACCTGTTATGATATCATAATTCACCATCTCTTCAGTCACTAATTTATTAAAATTTTGTTTGATTTCTTTAATCTCCAACAACTTATCATCACCGTCTCCAGTGGCTTCTATTTCGAAGATGACAAAATTGTTTTTGATTCCTCTCATTTATGAATAATAAAGTGTGATAGCATTTCTCATTTCATCCTCAGTTGATATCAAGACACATAACTTCCACTCAATTATGTCGGCCCACACAGGTGCATCCAATTCTTCAGGATCATTTAAAACTTTCTTAACCACTAAGATATTGACATGTATGTTGGCCATTTATTGTATCTCTTTCGAAGCTAAGGAAAGACTGTTATGATCATTTCTAGCAGTTTGGAACTCAACTATCAAGGTCTCTCTTTTACTAGAAATAGAATCAAATAATTTAACTTCTTCAATGAACATAAGACCATCTAAACCCACTTTTTCCACCCACTGGTCCATGGCATTATTCAGAGCTCAGGACCATTTTATTTGTTGCAATAAATTTGGATCAGGGGTGCTAATACTCAAGTCAGGCAAGGCATCTATTGATTCTGTAGTGACTTTTAGAATAGATTGAATGAAAAGAGACAGGGAACTTACATGTGTTCTCAGCTTAGCATTCTCCTACTACTCCTTTTTAATTCTCTTCACAAATTGCTCACTGAAAATTTTGCATGATAAATATCTCCCTCAACGGTGGAGAGTCCCATGTCTACTCTAATCAAGTTGAAATTTGCTTCAGTGACCTCATTCTCATTTTTATCTCCAACAGGATCAGCTATTTCCAAAACGTGGTGCCCTGTGGCAGAGTCAGCTGCTATTCTTGACATTCTCTTAGCCCTCTTAGGCTTGGGCATTTCTTGTAAGAGTTTGGCCACAATATCAACATCGGTATCCATCGTAGGAGTATATATTTTCTTTTTCTCCACTGCCTTTCTTAACTAGGTAGGGGATGAAGAAGGAACATTAACATTTGCAATCATATTCATTGCACCGTTCAAACACACAGGAGGATAATTGTGCTCCATGGGATTATTTGGAAGAGGTGAATTTTGATGACTCAACAAAGATTGTAACATATTATCTTCACCCAATTGAGTAAAAATAAGAGAATCATTGTCACTTACAAATGGAGGTGTAGAGGGCACATGGTCTACTTGTAATGATGAAGCAACCAATCTGACATTACTTTTCATTGGTTGATCATCCTATTCACAGGTAGTCTTCAACTTGTTAACATCATCATCAAGATGCTCACCGTCACTACCTGATTGTGAGCCAACTCTATGAAGAGCTGGGTTTGAACTCGAGGATCTTCTCCTGGTGTGTCTAGATTGGGATTTGTTTTGTGCTTGAGCAGATGAATATTTCAGTGCTGCTGAACCAACATGCTCTCTAAACTTTCCTTTCATCCATTTTTCTGTTCTTATTATAGGAAAGGAGTGCAACATGAGATCAATACATTCTTTATCAGACCATTTAATAGGAGGTAGTGGTTGCAGGGAGGCATTTTGATAGCTCTCATCCAAGATATTAGAATTGCCATCAACCAAGTCAGGAACTTGTATTGGTAGTTCGAATGCATGGACCTGATCAATATTCAACCTCATGAAACTTCTTCTCTACACTTCTCTTTCGTCGAGGCAATCTTCCCAAAAATATTCTAGCTAGGGTTTGTGCTAGTACAAATCACCGCCATGCATATTCCTTTTTACAAAATTCTTACTGTCAAAGGCCACACAAATAGACAACCAATGAAGATTGAATTCAGCTAATAATTTCTTAGCACCTTTAGCAATGTCGTTGCTCTTACATGAATAAAACAAAAGAGACAGAAGGAAAGAATACCCTCTTTTCTTCATGGCATGGTATTTTGTATTAACCACTTCCATTTGATGGCATAACTCAAGAAATATGAGATAGATGGGTACCTTGGCAATTTCACTGGAGTACTTTCATAACCTCTAATTCTTAAGTACGAAAAGCAGTCAAATTGCACATAAAAGCTACCAAAATTCACATCTCCTCCATAGCTACTCTCTAGGACTTAGAATCACTCATATCCATTGCCTCCTTCAGAGTTCTAGCATCATTAGTATTAGTATTCAAAGAAAAAATACATCTCCAATTAGGAGTACATTTGTCTAGTTGTGGACCTCCTCAATATTTAAGGTGTAGGTTTTGTTTCCTCTTCATAACTTTGAACTATCTAAGCTCTCCTCCTCTACAAGTCCATGAGCTTCTAGTTCAACTTCCCTAGTCTTTAAGGTACCTAAACCACATCTTTCTTCCCATCCTCTATTGGCTGCAACATTGTGGAAAAATTCTTAATTTCTAACTCTTTTAGCCATAGGGTCCTAAAGCTTTACCCTTTCACACTGACAACATATCTGATGAAGATACATTTTATTGCCTTGTTCTCTAATTTTTACTACCTTTCCCTAGGCACATGTATACATTATTCACAACCAAAAACTTGAAGATGGCGCAATGAGGGATTTTAGCCCATCCACACCTCCATAGGCGATTTTCACAAAGAGCTAATGTATCAGACCTATTAACTAGGTAACAAGTTGTAGAAACCACTTTTTCCTAGAACTTCTATTCCAAGCTTGCTCCATTGAGCATACTTCTATCTCTCTCCATTAGTGTCATGTTCATCCTTTCTATAACTCCATTTTGTTGAAGAGTATACCTTATAAAGCTTTTCAAAATCTATGGAACAAAACTCACTGCCATTATTAGTTCTCAAAACCTTAATCCTTCTCCTAGTTTAATTTTCTACAAGGGATTTGAACCCCTTAAATGAAATGAAGACTTTATACTTACTTTTTGAGGAAATACACCCATGTCTAGAATAATCATCTATAAAAGATACATAGTACACACACTTAGAAATAGAAGGAATATTTACATGATCAAATACATATATTGAATTTAATTGAACACCCTAGAATATTTGTGAGAACTCAAGTAAAACTAAATGCAATTTTATTTACCATATATACAATGTTCATAGAAATCAAACTCAAGAGCACAATAATTTAGGCCCTCTACTTGAGATTTTTATTTTTCAAGGTCCCGAAACTTTTATTGCTTATATGGCCCATTCTCTAGTACGATAACATTATCTTCTCTATAGGTCACTTTCTCTTTGAAGTAAGAGCTTTCTTAGGTACCCAAAAAGCATGGCCATTGGAAGTGGATATAACACTTCTCTTTATTGCTACTTCTGAAGGTGATGTAGATTTTGTAGATCTCTTCACTACGTGAATAGAGGAACTATTGCACTGTTAGTGCTTAATGTAGGTGAAATAAAGTGCCCACATAAACACCTTTAGTGAGCACCATAACTCCTCTTATCATCTTAGACCTTCCACTAGACAAAACAATTTGCAAACCCACATCATTCAATTTGCCTATTGATAATAAGTTTCATGCCAAACCAAGGATATGCATTACACCATTGTGCCCTTCACATGTCCTAGGAATTCATTAAAATTCTTCCACAACCAATAATATTTAGGTGAGAATCATCTCCAAGGTACACCTTCCCACCATCATATATTTTTTACTTCGAGAACCACTTCTAATAGGAGGTCATATGGAAGGAAGCACTTGAATCAACCAACCATGCACCTTTCGATGCATGAGTTGTCAAGGCTGTGATAAAAGGCATTTGTATCATCTTGAGAAGACTTCTCAGACTTATCATTTGAATATTTTTTCTTTTTCTTCTCCTCTTTGCAGTCTTTATGATAAGGCTTGGGCTTGTTGCAACCCGAACACTTAGCCTTGGACTTTCTAGGAGATTTAGATCTTCTAAGGATTTGAGATCTTCACTTTTCTCTCTTCTTGTCCTTCTTGCCTTTCTTCTTTAGACTTCCATGAATTGATAGGGTCTCTTTAGTTGATTCAAAAACTTTTCTATACATCTCCTTTGAGAGTATTGATTCCACTACCTCATCTATCTTGAGCTTAGAAGTAGTGCTCTTGATGACCATCACAAGGTGATCCCACAAGTCTAGCAAAGATAAAAAAAGTGTCATACAATGATCCTCCATTTTCATTCCAATAAAGTGCAACTATGTCACAATCATATTGAACATGTTCATGTACTCGGCTATAGAACCACCATCCTCCATCTTAAGGGTGTAAAAGTTTATCACAGGAAAACTTTATTTACTAGGGATTTAGCCTAATAAATTTTATCATACTCATTCTCTTCTTGATAAATGTCCTCTCTTCTTATGTAACTTCGAGATACATTGATTTTCATTGTTTCATCCATGTTATCAACCTCATCACAAGTGATTGTTCCATGGAGCAATGGATTTGTGGCTAGATAATCGACTCTGAATAATGCCATAAATCCATTTTCTAAAGGATAAGTCAAAATGTCATATGCCAAAGGATTGTGAAATATTTTAGTAGTGTCATTTTTTGGTTGAACACTTTGTGCATGAGTATCAACATATCAATCTAGATTGTCAATCCCAGTAATGAGGTGGTTCAAATAAGGTGAAATATCATTCTCAATATGTCTCAAACTCACATGTGTATGCCTCATGTCATATGTAACAATGGTGGAGGGTGTCGAAGATATATTATCAACGAATGCCACCTTATCCTCACATATACCAAGTAAAAATTGTAAAAGATCCTCATGTTATTCATTCTTAAGTATGTCTATATCATGTGCAAGATGGGATATAGGAGGAGGTACTTGATGAAGGTAAATTGTCATTGATGTCAAAAAGGTGTTTGAGTTGATTGTCATTGATGTCAAAAGGTGTTGCAGGTTCACAAGGTGTTGATATTGATCATACATGAGTTCACATGCATCATATATATTCTTGTTCAAGAAATGATGATGTAGGATTGTTGTTACAAATCAGGAGATCTTCTTTGTACACATTGCAAATTGATAGGAGTAGTCTTGAGTGTTGTGTTCTTTGGGATGTCACTATTCTTGCAGATAGAATATCATTTCTACATGCTCTCAGTAAGTTCGATAATGTTTAAGTTAGCCATGTGGATGGTTTGATGTCAGTAATTAGATTCATTGATGTGACTCTTGCATAAGTTTTTGTGGAGACTCAAAAGAACTTGGAAGCTCTCAATATTGCATATGTTCTAGCATTCATTGCTACAACTAATGGTAAGCATTCAAAAATGTATAGAGGACATATCTTAAGTCTTATGGGCACCTAATGTTTTTGGTCACACATTCTATGCTATTGAATTTCCCTATTTAAATTTGGAGCCTGAATAAGTCATAAATCTATGACTTAATCCTTGTTCAAATGACATTTCATACAGTGGGCACTAATATCTCATGCCATGTTTAAATGATGGTGAGCAAGGTTATGTTTTAAATATTCATTCAAAGGACTTTGTTTTATGAAGAGCCTTATTGAATGGGAGCTCCATTTATTAAATGGCATCGAAATACTTGTTTCATGAAATATTAAAGTGGGGAGCTTGTTGTTCTTGAAGTGCACGGGTTATTTTATAAACAACCATCAAATATTAAATTTATTTGAAGACCCTTATTTATTGGAGAGCTCGATGCATATTTTAAGCAGAGCATGGTTTATAAAATCTTTAAATGGAGACCATGATTTTATATAATGCATAAAAAGGCATCGAAATATTTCTTTGGAGAGCACGTTTTATAAAAAAAACATTGAATATGCTTTATGGTGGAGCCCGATCATTAAGCCATTTATGGCTTTATTTTATTTTAGAAACTTGATTATTTTTTATCTTATTTTGGTGGCTCTCTAAATCTCATTTTTTATGACATAAAAAAATAGAAGTTATATGCTATTTTTAAGGAGAGCTTTTAGGATGTACAAAGGCAATTTTTTTGAGTTTTTTAAGGCATATTCTATGTAGATTATTTCTATTTTTTTTAAAGAGCTTTTCTCAAAAGGGTAGATTTTATTATGACAATGGATTCGGATGAGAAAGCTTGGAAGATTTTTTTTGAAGTGAAATTGATTTATGCAGAGATGATCAAATTGAAGAATTGAACAGAGGAATATGAATTTTTTTTTTTGCAGGTGGATGGATTTATTTTTGGAAGAAATTTTATTTTTACAAGGGCATAAGATGAAAAACATCAAAGAGGAGATTTTCAATGAATTTTTAAAAATGAAGATGTGAATGAATTTTTGGTGGAAGAACAAAGATTTTTAATTGCAGGGATAGAATGATTTTATTCCATTGAAGATTTTATTGAGGAGTTATTTCTTTCAAGGAGATTTTTTTTTATGTTAAATTATATTTGGAGAAGTCATTTTGTTTTTTTTGCACATTGGAGTTTGCAAAGGTTTTTGTAAAGAAAGAGAAATATGAAGGGTCATTTGAGAACAAAGATTATTCTTATTTTGACATGATGTATTTTTGCAGATGATTTTTGAAGATTGAAAAATATTGTTGAAAGGAGATGGAAATACAATTGAAGAAGATGAATTTGCAGAGGAATTCCAAGAGATTTCTTGTATATAATTTTATTGCAAATGCTTTGTGATTGCCGGAAATATATATGATATGTTTTGGTATAGGAAAAGTAAAAAAAAATACAGAGAAGAAATATAGTTGATTTTATTTGCAAATGAAAAAGATTGATTTTTGTGAAGATAAAAATAAGATGAAGAATGTGAAAGGTCATGAGAGGACATTCTATTTTTTTATAAAATAAATTTGTAGGAGCATTAAAATATGTATGGTTGTATGATTCATCGTGCAGGGTTGAAGATATTTTTATAGAAATCCTTTTGAAGAGAAAAGACAGATGAGAATATGATACTGGGTATGTGATGAAGAAAGAGTGTTGAGATATGCAGAGATAAATTTTTTAAAGAGATGAATGAGGGTTTGAAATGGTGCAAATCAGATTGTATGGCAATCAAGTCTTGCACACTAAGTTTGATGATTTGATAAATGTGATTGTTCATTTATGCCAGTGAGGCCTTGTATCAGCTAGTGAGGCACAATGTATGCCAATGAGGCATCTTGTAGAGATAGTGAAGCTTCTTTGGTCAATGAGACCTTCATGTAACTAGTGAGGTTTTGAATAAGCCAGTGAGGCAGTTTTGGAGTAGTTTTTCTACCCCAGGAGGGCTTTCCACTCGTGCAAATTTGTGTTATGTCTCATATTGTTTTCATCTATATGTGTGTATGTTAATACTTTTCTCATCAGGTTTTGTTCTCTTCCTTCATTCTCAACCATGTGCATATGTGTTTGATAAATCAATGATATCTTTCTCTCTTTGTGTTTTGAAAGTTAAAGTTTGCAAAAAGATTTGAAAATTAATACAACACTGATTCACCCCCCCTTTCAGTGTTATCCTCGACTCCAACAGTACTCCATAAGTACTAAAGATATGACATGTAAAAGTATGAATGGATCCAAATGGGGGTTGAGCTACTAATTTCGTATATCATATTGATGCATAGAAAAATTAATGGGATCTACTACAAATGGGCCACGAGAAGGTGAAGAAATAAAACCATGAGCAAAATATTGTCTAGGGCCAATAGTAAAGTGATCTATGAAAGCACATGACAATGCATGAAAGGATGTATGAGAAGCATGACTTGAATTAAATCATTACTTAGTGGTAAAAATGAATGTATCAGTAAACGTTTGTATCATAATATAGACATCATGTGGGTGAAAGCACAAAGTTGAGTATACATTTCGCAGAAGTTTTCCGCAGGTGAAAAATGCTGCTTGTGAAAAATGCCACTTGGAACGAGTGCTCGTTACGAAACGGGTACCCGTTTGTGATTGGGCACCCGAAGCAAAAACAGGCACCCATTATGAAACGGGCACCCGTTTTTGAAAAGTATTTTTTTTCAAAAACAGGCCTATAGCTTCATTTTAATAGCTACAGGCCGTAAGATACTAGGGACAACGACACTAGAAAATGGGTACCCACATTTGCTAACCCAATTTTCAACCTCCACAGCATCCCTGCCTCCTTAGATCGATTCACCAGTGCCCCAGGTTGGTTGCCCGTCTATTTCTATCGATTTTCATTATTTTTTGCTTTGTATTTTGTTGTTTTTGCATGGTAAGCCCTATTTCATAAAGACTAAAATGTAAAACCCTAATTCATAAACTAGGGTTTCAAAAATAGTAAAACATAATACCCTAATTCATAAACTAGGGTTTCAAAAATAGTAAAACGTAAAACCCTAATTCATATTTAGACTAAACCAGGTAATTCATAAACACTAAACCTTAATTCATAAACTAGGGTTTGATAAACTAAACTGACCTATTCTTTAAAACCTAAATGACTTATTAAACCTAGAAACTTCACTTTATTACGTTTAAATCTTTAATTTAAACATATGGACATATCTATTACGTTTAAATCTTTAATTTAAATGTTCACTATTCATATACTTGGTTCAATAGAACTTAGATAGTGTTTTCAATAGTGAAAGGTTTCTAAGGAGGTGGCTTGGTTGTCCCTCTCATCTTCTTCCTCAAAGGAATTTCTTCTTCCTCCACATCTCCTTATGCTCCTATAGTTTTCCTCTTATATGTTTTCTTGGCCTTTTGACTAGGAATAAATTTCTTGCCTTTAGAGGCCTCCTTAAAATTTATCAAGACTATTCTCCTCAAGTCAATTATCTAGTCTTTCAATATGAAGAATACTTCATGTCTTTTTGATGTTGTGGAATGAAAGGAACTTTGAATTTAATCATCTATTAAGACTTTGTTGGTGGGATGATACCATGTATGATTGGTTATTTAGTTATTAAATATTTAGTAGTTATATAGTACAGTTCACTAACAAGCTTAAAGTCATAACTACTCTACTAAAATTTTAAAAATATTGGGCATTAAATGTTCCTGATGCTCGTCTCATAGTCCTAAATTAACCATTTGTAAAAATCTTTTCATGAAGCTAAAAACCTACACATTAGACAGGATAGGACCCTAATATCTTTTTGTAGACCTAACCTAAATGACTTATTAAACCTTCAAACCTAAAACCTAGAAGTCATTTTATTATGTTTAAATCTTTAATTTAAACATATATCCATATATCTATGACAGCTTGATGCTTAACAAAGGGGTAAAGGAGACAACAACAATCCAGAAAAAAATTAAAATAATGTTGAGTGTACATAGAATGGGTTCAAAGATTGAATAGGTCGACATGAACTTAGTGACATGTTTAGGAGTAGTTGTAGCCAATAGGTCATGAATTTAGTGACATGTTTAGGAGTTTGAATGTAATAGATGAGTGTATAAATTTTGACTAGAAACTAGGACATAAATTTTTATTCATGTCATGATTCTTAAATGTATAAATTTTGATTTTAAACATTTTATAATGTAAGTTTAAATTTTGAATGCATGTATATGTTAAATTAAATGTTTTAATGTATATCAAGTTTAAACCACACAAATTTTTATATTTCCAAGTTTTCAATTTATATGTATATGCATATATTTAAACATATGTTGTGCATGCCATTTAATCTATATTTTTTGTAATTGCAGCTCTACTTGTAGACCTTATTTCTACACATGGCTGATCTAGCCTATGACCCACCCCACCCCGCTCATTTGTGAGCCACAATTGATGAAAACATACACGTTTTGCAAGGAAAAATCAATTTATTGCAAAGCCAAATCCAAACCCCTCCACACATTTCATGGTTTGCATCTATGATGCAAACTATTGTTGATTCAGTGAGATCTATCCACACGGATCTAGACACATTCCTCTCATGGCGGGAAGAGAGGAGGCAATTTTATTCAGATGGTCTCTTATATAAATAGATCAATGATTTACATATTACCAAAACTACAATTGCCCCATTTTTCATTGATCCATCCACAGGTCAACAAATACCACCAACTAAAAAGAGAATTTCAATGAGATGGTGCACACATCAGTAGATAGCTGATAATTTTTGGGCTCGATGGTGGATGGTCTTTGACCATCCACCTCATGCTAATTTTGAGGTTCCCTTTTATTTTCTGAAGAAATTATGGGCAGAGTCTGTGATGGGCCAAAAGCCCAATTATTTTGATATGAGATCATTTCAAGGTGTGGGTGGTGGAATGCCACATCATAAACTAAGAGCACGTGTCGATCCAAATCGACGTTTGCCCCCTGCACCTATTGTCCCTTCTCCACCCTCTGTTCCCATGCCCTTTCACCAGCGGACGGTCGTCTCAGCACTTGGAGTGTTATCATCACTCTCAGGAAACTTAACTGACTAGGCTACTCGCTTGGCAGATGAAGTCAATCCCGGAGAGCCTACACAGCCTAGAGGAGCATCTGATGCTGGTCCTGATGCATCACCTAGATTGACACCATTGTGGTCCACACCGTATTTTTGTCAGAATTGTCATCAACCATGTTTTGGTCCTACATCTGCTTCGTCGGAGGAGTCCTTTTTGGCTACATTATTCGCTCCTATGGACTCAGTATGTATGCCACATTTAATAAAATTAAAATTAATACAAATTAATATAGATTTAGACAATTATTAATTATCAATCTTTTTTAAAAAATTTAAATATATATTAATAAATATATGTGTTCATGTTGATTGGTACAGATGACTCCATCAATTGCTGCCACTTCATCATGGCTGGACCATTTAGTGTCAACGGCAGTAGAGTTGGGTAGACCTTATACGGACGAGGTATAAAATTAGGACCTCTAAAGATTATTTAATTGGATATATCTAATTTAATAATATATAATTTAATGCAGAAATGTGACATTTTAATTTAAAGCAGATGAGAGGTCCTGACACTCTTTTGTCAAACCAACCTAGTCATCCAGGACCAGTGGCAACATCATCTCTAGAGGAGCCTACTTCATATGCCATGGTTTGTATCTTAAAATTGTACATTTTTAGTTTAAATTTGAATTTCTAGTGTAATTTCATGATTTTAAATTCATGTCTTTAAAGTTGAATTTATATATACATGTACACATATATATGTAGGATGAGATTAGTTTAGGTGCAGGCTCAATTAATCGTATCATTGATGAGCCTACATAGGTGCACGAGTCATCTCTCATATTTCAGGTCCTATAGTTAAATCCTATGTGATTTTAAAGTCTTTTGTATCATTCAACCTTGCATTTTGTATCTATACTCTAGAGCCTAACTAGTTCATTCAAGTGTTTTATTAAAATACAGGAATTGGTGACATAGGCATTCAATCTATCATATGAATCGGCACCATCTGTTGCACATGAGCATGGCAGGAGAGATGATGAGCCTGTTGTGGTATGCTTAGACATTTTGAAGTTTAGATTTAAAAATTTAATTTGATGGTTCAAGGTTTTAAATATTTGATTTAAATTTAATTAGGATGCAGTTTTGACATTAAAATTGATTTGAAGCTTCTTTTTCTTGTACACAACATGAGTTGCCCTCTCAACCACATGGGACCAAAAGGCGGCTTGAAATGGATGATCATGATCAAACTTGGTGTGCACACATGTTTTAGATTGATGGATAGCAATGATGACATGATGTATTAGATTGTTTATGACTATTTCAGTATTGACTATTTCATGACTATTTCAGTATTGACTAGACATGTATATGTTTTGTGACTATTTCACTATTTTTACATGGACTGTTATTATGTCAGTATTTATATCTCGTACACTATTTCATCTAGACTAGATTTTGCTAGTTATTGAATTTCCACTGTATACATCTATATTCAAACTTTAATTTCATATATCTCATATTTAACACTTCAAATTAAATCACGTGTTTAATTACATAAAATTGTAAATACTAATTCTAATTAGATAAGAGAAAATTTTCAATTGATTTAATTTATTAAACATTTATTAGATATAGACTCTAGGTCAAGGATAGTTTATAGACTAAATGTACCTTCCCTAGATAAATTTAAAAAATAAAATAAAAATTAACAAGTTGTTGAACTAGAATGAATATGTTTGGATTTACATGAGTCAAATGTTGGGACACTTGTGTTAAATTTTAATTGAGTTAAATATTTAGGAAATTTTTATTGATTAGATTTTTCAATCTACTAACCATGTTTAATCAATTTATTTTTAATTCTAGATTAAACATTTCATAGATCAATACCTTCCCTATAAATTTATGAAAAGAATTTAAAGAAAATTAGAGAAATACTTGTACCGTTTAAATTTACAATTTAAGAAATTTTGAAAATTAGAGAAATTAAAGTCTACCCTAAATTATATCAAAAGAAAAATAGAGCAATTTACATTTAACATAATAATAACTTAATCATTTCAAGCACTTAATAACTTAATCAATTTCATCAAGAGCATTAAATAATAACATTCCTGAAGTAGACAAACTACTGGATTAGCTTTCAAATCATGTCTTTGTATGGTTGTAATCATTCCAACTTCATCTCATAGTTCTCAGAAACCTAATTTATCAGTAGCTAAGAATCTTCAAAGGCAAATGTGTCGAGTTCTCAATTTCAAAGCTAGCATGACTTCCAAGGAAAGAGCTTTTTAGTCAACAACATTTTTGGAAGTCTAATTAGAAGGGGAATGGGAGAACTCTCCCATTTTCTCAAGTTAGAACTACCCCAAATCTAGCTCTTGTCCTACATCTAGCTCCATCAAAATGGAAATCAAAATCCTAATTTTACCAATAGTGGTTACCTTTAGGTTGTCGGAGCCACATAAGGTCTCTCTACATGCAGTGATATTAGTGTGGCAATATCCCACTCTCCAGGAGGGATAAGGGAATGATGTTGACCATGGCCCCATCATCCATGAGGATCCTCTTAAAGAAATTATCATAGATACATACTTGTAAATATAGGTTGAGGGGTCTCCTCTTCTAGCTAGCTCAACCTTTGTAGGGATTTTCTTGAGGTTTCAAAAGAAACCTAGATCGACTCAGTGTTGGGTGGGCTCAAATTAGGTCAACTTGGTTTATAGGATCTTTTGGGGGTGGTGTTATATGGTTTACATATTCCAATTCGATGGCCTCTAGAAGGGATACATGGTATGATGAGGATTTTCTCTCAGTGAACAAGATTTTTGTAAACATCTTTTTGAGATCATCCACTAAGTTGCAAGGACCAATAGAATTACGAGTGGGGTCAACCATGGAGACTGCATGCATGTGATACTCCATTTTTGGAGATGCCCAAGGTTCTTGGTTTTCATCATTTTGAACTAATTCAACAAATCCCAACATTTTGGTCTCTCCCTTTATCCCCATTTGAGGGGTGTTAGATCCTTCTAGGTGAGAGGTGACTATTGATCTAGATGTGGAGGGATTAGGATGATTGGGATGATTCAAAGTGTTCTTGTGCTTACATGGTGGGAAGTGCTTTTGGTAGATCCACAAATTGGAGTTTTGAGTGGTGATGGGCTATAGGAAATTATGGTTCAGGGTGTCCTAGAGATGATTATATGTCCATGAATAAGTATTTTTCTTTTGATGATTATACGTCCATCAATTCTCAAAATGCACTCAAAAGATTCCTTGTAGGATTTATATGGGAGATTTTGAACCTCCTCTTGTGTGTCCCTATTTAGGGCATGCAAGAAAAGATCACAAAGATCCATGTGGTCCATGTGTGACACACTAGTTGAAGAGTAAAGCATCAGTCTCCACCTAGTTATGAAATGGGCCACTAACTCATTTGGGTCCTATTTGACACTAGGGAATTCTCTAATCATACTTTTAACTAGCTTATTCATGTCAAAGAAAGTAACAAACTTAAAAATTAGCATTTTGTATGTAATTTCATCAATCTACACTAAATAATAACTTAATCAATTTACATTAATTAGTTTTTCATAACTTCTATGTACAATAAAAAGAGCTCCCCTTAGCTTCAAGAAATATAAATATTCTATACTAACAAGGCCAACCACGTGAAGGTGGAAGCTCATGTGGCCTCACCTAAGACCTAAGACACATGTATTCTAGTTCTATGTAGGACACCTAAGACACATATTGTATAGACACCTAGATTATAACTTTCTACCTAAGACATAGGCTCTAGACACCTATTACATGGTAGACCTAGTTGACATATCTAGTATCTACCTAATCCACCTAGATTAAATTAAAACCTTATTCTAGTCTCTAGACAAGTAGTTGATATATATAGTATCTACCTAAGACGCGCCTAGATTCCATATTATATCTCTAGACAGGTAGTTGATATATAGTATCTACCTAAGACACCTAGATTAGATTAAATGCCCTTTTTCTAGTCTTTATCTACCTAGTTGACATATAGAATACCTAAGACACAGGTAGAAACACATGTATTATATAGTTAGAACCCAAGACACCTAGATTTTATACAATGTTATTCTCTAAGTCTAGATCATCTAAGATTTTATACTTGACACCTAGAAGTTGAAGACTCTAGATATGAAACATGTGTAGAGATCATACCTGTGCAACAAGAAATAATATATTTGAATCCTTTCAATACTACATGTGAAAAATTGCAAAAACAAATATAGAGGTCAGGCCACGATGAAACATATATAAAAATTTAGGTCTCTAGAGATCATTTTATTTAAAGATAGAATTTGTTAAGAAGTTCCATTGAAATTATAATGAAAGGAAAGAACTATTGAAGCATAAATTAAAATAATTAATAGTATAGGTCTAGTGAATACCTAAAATAAAGTGCAAATGAAATTTAATATAGGTTCTATGTTTCCAGCCTCTATTATGACTGCAAAAAACATCTCCTGCACCATGTAATGTATTGTACAAAAGTTAGAATGTGTAATGATCTTTAAGAGAATTAGGAATATTAATATGAAGGCTTAAGGGGAGTAAAGAGGATGGATTAAGGGGAGATGCAATCAATTAGGGAAATGACAGTTTACCTAACTTATGGAACATAGCTAGGGGATGGCTTAAGGGGAGTTAAGAGGATGGATTAAAATGGGAGTTAAGAGGATGGATTAAAGGGAGATGGAATCAACTGTAGTATTTAAATGGTAAGGGTACATGCACTAACTTATATTATTTAGCTAGGGGACGGCTTAAGGGGAGTTAAGAGAATGTCTTAAGGGGAGATGCAATCAATTAGGGGATATGACTTACCTAACTTGTGGAAGATAACTAAGGGATGTCTTAAGGGGACTTAAGAGGATGGCTTAAGGGGAGATGCAATCAATTAATTAAGTTATCAATCATATTAAATCCTAAACTCACATCCTAGACAAAGATTAAAAGTTCAAAAATTTCTACATACCTGTTAATCATTTAAAACATTTACTCCATTGTACCATCTGCATCCTCTCTTTTTTGTATTACATCATGCTCTTCCATATAAAGTGTCCATAATTCTTTTGTGACAGGTCTCCCTTTATATCTCACTAATTGTATATTTGTTGCCACAATTAGATGCCAGTAGTGCAAAATTTCCTTATGTCTTTCATAATCTTCAAATGCAGGTATACCATTCCTCCTTATCAAATATTTATGTAGCCAAGTGCCAGTAACAACCACAAAACCTGTTGGACACTCAAAGTTATCATCATCTACTCTAGGTTGTAACAACTTATGTTTTGCCTCAACACATTGAGCCAACCAATACTCTGTTTCCTCTTCATTACCCTCAAGTGCAACAACAGCATACACATGTCCTGCAAAAACATTTCAAATTCAATAAATCACAAAAATATACATACATACATATGTACAATTAAATATATATTTCTAAAAAATGTATCGAAAAGAAATATTGAATGAATTTGTACCTTCTTGTATGAGGTCTGAAATATGGTCATAGTCATCCGATGCTTGCAAATGATTACCCTCCTCCAATGTTATCTCATTTTGATCATGTGTTTGTAGAGGTGTTAAGGACTTTTGTTGCCATTCTTCTTCCATTCTTCAACCCAATCTATATTTTCACATGATTCCCACTCACCTGCAATACAAAACTGACAAAAACATGCAAGCTCCCTAGTCCATTCAGTCCATGTGCTTGCATTTGAACTCTTAAATGAATGCCATGTTGTTGATCCACTAATTATATCACAATCAAATCAGGGAGGAATGTTTTCTTCTTCAACCAACCAAAAAAACTGTTGAACTTTAGAGTTCTCACTTGATCCTATAGTCAATTTTGCATTACACCAATCCACAATTGCACGTGCATCTTGAAACTTTGCTTCATCATGAAATTTTCGTTGCTCCCTAGAAAGAGCCCTTCTCACACATGCTCCAACTCCATCATGTTCTCCTTTACCATGTCCAACTTCAAATAAACTCCAAATATGTTGGTATTGTTTTCTTTATGGACCCTACTTAACCACAAAAATATTTGAGAATTTTTTAATTTTCATGTACAATTGTCTAACCATATGAAATGTTGTGTCATCTGGATTTGTCTTTCTTTTAAGTTGTTGTAAAATACTTTGAAACAATACTGCACAAACTCTAATGAATGTAATCGGTTATCACTCACATAGAAATGGTACTCTCTCAAAAATTTTTTGTCGTCTTCTGTACTGTCAACTGCATGTCTGTATACAATATAAACAAATATGGCCACCTGTACTAAGTTATAATATTGTGATTGAATCTCCTCTTGTGGAGCAAGTGTATAGTTTTCTACAAAGTCTACCATTGCAAGTATAGTTCCAATAGGAAATGTGTTCTTACATATGCGGAATTGTTCATCAAGCCACCGAGCATATTGAGAATGTTTGACATATTTATACACAATCTTATTCTTGAACTCTGTGATGAATGCATGTACACTACTTTGTTCTGTGACTAACTCACAACACTTTCCAGTTTTTCCATCATTTAATGGATATTGAACATTTGTGAACCTTTTCACCTCCAGTAACTGTTGTCCAAAATCATGTGAACTAATTTCATGCATGCATTCTCCTAACAACGAAAGCTTACCACATCTATTGCATTGTCTAGAAACACATGGCTTTGAAAAATAGAATTGCTCCTGAGTTGTTTCACAAAGTATACTTGTTATAAAATCCTTAACTGTTGTAGGTGGCATATTAATACCACATTCCTACATAATTTGGTTAGTATGCAAAGTACAACGTATATTTTGAAAAACATCATAAAAATAATAAAATTACACATGAGTTTTACAATAACAAGAGATTCGTTGCTTATTAATCTTGACATACTAAGGTTTGCATTTCTCAAATGATCTTTGACTTATACTAAAATTTTCTATAACTGAATCATCTAGAATTTTTCTATATAATTCTATTTGAGTCATGTCTAAAAGATGTTTTGGATGAGGATCACAATTTTTTGACCCCACCCTTAATTTCAAAACATCTCGAGCATTTGATGAAACCCTTGTATTATCATGCCAATATTTTTCACTCAAAGACCTAATTTCATTATTTAATTTCATGTCAAACCTTGGGAGTCTACCACTAAAAGTCCAACATTGGTTGACTGGATCCTCTTCAATACTTAGTCTTCTCTTTGCTGCTCTTCTTAAAGTTATAGCATGCACATTTAAATATCCACTTGTTTTACATATCATTCTTTTGCTTACAACTGATTTATTAACTAAAGCAGTTGTTATTGCTCTATGTGCTACATTCTTATCCTTAGATCAACTATTTTTTCTATAGAACCAATAGCATTAGCAACACTAGACATAACTTGTTCCATTGATTCATCCACCTTTTTGGGTTACAAAAATGCCTAATTTTTTCATTACTTTTCTCATTTTTGTCATTCTCATCAATTGTAATACAAGTTGACATTGAAATCCAAGAGTTTTTCTATAAAAAAATTATTTGTACAATCTATTTGCATGTGTTCGAATTTGTCTCCAAGATATCTTACCACGAAGATCGTTCAAAACATTGCTTTCAATTTAAGAAAAAATATTTTTATTTTCATGCATACAAGGGTTTTCATTTTCATTTTTTATTGTCTTGTTTGTAGTAGAAGCATTCATTTCATCAACATTATATCCAGCTTGCTTTAAATCTTTAATCTCATTATCATTCAATGGATTCGAAGACATACCTGGATTCATTCTTATATTTGCATTTTCCATGTTCTTGACCTCTTCCACATTTGCATACTCTACATTCATTTCATTCAAATTGGTCTCCTCTTCAATGTTCTCCTCCTCAATGTTCTCCTCTTCAATAGTCATCGAAATGGATGCTACGTCATTCTTTATTTTTTTAATCCTCTCTCTCTCTCCTATCTCTTTGTCGTTTTGCCTCTTTCTCTCGATGTGCTTCAATTTCTTCAACTGTCATAACATTGCTCTTCTTTTTTTGTTGACGTTTATTTGATCCCATTATTATCAAAATGTGTTGGATCTCTTCTTAAAAAATGTATGAAATACAAGTAGAAATAGATCCTTTGTTCAATATGATAGTTGCTTGATATTTGTTTGATCTCTCTAAGAAATTGAATCCTTCTAAAAAATGGATTTCCTACTTCATCACATCTGAAAATTCTCTTAATGATTGAATCCTTGTAAAAATTGCATAAAATATGTCCTCTTAAGAGCTCGAATTAACACTTTGTATATAAAAAAGTCACAAAATTTGTCGCTATCGGTGTATTGGTAAAAATGAATGTCTCTCCAAGAAGTTGAATGCATGTAAAAAAATAATTTTTCTACTTCATTCCATCTAAAAATTCTCCTTATGATTGAATCCCTATAAAATTTGCATAAGATATGCCCCGTTGAGAGCTCGAATCAACACTTTGCACATAAAAAAATCACAGAATCTATCGCTATCTGCCGTACTGGTAAAAAGCAATGTTGCAAGTTTCAGTCGTACTATGAATTTATGAAAAAAAAAAAAAATAACAACTAAAATAGAAATGGATGCCCGTTTTAAAATAGGTACCTATTCTAAAAAGAAGAAATGGGTACCCATTTTAAAACGGGTACCCGTTTTGTGAAAAGGAAAATAAAACAGGTACCCATTTGTAACGGGCACCCGTTATGAGCAGGTACCCGTTTACAAACGGGTACCCGTTTACAAACGGGTACCCGTTTCTTATTTTTTCAAATGTGACACCCACTAATTTGCCTTGGTTTTAGGATTGGTAAAGGCTTGGAAACCCGAGCCTAAGCCTTGGACCTGCAACCAACCTTTAACTAAGAAGCCATGAAAACAATGAGAGAAAAAACCAGTTTCACCAGAGTGGCTGACGACTTTTTTTTAGAATATTTTAACAAAATTAAAACCTATTATAGATATGAAAGTCTAGTTTTCAAATATGTAATTTTTTTTTACTATTGAACATAATTTTCTATTTATTAATTATTTTCTAAACAAACTCATAAAATTGAAATAACATAGCTTACTATTTTTTTAATAACTTTTGATTTTGGAAGTTTCTTGAAAAAAAAATTATGTCTGACCAAACTAGACATCATTCTCTACATGATGATTTTTTTTTTACTAAAGTGATTAGTTTAGCTCAAATTATGTTGGTCGTACACAAAGGGTTTTAAAAAACACTAATTAGGCTCATTAAAAAATTAATAAAAAAAATATTTATAAAAAAATTACAAAAAAATATCTTGACCAAAATTCAACATCCTAAGAATCTTTCCACAAAAGGAATTAGAAAAATACATTAATTTAGGTCAAATTATGTGGGCCGTACACATGCATGCTTTTGCAAAAAATAGGGGACTTTTAAAAAGCCACTTTTTGTACATCCAATAAAAACCCAACTTGCATCATCTAGGTATTAGAAAAAATTACATATTTGAAAACTAGAAACAAAATGCTACATTTATTATTTTTACATCTTTTTAATATGTTATGTACCAGTGCTTCAAATTGTCACTCCAAGTACGACAAAATTTGAAAAATAGGGAAAACACTTCCACTTTTTGGCTAAAAAGTGAACTCATCTTCTTGCACTTACCCATGTATAGACAAATAATTTGAAGGTATCAATTATCTAGCATCTATCTTTACATCTTCATTACCACTAAATGACTCTAGCATATGTGTATTAAGAGAATTTTCATCATAAATCACATAATCATGCAACAAATAGAATGTCATTAACCTCATCATAAGAAGATAAAGAAATATCACTATGCTCATCACTAAACATATCATCAATAGACCATGAGCCCCAAGATAGACAAGATGGATAATCATGACTTACATGGGAGGTAATGACCTCATGTGAATTTGAACAAGGTGTATCATGTATAGGCCTATCACTAGTGAGAGCTAAGTACAATCATCATAAATCTCATCACTAGGATAATGATCATAGATAGGTAATTAAATTCAACAAGTATATCATTAGGCATGGATAGAGGTGAATCATAATCACATGTAGGTAAAGGTAAGGCATATATATCTACATTATAAGTGTCCATAAGTTTAGTGGATATATAGAAGAATGATCGTCATTATACTCATTAGATCATGTATTAAAAAAGGTAATTCATTCAAAGCACATGAATCTATGAACATAGAACCAACATGACATGTAAAATATATATCATCAAGATAAGGGCCCTCTTTCTATATAGGCACCCTCGGGCCCATCCCCATATGTTGAGCCCTATATATTAGGGGGAGACTAGGCTTAGGCTATAGCTATATATGGTCGGTAGTCGGGTTGGCACCCCCAACCCCAGAATAACAAATCACTACTAATATGATGCATAGGTGAGGGAGGTGTGATATCATCAATAGCAATCATGCTATATGTATCATAACACATTATAAATTTCCATACTAGATGTATCACTATCATACTAGATGATTCACTACTATATGTATCATAACACATTATAATCCATACTAGATGATTCTCTAGGCTTTTTGGAACTTCATATGGAGCCTAAAAGTGCTTTAACACTTGGTCCAAACATATATCCATTTTCTCTCTGATTCACTAAATTCTTTGCTCTATGATGATTGTCAAAAGCCTCGGGGGCCTGCTAGATCACTAGGCCAAGTTCTCCTAGGTCAATCCCTTGAAAATACGTTGTAGGTGTGGAAATATGTGCAAATAGGGTAGGGATAAGTCAACTGTGTGGAAATGCAAAAAGGAGGGGAGTATATGAGGGTATATAGGTATTAAGAAAGGAGCCAAACTTAACAGAAGAGTGTGCCATGTGTTTCTATATAAGTGCATTAAGGCATTCCCTCAAATTGGGCCCAAATTTCTCTTGAGGATAATAGATATCTGTTCGAAGTCATATGATCTACTCTTGAATACACCTAAATTATGTAGCATCTATTGTTTGGCTTGTAATTACATAACAAATGTACAAAAGCAAAAGCACACATAAGCCAAAATTTTCAAAATTTAAAATAAACATTAAGTATGATTTTTTTACAAGGGATTGTTCAAAAAATTCTTAAACTTATATTAATAAGAGAAGTTCAAATTTTAAAGAGATTCAACTTTGTTGATTGGTTGAAAAGTTGTTAACCATGAAACAATAGAAATTTGCAAGTTGAATTGTAAGTTGTAAGCATAAACCAATGAAAAGAATAACAAACAATACCATTTGTTTAGTTCTAGAAACAAATATCCCTTTCTAGCTCCATAAAATAGATATCTGTTACTTTAATAATGGATATCCATTATTAACAGATATCTGTGAGTAACGAATATCCATTTTGCTTCAAAAATGCCTTGTATTTAGGCTTGGGACTGTCATAGTTGACTAAATCCTTGAATTCTAATGTGTTTCAGGTTTCACCCTCTTCTTTGAACTTCACCCTCCATGTTGATGACTTTTTTTAATTCAAATTTGATAAAACGAAAAGGGTTTATTGAAGAAATTGTCAGCTTTGTAAAAACATCAGATTTTCTTGATTATCATAGTATTAAACAATTATTAATAATTTTCTATATAGTGTGTGTCTGAAATCCTAATGGACGCACTGATTGAAAAACATCCATAACTTTTAAACTGTTTCACCTTTTTCAAATCCTTAAGATGTGTCACACTCTATGTTTTTTTGGCTATAGGTTTAGAAAAAATTGAATTCCAATTTTTTGATCAAGTTAGGTTGGCTCGAAAATTATTTTTTAGTTTTTTTAAAAAAGTCACAGTAAAAGAATCATAACTAATTATTTTCATGAAAAAAAATTCAAAAAAAAAAGCATCACATCCGGGCATGAGTCCTTTACTTATATTGAAAGATTCAAATTTTTTTTGTTCATATTTAGGTTGGCTAGAATGACACCCACTTTTTATTTTTATTTTATTTTTTTGAAAAATTTAATAGGTGTTCATTGAAATATTCATTTTCACCAAGTAATTTTAGTTTTTTTTGAAAAAAAAATAGTAGCCCATAAGTTCTAGATTCAATTCTCTACAAAATTTGTTCTTACATATTTTTCAAATTGTGTAGATAATCCATTCAAATTTTCACATGAACTTGATTAAGTCTGATTTTTAGTATTTTCATTGCCACTTAGAGGTATTGTTTGGCCCATCATGATCCTATACATACCCATGAAGGAACCTAGAATAAAAGAAGACGCATGAGCCTTCAGTACCCTAAAAAATCCCTGTAAGACAACCTTTAATCCTCTTACAGCAGTGGAGTGATCCTCTTGGCAACAATAAGAAAAGAGAAGTAAAAGAAGCTTTTGAAGCTTTGAAATGAGCTCAATGAGAGCTTGATGATCATTGTGGCTTGTAATGTGAGTAGTGTATCAACACAAAACAAGATTTTAGAAAAGCTAAATGAGATAACAAATAAAATAAAATGACTCTAATGCCCTATATGAGCATATGGATGATTGATTTGGAGAGTAATAACCTGCAAGAATTGTGTGCACAAATGAAATTGCCTCCCTTTATGCTTGAGGGAGGGTGTATTTATAGGTTTGAAGAAGAGATGAGAGGTGAAGAAGAATAGTCAACTCAATTTTATTGGAGAGTTAACTTAGAAGACACAAGAGTGATCTGGGCTGAAATTGGAGTGATCTACCTAGTAATAGCTTATCAGTCAAGAAGAAGTGAAGAAAGAGGAATGCATGGGAATGCATGGGTTGTTAACTAAAGATGAAAAAGAGATAAATATACATATGTGGGTGCATGAAATAGTTAACTCTATCTTTGGCATGAAATTCCATGCAAACAGGAAGAAAAATGAGTGAAAACAGAGCTATTTTGAGCTAGAAACTCAAGTGAACTTGCAATTGGAAAACATGATAGGGTTGCCCTTGGGTTGCCCCTTACACTAGTCACAGTTGCCCGGGGGCGACCCTCAGAGGAGGGCACCTGGGTGAAAGTGCATGATGGGAGATGGAAGAGGATGAGAAAAGAAAGGGACCTACCTTCGAAAACAGGTCAATCAAGGTCAAAATCCAAATCTCCACTTGCAAAAGTAGGATTTGGAAATAATAGGGGGAGATTTGGATTGGTTGAGTGAAACTGAAAACTGAAAGCGGGATATGGCTAGGGAGGACCTCTAGAAGGCCTAAAAGGGTTGGAATGGATGAAAAACACTGGGGAAAGGTGAAAACACACCTACAAGATGCATACAAGGCTTAGGGACAAAGTCACAAGTATATGAAAGGCAAATTGACAAGTGTCGAAAGTGAAGAGAGAGAATAACAAAGGGGAAACAACACAAGGGGAAGAAAACACACACCACCAAGAGAATTACTATTGAGAGGATGTTATTTCATGCTTACATGTACATGACAAAGATTGTGAGTCCCCAATATAGTCCTCATGGAGGTTGTGTGTGATTTTGGTGCTCATAGTTCTAACACTTAACTCTGCAGATTCTTCTGAGGAGTTTTAGACCCGTCTTTTGATTTATCCTTAGGCCCTTTCTGTAGACATTCCCTTAACATTAAGAGAATTCATTGAGCTATCCATATCCTTCTTCCTCATTTCCTATGACAACAAAGTTGCAACAATAAAATCCAACTTTGGATCTTCGAGGTTAGCCGTGATAGCAAGAATGAAATTCTCCCAAGACTTATACAATGAACAAAGAAGAATAGTGCATTTTTTTTCCTTGTCTATCTTAACATCCACATAAGCTAACTGACTCAAAATCAAATTAAACACATTTAAATGCTCTACAATAGATCCACCTTCCTTCATCTTAAGAGAAAATAACTTTCATTTTAAATACAGTTTGTTTACTAGACTCTTGGCTTGATAAATCTCACCCAATCATTTCCATAAAGCATATGTAGTCTTTTCATCATAGACATTTAGTAGAATAGTGTTTGCAAGACATAACCAGATTATGCCTCGTGCCCTTTTATCCAATCTGTCCCACTCATCTTGATTGACATCATCAGGTTTATTTTCTTTTGATGCCGCCAACCATTAATCCCTCTCCTCAAGGAGATCCTCCATTTTTAGCTTCCATAGCTCGTAGTTTGAACTATTGAATTTTAAATGTCTAGATCAGAAATGTAGATGCAACCATGATTTCCACACACAAATCTACAAAACATAACTCTCACTGCAACACATGAAACCTTCACACTTCCACCCAATAACACAACTAGCCAGACTCTGATATCAAATGTTAGAAATGAAGGCAACCACTACAATATGAAAATCTGAAATAAACTTGAAAATATGAAATTATATTGTAGAACATCAAATGGAGATGTAAACTAACATAAAAAAAAATCAACAATATTCAAGAGCCATACACATAACACATGGATTTATGTAGAGAAGACACTTTTGGGTAAAAAGCTCCACCAGGAAAAGAGGGCAAATTTGTATTATCTTGAAGAAGATTACAATACATCAACAATTTCCTCAATCATGCATCCAATCTAACAATATCTGTATATTTGCAAACAAAACTCATCTCATCTCATGCTTTTGCATTTCTCCATAGCTCATTTTATAGAATAACAAGAGCTTCATGAAGAAGCTACCAAAAGTGGCACCATATTTGGGAGAATCTCAACACCCTCATCAAGAAAGAACTCTTGTGATATATGTCATGAGATTCTTAGCACCCACCTAGAGATTTACACCAACAGGACCAAAGTAGGCTCTTACACCATCATACGATTCTCTTACAATATGTCAGATGCTCTTATGCTATCATAAGATGCTTTTACACGTAACAAATTCTCTTTCACCTTGTTACACCGAGAGGCATTTCTACAGTCATAGCAGGGGTGGAGTTGAAGAGCGCAAAGATTCCAAGATTCCGTGTAATTTTATAAGATTCTAATTTAAAAAAAAAAGATTCTATACGTAATAATAATAAATGTGGCAGTAACGCCTCTATGCGTAACTGCCATTGCAAGGTATGGCAGTAAGCACAAGAATGATAGCAAATAAAAAAAGAAATTAAAAAATAGCAAGCTGGCCACGTTATTAAAACCTTTCATTTTATTAAAAAAATAGCTCACTAATAATAGTAGTTGTTTTAATTTGAATTTAATTTTAAAAAAAACCACAATAAGTTAAAGATTTAGTTTTTAATAAAATTATTAAGTTATACAATATTAAAGAGAAGTTAAAGATAAAAACAATGGTTAAAAATAAAAGAAAGCATGCCAAAAGAAGTTAAAGATAAAAACAATGGCTAAAAATAAAAGAAAGCATGCCAAAACCACATCATAATCCTAGACAAAAGGAAATAAAAAATTATTAAATATAAAAAACAACAAATAAAAATTCATAATTTAAAAAAAAAAAATGAAAAAAAAATAATATATATATTTTTTTTAAAATCAAGGAAAACTTTAAAATAAAAAGGGAAACAATAATGGTTAAAAATAAAAGAAAGCATATCAGGAAAATCAATATGGATTCCTATAATGTAGCCAACTTGACTTAATTATAGTAAATATTGTTTAAAATTGATTTTTTTAAAGGAATGTAATCATATTGTGTGCTAAATGAAAATTAGGATTTGAAATTACCAAGACTTAAATTTGATGTTAACTTATTTAACTTTTTATTTTAAAATTAAGAAAAAAAATTATTTTCTTATTTGTTATTTAATCTTATATAAAATATTAATTGTATTTAAGATATTGGAATCAAATCAAATCAAATCAAATGTGTAGTAAACCATTTTGCTTTTAAAACAAGAAATAAATATTAATGTTAAATTTTGTATTGATCCATTCCTTACAAAAGAAAGAAGAGGGATTTCATAATATTTAAATCTTCTTCTTCCTCTGGTGCCATGCACATAGCTGTATATATAAAAAACCTGTGAATTTATGTAGACCATTTTTGCATCATGCGACACTTGAAAGCTTTAGATCTGTGATCTTAACACAAAACAAGAGAATTCAAAATTAGGGTTTCAAAACAAAAAATAATGTAAATTAATAAACACATAAACAAGGAGTGAAAAAAAATATAACTCCAAGAATGGGGTACGGAGATGAGAATAGGGCATTTCAACATTGTCCCAGAAGCTTCTCCTCCATTGTGCAGAGATAAATGAAACATAAGAAGAATTGAGAAAAATGAAAAGGAATTGAGTATGAGATATGTCTTATATGCTTCTTAACTAATTCTTTTTCGTTTCCTTAAATTTAGCTTCATATGCTTATTCCATGAATTTAGGTTACCAATTTATCTATTTAGTAATATTTTTTTAGAAAGGTTGCCTTTAAATTTTAATTTATTAGAATTAGTGCTATTTTTATTATTTTTTTAATAAGTTTTTTTTTCAAGCCTACATTTAAGTGAGAAAGTTATTTAATTGTAATTAAATTATTTAAATTAAAATTAAATTAAGTAATTAATTTAGTTGTAGAATAAATATAAGTGAAATCAAATGAGATTATTGGTTTATTTAAATTAATTTAGGAGTGTATTATTTTTAAATTAATGTATGCAAATAATTTTAAAAAGGTAATTATTATTTTATTTAATGCAAACAATATTAAGGGGAAGTCACCATTGAGTGCAAATGAAATGAGTATCTAAATTCATTTTGGGTTGATATAATACATTAATTGGTATTTCCTTTTTATTAAAATAGAGCAAAGTAGAGTATAGAATGCACTATTTTAATTAAGGTTAGGGTTAGCCTGAAAATTAGGGTTAAGGCTAAAATTAGAGTTAGAAATAGGGTTAGGGTTAGTGTTAGAATTAGGGTTAGGGTTAGAGTTAGAATTAACATTAGGGTTAGAATTATGGTTATGGTTAGGGTTAAATTAGGGTTAGGGTTAATGTTAGAATTAGAGTTAGGGTTAAGGTTAGTATTAAGGTTAGGGTTAGGGGTTGAATCATGGTCAAGGGTAGAATTAGAGATAGGGTTAGGGTTAGGGTTAGGGTTAAAATTAGAGATATGTTTAGGGTTAGAATAAGCTTTAGGGTTAGGGTTAGAATTAGGGTTAGGGATAGGGTTAGAGTTAGAATTAGGGTTAGGGTTAGAATTATGGTTATGGTTAGGGTTAAATTAGGGTTAATGTTAGATTTAGGGTTAGGGTTACGGTCAAAATTAGAGTTAGGGTTGGAATTGTAGTTATAATTAGGGTTAGGATAGGGGTTAGAATTATAATTATAATTAGAGTTACAGTCAAAATAGGGAGAAAATTAAAATGAGAATTAGGGTCAAAAGGACGATTAGGGTTATAATGGGTTAGGGTTAGGGTGAGATATTAGGGTTAGGGTTATAACTAAGGTTAGGGTTAGGGTTTAAATTAGAATTAGGGAGAAGGTTAGAATTAGGGCTAGGGTTTGGATTATGGTTAGGGTTAGGGTTAGAATTAGGGTTAGGGTTAGGACTATAATTAGGGTTATTTTTAGAATTAGAGTTAAGGTTAATGTTACAATTAGGGTTAAGGTTACTACTAAGGTTAGGTTTAGGGTTTGAATTATGGTCACTATTAGGGTTAGAGTTAGGGTTAGGGTTAGGGTTAAAATTAGAGCTATGTTTAGGGTTACAATTAAAAATAGGGTGACAATTACAATGAGAATTAGGGTCAAAAGTAGGGTTAGGATTATAATAAGGATTAGGGTTAGGGTGAGAATTAGGGTTAGGATTAGAAATAAGGTTAAGGTTAGGGTTAGGGTTTCACTTACAATCAGGATTAGGGTTAGAGTTAGGGTTACAGTTAAAATCAGAGCTATTTTTAGGGTTACAATTAAAAATAGCGTGAGAATTAGAATAAGAATTAGGATCAAAAGTAGGGTTAGGGTGATAATTAGTGTTAGGGTTAGAACTAAGGTTTGGGTAAGTGTTAGGGATCAAATTAGTGTTAGAATTAAAATTATGTTTAGAATCAATTTCATGGTTGGGCTTAGAATTAGGATTAGCATTAGGTTTAGGTTTAGGTTTAGGTTTAGGGATACAGTTATGGTTAGAATTATAGATAGGGTTAGAACTAGGGTTGCATATAGGCTTATGATTAGGGTTAGAATTAGGGTCAAGATTCATGTTGGGATTATAATTATAATTAGAGTAAGAATTAAAATTAGGGTTACTAATAGGGTTAGGGTTATTATTATAATAAGGGCTAGAGTCAGGGTGAGAATTAGGGTTAGGGTTCAAATCAATGTTAGAATTAAGTTTATGGTTAGAATCAAGTTTATGGTGAGGGTTAGAATTAGGATTAGTGTTAGGGTTAGGGCTAGAGTTAGAATTAGGGTTAGGGTTATAATAAGGGTTAGAATTAGAATTAATGTTAGGGTTAGGCTTAGAAATAGGGTTAGAGATAAAATTAGAATTAGAAATAAGGTTAGGGTTAGTGTTAGAATTAGGGTTAGGGTTAGAGTTACAGTTAGAATTAGGGTTAGGGTTAGAGTTAAAATTAAGGTTACTATTAGAATTAGGGTAAGAATTAGACTTACAATTAAGGTTAGGGATAGAATTCAAGTTAGTGATAGACTTAGGGATAGGTTTAGAATTAGCGATATAGTTATGGTTAGAATTATAGATAGAGTTAGAACTAGGGTTGCATATAGGATTATGATTAGGGTTAGAATTAGGGTCAAGATTCATGTTAGGATTATAATAGGGTTAGGGTTATTATTATAATTATTAATCTAACCCTAATTCTTACCATAACTATAAGATTACACTCAACATTATTTTATAAGCCTCAAAACCCTCAATCTAATCGTATTTCTAAATCTATCCCTATTTAACATAATTCTAACTATAATTTTGGTCGTAATTCTAATACTAACACTAACCCTAACCCTAACCCTATTTCTAATCATAATTCTAACCCTAATTATCACCCTAACTCTAATACTAATCATAACCCTAATTCTAACATAAGCACTAACCCTAACCCTAATTTTAACCCCTAACTCTAATCCTAAATATAATATAAAATTTTAATTATTAATATATTATAATAATAAATTTTATAAATATTATATATAATTATAATATAATATATTATAATAATATATCTAATCTATATTATAATTAATTATAATAATTCTTATAATTATATAATATAGTTAGAAATAGGCTTGTCGCTCCGGATGCTACTAGCATACCTATATTTAAAAAATATATCTAAAGTACGCCAAGAGATATCCTTCTCAAGGCGCCTATTTTTTTAATCAATGTACCACACATAGGTGGAAATAGGCGCCTCAAGAAGGATATCTCTCGGCGTACTTTAGATATATTTTTTAAATATAGGTATGCTAGTCATTTACCAATAATAGAGGGCACCTCATTTTTACCTATAGTCATCCTAAGGTAAATAGTAAATGGTAACTATTGTAGGTAAATAATTAGTTAGTGTTTCCAATAAATAATTAATTACCATACCAGTAAAAAATAAATTATTGTGTGGGTGGATTTCTCATTCCTTAGCATTAACAATTACAATATTAAGAGTAATTAAATAATTAGATTTATAAGTTAATAAACCTTTTGTAATTTTAAAAATATAGTTTTTCAAAATTAAAATTTTAAATATATTAACTAGTGTGTATATTTTCCAAAATGAGGGTATAGCTGTTGAATGGAAAAGATAAATACAAAAGCAAACAAAATAAATCAAATACATAAATAAACTCAAAGCATGCTGAAGACAAAAGACAAAATTTTTTAACGTGGTTCACCAATTGGCTACATCCACTATGAGCAGGGGAATACTCTCTATATTAATCCAGAATCAATGCCTCTCATACAAATATTTCAACAGCTATCAAAACTGTCTACAACAGCTCACCACAATCCAATATATAAAATCTATAAGTTGTTCTACAACAGATACATTTAACTCCACACCAAATCTAACAATAGCCAGTACTTAATAATAGACCTACGTCAATACTATCAAAATCCTCATCGTGGGAGTGAAAAGCATGGAGCAGTCGTTGCAAAAAGGTGGAGTAGTGGAGCTGTCAGAACCATTACCCAAGTGAGGATTGGGCTGCAGAACCGTTACACCAAAACACACAAAACACAATTGATGTGCTTTTGAGTTATTATGTGGGAATTCACAGAATTATCTTTGCTGCAATATTTTCAGTTAAAGCAATGTGGTGGCCTTTCCCTCTTCTCACGGCTATTGTCTCTGCATTCATTTTGACATGTGTGTTATATCCGAAACACATGATTTATAACCTTTTGATTTATTATATGCGAATTCATGGAATGATCTTTGTGCAATATTTTCAGTGGTAATAATCAACATGAAAATGAACCGTGCAATGTGGTGGACTTTCTCTATTCTCACGACTATGATTTCAGTAATTGTCATTAATCTCTTTTGCCATCGTACTGCTTTCATTGATCTACAACATCATATCCACCAGCTTAATAGGTCTTTGGTCGAACTTCATCAGAGCCATGAAGGTATCTCGCTAGGGATCTTACATCTATCCAAAGAGATCTGGCAAATGTGCATGTGGAACTCCAAGGTCGACAGGATGATAATAGCATGGCATATCTCACCCATGTGCGTGAAATTGAAAAGAAATGTCAAACACTTGGGAAGACCATTGCTATACTAAAGGATGCCATTCAAAATAAGGACTGAATCATTGCTCGTTTTCGACAACCTTATTCAATTGATTGCCTTCATGTTGAGGTGGAGTATTAGTGGCAATTTTCAGATTTGTTAATTAAAGCTACAAGAGACTACGGAGCTTTAATTACAACAATTGCACATTTCTCGTTGAGCCAAAGCTTTAAGGATCCACCGTCAATCTGGGCGGAATTACTGCGACCAATTCCAGTTGTCTTGGCTTCTTGCACACGATACTTTGAAGCTGTTTCTACAATGAGAGTCAATTTCCGATCTTTATAAGTCACGAGTTGGTTCTTCATGTCATGTTACGCCTTTGAAAGATGCACCTTGGGTGTTAGATCAAGGAGATTCTGTATGTGCAACGCCTCGTCTTTAGAATGCAACTTATAGTATGGATGAACCAAGCTCAGTGGATATGATTCGTAGTCGCAAGAGACTTGAACAGTTGGAGCCTTTGTAACTATATTAGAAATTAAAGTTAAGTCGAGTCATTTAAATTAGTAATTTTGTTTGATTTAGTTTAGTTTTTTTAAAGTCTTTGCTCTCTAGATTAAGTATCTAAGATAGCTTTTAGATAGAAGCTGAATTGTTATTATTTTTTATTGTCTAGTTATTGTTGGTTTGGTGTCTCAAGATGTCTTATTAGTTCTCAATGCTCATAGAGATATTTTGTGTAGTTTAAAAGTCTATAAAAAATATTGTATTTTGTTAAAGCAAGTCAAAGTCAACTCGTATCATTTTGTTTAGAATAGGGTCCATTTTCATGAGTCATTAATTGTAATGTCATTAAAAGTAGTCTATCAAAATTCAAAAAGTGTCGAAAAGTAATAAAAAATAATCTTGCCTCAATTGTAATTGGACTAAAACCGAGTCTCGAAGCCAAATTTGTTAAGTAGCAAACCAACTGGAGGATGGAGGCATAGGTGGTTAGAGGACAAGTAATGACCTTTTGTTAGTCACTAGTGATGGGGCCGCAAAATTGTATTAGTAGCAAAACTATTTGTTCCAAAATGACTAAAGCCAAGATTGGTTTCTAGGTGGCAACGGTAATCGTCTCATATTTTTTGTGATTAGAGTGGCAAACATCTATAACAATGGCTGCATACACGACAACAAAGGACTTAGTTATCAAATTTGTATATGTGATTGGATGTGTTTGTCCCCAATCACATTTGTTGAGTAATTGTGATTGGATGTGTTTGTCCCCAATCATAATTGTTGTGAGCAGAAGTGTGTGTCCCTGTTCATAATTGATGATGGATAGATGTGTTTGTTCCTATCCAAATTTGTTGTATGATCTTGGATAGATGTGTTTGTCCCTATCCTTGGTTCCATGGGTAGATGTGTTTGTCCCTATCTTTGGATAAAGTCCAGTAAGGTCAATCCTACCGAGAAAGTGTAGTGAGGCTAGTTCCACTATTGCTTGTCACAAGTAGATGTGTATGTCCCTACTCATACCTTGTGTTTTTGATTAACTATTGACTATGTTCATCAAGTGATGTTAGTCCACCTATCCTTGTGTGGAGTTCATGATGTAATAAGCGGGGGTGTTAGGAATATTACATCATTCATGTTTCTTTAGGATACATAAAATAATCGTTTGTTAGGTTTGTTAGTATGTTTGTTATAGTTTGCTATATGTGTGTGAAGAATTATATTATCTATCATAATATAATAGTGTATTTGGTTGTACGAGTGCTTGTAGGGATTTGAGTTGTTAGAACAACTCATCTATGTAAAGGAGTGGTTATAGGAGCTCTCCTATAACATAGGAGATGTATGTCCTATAAATATGGAATATGTACTATTGAACAAGATGAATAGAAGCACAATGTTATTCCATGTATAAAATTTTTTGTTTGGCTTCTATAAACTCTGCCCAAACTCTTTGATAAGTTTCAAATATAATATATTTTCGCCTGCTAAAAACTTCTTCAAGGTGCTTTTGTGCTAAGTGGGTAACCTTGCCTTGGAATTATTGCTAACATGCAAGAGGAAAATTGCTCTTAATGTAACACTACTCATGGAGACCCTCTTGAGATGACTAAAAATATGCATGGCTCAAATCCCACAAAAATAATTTTGACATATAATATATCATAGAAACAAACATTTATGAGACTGCATTTTGGTTGTTGTTTCCTTGCAAAGGGCAGATCACATCCCTAGAAATTGGAGGCTTCAGAACAAATTTCCAATTGTGGAAATCTCTAGAATATTATCCACCAAGATAGGGCACATGATCTGGTCTTCATGTACACACTCCTAAAAAAATTCACCATTTCTTCATCCTCAAGATCATGGGAGCAAATATTTGAAAAAACATGTTGATAATCTTGGCCCAATATTCACAAAATTTGGGTCAAGCTCTTATAAGTGTTTCTCAATCCCTCAGACATGGTGCAAAAGTTCAAGGACATTATTTACATATTACCTTAACTCCTCATGATCTTGTGCCCCTGCCCTCGTCTCTGCTTTGATCCAATTTGTTTTCTAATCAACTGAAGTCAACCAAGTAACAACCCTCATACAATGCCATGTGTTCAACTTTCTAGAAACAATTTCCACATTGTCAAGACATGAAATGTAAATTGTAAAACAATCTCCACATTTTCCCCACCTAATGTGGAGCCAAAATTGACTAAAGTATGGGTAAAAAGGAACTATATGATTATTATCATACTACTTGTCCTTCAAAAGATGAATAATTTCTTCATTTTGGGCTTTTACAATGGCCTTACAACATTGAATCGATCACAATTTCTTACTCACTATGTCAACCCATTTCCTCGTACCACTGCCATTGGACTCTTAGCACAATCGTAAGAAAAAAATCTAGTTTTAAGACACTTTTATGAGGACAAGTTCTCTTTGGGACCTTTAGCAATCGAGGGCATAAGTGCATTTGTCCTCAAGTTAGTTGAGTATCTCAGGATATTGGTAAGAGTTCTTCACAAAGCAGTTGAGAAAACAAATTCCCTTGTCCTATCAAATGAGTATTGTGCTCTTGCTCAATATTTACTCTCCTCATCTCCTTATCGAATGAGTGCTCTCATGTTGGCTGATTCTCAACCTATTGATCAAGCAATTTGCTATCACTCGCACCTTGTCCTATTGGATGAGTTGCTCAATCTCCTTAGCATCCTTCAAAACCAAACACATCCACAATTTCTTTGTTTCCACTCTAAGTCTCACATTCTAGGCATTCTTTCAAATATTAAAACCATACCCTGTCTATGATCATGATAGGTTGCTTCTTTCCACCCAAGGCTTAGCCCTAGTGAACTTCTACTTCTTCCTAAAGGTAGTCCCAATACATTCCCTCTTGGATTTGGATTCCATACTTAAATAATTGAAAATGTCATTGAGCAAATGAAAAGAATGAGGCTTACCTTTTGGATCACGACTCCAAGCTGAGGAAGAGCCATAGCTACACCACCGCAACTTCCTCTAAATGCTCAAAGATACACAAGAAGTCAACTTCCAAAAGCAAAGAGATACCATTTATAAAGACACCTTTATTGACCTTCCCTATCACATACAAAGAAATGAAATTGGAGTACAATTTTCATGATTTAAATGCAAGCCCCATTAACCAAACCACCACCTAACACGTCTATGTTCATAGACATGAAAGGCAAGAGATGGATTTGGAGAATATGATGTCCTGTATCTTTTTAATTTTTTTTATTTTTTATTTTGGTGTTAACTGTTATCCTATAGCTTTTCATTGAAACACCATTCCAAGGATTCATAGGCTTAATTTTGAAAGGACAAGGCAAATGAGTATGAACAAAAACATCTTTCTTGCTTCCATTTCCTGTCACGAAAAGTTTGTAATATATTTTTTGACAAAATATTATGCCATAAAATTACTTTTGCAGTTTTTGATAAATAAATTTATCTAGTAAACTGAACTCTTTAATAAGGTGATAGCACTTAGACTCATTATGATCCCACTTACCATTCTTTTTGTTCCTACCATTTATGTTTTTAATCCCTCCACCCCATTGGCACAAATTTTCCTCTAAGCATATCTTAATTATTTTGGATTGCAGAAGCATGAGCTTTCTAAATTTGATAATGTGAATTAGATCGAGCTGTCCAAGGTAATTGTGATTTGTAACTTTGATCAGTAACACTTACTCTAGGGGAAGCATAGTCGTAGCCTCAGTGAAAGATTTGGAAACTATATTCACTTTTCTTGGTTCATAAGCACTTTTATTTTCTGTGAAAGATTCATCGAATTCCTAACTTGTTTTAGCATTATCCTTTGTTCTAGAGTGACACATCTCCTTGCCTCAATCTCCATTCCCATTTCCTCATTTTGTTCCTCTCAGCCCTATGTTGTTTTCCTTTTAACTTTTGTTTCTAGGATGATGGGCGTACTTCTAGGCATTATTTTATGTACCTACATTTTCATGCCCCTGCCAAAAGGGAACTTTATGGAACAACAATAGCTAATAGACGCAAGAGCATCCTTTGGTTGAAGTAGCCATCCAACATCAACATAAACAAGTTTGTTTCATTGAATAATTGGTGGGCTTCCTTTGGCACCGACTCAGAACTTTGAAGAAGTTCATCACACTAAGTATTGGATTTTTTGTGTTGCCCTTTTCTCACCACTTATCATCAAGTTGGAAGTCAGCATTGACATTGAGAGGAATTTTCTAACGGGCTATCATGCTGAGTTTCAAGGTCATAGCATCTGTTTAGAACCATCTGAATAAGATTGAACATGGTGAAATGAGTCACAATTCTTCACTACCTTGTTTTCCTTATGCCTATGTGAAAACATAGAAAAATGTGAGTGAGAGAGGTTTGGAGAGTGTTTAAACTAGAAATTATGTCTGGTCATGATTAGAGGAATGTCACGAACCTATTCAAACTCACAAACATCAAAAGGACTCCTCTTTGGAACAAAACAACAATCTTGCCTTGTTTAGGGTGAAAGTCATCCCGGGAGAAATTATAACTGAAATTCTTCTGGCATGGGCGTGAGGATGGAGTAGGAATCATCTCATCATTTTTTGAATGGCCAGCACCATATGTGAGTTTTGGGGCTAGGAAATCATAAAAAACTGTCACTTTTTTGGGCCCAAAAATGTTTTGTATGATTGCTGAGTGTACAAATGTCCTTGGGGAAGAAAAATGGAGGGATTATATCTTGAAGATAGGAAAACAAACTTGGTTTATAAGAATAGTAGAGAAATTGGCAGTGACAGGCCAAAAAAAAGCAAAAGCAGGGGATGTCCAGGCCCCTTGACGGCTAAAAATATTAGGGAGATCTCGCAAGGAACCAACAATAGATTGAAATAAGTTTTCAACCTTGATGGAGGATAAATAAAGTTCAGTATTCATTTCTTAGTTTGAAGTGAGAAATCAGGTTGAAAAAATTGCTCTAAGTCTTTGATAAAATGTATTTTTCCCATTTTCAGTTGTAAAAGTCTAGGAAAGGTTAGACAATGTTGTTTGTTAGTTGTTTTGAATCTTTTACACTTGAAAAAATTGTTGTAAGTAGATAGGATCTGATCCAAGAAGTTTGAGTTGTTTAACCCGTCTTGTATTCTTTGAGAAGGCCTAAAAGCTCTATCTTTCATAAAAATAAAATTAGTCCTTGTTCTAGTTGGTGTTTATATGAAGTTGGATATATGTCATGGTAAGTAATGAGATCCATTTTGAGTACTCATAACCCATATCCTTTCTCTCATCTCACTCAATCTACAATTTCAGGCAATTTATGGGCTTCCTATTTAAAAATAAACCATTAAAAATGGCCACCAAAAAGTGGAAACAACATATTGGAGGTCAATAATAGTGGGAGAATTTGTTTTGGGCTGCTAGCACATGACTGGCATTCATTTTGCTCCTAGACTAGGTTGCATCACTAATTTTTGAGAGAGCCTATGATGAGATTAGTGGTGCCCAGAGTCAATTGCCACAATTAATCTAGTAGCCAATCTTCGTCTAACCTTATCAATGTCTTCCCTAATAGCTATAGACTCAACATAGTTATTCATTTGAAATTTTAATCCCTTTGAAAACCAAAACATAGGTTTACCTTGGATATCCTTACATTTACGAGTAGCTCCCTAATGGGCTCAAAATGTGTCTTGCTTTGTGACCTTTTTGCATCTCCTAATACTTATTCTATTGCCTTTCCCAAGTCCTCATGCCATTAATTATCATAGGAAATAGAAAATGTTTAATATGTTTAAAAGAATAAAAAGATGCTATACTTTATCAAACCATGAGGATATTAATGTGAATTTGGTTGGTTTAAAACATGGCCTAATTGAAGATAAAGATCCTTAAAGATTGCAGGTTATGAGGATATGTGGCGAGGAGGCTTTAGATCTATTTTGATCCTAATTTTGCATTATAAGTTGTAACTACTTATATAGTTAGTATTATAACGTTTTAAGTTTATGGCCTATGGCCAAGAAAGACTATTAGAATCTCGATTTGCTGGCCATAGGCCATAACAAACAAACCGTAATATCTTTCCAAACGTATCATCATATATATATATATATATATATATATATATATATATATATATGCTATGTTATGAATCAATATGACATGAATGTAATCGATATCAAATTTCTAATAAAATCAATTCAGACTTTGTATATAATTGAGTTCATGGTGTAATCAACTTTATTTTCTTCTCACTCGCCTCGCAAACCAGAGGAAGGGCCTACTCTTGGAACGCTTGGTGAGACTGTGTGTATCAAGTATTTGCTATGAGTTGAATTGATTGTTGTTGCTGTATTGTATGATGTTATCCATTTTTGCTATAATTTACTTTACAGAATATTCAGAATGACTCAATTCAAATATCATAGTATTTAGGTGATCACTTTATTTATTATGCAAATTGTTATCTTTTGTAGAATTAAAGATATAGACATTTATTCATTTCTGTACTTAATTGTTGATTTTTAAGAAATTTACAACTCTATTATGTTCCTGTCACATTCCTGGCGCACTGTGCTTGTCAAACTTCCTGTCGTATCATAGAAACAAAAGATCAGATTTCCTTAAGTGTCATGTGTGTGATTAGCTGCATTGCATCCCCACTTAATTTACTATCTCTAGCCCTTTGGCATATAGCCACAACACTTTTCATGAGTTTACGAATTCCCAGATTGACACTAGGAATAAACTGAGGAAAATACAACACCATCTGAAAGGTTGATTCTTATCTTAATTCTAATTTATAGTTATTCCCAACACTCTCGATTTCCTAGGTCTACCTACCAGGAATCCATTACCTTCTATTTGTGTTATTTGAAGGTCAAATAACAAAACAATTAACTCGTGTAACAACCCTTCCTTTGAGGGGAGGCCTTGCCAAATCCCCGTTAAGAGTAAAACTTTAGAAGTTCATCCTAGCTTAAAAAGATGGCACATTCAATTTTGGAGATGGCTATTATTTGATTGAATTGGATTTGGTAAGTTTCATGATACTCTTGAGAGGAACCTCCTACAACAATATAATGAAAAACACATAAAATAACAAAAACACAGAAGGAATTTATTGATCGCAGGCCACTTCGAGGGGGCAACCTCCTTTGAGCAAGCTCAATACAATAAATTCGTGGATCATTCATTGGCCTCAACATGTCTTATTTACTAAGTCTAATCTAAACAACTATTACTTCCCATGAATGTGGGATAATACAATATGCTCACAGGACGACTTACAAAGCATATGCGTCCAAATATAATATACTAACAAAGTAAATAGAAGGGTTAAACACTGGTTCTTAACAATTTTAAACTAGTGGGGCCCAGACTCAATGAAAATTTGAGGCTTTATCTTGGAAAAATAAATATGTTTCTTTACAGCCAAATAATCCAATACATGAAAGAGGAGTAGAGAGACCATGTGATTTTAGGAGCAATAAAGTGGAACTCTGCACATTTCTAACTTTCTCAAACCTTGGTGACATAGTTGAGAGTAGCAATAGGTCCCCCAAATGAGAAGCATTGTTATCAAACCTTTGTTGCATTGTTTTCTTGATGAGAATGTACTTGAAGTTTTGAATGCAAATGAAAAGAGTCTTTTAAAGAAGAAAATGTGCAAGTGCAAGCACAGAATGATTCATTCATTCCTTTTAGTGGTGGGATTAAGGCCTTTATATGCCTACTTTTCTCACCTACAAATAAGTCCAAGATAATATATTTGGCTTAATCCAAATATGGCAGCTGTCACTAGAGACTGGTATTTGACTCAACTTGAATATACCAGGCAAACTCATCCTGAGCCAAAATTTTCCAAATAGGTCCTTAGGGGTAAAGAAGGTAGATCAAGATGGAGTTATAGATCTAGGGCCAAATGATTGCGGATGATGAGATGGGAAGGGTAAGTGGGTAAATGGAAAATGATGGGGCTTAGGGAGGTTTAGTGGGCTTAAAGTCTCCATGGGTAGGGGCCAACAAAACTTCATTTGTGAGTTGGATGATCTTGCCTTAATAATGTCAATAGATCAAGAATTTAATGCAAAGTAAGTCATTTGGGAGGTTCATACATCTTTGTTATTTGGTAAGTTGACTACTGTAAGCCATCTAACCATGCATAGTTATTTACATTTCTTTTGACTTGCTTGGTTATAGTTATAATTTGACAACTGTGAGATGTTACATAAATATATACAAGTTGATAGTTCAAAGGTTCCTTTTGTTTAAACATTCAATGTTGCGTTTTGGAGGTTTAACAACTATGATATCACAAGAAGCTGTACAAAACTGTTGAAATGTATTCGGGCAAGTTCAGATTCTTCTTTATCTGTGCCTTCACTTGTTATAGGTTATTCAGAAATGAATGGCTTTGGCATTCTTCAAATTTGTATCATGCACACAAGTCAAATTTTAGTTCTTATAATTTTTGCTGTGAAAAATCATTTGCCATGATCTATTATGTAACATATTGGCTCAGTTTGTGGAAGTGGACATGATTTTTGTATTTGCAAAATTAATTCCATAGCTAGATTAATATTGAAGTGTTAAGAAACTATTGGTACATTATCTATACTTCAAAGAGAGTTCCAGTTGAGTATTGTGCTCAAACTTCATCAGCATCATGAAAAGAGGTATTTGTAAAAGTGTTGTCTACTTCAAAAGATCACATGCATCTTGTTTTTTCATGGTATTGTAGATGATCTGATTAAGGCAAGTGTTTTAAGAGGATAACATTTTAATGTAAGTAAAGGCCTAGATTCTACCACCTCCCCTCCTTAAAATCCTTTGGCCAATTTCAGTTGTGTGACTAGATTTAACAAACTAAGGCAAGTCCTTAACCAATTTAATGTGCAAGTCCTTAACTAATTTAAGGAAAGCCAGACTAAGTAATCTAGACATATAACACATAGTGAGACTGAGTTTAGGTCCTTCAATTTTTTTACCAAGATATTTAAAATAGCTCAAATTGTCTCCTTTGACTTTGCCATTGTGAGAACCCAAGTAAATGAAATAAACTATTGTTTTACAGTTATATTACAAGTCTTTTCTTGCAAAAATATATAGATACATTTATTGCCATAACCTCCATACTTTTTCTACCTCTAACCCAAAAACGAGCAAGAATTGAAACCAGGCCTTACCTTGTAGTACTGGTTTAGTCAAACAAGAGAGTAGGTCTCAATTTACACATAAGAATGGATAGATTGGCATCACCGAAAATAATTAGATTAGCATCAAGTTTCAAAACCATAAACAATTATATATGGTTGTGTGTGTGTGTGTCAAGCTTTCCCTGTTTATGACCCTAGCTATGCCAAATTGAAACCAGGCCTTACCTTGTAGTACTGGTTTAGTCAAACAAGAGAGTAGGTCTCAATTTACACATACGAATGGATAGATTGGCATCATCGAAAATAATTAGATTAGCATCAGGTTTCAAAACCATAAACAATTATATATGGTTATGTGTGTGTGTGTCAAGCTTTCCCTGTTTATGACCCTAGCTAGGCCTCAAAACTCTTTAATTTTCAAAATAAACGAATTATGATAATCCCTTTTAAAGGTTTCATAGCATAGCAAGTTCGCAGTCTGTTAACTGAGTTGTTTGTAGTTTCTATCAGAAGGGGGTGGATTGCATCCTATCTCAGATGGTCAGCCTAACAATTGGTGAAGATTTGAGATTTGGTCCACTAAATCTCCTTCAGCTGTGTTTCTTGGAGAAACGAATTGGATAGATGCAAATTTAAAGGGGTTCCTTCTTGGTTCTATTTTTATAACTTAATTGCTTGTTCAGGACCTGGTTTTGGTTTTTGAGTTGATCTTGGTGTTTTTCACATAAAGAATTCTATTTTTCATATATTTGTCTTGTCAAGATCAAAGAAAAGATTCATTTGCTACTTTTTCTTTTTTTTTTTAATAAAAGAGGGTAAAAATTTTATTAATCATAGAGAGTAGTATAGAGCATAAAAGCAGCAGGAGGCCCAAACGGGCCCAGAAACATCAAACAAGAAATCAAGAAGTGGTCATGCAACATCTCACATCCTCCGTAACCAAATCCTCCAAATCCTGAGCAAGATCCCTAGGTAAACTATCCCAATCATCCACCAACCAGGTCCCATTCTTCTCAGAAGCCCATTTAGCCAACCCATCAGCCACCTTATTCCATTCCCGAGGGATATGAGAGAAGGTGATAGAATCAAGTAATTCTCCAAGACTGGTGATTTGCTTAGCCACCACCGCAAGTTACCAACTAACACCATCAAACTACCTTCTATTTATCAAGTCTATCAGCACCTGAGAATTTGACTCATAGATAATCTTTTTCCAGCCAAGGGCATAAGCCCTCTTCAAAGCCAAAAGAATAGCCAAGGCCTCCATAAGATTATTAGAGTGTTGCCCCCTATATTCTGAGAAGAAAAACACAACCACCCCAGAACTGTCTTTGCCCACCCCACCAACGCCAGTGTGCCTAGGATTACCCCTTGCAGACCCATCAGTATTGATTTTCAAGACTCTAGTGGGAGGGGGCAGCCAATGTCCTCCCCTAAAGACCTTCCCTCTAGAACACCTACTCCACCCAATCTTGGGCCTTCCAGTACCCCCAACAGGAATCCCCAGATTATGAATCACTCTATTATCACCAGGATCCACCGGGGCTGACAGATCACATTTAGCATACAAGGTCTCCTGAAAGGCCCCAAGAATGCGAGACCAAACTTGACCCACCAGCAACTTTTTATCCAAAAAGACCCTACGATTGCGCTCCAACTAGATGTGCCATATAATCAAACTAGGGCTAATTGGCCATGCTATGTGTAGAAACGAAGTCCTCACTAGAATGGGCCCAATGTTCCGCCAAAACTCCTCCAGAGAAGGGTGCCTGCACTACAAGTTCTAGGCCCCCCACCAAAAATGCCAAATAGTCCTAGCAAATGGGCACTGAAAGAAAAGATGCGAAACCGTCTCAACATATTTTAGGCATAAGAAACATAATGAAGGACCTTGGAAGCCTTGCTTACAGAGGTTATCCCAAGTCAAACACCTACCATAAACCACTAGCCAAGAAAAGAAATTGCATTTTGGCCAAGAGAATTTATTCCAAATATTTTTCTACCAAGGAACCTCCGCACTACCCCAGGCCTGTCTATCTAAAACATGATACCCTGAAGCAACAGTGAACTTTCCTTTAGGATTCAGACTCCAAGCCAGCACATCTCGCTCCGGAAGAGAACAACAGACTCTATAAGCCAAAATAGAGGACAGCTCCCTCCTATTCTCCAAAGATCCACCCATGGGCCATTCTTGCATATCCTTCCACTGGTAAACAATGGTCTGTCCCAAAGCCTGAGGGGCTTTCAAATCCATCACTCTACTCCAACCAGCCTGAACAAAAATCCTACATGAGTCCCCCAAGTGAGGATGAGAGGAGAGGATAGGCGGGAAGCCATCCCAGGAGTCATGCCAAAAAAGAGCATCAGATCCTCTATTGTAGATCCAAAAAGGCCTTGTTTAACCAGCGTAGCCCCCCTCTTGAGAGTATCCTAGATCATAGAACCTTTCCCCGAAAGACTAAATCGAGGAACCTTAGCGTCATCCACCTCCCCAAGGTACTTGAAGGTAAGGATCCTAGCCCAATAGTGATGTTGATATGAACACCATCTCCAGTATAGCTTAGCAGCCAAAGCCTGCCCATTCCAATCTGCCCTACACAAGCCCAACCCACCATCCTGCTTTGGCTGACAAACAACTTCACACTTAATTAAGCTCCACTTCTTCGAAAGGAGATTACCCGACCAAAGAAACTGCTGACAGAGGCCCTCAAAATCTTTGATGAAGCTTGAGGGAGCAGTCAACACAAAGCACCTATATAAAGGAAGGGCATTCACCATAGACTTCAACAGAGTAACTCTACTAGCCATGGATAACCATCTATTGGTCCAATGACAAACCAGCCCTCAAAATTTATCAATCACATCCTGTCAAAAACACCTGGGAAGTTGGCGAACATCCAGAGGGATGCCAAGGTATATAAAGGGAAGTTTCCCCACATGAAACCTTAAGATCCTAGCAATATGCTGCTGAATAAGCATGGGCATATTAAAGAAATAAATGCAAGACTTACTTTCATTAATGCTTTGACCTGAGGCAGTGAGGTAACAATCCAAAATTTGACGCAAAGCAACTACTTCAGCCACCTTAGCAGCACCCATCAAAGTCGTATCATCCAAAAACTGAAGATGAGTTTGAGGAGGAAGAGAATTTCTCCATTTCCAACCCTGAATGAGCCCATCCATAGCATGGGACTTAATGAATATCCCAAGCCTTCAGCCATCAAGATGAACAAATATGGGGATAAGGGGTCCCCCTGCCAAAGACCTCTAGAGGCACCAAACAGATCCGAAGACTCCCCATTTATGAGAATGGAAAAGGAGGAAGTCTTCACACAACTCATGACCCAATCAATCCACTCACCACTGAACCTAAAGGCTCTGAGAATTTTGGTCAAAAAGGCCCATTTAACTCTATCATAAGCTTTAGCCATGTCCAACTTTATAAACATAGCCTTTTCCTTAGAAGAGGCCATGGAGTGAAAAGCCTCAGCCACAATAACTACTCCGTCCAAAATCTATCTACCCGCAACAAAGCCTCCTTGTTCCTCTGAGATCAACTTATCCAGCCATGGCTTCAAACACTCAGCAATTAGCTTTGTAATGATTTTATACACCACATTGCACAAAGCAATTGGTCGAAAAAGATCGAGAGAATCAGCACCCTCAAGTTTTGGGATAAGAGCAAGAAACATGGCATTCACGGCTCGCAACATTTGCTTATTCCTTAAAGACTCCTGTACCACCTCCAAAAGATCAAGGTTGATCACTTCCCCAAATCCCTGAAAGATCTCAGCTGGGAACCCATCAGGACCAAGAGCCTTCCCTTTTTTCAAATGAAACACTACATCCTCCAACTCCTTCAAAGAAATAGGTTTAAGAAGAGAAGCATTCATATCCATAGTCACCAGAAGAGGAATACAAGCCAGGATAGAAGCTTCGTCCTCACTAGCAGGTGGGGTATCTTCAGAAAAGAGAGCAGAGAAAAAATGAACTGCCTCACTAGAGATCCCCGAAGAGGAAGAAAGAATAGAGCCCTCAGGATAGCAAAGAGAAGAAATAAAGTTACCTTGTCTTCAAGCCCTCACCAAATTATGAAAGAAGGAAGTATTCCTATCCCCTTCCTAAAGCCAATCGACATGAGCCTTCTGTTTCCAAAAGAATTCCTCACGAAGCTCCCATTCCTCAAGGTCTTTAACCGCACTATCCTCTAGCCTACTTAAATTCGCATCAAGACCCTGATCCTGAATCTGCCTGGTAATAGAATCCAAGTGCTCCTGGGCAACCCTTTTCCTTTCAAACACATTGCCAAACTGAAACTTATTCCAATGTTTCAATTTATACTTCACATATTGAAGCCTCTTCACAAATGAGTACATAGCCATACCAAAAGCAAGTCGTCCTTCAGTCCACCATCTAGAAACCAAGTCAAGAAGACTCTCCTCCCTGAGCTACATAAGCTGAAACCTAAAAGTCTGTTTCTTAGGACCACCAGCCAAATAGGTAGAGAATTTGATCAGCCAATGGTCCGATCCTCGCCAATCTAAAATTTCTGAACTTGACAGCCACTTGTCACCCACCCAAAAACTGGAAACAAGAAACCTATCTAACCGTTCAAAAATGGCATCATCCCCAAGCCTCTTATTATTCCAAGTAAACATGCCATTCAAAGGTTTGATATCCACAAGCTAAAGCCGAACCAAATTATCTCTTAGGAGATCAAAAGAGGGGTCCAAACGAGGCACACCCCCCCTTTTCTCCTCTAGAGAGGCAATTGCATTGAAGTCACCTGCCATAATCCAGGGAAGGAAAGGATCCAAAGATCTCAGAAAATTGATATGAGAACACAAGAGACTCTTACCAGGAACATCTGTAAGAGCATAAATGTTAGAAAGAAGAATTCTTTCCCCCGTCTCCAAACTAATTACAACCAAAGAAAAGGAGAATCTGCTAGAAAGCCACCAAACAAGAGAAATTCATCGAGGATCCCAGAGGCAAGCAAGACCCCCAGAGCTACCCTGTGCACCCACACATTGGCAAAACCCTCTATTCCAAATCTTAGACACACACTACATCATACCATCCACAGATAACTTCATCTCCTCGAGGAAAACCACATCCAGAGAATGAGCACTAACCAAGTCCCGAATAGCCTTTTGTCTAGGGATGCTATCCATACCCCTTACATTACATGATAACACAATCATCGCGAAGGGTGAGAGAAGTGAGTACCCAATGTCTTCACTAACCTAGATTCCACTAATGTCTCCCCAGCCATCTTAACTTTCTTCTGATCCTTCTTCCTCCCCACCTTTCGAGGCTTATCAGGAGCACTCTTTTTCAGAGGTTTTTGCTGTAAACCCAAAATAGGAGTAGAGAGGGCTTTATTCTTACTAGAGTCTTCCAAACCTGGTCCACCTGCTAAACTCACCCTTTCAACCGAAGAGGCCATAGGTATTTCCACCAAGTCACAAGACTCACCAATCCCAGCATCAGGGGGAGGAGCAACCGAATCCATCACCACCCCAGAAGCCACCACAGGAACTAGGGCCGAGGTAGTGATAGGCAAAGACTCAGGATTATGATCAACTAAAAGAGAAGCTTCAACATGCATGTCAGAAGAAACCCCCTCCTCATGGACTAACTCATCCAAAGCCTCAAAATTTTTAAAAGTCTCCTCTTGACGATCCCGAAGAGTCCTCTTCTGACCCTGATTCTTGTTTCGTGACTTAACTGGCACAAATCCATCTTTATCTAGTACCACCCCCTGCATTGGTGCTTTACCCTTTTCCACCCTTGGATTAGATGGAGCCTTCACATTAGCTAAACCACCAGCACCCGAGGCACGAGGGCACCTCCTTTGAAGATGACCATACTCATGGCACAACCGGCACCTAAAAGGTAAAGTCTCATAGTCTAACTATTGAGTCCAGGAGCTAGACCCAACAATTAGATCAATAGAATCTAGCAGAGGCTGGCTCAAATCAATCTCCACACATACTCGGGCATAGGAAAAAAATTGCTTCTCCAGAGTTTGTTGAGACAGGCCAATAGGCTTCCCCAGCAGCAACACAATTGATTGCAGAATATCATGTCTCCAACATTCCAATGGCAACCGAGGAAAACAAACCCACACCAGCACCTTCGAGGGTAGCACCTCAGCTGAGTTAAAGCCTGCATGCCAAGGCTTCATGAATAGGCCAACTTGATTATAAAAGTAGGGCCCTCCCTCAAACGCCTTATTATGATCAGAGATACATGAAAAAACCACCAGAAAGAAGTTATTTGCGGCTAGCAAGATGTCAAAATCACCTTCTGGATTCCATGACTTACGAATCCAGGGTTCTAGGAAAGGCATCGAAACCCTCAAACCCATAAATTTGTAGATTAAATCATGTTTTCTATAATACTCCAGGTCCTCGGCTACCACCTCTGTTTGAATCACCAGCTTCGGACGAGCCTGAGCTCTCACCAAGCATCTGTTCATCTTTTGCAATTTCAAAGAACCAGTGCTAAAAACCCCAACATCAGGAGGGGATGGATGAGGAAAATTCACCAACTTCTACCATAGAAGCATCCCCCAACGTCTCACCTAAAAGGCACAGACCCTGCCATTAAAAAACCCTTCAAGCCCTCGCACCCCACACCTGCACCGAACAATGCACACACTTGAGAAAAAAGACCCCCCCCGAAAGCTAAAAAGCCCTTCCTTCGTTGGAAACAACCCCACAGAGTCTGATCTGCAAATAAAAAATGCATGCAACAAAGAACAAACACATGCAGACAACGGCCTGCTACCTTTCAATGCAAAATATTTTCTATTCATTTGCTACTGTTAAAACATGTTTAGATATTGAATTTGATAGCACATGCGTGATTCAAACATGAGATACAATTTAGACTTGCCATAAGATTTTAGGGTAGAGGCAAAAACTTTGTCTATTGTCTCAATCATTGACAAAGTACAAAAAAACATTACCGACTGAGAAAATCAGACCCTAATGGATTTTGACAAGATTTGTTAATACTTATAAATTCCCCCAGCTCAACATCCCTTATATGGTAGATGGGGATTTCGATGTTGTTACATACCTTTACACACAAAATGGAGGGTAGAGGTTCTTGAATAGTAATTATAAGGCAAATTTTTTATTTTAAACTACTACTGGATGTATGTTCAAACCAGGAAAAGTTGAGAACTTTTAGAGGATTAAGAGAAGCTTTTGTGAAACCTGGACATAAGTTAGAGGGTAGAAAAAAAATTTGGTAGAGAAAGGCCAGAAGGCAATAGCTTACCATCTGACCATGGTTCAAAACAAAACCTATGGTAGAACATCTCAAATGGTGGTGGACTAGAAGGTCCTGCATCTAGCTGTGAAAGGGAGAGTAAAATTCTTTCTACATAAAACTTGAGTAAAATAATTAGTAAAAGTATTTAAAGGTGTTATCAAATGGTCCAAGGTATATATATTTATAGTTTTATAACACTTTAGACAAGCACTGAGTATTTGTATTTTAAATTTTTTTTCCTATGTAATGCTTGGCCAACACTCTTCAAATATATTTAATGTCTCTTGATATATATAGTAAATCTTGTTAATCTATCGTTTATTACATTTCTATATATATTATAAAATTATACAGCCCACATTTAACTTTGAGACTAATTTTAAAAAATTCTCAAAGAGTTGTTTAATTTACATAAAAAGTTATTTTATTTTAATTTAGAACTATTTAAGAATTATTTATTTTATTATTTTTTAATAGTTTCAATTTATAGTTTAGTTTTTTTTAATATTAGCTAAATTTTGGTTTGGTAATGACATGAACACCTCTTTGGGGTAATTAAAAAAATATGAATAATATTTTGAATTTAATGTTTAATGTTAAACACCTCTTATAAAAATTGATTTTTTAATGTGGGGTGTAGGTCTTTTCTTTGATGAAGGAATAAGTGAAATAATTTATGTATGCATTATTTTTTGAGATTGCATTGATCTTTGAATAAAAAGTCTTAAAGTAACTTATAAGAGGTTGAATGTCTATATAAAAGAAAGACTATTTGATGACGTGTAATACTAATTCTTTAGAAAACTCTTGCCATTTCTCTCTTGTCCTCTTATTACCCTTTGATTTTCATTTTTTCTTTTACCTTAATATTTGTTATAAATATATAGTTGTCAAAATTATTTCTTCCTATCCACAACAAAACTATGAAATGTTTATGGTTAAATGAACCATTATCTCTTAGTGCATGTAAAACCTCATAACATATTCTTTTGGTCAAAGTCGATTTCAATTTGATTAAATCTAAATCCATAATACATCATACCTTGTATACAAACAAAAGATGCCAAATTTCATACTCTAGTTATAACTTGTAATAAAAGTATAGGTCCATAATAGATTATAAAAATGATTGGTGAACACCTTGAAGTTCAGCTTAGATATTAAAGATTGAAGATAAATAAATAATAAAATCTTACATATCTATGAAGTTGAAACAAAAAAATATAGAACAACAATGAAATTAGTGATGAATAAAATAAATATTACAAAGATTTCATTAATCCTAGTTTGACCCATCAAACTTATTTTCTGAACACTGAGAGATTAAAAACAAGAATGATTATTGCTAAAATAAGGGCTAGTGCTCATGACATCCACAATGAAATTTGTTATTTGGGTGAAAAAAAATGTGAAAATTTTAACATACCAATGAATTTAAGTTAAACATCATTTCCTTCTAACTATCCTTATAATAATGCGAGCCAAATTTATTTGACTTCATAACTCAAATTATATCTAATATCTTTTAAACAAGAAATGCAATTCCAATTTTTTAGAGTTCTATGAGATCACATTTCTTTGAGACAACTTTCCAAACAACTCGCATGCCCTGTTTATACTTTTGCATTTTGCTTACATGGCTATTAGGGCACATGTAACTATAAACTTTGACAAAAATCCACTTATGATTGTGTTTTGATGGATGTTGATACCTTCTTCTAAAGCTCCCATTTTGGCATAGGTTGGGAGGATGCTAGTAAGGGTTGCGGTAGTTAGCCCTTACAGCTGCCCTTAGTTAGCCATTTTTGCCCATCCATCCCTTTTTTTAAGGATTCTGTTTTGGCATAAATGGGGAGGATGTTAGCAGAGGTTACGAAATCCAACTTTAATGCCTTCCAATTGCATTTTCTTAAAAGCTTCAAAGCATTTTTGGTAAACCCGTTATGTGCATATCCTGCATGAAAGGAAGCAGATGTACAAAATATGCTTCTTACACTAAAATTTGAGGGGAAGTATGTGCAAAAATAATTAATCTTATAGTACAAAAATATGTACAAAAGAAACTTATCATCACACAAAATTTTTTGTGGGGAAAACCCTTTCGGGAGAAAAGCTCCACACTTCAAAACATGAACCGATTGTATTGTCACTAACAAAGGTTATAATATCAATATCTAGGGACATGTCCTTATAGGAGCATCACCAAAACAAAAAACTAGAGAAATTTCAACAACATAATAGTATCTACAAATCAACAATACATACTCCATTTCTAAGCACCAATAAATAGACAAATATCAAACCACAACCCAAGAGTGGTTTTCCAAAACAATGGTCCAAAACCAACACCATATTTGGCCCAAATTTCAACTCCCAAGTTGGTCATGGTATTCTAGGCTATTTTTAAATATGCTCTTATAATTGTCATAACTTGTCATAAAATCTATCATATGTAACTCCTCATTTTAGGTGTTTCATTTTAGCATATTCAAACCCATTTAAAGATGCCCTATTAGTTGTCAAAATGTTGGTCAAGATTCTAGTGTAACTCCCCTATAGTCATGCTCTTAAGCATCATAATAATCTATCATAAGTAACTTCCGTCTTACAATGTCATGAGATGCTCATACACATCATAATGACATTAGATGCTCTTACAACTTCTTAGACACTTCCCAAAGTATCTGACAAATGGTAAACAATGCCAACACAAAGTGAGATGCCCCATTTCTTATACAAAGTCAAAAATAATAAATAAATACAATAATTAATAAATATGAACATTATGATGCAAGTTTGAGACACCTTTCCCAACATTCTTTCACTTGTGGAATACCTTACGAAAGAGAAAAGAGGAACTCCAACACTAAAATCTAACTACTAGGGCTATGTGAGCCATAGCCTCATTGTACCACCAAAATTTCTTTGTGCTTATGAGCTTTGTTAATGCATCTACAACATTTGCCAAATTATCAACATTTTTTAGCATCACCCTCCAATTATGTACCTTGTCACAAACAAAATATTTCTAGACATCTATGTGCTTTGTTCTCACATGAAAGTTTGGGTTTTTTGCCAGACATATGACACTCTAAGTGTCACATGAAACTTTAAGAGATCTTTGACCTAGCTTCATATTTGAACATAATCTATTAAGCTAGATGGCTTCCTTATAGGTATGAGTAACAACCATGCACTCAACCTTTGTAGTGGACAAAGCGAACACAACTTGTTGCTTGCTCATCCAATTGATAGCACCACCAAATAAATAAAAAACATAACCATTGGTGGATCTTTTGTTGTCAACATCTTTATCCCAATCTGAATCCACAAATACACGAATATCAATGGAGTGTTGGCACTCTGTAACATTATCGTGATAGAAAATATAGTACTTGGAGGTACCTTGCAAATATTTGAAGACTCTTTTAACTACATCCCACTGATCTCATCTAGGATTAGCCATAAATTGACCAACTCCCACTAGTTTTGCAATGTTTGGTCTTGTACAAATCATTATATAAGACTCCCAACAACACTAACATGAGGTACTCGAGCCATGTCCTCCATCTCACTAAGTGTAGATGGATGTTGCTTTATAGATCACTTTGTCCCCATCGAAATAGGAACACTCAAAGGCCTATAAACTAACATGTTGAATCTTTCCAACATCAAGTTCACATATCTGCTTTGGCCCAACCAATTTTTTTGTTTTCTTTCTCTTTTAATCTCCATGCTTAGAATGTACTTGGTTTCTCCCAAGTTCATGTCAAATTGTGTTGAAATTTGAGACTTCAAATCATATATCACTTCCTTACTATTACCAAAAAATAACATGCCATTTATGTATAATGTGATAATGAGACTCAATCACCATTCGTAAATTATAATATAGTGATATGATTTAGATCTCATAAATATCAATCCCAACACAAATGAATCAAACTTTTGGTACTACATTCTAGTAGATTTCTTGAGACCATACGAAGATGTTTTCAGTCTACAAACCAAAGTTTATTTACCTTTCTCCACATATTGTTGTGGCCATGTTGTGTACATCTCTTCTTTGAAGTCACCATGTAAATGATGTCTTCACATCTATATGTTCTATCTCTAAATCAAATTTTGTTACAAATAACAAGAAACTAAGAGATGTTAGCTTTGCAATCGAGAAAAAAATTTCACCAAAGCCTATTCCTTCAACCTTGGACTAGCCTTTCACAACCAACTTTGCCTTGTACTTTTCAATATTACTATCAAAATTGATCTTCTTTTGAATACCTATTTACATCTAATTGAATTTATTCCTTCTAGTAACAATACAAAGTCTTATGTGTCATTCTTTCTCAATGTAACCATCTCGTCCTCCAAGAGTAAGACTTAGAATCACTCATATACATTGCCTCCTTTAGAGTTCTAGGCTCATTGGTATTAGTAATCAAAGAAAAAATACATCTACAATTAGGAGTACACTTGTCTAGTTGTGGACCTCCTCAAGATTTAAGATGTAATTTTGTTTTCTCTTCAAAACTTTGAACTATTTAAGCTCTCCTCCTCTACAAGTCCGTGAGCTTCTGGTTCAACTTCCTCAGTCTTTTAGGTACCTAAATCACATCTTTCTTCACATCCTCTATTGGTTGCAACACTATGGAAAAATTCTTAATTTCTAACTCTCTTAGCCATAGGGTTTCAAAGGTTTACCCTTTCACACTGACAACATAGCCGATGAAGATAACTTTAATTGCCTTGTTCTCTAATTTTTTACTACTTTTCCCTAGGCACATGTGTACATGCTTCACAACCAAAAACTCGAAGATGGCACAATGATGGATTTTTTCCCATCCACACCTCCATAGGTGATTTTCACAAAGAGCTAATGTATGAGACCTATTAACTAGGTAACAAGTTGTAGAAACCACTTTTGCCTAGAACTTCTATTCCAATATTGCTCCATTGAGCATACTTCTAGCCCTCTCCATTAGTGTCACATTCATCCTTTCTATAAATCCATTTTGTTGATGGGTATATAGAGTTATTTTGTGTCTTTTGATTCTGTGTTCCTTATAGAGCTTGTCAAAATCTATGGAACAAAACTCATTGCCATTATTAGTTCTCAAAACCTTAATCCTTCTCCTATTGTAATTTTCTACAAGGACTTTAAAGCCCTTAAATGAAATGAAGACTTTAGACTTACTTTTGAGGAAATACACCCATCTCCTAGAATAATCATCTATAAAAGATACAAGGTACACAGAAATAGAAGGAATATTTACATGATCAAATACATTATATTGAATTTAATTCAACACCCTAAGTAAAACTAAATGTAGTTTTATTTACCATATATACAATGTTCAAAGAAATCAAACTCTAAGAGCACAATGATTTAGGCCCTCTACAAGATTTTTATTTTTCAAGGTCCCAAGACTTTTATTGCCTATATGGCCCATTCTCTAGTACGATAATATTATTTTATCTGTAGGTCACTTTCTCTTTGAAGCAAGGGCTTGCTTAGGTACCCGAAAAGCATGGCCATTAGAAGTGGATATAACACTCCTCTTTATTGCTAGTTATGAAGGTGGTGTAGATTGTGTAGATCTCTTCACTACGTGAATAGAGGAATTATTGCACTGTTAGTGCTTAATGTAGGTGAAATAAATTGCCCACATAAACACCTTTAGTGACCACCATAATTCCTCTTACCATCTTAGAACTTCCACTAGACAAAACAATTTGCACACCCACATCATTTAATTTTCTTATTGATAACAAGTTTCATGCCAAACCAAGGATATGCATTACACCATCGTGCCCTTCACATGTCCTAGGAATTCATTAAAACTCTTCCACAACCAATAATCTTTAGGTGAGAATCATCTCCAAAGTACACCTTCCCACCATCATATTTTTATACTTAGAGAACCACTTCTAATATTAGGTCATATGGAAGGAAGAACTTGAATCAACCAACCATGCACCTTTCGATGCATGAGTTGTCAAGGTTGTGATAAAAGGCATTTGTATCATCTTGAGAAGACTTTTCAAACTTATCATTTGAATATGTTTTCTTTTTCTTCTCCTCTTTGCAGTCTTTATGATAGTGCTTGGGCTTGTTGCAATCCCAACACTTAGTCTTGGACTTTCTAGGAGATTTAGATCTTCTAAGGATTTGGGATCTTCAATTTTATCTCTTCTTGTCCTCGCCTTTCTTCTTTAGTCTTCCATGGACTGATAAGGTCTCTTTAGTTGATTCAAAAACTTTTTTATACATCTCCTTTGAGAGTCTTGATTCCACTACCTCATCTATCTTGAGCTTAGAAGTAGTGCTCTTGATGCCCATCACAAGGTGATCCCACAAGTCTAACAAAGATTAAAAACTATCATACAATGATCCTTCATTTTCATTCCAATAGAGTGCAACTATGTCACAATCATATTGAACACGTTCATGTGTTTGGCTATAGAACCACCATCCTCCATCTCAAGGGTGTAAAAGTTTTTTCACAGGAAAACTTTATTTACTAGGGATTTAGCCTAATAAATTTATACTAACTTCCTCCAAAAGACTTGTGTGGTGGCTTCTTCATGCCAAGTAGAGCCTAATGGGGCCCTTTGCTTTTCTATCCAATATGTCCCAATGAACCTGTTTCATTGTAGGAGATTTGGGTTTGGATATCACAACCCATATATCTCTGTCTATGAGTATATCCCTCATCTTGAGCTTCCACAACTCAAAGTTAGTGCTTGTGAACTTCTCTATCTCTATGCTTGATGTGCTTGTCATTTTTTTTACAACAAGATCTCCTTTAGTGAAAACTTCCACTCAATGCAAGATTAGTACAAAAAAACTTGTTCCTAACACCTAAAGTTTGAGGTGATTAAACTTTGATGCAAAATGAAAGGAAGAAAAGATGTGGAATACACTTCTTACACTAAACTTTGAGGGGATTTATGTGCAAAAACAATTAATATTATAGAAAAATATATACAAGAATATTATACCATAACATACAAGTTTATGTGGAAAAAATCCTTTCAAGAGAAAAACCCCACACTCCAAAGACAAACCAATTGTATTATCAACAACAAATGTTACAATACAATATTCTAGGACATGCCCATATAGGAGGATCACCAACATGTAAAACTAGAGCAATTTTAGTAGCATAACAATACTTGTAAATCAACTATACATATTCCATCCCATATCATCAATAAATAGGCAAATATCAAACCACAACTTAAGTGTTTTTCTGAAACCATAAGTCAAAATAATGACCGAAAAGTAATGCCATATTTGGCCCAAATTCTAGTGCCCAAGTTGGTCATGGTCTTCTAGGATATTTTTAAAATATGCTCTTACAACTACCATAACCTGTCATATGTAACTCCTCAATTTGGGCACCCCATTTTGGCATATTTAAATCCATTCAAAGATATCTTATTTTTTGTCATAATGTTGATCAGGATTCCAATGTAACTCCTCTATAATCATGCTCTTATGCATCATAAGAACTTGTCATAATTAATTTACATCCTACAATGTCATAAGCTGCTCTTACACATCATAGTGATATTAGATGCTCTTCCAATATCTTACACATTTCTTAAAGTATCTGACACATGACAAATAATGCCAACACAAAGTGGGATGCCCCATTTCCCATATGAGATCAAAAATAATAAATAAATACAAACATTAATATGTATGTTTGAGACACCTTTCCCAACATCGTAATCATTGCAATCCATAAAATTATGTTCTTTTGAGGTATTTTGTCAAACAATTCGCATGCCTTGTGTATGATTCCACATTTTACATACATATGTACTAGAGTATTTGCAACTACTAAGACAAACTTCCCATTTTCATTATGATTTGATGGATGTTCATACCCTATATAAAGTTACTATTTTTGTATAGGATTTGAGGATGTTAGCAAATGTTAAGGAGATTATCTTTATATGTCTCAATTACATTTAGTGAAAAGTTTCCCAGGCCTTTTCAATTGAACCATATTGTGCCTATGCAACAATCATTGCATTCCATACATGAGACCATATTTCTTTGGGGCATTTTATTGAAAAGACTTAAAGCCTCATTAAGAACACCATTTCATGCATATCACATAATCTTGCCATTCCATAAGACCACATTTTTTTTTCAAGATTATATCGGAAAGTTCACATGCATTTTATATTCTTCCACACTTCACATATATATCTACCAAGACATTTACAACTACAACATCAAACATAAATCCCCTTTCCATAATGCTTTGATGGATGTCCATACCTTCTTCTAAACCTCCCATTTTGGCACAAGCTAGAAGAATATTGGCAAAGATTGTGGAATTTGGCTTTACAATCGTCCCTTGCATTTGCTCAAAAGTTTCCAATGCCTTTTCAACAAACCTATTTTATGCATATCCTACAATCATTGCAGTCCACAAGACCACATCTCTTTGAGGCATATTGTTAAATAGTTCAATTGCCTTGAGTATTTTTTGACATTTTAAATATATATCTATGAGGGCATCTGTAACTACAACATTTGACAAAACCCTCTCAATTATTCTTTGATGAATGCCAACACCCTCTATAAATATCACCTATCTTTGGACTCATTTGCAAGTTTCATTTGGGATCGTATATCACAATATATTATATATAAACTACGAAAATAAGATTTGATTTTTTTTTATGGGAAAATAAAGGTCATTACACTATGAATTTTTCATATGGTGTTATTTTGGAAATTTGCTTATTGTATGTAATTCATGAATCATTATATTGCTTTGATAAATAATCTTAAAGAGTAACTAAAAAAGCATTTGCTACTCACTAAACATCATTCCCTTAAATGAAACATGTAGTTACATGCCAATGAACTTGAAGATAGCAATACTTTATAACTATCACTATAGCAATGTGAATCAAATTCACTTGACTTCATAACTCAAATAATTTCCAATACCTTTAAAAAAATGCAACTCCAATTTTTTATAGTGTTCCATGTGATCACATTTCTTTGAGATAGTTTGTTAAACAATTCCCATTCCTTGTGTATGCTTCCACATTTTGCATACATGTCTATTAGGTCACATACAACTACATCAACTACACCATCTAACAAAAACCCACTTCTAATTATGTTTTAATGGATGTTGATACCCTATTATAAAGCTCCTATTTTGGCCCAGGCTAGGAGGATGCTAGCAAGGGTTATGGAGTTAGGCCTCTCACCTGCTAATTGCATTTTCTTAAAATTTTCCAAGGAATTTTAATTAAATCCATTTTATGCATTTCTTACAATCATTCCTATCCATTAGATGACATCTCTTTAAGACATTTTGTCAAATAGTTCACGTGTGTTGTGTATGTTGAACCACATTTTAGATACATGTCTACCAGGGCACTTGCAACAACATGGGACATAAATCTTTTTTATTATGCTTTCATGGAAATCCATCCCTCATTGTAAAGATCCCATTTTGGCATAGTAGGTAGGATGCTAGAAAAGGTTGTAGAATCTATCTTCATGCCTCTCACTTACATTTTCTAAAAAGTTTCCAAGGCATTTTCAATAAACCTATATTTTTATAAATCTTGCAATCATTGTAGTCAATGAAACCATGTTCTTTTGAGGTATTTTGTCAAATAGTTCACATGCCTTGTGTATGCTTCCATTGTTCACATACATATCTACTAGGGCATTTGCAACTACAACATTAAACAAAAACACACTTTCCATTGTGCAAGTAGTCTCAAGTTGTGTGCATTTAAAAATAATAATGTGGATAGAACGAGGAGTGTTACATGCAAGTTCTTGCATATGTGACTAGTCTCAAGTTGTGACCATTTTTTATTTGAAACAAAATCTAATCACCTATTCTAAAGTAATAAAGAGGCATTCAAAGTGAATACTAATCTTAAATTTTTAACATATAGGTAAAATCGACATAAACTTGATCCATTACTTAATTCGATAGACATAAAAACTAAGGGAGATGAGAAATAATTTTTGGACACTGTTTGAATTGATATAGTTGTGGTGATTTGGAATCAAAAGTAGAAATAGCCAAAGGAGTCTCTCATTATTCACTATTGTGGAAAAAAATTTCAAAATGTACTTTGTACGCATGCCACTTAACGGTCCTATGGTGCCTATTCTGGAGCCGGTTGAGGGTGCTTCCAGTGATCTACCTGGTCATGGGATTGCTGGGAGTTCGATGAGTAGAGGGGTAAATGCTCAGCCCCAAGGAATAATCCATAACGGGTCTCTGCATCAAGCTACTGTGCCAGTGGTCGGTCGGTCTGATGGCATTTTTGGTGTGGGTGTTGCTGGGAAAGCTTCATGGCATTCCTTCTCTGAAGCTATTCATGCATCACAGGTAAAAACTAGACCCTTGGCTTGCAACCGCTCCTCTCCTGTAGTGGTTTGTGGGCCTGAGGTCTCTGAGAATGAGGATTTTTATTCAAGAAAAGGAGTAATTTGCAGATTCAATGGGTTGTGGCCCTCTCTCCCCAACCTACACAACTGGATTATGGAATCCTAGAAACCGCTAGTGGATGGTAAGATTGAGTTGTACCCCTGCGCTAGGGGGTTCTTTATTGCAACATTTGAATCCTCTGAGGAGAGGGATTCTATGATGGACAGGGGGTGCTTGTGGGGGGATCATTCGTTGTCCATCAAACCTTTGGCTCGGTCCTTCAATCCTCTCTCTGAGCCGCTCATTACCAGACCAATATGGGTACGACTTCCTGTGAGGGTAAAATAGTGCATCAATCAAATGAATAACAGATGACCCAAACATCAACAGAATAGAGAGACAAAGAAGATTCAAATGAACACAGCAATGAACAAACACAGCAAACCTCTTCCATTTCGAAACTTCTGTTGTTCGCCTATCACGAATCGTCCTTTCGCAGATGAGATGAGCCCCCAGAGAGTGCAATCTTTTAAAAGCTATTTGAGGAAGTCGATGGTGAATGGCTATGGTGTGATATGCAATGAAGGTGAGCTCCAATGCAACAATGGTGATCTCAAGCTTGTAGATGACAAATGGGTGCCAAAGGCGCGCTGGTGATATTTCTGCAGAGTAACGATGTCAAAAGCCTGGATCCTTAGAATGAAGGGATGAAGCTTCATTTATAGACTCGGAGGAATAGGAATCAACGGTTGAGAGAAGATATGAAGATCAATGGTTGAGGATGGTTGAGGAATGTGCAACCAGTGGAAATGTGACAAGTGTCCCAGCTCCATCATGAAAGGTGGGATATGACAAAACTGATTGGAGAGTTAACTCCATTGACTGGTCTGTTAACAGAATTGATTGATCAGTTAGAAGAGTGGATTGTGGAATTGACTGGGTTGATTGAGGGTTTGACTCAACTGACAGGTTAGTTAACAGATTTGATTGATTGGTTAACTGACCTCTGATTGGAGAAGAAATAGGCCATGTGGGTGAGGGAAAATAAGATAATTAAATATTAAATATATTTAATTACATGTGCAACCTGATGAGGTGGACAAGGTGAGGTGTAAAGGTGATGTGGAATTTTGAATTTAGAACTTTAGGATAGAGGAAATAGGATTAATTAAATAATTTATGATTATTTAATTGTGAAGGACAAAATAGAAGAATTTTAATTAAATAAATAGAATTTATTTAATTATGGAACAGTGAATCGATTAAATAAATTTAGAATATTTATTTAATTAATAGAAGAATGGAATAAATATTTAGAATATTTATTTAGGATAATTTGTGTCATTTTTAGGCGTATACATTTTGCCCCTCTTTGATGCAATGCAGTTTACGGCGTTGCTTCAAAGAAATTGATAGTCTGAGTGATGATACATGCCCCAGTTTGCCCCTGGTACAGGTTAAATGACGATAGGATGCCCCCTCGGGAGATTGGACGTGAAAAACGGCGAAAGTTTTGGAGACGGACGATCTCACGACGAGGAAGGGGTTAGGATAGGTTGGAGGAAAAGGGATGCGGTCAGGGATGCGGGAAGAAAACGGGAGGAAAAACGGACACGGGAAGTAGTCCACAGTCATCACCTAGCCAGAATTAGGGTTTGGAGGCTATAAATAGGAGCTGGGTCCACAAGAATAGTCATTTGCACACTTGGTTGATCTGGATTGGAGAAGGAGAGCTCAGAGCAAACTTAGAGCAGCATGGCGGCCAGAGCAGCAGACATTCCACGCGAGGAGCACCGATTCGAGCGAGTCCGACGATTCGGGCGGCCAGCAGAGGCAGGACCCCCGGTATGTGCTTCGAAAAATTTCTCCTAGGGTCGAGTTTAGGTGTCATAAATGCCCGTAGAAAATAGGTGAAATGAATGCGCCAAAACGCAGAACGGCGCATATGCCTCGCGGAGCTGCGCTTTTGTGATTTCGCGGCGCATATGCCTGTTTCGGCGGTGCATGCGTGAAAGCTGCGCATTTGTGCAGTCTAGTTGCGCTTTCGTAATTGGGCGGCGCTTTTGTATTTCTGCCGCGCATGCGTGAAATGTAGCAGCGCATTTGTTAAAGTTGCGCATATGTGGATTCTTGCGGCGCATGCGTAATTGCGCGGCGCATGCGTGGATTTCTGCGGCGCATGCGTTAAAACGGCGCATATGTTGATTTTTGCGGCGCATATACCAGAAATGGCGCATTTACCACCTGTAGTGGCGCATTTGCTTGGGATGGCAAATTACTTAGCCAAATTGATTCGATTAGCGTCCTGTTTGACGCAGGAATCGATGAGCTATCTCCGAGATTGTAGGAATCTAGTCAAGAGATGTAGTGTGCTGTTTTGATCAATTTGAAATGCTAAGTTTAGTTGATATAGTTCAATAGATATGTTGAGTATGGTATATGCAGCTTGAGACTGACGCCTTGCATTGTGTGTTTGTAGGAGGAGATACGAGAGACTCTGCAGTCGAGGGAGACGTTCCCTATGCCTTTATTGCAGAGATACATGCTGACAGAGGCTGACAGAGTGGCACTTGGTGCCATGGGTCTAGATTATGTTTGCTTTATGCCCGAGGTGCGGGCGAACCGAGGACTGTTGACAGCTGCCGTGGAGAGATTCCATAGCGAGGACGGGACCTTCCACTTCCCTACTGGAGAGATGACCGTGACGTTGGAGGATGTCTACCGGATACTGCACTTGCCCGTAGTAGGCGAGTTGGTGGAGTACGATGCTCAGCGGGACGCGGGACTCGCCGAGTGTCAGCGAGTATTTGATGATCCCGAGCTGGTGGGACAGGTCATCCCTTGGCAGGATATCTATGACTGCTACGACTACTTCCCTGGGATTGTGGCTGGGCTGATTGGGGGCGTTGTATGCCCGGATAGGAGATCGCACGGGTTCCCCATTGGATGGGGCAGGATCATGGAGCGGATGCTGACTGAGGGCACCCGATATGCGTGGGGACCCTGCGTGCTAGCCCACCTCTACCATGACATGCATCAGGTGGTGTACCACCGCAGCACGAGTCTATCAGCTGGGGTGTTGCTGTTACAGTTCTGGCTGTGGGAGCACATAGCGGTGACCAGGCCGATATGCATCTTCACGAGGCAGAGGGGAGAGCCATATAGCTATGGCTATGCAGGAGTGATTTCCCAGCACAGGCTAGGGAAGCTAGAGTACTGGCGGCATACCTTGGATGGGGTAGATGTGGTCGTCTGGCGGCCATATCTGGATTGCGAGCCCTAGGATGACGAGGGAGATGAGCTACCCTTCTGCTTTCAGACCAGGTGGTTGATAGGCCGGACACGGCATATACTGGAGAGACAGATGGTGGGCCGAGTGCTGCGACAGTTTGGCAGGAGACAGGGCATGCCACAGGGACAGGCTATGTTTGCCCAGACTCATGCAGAGAGGGTCAGATGGGGGCCGATGGCTTCGTACGAGGAGGCCCTGGCAGAGTTCCAGCAGTTGCCTTACGTGGCATGGGACATGCGGAGGGAGATTGCAGATGCGGGGGTCACACAGGAGTATGAGGATTGGATTACTGCACATCCATTCCTGAGATATTCAGGACCTGGCATGCTGGTGCCTCGTATTGACGAGGCGGACTCAGAGGAGGAGGGAGAGGCTGGCCCAGGGCGGAGGGCCGCTAGAGGAGGGCGAGGACGGGGTGGCCAAGCTGTAGAGAGGCCGAGGCAGCGGAGGAGGATAGATCGGGCTGGGCAGGCAGTGCCAGGACAGGGAGAGGGACAGCAGCAGGCACAGATGCCACCACCCCAGCAGGTACCACCGCAGCAGGTACCGCAGCAGCAGGTGCCCCAGCAGCAGGGGCTAGGACAGGCAGAGGTAGCATAGGGGCCAGTGCAGGGTGAGGCACATGAGAGGGCTATTGCCAGCCTGAGGGGACAGGTGCGAGAGCTGCAGGCACAGCTGAGGAGAGTGGAGAGGATGCGAGATACAGATGCAGCGGTGATCGCTGGTTTGACTCGCGAGCGAGACATGGCAGATGCCTGGGTACGCCTGATCCGAGTAGAGAGGGACACAGCAGTAGCTGCCATGGGCACAGATGCAGCGAGTACATTTTTGGTTGGGCAGGTGCAGCAGACACAGGCACAGGTAGGCCAGTTGCAGACTCAGTTGGCACAGGCACAGACAGACTTAGCCAGAGCACAGCAGCAGGCACAGTATTACCGAGGCTTGTACCATGGGGCTGTATCCTCGAGCCAGAGGGCAGGGAGTTTCAGGAGTCAGTCTGGGGTGGCTCACAGAGCAGGTCCTTCGCAGTCAGGGGCATCCGTGATGGGACCTCAGCAGTCAGGAGCTGGCAGTGGTGGCCCACAGCAGCAGGGGTAGACACAGACCTGATTTTGTACATTTTTGGGACATGTATCACCGTCTATGTAGATGCATATTGTATATGACACTTTGATTTTGAGAGAGATGGTGATATTGTACATTTGGACCTCTTTGTCTATGATAGTATGGATGATGATGCAGCTTTGTGTTTCTATTGCATGCGTGTATGAGATGATTACTTCTATTGCATGATTGTGATTCTATTGCATAGTTAGATGGTCTATATGATGCTATATGAGAAATACGTTGATATGCTGCTATATGATGTCTATATGATCTAATGTGACAAATGAATGCAAAATGTAATATGATGTCTATGTGATGATGCAAATGTATATGTATGGAACATGATTTCTATGTTATGATGTAACTATATATGTGATGTCTCTATGATCTAATGCAAGTGTATATGTATGGAACATGATTTCTATGTTACGATGCTGTATAGATACGTGAGATGTTATTGGATGTTTATATGATGTAATGCTTTGAATGTATGCAGTTGTAACATGAGTACTATGTGGTGATGCAACTATATATGTGATGCACTTAGCTATGTTGTTTGATTTTCTGGGCTTTTAAGATTAAGATGTGATGCAAATGTATTGGTAACCTAATGCATTGGATGGTGCAGTCTACTAACCTACTCATGTGCATGGCTAGCTTCTACGAATGATATGATATGCTCCTATATGCCTTGTTTTTGTGATGTCCAAATGTACTTTATCGACCTAAGAATGACATGATGGATAGAGGAATGGTTGCGAAAGGATGACTTAGGAATTTTTCTTGATATCGTTATTCTGCATAGTTTGAATAATGAGGATTGTATGGATGGGTGTATGGATATAGTATGGATGCTTTGCTTTTAGATTGCTTTATTTCATCATTGGGCATTTTGTTTTTGGTACTTTTCTGAAATGTTGTAAGTGAATACAAGCATCGAGGTATAATTGAACCGAGATGACCTGAGTATCGCTTACATGGATTGTGATTTAGCAAGTTAATACAAGCATCTAGTCAAAATTGAATCCAGATGACCTGAGTATCGCTTGCGTTTCAACAAGCAAGGATTGCCCCTGTTTATGTTAGACCTTTGATGTCTTCGATGATCTTTTGCCGATCACGTCCTAAGACAAGGCTTCACATTACTAAAGTTTAATCCCCAAATAGCAAACAAAGAAAGTAATCATGCCCCCATCATAGCATCTCTAGCTTTTGGCATCCTTGAGTAGCATAGGAAGGTATGATAGCAAAATCAAGACTCTGTAACTTAACCCTAGGTTCCAATCTACAAAAGCACATTTGCGTTGATATGTGTTTATTTCTTGCCTTAATTTGCATAAAATCATTTAGAAGACCTTGGGTATTTGCTTTGCATTGGATAGGTTAAGATGCTCATTGTCGGGATTTCTGCTTGAAGTGCGGGTGTTTGCTTGCATTTGCTTACCTGATGAGAAGGTTGCACTATCCTTATTGAGAAGACGGACCCTAAGGGACTGACCTAGTGCCTCGGGGGCTCATTGCTAAATGGCCTTGCCTACGTGACGACGCAGAGGCAACGTAGTTTGGGGTAAACCCTAATGGACCTTGGATGGACTAGAAGAAAGACGACAAGAATGAAGACAAGAAAGGAGACGAATGAGACCTTGGTAGAGATGGAAGCCTCGGGGGCGCATTAGAATAATGGCCTTGCCTACGTGACGGCGCAGAGGCAACGTAGTTCACGGATTCAGACCACAGACACTGACGAGAGACACTACACTAGGCTTACATTGAGGAGACGGTATGGGACAAAACCTTGGTTGACAAGGCCACAAGGTGAGTATCAAGCCATGATAGGTAACTGTCAAGCGTTTATTGTGGGATGGATATGGGTCAAATGAGGGAAAATAGAGGGAGAATGGGCCCAAGGTGATTGGATTCCCAAAGATGGAGAATGCGGTTTGTCACAAGTAACGCCTGTTTACCAGGTTTTCATCACTTGCTTTTATTTGCACGAGAAGCTAGAAAGTAACATGACGCCTGATTGCCAGGTTTTCCCCATGATACCTATCCAAGGCCCCTGTTTGCCAGGTTTTCACCAAAGGATGATTTTTTTGTATGCTTGCTATATATATATATATATTTTTTCTGATTTTTTTTTTTTTTTTTGTATTTTCTCTTTGTAACTTTTTCTTGATTTTTTTTGATTTTTTGATTTTTTGACTTTATTGTACCCCCTTGCACTGGGGTTCTCTTAGGTATAGAACCGACAAAGGTGCATGCTGTTGATGGGGTCATCAAACAACTCACCTTCTGATGTGGCCAACTGATATGCCCCCGATCCGTAAACTGCTACAATTACATAGGGTCCAAGCCAGTTAGGCTCGAACTTGCCTTTCTTTTCTCTGTCCTGCTGATTGCGAGGGTTCTCTCTTAGGACGAGGTCCCCAACCTTGAAGCATCTTGGTCTAACCTTGTGGTTGTAGCTTCTTGACATCATCTGTTGATAGGCTTTGAGATGGTCAAAAGCTTTCTGGCGCCTTTCCTCTAGCAGTTCTAGCTCTTGTAGTCTGGAGACTCTGTACTCTTCGTCTGATATGAGACCTTTCAACGACACCCGAAGGGATGGGAGTTTGACCTCAATGGGAAGGATGGCTTCAGAACCATAGACGAGGGCGTAGGGTGTAGCACCTGTGGGAGTGCATATGCTGGTTCGATAGGCCCACAGAGCGGGATTGACTTGGACGTGCCAGTCGCGACCAGCTTCATTGACAGTCTTCTTTAGGATTCTCAGAATGGTTTTGTTCGATGCCTCAGCTTGGCCGTTAGCTTGGGGGTAATATGGGGTGGAGAAGCGGTGTTGGATTTTGAAACGTTCACAAAGTTCCTGGACATCCTGATTTTTGAAGGGTCTCCCGTTATCCGTTATGATGGACGAAGGGATGCCATATCGGCAGATAATGTAATTCAGAATGAAAGAGGAAATTTGCTTTCCTGTGACGGTTGATAAGGGAACGGCTTCAATCTACTTTGTAAAGTATTCAGTAGCGGTTATGATGAATTTATGGCCGTTGGAAGAGGGCGGATGAATCTTTCCCACGAGGTCAAGTCCCCACTGGCAAAAGGGCCAGGGTGTCGTTAGAGGTCTCAACTCCTGAGCAGGTGCATGAATCAGGTTCCCATGTATCTGGCACTGTTTGCACTTTTTGACGAACTGATATGAATCCATTTCCATATTGGGCCAGTAATAACCCAAACGCATGAGTTTCTTAGCTAAGGAAGGACCGCTGGAGTGTGTTCCGCAGATCCCTTCGTGCACGTCTCGCAAGGCAGTTATAGATTCTTCTTGTTCTAGACAACGGAGTAAAGTACCATCCAGACCACGTCGGTAAAGGGTATTGGCGATAATGGTGTAACGGGAGGCTTGTCGGATGAAAGTTCGTTTTTGGTTGGAAGAGAGGTCCAAAGCAAGGATATTGTCCTTGAGGTAAGTGTAGGTCTTACCGTACTAAGGCGAATCAGATCCCACTAGGTGGCAAATGGAATGGGTCTCAAGGAGATCATAAGTCGGTTGTCGAATTGTTTCTACTAAGAACTCATACCGTGACTCCTGTTCAGGTATCTCAAGAAGAGAGGCTATGGTCGCCATTGCATCGGCTGCTTTGTTCTCTATCCTGGGTATTTGCTCAAACGAGATGGTCCCAAAATGTTCTTTGAGGTCGTCGACCATTCGCTTGTATGGGATGAGCTTCTCATCTTTGGTCTGATACTCGTCGTTGACCTGGTTTATGACAAGCTGAGAATCACCGTAGACACATAGTGCTTGGATTTTCCACTCAGTGGCCATCTTGAGACCAATTACCAAAGCCTCATACTCCGCTATATTGTTAGTGCATGGAAATAACAACCTGTAGGACTTTGGAATTGTGTTGCCTTGGGCAGTGATGAACAAGATACCTGCCCTCGATCCATGGTTGGTGTACGACCCGTCAAAGTAGAGTTTCCAAGGAGATGTTGACAGAGTGAATAAAGACTCATCTGGGAACTCAAACTGCATTGGTGAAGTGTCCTGTAATGGTGCCTCAGCTAGTTGGTCTGCGATGATTTGCCCCTTGATGGCTTTTCTATCCACATACTCTATATCATATTCGCTAAGAAGCATAACCCATTTGGCTAGTCGTCCTGTGAGAGCTGCTTTGCTGAGAAGATATTTTAGTGGGTCGATCTTGGCAATGAGTTTGACAGGATGTGCCAACATGTAGTGTCGGAGTTTTTGTGAGGCAAAAACCACCGCAAGGCATGAACGTTCCACCTGTGAGTACTGCAACTCGTAGCCCACTAAGGTTCGACTGATATAGTACACAGCTCTCTCCTTGTTCTCATAGTCTTGCTGTGCTAGGAGAGCCCCCAGAGCAGTAGGTGTAGTAGATATGTAAAGAATCAAAGGTTTTCCTTGGATCGGAGGCATGAGGATAGGGGGGTTCATGAGGTACTCCTTGAGCTTGTTGAATGCCTCTTCGCACTGCTCATCCCATTTAAATGGAGCGTTCTTATGTAGGAGGTGGCTGAAAGGATGGCACTTGTCTGCCAGCTGTGAGATGAACCTGCGGATGGCCTGTAGCTTGCCCTGTAAGGATCTCAACTGTGTTAGAGTTTTGGGCGGAGGCATGTCCATGATTGCTTTGACCTTGGCCGGGTCTACTTCTATGCCGTTTGCTGACACGATGAAGCCTAGCAGCTTGCCTGATGTGACCCCAAACACACATTTCTTCAGGTTCAATTTTACTTGGAATTGGTCCAGCCGTTGGAAGACTTTCTCTAATGTGTCCAGGTGTGAGTCCCTGGTGAGTGATTTTGCCAAGATGTCGTCAACATAATCTTCCATGGTCACATGCATCATGTCGTGGAATATAGTTGTCATGGCCCGCTGGTATGTAGCACCTGCATTTTTCAGCCCAAACGGCATGACATTCCAGCAAAAAGTACCCCATGGACAAGTGAAAGCGGTTTTGTGCTGATCCTCTGGTGCTATTTTGATCTGGTTGTACCCTGAGAATCCATCCATAAGTGACAACATTGTATGTCCCGCCGTGAGGTCGACTATGATATCGATGTTAGGCAAGGGAAAGTCATCCTTGCGGCATGCTTTGTTTAAGTCTCTAAAATCGTTGCATAGTCGAACCCTGTCGTCTAGTTTAGACACTGGCACGATGTTTGATATCCATTCAGGGTAATCAATGGCCCTGATGAACCCCACGTCTAACAATTTCTTGAGTTCTTCCTTGACCAGGAGGGCAATATGGGGATGCATTTTTCTCAGTTTTTGCTTTACGGGTTTCACCCCTGGATCCAATGACAAGTGATGTAGAATCAGGTTTGGGTCCAAACCTGGCATGTCGGCATATGACCAAGCAAAACTGCCTCTCTTCTTTTTAAAGAATGGTACAAACCTGGTTTTCTCAGGTGGCGTGAGAGATTTTGCAAAGTGGATTATCTTAGGCTGCTCTTCGGTTCCAATGTTCACTGGCTCTGTTGGCTCTACCACGATCTGTGACCTTTCTTGATACATGTCACTTGGGAGGGTGTCAAGCAATCCATCGTCAGGTGCCACAGTTGGGTTTTCACCTTCAGATACGTCCTTTCTTTTTACTGTTTTATGATCTGACACTGCCGCATGGTGGTTTTCACCGTCAGATCCCTTTTTGATCTTTACATTTTTGCGACTAGAAGGCTTGGCACCCTCCCCAAAGTATGCTACAGTATTGAGTTCGATAGTGAAACCGGCTTTATGATCTCCTTTTGGTAAATGATCTCAAAGTCCCATATAGTCAATGTAGGCATCATCGTTCTGGAACACATCTAATTGAGGGGTCCCTTTCAGGTCCCAGTCAATAAGATCAGGGTGTAAGAGGGGAAGGGAGTCGGATGAAAGACCTGATTCGTTGATAGTGTGGATGGAAATACTAGGAGCACAGGTGGGGGTAGTGTTCTGGGTGGTACTTTCTTCCAGGTTGTTTATCGCAATGGAATCTATACTTTCCTCGAAAGCCATAACTTCAGGGAGGGGCAAATCAGACTCCAGTGGTCTGTCCCGTTGCGTTTGTCTCTCATGATATGGGCTAAGGGTTTGGATGGTATCAATCTCCTTGTCATCGTAGGAGTGTTCTGTCAGCTCGTCCCATTCATACTGATTGGAATCATCTGAATCTGCGTCACTATCCTCTTGGAGTGTTTGAATTGTCTCCACTAGGCAGGCATTTTCTTTGGCTTTACCTTTACCTTTGTAGCCTAGGCCAGTCGTGTTTCTAGCCGAAGAGGAGGAAGAGGGTTGTATAGGTTCGATGATCCCCTCTTTTCTGAGGCCGATAGGGCCTTGTCCTTCATATCCCATCCTATGCAAGATGGTTTCACCTCGCCCATAGAGCTCTGTAGGGAGTCTGGGTGGATCTTGGGATGTGTTTTCTTCTTCGGCATAAAGCCATTGCAAGAGATCTCGCTCCTCTGATTCATCGGATAAGGTCCCCCATTTTACAAAGGGGTTTGCGGGAGTTGTAGGAGGAGCAGAGGGCTTTGAAAAATGCCTGGGTTGATGCTTGGGCTGGCCAAAGGAGCAAGGAGACAAGGGCATTTTTGCAAGGTTGAGGCTATGCTCAATCTGATATTCCCCCACACCATTTTCTTTTATGGTGATTTTCATTGGTTTGGGTTGTGAAGAGGAAGCTTCGGCAGTATGGTCTTGTGGCGGAGTAGGGGAGATATGGGCTCTATTGTTGGGAATGACGCATTCAGGTTTAGCTTGAAAAGAATTGCAGTGTTGATAGGGATCGGGGTCGCCGTGTATGGTGACCTGCTTGCCATCGTGTGGGAACTTTATGCATTGATGGTAGGTGGAGGGGACAGCCTTCATGGCGTGGATCCATGGTCTCCCTAGCAGAATATTGTAAGCAAGCTCTCGATCAAGGACCTGGCACACCACATCTTTAATTACCGGTCCCACTTGAATGGGTAGGACAACCGTGCCCTTCGTGGTGCGTTCCTCCTCGTCATAGGCCTTTATGGTAATCTTCCTCTGTGGATCCACTGCCTGTTCAGAGAACCCCAATGCAAGGACTAGATTCAAAGTGCAAATATTCAAACCGGCACCCCCATCAATGAGAACCCTCTTGATGCGGTGCCTGTGTACGAATGCGACAATGTGTAGAGGAGTGTTGTGGGGTTGAGACATGGAAAGGTCATCCTGTTCTGTGAATGATATGGAAGGGGAGGATGTCAAATTACCCACCATGGTTTGAAACTTTTCTTGGGCGAGGTTAGTGGGGACAGTAGTCTCCACTAAGGCTTTCTCAAGAATCTCCTTATGAGAAGGAGATAGACGCAGGAGCTCCAATATAGAAATATGAGCCGGAGTCTTTTGCAATTGGTCGATGACATTATATGGGCGGGGGTTGGACGGAGATGGTGACGACCTTGGAGGAGTGGTGTTGATCGTGACTCTACCACTGCGGGTAATTATACTACAACCAGTTCTGTTAGGTCCTGGTTGTTGGTTGGGGGATATGACGTTGACTTGCGGAACGTGATCAGAAATGCAGTTAATGGTGTACTCAAAGGGAACGCTTGCATAGTTAGCACTACTCGACCCACTGTTCTGGTTTGGCCTGTTGCGATTGTTGTCATTATTGTTATGACCATTGGAGTTGTTGCCATTGTGACCATTGTTGTGGTTGTAACCATTGTTGTTATTGTGACCGCTGTTGTGATTGTTGTTATACGGCCGGTTGTGGTTTAGGAGAGGATCCCGGTAGGCCACATGAGATTCATTGGAGGTATGCGGTTGTGTCCCTCCTTGATTCTGATCCAGTATATCCTGTATGACGTTCTTAAGACGGATGCAATTATTGGTTGTGTGCCCCCTTCCTCGGTGATACTCGCAATAGTCTGTGTCCTTCCAATAGGGAGGTTTGACTATAGGCTCATAGTCACTTGTTGGCGGTAGAGAAATTTCATTGTTAGCCAACAACTTCCTGAGAGCAGACTCTTGAGATTCTCCTAACGGCGTGAATTTTCTCCTTGGATTCGAATTGAACCAAGGTCTAGATTCCCGAGGGGGTGGCTTGTTGAGTGCACCGTTATTTGCTTCTTCCTTAAGAGTGAATATGGGTTGTTGTTTAGGGGCTGCCGCCTTGGCATCCACTACTCCATCGTTGACCACATTCTTGTTCTTGGTCCAAAACTTTGACTTGTCAGTTGTGTAATTGGAAGGAGGTGTGTCCTTGTAGAGCTTGAGAGTTCCTTTAGCGATCATAGCTTTCTCAATGAATAGCCCCATTTCAATGACTTTGGTGAATGAGGTAGGGCATTGTATTTGAATCTGATAGCTAAGATCGGGATTCAAATTGTGGACAAACATTTCCAATAGTTGTTTCTCAGGCATGTCGTAAGAACACTTGCTAGCTAGCTGTCTCCATCGTTGTAGGAAGGTGGCGAAAGACTCACCACCTTTTTGTTTGGTGTTGCATAGGTCTAGCATAGATACTTCGTGTTCTATGTTGTAAGAGAAGTGCGTTATGAATTTATTGACAAGTTCATCAAAAGTTTTGATTCCTGGTGGAAGACGTGAGAACCACTCCATAGCTTGACCTCCTAAAGATCTTGGGAACAGTCTCATTAAGTAGGTCTCGTTGTGAGCTACTTCTAAACATGCTGCAGTGAATTCCCTGATATGATCTCTAGGGTCCCCCTTCCCTTTGTATTTGTCAAATTTCGGGATTCCGAACTGAAAGGGGAATGGTTTCATGACCAAATTTCTGTCAAAGGGGTATGGTGCTATATCTTCCAAGGAGTAGTTCTTGGAACTGGTGCCGATCTTAAGGTTGGAGATTTCTAGCTTTAGACTCTCAATTTGTTGTCTCACATCCGCTATAGGAGCATTTTGATCTATGTGTTGTTTTCCTCTTTCATTGGCCTGGGGGACCGTGTCATTTGTGCCTCTCTCATGTGCATTTGGGACTGTGTCATTTGTGTCCCTCTCACGTTCATTGTCTGCATTTTCCATGATGGAGCTAATGTCAAAGTCTGCGGGGAGTTTGAGTCCGAGACTAGCAAGATGATGGAAATATTTGGTGGGATCCTCAAGGAGTACTCTCTCCACTAGGCGTTGGAATTTGCTATCTTGCATGTGTGCCACTAATTCTTCACGAGAAATTTCTTCATCATCATCGCGTGGTGGGGCGATGTGATTGAAAGAGTCGGCCATTTCAGTTAGCTTGTTGTACTGGGATCGAGTAAGAACCATGCAAGGTGGGGTGGGATGAAATGGACTAGGATTAGAAATCTTGGCAAGGTGCCGACTAAGACTGTAATGAATGGGATATCTAGGACAAGACTTGGACAAAGGGTTCTCTCACTCAATGACTTCAGGTAAGACGGTTGACACAAGACTTTAGCCACTAGCAAGGGTAGTCGATACCAGTCTCACTGTGTAGGGCTTAGTCGTTCAACAAGACTACTAGCAAAAGGTACTGTGACCTACTAGGCTTACGTGAATTCACGAATGAAACGAAGAAGGACCTATGTCGACTCGGTATGGGACAGAATGACGTTGGGGCAAGAGTGACTAGGACAGAAGGTGACCGGGACGACCGTCGAAAGAGAGAGAAATGGGTGAAACGGATGAAGATTGACTGCAAGGTTGATTCTGACCTCGGGAAATGAAACTAGGCTGAAATGGGTACTCTGAACAGCTAACAAAAATTTCTCAAAAATAGGGCAAATGCTCACTATCACACATGCGCAGAAACAAATGCGCAGCAAGAATGGGCAAATGCGCCGTAAGTCGCTGTATATGCGCCGCTCTGGTGAAGTATGTATGCGCAGCAACAGTGTGCAAATGCGCAGCGGAAAAGTATATGCGCAGCAAGTCGGCGTATATGCGCAGCAAGTCGTTGTAAAAGCGCAGCAGAACAGTGTATATGCGCAGCAGAAAGGTATAAAAGCACCGTAAGTCGGACAAAAGCGCAACAAGTCACTGTATATGCGCAGCAGGAAAGGGTACATGTGCAGTTCTGGTATTTTTTTGCAAAATTTTTTTGGGATTTTTCTCTGTTTTTGGTATTCGTTGGCTGGAAAAGGTCTTCCTGATATGATATTATGAATTGATTTAGCAAGAAAACACAGCAAGCACAAAGAGTATTTTGTAGTTTTCCATTGTTTTTGTAGTTTTTCGACTCTATTTTGGACAAAAGCAAGTACAAAATCCTAGGCGAGAAATGGATTATAAGGGATTTGGGCCACTAAAACAAGAGGTAGTTAATTTGGGCAACCGTTCAAGTGGTTACACGTGCGGCGGCGCTACTCTCCGTTATGGAGTCTCCCAGCCTCACAGGGTTGCGCCTGAGAGGGTTTTGGGGGAGGTTGGCCGTCGGTGTAACATAACAGCACTCGTTGTAGGAGGTTTTCACCTCAAGCACAATTTATTTTAAGTGGCTTGGTAGGGCTTGGCGTTAGCCTGTTACCACTCAGGGTCATTCCCGCTTGGACAAGCGTGCATCCAAGGGCAGGCCCCTCCTAAAGGTTAAGCAAGTAGAATGACAAGTCTGGCACTCTGATCACCCAGAAGAGGGGAGAGCATAAGCCTATTGTCATTCGCAGGCACAGAATACACTGATTAATCCACCCTAGTTAAAAAGATAAAAACTAAATGGGCTAGGCTACTCAAACAAAACTTTGAAGTGATTTCAACAATATTGCAGTGGTTCGATTTTAAATCCCAGAAAGCAGTTGTGAGTTCAATTTTAAATCCACGTTGCACGAGATTGTTAACTTTGAAATTCAGGTCTCACGATATAGCAATGGTTCATTTTAACTTCAGAAAGCGGTTGTGAGTTCAATTTTAAGTCCACGTTGCACGAGATTGTTAACTTTGAAATTCAGGTCTCACGATATAGCAATGATTCATTTTAACTTCAGAAAGCGGTTGTGAGTTCAATTTTAAGTCCACATTGCACGAGATTGTTAACTTTGAAATTCAGGTCTCACGATATAGCAATGATTCATTTTAACTTCAGAAAGCGGTTGTGAGTTCAATTTTAAGTCCACGTTGCACGAGATTGTTAACTTTGAAATTCAGGTCTCACGATATAGCAATGATTCATTTTAACTGCAAGATCAGTGATGAGTTCAATTTTAAATCTTAGATAGCAATAACTTGGAAGTTTGTTTGCAATGCAAGCATGAAATAAACCAGTTATTTCCTCCCTAATTAAGACTAGATGAAGATTTGTAATGAACAACCATTTTACTCTTTCTCCGAAAATGAAATGTGAGCTAGTTAGATGCAACTACATGCAGCTAAACCTGAGCCTATCCTGCAAAACCGCTCCAGCAAACACCTACAAATGGGTTAGCGTTAGCAAAATACTCTAGAAAAGTACTAAAACCTGAGCCAGTTACAAATGCGCAGCTTCAGTGATCAGATGCGTAGAAGTGATCAACAGAAGCGCAGTATTAACGAATGCGCCGTAAAAATGAACATATGCGCCGTTAAAATGAACATATGCGCAGTTTTAACGTATGCGCAGCAACAGTCGTCAGAAGCGCCGTAACAGTCAACAAATGCTCCGTTCTAACGTATGCGCAGCAACAGTCTATGGAAGCACAGTAACAGTCAACAAATGTGCAGTTTTAACAAAAGCGCCATAACAGTCTTCAAAAGTGCCGCAAGAATACACAGATGCGCAGGATTTTCAAAAGCGCCGTAACAGTCTTCAAAAGCGCCGTAAAAATGAACAGATGCGCTGAAAGAATCTGTGCGTGACTCTGCGGGGCCTATACGGAACCTGCCTTCAAAAAAGCTCAAAAAAGGGTAAAATAAAGGGGCAACGGCCCCACGGTGGGTGCCAAAAATGTGAGGGTAAAATAGTGCATCAATCAAATGAATAACAGATGACCCAAACATCAACAGAATAAAGAAACAAAGAAGATTCAAATGAACACAGCAATGAACAAACACAGCAAACCTCTTCCGTTTCGAAACTTCTGTTGTTCGCCTATCACGAATCGTCCTTTCGCAGATGAGATGAGCCCTCAGAGAGTGCAATCTTTTAAAGCTGTTTGAGGAAGTCGATGGTGAACGGCTATGGTGTGATGTGCAATGAAGGTGAGCTCCAATGCAACAATGGTGATCTCAAGCTTGTAGATGACAAATGGGTGCCAAAGGCGCGCTGGTGATATTTCTGCAGAGTAACGATGTCAAAAGCCTGGATGATTAAAAATAGAAGAATGAAGCTTCATTTATAGACTTGGAAGAATGGAAATCAACGGTTGAGAGAAGATATGAAGATCAACGGTTGAGGATGGTTGAGGAATGTGCAACCAGTGGAAATGTGACAAGTGTCCCAGCTCCATCATGAAAGGTGGGATATGACAAAACTGATTGGAGAGTTAACTCCATTGACTGGTCTGTTAACAGAATTGATTGATCAGTTAGAAGAGTGGATTGTGGAATTGACTGGGTTGATTGAGGGTTTGACTCAACTGACAGGTTAGTTAATAGATTTGATTGATTGGTTAACTGACCTCTGATTGGAGAAGAAATAGGCCATGTGGGTGAGGGAAAATAAGATAATTAAATATTAAATATATTTAATTACATGTGCAACCTGATGAGGTGGACAAGGTGAGGTGTAAAGGTGATGTGGAATTTTGAATTTAGAACTTTAGGATAGAAGAAATAGGATTAATTAAATAATTTATGATTATTTAATTGTGAAGGACAAAATAGAAGAATTTTAATTAAATAAATAGAATTTATTTAATTATGGAACAGTGAATCGATTAAATAAATTTAGAATATTTATTTAATTAATAGAAGAATGGAATAAATATTTAGAATATTTATTTAGGATAATTTGTGTCATTTTTAGGCGTATACACTTCCTAATCTTCCCCTCTAGTTTTGGGAGGATTCTTGTTATGAAGCCATTGGCAACTCTTTAGGGCACTTTTTGAAGGTTGATGCTACAACCTCAGAAATGGGGCATACTACAGTTGCTCACATATTGGTGGATATTGACTTCTCTAAACCCCTCTTTGGAGAGGTTGTTTTGATGGTGGAGGATAGGCCTTGGACACAGCTGTTGGACTATGAGGGTCTCCCCTTTCGGTGTCGGCGTTGTTTCTCTATTGGTCACTTAGCCTCTGGTTGCCCTCATTCTTGTCATAAGGGTGCAACAACTTGGTGGAAAGATGCTCTCTCAGATCACTGGACTATTTTTGCGTCTAATGACTCTTCTCATGAGGACAAGCCTTCCTTGGAGAGCGACTCTTCTCTGCTTCCCCAGGTGCATGTTGGGGAGCCATTGGTGACCACTTCTGCGGCTGTAGTAGTTGTTATTCCTATCGATCCTGCTCTGGATGTCATTCATGCTGTTGTTTTTGCTGAACGTGTTTCTGTCGCTATTCTACTGGGCCTGTTCTTGCTACCTTTGTGGGGTTGTTGGTTCCCCTTGTGGTGGATCGTTCTTCTTCTTTGGAGGTTCCAGTTTCCTCTACTACGTTGCTGACCTCTTCTTCAGCACATGTCTGCCCTTTGGATACGGGGTCTAGTGAGGGGCCCCTCCTTTCTCCTCGTTCTGAGGACTTTGATTCTGGGCTTTCTTGGACTGTTGTCCATAGAAAGCAGCGTGGGCTCCCCAAGTCTGTTGCGACTTCATGACAAAGGGTCAAGGGAGTTAGGCTTTTACCTTCAAGATTGGGATTTGTTTAGATCCTTTATTTCTCTGTTGTTCTTTTTTCTTTGTGTGCTATTTGTGTGTTGTCTTTGGCCCGTTGGGCCTTGTTTTGCCCTGGGGGCTACTTTGTAAAGGGTTCTGGACCCTCTTTTCCAGTTGATCTAATAAAAAACAATAACTTAGTAAATAAATAAATACCCTATAGTTCTTCGTAATCATATTGTTCTCCTTTTGAATTAAAATGGATCCTTAATGTAAATTTACCTTTAAAATTTGGGCCTAGTGCTATAGAGCAAGCAACTATTAGAGACTGCATATCAAACATTAGATGTTATTTGTTTGGTAGCTAGATGTTTTAAGGTGTTTTTTGTTTGGTTATATTTGTTTATTAATTTGTTTTACTTGTATGCCCAAAATACCAACACATTTTGTTGGTTTTCTTTGTATAAATACATAGTGAATGATGAACGAAATATGGTAATTCCATCTTTTGGTATTAGAGCAAGAAAAAATTGAACTCTTGTAGTCTAGATGCAAGAAATTAAAATTTAGTAGCTATAATAAAAGAAATTCCAAGGTAGGAGCTGCTTTGCCTTAAGCAGATAGAAAACTTTCTTAGGCTATTTATGAGTGTTATGGCTCTTCCCAAGTATGATTTTTTATTTTAAACAACCACACTATGAAATTTGTTTTTTCAGCTCTAGTTCTAAGTCACATCTATTATTTTTAATTATCCATTCTTTAAAGTCATATAAAAGCAAATTCCTTTTCCATTGGGGCTCACTTATGTCAATAATAATAAGGGTACAATTTTGTTTATTTTATTTTAATTATAAGTTACAAAGGTTATAGTGGTTGTTTAAAAAAATAGAGGAGTTAATGTAATTTGTATTTTCTTTTATAAAAAAGGCATCTTAAGTTTATAGTGTCATCTCAATTTGTTATCTTTTTGAAAAGTCTTATAGTTGAATTTGAACAAGCATTTGTGTCTTAGTAAGACCTTAAGAGGCAAAAACATTTAACAATGACAAGTGCAAAAACATTGTTCATAGACAAGCAATTATTGAATGGATTGGACCACCCAACATGCAAGGAAAAAATGAAGACCATCCTCCAATGTGAAGTATGGGTGGTTGTCATAGAAAATAAACTTGACCTTCTTAATGCAATTGAACAAAGAGGTTGGGATAAAAGCAATAGAAAGGTTGATCACTATCTCTATGGATGATTGAGTCCAAACACACAATCACAACACAGACACATCTTGTGTTCAGCTTGGTCAACCTTGCAATTAGTGTATGAGGTTAATACCAAGTCTAGAAAAATGTACCTCACTAAAAAAATACATACAATCAAAATGAGAGGAGGAGAAATAGTGGATAAATTCTTAATGTAGTTAAATGACATCAAGAATTGACTTATAAATACAACAATTAGTAGAATATAATAAGCTTGTTTTAATCATTCTATGAGCTCTTCCACCATCATACAAGCATTTTGTGACATCTTTAGACACAACCAATAGAGATGCCACTTATGATTAATTGGTTAGACTACCTCAACAAGAGCAGGCTTGCCAATTAGCCATAGAAGATGAAGAAGATATAACCCTCTCTTCAAAGCAAAAAGGAAATAAAAGTAAAAGCCATTGGTTGCAATAGAAGTAGTCTCATTGGAAACAAATTGACTTAGGTGCAACCAAACATATGATTGAAAGAAAAGAAGGGTTCATGTAAACTGAGTTGTGGCATTTTCTATGTAGATTCAAGTTGTAATTTTTTTATTTTTATAAAGAATTATATCTATTATTTATATTTTATTTTTTCAATCAATTTTTATTTTTTCTATTATTTTTTATTTTTTCTATTATTTTTTATTGAGTGACATTTTTCCATGTGTCATAACTTTCACTACAAATAAAAACATTCCACAACTTCTTCTAATTAGATCATTAACTCCAAAGTCTAGTGCACATATATTTTTTAGTAATTTTTTATTAGATATTTTATTTATTATTAATTTTTGAATTAGTACTAACAAAAATTTTAGACCTATATTTTTCCACAACACATTTCTTATAGCATAAATGTCAAAATTCAAATATTCTTTTTTCATTGAAATAAGGACATCCATGTGGAGTGCGATACATTTTTTAGATTTCTCTAACAATGTTTGTTATTTTTCTAACTGCTTTGAATATAGGCCGTTGTTTTTCTGTAATGGACCCACATTCATTATAAAATTATGGATTTCTTTTTTTACTAGGTAAGAGAGATTGTATTATATTATCAAAAAGAAGTTTACAATTTGATGTTGTCTCTCGGGCAAATTTCTTTGTATTATATTATATTATAATTCTTGGAAATCTAACACTAAGGGATACATACTTATAAAATAGTATTTCTAAATGACTGGGGTGCTTGATTTAAGCCTAGGAGGGTTCTACCTAAGGGGTTTTGATCTAACCCCTTCAATCAACTCACATAGATAGGACCCATCTAGGCTTAAATCATGCATTTTTCTAAAATCTTACATAATTTTAAGCAAAAATTAGGATGCCCTATAAATGGGACATACTATTGTGTTGTTGGAAAGAAACATAGGAAGAAGTTCGAAGGTGGCTAGTCATTCTGAGCTACCACTATTCTTGACCTCGTTCATAGTGATCTATGCGAACTTGTTGAAGAATACTATAGATCTTTGCTCTCTCTTCACCCTTTGGGATGATTTGATGTTTTTCAGGCACTTTTCCTTCATGACTCCCTTGTCTTGTTTGGTCATCTTATTTTCATCTTTTGCATTGAGGAAATCAATATGGTAGATGCCATCCAGTTGGAGGCTTAACTCCTTTCATCTTAGGAAATTTTGGCAATCATGAGAGTTTTTCTATGGCTTCATAGTTTTTTTAAAAAATAGTGGATTTCTGCAACACTTCGGAACCATTTGACTGCTTCAAGGATCAACTATTAGTGCTTCTGGAAAGTGTTGTCAATCTAACAAATCCAAGGAGTTGCACCATTGGATAAATCCTAATGAGCTATCAGTAGTGGTGAGCTCATATTTACCTTTTGGGGCTTCTGCAAGAACAAAGAAACAAATAAGGGAAGATGATGTTTTCTTGTTATGTGTTGTTATTTCATTGTCTGAAAGCATTGTCAATCTAAAAATTCCTCTAGGTTGCGACATTGGTTGAAGATTGATGTGTCAACAATAGTAGGACCTTCCCATTCAAAAGCTAAGTATGCAAAGTAATATATAAAGTGTCACAGAGCCATTGATTACTTCGAAGATACATGATGTGCACAACATTTGAGAGTTGTTATTTTTTCAATTATAAAAGGTTACACCATTGGTCAAATGTTGTACACATTAGCATTTCAGTGGCCCCATAACACATGGTAGCTTTGTGCAACATTTGAGAGTTGTCAGTCTAACATTTCTTTCCTGTTGTTCCATTGTTGGGGGGAGATATGGTGGATGCGATAGATGGATTTCTTTATAACCATTTGATTCCTTCAAATTTTTGCATCTAATAGTCTAAAGGTATAATTTATGTGAATTCTAGAGCATGCCATGTTTCTTGAAGGTTTTTCTATTCAGCTCTCGGAGTTAAACAAAATTGTGTAAAATCAAACGATGTAACTCTAGTTTCAAAAGTGAAAACAATAAGTTCTTCTAGAAGAATCAAGTTTAAATAGAAGTCAACTACTCATAATAAAGGAGAGCAAAAATTTTAGAGATAAAATTTGATAATTTTGACATGCAGGTGTTTAAGGTTGAATATTTTGTACTGTATTGATTGATAAATAGCTATAGAATTGTGCATTTGACCTTTTATCTTGGTTGTTATGTAGATCTCTATGAATGAATAAAGTGTTCTACTTATTGTGCCTATTGATGGTCTTATTCATGAGTTTCCCTCTATTTCTTTATTTGTTTTTGTAGCCTTTATTTGTATCTAAATTTCTTTTAATCATCTACAAATTAGTGATTTTTCATATATGTGCCCTTCCCTACCACAACAAAATTCATTAATTTGATTAATATTAAAGCCTATGCAATTGGTTTCATACAAATAAAGATCTTCATAATTGTCATTTCACCTATTAGAATAGATTTATATTTTCAAGTTCTTCTCCCTTTTCATATAAGTGATTAAAGTGAAATCATTGAAAATCTTATGAAGATTTGATTTTTGAAATCTTGGAGGTTATTTTGATGACCATGTCCTAAATTTACAAAAAAAACCATGTTGGTGTAAGTTTGCATGCAAGTGTAGATTTGAATATTAATAGTTTTTGGCATGCCTAGTGGGATTAAAAGGGCTAATATAGCTCAAAATTACCTGTGTTGACAATGTAGTTGAGCCTCATTTCCATTTTATGAGGAAAAGGCCTATAACTAGATCTTTCATGGCCACTCACCCTCATATGTTAGTCTCACCTCTGGTTGTCACCCTAGGGAGAAGAATTGCTTAGCCAAACCCACCATCAACTCCTCCAATGGTGGCACCAAGGATTCCTAGAAATTTTTAAAATTGGAATAATAGTATCCCCCTAATTCCTCCAACTCATCAAACTACTTGGGATCCTATTCCCGCTAATGCTCTTAAATCCCTTCTAAAGTTTACCAGAGTAGATTTTAAAACTCCTATGGAACATCTTCAAGATGTCATAGACATATGCATAACTTATATTATGCCATTGAACAGAACATTGTTCTAAGATTGCTCACAACCCCCTTTAAAGGGAAGGCATTGGATCAACTTGGAGATGCCTTATTTAAAAGATTCAAAGAGAAAAGAGATAGATCTTCATTGCTACAATAGTTAATCACTATAAGGAGGGAACCTCAAGAAGCAGTTATTGATTTCAACACCAGGTTTAATAAGATGTGGGAGAGAATACCTTCTTCCACACAACCACCAATTGTGATGGCATTTGTTTTCTATCTCAAATATTTCAATTCAAATATCTCTATGATGATCCAATCATTAGGAGGGCAAAGCCTTCCAACAACCTATGAGCTGGTGGTCAACATAGAAAATAATCTGATTGATGCGAGAGACTCCCTCCTATGTCCCCCATGCCAATGTTTCTTGAATTTTCACTTCTTGTGCAAGATGAGCCCTCAAGAGCAAGTCATTCCTTACTGAAAGTGCATCAAGTTCCTCCTTCCATCTATATCCATCTATCTAATCATATATCCACACCTCAAGCTACTCTAGAAATGGATGACATAAAGAACATATTACGTAGTTTTTCAAATAAAATCATTAATTTGAAAAGATAACAAGCATTGTATCCCAAACCGACATATTAGAAGAATGAAGGTCCTAGACACTAATATTAGCCAAATAGATAAATTAGAATTAGTAGAACCAAGAATAGAGCCAGCATCACATGCAACCATCAAATCAAATTGTACCAGTGGAAATGTCATTGCAACAAATTCCTCATAATCTAGTAAGAGATCTAGTTTCAGGGTAAAATAACTTTGTAGATGATGCCAATATGTGGTGTTTTCCATGAAATGATGCCCATGCATCCAAAGCCTGTTTGAAGGGAAAATTTCAATAAAAGGTGCTCGTACAAAGACAAGTGGCTTCTAGACTCGGGATGACAACCCCTGAAATTTCATATCAATTTGTAGGAGTTCAAAATGCGGTCTTGAATGCTCAAATGCAAGGTATGTCTCTAGAGCAAGGAGAAATTGCCTTAGAACAAGCACTATTTTCACAGATTGAAGAAGAGGCAATTTTAGCCAATGATCCGACCACATCTAAATCTCCTCAACTGCAGTCTTATTATTTCACAAAGTCTAAAAGGAGGATAATGGAAAATCAAAATTTGGAATCACAACCAGTTAGACTATTAATCTTTACTTGGTAAAGGTAAAGATTATTATTTATTTTTGTATCTCATAAATACTTGTACTTATAATACAAGTATTTTGTCTTATTTAATATCCTCACATATGTGTGAGGATGACTCATCTCCTTATGAGGTTGACACTTTGCACACACTTACATGAAAGGTGGTGTATAGGAGTTATATGTAACTCCTCTTCTCACCTTTATTTATGAGGTGTTTCTCTCTCACTCTCTCATCTCTAATTATCTCATTCTCCTATACACACATTCTTGAAACACTCTCTCTCTCTAAAAATAAATGTCGGGAGTTTTTCTTTGCTTTTCCCCATTCAAAACCTCTTGTCTCCATTCTTGAATTTGCTGGTGCTAGCTCTTGTTTTGGTCATTGCAATGCTAATATCATTCCTTCAAACAATGTTGATTTGATTAGTGATTTCCTTTATTTATTAATTTTAGAGGAGGAGACAAGGTTGATTAGAGAGGAGAAATTTTTTTCCTATGCAGGAAGCAATTCTGTTATAAAATTTGCAATCTATAAAAAAAACAAAAAAATTTAGGGCCCCAAGCCCTATTCTATCTATCAGTTTAAAAAAAAAAATCTATTCTATTGCTGCTTAAAAAAAAAATCTTTTCTATTTTGTAAATTTCATTTATGTTTAAAATATATTAATCTACGGATTTTAAAAAAATCAATTTCGTTTTAAATAAAAATATTTTTTTCCCTGCATGCATGCTAAATATGTAAATTAAAATCTTTTAAAAAAAATACAATCTAGGTTTTCTTTTCATTTTTAATTTTTTTTTTTATAAACTCCAAAGGTTTTATTAATTTTTTTACATTCATATGTTTCTTTAAAAATTTAAACAATGTAAAGTTTTTTATATATATTTTTGGTCTGTAATAGTGATATATTATATTTATAGATTTCAAAAAGATACAGTTCTGCCATCAATGCCTACCAATGCTACTGCTATCCCACCCAAAATGGTCACGCAGGGCCAGACCAAAATAGTGCAGATAATATCTGGTCACGTGGGACCCAAAGCTGAACCATGACTAAACTATAAACAACCCCTGACCTATGAACATAGCATCAACCTAAAAACAAGAGCAGGTATTTAACACACCAGTAAATACTTAACTGACCACCATTGAAGACCTCATGCAACTTCCATTTCATAGCTGTGTAGCTTCTGGTTGAACTCCTCAACCCAATCAAACCCCCGAGTCTCAAAAATCTGGAACATTTTCATCAGGAAATTGGCCCCAATATGAGCATTTTGCCTGTGCCACACCAACTCTGTGCCCTTGAGATCCAGAATAAATGGATAATATTTCACAATGCCGCCTGGGGTTTACAGAAGATGAATATCCTTTAGACGCGACAACCCTGCACCAAAAGAAACAATAGCTAGGGTTTCCTCCAGTCCACCGAGCACCTCTGAGATAAACATTCTGTGGGTGATGGAATTCACCAAAGTTTTGGCAATGTTGAGATCTAAAAGAGATGCCACAAACCTAGAGCTGAGATCTGTGTCGACTTTGTAGTGTTCCCCTTCTTCTATAAAACTCTTCCCCAGTATCATTTTTGTAGCCCCTAACATCAGTTCAGTAATGTGTCATAGCACTCTCTTCAAATGTAGGTAGATAATCTTACCTAAAAATGCCATCTGCCACTTTGCACTAACCAGTCTGATCGGGTTGTCCATGCTGCCACACCTTATGCTATCTACAGGAAAATGAAGAACTATTTTGGATTTCTCAGACATGATCAAGGGAATGCATGCCAAGCATGTGTCATGATCTCTAAATATGCCTCCAAGAAAAGCTACAAGTGCTATGTGCACTACATTCCATAATGCCATTGTCCTTTCACTCTGACAAAACGAAAGCTCAAGTCCTTTGCATGATGGATTCAACTAACTGAAGATCTCCCCTCTAAATGCTCGCTCGTGCCGTCAACTCACCATTTAGCCACCTTGAGCAGACCTTACTATGATTTTACTTCCATTGTGGGCAGATTAAATGAGGGACCAAATCTAGTCATGATGATCTTATGATCAATTTGATCAAAGTTTATTAAAGGAACAATAGGCCAAATGTGGCACCATAACCCTAGCTTCTTCTTCTGGCCCGACTCCCACCCTACCACCCACTTTTTATATAGAACTTTTAAATAAATCAAAAGTTTAAAATTTTTTTAAAAAAAATTATTTATAAAATTTAATATATCAAAGTTTATATAAAAGAAAATTTTAATAAGAAATTTCTTTAGGGCTTCATCGGCCTTTCGGCCTCAGCCTCACTGTGCTGCCCGCGGCTCTTTGGAGCCTGCTGTGCAAAATTATGTGTCGCCTCTGCTGTCGGTCGCTCCCTCTGCTGCGCCCTTCATACACTACCTCCGCGGCTCTACCCAAACCCTACATTACCAAACCAAAAAATAATAATTCTCTTGCCCTTTGGCCCCTCGGGCCCCTTTTTAAAGGTTTTTAGTATTTCTTAATATAGTTTTAATTTTAGTTATTAATTTTTTTAATATAAGTTTTTTATAAACTTTAATTTATTTATTTTTAATAAAAACTCTTTAATTTAGTTTATGTGCATTCAGTTTTTAAATTTTTTAAAAATCTTTTTTAGAGTTTTTAAATAATTTTTTTAATCTTAATTAAATTTTCATTCAAGTTTTTTTAAATAAATATTTATATTAAGGCAGTCTTTTTTTAAAAAATTGCCTTTTGCTTATGTAATTAGATATATTTTTTTAAAAAAATTACTTTTTAATTAGGCATTTTTTTAAAAAATTGCATTTGGTGTATCTAAATAGGTGTTTTTTTTCCAAAATGTCTACTTTGATTTGTGAAATCAAATTGAATTTGTTTAACTATCATTTGTTGAAAACACATATTAGTTTTATTTTTCGATTTAAACATCTCTTGGATGTAGCTACTAATCCGAAATCAGAGCCTGGTACTACGGCAAGCTAGGATGAGCAAGACAAATGGAATAAGCAGAATGACGAAGCCCTTGGCCTAATAGGCATTTCAATGTCACCTGAACTCTATGTTCACATTGGGGCATGCACGAAAGCCTATGACTCTGGTAAATTCTACGGAAAACTTATGGTAGTTCAAATGAATCTAGAAAGATTCAACTTCAAGATCAACTCGAAGATCTCAGGTATGCGGATTTCAAAACCATGCATGAATTTCTTCTCAAATTTAATGCTCTTAATGGTCAATTAATTGATTTAGGAGTTAAGCTTGAAGATCTTAGATTGATTCAAATTGTTCTTAGAAAATGTTTGCCTAGACAATTTCAATAATTTATTACAAATATTCATGCTCAATTAGCTATTCCTACTTTAGCTACTCAATTATCTTATGATATTTTTCACAATTTGTTAAGGTAAGAAGAAACTAAATTGATTCAATTTGGTAATCTTAAGAATAGTGAGCATGCTTTTATGTCTAAAAATAATAAACCAAATTTTAAACCTCATAATAAAAAATTTATAATCTGAAATTTCATAACAATAATAATAGTTATAGAAATAACAACAATAATAATTATGATAATATAAAGAATAATTCTTCTAAGAGGCCTCATTGTAACTATTGTGACAAAGATGGTCATTGGCCTAACACTTGTTTCAAGAAGTAAAATGCTAATAACAATAAATTGTTGGCAGTGAGCCAACATCTCTCGCGGGATTTGTGACATGGCTTAACTGCCTCCCGTTGATTCATTAACTCTAGCAGTTGTATCGGGCATTAACAGGTTGACCTTTTGGTGCAACGACAACTGTGTTTCCAACAATTGGTATCAGAGCCAAAGGTTCTGAGTTTGAATCTCCCCTACGAGTGATGCGGGCTCCTGCAAGTGATGCTGGGGGGATTGTTGGCAGTGAGTCAGCATCTCTCACGGGATTCGTGACATGGCTTAACCGCCTCCTATGAATTCATTAACTCTAGCGGTTGTATTGGGCATTAACATGTCGACCTTTTGGTGCAACGACAATTGTGGACCAACATAAACAACCTATGAGACACAATTATAACAAAATCATAAGCCTCATAATAATAATGTCAATCAATCAAGGCATCTTTTTACTTGTGATTTAAATGCTTCTAAACCTCTTGAATGGATTATGATTCAGGTGCCTTTGAACATGTTATTTCTCATAAAGAGGTATTTGAATCAATGCAACCTGACAACACTAATGTTCCTCTTCAACTCGCTAATAATCATAGTTGTAAAGTAGAAGTAATTGGAGATGTGAATGTTCCTAATGGTAAGTTACATGATGTTTTGTATGTTCCTAAGTTGACAACAAAATTGCTTTATGTAGCTAAGCTTTGTCAAGATTACAAGATGGAATTTTATAAAGATATGTGTTATGTAATTCATCCAAATCAAAATGATAAAGTCATTGCTAATGCTAAATTAGACAAATTATAATTTATTCAAATTCTGAGTTTGCTACTTCTAAATACTCTTTATTATCTACCATTGATTTTAATATTTAAACGAACCTAAATAAAAAAGACAAAAATTAGAATCTAAATCTTCTTCTCAAATTTGTGTTGGGTATGATGAACAATCTAAAGCTTATAGAGTTTATAATCCTGTTACTAATAAAATTAAAGTTGTTAGAGATGTATGCATTGCTTTACTTTATGTCTCTTTGGTAAACATGATGAATTAATGGGTCATCAACTGGAGAATGAACTCATAGGGTTAAATCCATGTAATTTTGATACAATTCAAGATTTCTTCACAAAGCTAAAAGCCATTAGATTGTAGTTAAAATATTGTGGGATATAAAAGAAAGAAACACAATTGATCTTAAGTATTCTGTCAAAACTTGGTCCAAACTATTCAGTTTTTGTTTCTACATTGCATGCTATTAAATATGTTCTAGGTTCTACCTACAAAATGCCATCTCTTAATGATTTTGAGGTTGAAGTCATTAAGGAGTAGGAAAAATTGGTTCACATGGGTACAATCAAACCCTCTAAGTCTCATGTCTTGGCTACAAATCAAGGCACTAAAGATTAGAAAGGGTTTGGCAAAAAAAATAATAAATAAATGAACCAAGGAGAGAAGAAACAAGATCATAAACTAGCTACCTCTAACACAACTAATGAGTCCTCTTCTAAAGGTGACAAACCTAAGAAGGAGAAGGAAAAACTATTGCAAGAAACCTAGTCATGATGAACACATGTTTAAAGAAGCAGATGAATCACCTTTCACATCTTATTAAAAAGAAGAACATCAAGGTGCCTGACTTAGTCAAATAGGGTTCATCTCGGGGGTCTTCTAAAGACATAAATAATAGTAAAGGGAAAGAAAAGGGCAAGACACTAGTTTTTGTTTCTTCACAAAGGGAAATGGAGAGATTTAAGGAAAAAGTTAGACAACCTCATATGTTTGAACCACAAATAGTAGAAGTAGCAACACTCTTGTCAGCACCTACAACTTTAGCAGGATAAACTATAACAATTGTGTAGATACCTTCGAGCCAAGGCTAAGAGAAACTTAACTCCACTACGGAGAGGAGGAAATTGATAGTGCAAAGGGATTATGAATCTAAGGAATCAGATACTAAAGCATTGAGGCCACAAAAGTAGTAAAGCCAAGTGCCTCCATTTATCACTGTGGCCCAAGTAAGTATCCCTATCCCTTCTCCTTATCTTTCTACTACTTCATCCCCTTCCTTAACGCCAACCATTCAACCATTTCCCCTATTTTAGCAAATAGGCCTGACCTCAACCTCAACCAAGATACTTCCCACTATTGCAACCCCTATATTTCCACCCCTATTATCTTCTTTGACCACTGAGGTCGTGCCTTTGCTATCCATTTCTGCAGCCCAATCACCCCTTTCTCCAATCTCTCCTCAAGTGACCTCATCGCAAGCTATGCATCCCCCTTTTGGTTTACCTACATTCTCCCCATCTACTCTAATGGTCTATTCTCCCTTGCCTCTTGAATCAATAATGGCCCTAACTCAATAAATGGTGACCTTCCCATATATGGTACTCTAGGGTTCCCTATTTTTGGGAGATTTCACCTACTCTCCTTCATAATTACACAAACAAATGGCAATGGCTAAGCAAGCATACAGAGCTAAGATTGAAAGATGGAAACAAAATGAGGATAGAGCCTTGATGCAGAGTTACATATGGTCTTTGTATGACCTTTCTCAACAAACCTTGATGATTGTGCATATTACATCGAATGTAGACAAGTCGCAAGGCTTAATATGACTGGAGGACTATTCAGTTCACATGGTGGGGATGAATATTATGCAAGATTCGTTGGAGGATATGATAGAATTGATGGAGTAAAAATAAAAAATTAGTAATCTTTGACTTCATTAAAGTCAATAGGAAACTAGAGAAGAGGGAGATTAAGTTAGCCATAATAAAGGATACCCTAAACCAACTTAGAGATCAAGTCAAAACACATAACCAAAAGTTACAAAAACTAAACAAGGATCTCCAATATTGGGCCCCCATTGAGAAATTACAAGCGAAGCAAGAGAAATATATTGTATTATAGTCAGATCTAAGAAAGATAAAGCTCACCATAGAGGGCCACCACCAAATGCTACATAAAGTATAAGAGTTAGAATAGGCAAGGGTGGTGGAGACTACTTAGCTATGTAAGAGGCTATCTGAATTTCTTTAATCTAATGAATCACTTAATAGAACACTCTCATCCCAAGAGAAAATGATTCAATAATTATAGACAGAGGTCCAATTTGCTGAGTAGTCACCAGACATCACAACCTTGATCAAAGATCTTTATTCCTCATATTGGTACAAGATCGCAATGGCAACTATGGAACTTAGTTTTGTGTTGAAATTCATAGCTTTTGCATGATCCAAAAGTCAAATCTAAGGTGGAAGAATCTCTAATCTCTCTCTCCCACCAGATATCCTAGTGACAGGCTTTGGTTGGAAAGATTTATGGTCCAACAAATGAGAAATTAATTTCTACAATGGTTGATAACAAGAGAGCCACCGCCGTGAAGGTAAATGAAGTGTCGAGCATAAATAAACCTGCCCAAAAGTGTGTTGTAAGTATGTACCTAACCGGTGTTGTCATTGATGTCAACATATCAGTGTTGTCATTGGTGTCAACTGTGCTTTGTTTACAACAGAACAGTCCAATAGTTTTCTCTGCATTTCTTGTGGAATGAATATCTTTGTTTGTGGATTGGAAGTTATTTAGAGGCATGTCTAAAGATGCTATGTTCCAAGTTTGAGCCTCTGGTATGAATATTTGAGTGAGTTATGTTCACTAGAGTGAAAACTACTTTTTTTGTATATTTGGTGGTGACGGGGAGAATATATTATGCTCCACATTCCTTCACAATTAAGTATTTCAGTCTGCAGTTATGGAATCAAGTTTGTAATGATGATAAGTGCCTTCAAATCCAATGGTTCATGATTTGGTGGTCCGCAAGAGATCTTTTCTTTATGACAGTGGATAACAATTATGTTCAAGTACCCCAGATTGAAGAATCTTCTTGACAAAGTGATTAGAGGTTGTGTGGATGTTCTTGGTGATTACAATGTGCTTGTGGATGTCTCCTAATCATGTTCCTACATTTGGATTGGTCCGCAAAGAGAAATTTGGATCGTGGATGAAGATTGTTCTTAGAAGACTTAGTGTTAACACCAGTCTTGGCCGACTTGGTTGTTTTCACTACTTGCGGAGATACATCAAAGATTGTGGAAGCATATCGTGGCGTGGAATATTGCATTTGAGTCCCAGCGAAGGCATAACATGATTGCATACATCTTTACCTTAGCAAATTTAGTTTAGGTCCAGACCTATTTCTATGTATGTTTGTAATGTCGACCTTGGAGATTTTTTCAATGGTTGATGAATGTAATGCCGACCTTGGAGATTTTTCCAATGGTTGATGAATGTAATGCCGACCTTGATGTACATTCCAAGGTTGATGAATTGTATAAAAACATGTAATGTAGTTGCAAAAAAGATGTCCTTGTGCGAAAATGTGAAGATAAGTGAAAAGGTGTAAGAAGTACAAAGCAAAGGAGTTATACTATGCTTCAATGGAACTGAACTTAGGCATGAAGTAGATGTTATCAAATCAGTTCACCAACCCTTGGCAGTGAGCCACCCCTTGGCAGTGAGGCCCAACATTTGCAGTGAGCATTTTGGGCAATGATCCCTAAGGCAGTGAGCCTCTATTTTTCAGTATTGTTATAACATATTTATTTCTATGGGCTAACACCCACCATGGTTTTTCCCTTATAGGGTTTTCCACATAAAAAATCTGGTGTCTCAAGTGTTGAATATGTTATTGTGTTGAGCTTCTTGTTTCATGCTTTCATGGTTAGATCTTAATAACAGTGATTGAACATTTGATTTGTTGATATTCATAAGTGATTAAAGTTTTTGAGACAACTGATTCACCCCCACTCTCAGTTGTCTTCTGCATTTCAACAAAGTGTATATCCCAATCAACTACTTTGGGGTTGGCTATGTAGGGAATGAGGGGACAAATTGTCTCTCTCATGAAATAGAGGCTTCTCTCCTCATTTGGGGATGATGATAAGGTTTAGGTGAAGAATAATTCAAAGCATTTCTCATGCAAAAGTAGGTAGACCAGACATCTTTTGGGGGCTGGACTTAGATAGCAAGCATTGTAGAAATTGAGGCAGTTCTCTGCCCCTTAGCATTGTTTGAAGTCCAAGTCAAGCCCACAAAGGAGAAGTTGAAAATCATCTCACATAAATACATTATTGACTTGGACAAGGACTTTGAGGCCTTCAAGAAGAAGAGTAATCCAACAAAGGTGGAATGGGCATTGCTCCAATCTACCCTTAAGAAGCCGTGACTTCTCACTTTTGTGTGAATAGTGATTTTGAAAATTTGTTTTTTGATTAGATTTTAGTGCCCAAGATTTTATATACTCAATTCATCCTCATGAGAAAGGATCCCTCAAGAGGTCACTAAAGCTGTAGAGATTTTCTCTTTGTTCATCCTCTAGGATGATTTGTTGTTTTTTCAAGCACTTGTCTTTAACGGATCCCTTGTCTTGTTTGACCATTTTCTTTTCATCTTTTGCATTGAGCAAATCAATATGGTAGATCTCATCTAGTTGAAGGATTAACTCCTTTCATCTCAATATTTTTTACAGTTGAAGGAGGTTTTTATGGCTTCATAATTTTTTGAAAAATAAAGGAGTTCTATAATACTTTGGAATTTGGTTGATCGCTTCAAGTATCAATGGTTGGCACTTTCAAAAAGCGTTGTTAGTCTGAAAACTTCGAGGAGTTGTGCCATTAGATAGATCTTGATGAGCTGTGTAGTGGTGGGACCATTTTAACCTTTTGGGGCTTCCACAAGTGTAAAGAAATAAATAAGGGAAGTTGACAATTCCCTGGCATGTGTCATTATTTCACTTTCTGAACGTTGATTTTCTAGCTCGAAAGGTGGAGTGGAGTTGCTTTAAAGGTGGAGTTGCTTTAAAGCAACTCAAGTTTGATTTTCAGCAATAATAGTTTTTTATCTAAGAATAGAATGTTTCTGAGTTTGTGAGATTGAGATAAAATCAAGAGTGATTTTATGTGTGATTTGAAGCTGAATAAAGCAAGGAAAGTTTCTTTACTTGCACATTAAGTAAAGTAGCTGGGCTCTATATGTAAGATTACTGTAGTAAATTCATATAGTATTGTTGAAGAAAAAGTTTGTTGTTAGGCTGAATAGAAGATCCAATAGTTGCAGGTTTTTCCCCACACTAGGGTTTCCTGGGTATATCTGTGTTATTGTCTATTTGTGATTGGCTTCTTGTTATTTTTGCTTCCTTTGTTATTTGTTGTTATTTAACATAGAGTAATGATTGTTATAAATCAAATAGAGGTTCTGTCTATGAATTTATTGTGCAATTAATCTGTAGCTAGGTTATAAGAAATTAACATGGTATCAGAGCTCTAAACTCTGAATACAAAGCCAAGATTTGTGACACAAATTTTGAGAAAAAAATTAGATTTTCGTCTCCAGTTTTTTCTGTGGCTATGGAAACCAGTGTTTGATATGAGGACAGGCTTGAGGGTGTGTCTAAATTTTTACAGTGGAAGGTTCAGATTACTTCTGTTCTCAAGGAGAACAGGCTGTGGATCTATGCTAGTACAAAGGTGACACCACCAACAAATGATCCTATTGCCCTAGATTCACATGAAGTCAAGGAGGCCAAGGCTTAGAGGATTATCCTGGATGGGGTAAGAGATCATCTAATTCCTCATCTATTGAGGAAAGACACCGCCAAGGAGATGTGGGATACACTCACAAAACTTTATCAAAGCGACTATTAGAGTCGTAAGATGATGCTGAAGGACAAATTGCATAACACCAAGATATCTAAAGGAGAGAGTGTGACCTCTTACTTGTCCAAGCTGACACAGGTCAGGGATGAGATGGTTGCTATTGGAGAGATGATTGCTGAAGATGACTTGGTGCGTATAGCCTTGAACGATTTTTCGAAGCACTGGGAAGTGTTTGTCAAGTGTGTTTTCGGTAGAGATTAGCTACTTGATTGGGCGAGGCTTTGGGATGATTTCATTCAGGAGGAGATCTGTGAAGGTGCTCATCGAGAAGATCAGACAAAGAAGAGTCAAGATGAAGAAAATCTTGCTCTTGCTAACCTAATAGCATCTTAGGTGGCAGTACTAATTGGTTTGAATGGAATGAATTTATTATGATATGATGATGGGGTGGCTAAAATTTATCATGACAAAAAGTTATCATAATAATACTTATTTACTATGGTCAGGAATGACGAACTCATGATGGCTTTCGTAGTGGATTGTGGGGTGAATGATGTCTTTTCAGATAATAGGAACATTTTCACAGACAGAAATTACAAATTTACAATGATGGAAGAAGATATCAAAGGAATGGATATGGGAAATATGAACAAAATTTTGGAGCATCGTTGAAAGATGCAGCTGGCTGAAGGAACAAAGTTTTAGAGCATCATTGAAAGATGCAGCTGGAATACAGGAACAAAGTTCCAAAGCATCGTTGAAAGATGCAGCTAGAATGCAGGAACAAAGTTCTGGAGCATTGCTGAAAGATGCAGCCTGAATGCAGGAACAAAGTTCCAGAGCATCGCTGAAAGATGCAGCCAGAATATAGGAACAAAGTTCTGGAGCATCGCTAAAAGATGCAGCCGGAATGCAGAAACAAATGTTTGGTTGCATCTTTTAGCTATGCTCTAGAACTTTGTTCCTATATTTTGGTTGCATCTTTCAGCGATGCTCTAGAACTTTGTTCCTGCATTCTAGTTGCATCTTTTAGTGGTGCTCCAAAACTTTGTTCTTGCAAAGTGATAGGCTGTCGTAAGGTCCTAACACTTTAGATGAAAATTATTAGTTTATCGACTGGGGTAGTGTCTGAGGCTGTATGCAATAGAGAGTTTGGATATCTCATTGAGAAAGAGTTTTCTAGTTCCTTTAAAAAGATTGAAACAACATATGGAATGAAAGAGTAATTATATCCTTCTACATAAAGCATTCAAATTTTATACTAAAAAGCATGAAAACTCTATAGTAGAAAGCATATAAATTCTATACTAGAAATTCACAAATGCAATTTGTTATGCTGCAAACATTCTAACTTCCAACTATCAGTAAACAATAGTTTAACTAAGGCAGATGCGCTGGAAACATTTAAACACAGAGAGTTCTAAAACAACAGTACACAACAATCTAGCTTTCAAACAACACACTCTACAGGTTTACGATAGAAAATTAAACATAAACTAACTTTAGTTGAATGAAAACATCCATAGAAATGAAAGTACATATCTATCCTATAGTCCCGCTAGTGGCCAGCTCTTGGGAGAAACTTGTCTTTAACTCAAGTCACATTCAATCATTTCCACAACAACATGATAACTCTATTCAGATCTCCATATTTCAAAAGAAATTACTCAGAACAACACTATTTGCATTCATGGAGAAAATTGCAAGTACACAGCTCTAATTATTTCAAAAACTAAGGGATCGCTTTTCATTCATCCATAGTATATATTTATATCCATGTTTTGAGAAACGATTAAAACTGAACTACATTCAAAACTCCTCAATTTCAGATGGCGGAAAAATGCCATTTGAAGAAGCCTTATAACTGAAAAAATAGAATCTTTTACTATTGATGTCTTTTAAAACATAAAAAGGACTCTAAGTGGAGCCATAATGTCTTTTGGGTAACCAACATAAATAATAGAATTTAAACAGAGCCTTCACTTAATGCATGCCTAAAATTTCTTGTGCCCCCAACTTCTGGTGCACTCGTCCTTAGCTGCACAAAGTCCACTTCTCTTGTAGGCAATGCATTAACCTACACAATTACCCAACTCTACATGCCATTATATCAATTTTTAAAAGCTAATTTCAATTAATTTAGGAAATAAAAATTCGTACAACATTTTATTAAAAATAGATAAATATTGCTTGTAAAAATAAATAAATTGGCAAGGCTAGGGAAATGGGCAATGCAAAAAGGGCTATCTGTTCCATCAAAGAAATGAGGTTATTTGTACATCATCACTAACCATTGACCATATTCGAGCTTTTGGGTTGAATATCCAAGTCCTCGACATAGTTGATGACAACTTAGATATCATAGAGGAAGGTTATCATGCCACATCAATGAAGCCTCTGCCTCCTATGAAATGGTCTGATAAAGAAATCATAGATGTGAAGTTTTTCTCTCTCCAAGTGTTGAGAAGGACAGAGAGATGGCTAAAGAGGAAAGTGAAGGAATGTGTCGATTCTACGACACCTAAAGAGTCGGCCTCTCAAGGCCAAACTAGGTCTCAAACTGCTCACTCGTATAGAAAGTCATCTAGTTTGGACCTGACTCTTTAGAGAGTCGGCTCACAGTCGAATGGCGATGGCGACAAGCCCCCTGAGGAGTCTAGAAAAGTGAAGAGGACATGTGAACAAGATAATCAACCAACGAAAGGAAACACCAGAATGGTTGCTTCTTCATCAAAGGTAGACCATGTGCCACATGTTAATAATCATGTAAGTGATAGAGATTATTTCATTTTCTCTCAAATTGGAGAAGATAGTTTACTATGATCTCTGTTAAGTCCACCAAATTCTCCCCATCAAAATGAGCCCCTGGAATAGAATTCTCAATATGTGCCTCTAATTGTTGGTGTTGGCACTGTTAATGTTCCTGCCTCATCCTCTAGTTGGCTGAAGAAAGTTGTTCAAAGGAAAAAGAGATATATGCCACCGGTAGATGAAGGTATTGATACTGTAGCCAATTTGCTACAAAGTACTCCTAAGCCCAAACGTGCTAGGAGAATGTCGAGGATGGTAACTGATCCTGCATCAGGAAACCAATTTCTAGAATTTACAAATTTGGTGGGGGACAAGAATGAGGATGAGGTGACAAAAGTTGACTTTAGGATGAGCAGAGTGGATTTGGGACCTTCTACTACTAAAGGTGAACTTTACCATGTTAAATACTCATTCAACAACATATCAAAAAGGGTCAAGGGGCTATAGGAGGAGAATTCTAAGTTACTAGTGTTGTTATATGGAGCCTAATCAGACTCGGAGGTTAAATTTACCCCACTTTTATCGGCATGGTTTCCCCCCAAATTCCTACAAGGTCAAGGGGCAGCGCCCCTTGCGAGGGTTTGGGGGCAGTGCCCCCAACACAGGGTCAAGGGGCAGCACCCCTTGCAGGATCTAGGCGCAGTGCCCCCGTGGGGGCTCGGGGGCAACGCCCCCGAAACCTCACACAGTTTTTTATTATTTTATAAAGGCACCAGGAGTTTTTTCATTGGCCAACATAGAAAACCCTATTTTTTGTAACTGACAAAAAGATTGATAAGAGCGGCTAAGGGTTAGGGTTTTCGTTGATATTGTATTGTAGCATTTGCAGTGGTATTAAGTTGCAGGGATTGCTAGTTGTAATCGGTTTGATTTACTGGATAATAATATTGGACTCTCTGTTGGTGGATGTAGCCCGAGTTTGGGTGAACCACATTAAAACTTGTCTCTCGCTATTATTATTTCTGTGTATTTTCATTCCTCTGTTTAATATTTATTTGCATGTAATTGATATCTTTTGTCTACTAACCCTAACAAGTGGTATTAGAGTGGGTTGTGTTCGATTATCATCTGCAGGAACGCTATTGAGTGGGAGTCTCATGGTTGAGTGGGAGCAATGGTGGATGAGAGTAAATTGAAGGTCGATAAATTCAATGGGTAGAACTATCAATTATGGAAGATGCAGATGGAGGATTACCTCTATCAGAAGGATTTATGGAGGCCATTGGAAGGAGTATCTAAGAAACTGACAGGAATGACGGATGAGGATTGGGAACTTCTGGACAGAAAGGCACTGGGAACCATTCGGTTGTGCCTGGCACCATCTGTGGCATTCAATATAACAGAAGCGAAGACAACAAGTGAATTGATGAAAGCTTTGGCTAAATTGTATGAAAAATCCTCAGCCTCAAATAAGGTATTTCTCATGAAGCATTTGTTTGATCTGAAAATGGTTGAAGGTGGATCTATGACAGATCATTTAAATGAGTTTAATACGATTGTCAGTCAGTTAACTTTTGTAAAAGTGAAATTTGATGAAGAGGTGAGGGCTCTCTTGGTTTTATGTTCTTTGCCAGAAAGCTGGAATAGCTTGGTAATGGTTGTAAGTAACTTTGTCTCTGGTTCAAACGCTTAAAAATTTGATGATGTTGTTGGTGTTATCCTTAGCGAGGAAATGCAACAGAAAAGCTCAGGAGGGTCCACATCAAGTAGTGTTTTCAATGTAGAAAGCAGGGGCAGATCAAAGGAGAGAGAAAAAGGTTCTGGAGGTCATGGGAAGTCATGAGGAAAATCAAAGGACAAGAGATCCCAATCCAGAGGAAAGTAGAATTGTTGGTACTGTGGGAAACCAGGTCATCTGAAGAAAAATTACTGGTCTCAAAAGAATAAAGAAGGAGACAAACAAGAAGGCAATAAGGAGGCAAATGTGGTAAGTAATAAGTCTGAAGATGATGCTTTAATTCTTTCCCTAGATAATGCTGATGATTCATGGGTTTTAGATTTAGAGGCCTCATTTCATGCTACGTTCCATAGAATTTATTTTCTTGATTATGTCCAAGGAGATTTTGGGCTGGTTTATTTGGGAGATAACGAACCCTGTCAGATTGTTGGAAAGGGAAGAATTAAGATTAAGTTGCAGAATGGGAATCATTGGCTACTATAAGAGGTAAGGCACATTCCAAGGCTCAGTAGGAATTTAATTTCAGCAGGGCAGCTAGCTGAAGAAGGTTGCATTGTTACATTTATTAATAAAAATTGGAAGGTTTCAAAAGGTGCCTTAATAGTAGCAAAAGGTGTGAAAGTAGGCACCTTATATCTTTGTACAGGTCATACTGTTCCTTCTACTTTAGCTGTTGCAAAGAAAAAATAAATAGGTTCAGGAACAGTTGCTGCAGGTTCGCAGGAAGAGACTGAAATAGTTGCTGCAGGTTCTAAGACAACACTGTGGCATAAAAGACTTGGGCATATGAGTGAAAAAGGTATGAAGTTACTTCATTCTAAGAAAGTTTTACCAGGTCTGAAATGTATTAATATAGATTTATGTGAAAGTTGTGTGTATGGCAAACAAAAGAGAGTCAGTTTTCTCAAGGATGGGAAGCAAAAGAAAGATGAAAAGTTAGAGCTTGTGCATATAGATGTATGGGGACCAGCTCAGGTATCTTCTCTTGGTGGCTCTCGGTATTATGTTACATTTATATATGATGCAACTAGGAAGGAATGGATTTATTTCCTTAGGCAGAAATCTGATGTATTTGAAACATTTAAGAAATGGAGAAGCTTGGTTGAGAATGAGACAGGTAAAAGATTAAAATGTCTCAGATCTGATAATGGTGGTGAGTATTGCAGCAAAGAATTTGAGGATTATTGTTCCTTTAATAGAATTCGTAGGTAGAAAACGGTTCCAAGGACTACACAAAGAAAATGGAGTGGTTGAATGCATGAATAGGACAATAATGGAGCGTGCAAGGTGGTGGTGTTCACCTAGGGTTAGGGTTTTGAAGTTGGTTTGCTAGCCTCTGTTATTGTTTAGTCAAACCCTTAATGCTTTAGATTAGTTTTCCTTGGCCTGCTGAGTTGTTTTTCTATTCTATGTTTGCCTCCTATAGCAGGTTCCTAGTTATTTGGTTTCATTTCCATGCCTTAGTGATTCGTGGGCTAACCGGCCCAGTGCAATGTGGAATCCGTCTTTTCCTATCACATGTAAGAAAAATGTCAAGTTTGTGTGTGCAAATGATTAGATATGTTAGCAGGCTTGTGAAATCCCTATCGACTTCCAGAAATGGTGAAAAAATTGAGTTATATGCATTTCTAGATGTATATCGGGTTGCATATACATTGGGGGAATCTTCTGTAAGATTCTGAGAATATTCGCCATTTGTATATTGGCCCTACTTGTATATCGGGCTTGTATATGTGAAATATGCAAGCGAAACATACAAAGGAAGAGATACATTGCAGGTATATTCTGTGGAAGATTCACATTTGTATATTCGGCATACAATGGAATGTACAATGAAAAATATACAAAGGGTTGGCGCACATACTTTTGCTACAGTGCAACAGAGATGCATTTGGTGGGGCCCGCCATAATTATATACAAACAGGTTTGCATATGTTCAATATACAAGGGAGGAATGTATGTGGAATATTTTGAAAAGATTCCCTGCTTGTATGTTCATGTTTGTATATCCCATATACAAACAAAATATACATTCGGATATACAATGAAGAAACATACAACCCGAATGCGATGGAGGAATGAAGTGCAGTTAATAAATATTTGAGGCCCGTGGGTTGTATATCGCATTTGTATATGTGATATACAAAGGAAGTATACATTTGATGAGATACAAGTCAGATTCAAAGGGTTCTCCAACCTAGCTGATAAATGGGTTGGAATCCGCGACTTGTATATTTGCTTTTGTATGTGCAACATACAAGAGAGAGATACAAAGGAGGACATACAATCTGGACCTGATGAAGATTTCAAGTTGCTTCATAAACATTTGGGGTCCATGGCGTGCATGTATATGGTGCTTGTACATGCCGATATACAAAGGGTGAAGTACAAGCCAGATTTCAAGGCGGATGTGATGTGTTTTATATTTTTGAAATCTGAGGCTTGTATCTAATCTGTATGTATGTGCACATATATATCAAGATATGCAAGGAAAAAGGTGCAGGGTGGACCCGATTGAATATTCCAATCTGCTCTATAACAGTTTGGGGTCCACCTTGTATGATGAACAATTGTATGTATATGCATTGGAACATGCATATACAAAGGCGATAAAGGCAAATGAAGGAAGAAAAGGTCAGCGATAGAAAGTCAGGGTGCCTACGTGGCACGATGTCATTGGCTGGCAGCTCTGCATGCATGTTTGGGGACTGTTGATCTCGACGATGGGTTTTTGATCGACGGTCGGGTTTTGAACTTTCAGCGATGGTTTTTTCCTTGCATTCACGACCATTTTTGAGCAGGAAAATCTCCAGATGCATCTGCTATTGCATCCCGCGGGTAGTTGAGCCATTATTAGCAGGACTGCAGACAAGCATGGGTCAATGGTCGAATGGTCAAGTACCTGGTTTATGACGGGGAGTCTTCCAGCAATGGCACAGGGCTCGAGCTCAACCACTCCTCGCCCTTCTCTTGCTTCTTCCTATTTTGTCCCCTGTTTCATTTATTATTTTGAGCGCCATCTCTGGTGCATTGTCTGGCAGAAATTTTTGATCTTGTCATGTAATTAATTTTTGTGAGGTACACTTTCTTACTGTTTTAAGCAGACTGTGTCACTCATTTTGTTGTTGTTGAAAACTGGACAAGTTTTGGTGCTGCAATAGGAATACAACTTTTTGGTGGCTCTGTCTCAGGTGTCTCTTGAGTTTATGTGTTGTATGTTGTATGTATTATCCGCATAAATCATCAATTTCATGTTGATTTAAATGAGTAATGCTTAATTGCATGTGTTTTGTTATTTGTCTCTAGACTGAATGTGTTTTTCTTTTGACTCTAAACATCTAAGGGGTGTTATAGATTCTAGAATATAGGTTTTCTATATTGAATACTTAGTCTTTTACTTCTGCTCAAGGAGTAGATTGAATGTTTTGGATTAAGTATTGAGAAGAATACATTGCAGTAAGGATGTTTGTAAGCAAAAATAACTAAATACTCTCTCTTGGGTATTGTCTGTAAGGCAGACATTTTAGAGGCCCCTTGAAATCTGATTACTATCTTAGGTCTGTGGTGAACATTCACATATATATGTCTATTGACTCCGAGCCCTGGATAGGCACTGATCTGGGCCGGTATCTCTGTTGTAACCCAAAGTCCTAGTTTTGCATCCAGATATAAATCAAACTCAAACTTCATAAACAAACCTGTAGGACTTTAGAAGTAGTTTTAGGATCCAAAATCCTCTGTCTACAACTGAATATAGGCCCAAAGCTAGCCCCTTTGCACTTATTTCACAATTTTGGTCTGCATAAGAGAGGATTTATCTGCTTTGTGTCAACATCCCAACTAATATAGAGATGCATTTTATAGATGTTGAGTAGGGAATACCCCCCTTGGTTCTGCAGAGCCTAAAGAAGAAGAGGAAATATCTATAGAGTCTATCTTCTATACTGTTGGCCCCTGGCCGAGGAATTCTGTTGATCAATGATGGCGACCTTGTAGGGATAACCAGGAATAAGCATCCAGCTGGGAAAATAACCAACAGAAATTGGCGACTCTGCTGGGGATGTGATTTAGAAGTGTTATTTTGTGTCATCCCTAATATATTCTTGACCCATCCGAGTCCCCAATAGAAATTGGTGACTCTACTGGGGAGAGCTTTGTGAATGAATCCTGATTTTAGAAGAAAACAATTCCCAGTTATAGGTGGCGACTCTGAGTAATCTCCCAACCGGTCAAAGTGAAATTTATATGCAGGGGAGAAGATCCCAACGTAATCCTCTGTTTGAAGAATTACCCATAAAAATGATGTATAGAAAAAAGGGGACTGTTCTAGCCAGTCGGAAGGGTTCTCCCAGAAGTGATAATGTTCAAGACAACCCTAGATCTTCAGTGCGAACAATACCTTATTTTTCAAACACTGAGGCTGAAATCCAGAATGTATATGAAAGACAGCAGGGTGCTAGTCTGAGAATAAGGTCAGAAGTTTTTCAAGAGCACCCTTTCTTGGATCCCAGTGATAGATTTGAAGAGGTTGAATTCCAAGGGATGAGGATAACGATGATCAGAATGGAATGGGACCATCCTCTTCTATGCCCAAAGAGGAACAATTAGCTGAAGAAATCAAAAGCTTAAGAGCAGAATTAGAATATTTACAAGCAATGAAAATCAGAGATGACATGAGACAGAAAGTGCAAGCTCTGAGAACTGCTTAGAATGATTCAGTTCCTACCCTTGAAAATGCAAATATGCAAAGAAATCAACACAAAAATGAAGTGCAGGATTAGCATAATGATCAGAGACAGAACACAAATAATGCTAGAATACCATTAAACAATCTAAGAAATCAGAATGCAAACAGAAATGCCAATGCTAATCAGTTTGGTAGATAACCAATGCAGCTAGATAGATTCAGACAGCTTGTTTTTTATGGCATTCCGGGTTATCCAAACCCTATTGACAAACATGTAAGGCTGCAAGTGCCTAAATTTTTAGGAAACAACACTGTGTCAGGTGAAGACCATCTAAAAGCTTTTCAGAATATCATGGACAACTTTGAGGTTGAGCATGAAGATGTTTTCATAAAATCATTTATGCAATCCTTAGTTGATGAAGCCAAGGAATGGTACAAGGGTCTGCCTAACAGAAGTATTTCCTCATGGGATGATTTCAGGAGAATATTTAAAGAACAGTATGGTGACAAAACTGATCCTAGTTTCTTCATTAATGAATTTACTAGCATTACCAAAGGATCAAATGAACAGGTTGCTGATTTCAATGCTAGATTCATGAAGGTATTGAACAAATTGCCACAGGATTTGAGGCCTAATGAACCTATGTGCATAGTGTTGTACATAAATGCTTTTGATGCCAAGACAACTTATGGATTGAGAGACAAGGGTCCTGCTAGCCTCAGAGATGCCTTCAAAATTGCAACTAATATTGAAAATAACATAAAAGCATTTGGTAAGACAAATAGAAGGGATGATGTGAAAATCCTGCAAAATCCAAATATTAAGTCTCAAACTGTTCAAGGCAGTGCATCTACTTTTGAGGATAAATTAGACAAATTGACAACTATTGTCAAGGACCTAGGTTATAGAATGGCTAAAAATGAAAAGGGAATAGGTCTTGACAGACAGGCTTACCCAAGGCAAGAAAGAAGACCATCATTACATGACATGTCATATCATACCAATTGGAATAATGGTAAACCCATTCTTCCAAATAGCAACATAGGTCAAAGGACTCAAAATGTTAAGGAAACTCCTAATCCTTTGAAGAAAGTTGTAAATATTGTTAATGACACCCCATGGTGTATTATCTGTCAAATGCCTCATTCACAGTCACAATGTCTGATTGCTTAATCTTTATACAATAATGTTGTTGCCTATGATGAGTGCAATGAGCCTCATTGCATGGAAGATGATAATGTCAACATGTTGTCTACAAATAGAGAATACTCTTTTCATGATGCTGATGCAAATGCAAATGATGAAATTCAGGTCTGCCAACAGTTCCCATATGATGAGGATGAAGAGGATAACTATGCCTATGCTCAGGATTCATACAATTACTTGAACAACTTGAGGAGGCCTTCTGATGAAGAAATTAGGGCCTTCACAGCTATAGCTGTTGCTCAAGTCAAAAGCAATTACAACCTAAGAGGTAAAGCTCAGGTAAGTAACTCACACCAACCAGAGAATAATTTTACAAACCAGCCAATGCAAAATTATAAGGGGACTGAACCATATAAGAAATAATGGAACAATAATAGGCAAAACTTTAAACAAAAGATAGGTCATGATCCTCAAGAACCAAAAAGCAGAGTTCCCCAGGCTAAGGAACAAAAAAAAAATTTCAGATCAAGAATGACAGTCAGGGAGCCATAAAAGCTAAAGCTAGATCATCTCAGGATGGAAGTAAAACCGTGGAGCAAGCTACAACTGTCATACAAAATTATGCTACATTTGATATCACTCAAATCTCATCGCAGATAAAAGTCTCTATTCCACTGATGGAACTGATGAAAGTGGAAGAATTCATAAATAAAACAGTATCCTTAATTTCAAAAGTACCCTGTCAAGCCAAGCAGAGTGATGAAACTCAGGCTAAGAAACAGGCCTTGTGCATTGAAGAAGATGAGATTCTCGAAGTATATCTGGGGATGACCATGACAAAATGCCCTTCACAAGTTGAGCCATTTTATGTCTCCCTTGTCATAAATGGAAAAGTGATTAAGAATTGTATGCTGGATTCTGGAGCATCAACAAATATCATGCCTTTGGCCATTATGCAGCAAGCTGGGTTAAAGATAGGTAAGGCAAGTGGGAAATGCTATGCAATGGATGCTAGGGAGGTACCTGTCATTGGAATTATGAAAGATGTAGATTTCAGACTGGCAGCATATCCTGAAAGGACCTACAAAATGAACATAACAGTTGTTGATATCCTGAAAGGACCTACAAAATGAACATAACAGTAATTCAACTCAAGACAAATAAAATCCCTAGAGGGCTGGTTGCTTTAGAGAGAGATTTTGACCATAGGGACCAATTTGTTACAAAAGCATCCCCTACAAACAAGAATGATTTAGAAGAGATAAACTTGGGGACATCTCATGCCCCCAAAAGAGTATACATTGGCAAACAACTCAAACCACATATCAGAGCTATGCTGATTGCATTACTAAGAAAATATAAGCATGTCTTCGCTTGGTCATATGAGGACCTGAAAGCTTATAGGGAAAACCTATTCTAGCATGAAATCCCTTTGAATCCTGGAGCTAAACTATTTAGAGAAAAATAGAGACCTATCAATCCAATTTAGCTCATAAAATGCAAGAAGAACTCATGAAGCTTAGGGAGGCTGGAATAATCATGCCTATTAGACACTCAACTTGGGTGTCCAATCTTGTCCTAGTCAGAAAGAAAAACGCTGACATTAGACTTTGTGTGGACTTTAGAAATCTAAATGTATCTTCTTTGAAGGACAATTATCCATTGCCCAACATGGAGGCTATGCTACAGAAAGTAACTGGATGTGAACTTTTATCCATGATGGATGGATTTTCAGGGTACAACCAGGTGAAGGTGAAAGAATCAGAACAGTTTAAGACTGCCTTCACCACTCCATGGGGAACCTATGTTTATGTGAGAATGACATTTGGATTGACAAATGCAGGTGCCACATTTCAAAGGGCAATGGATGTTGCTTTTGCAGTATTAATTGACTCAATCTTGGCTGTGTATCAGGATGATTTGACAGCTTATTCAAAAAAGGAAGAGCAGCACTGTATGCACTTGGAGCAGATTTTTATTAGAGCATTAGAATATGGTATCTCACTCAACCCAAAGAAATGTGCTTTTGGGGTTGTGGAAGGAAAATTGCTTGGGCACATTGTTTCTAAAGATGGAGTCAGGATTGATCCTGAAAGGGTGACTGCAATTGACAAAATTTAGATCCCTAAAACTGTGAAAGGTGTTCAGTCCTTCTTTGGACAAATTAATTTTTTTAGGAGATTTGTGCCTAACTTTGTAGAGAATACAAAAGATATCTCCAAGATGCTGAAGAAAGGTGCAACTATCAAGTGGGAAGATGACGCAACTAAATCGTTTCAGAACATAAAAGAGGCTATAAAGATGGCTCCTGTGCTAAAATCCCAAATTTTTTCCAAGCCATTTCAGCTATTTTCATTTGCTTCTTTCCACACTGTTGTTACGTGCTTATTGTAGAAAAATGCAGAAGGTCTTGAACAACCTATAGCTTTCTTTAGTAGGTCATTGCAGGCCACTGAATTAAAGTATGATATAATGGAGAAGCAGGCATATGCACTGGTTAGAGCAGTCAAGAGCTTCAGGCCGTATTTGGTAGGCTCTTGGATAGTTGCATTTGTGCCTCATGCAGCAGTCAAAGATATATTCACTCAGCAGGAGGTAACTGGAAGAAGATGCAGATGGATAAATAAATTGCAGGAGTTTAACATTGAAATACAGATTACTAAATTGGTAAGGGGACAAGGTTTGGCAAAACTGATGACACAGTCAAATCTAGAGGCATGCCAAGTAAATGTAGCACAGAATGAAGTTATAAATGTGTCAGAGTCTGAGTGGTATAAGGACATAATATATTATTTGCAGAACTTAAATTATCCTTCCCATCTTAATGATAATCAGAAAAGGACCCTGAAGCTACAGGCTATTAAATACATCATTGTTCAAGGAGAGTTGTACTAGAGAAATCATGATGGTGTATTACTTAGATGTGTAGATGAAAATTAGGCCAGAGATATCCTAAGTGAGATGCACAATGGAGTATGTGGTGGACAGTATGCTGCCCAAACAACAACCCACAAAATTCTCAGAGTAGGCTACTGGTGGCCAACTCTTTTCTCGGATGCACGTAGAATGATAAGGAAATGTGATCCTTGCCAAAGGTTCTCAGGAAAGCTAAAATATGGAGGTGCATTGCCCCTTAGGACTGTGACTGTAGAAGCTCCATTTTAGCAGTGGGGGATTGATTTCATTGGGGAAATATCAGAGAAATCAAGTGGAGGACACAGCTAGATTCTTGTTGCTACTGATTATTTCACCAAATGGATCGAGGCCATCCCGACCAAAAGAGCTACCAGCAAGGTGGTGATGGATTTCATTCTAGAGAGTATTATTATTAGGTTTGGAGTACTGTTAAAATTAGTCACAGATAATGCTATGTGCTTCAGGTCTGGTGAATTTACTGATTTTTGCAGTAATTATGGAATTAATTTGTTACATGCATCACCATATCACCCACATGGAAATGGTCAAGCTGAGTCAAGCAACAAAAACCTCATGAAAATTGTAAAGAGAATGGTAGGTAAAAACAAAAAGGCTTGGGATTCAAAGCTGAAAATGGCATTGTGGGCTGACAGAGTGACAGTCAAGAAAGCAATTGGAAGATCTTTTGAACTAGTATATGGTGTAGTGGCTAAGTTACTTGTAAACAACTTTTTGCCAGTTTACAAATTCATACAAGAAAACATGGAGGAGATCAGAGATCCAATGACTGAGAGAATCAATCAGCTGGTTGCACTAGATGAGATAAAAAGGGAGGCACAGAAAACAAACATCAAGAGACACAAAAGGGTAAAGTATCTGTTTGATAAGAGAGCTATAGAAAGAAAGTTTCAGAGAGGTGATTTGGTCCTTGTGTGGAATGCAAGGAACCAAGATAAGGGCAAACACGATAAATTTGAGCCCTTATGGGTGGGCCCATATCAAATCAGCGACATTCATGGAGGAAATTCTTACTTTCTCCAGGCCCTAAGTGGTGAATTGTTGGAATTGCTAGTGCACGGTCATTTCCTGAAGCTTTACTTCTTATAATGGTTATTTTCTGTGCACATTGTAAACTAAATGTAATTATTCTGTACATGCCCTATATAGCCGGTCATGTTTTGAGTTTTGGGTTTTGTTTGGTTTGCCCTGGAGTAGTCTGGTTCTTGCTATAGTCTTGTGTCTGCACGTCCCCAATCGGAGCCACTGGTGGTGTTCACCTAAGGTTAGGGTTTTGAAGTTGGTTTGCTAGCCTCTGTTATTGTTCAGTCAAACCCTTAATGCTTTAGGTTAGTTTTCCTTTGCCTGCTACATTATTTTTCTATTCTATGTTTGCCTCCTATAGTAGGTTCCTGGTTATTTGGTTTCATTTCCGTGCCTTAGTGATTCGTGGGCTAACCGGCCCAGTGCAATGTGGAATCCGTCTTTTCCTGTCGCATGTAAGAAAAATGTCAAGTTTGTGTGTGTAAATGATCAGATCTGTTAGCAGGCTTGTGAAATCCCTATCGGCTTCCAGAAATGGTGAAAAAACTAAGTTATATGCATTTCTAGATGTATATCAGGTTACATATACATTGGGGGAATCTTCTGTAAGATTCTAGGAATATTCGTCATTTGTATATTGGCCCTACTTGTATATCGGGCTTGTATATGTGAAATATGCAAGTGAAACATACAAAGGAAGAGATACATTGCAGGTATATTCTATGGAAGATTCCTGTTTGTATATTTGGCATATAATGGAATGTACATTGAAAAATATACAAAGGGCTGGTGCACATACTTTTGCTACAGTGCAGCAGAGATGCATTTGGTGGGGCCCGCCGCAATTCTATACAAACAAGTTTGCATATGTTTAATATACAAGGGAGGAATGTATGTGGAATATTCTAAAAAGATTCCCTTCTTGTATGTTCATGTTTGTATATCCCATATACAAAAAAAATATACATTCGGATATACAATGAAGAAACATACAACCCGGATGCGATGGAGGAATGAAGTGCAGTTAATAAATATTTGAGGCCCGTGGGTTGTATATAGCATTTGTATATGTGATATACAAAGGAAGTATACATTTGATGAGATACAAGTCGGATTCGAAGGGTTCTCCAACCTAGCTGATAAATGGATTGGAATCTGGGACTTGTATATTTACTTTTGTATGTGCAACATACAAGAGAGAGATACAAAGGAGGACATACAATCCGGACCCGATGAAGATTTCAAGTTGCTTCATAAATATTTGGGGTCCGTGGCATGCATGTATATGGTGCTTGTACATGCTGATATACAAAGGGTGAAGTACAAGCCGAATTTCAAGGTGGATGTGATGTGTTTTACATTTTTGAAATCTGAGGCTTGTATCTAATCTGTATGTATGTGCACATATACATCGAGATATGCAAGGAAAAAGGTGCAGGGTGGACCCGATTGAATATTCCAATCTGCTCTATAACAGTTTGGGGTCCGCCTTGTATGATGAACAATTGTATGTATATGCATTGGAACATGCATATACAAAGGCGATAAAGGCAAATGAAGGAAGAAAAGGTTAGCGATAGAAAGTCAGGGTGCCTATGTGGCACGATGTCATTGGCTGGCAGCTCTGCATGCATGTTTGGGGACTGTTGATCTCGACGATGGGTTTTTGATCGACGGTCAGGTTTTGAACTTTCAGCGATGGTTTTTTCCTTGCATTTGTGACCATTTTTGAGTGGGAAAATCTCCAGATGCATCTGTTGTTGCATCCCGCGGGTAGTTGAGCCATTATTAGTAGGACTGCAGACAAGCATGGGTCGATGGTCGAATGGTCAAATACCTGGTTTATGACGGGGAGTCTTCTAGCGATGGCACAGGGCTCGAGCTCAACCACTCCTTGCCCTTCTCTTGCTTCTTCCCATTTTGTCCCATGTTGCATTTATTATTTTGAGCGCCATCTTTGGTGCATTGTCTAGCGGAAATTTTTGATCTTGTCATGTAATTAGTTTTTGTGAGGTACACTTTCTTGCTATTTTAAGCAGACTGTGTCACTCATTTTGTTGTTGTTGAAAACTGGACAAGTTTTGGTGTTGCAGTAGGAATACAACTTTTTGGTGGCTCTGTCTCAGGTGTCTCTTGATTTTATGTGTTGTATGTTGTATGTATTATCCATAGAAATCATCAATTTCATGTTGATTTAAATGAGTAATGCTTAATTGCATGTGTTTTGTTATTTGTCTCCAGACTGAATGTGTTTTTCTTTTGACTCTAAACATCTAAGGGGTGTTATAGATTCTAGAATATAGGTTTTCTATATTGAATACTTAGTCTTTTACTTCTGCTCAAGGAGTAGATTGAATATTTTGGATTAAGTATTGAGAAGAATACATTGCAGTAAGGGTGTTTGTAAGCAGAAATAACTAAATACTCTCTCTTGGGTATTGTCTGTAAGGCAGACATTTTAGAGGCCCCTTGAAATCTGATTACTGTCTTAGGTCTGTGGTGAACATTCACATATATATGTCTACTGACTCCGAGCCCTGGATAGGCACCGATCTGGGCTGGTATCTCTGTTGTAACCCAAAGTCCTAGTTTTGCATCCAGATATAAATCAAACTCAAACTTCATAAACAAACCTTTAAGACTTTAGAAGTATTTTTAGGATCCAAAATCCTCTGTCTACAACTGAATATAGGCCCAAAGCTAGCCCCTTTGCACTTATCTCACAGTTTTGGTCTGCATAAGAGAGGATTTATCTACTTTGTGTCAACATCCCAGCTAATATAGAGATGCATTTCATAGATGTTAAGTAAGGAATACCCCCCTTGGTTCTGCAGAGCCTAAAGAAGAAGAGGAGATATCCATAGAGTCTATCTCCTATACTGTTGGCCCTTGGCCCGGGAATCCTATTGATCAATGATGGCTACCTTGTAGGGATAACTGGGAATAAGCATCCAGCTAGGAAAATAACCAACAAACCAATAATGGAGCATGCAAGGACCATGAGATTGCATGTTGGGCTGCCTTTAAACATGTGGGCAGAGGCTATCAACATTGTTGTATATTTAATTAATAGAGGTCCTTTAGTTCCTTTGGGCTGTGGTATTCCAAAGGAAGCATGGACAGGTAATAAGGTGAGTTATTCTTTTTTCAAAACCTTCAGATGTGAAACATTTGCACATGTAGATTCTAAAAATAGAACCAAGCTGGATGCAAAATAAAAAAAGTACTTTTGTTGGATATGGCATTGATGAATTTGGTTATAGGATTTGGGATTTTAAAAATCAGAAAATTGTGAGAAGTAGGGATGTTGTATTCAATGAGAAGGTGTTGTACAAAGATTAGTTGCAGTAGCATGAGAAGAAAGAAAAGGATTATGTGGTGTTGGATGATACTCCAAATAGTGATGTTTCAGTGGTTCCTCATGCTCTGCAACATCAACAAGAAATACCACAAACTCAAGTGAATGTTAGACATTCAACAAGGATAAGTAGACCTCCTGAAAGGTTTTCTCCCTCTTTGTATTTTATTTTGTTAACAGATGCTGGTGAACCAGAAGGGTATGATGAAGCCATGCAGGTTGATACAAAGGTTCAGTAGGAGCATGCAATGAAAGAAGAAATGGACTCCTTGCTGAAAAATTAGACTTGGGAATTATGTAAGTTGCCTGTACGTAAAAAAGCTTTACCAAACAAATGGGTTTACAGGCTGAAAGAGTAAGATGGAGGTAAGAAAAGATTTAAGGGTAGGTTAGTTGTAAAAGAATTTGCACAGAAAAAGGGCATTGATTTTGAAGAGATTTTTTCTCCGGTTGTTAAGATGACTTCTATTCATACTATTTTAAGTATTGTGGTTGCTGAAGATTTGCATTTGGAACAACTAGATGTGAAAATTGCCTTTCTCCATGGTGATTTGGAGGAGGAGATATATATGGAACAACCCCAAGGATTTGAGGTCAAACGTAAGGAGAAATAGGTGTGCAGATTGAAGAAGAGTTTGTATGGCCTGAAATGAGCACCTAGGTAATGGTATTTGAAATTTGATAGTTTTATGGCTGAGCAAGGCTACAGCTGGTGTAATTCTGACCATTGTGTTTATTTTAAGAGGTTGGATAATGACAGCTACATTATTTTATGTTTATATGTTCATGTCATGTTTGTAGCTGGGTCTAACATAGATCACATAAGAGAGTTAAAACAATAGTTAGCACGGTCATTTGCTATGAAGGATTTGGGGGCAGCAAAACAAATCCTTGGTATGAAAATTTGTAGAGATAGGAAGAACATAAAATTGACTCTATCTCAGGCTGATTATGTTGAAAAGGTGTTGTTGAGATTCCATATGGAGAATGCAAAAGCTGTCAGCACACCTTTGCCTAGTCATTTGAAATTGACTAAGGAGATGTGTCCTAAGACACCAGAGGAGGAAGAAAAAATGTCCAAGGTACCATATGCTTCAGCTATAGGAAGTTTAATGTACATCATGGTATGCACGAGACCAGATATTGCACATGTTGTATGAGTCATAAGTAGGTATATGAGTCATCCTGGATTGGAGCATTGGAATGCGGTAAAATGGATTCTCAGATATTTGAGAGGTACATCCAATAAACATTTATGTTTTTGAGGCTCTGATACTGATTTAGCAGGTTATGTCGACTTAGATTTGGTAGGGGATATTGATACCAAGCGGAGTACTACAGGTTATGTCTTTACTGTAGGTGGGACAGTGGTGAGTTGGATCTCACGGTTGCAAAAGGTGGTTGCTTTATCCACCACAGAGGCAGACTATGTAGCTGCAACATAGGCAAGCAAGGAGATGATATGGCTGCAATCTTTCATGGAAGAATTGGGCAAACAATAGGCTAACAGTTATTTGTTTATAGACAGTCAGAGTGCCATACATCTTGCAAAGAATTCTGCCTTGCATTCAAAGACCAAACATATATAATTGAGGTATCACTTCATTTGGTCAGTGTTGGATGATGGATAGTTAAGGCTAGAAAAGATACATACAGATGAAAATCTAGCAGATATGTTTACAAAGGCAGTGACAAAGGAGAAGCTAAGCTCCTTTTCAGCTTCAGTTGGTCTTCAAGACTGAACACAACAAAAATAGAACAACAGAGTCCAAGGTGCTTATTTCCAGTGGGAGCTACAGGGTTAGTGTTATGATTAGTCTCCAAGTGGGAGATGATATGGTGTGGAGTCTGATCAGTCTCCAAGTGGGAGATTATTGTTATATGGAGCCTAATCAGAATCGGAGGTTAAATTTACCCCACTTTTATCAACGTGGTTTCCCCCCAAATTCCTACGGGGTCAAAGGGCAGTGCCCCTTGTGGGGGTTTGGGGGCAGTGCCCCCAAGATGGGGTCAAGGGGCAGCACCCCTTGCAGGGTCTAGGGGCAACGTCCCTAGAATGCTCCCTGTCGCGATACAAGGCCAGGTCGAGGGGTAGCGCCCTCATGGGGGCTCAGGGGCAACGCCCCCGAAACCTCACATAGTTTTTTATTATTTTATAAAGGCACCAGGAGTTATTTTTCATTGGCCGACATAAAAAACCCTATTTTTTGTAACCAACAAAAAGCTTGATATAAGTGGCTAAGGGTTAGGGTTTCCATTGATATTGTATTGTAGCATTTGCAACAGTATTGAGTTGTAGGGATTGTTGGTTGTAATCGGTTTGATTTACTGGATAATAATATTAGACTCTCTGTTGGTGGATGTAGCCCGAGTTTGGGTGAACCATGTTAAAACTTGTCTCTCACTATTTTTATTTCTGTGTATTTTCAATCCTATGTTTAATCTTTATTTGCTTTTAATTGATATCTTCTATTGGCTAACCCTAACAACTAGCCCATGTAAGTTCTCTCTCATATTTTGTTCACTCAATTGCTAAGATAATACCACCCTCAGCCAAAACCCCTCCAGATGCAGGCCTCCATGTTCTTGATCCTAACTTGTTTCAAAAGTAAAAACATAATTGTCTTTAAGAAATTCTATGGATCAGTGGGTTGAAAAAGTTATTTTTGATGGTCTTATGTTCATAGAGGAGGCAGTAAAATTGTTTGATTCTGTTTATGTGAAAAGGGAAGCTTTGATAGTAGAATTTGACAAGGCTATAAGTGATCACCATAGTCTATCTTTAGCTTCTAAAGAAATACAAGAAATGGCCAATATGGATCATGGTGTCTTGGTAGCTGATGAGGTGTTAGTAAATCCAGAGAAGTAGATACACCCGTGTGGGTTCATGCAATCAAATGGAAGCTATGTCTCATGATAGTAGCAGAAGATGAAATGAGGAAGGCAATTGTGACCTATTATACAAAGATGATGAGAATTAAGAGGAATTTTTCCACTCTAGAAGTCAAAGCTAATGGGTATGATGATGAGAAGTTGCTAGATGTCAAAGAAATAAAATAGAATTTCAAAAAGGTAGTAACTGATGAAATAATGAATTATGATGTAATAATAGTTGAATCGTTGGGGAGACTTGCAAAGATGGTGACCTATATCAACACTACGAGAAATGAATTCGATGAGGTGCACCAAAAGGTGGTGGATGCTAATAGAGCAGTGATGAAAAAGAAACGTTAGATTAGCATGACAAGATTTCCACTTGGGATGTCTTTGACACCTGTAATCAACAAGTACAAGACATACAAGGCAAGGTTGCAAGCACAAGTACCCCAAATGGCACAAAGTGGCACAAGAGAAAGCGAACATGCAAAGGAAGAAGAATCGATAGATGAAGTGGATAATAGAAATGAGGATTCAGAAATCCTCAATTATTTTTTATTTTCATGCTTTAGTTGTTTTTAAATATTTTCTCTAAAAACTATTGGCTCTGGAGGGGCCCTTATTATTATTATTGTTTGAACATCTTTTAGCCAGTTGTTTCAAGAAGTTGTTATGGTTTTTAAGATAGTTACTTTTCGGCTTAGCTATATATTCTGGATAGCTAGTTGATTTGGGGATCTTTTGACAAACTTTGTTTTGGGGAGGTGATAGAAAAATTTTGGTCTTTCTATTTCAACTGCTTTTGATACATGCAATGAAAATCAATACAGTGTAGTTTTAAATGACCATGAACTTTGTGTTGTGGTTATTTAGATTCATGTTCTTCTTATGTTGAATGTGTTATTTCTAGTGTTGGTGGTATTTGTGTATTGAGGTGGTTGGATATCTGTAGTTCTTTCTCACTACTACGAATTGTTTATCTTTCGATACATTGTTTGAAGTGGTCAATATATGGTGTATGATATCATTTTGTATACATTTATAAATGTTATACTAGTGGAGATCTTTGAGCTTCTTATAGTTTGGGTGTAAATTTGCCTTTATTGCTTTCTTGTCAAAAGCTCTGCCTTTGTTTTTCTTTCTGGTTAAAAGCAATCCCACTTTTCATTCATAAAAACATATGTCGAATATAGTTGCGCCTTGTTAAAGAAGTAGAGAGCCTTTATAAAATACCAATATATTAGGCTCAACTGTTGATTAGATTTGTCGCTTGTCTAGGCGTGAGTATATAGAGTTAGGTGACAAATCTGTAAACCAACAGATTTTTGGCGACTCTTCTGGGGAAATATATCAAACCTATATCTATTTTGTGAGTTGCTTTGTTATTGGACTTTATGGTTCTTCATGGAAGACGTGCACTAGTTTTGCAACCCAATGTAAACTGGCTAGTAGGAGATAGAGAAGATATTATTACCAGTCTTAGACTTGTTGCCTGGCAAACCAGAAGAACAAACCAACAATATCACCAAATTGATGAGGTGTTGGAAGAAGAGGAAGAACTTGGTGAGATTATAAGAGAAAATGCATGTCATTTCACTGACACTCAGGAGATAATCTTTGTTAAAGGATTTGTTCCTGTGCCTAGGAGAGCAAGGCCTTTGCAGATTCAAGCAGTCCCTAACAATAGACCAAGGAATCCTGCTGTCAGACCAAGGAATCAAATTCCTACACGACCAGCTCACCCTCATAATAACTAGTAAGTGGTTTGGCCTACTTAATTGTTTTTATTACACACGTAGTTATGAAAGTGGGCTATGAAAAGATATACTTGAGGTGATAGACAAAGGGATATCTTTGATATTGACTTTGATTTGCTTCAATCTTTGAACTTTGCTCCTTTCCCTCCCACAAGAAGAGTTGGATCTTTGAGTAGACCGTCCTCTCCCCCACCTATGAGAGAATCTACCAGTTCATCTTGTCAAGGCTTAACTCTTGACGATATTGTTTTACCATTACAAGTAAATTTCCCCCTTCATGTACCTTTTAATATGGCTCATCCACCAGTTCCATGGGGTGCTTCTATTGGACCACTTCATCTTGAGGCAAATTTACATGAATTACCTAGGGATCAAGCAAAATTATACCCAAATTTAGAGGTGATGGGAAGGTTACTCCAGAAGAACACATAAACGCCTTGTTTGCTACCTATTCCATTTTAGGATTCCAACATGAAGATGTGTTTGTTAGACTATTTATGGAATCCCTTGCCAATGTTGTTGTCGAGTGGTTTTACCATCTCCCTAATGCCTCTATTAGAGACTGGGCTTCTATGAGATGTCAATTTGAAGATAGGTTCAAAACTATTGACAATGAACACACATTAGTAGCCCAACTCTCCTCCATGAAGAAAGAGGTCCATGAGCAAATGAGAGAATATGTGGCCAAGTTCAATAGACTTGCAAACAGAATTCCTGATGATGTCAGACCTGGTGATGGGTTGTTGAAGTGTTTCTTTATTAATTTGTTGCCCCCTAACGTCAGTTACGCAATAAAGAGACAAGGAGTCCCTAACCTGGATGAAGCTCAAACATTAGCTATTGCAATAGAAGATGACTTAATAAATGCAAGAAAGTGGAAAAAGGAATTGCAAATAGACAAACCTTTAGTGGTTAACTCTACCGATCCTATTATTCAGAGATTGGCAAATGACATTATCACTCTAAAATGGCATATTCCTAAAGGTCCACAGTAGTCTCCTCAAGGGAGTTATAATAGGACATTACAATTACTTGGCCCAACCCAGAGGTTGGAAATCAAAGGGGGACCCTCAACTAGTAAAATAATCATATGGTGTGTAATTTTCACCTTACTTCTGATCATGATGGAGCATCTTGTTCGGAGATGATGAGATTCATGCAGATGCTCTCTATGAATGAGCATGTAGAAGAGCCTCATGTAGAAGAACTTTCTACGTTTGGTGATGCTGGTGTCAATTTCTTTGAATATGAATCATATGATGGAAGTGGGGAAGATGTCTACACTAAAATTGATAATCCCAACTATGTAGTGTTTACTAGAGGACAACAAGTGCAAAGGGGACAAAATCCTTAAGGCCATCCTGGTAATTCATCCTCTGCGCCTAAATATATTCTGACAAGGCAGAACCATATTAAGAAGATGGAGAATGTTACATCCAATGTTGCAGTTGTTGAGGTACCATCTACTTCATCTTCTGAAACTCTTGTCTCTAGTTCATTTGATATTGCAGAGTCATGTAAAAATACAAAGATTCAAATCTCACAAGCTGAATATCTAAGGATCAACCCATCTGAACTAGATAGATTGGTTAGATATGTCAGACAAGAACCATCCCCCTCAAATTGCAATGCTCAAGTGTCTAATGATGCCAAAATACATGCTAGAAACCAAAATTATTCAAACTCCTCTAAAAACTCTAGTCTTCAAAATCCTTTCGAGAAACTAGATCCTTTTTATATCTCTTTATACATTGCTAGCTATAAGCTTAGTAATTGTGTTATTGATTTTGGACCCTCAGAGAATGTGATGCCTGCTTAAGTTGCCAAAGCCCAAGGCTTATCTTATACACCCTCTCATGGTAGATGCTTCTCAATGGATGGTTCCCCAATACCTATCCTAGGCCAAATCAAAGACGCTCAAGTTGCCCTAGCTACTTTCCCCAAGAAAAGATTGAAGTTAACCTTACTAGTGGCGGACATACCTGCAAGCTATTGGATGTTGATGAGTCGTAGTTTCTGCATGGACTTGGGTGGCAAAGTTTAAATGGACTAGTCACATGCTCTCATACCTATAGACGGGAAGAAGGTTCGCCTGAACCTAGAGCCTAAGGCCAAATTTACTCTACTGAAATATGGAGATCCTAGAGACGATATCCTGTTTGTAGAAATTGGGCCTGGCACCTACATGTGTACGTCAGCAGATGATGTGGATATAAACCTAATCAGTCCTAATTTCTAGTTAATGAATTGTGTACCTTGGAGTTTGATGGCAGTTGCTCTATTGCAGGGTCTAGGGCTGGGGTTGTTTTAATCTCTCCTGATGGTTATGTTTTTCCCTTTGCCTTTAAACTTGATTTTGAAAATACAAATAACACTACATAATATGAGGCCTTGTTGTTAGGTCTGGAATTGGCTAGTGAAAAAGGGGTTAAACAATTGAAAGTTAGAGGTGATGCTGAATTGATTGTTAAAAAAATAAAGAAATTGTATAGAATTAAAAATGGTAGATTAAGGCATTACCAGAATAGCGTATGGGACTGTATTGAAGACTTTGATGCCTTTTCTATAGAGGCAATACCTAGAGAACAGAACACTAGGGTTGATTCCTTAGCTGTTTCAGCATCCCTCCTCTTGCCGCATCTGGATTTCAAAGATAAGTCATACAGGATTGAAGTAGTATACAGGCCTAATGTTCCTGATAATGTAAATCACTGGCAAGTCTTTAATTCTGATCAACAGATTATTTCTTTTCTTGAAAAGGTTGAATCCTTTGCCAGTGTGTTCTTTGAAGGAAGTAGTGATGAAAGCAATGATGTGTTGGAAGGAGAAGTGAATTCCCTTAATGGCCAGAAATTAGAAGTCATTCAGTTAAAAGGGAATAAAATTCCTAAAGGTCTAGTCTCACTTGAAGATGTTTTTAATCAACATGATTAGTATCTCAAGAAGAAGAGTAAAGTTTCCATCAAATCTTCCGTTGATTATGATCGAGTGAATATTGGTACAGAAGATGATCTGAAAATTATCTGTATTGGTAAATTTTGTTGTCAAAAGGAAAGGGAACATTTGATTTCCTTACTCATCAGGTATAAAGACATTTTTGGATGGTGTTATGCGGGCCTAAAGAAATTCAGGAATGGAGAAATGCAACACCATATTCCATTGAAGCCTAGCACTTCACCCTTCCGAAAGAAACAAAGAACTTATAATCTGAAGGTAGCCAAGGCTATTTTCAATGAAATTGATAAAATGTTAATGGCTAAAATCATTTACCCCATTCACCACTCTACTTGGATGGCTAATATCATCCCTGTTAGGAAAAAGATTGGGGAGATTTGAATTTGTGTTGATTTCAGGAACTTAAATCAAGCCTCCCTGAAATATAACCATCCCTTACCAATAATGGATCATATCTTGTAAATTGTGTCTAGTTCAGAGATGATGTCTATGTTCGATGGATTTTTAGAGTATAATCAAATTGAAGTGGCTCTGAAAGATTAGCTCAAAATAACCTTTACTACTCCTATTGGTGTGTTTGCATACAACAGGATGCCTTTTGGCCTCATTAATGTTGGAGCCACATTTTAGAGAGCAATAGATCTAACCTTTGGCCTTTAAAGAATAAGATTATCATTGTTTATCTTGATGATTTAACAGTCTTCTCTAAGAAAAGAGTTTATCACTTGCATGATTTAGAGGTAGTCTTGCAATGTTGCAGAGAACATGGCATCTCTTTAAATCCAAAGAAGTTAATCTTCGTTGTTACAGAGGGAAAGCTGCTAGGTCATATCATCTCTAAGGATGGGATAAAGATTGATCCACAAAGAGTTAGGACAATTCAGTAGTTGAGTTTTCCTACAATCAAGAGTAACACAAGATCCTTTTTCGATCAAGTAAACTTTCTAAGAAGATTTGTTCCAGACTTTGCTGAGTTGACTAAGCATATTGCTGAAATGATGAAAAATCATTCTATCTTTAAGTGGAGTGCTGAAGGTAAGCAAGCATTTGAGGATATTAAAGTAGCCATTTTTAATGCGCCCACACTTGTGCATCTTAATTTTCAAAAGGATTTTATCATTTATTGCTACATATTTGAGCACACCCTATTAGCAATTTTGTTGCAAAAAAATGAATAGGGGATAGAGGCTCCAATTGCCTTCATGAGTATGCCGTTGAAGAGACATGAATTAAAATACTCCGCTTTAGAGAAGCATGCGTATGTTGTGGTGAAAGCTTTAAAAAGTTTTAGATTTTATATCTTACATTCTCATGTTGTTGTTTATGTTCCAGAATCGATTGTAAAAAGTATCCTTACACAACAGGAGATTGGGTGCAATAATAGAGGGGCCTGGATAGCCAAGGTTCAAGAGTATGATGTTGAAATCAAACCCACTAATGTGGTCAGAGGTAAATGATTATGCAAGATGATTGTTGAGAACAAGGTTGATGAAAGTGAGGGGTTGCCTTTAGTCCTTTTCACTAGTACTATTGATGACTGGTTTTATGATGTTTCCTATTTCTTAACTTATGGTGATTGCCCACCTTACCTCTCTACCAAAGAAAAGAGAAATCTAAAGCTTAAGGCAAATAAATATGTTCTTTGGGAAGGTAATCTATATAAAAAGGGAATAGATGGAACATTCCTAAGATGTGTGGACAAGGAGCAACATAAGAAACTGTTAGAGACTTTTCATGATGAAGCCTGTGGAGGACACTTCTCAGCATCAGTAACAGCCTTTAAGATATTGAGGCAATGTTTTTATTGGCTTGATATGTTTAGGGATGCGTATAATTGGGTGTTAAAGTGAGAAATGTTTGAAGTTTATAGGTAGACCTCAGTTATCTGCATTACCTCTGAGACCAGTGGTTATAGATGAACCATTTTAGCAATGGGGATTAGACTTTATTGGACCTATTAATCCTAATTCTAGTGCTAGACACACTCATATCCTAACAGCTACACACTATTTTACCAAGTGGGTAGAAGCAGTTCCTGTGAAGAATACCACTTCTGAGGTAGTCTGCAATTTTCTTAAAGAAAACATATTGGTCATATTCAGTATACCTAGAAAGCTTGTAGCTGATAATGCTTCCAGTTTCTCCTCTATTGAGTTCACTCTTTTCTGTTATGACTATGGTATTAGCCTTTCCCATTCATCTGATTATTACCCACAAGGCAACATGCAGGCTGAATCAAGTAACAAAAATCTCATTTCAATTGTTAAGAAGCTAGTAGATGAAAACCAAAGGGGATGGCATAAGAGTTTGTATGATGCTCTTTGGGCTGATAGAATAACATATAAAAGAGCTATTGGTATGTCACCTTTTCAGTTGGTTTATGGAATTGACAGTGCAATTCCTATTCCCTTAGAATTGTCTGCATTAAATTTGTAGAGGGCAATTGAAGATGAGCAGTTTTAATCAACATTGGAAAAGAGGATATTATACTTGAGTCATTTGGAAGAGCAAAGGGACATTGATGTGGATAGAATTGCCAAACATCAAAAGGCTGTTAAGAAGATCTTTGACAAATGGGCTAAACAGAGAAACTTTGTTGTAGGGGATTATGTACTTTTATGGGACAAGATAAAAGAACCAAAGGGAGACCATAAGAAATTTGATTCCTAGTGGAAGGGACCTTTCAAAATTAGAAAAGTTATTGAAGAGAATGCATTCTTGTTGGCATACCGAGACGAAACATTACTGCCTCTTGCCTACAATGGGAAAGATTTGAAGTTATATAACTGGTAACCTCTCCAAGTTTTGCTTTGTACCATAGTTTCTTTCCTCGTTTTCCCATTGTTTGTGTTGTCCTATTTTTGGTGTGACTCTATTGCCCCTAGAATAAGGCTTGGTTGCCATTGTTTTTCTGGATTCTCTGTGTCCTCCCTAGTCCTTGTCCCCAATTAGAGCCTTTTGTTGTCCCATTTCAAAAATTTTACTAAAGTGTTCATGCCTTAGCTTTTTCTTCATCCTTTGTATCTCACTGTCTTGTCTCTTTGCCTCGAGTTTAACTTTACTTAGTCATTTTTTGAGTCGTTGGAGATCCTTTGCATTTTTGAACCCAAGTTGGTGAGTTCAAAATTTCTTGAACCACCTGACTTCCTGACATGCCTACAAGTTTGATGTCTTAAGTTTCCTTTGCATCTTAGTCCTTGGCATTGTAAAGCCTCTTTGTTGTTTGTATACGCTTTGGAGGCTCTGGTTGTTTGGTTTCTCAAATATATGAAAGTGAAGTTCAAGTTTCAAGGAGCTCCTATGGCTTCTGCTGTGGAGAACAGTTTGTCCAGGGTAAGGGATACCAATTTGGGCCATATTGATTTCAAATATTTCTAGAGAAGAATACAGTTTGAAAATCAGACTCCTTTGGTAGAAAAGGTTATTAGTAGTGGGTCGGATAAAGCTAGAGGTTTTCCGCTCGCAATGCATTGTCCTGAATTGATGGTGGCGTGTGCTAATAGTTACTTTCTAGAGTCTCAAGAGATAAGAACCCCTGACGGTTCTGTCGTGGCAAAAATTGATTCAGAATCCATTACCCTAGCTCTAAATTTGGAGGGATATGAAGACAATGTCAATGTTTCTGTGTCCTCTGCCTAGAATTATTATAATGAAAGAAAAGATTGGTGCCATACTTGCATTGTCAAGAGCTAGTTAGAGATTGAGAAGACTAAGAAATCACAACTTCCTGCCCATCTTAAGAGAAGCCATTTTAAAGAGGAGATTTCAGATATCATAACCTTGTTAAACCGAGTAGTTAGGAGCCTAGAATCAGATACTTTTGAGTTTTGGATGTGTAGATTTATTTTGTTTATTTGTGGAGACCACTGTATTGATTGGGCGAGGATTATTAGTGAAAATTTGCACAAACAGTTGGTAAATTTCACAAGAGATGTAAGTTTTCACATGTGTTCCTAGTTGGTTTACGTGTTGGCTCGAAGAGAGGTTGCTTGGCCTGGCCTGAGGATTCAAAGAAGTCTTTCTTCTGGTGTGCCCATGTATCATATTTTCCCTTAGTTACAGAGAATTGAAGGTATGAAAGATTTCAGGTGAGTAAACGATGCCTTTTCTATGTTGTTGACTAAGAAAATTGATGGCTCATTGGAGTGGAGGTTTTCAGTTGAAGCGGCCACTTTGGTCATGAAATTTGGGAGTTTTTACATACAGTTTGATCACTTTTCTTATTTGAGGATTGGGGGTTATGAAAATTCCCCGTCAAAATTGCCACGATACCCATTCGACTATCTTGTGCTTCTAGAGTTGTACCGTTAAATAGCATTGGTAAATGTAAAATATCATGCTATGAAAAGAAGGGGTATCCTTTCCTTGTGTCCTTGTCTTTTTATTCCTATAAGAGTAACAATAGTGCTAAAAATATTGACAAGCTATTGTCAGAATTTAGTCTCCATAGTTTATCACCCCGTGCAGCGTTTGACAGTAAAAATTTTATAAAAGAAAATATACATGGAGGTGGCTCTTATCTGCATCAGCCTCAACTTGAAGATTTTTGGGAAGATTGCTTAGATGAGAGGGAAGTGCAAAGGAGAAAATGGATGAGGCTAACCGTTGACCAGATTCAAGCTTTTAGGTTGAATATCCAATTCCCCGACATAGTTGGTGATAACTCAGATATCATAGAGGAAGGTTATCATGTCGCATCAATGAAGCCTTTGCCTCCTATGAAATGGTCCAATAAATAAATCGTGGATGTGAAGTTTTTCTCTCTCCAAGTGTTGAGAAGGATAGAGAGATGGCTAAAGGGGAAAGTGAAGGAGTGTGCTAGTTCTACAACACCTAAAGATTTGGCCTCTCAAGGCCAAAGCAGGTCTCAAACTGCTCACTCATATAGAAGGTCATCTAATTGGACCCGACTCTTCAGAGAGTCAACTCACAATTGAATGGCAATGGTGACAAGCCCCCTGAGGAGGCTAGAAAAGTGAAGAGGACATGTGAAAAAGATAATCAACCAGTGAAAGGAAACACCAGAATGGTTGCTTCTTCATCAAAGGTAGACCATGTGCCACCTATTAATAATCCTGTAAGTGATAGTGATTCTTTCCTTTTATCTCAGATTGGAGAAGATAGTTTGCTGCGATCTCTATTAAGTCTGCCAAATTCTCCCCATCAAAATGAGCCCCTAGAATAGAATTCTCAATTTGTGCCTCTAATTGCTTCTGTTGGCACTATTAATGTTCCTGCCTCATCTCCTAGTTGCCTGAAGAAAGTTGTTCAAAGGAAAAAGAGATATACACCACCGGTAGATGAAGGTATTGATATTATAGCTAATTTGCTACAAAGTACTCCTAAGCCCAAACATGCCAAGAGAATGTCAAGGATCGTAACTGATCCTGCATCAAAAAACTAATTTCTGGAAATTGCAGATATGGTGGGGGACAAGAATGAGGATGAGGTGACAAAAGCTAACTTCATGATGAGTAGAGTGGATTTGGGACCTTCTACTATTGAAGGTGAACTTTACCATGTTAAATACTCAGTTAGCAACATATCATAAAGGGTCAAGGGGCTACAGGAGGAGAATTCTAAGTTACTAGCCCATGTAAGTTCTCTGTCATCTTTTGTTCATTCAATTGCTAAGATAATAACACCCTCAGCTAAAACCCCTTCAAATGCGGGCCTCCATGTTCCTGATCCTAACTTGCTTCAACAAGTAAAAACATCATTGTCTTTAAGAAATTCTATGGATCATTGGGTTGAAAAAGTTATTTTTGATGGTCTTGTGTTCTTAGAGGAGGCATTAAAATTGTTTGATTTCGTTTATGTGAAAAGGGAATCTTTGATAGTAGAATTTGACAAGGCTAGAAATGATCACCATAGTCTATATTTAGCTTCTAAAGAAATATAAGAAATGGCCAATATGGATCATGGTGTCTTGGTAGCTAAAGAGGTGTTAACCTATTATACAGAGATGATGAGAATTAAGAGGAATTTTGCCACTCTAGAAGTCAAAGCTAATGGGTCTGATGATGAGAAGCTACTAGATGTCAAAGAAATAAAATAGAATTTCAAAAAGGTAGTAACTAATGAAATAATGAATTATGATGTAATAATAGGAGAATTGCTAGAGAGACTTGCAAAGATGGTGGCCTATATCAACACTACCAAAAATGAATTTGATGAGGTGCACCAAAAGATGGTGGATGCTGATAGAGCAGTGATGAAAAAGAAACGTTGGATTAGCATGACAAGAATTCCACCTGGGATGTCTTTAACACCTGTAATCAACAAGTATAGGACATACAAGGCAAGGCTACGAGCACAGGTACCCCAAACGGTACAAAGTGGCATGAGAGAAAGTGAATAGGCAAAGGAAGAAGAAGCGATAGATGAAGTGGATAATGGCATGAGGATTCAGAAATCCTCAATTAATTTCATTTTTCATGCTTTAGTTGTTTTAAAATATTTTCTCTAAAAACTATTGGCTCTGGTGGGCCCCTTATTATTATTATTGTTTGAACATCTTTTAACCAGTTGTTTCAAGAAGCTATTATGGTTTTTAAGATAGTTACTTTTCAGCTTAATTATATATTTTAGATAGCTAGTCGATTTGGGGATGTTTTGACAGACTTTGTTTTGGGGAGGTGATAGAAATTTTTTTGTCTTTCTGTTTCAATTGCTTTTGATACATGCAATGAAAATCAATACAGTGGAGTTTTAAATGATCATGAACTTTGTGTTGTGGTTGTTTAGATTCATGTTCTTCTTATGTTGAATGTGTTACTGCTAGTGTTGGTGATATTTGTGTATTGAGGTGGTTGGATATTTGTAGTGCTTGCTCACTACTACGAATTGTTTATCTTTTGATACATTGTCCGAAGTGGTGAATATATGGTGTATGATATCAGTTTGTATAAATTTATAAATGTTATACTAGTGGAAGTCTTTGAGCTTCTTATAGTTTGGGTGTAAATCTACCTTTATTGCTTTCTGGTCAAAAGCTCTGCCTTTATTTTTCTTTCTTTTTAAAAGCAATCCTAGTTTTCATTCATAAGAATATCTGTCGAAGATAGCCATGCCTTGTTAAAGAAGCGGAGAGCCTTTATAAAATACCAATATATTAGGCTCAACTGTTGATTACATTTGTAACTTGTTCGGGCGTGAGTATATAGAGTTAGGTGACAAATCTGTTAACCAATATGTGCCAAAACTTTGATATAGCCAATAGTTTGCTGAAGGTCTTGCCAAAAAATAGGGACCTTTAAGGGTTGGGACTCTTTCATTAGCAGTGATAACATGGAATACTTGAATAGTGAGGCATTAAGGATGGAAGACCATCAAAAAATGACTTCATTGATGGAAGTGGATAATAGGAACCTTGAACAAGATAAGCAATTTAATGATAGGGACATGGTAGACAGAGATAATGTGATAAAGGACCAAGACCATTGATGAAGTTATTTAAATTATGTTGATATTATTTTTATAATGTTGTGGATCATGTGTTTTAACTTGTTATCTATTGAGATAAGATGATATATATTATATACTGTAATTTTTGATGGAGTGGCTCTCTTAGCCACTTAATTGCACTCATCTTTCTTATTAGTAATTTATATGCAAGTTAAAAAAAATCTCTTCTCCCTTTCAATATAAGTGATCGAAGTGAACTCATTAAAACTCCTATAAGGAGTTGTCTTCTAAAATTATTAAGGTCAATTTGTAGACCGCATCCCATTTTTACAAAACTTCCCATGTTGTAGGTCTACATGGAAGTGTAGATTTGGATGTATCAACAAATACTTTGGTGGATTACATATTTTCTTCTCTTTGTTTATGATTGCTCCTGGAAGATGTGGATTTATCTCTTGAGGCACAAATTAGAGACATTTCAATACTTTAAGTGTTTCAAAGCTTAAGTGGAAAATAAACTAGGTCATCCCATCAAAACTCTACACATAGATTGAGGGGGAGTACATGCACAGGGGATTCACCTCTAAAGCAATATTTTATCATGTGCATGCATATTGGAGTTTTTTAAATAACTAAAATGTGACCCAAGATATCACTTCGATATTAGGGGAAAAGGGGATAATTTAATTAATGTGATATGTGTAGGTATTGGGGGTTGGGAAGCATGCTTGGATGGGGTGGGGTGTTTATAAGTGGTGTTCCAACTTTTCTATAGCTCACTTTGCATAGGTCAATAAGAGGAAATGGCATTCAATCCGATGCTCTTGCTAGGGTTGTGAAGCTATATTTTTTCTACACCACATAGTCTTGTATATGTTAGAGCCTCATAATCATAGGGGTGTTTGCTTAATCCCAACTTTAATGTAGTTAACAAAGGAAACAATGGTCACACCAAGTTCATTTAGGTTTAGTACAACCCTAACAAGTTTCATAAAACTAGTTATTGGACACCTTTTGGTAATGCCACAACCTTACCCAGAAGAATCACTAAGTATCTTCAAATCCCTTCCTTTATAAATTAGATTAATATATGTACTATAATTGAGATACCTATTATTAAGGGGATTCAATCTTAGAGTTGGTATGGAAAGGGTTTGGGGGTTGAGATGTATAAGTGATTTTAAACCAAATCTTTTTATAAGATGGCATATTTTTCATAGCTCATCTAGTTTTTTGTGCCAAGGTTTTAATGAATGGGATGGAAATCAAAACTAGTTTTGAGTCAAATGTAGGTGTGGGTAGTGCCCTTGGTTGATAAGGTAGAAATAATAAGGGGATATAAAAATGTAACAAAAAATAAGGTACATAAGATGCTTGGTGAAAATAGGGAGGTATTTTAATTATACTAGTATATGGAAAGGGGGTATCAGAAACATAAATTTTAGGGGTACAAATGAAATTATGGGTGTTCATTAGTACCCTATGAATGCATGTTCTATGCCATTGGTGTATTGAATGAATCTCCTGAGAGTACATGTTTTATGAATTTCTAGATTTTTGTTCCATTTAAGGGATCAAGTTGTGACAACTGGAAATTGCTTATACTCCACAACAAAATGGAGTAGCTGAGTGAATGAATAGTTATTTAAGAGATGATACACTACATGCTCAATGGAACAAATATGGAGATAATTTTGGGTTGAAGTTGTAATCATAATAGTGTATTTTCTCAATAAAGCACCAACAAAAATCTTTGGATGGTGTCTCCCCTAAAGAAGCTTGGTGAGGAAGGAAGCTAACAATAAAGCATCTCTAAGTTTTTGGGAGCATATGCTATGTAAATGTTCCAAAGAAAAAGGAACAAACTTGAAACAAAATTATCAAGTGTACCTTTCTTGGTTATTGTTAGAAACCTAAGGCCTATAAGTTACTTGATCCTATAACCCATAAGATCTACATAAGTAGAGAGGTGATCTTTGAAGGTCTTAAACAAGAACCCACAATTATTTTTTTGGAGGAAAATGATTTCAAGATAGATAATAAAGAAGAACATGAAGAAGAAGAAGAAGAAGAGGAAGAGAAACATGATATTTAATAAATGTTCAATCTAGTGATAAAATAATTAGGAGATAATATTCAAAATAATCTTGGAGTTCGTCACTTGACAAGAATTCAAAGGCCAACCTAAAAGGTGAGAAAAAATGTGGAATAATGTAAAAGACATCTTAAGAAGAGGTAAAATTTGAGCATGCTTGTTCAATATTTAGAACCAAAATCTATTAGTGAAGCATTATAATTGAAATGATAAACTAATGTAATTAAACACAAAGTATGTTTCTTTTATGAGAAATTGTATATGGGAGCTTGCTGATTTGCCATTAGGAAGGAAACCATAGGTTGCAAGTGGGTATTCTAAACAAAGTATAAGGTAGATGGAACTATTGATAAAGACAAAGCTTGATTGGTAGAAAAAGTATATGCACAAAAGGAAACCATTGATTATGAAGAGACTTTTGGTCCAAAAACAACATTGGAAATAATCAGGCTTGTTTTTTAACTTGCAACACAATTTGGCTGGCACATTCATGAAATAGATGTAAAAAGCAAGTTTCTAAATGGATATGTTCAATAGAAAGTCTATATGCATTAACTTGAAGGATTTTTCATCAAAGGCAAAGAACATTAGGTATGTAGATTAGTTAAATCATTATATGGTTTGAAGCAAACATGTCATGCATGGTACATCAAGATTGATGAACATCTTCATATTGATGGGTTTTTTCGTAGTCTTAGACTATAACTCATACATCTAAAAAGAACATGGAGAAATTATAATCCTAATTGTATATACTGATGATCTTGTCATTACTGGTAGTAGTGAGGAGTTGATCTCTTAAGTGAAGAAAGATCTAAATAAGTTATTTGAGATGACTAATCTTTGCTTACTGCACTATTGCCTTGGCTTGGAAGTATGACAAACACAAGGTTGTGTTTTCATCTCTCAAACAAATATGCTAAGGATTTTCTTGAAAAATTCAAGATGACTAAATGCAATCCAATGACAACACCTATGGAAGTAAGCCTCAATATTTCTAGGTTTGATGAATTAGAAAAGGTAAATACCACACTCTATAGACAATTGGAGGGGAGTCTCAATTATCTTACCAATGCTAGACTAGATTTAGGATTTTGAATGAACTATCTCTCGAGGTTCATGACAAACCCAAAGATTTCACATTGGAAAGCAACTAAGAGGGTGTTGAGATATGTGCATAGTACTTTGATAAATGGCATCAAGTATGTGCAAGATGATCATTTCTATTTGATAGGCTATGCAAATGTAGATTGGGCAAGATCCATTGATGATTGTAAATCAACATTTGACTATATATTTTACATGGGATCAAGAGCTATCTCTTGGATTAGAAAAAACAAGTTTATTGTTGTTATTTCTTCTATAGAAGTATAGTACAAAGCAATACAAGGAGCTACATGTGAATCAACATGGCTTTGAAAAATCTTGAGTGATATGAACATATTGTTGAATCAACCAATGGATTTATTTTGTGATAAACAAAGTGTGTTGAAGATGGTAAAGAGCCTAGTTATGCATGGATGATCAAAACATATAAAGTACATTGCCATTTTATCAAAGAAAAGATTTAAAATAAAGACATACACCATCAATATTGTTCTACTCAAGATCAACTTGTAGATGGATTCACAAAGGCTCTATCACTTCCTAAATTTCACAAATTTAGAGTAGATTTGAATGTAGTGAATAATGTTCACAATTTTGATATTTTTGGGGAGTGTTAGAAATTGTATATCAAACTTAGGGTGTTATTGTTTGGTAGCTAGATATTTTAAGGAGTTTGGCATTTGGTTATATTTTTGTTTGTTAATTTATTTTACTTGTACATACCCAAAAATAACAACACACATTGGATTTATTTGTATATATATGTAGCTAATGATGAATGAGATATAGTAATTCCATCAACAATGAAAGGAGGGAAAGGAAACTATGAGACAAGGTATTTCCTTTATCATTAACCAAATATAAAACCCCTTGGGAAAAGACAAGCAACTCAACTAATCTTTGTAAACTTTATAGGATAAAAAGTTATTTTAATTGTGTTTGGCTCAACGAAAAAAATGAATTGTGAATGCAAATGAAGTTGTACATTAATGATTACTATAGCTCACTTACCATCTACACATGCCTTTTTTTGTAATTAGCTTCCTTCCTGAAGCATACTTATTCACTTCAAGTGACTGAATATGCCTCCCATGCAACTTGGATGTTCTTTATTGGAATGCTTCTTGAGATGATTCCTTATCATGGCTATTGCAATATATTATCATCAATCCACAATTCATGCCCCCAATGTTTAAATAGTTGTAATTACACAACCCAAATATGCTTACAAAAATAATGAAAAAAGGTGCCTATTATCAACTATAGTAGGTATCTCCCTACCCTGAACGAGGGCAGGGGTAGGGGGTAGGTGGGGAGGGCTAACCTGGAACTATTAAAATGAGGGTGAGTCCCCTATATAACTAGCCCCCAAAATAGAAATGTTCTATCATTAGAATATTCACCATAATAGCTATAGCATAACATATTCAAAAGAAAATTAAGTAGTTGTTTGCATTGTTTCATTTGTCAATTTCATTTTCATTAACATATTTGAATATTGATTTCTCTCAAATTTTGAGTTGATAGAACTATTTAATATTTATTATGTAATATTTTGATATAATAATAAGCAATTGACTAAGACTATGTTGTCTAAGCATTTCTTATTAAGGTCTATCCATTCCCATAAGTCGTAAAAATCTCTTTACTTTGGGAGTTGTGAGGTAATTTAAAATAAATCTTTCAAAAGAAGCTCAAATAACTAGTACAAGATAGTGGATTCCAACCTCTCTAAAATGAATCTACCCCTTATATTGTGAAATTCTATACAAAATGAAACTAAGTGGATAAATAAAACCTTATTAAACTAAGATATGCTTGAAAAAATGGTCAAACTTAGTAGTTGAGTGGGTTTCCAATTAAAAAACAACAATGTAAATACATGTAAATTTTTTATTATGTGTAAATGTTTTTTACGAGAGCTACGAATCTGAATACAAAGATCACAACTTGGATACATTAGAGAAATCCTTACAACAATGAGGGGCAACATGAAATGGTCAGCACAAACTCTACAAAACAACAACAAACCATGGAGTGAGCCAAAACCCCCAAACAATACATTGTAAAGCATGATCAAAAAAGGCAACCACTAGGCTGACCCAGTCAAGGCAACATAAAGTCAAAAAACTTTGGTGATTTCAAGACTCAAACATTGTCCCTTCCCATAAAGTCATTATTGTGTAAGTCCTTTCTAGCAGAAGAAGCCAAACACAAATCAAAAGGGGGTGTGGGTGAGAGGCCTATAAGGCTTCAACACTTGTAGACCCATTCGAACCAAAACATCTCATGCCCTCCTTATAACCATATGCTTTTGGAACATCTAGAAGAGTTGAAATCAAAGAAGGGGAGACCTCCTCAAGAAGACACCATCTGATGAAGGTTGGGAAGGTACCACCTAAACCTTCACACTCATATTATCTTGAGACCTTTGATTGTTTGTGTAGCTTGTAGCAGCATGTCTCATTTTGTTACATCTTGTGTACACCATAAAGGGATCTTCATAGGTAAGTTATTGCACCCAAGTTCCAAATTTGAAGAATAAAGTGATTGAAGAAGGAAATTTCTTGTCACTCTCCGTGTTCACACAAAGTCTGGGATGCAAGAGGCACTTTATCAATTTGGTCACTCAATAAGTAGATATTAGTTGCCTCAAAGAGCTAGCAATGCCCGCTAACACTTCCTCTTCCCAATAGTCTAGGGACGGACCTAGAAGCCTAACCCAAACTGAAACCTGCTTGACGAAATCCTTCCTTGGATCAAAGCCCATAAACCACTATTTGAGACATAACCTAGCACAAAGGAGGAGGTTAGGAAGAAACCTGAAGGCAAGGCCAAGATCTAGCCAGAAAACCTCCATTTTTTCTGAGCCCAAGCTCGAAAAACATCAATCTTGGGTTTGGAAGAATAGAATTTTCTGACCAAGAAGTCTCTCAATCTAGTAGAGGCCCTATCAACCATGTTGTCAAGAATAATGAGAGTCAACGACTCCTTCCTAGAATCCATAGTGGGGCTAGAAGGCATGTCCAACTGCGGAAGCAAAATAGACCCCTTAACTTGCAGATAAGGAGCAAAAGAGGAGGGAACAATAAGCCTGGTAGAGGCGCCAAGGTCACAAATTGCAACACCCAAACCAACGTGCTCTAAGGAACCACTTCCATAGATGGTACCAGAGGAACCATCCCTTTGTTGCACACCAACATCACACACCACAACTACCCCTTGGTCGAAAAAGCACAAACCAAGCCCAGTCGATGTCAAATTAGACTCCTCTGAAGTAGAAAGACCCTGCACAGATGAGGAAACAATAGGGGAAAGAAGAAAACCCCTATGGAGAAACTTCTCTGAACCAAAGGACACAGACATCTTCTACAAAACAAGTAGGAACTGAGCCTCTAGTCGTATCCATTTGTTCTTAAACATCATCCACTTCAACAGGTAAAGGTCAATTTTGCAGGAGCAACTCAACTGCCTTCATGAACATCATTGTTGTCTCCTCCTTGCCATTGCCTGAAGCTTCCTGTTCCTCCCTCTTTCAAAATATAATAAAATACATTATTTTTTTCTTACAATATAATCAATATTTATTAGTCCTTTGATTAATTATCAACTATACTTTAACTATATTCCAATAACAAAAACTAATCATTACACAATCCTTATTAGTACCTGCCTTTGACAAGTACTATTGCAATGAGTTCACACTTATCTAGTTATTAATCTATTGATTGTAAACCAATCAAAAGACATGATTATTTTTCTTGTCGGGCAAATTAGATTTAAATTTATACTTTTCCTATGTCAACATGATAAATTTTTAACAAAAAATTATTGAAAAATGATTTATCTGTATTGTTATTGGCTGAAAAAAATGACCTCTTCTTTGCGGATTGTGGAGAGTGCAACAAAAAGCTATAAATGCAGAGAGAATTTTGGTTTGAGAGGAGAATGTGGCAAGTAAACAAATTATGAACACAAATTTTGTCTCCCACTAGTTAAGTCATGCCTAAATGGATGGCGATAATTATAAGAGGGAAGAATCATCAGTTTTTATGAATTTAATTTTTGGCTTCATTAGCTAAATGCAAAAAAAAATTGTCAAAGGGAAAAGTTATAATATTAATAATACTATTAAAAATATAGGGTTCGGATTAAAAAATGAAAATTAGCGACAAAATGTGAAAAAAACAGGCAGTCAGCGACAAAGCATCATTATTAAGAATGCCAAAAATGAAATTAGGGTAGAGCATCCCTGCATCCTTACACAGGGGAAGGAGAAGGTTTTCTATGGGGGCGGGGCTCCCCCTTTGCATCATCAAGAAGAACAAGGTTGGAAATTGTGAAGAGAAGGAGGCCGCAGAGGGGAGTTAGGGCAGAGGTAACATCATGAGTAACAACTCAAGCTAGGTTGGCAGGAATGTGGCTTTCCCAATTACCTCAGCAACCCCAGCATTTACAACTGGAGCAAATCGCACCACTCTAGGCCGGGAAAGAAGTTGCAGTGCTCGACAACCCCCTGTTTTCTCCTACCCTTCTTATCCAAGACAAGGATATGCAGAGGGTTTTTCAAAACCAGCCCCCAAGATCATTCATGTGAAGGAAATTTCCCATACAGGTAGCATGTCAAATTTCAGGGCACCCCACCAATGGCAAATCCCTTTAAAACCCTAAATTTGGTAATTCGACATCTAACACTCTTTGGATGGGCAAAGACCAGGTAACAATCTGAGAATAGGCAAACCCTAGAACCCCTCGGTCAAGGCCACAAATGAATTCAATGTATCATCAAAAATTGGAGGCCATGAAAAAGAAAGTATTAATAAATATCAGAAACATCTACACAGATGCTCTGGGGATTCATTGTAGAACCCACGGTTTCTATATCCGATGGTGTGGGAAAGGGCAGCCTGTGAAGGAAATTGTGGAGTGGGTCCAATCCCTCTACAAAGACCAGGTAAGTATCACTATCACTTCTGAAGATTTCATATTCATTGTCTGCAAAAGTGCAAACCTTAAAAAAGAAATCTTAAATAGCAGAAGCTTGTTTTACAAAGGGCATAATGTCGAGTACCTAGACTAGCTACCTAATTTCGACCCCAGTAAACTGAAACTTAATGTAGCTAGGTGGGTCAAGTTACCAAATCTCTCGGTTGAGCTCATCCATAGTAAAATCTTAAGGGAGATAGGGAATCACCTGGGAGAGTTCATGGGAATAGAAAAGGATTTCTTATCCAATTCTTATGTTCTCTTGTTAGTAAAATTGGATATAGGTATGGAAACCCTCGAACCTCTTGAAATTAAAACTAACTAGGCCAATTACTGTATAAAGCCAATATTTCATAAGGATCCTCCCCGCAGGATTTGTTTCAACAGTTTACCAAAAACACATACTAATAATAATCCCAAATCTCAGTCAGCGGAGGTAAACATCAGATTCAATGAAAACAAAGGCAGATTTATAGTGGAATACCAAAGGACTAGCCTTCCTTCCCTCAAACAGCACCATAGTGGTAGAAGAGAGTTAACTGGACAAAATTAGAACCTGAGTATGGTAACAGCTCAGCCCAGAAAATGCCCCAAACCCTCTCAAAACTCCAAAAGGAATACACAGAGACAAAGTCATGAACTTACTATACTAAATATGAACCTCACACAGGGAATATCAGATAAAGGAACACCAATAGCGGCTGAGACTACAAAGAAGAGTTATGAACCCCAAATAGGCAAGGTCAGGATGGAGCTTGAGGAGGGGGAAGTTCCCGTAGAAGAGATTAATAATAATAACCCCCAAGCAGGGGGAGGAAGTACAAATCCAAAGGTTTTAGAAACACCAGAATGGGTCCCAAACACTTATGAAATAGAGGAAAAACATAAAGAGAATGGGAATCATAAGAATCCCATAGATAAGGTCAGTCATTGGGACCTAGAGGAGATCTGCAATGAGATCCTAGACAAGGCAATAGAGGAAGTAGTAATTGAAGAGGCAAAAAAAGAAAAGGAAAAACTTATCACCAAGATCATGGAACTGGAAGAACTGGAGTCAAGATAGGAGAAGGGTAAAGAGGTCCCAAAAGAGCAGGGAGACAAAGAGGTGGAGGAAGCAGACCCACGGCTGGGGATCGCCATAACTGATTTTAGTAAAGAAACCCCAGACTGGGCCAAAAGTAATAAAAAAAGGGGCAGAAAATCACAACTGGTACTAAGAGAGAAAGTAGACAAGGCAATAGATCAGACTAAGATCACCACACTATTTAATGCAGGGAAGGGGAAGGGCCTTTCCACGGCACCATGAGAGTATATACTTGGAATGTTAGGGGTCTCAACACCCCTAACAAACAGCGAATCATAAAACGCTGTATAACCAACACAAAACTAGACATACTAATGATCCAAGAAACCAAACTAAATAAAGATGAGAAAGACACTCTAAATAAGAAGATAGGAATATGGGAACTAGTAGGAGTCCTAGCAGAGGGTGCCTCGGGAGGTCTTGGGGTAATTTGGGATCCTAGAATGGTTTCATTTTCAGTAATAAGTTGCAAAAAGAACTGGATGGAGGGGATCGTCAAAAGCATTAGAAGCAACCTACACTTCTTTCTTATTAACATTTATGGCCCTTCCCAGAACTAGGACAAGAGAATAGTCTGGACAGAAATAGATCAATTCTTGGCAACTTTACAAGATCAGGTTTGCATTCTGGGCAGAGATTTCAATGCGATCTTAGACCCCAAAGAAAAGTCGGGAGGATCTGTCAGGTTGTCCACAGCAGTAATTGACTTTAAGGACTGGGTTCACAAGAACAATTTAATGGAAATCAAAACTGCACAGGAAGGTTTTACGTGGAACAACAGAAGGAAGGGCTTTAGCAACATTACAGAAAAATCAGATAGATTCCTGGTCAGGGGCAATTGGGCTCAACTCTCTTCTATTCTGACAGCTGAGATCTTACCATACTCGGGCTCCGATCACTACCCAGTCCAGCTAAGTATATCAGAAGATTGCCAACCTAAATGGTGCCCCTTCAAATTTGAACAAATGTGGGTCAAAGATAATAACCTTTTAACCCTAATTGAGCAATGGTGGAAAGAAACTAGAGTTTCTAGTTCCAAGCTTTTCTGTGTAGTATCCAAATTACAAACTATCAAATGTAAGCTTCTTAGTTGAAATAAAACCAACTTTGGTAATATCTTCAAAATCAAATCTAAGATAGAAGAGGAACTTGAAAACCTCAATAGAAGTGTGATAACTAAAGGCATGGATGCAGAATCATATGCAAAAGAAAAATAGTTGAAAATTAAATATGAAGATATGCTAGCCAAAGAAGAAATCTTTTGGCGACAAAAGTCCAGAGAGACATGGCTGGAAGTGGGTGACAAGAACACTAAGTTCTTCCATAATAGCACGAGGGCACGCAAAAATGTAAATAGAATATTTAAAATTAAAGATGCAAATAATGTTTGGATCGAAGATCCTCAACAAATCGCTTATGAAATGGTTAGGTACTTTGAGGATATTCTTAACAATTAGGAAGGATCTAATTGGTTGCACCAACAAGCCATACTGAAAGATATTCCAAGGATTATCTCAGAGGGTCAAAACAAAGACCTCAATGGCAATTTTTTCCAAAACTGAGATTGAACTAGCAATCTCTCTTATGCAATCGGATAAAGCTCTGGGACCAGATGGCTTCCCAAACTTCTTCTTTTAGAAATGCTGGCACTTCTTAGGAGATGAAATAGTCGATGCTTTAGAAGGGGTAAGAAATTCGGGTAGCCTTCTAAAAGAAGTAAATAATACTTTTCTCTCTCTCATACCAAAAAAAGAGAAGCCAAAAAATCTGGGGGATCTGCGGCCCATTTCTCTTTGTAATACTATATACAAGATCCTCACTAAAACCTTAGCTAACAGGATTCAGACAGTTCTACCAGCCATCATAAGTGAAGAGCAAACAGGGTTTGTCCCAGGTAGATCTATATTTGACAGAATTATTATAGCCCAAGAAGCCATTCACTCCTTATAGCAAAATAAAAAGCCTAGTATGCTAATTAAATTAGATATCAGTAAAGCCTATGACAAGGTTGACTGGCGTTTCCTTTGCAAAACTTTACAAGCTTTTGGATTTTCTAGACAATGGATAAACCTCATTTATGCATGCATTTCTAATCCCAAGTTTTAAATTTTAGTCAATGGGACCCCTAAAGGTTTTTTTAGTATATCAAGAGGATTGAGACAAGGGGACCCTATCTCCCCTTTTCTCTTTATTATAATGGCAGAAGTTCTAGAGAGGATGATCACCAAGGCAAGGGTAGAAGGTAAGATCCAAGGAATCAAAATCATTTCGAGTGTAGATCCTACAACTCATCAACAGTTTGTTGATGATACTATGCTCTTTGGTATGGGATCCATCGAAAAAGCTAAGGCATTCAAAGAAATCTTGGACTCTTATTGTATGGCCTCTGGACAAGAGGTTAATGCTGATAAATCAGCAATTTATTTTTTCAATACAGAGCCGGAAACTAAAAGGGAATTCTACAGAATTCTATCTTTTAAAAGAGGGGAGATGCCCTGTAAATATTTAGGTATACCTTTAGGTATAAGCAACACGACTAATGCTCTCTGGGACCATATCACTTCCAAGATCAGGAATAGAGCAGAATCTTAGAAAGGCAAGTGGCTCTCCTTAGCAGGTAAAGTGACAATGTTACAATCGGTTCTCTCAACTATCCCAACATTCCAATTATCCTGTATGAATCTTCCAATAGGTAAACGTGATGAAATCAACAAAATTCTAAGAACTTTCCTATGGCAAGGTTCAGAGGATAAAAAGAAAATGGCACTTGTGGCTTGGGACATGATTTGTAGACCAAAAGAGGAAGGCGGCCTGGGCTTAAAAAACCTCAGAGAATAGAGTAAGGCATTAGGCGCTATACTTGTATGGAAAATGTATCAGCAACCCGATTCAAAGTGGGTTAAAATTCTTAGAAACAAATATATTAGAGGGGAGGAACCAGCATTCTTTTTTAGAATGGCTAACCAACCTAAAGGATCTCGCCTCTGGAATTTTATGATGGACTATAGGAAGCTCATAATGGACAAACTGACTTGGAGTTTAGGAGTCAGGAACCAAGCACTTTTTTGGGACGACTCATGGTGTGGGTATGAGGCAATAAGCAGCTTGGATAATTTAGAGAATGCAAAAGGATACTAGAATCCCACTGGGGGAAATATGTAAAAGATTATATAGAATTTCCCAATCATGAGGAGAATAGGGGGTGGAAATGGAAACCCCTGGATAATACGAACATTCCAGATAATGAGAAAGAGAAACTACTTGATATCCTTAACAAAAGGAGGGTATCTCTCAAAGGAGACTTAGACAGATTAGTTTGGGATGGGGCTAAATCAGGAAATTATAAAATGAAGGATGGTTACAAAACTTTAATTAGACAGCAACTAAGACCAAAATCAGAGTTACCACTGAGACTGTGTTGGGATAAGAACTGTCTCCCAAAGGCTGGGTTGTTTACCTGGATGGCCTTGCAGAAAAAAATCCTAACGGCAGATAGGTTCACCAAGATGGGATATGAGGGGCCTAGCAGATGTCCCCTTTGTGAAGAGGATCAAGAAACAGCAAACCATATTCTCCTCAATTGTCAATTTTCTAATAAATGTTGGAATTGGCTAAGTAATAAGATGGGATGGATTACTGCCATGCCTAATAACATTTTGAACCTTTTCCAATGCTGGCCTGAGACTCACAAACAAAGCATCTACCATATGCTATGGACAATTTCCCCTTCAATCATGGTTTGGGAGCTATGGAAAGAAAGAAATAGAAGAATCTTTAAAGATAGGAAAATGACTTTTGGTCAGCTAATCATTAAAATTGAGGCCATTATAATAGAAATAGTCAATAGTAGGATTCTAAATAACTCCAAAAAAGAATCCACAATGACGCACTGGGATGAAAAGATGTGGGGGAGATGGGTAGGACTAAAACTTCCCTCCTTTGTGGGACCAGGCAACCACAACTCCACCAACAAGAGAAAGGAATGTAAGTGGTAACCTCCTAAAGAAGGGTGGTTCAAGCTAAATTTTGACGGGGCTTCTAGGGGCAACCCGGAAGTAGCAGGAATAGGTTGTGTAATCCATGATTCTGAATCTAGAGAAATGGCAACCTTAGCCAAACCCCTAGGAGAAACAACAAATAATATAGCAGAATTAACTGCCTTGATTGAAAGTCTGGGAATCTGCAAAGACATGAAAATTAAAAAATTAGAGGTCGAAGGAGACTCCGTGATCATCATTAATGGCTTACGAAAAGGGAACATGCCTAATTGGAGACTGAATTCCTTGCTGGCTAATGCCCTCGACATCATTGCATCTTTAAGGAGGTGCACATTTAATCACACTTACAGAGAAGGTAATAGCAAAGCAGACTCTCTTGCCAACAAAGGGGTGAATGGTCTCTACTTATCTACTAGAGCTAACACCAATGAAGTATTATCAGAATCAAGCTAAAACTTTGGAGGAAAGTTATTTTGAGGCCAATCAGTTCATCACTTGGTCTAATATCATACCACAAAGGGTGAACAAACTCTGAGCATCTTTAGATTTTCTACCCTTTAGACAACAAGGGAGTATAATAGAGCAATTAAGATTGTCCTGCATCCTCCTTTTGTATATCGCATACATATCTTTTGTATATCGGATACATTTTCTTTTGTATACAAGAGTGGGCCCGACTAGTTATATGAATTGAATTCAAATCACCTTCGAATCCGCATCTGTATCACCTTCTTGTATATCGAATGCATGTGTTTTATATACAATAGCAGATCCCAGCTAAAACTCACATTATTTAATCTGTCATTCAAATCTGGGTTTGTATAAACTTGTATATCCATTGGGGATGGGGTCCACATATGTATCTTTGGTGTTTCGTGCATTGGTATATACATTTCCTTTGTTTCTCATACACATTTATCTTTGTAGCTCAAATAAACATACAAAGACTTTTCTATATTGAATTTCTTTTTGACATCTGACTTGTATCTTCGCTTGTACATCGGCTTGTATCTTGAAGACATACATTGTTATTATGCAAATCTGATATGCAAGCGGTGGGACCCACCTTACTTTTCATTTGTGTTATTGTATCGGCAAGAGATTTCCATGTCTCACCCGACGTGGAAGTGGGCATAGTTATTATCGGCGTGACTTCTTCATTGCTGTAAGATTAACATGGCATCCCGATGCTATAGGTCTTCCCAACATGTTTCATTCACCACTTAATGCATTGGTATGACTGTCACCTGAGGCTCTTTAGTTTTCAGGATCATGCATTTGTATTTATATTTCCTTTGTTTCTCATATGCATTTGTCTTTGCATCTTGTATACATATACCGCAATATACATTCTCATACTTCAAATAAAGTTCTCAGAATTTAAACTTTCTAACTAGGTCCGGACTTGTATGTATCTGTTGATATCACCTTGATATCTCACACGCATACACCTTGTATATACATTCTCATATGCATTTGTCTTTGTATCTTGTATAGATACATCGTAATATATAAGCACGAACTTCAAATAGTTCTCAAAATAACTCTCTATCTGGGTCCGGACTTGTATGTATCCATTTGTATCTCTTTTATATCACATGCATACACTTTTATACAATCACAAACTTCGTTGGATTTGTGAAATGAATTGGAATCTTCTTGGGATCCTCCATTGTATGTATCTTGTTGTATCATTTGTCTCCAATATACATACGTGGCCCCCACTCATTATTTATATCTCCAATGATGTCAGGTTTTGTATAATATTCTCTTGTATATTTTCTTTGTATATTATCGTTGTATAAGCGCACATACAAAGCATCTTATACAAACCCTCTCTTGCTTTGAATATTGGTGTTTGTATGTTATCTTGTATAAGCGCACATACAAAGCATCTTATACAAACCCTCTCTTGTATATTTTCTTTGTAGACTGCCATTTGTATGTGATCTTGTACAAGTGCACATATAAAGCATGTCTTCCCCAGCGATGCTTTTACTCCTTTGTATATCGGGTATGTATATTATAAATATACAAGCACCCCGAACATACAAAGACTTTTCAGGATTTAACTTTCCTTTCGCATCCAGTTTGTATCTCTTATTTGCATCCTTCTTACTTGTATATCGTTATTTATACAAGCCCGATATGCATTCGGTGGAGCCCACATCACTTTTCGGATTGTATCTTTCGAAATGCATACTTATTTTAGATACAAAGCCGAATACATACAAACTCCTTTGCATCACCTCTTCGGACTTATTTTATAAACCTCAGTTTACTTATTTTTCAGATCCGCGATGGATATAAAGTGCAATGCATCTAGTCATGATGCATCATTCAACTTGTATATCCATTGGAGTTGGGGCCCACATAGGTATCTTTCATGTTTCATGCATTTATATATACATTTCCTTTGTTTCTCATATGCATTTGTCTTTGCATCTTGTTTACATATACCGCAATATACAATCTCAGACTTCATTCTAACTGGGTCCGGACTTGTATGTATCCGTTTGTACCACCTTGCTATATCACATGCATACTCCTTGTATATACATTTCCTTTGTTTCTCATATGCATTTGTCTTTGTATCTTGTATAGATACATTGCAATATACAAGCACGGACTTCAAATAAAGTTCTCAGAATTTAAACTTTCTATCTGGGTCCAAACTTGTATGTATCTGGTTGTATCTCCTTTTATATCACATGCATATACTTTTATACAATCGCAGACTTCATTGGATTTGTGAAACGAATTGAAATTTTCTTGGGATCCTCCATTGTATGTATCTTGTTGTATTGATACAATCATCTCCAATATACATACGTGGCCCCACTCGTTATTTATATCTCCAATGCTGTCGAGCTTTGTATAATATTCTCTTGTATATTTTATTTGTATATTGCCGCTTGTATGTTATCTTGTATAAGCGCACATACAAAGCATCTTATACAAACCCTCTATTGTATATTTTCTTTGTATATTGACGTTTGTATGTTATCTTGTTTAAGCACACAGTGGAAGCGAAAATTTTTCAAATTTTACTTTTGGAACCTTCGGTGAGAGTCCTTCTTATGTCTCAGCGATCTGTCCTTCATCTTTTATTATTGGCAAGACTTACTCCATCGGCAAACTCAAAAACTATTCCGCCGACACTCCAATCACTCTGATGTCTCCTCCGATCCACACTCGTCGACAAGACTTACTTCGTCGGTGGGATCTTTTACTCTTCTTCTGATGCGCTGATAGGTTTCAACCGTCGATGTGACTTCCTTCGTCGGTGAACTCCTTGTTTGTTCTCTCGATATGCCAATATACCAACTTAGTACATGCTTGGCGTGACTTGCTATTATCAGTGGACTAAAGTTTCTTCACCCTGATTTCACCGTTACGATCTGTCACCGTTTGTATCTAACAAAAGGTACATTCTCAACATACATTCTCAACATGCTCTTGTGATATACATTCGTAATATACATTCGGTGAAACGATACGAAACTTATGCCGATGTAAACCTCTGCAACTCTACGACTACGCAAACACCAAACAACTTATACAGAAACAACAAAATCTCAACAGAACGGTAAACGATCTACTCCTAAGGAACGAGATTTACCAGATGTTGGCATACAATGGATTAGTCAACCATAACCGGATTTCAATTAACAGTGAAGCAAGTATGCTTGATTAATTTTGAAAAGCTTGGAATTAGCAAGTATTTTTTTCTTCCTTCTCAGGCAAAGGTTTTAAAAAACTAACAGATGTGTGCAGGAGAATGAATTTTAGGTTTTTTGTATAGCTAACATGCGAAAAGAAGTGGTAGTTCTCCTGTGATTTCAGGTTAGACAGGTACACTAATAGGAGCAAGATAGAAGAAGCCCTTTTAATTGACAGTTGATCAAAGGTTATAAGCCTTGGAGGTCTTCCCAGGAGTCGAAGAACCAAAAGACATATAGCAAGAGGATACCAAGAGGAAAGCCATGGATAAGGGCGATGTCTGTATTTGTATCTCAGAGATTGTATAAGAAAATATGTTTCCTTGTGGGGCTTGACCCCGTGTAAGTTCTATAAATAAATAGTTTGTACTAGATGCAAAAGTCCCGGGCTAGACCGTAGGTTTTCTTCACTCTATTCTTTCCTACCGGTGCTCGCACTGAACAGAGCAATATTTTATAACTAATTTTATATATTAATGGCCTCAGCCTTTTACCAATCAAAATATATATATATAGGGTTCTACACATTTTATTTTATGAAATTAGATTATTTTTGGGATTTCAATTTTATTTAGTCAAGAGTTAAAAATCTAGTATTTCAATTTTATTTACTAAAAAGTTAAAAATCTATAGTATTCAAACATACAATATTTTAATACATAATCTGTATACACTCAACTAGGGTCAGGGCTCTCCACATAATACAAATATGTAGGCTTTGTAAAGTTTACTTTTATAGTTAAGGAAATATTTGTGTTATTTAATAGGCTTTGTAAAATTTAGTTTTATAGCTAAGTAAATATTTTAGTGCTATTTTATTTTTACCAAATTAAATTATTTTTGAGATTTCAATTTTATTTACCAAGACATTTCAAAACGAGTTCACATAAATTTTTACTTATAAATTTAGTTCTATGAAATTTTATAAGATTCTGATAAAAATAAAAATAAAAATAAGAATAAAAGAAAAAATTAAAAAATAAAGGTATACTAGTTAAAATAATTAAAATCATGTTCTCTAAAAGTACTTACTATTATTACTTAAACAAAAAATTAAATCATTAAGATAAAATACTATAGTGATCTAAATATAAATATGTTATTGTTATTATATTGTGTAATTATTCTTCAAACTTACAACATTTTAATGCATTTTAAATTGTAATAATATTCAATATTATTACATTTTAATATCTTAAGCAGACATTTCAAATCTCTCCACACCCAACTAGGGTTAAGGTTCTACACATTTTATTTTATGAAATTAGATTATTTTTGGGATTTCAATTTTATTTACTCAAGAGTTAAAAATTTAGGATTTCAATTTTATTTAGTCAAAAGTTAAAAATCTACAGTAGGCAATTTTTTAATTTTATTCTTCAAACTTACAATATTTTAATGCATTTTAAATTATAAATGTATTAGTATTATTACATTTTAAGGAAATTATTTGTGTTATTTAATAGGCTTTGTAAAGTTTAGTTTTATAGTTAAGGAAATATTTTAGTCCACATTATTTTTGAGATTTTCAATTTTATTTACCAAGACATTTCAACACTCTTCAAAAATTAATTTTTGAATTATCGGAATGCAATTTGTCTATACAACCAATACTTAATCAACAAAAAAATTACAACTAAACAAATACTATATACAACCAATAGCTAATAAAAAAATTTACAACTAAACAAATACTATAATAACAACACTACAAAGATACTGGTCACTACGTGACACTTATTCTATTTAAAATCTACCAAAAAAAACTATCTTAATTTCTTTGCTATATAACATATTTATGTCAATAAATTTACTACGAAATACAAAATATATATATATATATATATATATATATATATATATATATATATATATATATATATATATATATATATATATATATATATATAACAACTCGGTATGCTTATTTATAGAAACCCCGTCGAAAGAACTATCTATATGAACTGACTGCCAAGAGGAAAGTGCAATGAATACAGAAATAGAAGCCTTCAAACAATTTTGTCAGTAGGTGTCAAAGCTTCAACGTTTTTTTGTTAATTAGATCCTCATCCTACGAATGGTACACAAATATTGTTACAGATTTTGGTGTTTTTAAATAAATATTTTGTTGATGCAACCAAAGAAAATTTCAATAGGGTTTCTATTCCGATTAGGCTCCCAGGGTTTTCTTTAGAGTACTGGATTGAAGGGATAATTTGAGGTATAGCAAATGCTCTTGGTCAGTTTTTATCTATTGACAATGTTACTAAATCTATGAAGCTTCTAGTTTTTGCTAGATTTTATGTGAGTGTTGATTTTGATAAGGTTCTGCCTGAAGTCATTAAATTGTGCTCCAAATTTGGTATTTGGTGTCATAAAGTTGGGCACTTCTCTAATTTCTGTAATCAAACTTATGAGCATGAGAAAGAGTGTGAGAATAATGATAATAAATGTTATGCTACAAGGAATGAAGGAAAAGAAAAGGATATTGTTATGGTTGGTCCTCGTGAGGACAACCATTGGACTCCATTGAAGGATAAGAATAGGTGTCCTTTGGATGAGCCTCGTTCAGCTTCTAAAAAAGGCAAGACAACTCAATTTTCTCCTCAAAGTTCTTTGGTGAGGTTTGGTTTTAAACCTCCATGGCTGCCCCTTTGCTCCGACCTTGCTGTGTTTTAAGGCCTGCTTCTTTGTTGGTTCTTGTCTCTTGTTGTAGTTGGTTCTTTCTTATTTCTTGGAGTTGCACTTTATTTTTGTTGTACAAGGTTTAGGGACCCTTTCAAAATCCTTTTTGTTTATAGCTCAGCTAAAAGCACTTACAATAATAAAAACAATTGATAATTAACCTAAAAAAATATGACATATTTGTAATTTTACAATCCTAATTGAACAGTCACCAATTACAAAACCCTAATAAATTCATAGGTAAGAGGCAAGACAAACAGTAAAAGAGAATGAATTTTGAACATTTCACAACCAGCAAAATAAACATAGGAGACTGTACGAAAATATTTTTCATTAATTTTAAACACTCAATAAAACAAGATGAAAATCTACGTTTTGATAGGAAAATGCATTGCAGTTGAGTTAATATAGATGGAGAAAGTTAATCAGTTTAATCCCAAAAAAAAAAAAATTAAAGGTAATGATTTATTAGTTTTATGGGTTTTTTACCTGTAAGACATTTATTATACTAGCAGTTGTAGGAAATTTGCACAACGAATTAGCTCATAGTTGAAATATTTTGAAGAAAAAATGCAAATACATTTAGAGAAAATATAAATTAACCAAACATTTTTTTTTAAATTTTATGAAATAATTCAACAGCACCCAATAAATCTTATTCTCCTAGTTCTTTTTATGCTTTGCATCAGCGTTTCCGTTGGATTAACTTGTGCTTTCACAGCGGTAAGGGTTTTTTCTTTTTCTCAGGAGGGTTCTTCTTGTGTTCATGGCAGTTTTTTTGTTTATTTTTGGGAACTGTTAATGTGTGGGGAAAGAAATTGGTAACTATTTTTTGGGTTTCATGGTTACAGGGAAAGTGATACTTGAATCGACAATTTACGACATATACATTCTTCGCTGGATTGATGGGCAGGCAATGAGAAGTCGTGCTTTTATTTGGTGGTCTCAGAGTTTACAATGGAGGATGCCAGCTGATTTCAAATGCCATGCCAATTTCGCTGTAAAACATTTTGTTAAAACAAGTCATTTTACTTGTAAATGTAAATTCACGGAAAAAGAACAAATTTGTTTTCTATTAAAATATTTGTAAAAAATATTCAATCTAATTGTACCATTAAAGTGAAGTTATGCAAACAAATAGAAATAAATTGTTTATTTTGGATTGTATATAAAATATTAAATCCTTAACCATTAAAATATAAATATAAATAATATTACTAAGAAAAATATTTATTTCAAAAAGACATGAACTTATAATATACATTAGAGGAGTTTAAATCCAAATCTTTAACCCTTATCTCAACCACAATCTAAATAACTTCAAACTAAGATGACAAATTCCTCTTGACTATTGAACTGAGTTATATTTAAGAATAACCATAAACCAATCTACATAGAAATTAGTTTATAGGCTTTGCTTTTATCTCCTTATCTTAGTACCATACATTAGCAAATAGCTAAAAGTCCAAGCCATTTGAACATGTTTATATACAAGAATAATAAGCTGATTTATTTATTTAATGAATAAAGATAAGCACTTCGGTCAAAAATATCAACAGACATCACATGAACAATGGCAGAGACTATAATGAGTTTCGTTTAACAGTGACAAGTTTCATAGCGCAAGCAGGGACTGAAGTTTTCTTTGGCCCGTAAAATTTCAAATCATATAATTAGTTTATAATATCCATTTACAATTTTTAGGCGTCCTCAACAAATCATTCATGTTTCAGAGATATTGGTCACGGATTGGTGTTTATACTAACCAAGCCCTAGTTGATCTGAAATTTTTACCTCTTTCACGCTCTGAGAGAAACTCCAACCTGTGCAAACAAAAATATTCACATTTAAATAAAAACACGGTTGAAAAATAAGCATCAAAAAGCCTATACGTTTCTGACTACAGCTGGTAATGACGGAAATTAAAAAAACGGCGACGGGTTTCTGACTACCGCCAGTAACAGAGAAACGGAAAACTGGTGAAATCCGGCTGTCTTAAGAATGAAGCTGCCGGGTTATCTTAATTCCGGTTGTCTTAAGAAGCCGGATTATCTTAATTCCGGCAGGAGTTTCTCCCACAAATAGCCTATCAGCTAAAAATGAGATTTTAGGAATATAAAATTATGCATTCATCCATGGTCAGCAATTGCAGTTCAATCAAACAAAAGATTAATAATTAAATAGGAGACCCAACAGGAGGGGAGGGGAAATATATGACAACATAGAATCAAGAATGGATAGTAAGTTCATTATCATTTTACTTAAATATCATTTACTTTAATGGTCAAACAGTGAATAGCAATTTTACATCTTATTCACAATTAAAAAAATAAATATTTGCCTTATTTTTATTGGTCAAAATTGACCTTTCATTGTTGAAATGGATGATATTTAAGAATAGCCGTCCATTTAAACTGTGATGTTTGATGAAAGAAACGTTTAAAGCCACAGAACTGAACTTAAATTTATTTCTTCTTGAAAGACTTGGGCCCCTTGATCGAAGCAGTGGCAGACTTGTTGGTGAATGTTGGGAATTTTTTTGCTGTTTGCATTTTCTGGAAAAACAGTGAATACCAGCAAATTGATAACCAGAATGAACACACAAATAGTAGAATGTTGCATACCATGTGACCGTTTAGCTCAACATTCATTTTCCATTTGTCCAGGAAAAAGTTCATTTGATTTTCCATAAAATTCCACTGAGTGCTTTGTGTTAATTCAAATTTTCACAAACTATCATGACTTGCTTTGTGTTCCACATTCAAAAAAACATGTTGCCACAATTATCACAACTAAAGATGATGTACAGATTAGTCATTAACTTTTTTCTAGAAATGTTTTAAGTGGAGGGATTATAGATGAAACATGGCATGTTATGTGATTTTTTTGTGTGTGTTAATAAAAAAACTTGGCTGTATGTAAAGATAAACAAATGTGATCATGTCCTTATTTTTTAATGATAAAAAGTTTAAAAAAATATATTTTACTACTAGATCTATTTATGGTAATCAAAGATGACAACTTATTAAAAAAAGAGTTCACATAAAAAATAATTTATTTGTCAAATTTAACAATTTCACTCATATAATTATCATAGGATTAATAGTTGTCATCAATAATTATGTAGAGTTATGTACTAAAATAAATGAAGAAAGTAAATAAATTAAAGCAATGGTACTTAGTTAGAAATCTAATGTAGAATTGTTGGACATATGTCTAAAAGTGATTTGTAAAAATACAAAAAATTAGAAATGACTAGATGAATGCTTTTGAATTAGGAAAACTCACTATCTATTTGTTGGTCACTTTTGTGATGTGCGGAAGTGATTTATATGAATTGTAAATCTAACTTGCGCCCATGGGTCTACACTTTGTTGTGTGGATTTGATCTTTGTGAAACTCCGATACTTGATTTTCAATTCACTTTGATGCATGTGACCTATGTTATTTGGTTGGTGGAGTTTAAGAACACATTTGAGGAGCTTGCTAAGCAAGGATCTTCTCCTTGTGACTAGCCTCTAAAATATCAAGTCAATGTTCAAATCTTTGAAAAGATCAAAGGCAACAAGCAATCACACAAAGTATATCCTAGAAGTTGAGCCAAGAAGATAATATAGCAATAAATTCTCTGATAATGCGAACAAATATTCTACATGTGCTCAAGATATCTAGGTACTAAATTTCTAGATCCTTTGAAATGAATTAGGTTTAGTCCTTAAGTATAGCTCCAGAATTGTTCGAATGTGGCAAATGAAACATTTCATACTTTGAATCAACACATAATGGCTAATTAGAAGGGTTAGGTTGGCACTAAATTTGAATTTGAATCTATAAAGTTCTAAGTTCATTTTCACAAACTACACAATTGACTTGGTTTGATCCCACAAATTGTGGATCTAAACTTGGGTGATAAATGAATAAACTAAGAATTAGGATTGGTCCTTGGGAATTATTGTAAATATAATTAGGTAAGATTCAAGTTATGTGCCAACTTTAAACAGAAAATTGTGCCAATTGTATATTGTTGTTGCATAAAGCATAACCAGATCAAAGTTAGCCCAATCAATCCCACAAATTGTGAATCTAAACCTAGATGAGAAATAAATGAATCAGATTAGGACTAGTCCCTAGGAATTAATGCAAGTAGAATTAGGTAAGGTTCAATTTATGTGTTACCTTTCAATAGAAAATAGTAACACTTGTACACTTATAATTTCATAGAGGATAATTAGGCCAAAATGAGCTCAAAAAGAAATGAGAAATGTGTAAGTATGTAATTTTCATCGTTATAGTTTGCCCACACTTTGAATTGCATGAAAACTACCATGAAGAAAGGAGTAGAATCAAACAATCAACATGAAAGTAAATCGATTCAAACACTCACTCATAAAAAAAGATACAAATATGGATATGGATGTCATATTTTTGTACATGCTCCCTTGTTTAATGAGTGTTCCATCTTGGAAACTTGATTATATAGACATCTAAAACAAGAATATGTTTCCCATAACAAAAAATAAAAGAGAAAAAGAGAGATATTCTACTTATCGTGGAACAACGATACTATTTAGGGGCAACAACATCAATAAATACTACTTAGGAGTAGCAAGAGTAATGTGGTACCATCTATAAATGACATAGGGTCATAACATACAGTCACTATAACCATACTCAAGAAAGGAACATTAGAAAATGTTGTATGCCCCCTCCAATTAGTTGCATGAAAAGAATCGAATAATTTGGAGAATAGGTAAGATATGTAAAATAATGTAGACCTTGGAAAGATCAATAATCATATAGGAATATAAGAATAGCATCATGTGACACTATAAAGAAGATACTAAAGTATGCTCATGAGAGCACATATAATAATAGGCAACAAAGTGCCCTTGATTTAGCCCTAGATAGGGCTATAAATGAAAGTGGACATGAATGCTAGATAAGAGATCCTATAAGCACCAACATATACAAGATATAATCATGAAAAATATTAGAAAAATAGTATACTAATCAAAAAACATGTTAGCATAAGACAATCATTGTTAGAGTAAACATGAGAAAGTAGGATTAGTAGAGAATCATAAGATGTGAGAGTGGTAAGCATGTAAGATCATGTAATTGTCATAGGAAATGATCATGCTAGTAAAACATGTAAGTGAAAATGCTAAATATAATCATTAGAATCATATGGAGAATCATACATAAATTCATCATAGTAGACGGTGGCAAAATGCCATAAAGGATATGCCCCCAAAGTGGGGTACACCATCTAAATAATGTATATCCTTGGAAACCCCCAATATCAACTGTAGACATCTGAAAACAGCCAAGCCAACACCACCCTTTCCACCACCTCACTAACACCACATCAACGCCATCTCTGCACTAACTTAGCCCTCTTTTATGCGTTAATCTGAATTAATTAAATAAATTCCTGTTTTATTTAATTAATTTCACCTTTCATCCATTTACCCTAATTAATTACATAAATTCCAGTTTATTTGATTAATTCCATATTTCATGACCCCTTAGCCCTAATTAATTAAATAAAACTCATTTTGTTTAATTAATTAATAGTATAAGTTGATGACTAGAAATGGGGAGATTTTTACACACATTAACTCGACCTGGAAGCTCATGCTTGACCAGAGAGAGCTGAGTAAAACTCTGTTGTAATTTGGTCCAATATTTTAGAGCCTAAGAAAAGTTGTTTCAGATGGCGTCTGTTGCTAAAAAGGTTGGCTCTAGGGGTTAACTATTCATAGTGTCTAGTCTGTAACCTTCTTGAAAGCTGTGAGCACATATTTTTTGATTGTGTCTATGCAAAACAAGCCTAGAGTCTTTTCTTTCTGTCTTTAAAAGGGTGTTTTTCTGAGTTTAATGCTTCTAAAACTAATGTCTTATGTGGTTATATCAGTAATATTGATTGTAAGGCTAATGTTTTTGGTTGTTGGCTACTACAGAGGTCTTGTGACCTCCTTGTGGAAATTAAGAAATGATTGCATGTTTCAGAGAAGGGATAGGATGCTTGCTGGGTCTTTTGTAAGAGTCACATGTTGGTCTCTTCTTAAACAGGCAATAGGCACCATCAAAATACCTACGAAAAGATTTATGAAGATAATCGACGAAGGCGAAGGGACAATTTATAGAGGAGGCATTAAAACAACTAAATTTTGGGCCCCATGACTATAGGCAGGCCAACACAACAATGCAGGAGGACATCAAGATCTAGCAGAACAGACCTACTGACCAATTCAAGGCACAAGAAGACCAAGCAAAAGAAGTCTATCAAAATTTTAATAGTGAGAATAATGAGAATAGGCTTCCTCCCAGAGTTGTACTACACAGAGAAGAAGAGGCCATTAGAAACAGTGATAACATGGATATGTCTTTTCCATAAACCAGCATGAGCCAAAACTAGAACAAACAAAATGAGTTGGATAGCATGGATTAGTGTATGTAGATCTAAAAGAAAGGAACTAGAATATAATATTATGTGATTATAAAGATCAATTTTGTATTATGTAGTTCAAAAACTTTTAACTTGCTGATCCTGAATAGAGACTTTATTAGATAATTTTTTATTAAGAAGTGTGGCCCCCTTGGCCACCTATTGTATACATTTATCATTAGTAATAGATATGCAAGTTAAAAAAAAATCCATCATCCCTAATCAATTAAATAAAGCCCTTTTACTTAATTAATTCTAACATTAACCTTCAACACCCTAGGTCAATTAAATAAAATTTCTTTTTATTTAATTACCTATCATCCTCTATTTTCACCCTCCATGGTTAATTAAATAGACACATATTTAATTAAGGCTAATCCCCTTCTAATCACCATCTTCCAACTAATCAAATCCTCTCACGATAAACCTAAATTTTAATTCCTCTCACTAGAGGACAAAATACCAAAAGTCAACTCTCTAATCAATCCACACCCTCCATTTTGAGAGATGCTCTAGGATTCAATCCAAACCCTCCATTCCTCCTTCGTTTCTCATTGGTCCATGCAACCTCCTTCTCCTATTTGACCTCCTCACCACAAGGTCTTAGCCTTCCATTTTGAGGCAAAATCACATCCTTCCATGATCCCAAGTCAACTTCCATCTATAAATACAAGTCCACCTCAAGGCTTTAGTTACACTATGTTTTTTTTACCTTAGCCTCATGCTGTCCATTTATCTACTTAGCTCCATTTTTGCATTGTTATGCTGGTAAAATATTGAGCAATCCACATATTATTCTACCCCTACAAGGACATAGCTGAGTGAGTTGGCTGCATCACTCCTATCCTACCAAGGCATAGGTATGGTTGAGGGCATGAAGGTATAACATTTCATTATTTTCCTTTCTATTTATGGTCCTTTTCCATTTTCCTATCTTCATTTGGCATGCCCGGTGGGACCCCACGTCCCAAAAACTAATGATTTTTGGAAGTGTTTCTGTGTTTTCACTCACAAGTGATAGGTTAGTGCTTTTGACTATTCCCTAATGCCTTTGCTTGCAGGTTTAGTACCTACACAGACTCCATTAGTGCATTTGATAACACTAATCCATTTGTCTCATAGGTTTAGCGCCCTCACGTTTTCTTTTAGTGCTTTTGGTTTAGTTTAGCACCTTTTCTCATTCACTTAGCATCGTTGTTGGTTTCTTTAGTGGCTTTGTGTCTTACAATAGCATTTTTGTTTTCACCGACTAACTTTGTTGTTTGATGCAGTTTATCTCAGGTTTTTATCAGTCATATGCTTTCTATTTAGCTAACATGTGTATTTAACCTATTTGGTGCCTTATGTGTAGGAATCTAACACTTTCTTTGTAGGTTTTTGAACAAGGGTTTTTGTTGTTTGTCATTTTGATTGACCTAGGGTTTTAACATTGTTGGATTTTATTTACATTGTTTATTTTTATAGCCTTTTAAGCTAACCCTAACACCTATCTATAATCTAGGTCACCACTTAGCCTCTGTTTTGCATGAAACCTAATCATTTCTATAGGTTCTTTCTCTCTGTTCAACCTCAGTGTTTACACCATCTCCTTCAGTGCCTTTGCTCACAAGTTCAAGTATAGTGCAGGTATAACACTTGACCCCTTTAGTAATTTTGTTACATCATTTAGCACATTTGACATATCCTTTAGTATTTTTGTGTCATCCTTTATGATTTTTGATCTTATCTTTTGATATTGTTTATAATCATTTAGTACTTTCATGTTTGTTGTTAGCACACCTATGCCCTGACTATCAATGCCTAAGCTTTGTCTGTCATCTTTGATCTGCTTGTTAGCGGATATGCTTTGTCTATTGGCGCTTTTGATTTTGTTTTCTCATAAACTAACTCTTCTTGCTTTTCCTGAGCTAACTAATCTATGCAGTTGTATCTCATCTCTCCAAGATTAAAAAAAAAATAGAGACTACTAACTATTTTCTGCAACACCACGGTTAAAGAACCTTGTTTTTTCCCACTAGTTTCTAGCTACACATTAGATTAGTGGGATTAAAAAGAATTGTTTTCCGTTTCTTTAGGATCTTGATTGGACATATATGCTCTCCCTTACACCTTTGGGTGATCAAGTGGGGATCAAAAGTCCATCATTATCCTTTTTGTTCATTGTTTATCCCAAGGTTTACTTGAGTGTATGCTCTCCCCTTGTGCCTCATGTGAGCATGGGGATTAAAAACACCAAGTGTAATCTTTCCCTTTAGGAGGCCTTCTTGGGATTTCATCCCCCAAGGGACGACCTCAACAACCTGTTTTGGTGGGGTATATAAAGAGGGGAGAGTGAAAGTTATACCTCAACGAGTGGTCATCACTATACTTTGGGAAGCCCCGAGACTCTCGGTCCACCGAGACTTGGTGCTGAAGAGAGTAGGAGTGACCCTTCTAATCTCACCCTTTAAAGGTGAGCCCTTCGTTCACAGACTTGGGCCTCATTGTACCTTGTGTATCTCAAGGATGCCCCTAGAATCCTTGTCAATCCTAGTTAAGACCTTCAGCCGATCTCTTAGAGTGGTGCAAGGTTTAGTTGACCAAGTCCGCTGTTCCTCACCATGTTCCTCATAGTTGGGATGTATAATTATTCCTTGGGTAAGGTGTAAAAACCTCCAAAGGAAGATGGATACTTGGTGCAGCACCTTTATCCCTAGCTACTCCCCCTAAAAGGTGTTCCTAGTAGGTAGGAGCATTGAGGTAAATTGAGTGTAGGCTCACATTAAGAGTCACTCCCACTTGATTAATTTTTAGGCTTGTTGGTGTGTTTGGTGTGTATTCTTGTGAAATACTTGTATAAGCCACTTTCAACTGTGAATAAATTTGCACCAATCTCCTTGAAACTCTATGTCACCCATTGCGTATTTTGATTGCAAATCTCTTGCCAAAAAAATCCATCAAACAGTCAACACCTTATAGAATAGTATCTTTGACCAATTTGTTAGCACTTTTAATCACTCAGCCAATGCCTACGATCACCCTGTTAGCACCTTTGACTATCACTTAAAATTATTAAACCCGAACATCTTAAATTGCCAGATTAGCACCCCTAATCCAAATATTAGGGCTTTCAATAACTATCTTAGCAGCTCTGACACATCTTTTAGCGCTTCTCACTACTCTCTTAGTGCTCCTGACTACTCTATCAACACCTTTGGATGTAGTTTGTTAACACCTATGATTAGTCCTTTAGTGCTTCTATACACCACCATCGTTTAAACTCTGTTAGATTTGTAGACTCTCTTAGTTCCCATGATCGCCCTGTTAGCACCACTGAGAAGTATTTTAGCACCTCTGATCTCTTTGTTAGTACCTTTGCACAATCTTTAAGCATCTATGATCACCTTGTCAATACCTTTGAACAACCTATTAGCGCCTTTGAACTGACTTTTAGTACCTCTGATATCATCACTAGACCACGTAGAAAACATTTGTAGGTTGTCTTAGTGCCTATGATCATCTTTTTAGCACCCTTGATTACCCTCTTAGCACATTTAATCACTCTATTAGTGCCTCTGATTTCTCCAACATTGCCTCTGATTGCTTTGTTAGCGCATGTGAGTGATCTATCAATGTCCTTGGTCCATCCTTTAGCACTTTTGCTTGTATCGACAGACATCCAAATCCATCACTATAAAAGCCAAGAATTAGACTGCTTACATCTGTAATCTAGTACACACCAAATCTGATCTAACTTAATATCATCAATCACTCCATTTCAGATTTCTATCTCCCAAAAACATTACATCCATTTTCATCCATTTGTCATCTCATCCAAAAAAATTAAAAATTTGAGACCTTTTGTGCCAAACCTCAAATCTATCTTGGACCAAATTCATCAATCAAAATATTAGCCAATCCATTTTAGCCAACAAAACCAAATTTGTGGGAGACTAAATCTAGATCTTTTCATCTTCCACTAATTTGCATAGTGCTTAAGATCTTGTCTACCTTAAGTATTGTGTAAATTAACCCTATCTACCTTAGATAAATCATCTTAGAAGCCTAGACTACTCCTAAGTTGGTGGACTCTAAGAATCCCATTTTACTTGGGTGTCTTGTCTACCCCAAGTAAAATTACCCCCTATCCTCTTCTTTTCTTAGGCTCTTGTCTACCCTAAGTAGGGAAAGGGTAGAACCCTTGAATCCACAAAAAAGATATAGATTCACCTTAAACTCTTTTGGTTTTCATTCAAAGTATGTAAACCTTTCCTAAATCATCACCCGAAATCATAGTCCTATCATCCTCATCCATTTGGTCCAAAATCTTGAGAAAAGTTAAACCTTATCCCAAAGTCTCAAAAATCTTCAAACACATATCCAAAATCAACATCTCATATCCATAACCTAGGTTGTTTTCTTTTGTATGCTCGTTATCACAAGAGCACAAGAAAATAAAATGGCATCCCATCAACCAAATGAGCTTTGGAACACAAATGACCAAGAAGAGGGAGCATTTTCCTCTCTTCCCCAAATACCACAAAGGCCTAAGTAAGACCAAGAAATGCTAGAGTTTACACAAAACTTGGAGTGCATGGACATGATGGACCGAGTAGTAAGCTCCAACGCAAATTATTATCTTGTGGTCTTACTCCAACATGGTGTCACCTATCCTAGAAATGCAAACATACCACAACAAAACCCATCCACTTCAAACACAAACCCCACAAATACCTCACAACAAAACCCTACCATAATTGTTGACATAAGTAACATTATAGGGGGATCAAACATTCTATCAACTTTTAACACCATTGGCATGCCATCAAGCCCAAACACCAAAAACATCCCATTAACCTCTCAAACCCTTGCCAACCCAAATTCATCCCTTAACATAAATATCCCCATCCACCCAAATCAATCTAGCTCCATCACAACCATGGCACAATTTGACCCTAACACTATAGCATTTTACAAACATTGTTTTTAGGTGATTCTCAATATTGGGCATGAGAATGGACTTATGGAGCATTTTTAAATTATTGGTGGGTCCCAAGTGAGTTGGTTGTGGGAGTTGGATGCCTACCTTGGGATGTGTGCCATTATGGAGGATTTACAACTCAAAGATATTGTCTTTTTGTAAAAGATTTACTTTTGCTATATTTTTCACCTTGGGAATTATACTTACCATTCTTAAATGATGTTCATGTGAGGTGAGGATATTCAATTAGAATCATGGTTTTGGTTGTACATTGTTTTGGGAAACCATTTTTAGTTTTCCCTTTCCCATTCTTCTATAAGTTGGAGGCATGAGATAATAGTTTCATGTTATTTTACAAGTACATAAATGCTTCTAGAATGCTATCAAATTGTAGGGAGATTAGAGTGTTGCATATATACATTGTACTTGAATATTAATACATTCTTGAGCTTCTCTTTGGTGGTGGAGTTTTTTCATGAAAGGGTTTCTCCATGTACATCCACTATTATGCCCTACTCTGTTATGGTTTACTAATTTTATTTGTTGATTTTATGCTTCCAAGTAATCTTTAATGGGTAATCCAATGTTTCATATATAAAAATCAGGTTTGAATAACTTTTAAGAGCTCTCATTGTAAGTTCTCTTCACCTTGTTTTAACAACACCTAAAACTTAGGAACGAGAGTTTATTTGCATTCATGAATGGGAACAATAATTCCCACTATTGATCTAGCAATTGTAACCTCCTTATTAATTTCATTACAACAATATTCAATATTCTCAAGAGAATAATACTAAAATAATTACTCTCAACACCATGTGGGTATCCTAGTACCCATTCCAAGAGTGTTGGAGACACATACAAAACACAAAAGATTGTAAGATTAATATCACACCTTATCCTATGAATTGTTCCTTAGATTTTTGACTTTTGTGAACTTTGTAGATATGGAAAGCAATATCATGTTTAGCTTTATTCAATCTATGCTAGATCTATAGGAATTTTGGATTTGATCCATTTTGATGCTTTTGGTCTAGTTGATGTACTTTCACATGCAAATTCCTTGTATTGCATTTCTTTCATTGATGATTTATCTAAGAAGAGATGGGTTTATTTTCTTGGGCATAGATCCAAGGTCTTCAATTGTTTTAAAGAGTTTAAGGCTCTTGTGGAGAACCAAATGGAAAAAAAGATCAATGTGTTGAGAATAAATAATAGCGAGGAATATTTCTCAATAGAGTTTGGTAGATTTTGTAAGAATGATGACATTATGATACATAAGACAACTCCATACACCCCTTAGTATAATGGAGTTACAAAGAGGATGAATAGGAAACTAATGGAGAAGGATAGGAGTGTGCTTAATGGAAATGGTTTGGACCAAAAATTGTTGGTAGAAGCAATTAGTACTTGTTATCTAGTTAATAGATCTCCTACATCAACTATTATTGACAAAACATCAAAGGAGGTTCGGACAAGCAAGAAATCCTCACTTTATCATGTCAAATTTTTTGGGTTTGAGGCACATGTTCATGTGCCTAAGGAGAAGAGGTCAAAGCTAGACTTCAAATTGGTAAAATGTATCTATATTGGTTATAATGGTAGGGTAAAGGAATACAAGATTTGGAATCTAGTGATAGGAAATATTGTATACAACCAAAATGTGATCTTTAGGGAGATTGGACCTTCTCCTACAAACTTGCATCCAAAGGAGAGTGTGAAGTTAGTAGTGTATCTATAGCCAAAGCCTAAGGAGGTTGTACCTAAGGCTAAACCAGAGGTTTAGGCTAGACCAAATGAGGAGGATGATATAGATCTCAAAGGAGGAAGAACCTCCACCTCATCTTTTGAAGAGGTCCACTTGGTAGAGGAGGAAACTAGAGATGTATTTGCATTGGTTACAATGATGGGGTAAAGTGATACAACCTTTAGAATCTAGTGATAGGAAAGGTTGTATACAATCAAAGTGTGATCTTTAGGGAGATTGGATATTCTCCTACAAACTTACATCCAAAGGAGAGTGTGAAATTAGTAGTGCAACTATAACCAAAGATTGAGGATGTTGCATATGAGGATGAACCAAAGGTTTAGGTTGGTCTTTAGGGGGAAATTGGGATTGTTAATGTTTTAGTGTTTGATTGTTTGAATCCACCTTTCCACCTTAACATTCAAGGACCTAGGGTCAAGTGCCATGCACTATCATACCCTAGGATCACTATGAGATGTAGGGAAGCTTGGATTAGGGTGTTTAATTGCCAATTTTCTTTCTCCTATGCTCAATTAACCATTAAAACCCTAATTGTATGAAAACGACAACAAACAGATGAATAACAGAAAATGTTGCTATAGGAAGATGTAAAATAATCAATCACTGCATACTTGTTTTCGAGGTTCAGAAATGAAAAAGTCAGGGACTAAGGAGCGAGCGCCCAAGTCCAAGGTGCCAGTTTCTTTATAGGATCCTGACCTCCTTCCGACATTGATCTGCATTGTAACTTCTATTTCTAAAAATTCAACTATGGAGGACACTAGAGCGAGTGCCCTAGTCTTGAAAAGGCTCTAGTGTCATGCTTCTCTTCAGATCCTAAATCCTTGATGTATGTTGATCCTTCCTACAACTCCACTCCTTCCAGATGCGACACCTGTAACCTGTAATCACAAACTTTGGGAGGGGTTGTGGTGTTTAGGAGCTTGCCTTAGTCAAGCCCTGGAGGACACTTAAGTCTTCCAAACTCCTTTGTCAGATAGAAAGTGCATGCCCTTGTGAGGCAGAGGCAAAATCTAAATGAAACAATGATAGAAAGCACAATGATATCACCTTGTAGTGAAGATCTCATGGGAGGAAGATGCTCTTCATTCCATGAAGAGATGAATGCTCAAATCTGCAAATACAAACACATAAACAAAACAAGTCTGCTCTTGCAACACAATGAAATCCTTGAATCACCTTGAGAGTGTACAAACATCACAATGATCATCTAGTTGTAATCTCATTGTAATCTAGTTTCTAAATGAATGCCTAATCATGCTTTTATATGCAACTACAAACACTCCCGCCAAGATTTCATAAATTCAAACTTATCGTGTCGGCATAGGACCCAAATAACGGTCATAAACTGACACCCAAAAATTGGGACTGCCCCAAAATAGGGTAGGACTAGGGCGCGGGCGCCCAAGTCCTCTGCCCCTATTTTAAGTAGGGTTAAGATCAAGGGGTCCTCCTAGGTTCCATTTGTCATGTTACCTAGGGCTCATTTCATCAGGATGCCAAATTATGAAGTAAGATGTCCTAAATGCATGCAAAAGACACGGGAGCTAAACCTTATGAGGGAAAAGCCCCTAAGGGGACATTTTCTGACATTACATTTAGCCCCTATTTTAATGTATGTATAAATGTGAGGCCAATACATGCATTAAAGTACAGTCACAAACACAACAAACATGCCAAGCATGGAGAAGACACGCCAATCACATAGAAGACAGCAACAGGCACGCAAAACACAGAGAAGATAGTTACAGTCACGCAGAACACAGAGAATGCAGTCAATGCATGGAAGACACATTAATGTATGGTAGAAAGGCATGATTTATTTTCTTTTCTTTTTCTCATATATATGAAATACAGATGCAAGTACTGGAAAGTAAACAAACCTCCCATAATACATGATGCACTCATCGCACAGGTCTTTGTATATATGGGGCAACAAATGCAAGACATGCAAAACCTCCCAAAATGCAGGATACACTCATTGAGCAAGTCTTTAGACTGCATATGGGGCAACAGATATGCCAAACAAAGCAAGCACGCCAAACACACACACTTGAAGACATGAAGAAAACACGGTAGAAAAGTGATGGAGTGTACCTATTTCTAGGTCCAACACCATCTCAGGCACATTACAGGCACACACTGATGATTGGGCTTCACCACAACAATCATCGAAGACATGCTTAAGGGTTGAGTTAGTCACAGAACCACTCCCTGCCTCCGAAGAGAACTTTTGAAAATGATAGGATGATGTAATCTACTCCAAGAAATACACCATCCTTGCCTCTGCAGAGGGCTTAAGATAAAAAGGATATATGCGATATCCCGCCTCTGCAGAGGGCTTACATGATTGATTGATTGATTGCAAACAAACTCAGGGTGCAGGATGCAGTCATCAAGCAAGTCTTTAAACTGCACCTAAGGACAAGCACATAGCTAACATCTACAACAGACATCTTACCTTATATATGCCCCCACCTTAAGGTGGTTGATATCAGGTATCGATATCAAGCATGTTAAGGTAGGAAGAAAACACACAAGGGAACACAAGCTCTCGCAAAGCCCATGACCCCCAGAGGTGACATGTACTTCATGATCGTCGAATGTTCCCACAAACACATCCCTGCAAGAAGCATGTTAGTGTCTACAACATCATGATAAACAACAGCATCAATGCATATGATTAACCATATAAAGAGCCAAGGTTATACTACAAATTCAAAGTTCAAGGATAACCGTGGGGCTATCATGAAGCTCTCTGAATCGAGTACCGCCAAGGCTAGATTCAAAGACAAACAAAGGTGTACAGAGCAGTAGTATTGTTAAGGTTTGTAAATGTGATAGAAACATCATAAAATTCACTAAGCATAAAGCATGAGTGCTTCCACTAGCCAAGCGTCAAATAAGATATACAACCCCATTGTCATATTAAGAACTAAGTCCATTTTTTGATTGCTCTCGAAAGGGACACTAGGTCTGCATTAGTATAAATGTTTTTCATCATCCGGCCGCTAGATGGAAACACTAGAGGAAGGGAAACAATAAATAAGAGAGGAGAAACAAGTGTCTTAGGGACAGCCACGTAGGAGGGTACCCCCAAGTCACCAACCGTAATGCTATGTCCGTAAGACACAACACACAACAATGAAATCAGAGAGAGGCAATATAGAAGAATCATGATACAAATAGAAGGTCACAACAGAGGTGGTCTCCTAGTATCCTGAACCTTACAGGAGAATCCAAGATCATCCTATGAAGCCTAAACAACACATAACACATCACGGGGGAAGCACATCATGAGAGAGATAAAGGGTTAGAGATACTTATCTGTAGGGTACCATCATTAAGAACGTACATATCTGTCATGTTGTTTTGATCTTGTTGAATTAACATTAAGTTTAGGACAACGGGAAGCTTTCTTTTCTTTAAAAGGATTATATCCAATGCCACTTGAGTAATGTTTTGAAGCGGATTCTATAGGTACTTGAATCCCTTGATTTACACCACATCCCTTACCTACATATTCACAATTGTTATAAAGGATCTTAAATCCTTGACCATAAAGGGATGCCATTTCCTTAGAAGATGGTGAAGCCTCATAGGTCTCGTAATTTGTGGTATAAGTGAGAGTATTGTTTTTATTATCAACCAAGGGGACTTTAGGTTTCTTAGGTGCTTCAAAAGAGTGCTTAGGTGAGATTGATGCTACATTTGATGTGTCCAAACTATTAATTTTATATTCCCCTATACTGCAAGGATTAAAATCTAATGAGCCCCAATCATCACCAAGTGCATTTGATGGTATAGAATCTTTCACAACATCATTCGTGGCTAGAGGCATTGATGAATTAGCTTGTAAATTGTTTAAGCTCATATGATTATAAGTTGGTTTTTGCATTTCAATATGTAAACAATTATCTAGTTCAGGATCAACATGAATAGTATGAAGTTTACCTTTGAATATAAATTTGATTGAATGATGCAAGGTGGAAGGGACTACCCCCAATGCACGAATCCAAGGTCTACCAAGAATCATGTTGTAAGATAAAGAACAAGGCATGACATGAATCAGGGTAGGCACAAGCATAGATCCTACTTGTATAGGTAGAGTTATAGTGCCCATGGATTGTCGTCCAACATTATCAAAGCCACGAATGCTAATGCCATTTGGTGTGACTTGTGATGTGTCAACCTTGATTTTGTGTAGTAGGTCAATGCTACAAACATTAAGAGCTGATCCATTGTCAATCATAACTTGTTTTACCAATGTTCTATTTATTGTGACAAAGATTATAAGAGGATCATATTGGTTTTGAACTTCAATTGACAGTAATTCCTGTTGTTGAAAGAGCATATCTATTTTTGTCGCATGCATACTATCCAATACGGCTGCTACATCATTCAGATTAATAGCAGGTGGCACAATCACCTTTTGTAAATCTTCTTGGAGCATTCCATGGTATGTAGGCGATGTTTGTATCAAATCCCAAAGAGAGATCTTAGCCTGAGTAACATGGAGTTGTTTGACAAGATCATACTCTTGACCACTTCTATGAGTAAGACGAGGTGGTGGAGGGAGCATAGGTTGAGAACATGGTAGAGAGATAGGCACATCCAGTGCTTTCTTACTCTGCTTGTTATTACGGGTGATGTATGTGTGAGCAATCACATTGTGGTGTGGTTCTTGTAACACATTTTGAACACCTTGACTTGGTTGAGCAATTTGTTGTGCACATTTATAGATGTAATCATGAGGTCTAGGTGGTTGTTGAGCACCTTGGACAGTAATCACCAATTTTAAGCAAGAGGGTTCATTAAGTGCCCCTTGGACAATCATTTTAGGAGTGTTGCTACGAAGTCTATTAACGATTATTGAATTAACATTGTTTCCCTCTTGATTGCACCCAATATCCATCCCTAAAGGATTTAATGTGAGAGACCTTTTCTCATACACTAATGCTACATATTGGCTAGGGAGAGAAATGGGATGAGAGGAAGGTTCATCATCATCATCATCATCATACTTGTAGCAGAAAAGGGCTTTTCACTCTCATCTTTCTCACGAGTATTCCTAGAGATGAATTTGGTTAAATCTTCTAATATCAAAGGATATGCTCCTATGAGTAAAGTGAATCTACTAAAATCATGTGTATAACAAAGTAATTTCAACTCATATGTAGAACATATAGAAGCGTCAATACCACTAATATAAGCTATGTGTTCTAGAATATGAGGATTCTCATTAGTGAAATTAGAGAAATTTTCAAAATCTAGGATATACTCATGCAAACATTTCAGAGATGAATAACATGAAGATTCCATAATGAAATTCAAAATCAGATTCTAACAATTTTCCAAGAGTATGCAAAAGACAAGTGCAAACTATATGCAAAAATGATCTTAAAATGCTTGATTTTTTGTACTTTTTCAATGCAAATATATGAAAGCAAAGGTGTTGTAAGGAAATTGATTAGGGGTAGAAAATAATATGTCTGATATCAGTCAAATACAGCAATAAGATCCTTTACAACACACTTTTTATGCAAATCCAAGATGACAACAAGTCAAAATATAGTGAAAATATGCTAAAATATGCGATTTTTTCACCAAATCTCAATGCAAAAGAGCATTAAAAAGAGTGTTGTGAGGAAAATGATGATGGAAAACAAACTATATCAGTAATAACAGCCACTTTGTGCCAAAGTATCCATCACAACATGCTTTTAGAGCCACTCAAGGTCAAACCCTAGTGAAAATGTAGCTAAAATAGGCAATTTTTTACGGTTTTTCACTTCCAAGACCTAGCCAAAGAGGTGTTGTAATTAATTTTAGGAGGTGAATAAAATAATATCAATTGTATCAGTCACAGAAATCCATAAAATTTGTCACAACACACTTGGAGTGCAAACTAGGCTAAACCCTAGGGCAAAAATAGCAAAAAATGTGTAGTTTTTCACCAAATTTTCAATACAAGAGCCTGATAAAAGGGTGTTGTGAATATTTTTAGGAGGGGAAGAAAATAATTACCCTGATAATAGAAAATTAATGCAAAAATATTTTTCACAACACAGCTATAGTGCAAATCTAAGGGGTTGATAAGGCCAAATCTAGTGAAAATCGTTGTTTTTGAAGCCCTAGGTTTAAGATGTTGACACAAAATGCTATATGAATGCTTTGAAGTCTGATTTATGATGTAAATTAAATACTCTCAAATCTAAAAATGAATTCCAAGCTCTAATATGCAAAATGCCAATGCAAATCTAATGAAAATACATGAAAATTGCTAGTTTTTTGTTGAAATTTTCTATGCAAAAAATGCAAATATTTAAATCTAAATGCAAATTTACACTAAAATGTAAGACTAAATCCAAATTATAATTTGAATGAGCCTCTAAAATCAGTAGAAAAATCTGCAAGAAGAATTTTCCTACTAACCCTAGATTTTGGAATTACTAGGTTATATGAAAATTGTCAAAATTTCTACAAAAGCCTAGCAAATTAATGATGAAAATACAATGCAAATTATTAAATTTTTGTGTTTTTCTTTAGTTTATATCAGATCTGATGCAAAAATCATGAATTAGGGAAATTTAGAAAGAATTGATGCAATTTAGTAAGCTATATGAAAATGCAAGCTAGGGTTTTCAAATTTTTGCAAAATTTTTAATTTTTTTGTAATTTTCTCAATGCAATAAGATGAAAAACTATATGAATGAATGAAATCAATCCAAATCCGAAGACACACACTCAAAAAGTTGCAATTTAAGTCCAAAAACATGGGTTCACCAAAATGTTTAGGGGGAAATTGGGATTGTTAATGTTTTAGTGTTTGATTGTTTGAATCTGCCTTTCCACCTTAACATTCAAGGACCTAGGGTCGAGTGGCATGCACTATCATACCCTAGGATCACTATGAGATGTAGGCAAGCTTGGATTAGGGTGTTTAATTGCCAATTTTATTTCTCCTATGCTCAATTAACCATTGAAACCCTAATTGTATGAAAATGACAACAAACAAATGAATAACAGAAAATGTTGCTATAGGAAGATGTAAAATAACTGATCACTGCATACCTATTTTTAGGGTTCAGAAATGGAAAAGTTAGGGACTAAGGAGTGGGTGCCCAAGTCTAAGGTGTCAGTTTCTTTACGGGATCCTAACCTCCTTCCTACATTGATCTGCACTGTAACTTCTATTTTTGGAAATTCAACTACGAAGGACACTAGAGAGAGTGCCCTAGTCCCAAAAAGGCTCAAGTGTCCTGCTTCTCTTTTATTCACGAATCCTTGATGTCTGTTGATCCTTCCTGCAACTCCACTCCTTCCAAATGCGACACCTATAACCTGCAATCACAAACTTTGGGAGGGGGTTGTGGTGTTTAGGAGCTTTCCTCAGTCAAGCCCCGAAAGGACACTTAAGTCTTCCAAACACCTTTGTTAGATAAAGAGTGTGTGCCCTTGTGAGGCAGAGGCAAAACACAAATGAAACAATGATAGAACGCACAATGATATCACCTTGTAGTGAAGATCTGATGGGAAGAAGATGCTCTTCATTCCATGAGGAGATGAATGCTCAAATATGCAAATACAAACACATAAACAAAACAAGTCTTCTCTTGCAACACAAACACAATGAAAGCCTTGAATCACCTTGAGAGTGCAAAAACATCACAATGATCATCTAATTGTAATCTCGTTGTAATCTAGTTTCTAAATGAATTTCTAATCATGCTTTTATATGCAACTACAAACACTCCTTCCAAGATTTTGTAAATTCAAAATTATTTTGTCAGCATAGGACCCAAATAATGGTCACAAACTGACACCCAAAAATTGGGACTACCCCAAAATAGGGTAGGACTAGGGTGCGAGCACCCAATTCCTCCCCCCTATTTTGGGTAGGGTTAAGATCAAGGGTTCCTCCTAGGTCCCATTTGTCATGTTACCTAGGGCTCATTCCATCAGGATGCCAAATTATGAAGTAAGATGTTGATGCAGAGGGAGAACCAGTTAACAGATAAAACAGGTTGAAGAATCCTTGAAAGTCCACAAAATCGCCACTTGAGGGTATATCGGCAAGACCTTTTAACTTTCTCCCCGAAATAGACTTACCACCCTCTTTACTGTCGGCCAGACACTATTCTATCGGCGGGCTCCTTGAATCCTCTACCGATGCTATCGGTCACACCGATGAGCGTCTAACTCCCGCTTCCCATCGGCAACACTTGGACTGTCGGCCCAGCATCGAATTCTTTCGCCGATATGCTTTCTCTCGCCGATGACTTAATACCCCACTTGCTCCATTGAACATTGACCCATCGGCATGACTTGGACCGTCGGCCTGACTTACTCCTTGTCTTCCGATATGAAATGTCATACCGATAGCTTAATACCAACTTTACGCCGAAAGACTTAACATCAAATTCTCCATCGGTCTGACTTGATCGTCGGTGGGACTTTTCTCTTCTCTACCGATATTGTATCTCACACCGATGTGCTTATCACCAAGGAACTGTCAGTAAGACTTCTTACTTCGGCCAGGCTTTCTTCACCTTCTCCGATGGGTGATCTTACGCCGATGGACTTCGCACATTCATTCTTTGACTTTCTACAATCAGACTCACACTAGTGCAGGAAATACACAAGATATTCACCAAGCAAATGCTGTATATACACAAACTGCTCCGACATACAATAGACGTATACACACAGAATGTCTTTGACATACAAAAGACGTATACACACAATTTGTATCTCCTCAACATGCAACGACAGGATGTACACATACATCTGTGATATACTCAAGAAATGCTCACCTACATGCAAAAGTGATATACTCATAGAATGCACATTTCGTGATACAACCCAAAATTCACGCTGTTAACTTTCTTTGCACATTGTAACCGAACAGAACACACTACACAGACAACTAAACTTTAACAGAACAGAAATAAAACTAATTACACGGAGGTCATTCCACTGATTTCAAAGAAATCCACCAGTGGAATGAGTCCAAACCAATGTTCTTGTAATTAGACCAAAACACAAAATTTCTCTATTCCTTCCCAGAAATGATACAAATTGTTCTCTTTTCTCTTTCTGTTTGTTCACTTCTCTCCTACACGAACAGAAACCAACTATATAAAGACTCTCAATCGACAGTTACACACGGTGGAAGGTGAATCACCTATAACCACCCTGCCAATCGGTTACAAACCTTTCAGACATTCAGTTCGGTTACAAATGTATACAAACTACTCAACATTATGCCGTTACTTGGCCATGTATGACTCCATGGGGCACGAAGGCCTTACAATATTACACTTTGGACATAACATAAAATGTAGGGAATCTTCCAGATTCTTAATGGCTTCGAGGTGCTCCTGCACCATACTCCCAGACTTGAAAATTTTCCATGTCCCATGGAAATGCTCAGTGAAAAGCCTGGAATATCTTTTGGCTTTCTCGATGTCTTCAATACTAACTGGATGCCTCTACTGCTTCCTCTATGTCTCTGCAAATGTGCCTTCTATCAATGGCTGCCTCCGAAATGTAACAACTGAAATCCACTCCTTCATGCTACACCAACACTTCTGTCCCTCACCTAGGAGTCCTCTCTCGCCTCTCTCCCCAGGACTTTTGGCGACACCAACTGGACCTCCTTCTCAGGCCCATGACAGATCTCTCATCTGCCTACTGTAGCGAGTGAATCTGCACCTGCAACTGGAAGTCAGCAAAATTCTTTTCTAGCACACTTTCTTTCAGCTTCTCTCAGATTCTTCTTTCTTCTTCTGCCTATTCAGTGACAGAATCAATACAACATCTTCTCCCAGAGCTTTTGCTAGCTCTGATACCAATTTGATGCAGAGGAAAACTAGTTGCACATTAACACAGGTTGAATAATCCTTGAAAGTCCACAAAATCGCCACTTGAGGGTATATCGGCAAGACCTTTTAACTTTCTCCCCGAAATAGACTTACCACCCTCTTTACTGTCGGCCAGACACTATTCTATCGGCGGGCTCCTTGAATCCTCTACCGATGCTATCGGTCACACCGATGAGCGTCTAACTCCCGCTTCCCATCGGCAACACTTGGACTGTCGGCCCAGCATCGAATTCTTTCGCCGATATGCTTTCTCTCACCGATGACTTAATACCCCACTTGCTCCATTGAACATTGACCCATCGGCATGACTTGGACCGTCGGCCTGACTTACTCCTTGTCTTCCGATATGAAATGTCATACCGATAGCTTAATACCAACTTTACGCCGAAAGACTTAACATCAAATTCTCCATCGGTCTGACTTGATCGTCGGTGGGACTTTTCTCTTCTCTACCGATATTGTATCTCACACCGATGTGCTTATCACCAAGGAACTGTCGGTAAGACTTCTTACTTCGGCCAGACTTTCTTCACCTTCTCCGATGGGTGATCTTATGCCGATGGACTTCGCACATTCATTCTTTGACTTTCTACAATCAGACTCACACTAGTGCAGGAAATACACAAGATATTCACCAAGCAAATGCTGTATATACACAAACTGCTCCGACATACAATAGACGTATACACACGGAATGTCTTTGACATACAAAAGACGTATACACATAATTTGTATCTCCTCAACATGCAACGACAGGATGTACACATACATCTGTGATATACTCAAGAAATGCTCACCTACATGCAAAAGTGATATACTCATAGAATGCACATTTCGTGATACAACCCAAAATTCACGCTATTAACTTTCTTTGCACATTGTAACCGAATAGAACACACTACACAGACAACTAAACTTTAACAGAACAGAAATAAAACTAATTACACGGAGGTCATTCCACTGATTTCAAAGAAATCCACCAGTGGAATGAGTCCAAACCAATGTTCTTGTAATTAGACCAAAACACAAAATTTCTCTATTCCTTCCCAGAAATGATACAAATTGTTCTCTTTTCTCTTTCTGTTCATTCACTTCTCTCCTACATGAACAGAAACCAACTATATAAAGACTCTCAATCGACAGTTACACACGGTGGAAGGTGAATCACCTATAACCACCCTGCCAATCGGTTACAAACCTTTCAGACAGTCAGTTCAGTTACAAATGTATACAAACTACTCAACATTATGCCGTTACTTGGCCATGTATGACTCCATGGGGCACGAAGGCCTTACAATATTACACTTTGGACATAACATAAAATGTAGGGAATCTTCCAGATTCTTAATGGCTTCGAGGTGCTCCTGCACCAGATGTCCTAAATGCATGTAAAAGACCCAGGAGCTAAACCTTATGAAGGAAAAGCCCCAAGGGGACATTTTTCAACATTACAGTTGGACCAAATGAGGAGGATGATATAGATCTCAAAGGAGGAAGAACCTCCACTTCAGATTTTGTGGAGGTCCACTAGGTAGAGGAGGCAATTAGATAGGTACTTCCCACCTAATTTTAGATGTATATTCACTTTGTCTACTCATGTTGATGATCCTATAGTTGTGAGGAAGGTAATGAAGATGAATGACACTAAGTCCTAGAGTTTGGCCATAGATGAGAAGATGGTAGTGCTAAAGAAGAATAATGCATGGTACCTAGTTTAGTTTCCTAAGGGGAGGGAGCCTTTTGGTTGTAAATGGGTCTTCAAGAAAAAGTTTAGTTTTGAGGACAAGGCAAAGAAGTATAAAGAAAGACTCATTGCTAAGGGTTATTCTCTAGAGGGAATAGATTTTTTTGAGATTTTTCTCTAGTTGTAAATGTTACATCCATTAGATTTAAGTTAGTTGTTGCTATTTCTTTTGACCTTGAAGTTGAGCAAATGAATGTGATGGTAACTTTCTTGCATGGAAACCTAGAAAAAGAGATCTACATGACACAGCTAAAGCACTATGAGATAAAGGGTAAGAATTCATTAGTTTACAAGTTAAAGAAATCTCTTTATGGTCTCAAATAGTCTCTTCGAATGTGGTACCAAACATTTGATTCTTATGTGTTGAATTCAAGACTTGTAAAATCCTAATCAAATAATTATTTTTATTACATGTAGGATGCTGACTAATTTGTTGTTATCACTTTGTATGTGGATGACATGGTGTTATCACCTAGAATCTATTACATTTGCAGAGGAAAAGGGAAAAGGAATGCTTTTGAAAATGAAAATGAAAATTGGAAAATGTGAAAATAAGGGTGATTCACCAAACTTGATATGGTTAATGAAACTCAGATTTGTATACACTTGGCCACAGACAACAGAAACTAAACCTACACAACCTATTACCGTATGTTTGCAAAAACACTTCATAAAGAGGCCTAAATGCATTAAACTCTTTAAAAGGAAGCTAACTTCACAGTTTAAAAAGCCTTATAACACTTTAAGACACAGTTTTCAACCTACATAAACACACCTTTTGTAGAAAAGGTATTGAAACATGAGACAAAGTCACAAGGAAACAAAAATACCTCACAAATGACCTGATCAAACACTTGATGATACCTAATACTGCAAAAATAAGAAGGCAAAATCTGACTATCAATGGTATCCAAGGTGTTCTCTATATTTCATATGCCAAAAGGGTTACAAAAACATGCTCAGACTGAGTAAGGATTGCAGAAAATCACTAACTGCAGAAATTGCATGAAAAAAGAACTCACATACAAAGATTCGAATGAATGACTATATACCCTTCAAGAAACTATAACAAGATAAGTATGAGAAACCTCCATTTTCATGCATCTCATAAATGCCCCCAAAATATTTGCCTAAAGTCCTCCAAAATGGGTTCCCAATGCAGAAATAGTCAAGGCATGTCATCACCCACCATAAAAGCACCTGAAATACCTTTAAATGCTCTTTAAGGCCACAAAAATCAAGCCACATATCTCAATAACTCCTCAACCTGTTTTTCAACCTCCCTTGCAGCATCATAAATGCCTCATATTTGCACAATAAATGACATAAATACACATTATTTTCTGCATCTAATTAACATTGACCAATTGGTTTATAATTACACCACTTAGTTAATGTTTTTACAATCCAAATTTATTACAAACCTATGCAGAAAATAATGGCATTTAGGACACAAATATTTAATTTCCTAATTTTGCATAGTTTAGGGACAAATTAAATATTATGAAAGAACGACGAAGTAATCGACGAGACTTACTTTGCCATGTGTGATAAATATGTCTATTACTGCCCTTTTGCATTTTTATTACAAATGATAAAGTAATTCATAATTTATTACTTTATCGATCATTTACAATATTTAATATATCTCTAGATTATGCAAAAATGACATAAAAACACCTTGATAGCACCTAGGCAAAAACAACATGACTCCCCATACATGAAAAAGATCACCTCCTCATACACTTGCATCATCATGATGCATTACATGGCTATGTCAACACACCTTATAAGCCCTAATAATTCATATGTTTCTCAACATACATCATCATGATACAAGGTCTAATGCAATAGATTTTAAAAATGACCCTTATGTCTCCCTATACACATTACCATGCCTTATCACCCACCATGTGATCTCAACACCAACAAGCCTTAGCAAAATACAAGGCACTCGACCTCCTCAAGTATTATAATGTTTCTCTTAACTTTGAAAAAAAATAACAAAAGGCAAAAGTCATACCTCGCGGCCCCCTTGATGTATGATTAAGTTTTTAAAGACTCAAAAGTCTTTACCACGGGCATAGAATAGATATCAATGATTTTATTTTACAAGTCAAAAGCCAAAAATGATGAAGATACACCCCAAGTCATCGAACAAAAGAAGGAAAGAACCCTAAATTTGTCATTTGCACATTTTACCTTTTATTCTTTTGGGACAACTTCCTCTTTGGCCGCCTTCCTCTCCTAGGGTTTGGACGTTCATTTTGCATATTTTTTGCTATTGCAATGCACATTTCTAAGGGATTTGATGACTTTTCACTGGAATAGAAAGGTAAAAACCTCTATTGTTTCTCTATTCAACCCATCTTCTTTGCTTTGGAGATAAATCATGGCATTTCAAGTTGCGACCTGTCACATTTCTGATGTATTTCTTCTGTTTTCTTGGCCAACCACTTTGCATCTATAATTGGCTGTGTTTGAGGTCGTTCTGGGAGTTCTTACATAGCAAAAAGGCAGAAAAAATAGGTAATTCATTTTTTTGTTGTGATTGCTTTTCATTTTCTGAGATATTTTGCTATATATTCACTGCCAGAGGCACGATTTGGAGGTTTATGTGTATCAATGCTTGAAATGAGTTAAAAAACCTTACTTTCTTTCTTAGTATTCACATTATTCTAGCTCAAAATGAGCCCCAGCCTATGACAAAACTTGCAAAATAACATTCCCGAGACATCGGTGCCTATTAAACTCAAAAATTGCATTTCTGTTAGAGGCACTATTTGAGCATTTCTGGGCATTTTTTGCTTAACATATGAAAACCATGTATTTTTTGCATCCTTATGAAGATTTTCTATCTGCAGCTCCAATCTTCTTATGTGAACCTTTGTTCACAAGCCTACATAAGCTTCATATGCTTCTGTTATCCATAGAGCCTCATAGTCAATGGGGTCATCTTGATTTCACAGGTTCCAAAAGTCATAAAAAGATAGAACAAAAATTCTATGTAGAGGAACAGACCTCTGTAAGGGGATACAAGCCTCCTTATTGACTGTGGCAGTTTGTCATTCATAGCTCTGTTTGCTTCACTGTGTATTTAAACTGTACTTTCTACAAGAAACTGGCAGAAAGGCTTGGGGTTTCATTAAAACCCTCCACTCATGCTGTTGAGATGAATCCACTTACATTGTTGGTTTTTGGACAAAACAGGAAGAAAAGAAATATTAGACTATATTTTGCTCTTTCTACAGGTGCCTTCTCTACATTGCCTCTGTCATGTAAAAATCTTTACACTTACCCTTGTAGTGATTGTTCTGATAGTCAAGTGATTATTGTCTTCATCATCATGCTTTTGTGACTCTTGCTACCCTTGAATACATGAAACAGTCATTTTGATGAATGCTGATAGAACAATTTCAAGTATGTTTTGATGATGGATAAGGGCAAGAAACATGCTACAACATTATCACTTAATTGGTAGTCCTGTTGTCTTGCTTTGCTATGACTGCTTTTAAAATAGCGTTAGCTGCTTATACACATGGGATTGCTCACTATCACTCGCATGTGGACTGTCACTTGTCATTACTATTTGTTGGTTACTTTGTTGGACTGTTTTAGGATAGTTGTTTACAGTCTATTGGATAGTCACTTAAGGCTGCTTTGAATTGTTTCTTGGATAGCTTTTAGGCTAACTTTGATGCTAGGAATAGTCACTCTTATGACTGATTTTTTGGGACTGATTTGGATGCTGGGAACAGTCACTCTTATGACTAATTTTTTGGGACTAATTTGGACAGTGATAATAAGACTACTTTTAGGCATTCAAGGACTATTAACTACTCTTTACTATGTAGACTTTATCCTTACTGTGTATCACTGTCACCTCTATCTTTGTTGGTTGTCCCTTCTCCTAACAGAGATTTCAATCTGAGAATGAAAATATTGCCTTAAGAATGGTGAAAAGTTCTCCAAATCTATAAACTGGGTCCGTGAGAAATTTATTAGGTTTTTTCTTCTTGTTTCTTAATTTCTATCCAAAACTCTCAAGAACCTAGATCATACTTTTACAAATATAATGAAAACATGTGACTATTGTCCTGTTGTCTTCATTGTGCAAGGTCTATATGGTCTTTTAATGGCTTCTATGTCATGCATAAATCCTTGTGAGAGAATTTTAGAGCATCATGATCATGGGGATCTATTTTTATCTATTGTCATGAAGGCCATGCACCTCACTTTATATATTGCGATTCATGTTTCCTTTTAGTATGATTGCTCCTTGTATTGTGTTGACCTTTTCCATCTACATACTTTGCATGTTTGAGTACATCCATTTATACTATGTGCATGTAGAAACCATGATGTTGTGTAAGGACATCTCTATATGATGTTTAGGTCTAAGATCTCTGTAGGACTGCATGACACTTCCTTTGCAATGTAAATTGTTCTACCATTGACTATTCTAACCTTGACAGTCATCCCTAAATTTTAAAGTGACTCTCCCTACAACCATTTCTTTATCACTATCATTTTCTCTTTTTAGGATCCTTTAGGACTATTTTCCTTCATAACAGTCAAAGATGGCTATCTTGCATAGTGAAGGATGACAAGAGGGTTTTAGGTAGACCATTCAAGAATGATTTTACAAAACTCCTTAATCCTTGTGACTGGGTTTGCTAACTTGTTGACTGTCTTTTTCCTTTGCAAGTCTCTCAGTGTCCTCTACTGCCTCTTTGTTATGACTAAGAAAAGTCATAAGAAACTCAAACTTGTGTCCTTGTCCTTCAAAAGATAGTGAATTGATATCTCTATAAGCTCTTCTTCATAAGGTCTCTCTTCTAGACATACTCTTTGTTCTTGATTGTCCCATACTGACCTTTTGTGACACTATCCTTATCTCCTTCAAACTTTATATAGACTGTTTCTGCTCTTTACTTCTTTTGATGTCCTTAATAGATGACTGTGCTTCTCTCAGACTGTCTGTCTTCATACCTTGTCTCTTTGCCATTATGGACTGTTGCAAACTTGGTTTGTCACTGTCCCTTTAATGCTTGGTGATTGTTTGCTCCATGGTGAAACTATTCAATCTCATGCTCCCATAGTCTCCTTGAACTAGTCATTTATGCTTGACTGTCCTTGTGTGCTATTTATCTCTACATACTATAGGAAGACTTCTGCATACATAATTGTCTCCACTCAACCATTGATTGGCACCATGCATTTTTTCTTCATTCATGATTGAGGATCATTGTCTTTACACATCTTCCATGACCTTTGTGACTTTATGATCCAATGACAAACTCACTTTAACTCCATTCAACTATCCAATCATGGTATGGTGCAGGAGCACCTAACACAAGGTGGCCTACATGAGGCATTTAAATTCATGTTTGTTTAGAAAATCAGGTTTTGTGTTGTAATAAGGTATATTCAACCAATGCATTTTTCCTTTCTGTTTGTAAGTCCCTAGTGACTTAGGTCACTTTTGTCAAATTGTTAGTTTTAGACGGTTGGAATCAGTTAGTTTCTCCCAGCCGCTTGGAATCAGTTAGTTTTTCTCCCAGCCACTTGGAATAGGGTTGGTGTTCCTCGGGGCAAGCTTATAAAGCCCAAAGAAATGAATCAAAGGCAGATAGATCAGATAGTATTGTAATCAGATCGAAGAGGAGATTGAATGTAAGTGTGTGAATGTAATTGTGCATTGTGTTAAGGTGAAATTGAACTATTCTGTATCATCAATTTTTTTTTCGTTCTCTGTAATTACAAATTGCATAGCTGTAGATTTCTTTTTCTTTCTGTAATTTCGTTATTGCAAAATGTCGATGTGAAGCATTCCACTGGTGAGATTTCTATCAAAATCAGTGGAATGGCTTTGTTGTACAATATTCATTTGTTTCTTGTTTTGTTTCATGGCAGTGCAAATGTTCCAGATCGAGGGTTGTGCACAGTAGGCGGCCTAGCATCTCCATGTGCTAGGGTTTGATTGGAGGAGTTGGAACTAATATCGGTGAGACAGAGGCCATCGACGAAACATTTCTCACTTAGAGCGATGAGGATAGTCTGGCCGAAGGGAGGTTTGAGCCGCTGAACGAAAGTCGCGACCTAAGAATCAGATCGGGGTGACAAGGTGCATTGGGTGGATGACTTGGTGTTGTGCTGACGGTGTTGGTCTTATCGATCGAGAGTATCAGAGTGACAAGGGGAAATGTACGCCGACAGAGATCCATTGGGAGGAATCGATGTATCAGTGACTCTGAAGTAAGTCTGATCGATGATCTAGGTCTTGCCGACGAGTGTGGTTCGAAAGGTATATTGAGAATGTATGTTGAGAAAGCATGTGGGGAATGTATATTGAGAATGTATCCTTTGTCGGATACAAACGGTGACCAGTCGTAATGGTGAATCAAGGTATAGAAACTTTAGTCCACTAGTAATAGCAAGTCACGCCAAGCATATACTAAGTTATTGTATCGACGTATCAGCAACAGGTTGTAAGTGTTCACCAATGGTAAAGGTCACAGTGATGAGAGTTTGGCAACGGTTGAACTAACTGTCAGCCCAAGCAAAGAGGGAGTAAGTCTTACCATATGAGGCTCCCCATCATATTGGTATCAGAGCCAGTGAAAGCTCTAGGCGAAGGTGTTGTGTATTTGATTTCTATCACTCAGAAGGCAGATGAAGAGTTGGAGCAAAATAGATGCTCGTGCCATCTAGTTGTGAGGAGGAACAAGATTCTTGTAGTGTGTGGGCAAACGATGATGAGGTCTATCGTGACCATTCACCATTAGAGGTTTGGTTGGAAGAGGGTGCAGAGTGAGGCCACTGCAAGAGAGAGTGGTAGTGCATCTCCAGGATCAGCTATTAGATGAGAGGAATGGGTCTGTAGCAGCATGTAGGATGGACATCTGATTGAGCATTGTGTTGTAGTCAAATTGAGGATTTGCAGGAGTGTTGGTGTTTGGGTGATGTCTGTGAATGTTTATTTCAAATAGAGAGAGCGAAGGAGAGGCTAGCAATATGCCTCCAAAGGGGATGACCACTGAAGTGGTCAAGAAATTTCAAGAGATGGAAGAGATGATCAAAACTAGAGTCCGAGAAGCACTCCAAGCAGAACTGAAGGCAATGAAGATAGGAAAAAGGATAGAGGAAGATTCAAATGAAGAACAAGAGAAAGAGGAAGAAGCAGAGGAACAAGAAGAGGCAAAGATACTAGTTGAACAAAAGCAATTTCTGGAAGCCATCAAGGCAATTGGCAAGGACTCTTCAGAGGCTTGGATAGATATTCCCATGTTCAGTGGAAAGATGAATGCTGATGAAGTTATGGAGTGGATTGAGGTTCTAAACAACTAATTTGAGTACAAAGAAGTTCCTAAAAGTAAGAGGGTTAAGTTTGCAAAAACTAAACTCAAAGGTGTTGCCCTTACATGGTGGAATTACACCCAAGGAGAGAGGGTAAAGAATGGGAAAAGCATGGTCTCTTCACGGAGCAGAATGCTGGAGAAGATCAAGTCCCAGTTCCTTCCATTTGACTACGAGGTGTAGATTTACAAGAAAATGTGGAACCTTAAACAAAGAGATATGGATGTGGCTACTTACACTGAGGAGTTTCACAAATACACTCTTCATTGTGGGTACATGGAGGATGAAAAAGTCAAGGTAGCAAGATATCTAAATGGTCTAAGGATCAATATTCAAGATGAGATAAGTTTGTTTACCCCTGAAACTGTGGAAAAATGCTTTCAAGTAGCATTAAGAGCTGAAGAGAAGCTGAAGAGGAAAGGTGAGCAACAAAGTAAAGGAAGAGGTGATAGAAATTTTAGAGGCAGTTTTGGAGGAAGAAGTCCTAATCAGAGGCCTAGTGGTGAGTCTAGCTAAGAAGAGCAAGTTGGAGACTCAAGTAGTAGAGGAAGCTACCACGGAAGAAGGCCAAATGAAAGAAGTGGGACAAATGGATCAGGTAGAGAATCCAAGTTCTCCAACATGAGATGTTATCACTACAATCAGATAGGGCATCCAGCTTATGAGTGTTCAGAGAAGGCCTCAACTTCTCATGGTAATGAGAGAAGAGCCACATTGACTCAAGAGGATACAGGAAGTGTGACATCTCCTGAAGTGAATTTGACATTAGAAGTGGGAGAAAATCTGATGATCAAGAGGATGCTGCTCAAAGAACCAGTGCAGACTGAACCATCACAAAGGAGAGCACTTTTCAGGATCAACTGCAAAGCAAAGGTAAAATATGCAAGGTAGTCATAGATTCTGGTTCAACAAATAATATGGTATCTAGGGAAATGGTGGATAAATTGAGCATAGAAAGGATTCCTCATCAAACTCCTTACAAAGCATTTTGGGTAAGTGATAGTCAATCACTTTTGGTAGATGAATAGGCATATTTTGATTTTCAAATTGGAGAATATAAGGAGAGAATTTTATGTGACATTTTGCCCATGGAGTGTTGTCACCTACTTTTAGGTAGGCCATGGCAATTTGATAGGCAAACATTATATGATGGATATGCTAACACATACACCATCAAGAAGGATGGAAAGACTTTTGTGATGACACCATTGCAGGAGGATGCTGAAGCAAAGAAGGCAACCAAGATCATTTTGGTGGGAAAGAAAGAGTTTGTGAAGATGCATGAAGAAGAGACAAGGCAAGTTGAGGATACCTCAAGGAGTGAGGTTACCAAAGATCATAGTTTGAAGGTGATTTTAGTTTTGAATGATGGAGATCAGATGGTAATCTCTGAGGTGGATCAGAAGAAGGTCAAAGAGCAGGTTTGCAAGCAGCGACAGGTTGATTGGAAAGAAGAGAATGTTATCATAGTAGGTGTTGGGGTTCTTTTCTGAATCAGCAAAGGGTTTGCTAGTTCCAATGCACAGGCAAATTTAGCCAACAAATACATGAGGTTGTGTGAGCTACCTCCCCTTCACTTCTGGTTCTACCGCACCAAGGGGGTATCCCTATAGCTAAAGATTTAACTTTGACTCACCCAACAAAAAGATTTAACTTTTCAATATAGGCAGAATACTCTCATGTGTGGACCAAGATTTACATGATAAATCTCAAGGTTGGCAGTGTTCTTGGACATATCTAACTGGTTAGGAATGAGAGTATGCAAGGGTCCTATTTCTAATCCTACAAACTAACAAGTTTGAAGCTTTGAAAGGATTTGTTTTAATTTTTGGATGCAAGATAGGGGGTTTTGGATCATAACTACTTCACAAGGGCAGACTGGTGCCTATCTCAGGGCAAGGAGTCAACTAGATGTATACAAGTGAATGATTTGCACTGGCATTCAAGTTTCAAGGGGCTGGATTGGTATTTTCCTTACAAACAGCACCCAAGAATGAGTATTTAGCAATCTCTACTTACAAATATCCTTGCTGCCATACATTCTTCCTCATACTTAACCTAAAATAGTTTCATCCACTCCTTGAATGGAAGTTAGAGATCAAGCATGAAATACATGAATCTATATCCTAGAATCTTAGTAACCATTCGCAACCAGATTCAAAAGAAGGGATGCATACAACAAATGGAGACAAACAGCTAAACACATACAAAGAATTATTTTTCATATAAACACAACATGAAACTGAACATATGTGCAACCTGCATTCAAATGCAACTCATAAACTCACAAAAAGAGATAGAACAACCAAGAAATGCTCTATTTTCGTTATTTCCTCCAAAAAATTGCCCAAGTCTTCCACCTCTCAAAAAATGAGTGACACAGTCCTGATATACCCATAATGTGTACTCAATAATCAAGTACAATGGTTGACTCAAAATGCTACCAAATACATCACACCATCAGAATGGTGCCCAAAACATTCAATGCTCCAGGCAGAAGAAGAAGAAGGGAGTGGTTGAATTCGGGAAGTGTGCTGCTGCTTGGAGATTTTCCTTTAAAAATGGTAGTTGGCCTGTCATTCATCGACTATGCCTCTGCACTTTGCCATTAATGGCCAACCTACCCACTACCTCAAGATGCAACAATGGTTCGCGTGTCTCTGAAGTTTCTTCCTGCTTGAAATGATGCAGTGAACACGCAAAAATTCCCCACTCTAAAAATTTTAAACGATGACTGGCGATTCATTTCCTCCTGTTAAGATCTGCGGCTTCAATCCGCGCTGAAAAGTGGTTGACCAATAAAATTACGCCACGCAGACGTATTATCCCCTTTGACTTTTCACATCGTGAACATACATTTTGCCTTTTCATCTTTCAAATCTTTGTATATACATACAACTGCCTTGGGACACGTGGCAGCATCTAATTGGTTCCCCATTACTATGTACTTGTATCTCCATCGGTCATCGGAAAGACCCTGGAAGTGTCTGCCGATAGGCATTGTCCTGCCAACGAGCCATTGTATCAAAATTTGCATTTGTGGTTGTATATGCAATTGTATATACATACAATCACCAACATACAAGGGCAGACCCCAAATCTTTTGTAAAACAAATTTGAAATTACCATTGGGTCCAAGCCTTGTATCTAACTCCTTTGTATATCACATTGTACAAATGCAATATACATACAATCACGGGATCCATTGCATTTATCAGTCGGATTGGAAAAATATTGAAATCCGGCGTTGTATCTACACCTTTGCATCTCACATTGTATATCGCACATACAATGTGCAACATACAACCCGCGGACCCCAACCACTTATCCGCCACAACAAACTTTCCTTCGCATCTGGGATTGTATGTGCACTTTGTATTTTGCATTGTATATAGCACATACATACAATCCGGGACATACAACTATACAGGCCCACCATGCTTTTGAAGACCGTTGACTTTGACTGCTCCCACCTTGCATAGTTCATTTGTATCTTTACTTGTATATGCAGTTGTATATTAGAGATACATACAACGCAAGATACAAAGGAAACACATTGACTTCTCAACTCTGCACTTGTATGCACTTGCCAGGTCTGATTTAATAACTTTTGAAATCTGGGATTGTATGTTCTGCCTTGTATGTCAAATTGTATCTGTCACATACATACAATCCCCTTGTAATTGTGGGCCCGACCACTGTTTTCAACCCGATTTGAATATCTTTTGACGTCTGGCATTGTATCTCACCCGTTGTATATCGAATATACAACAAAATATACATACAATCTCCTTTGATACAACTGCGGAATATACCGGGAATCTGCCATGTACAACCACATTTCCATGCCTGGAAATGTATCTAAATGCCACATACAAACCCGATATGCATACAAAGGTGCATACAACCATTTTTTCCACTTTCAAAGGCCGATTGAATTTTCTTTCGGGTTTGCCCTTGTACATCTAAACTTGTACATACAAAGGCACATACAAGCGGCCATATACAAAGATACATGCATAAAAATGTGAAGGATGATAGACTTAGAATTTTTTGGATTTAAATGAAAGGGCATGCAGATGAATGTTTGAAACCTTAAATCTAGGTGGGCACCAACAGTAGGGACCATTGTTTGTCCTTTAGAGCCAACAAGAGTTGGAAGGCAAACATACTCTACCATAGCAGTAGTACAAGAAGCATCAAACACGGTTTTGAATGTAGGTGTTTAGGCAGATATGACAGCAAACAATCATGGCATGCAACATCCAAGTTTGGTTGCAAGCACTCACTCATGGCAAGGTATGAGTAGAGCCTACAATGCTAGGCATGAATTTTTGATTCCATGGAAGCAAGTTGCAGTCCAGAGATCATGGGGAAGGCATGATGCAGCGAAGGATGATGGTGGTGCAAGACATAGACTCAACTCATGGGACATGAGTTCTTTTCTAGGTGGGGTGTATGGTGTAGGAGCACCTAACACAAGGTGGCCTCCATGAGGCATTTAAATTCATGTTTGTTTAGAAAATCAGGTTTTGTGTTGTAATAAGGTCTATTCGACCAATGCATTTTTCCTTTCTGTTTGTAAGTCCCTAGTGACTTAGGTCACTTTTGTCAAATTGTTAGTTTTAGACAGTTGGAATCAGTTAGTTTCTCCCAGCTGCTTGGAATCAGTTAGTTTTTCTCCCAGCCACTTGGAATAGGGTTGGTGTTCCTCGGGGCAAGCTTATAAACCCCAGAGAAATGAATCAAAGGCAGATAGATTAGATAGTATTGTAATCAGATCGAAGAGGAGATTGAATGTAAATGTGCAAATGTAATTGTACATTGTGTTAAGGAGAAATTGAACTATTCTGTGTCATCAATTTGTTTTCCATTCTCTGTAATTACAAATTGCATAGCTGTAGATTTATTTTCCTTTCTGTAATTCTGTTGTTGCAAAATGTCGATGTGAAGCATTCCACTGGTGAGATTTCTGTCAAAATCAGTGGAATGGATTCATTGTACAATATTCGTTTGTTTCCTATTTTGTTTCATGGTTCGATGATGCAGATGTTCCAGATCGAGGGTTGTGCACAGTAGGCGGCCTAGCATCTCCATGTGCTAGGGTTTGATTGGAGGAGTTGGAGCTGATATCGGTGAGATAGAGACCATCGACGAAACATTTCTCACTCAGAGCGATGAGGATAGTCTAGCTGAAGGGAGGTTCGAGTCGCTGAACGGAAGTCGCGACCTAAGAATCAAATCAGGGTGACAAGGTGCATCGGGTGGACGACTTGGCGTTGTACCGACGGTGCTGGTCTTATTGATTGAGAGTATCGAAGTGACAAGGGGAAATGTATGCTGACAGAGATCCATCGGGAGGAATCGATGTATTGGCGACTCCGAAGTAAGTCCAACCGATGATCTAGGTCTTGCTAACGAGTGTGGTTCGAAAGGTATATTGAGAATGTATGTTGAGAAAGCATGTGGGGAATGTATATTGAGAATGTATGCTTCGTCGGATACAAACAGTGACCAGTTGTAACAGTGAATTAGGGTATAGAAACTTTAGTCCACCGGTAATAGCAAGTCATGCCAAGCATATACTAAGTTAGTGTATCGGCGTATCGGCAATAGGTTGTAAGTGTTCACTGATGGTAAAGGTCACAACGATGAGAGTTTAGCAACGGTTGAACTGACTGTCAGCTCGAGCAAAGAGGGAGTAAGTCTTACCATATGAGGCTCCCCATCATGGTAGCTGCCAATATCTTGTAATTTATAATAGTGATATCATCTAATTCACTATTATAGATGATAAGATATATGCATCAAGTTGATAAATGTAATGATTCTTACATTCTCACCCCTCTCAAAAAGCCAAGAGGGTAGCATGCTGGGCTCAACCCTTGTGGGAGCCCATTTTACTCCACATGCTATTTCATAAAAGATGAATCAATAAACTAATTTCTCATACACCTGCACAAGAAGCAAACATGTTAGCATATGAAACATTCCTTTGATTCATGATGTGGGGTTACTTGTATGGATCTATCTCTTTCTAATGTGGCACTTATGTCTGCTCATTCTGACTTCTTTTATGCTAATATTCGATGACTGATGTTGCTGCTACATAAAAGTAGATAGCACTTTTGAAGTTCTAATTGTTTATGAAAAGATTTGAAACCCTGAGCATTAACAAAAACTATTTTCTAGGTACGCCGAAGCTCAAACGGATGGAGGAAGACAATAGCCGGCTCGCCACGGGATTCATCATTTGCAGGCAATGACAGGCCCCTTTCTTTTCCTATGCAATTTGTTTCTTTTCAAAAGTGAAATTTACTGTTATGTAGTCTATTTTAGTTACTCCTACAACTTGTGTGGGAGCACTTTATACATTCTTTTGAATACAATCAGTTATCTCATTCTATGCAATGATTTATGTATATTTCACTTTTTGAATCAAATACATAGCATAAAACAACTGATCGTTCTTTGGAACATATGTATAAAACATGATGTATGATTTGACAGTCTAAAAATACCTCTTTTACTTACACTGAGATATAATGAATAATCAGCAATTAAAACATGAACCCCATCAATTCTCTTCATTCTTTGAATGTCTGTTTTCTTGTCTGTAGATGATTTCACTTACCAGGATGATGTAACAACTTAGCTTGATGATTTTGATAAGTGATTTTGCACTTGTCTTTTGTCAAGACATCTGACATTAACTGGATGATCCTGCATAAGCAAATAAAATTGTACTCCCTCTAAACAACTGATGTTTAGGCCTTACTAAATTTGGTGTGAACATTATTTAGTAACAAGACTTGCAACACTTAATGGAGATATAGGGATTTGCAAACTAAAGTTGGGTAAGAGATGTGGGTAGTAGGAGGTCAATCAATGGCTATGTGTTTAGCATGTTTGTTCATGCAATCAGTTGGATGAATAAGTGACATGTTATGGTCATTATTTCCACCACAAAGGTAGAGCATATGATAGCTACTCATGCCTATAAGGAGGCTATCTAGACTTAGAGGTTGTGTTCAAATGTTGGGTTGAATTAGAGAGCAATAAAGATTAACTATGTTAGTCAAAGTGTCGTTTGCCCGACAAAGAACACTATGTGTCATGCACATATTAAGCACATTGATATATAAAATCATTTTTTTCATGACATGGTGGATGATGGGAGGGTTATGCTAGATAAGTGGATACTTTGGTAAATATTGTAGATGCTTTGATGAAGTTAGTGAGCAAAAATAAGTTCAAATAATGCAATGAGGCTATGGGATTTTTCCCTTAAAAACTAGTTCACTTTTGTTGATGTTCCCCTTTTGCTCTTACAAGGTATATGACAAGTGGGATAATGTTGGGATTAGGTGGCACACACCTTACAAATCCTAATGTTTCATTTATTTATTTATTTTGTATTATTTATGTGCCCACATGGAAAATCGTGTCTCACTTGAGGTGACACATTATGTCATGTGTAATTTGGAGTATCTATGACATTGTATGATGCATAAGAGATTATATAATGCATGTAAGAGCATGTAAGAGAGAGTTACAAAGTGTACTATGACTCTTGACCAACTTATGATGCATAAGAGATTCTATAATGCATGTAAGAGCATGTAAGAGAGAGTTACAAAGTGTACTATGACTCTTGACCAACTTATGATGCATAAGAGATTCTATAATGCATGTAAGAGCATGTAAGAGAGAGTTACAAAGTGGACTATGACTTTTGACCAACTTATGATGCATAAGAACATCTTTGCTAAAGGAGGAATACATCCAAATGTGGCATCCAAGTTTAATGGGTGACTTATGACATGGAAGTTACATTTTATTTTGAGTTGTTGACCCATTCATGGAGCAGGGTGTTGAGATTTGAGTCAAATATTTGGGTGCCACATTTAGCCATGGATTCTTGGCTCAAGGTTTTGGAAAACCACTTGTGGTTTTCAGTTTGAGCTTGCTCTATATATTAGATGCTTGGATAGAGTTATTTAGATTTTATGATTTTATAGGGGCTTATGCTACCGAAATATGTTCAGATGGAGTTGGTGTGACATAATTGTGATTGCTTTGATTGTATTGTAATTTGTAATAACAATATTGTTGGTAACTGAATAATACATTGAGGCTCCTTTTGTTGCTAGTATTTTTCCTCAAATGGATTTTCTTAGGGAAAATCATTGTGTCATCTCTATCCTATGTGATTCTATGTTGGTGCATGTATGTTTTATCTTTTTAAAATTGTCAAATATCAGTTTGTTTGCATGTATCTCTATGAAGGATTTTGTTTTATCTAGCTTCCTTTTAGAATTTTCACATCCATGTCAATCCCCATTTAGTTTTCTACTCATTTTTCAAAACAAAAAATTTACATATGCATGCCATTTCCTAGTTCTTTGCCTATTTGAGCTTAAATGTTGTTATTAGAATTTGTATGTATTGTATTCAAATTTATAAATGTATGTATAATGAAAACTATAAAAACTAGATTTACATTTTAGGTTTCTAGGGTTGGTATGAAGATGTATAAATATAAAAACAATGAAAAATAGGGGGGAAATAGAGTAAATAAACCAAAACAAGGAATGATGGGGGTTTGGAAACACTTGGTAAAAATATTAATTTTCCTACCTTCAATCAAAGATTGATTGCCTAGTCATTGCATCTATCCATTCAAAGGTCACTAAACACTTGAAACAAAATGGGCCTAGGTCACTAATTTTAGGAGTTTCCATATTTTAAAAGGTACCTTTAATCTAAACTTACCTTCAATCAAAGTTCCTACCTTTAATTGAAGGCTATTTACATGTGGCATGATGAAGACCTTCAAATGAAGTTCCTTCTAACAAAGGAAAACCTTATGTTCAAAGGTGTTCCATCTTTTTCACCTTGCAGAACTATTCTTTTTAAAATGATCCACAAGTGATTTAGGGATTTATGTGTCTATCCATCTATATTCTACATTTAGGGAATTTCTTCCTTTGGTGTCTCTACTTAATTGGTGTTGGGATTAGTTTTAGTGTATGATGACATATCCTATTAATGTTGAATGGAGAAGTTACCATATGAGTGAATAGAAGTGGGTTAGTTTTTTCTTTTCAACTTGAGTTAAGTTGTGTATCTTATTTGCAATGTACTTAGGATGATTAGAAATTTTAATTTGAATGGATGAAGGCCAAAGAAAAATTCATTCATTGATGAATAATAGTAATAGAGTTATAATGCTTCTTATTGTAATGGGTGTACTTTTAGTTGAAACTAACACCCTAATTATGTAATTGGGCACACTTTATATCCATGCCACTTATTATGGAAAAATGTTGTATGCTTGGAATATGCTTGTGCTCTCGAATGTTGCATTTAGTTGGTAAAATCTAAGGTCATAAAGGAGGTTGGAGGACCCATAAGAGGATGGATGACCATTCCCATATTGAGCTAGCTTCTTGTTTGGAAATTGGGAACACTACTTGAGAGGTATTATTTTTCCCCTTTTGGATCAATGGTTTTTTGTACTTTTGGAGAGTGTGTTTGCCCCTATTCAGAGTAAGAGTTATGTGCTTGTATATATCATGTTTGTCCTTATAAATAGGTTGAGTGATGTGCTTTGAATAGCATGTGTGTTTGAATTCACATTTTTTGTAAGTTGATTATTGTTTATAATTTGTGTGTCCATATCACACAACTTTAATTACTTGTCAGTGTGTGATATTTTGGGTTGTTGTGTTTGTCCTAGTCTAATACCTTTGTTTGGAGTGATGTAATAGGGGGGATGTTAGAAATATTGCATCATAGTTATTATTCTAGTTGTTAGTAGTATATCACATTGTTAGTAAGTTATGATAATACCAATTGTTATGTGATTAGGTATTCTAGTATATGTTAGTTTGGATGGTTAAACATGGGAATGAGAGGCTTATTAAATCTCTTCTATGTAATGTTGAAATTATCCTGAATAATATAATGTTCTTATTGTGTGTTTATATAATAGTCATATGTGAGTTCTCTATTTTCTCTATAATTTTCATTGTCTTTAATCTTTTAATAGCATGCACATCAAAGTAGGGGTCAAAATATAATGGTGAAACTTGCATACCAATGTCATTTCCCATTTAGTTTTATGCCCACCTTGGTTAATGTCCTAAATGCAATAACATATCAATAAATGGTACACTCTTGTGCTAAGTTTGGCTGATGCTCGATCCCTATTTCCTATCATTTACATTTATTCTCGTTCATTCATCAATTATCCCTCTTTATTGCATCTCCATTCGCACTTGCTTCCATATATTCACTCCATGCATCAAAGTTACCATTTTCAATCATATCATTCATTTCCAAGTGGTGCGAGATTGATATAGTTCAATTTGGAGACATGCAAGAATGAACTCAAAATTTAAATGTTTAAATTAAAATTTAACTTTCATGGTCTTTTTTACTAGTAACAATGAGCCAACTTAACACACATTTATGCAACATGTTTCTATGTCATGGTATTTAAAGACAATCAATGTGCACTTATTTTCATAAAGAGGAATATTTTGGATTTTAGGAATAAAAATGATCCCATATCAATCTAGGAGCATTTGAGTGGCATCTAGTTTCATATAAAAAAAGGTCATCTAGATTATACTTCAATTTTCTAAAGCGACAAAGAACTACATTTACATATAGACCACCTACACACTTGTGTTTGTTATCCTTGAATGTTTGCTATGAGCCATAAATTTGGTTGATCTAGGGGTTTAACCTAGGATAACTTGAACCTAGCAATCTAGAAGAATCCTTTAAGGTGTTTATAAACACCATAGTCCTTATATGCATATTAAACATCAAAGATTAGGGTGAGAATATTTTTAAAAGTTTGCACATTATCAGTTTATATCCACATGTCAGAGTTCAAATCTGTGGCACTCAAAAGTGAACTTCAAGATTTTTAGTGCTTCTTTATATTTCAAGGCATTATCATGGCTATTGTTCTATAAAATGGTAAATCAACTTTATGCATCATCGTCATTATTTTATTGTTAATATTAAAACTAAATACCCTTATCCTCTCATTTAATTATCACAAATTAATTTAATCTAAATTAATTTGTGATTATTGAAAATATTTATTTAATTAACCTAGATTTTATTAATGTGATTTATTTCTTTAAAAAAATTTAACAACAAGCACCATTAAATAAAGTTCATACACCTAACCTATCCATTATCATTACATACCACAACATGGTATGAGATCCTATGTTGACTTGTATCATGTTAAAAAAGGGTATCATATTCATATTATATTTTATTCATGGCACACACAAGGGTGTAATACAAAAGGATTGTGATAAGGGATTAACATCCCCACACCTTAATTATGAGTTTTCTCTAAGAACTCCCTGTTTGTTTTTGTTGGACTATTGGTGTTACACCCCGTGTGTTTCTAACTATTTACTATTTACCTAGATTGGTTAATTTGCTTGGGTAAATGAATGTTTGTGAATCTCTACATCAATGTGAAATGTGAATTTTGAATTGAATATATTTGAAAAATTAAATTATGCAATGGGATGTATTATAAGTGATTATTATTATGAAATTTATGAAGCATATGATTATTTTTGTGAACAGCTAACAACTGTTGTGGTAATGCAAATTGAATGCAGGAATAGGATTGCTCCTTCGGAAAGGAGGGGAAGTATCACTCAGGAGAAGGACTTGGACTGGTAAACCTTAGAGAAAGCCTAAAATTGAGCAAGCACACACCACTCTCCTTCTTCTAGTCTAGGTTATGTCAAGTCTGTGTGGGTAAAAGTAAGTAATCTGTGTTAATGATCTAGAATGCTTATTTGGATGTGATTTTATGGGTGTTTGAGTGAAGATTGTGATTTAATCTGTGTATCAATTTAAGTCTTCTTTGGTAAGTTTAAGATTACAAAAGTCATGGTTTTGTCTTGAAATGGTTATGAACTCATGCAAGTCCATGATAGACTTATACATATGAGACAATACGAGCATGGGTATACGTAGGTAGATGTATCTACGCATACTCATGAGCATATTGCTCAAGGCATAAGGATATCGATTGGACTAGGTATGTTATGCATGCGTATATATGGATGTCATTCATGTCGTCAATGTATATTGGATTTCATTCTTTTGTGTTGTTAGTGGTTATGTGAGAAATGAGTTTATGTGGTTGTGTAAAAATTTTATATATATATATATATATATATATATATATATATATATATATATATATATATATATATATATGTATATATATATGTATATATATATATATGTATATATATATATACATATATATATATACATATATATATAATATATATATATATATATGTATATATATAAATATATACATTCTTTAATAACATAAAAGAATGTATATATAAGTATATATGTATATATATAATACTTTACATAATGGTTATGGTGCTGCCATAAAAGACATGCAGCCATGAAACAATGGTATGCATTTAACATTAGCGTCGGTTTAAGCGCATAGCTTGGAGCTTATGATAATATTAAATGAAGCATATTTATGTGCCTTTATAAGTGCTATATGAAGTGCATAACTTGTAATCTTGTTATCATTTCATAGTTTATTAAAACTCAGACTCTTTGGCAGCGCTTTGATTTGGTCTTTGGGTGTTGGAAAAAGGGCAGAAACAATTATAATTTATGAAGTTTTAAAGTGCCAACAATGCTATCCTCCAACGTGCATTGACTCTTTCTTTGTAAACAGTTTACAAGTTTATAGGAAGCATTGAATAATGTGTGGCGCCTTTGTGGAGAGATTTAAACCCATTTGAAGTATGTTTTCTATGCAGTTTCCTTGTATTGCGGAGTTGCTTCATGTTGTCCTCTTATGTGTTCCTTTTTCATTGAATTCCTGCTGCCACCACATATCTGTTTTGATGAGTCAAAGAATAAAGGGGGAGTTGTGGTAGTTTTGCAAGCTAATCTGTAGCCATAGATTACTCAGATTTCTGTATTTAAAGAGGAGCTTCCTCATTCCTTTGACACACAATTTTTTCATCCAAGTGCTCTATTGTTCTGCTGTTGTATTTCTAAGTTCGGTGTTGAGAGTGCATTGTTATTTTGTCTTGATTTTGTAAGAAGTATAAGAAGTTTAGAGAGGAAGTGGAGTTACTTTTGGAGAGGAGAATCAATCTGCTTGAAGGATCACAAGCAAGGGGTTCCATTGATCTATTATAACAAAATATCACAGGCATGTGGAATTCTTATCCATTATGCTTTTTCTATTTGAAAGTCTATATGTGTTTGATTATTGATGTGGAATGAATTGTTTTGTTGTCTTTATCGAATGGGGTGTTTACTTGTTTGTGTAAAAAGTGTATATATATCTAGTATGAGAATTATATTATGTGTTGAATATGAAATTAATCTCCGTAGTAGAGATATGTGCCTATATTGGATTTTATGGGTAATTATCAAATTAAGTGTGATTAGCTATTTGTACAAGGTGAAAGATTAGTAAACCATATCTTGCAACTTGTATTACTTTGATATATGTGTCATAGTAAAACTTGGAAAAGTTAAGTAGGTTAACCTGGGATTGGTGATCCATGATAAAGGGAAATAACCTAGTTTAGAGATTGATGTCTTACCAAATTGGGCTAGAATGATGGGTGAGCATGTGATGTCCATTCCGAGTTAGGGGTGATGAAACTTTGGCCAAAGTAGTGTAAGTAGCCACTGTTTACACTGTTAGTTCACTATGATCTAGGTTTGCATACTAGGAAGGGCAATCATGCTTGTAGGTTGGAGCCACAATGTATGACAGTACCAGATATGTAGAACACAACATCTTGCTTAGTATAGGCTATTCTTTGAGGTTACCATACCAATCCCTTTGTCGAAGGGTAGGGTTGTTTACCAGTATGGTAAATGTGTGGGGGACCGCAGTTAGTCCATGGTTGGCAGAAAAGTGCTTGAGTGATGCTTCTCCTCATGCAGTTGGCGTCTAGGATCTAAAGACAGACATCATAATCATTGTATGACAATTAGCTTTATGAAGCTTGTATGTAACTATCTCTTGAAATATTGTAAATGAGAATTATTCAATTCATGTAGTTGTTGAAATGTGTAATTTGATAGTGCAATGGTTAAGTTTGAAATATGTTTCAAATGTGCATTGTATCAAATGAAAGAAAGGAAAATTTTTATTACTCATGTTTTGGTTTCATGATTTATTTACTCTTGGGTTAAAACTTAGTTGTATTTACTTGGTAGAACAAGTGGTATGTTACAATTGGTGGGAACTTTGTGGCTATCATAAAATAGTTGTTTAAAATAAATTGTTCATGGTTTGAGCACAACATCCAATTTGGTCTTACGTTATTGTATGCTTTATAAATAGGTCTCTTTCTTTTTCTTTAATGTTTCTCCTAAACCACGATTTGAACACCACACTTATTTATGCTTTATAGAGTGTTTGATAACTTAATTATCATCCTATCAAGTGCTTCTTCTTTGATTGTATTTCATCCCAAACCTCTACATATTCCATCTCAATTTTTAAGTTATTATCTAGAAATTCTCGATCCATTATCTCAGTTTCATTATAATCCTAAAAAAAATTGCAAGCAAATCTTTGAGTTGTTTTGTCTCATATCACACTATCATTTAAGGCTTAAATATTCTCTTTGATTTACATGCCCTCAATATTACTGAGATTAATGTAGGTGAGTTTTCCTTGTATCTTTATAATATGGACCATTTTTTATTTAGTTGTTTGAGTTGTTTTTGTCTTATATCATACTATCATTTAAATCTAAATATTCTCTTTTATTTAGCCTTAGCATCAATGAGATTAATGTGGGTGAGTTTTCCTTTTATCTCTATAATTTAAACCTTTGTCACTTTAGTTGTTTACCTTCAAATAACAAATCCTTGAATTGTTTTTGTCTTGTATTGAATTATCATCTAAGACCTAAATATTCTCTTTAATTTATATATGGTTGGCATCACTGAAATTAATAGATGAGTATATAAGTTCCTTTGCAGCCCTGTAGCTATTTATTCTTTGTATTATGCTTTGTTTTAATATATTAAAAAAACTTAATGGATTACTATGTAAGTTCCTTTACAACCCTGTTGCTGCTTATTTTTTGTACTCTACTTTGTTTCAATATATAAAACTAGTAGTTGCACCAAATTTGTGCGCAATGGAATAGCTGATAGGAATTTATGTATACAACTTGTAAATTTACTAATATATATACTAAACTATTTATGTTAAATTGATGAATATTGTTCAATAGGTAAAAGAAGACAAAACCACACTAAAACAAATACATCATCATCCAATCCCCAAGATATTACTGTAGACAAGTTTGCCTATTATATATATATAATTCTATCCTATGTAGGGGTGGCTAAGTTTTCAATTTTACTATTCGGTACTTCTTCAATGTTGATCTCAAAATCAACATCCAACTTAACATAGTACAATATGGCTTTATATATCAGAGATGTTGTGATGATTCGATGTTTTCCAGTTAAAGATTGGAAAAACTAGCAATTAATAATTCCTCCCTATCACTCTCTCTACCTTCCCACACTTAGACAAAATTGAGGCCAAGAAGAAAAGACAAAATATGAATATGGACAAAATAAGAATAAGACCAAAAATTGATTAATCAAACAAGTCATAAGATTTCATAAGAGGCCACTCCATATTAGTTAAGTAATAATCTTGTTTCGAGAGGCATCGATTCTCCCAAAAGACATAGTCGATCCCAAAAGAGACAATTCGAAAGATATTAAAGCCAATGAGAATCATTTGAAAGGCATCAAATAAGTTAAAACCTCATCTCTGTAAGGATCAAACATCATACATTCTCCTCTCAAGCATCGAACAAGATATAATATCATATCAACAATTCAAATTACTCATTCCATTAGCGATTTGCAAGGATAAAGCATTGACCAATTAAATACTTACTTCCAGCCATTGAATATACTTCATATCTATTGTTGAAGACTCTAAAGTATATTTATACAAGGAGAACTGCTGCAAACAAGAGATACCAATACACAATCATCCCAATCTGCATTCTATAAAGGATATCATTGATCGAACCAGCATTATATTGGTTTGAAACATACAGGTATGATTGCATATTGATATTTCCCTTTGGATATTTACATTTCCTTTTGTATATTATTATTCTTAGAACTCGATTCTATATGTTGTGATCATATATGTATCATAATGAAAGTGATGTAGCATATATGCCATCTGACATATGTATCATAATGAAAGTGTTGTAGCTTATATGCATATCAGTGATATGTATCATAATGAAAATGTTGTAGCTTATATCAGTCATATGTATTATAATGAAAAGTGCTATATTAAACACATTAACTTCATATGGGAAGAATAAGAATGAGACGCCTTAGAGGCCATTCATGGGTATTTAAAGGCCTTTGTCACATGTGATACAAGGTATCCATGGTGCAAAGGATAGCAATCTCATAGAGGGCTTTGTCACATGCTGGTACAAGGTACCCATAGTGCAAAGGATAGGTGATATAGTGGCCTCAGCTACCATGGTGCAAAAGGCATCATAAGTACCAGAGGCCTTGAATCTAAGAGTACCAATGGTACTACTTAAGTCTAAGGATAGGAGACATAGAGCCCCATGGTGGATAGTGGTAAATCTCATCGCATCTCTCTCATATGATGTTAATGAGTAACACATGGAAAAGAGATAGCAAGTATGAAACATATATATATATATATATATATATATATATATATATATATATATATATATATATATATATATATATATAGAGAGAGAGAGAGAGAGAGAGAGAGAGAGAGAGAGAGATCATGACTAAATAATAGAGCATGTGAAATGTCATGATAAAGAATATGAAATTCATATTGATAATGATCTTAAGAGGAACATGTGAAATATCAATGATAGAGAATGTGTATTGAAAGTAATCATAAGATTAGTAATAGAAATATGCATTGAAAGTAATCATAAAATAATGAATGAAAGATATGAATTGATGTTTGATCATAGAAGTTATGAAGGCAATATTCTTATGTGAAATAAGTATCTTATATATCTATTGCTATAAATGAAATCAAGAAGGTTTAGTGTACTAATGTTATCTTTTTGCGAGTTGAAATTTGTGAACAAGGTTGAGAGATTTTGACTTGTGACAAGGGGACATTACAAATGTGAAGACAATAACATTGGTATATAATACCATTAACAAGTGCAAGTTGAAATATTTTACTAAACATGTGAAAATAAGAAAAACAATGTAATACCATCCTTTAAATTGATTTAGTGGCCTTAGTTCAGCATGCACAAGAGAGAACAACAAATTCTAACCACAATTTAGAGGATCTCTAAGCGTACCAATGTCTTTTCTTTATTCACCCTTCAACAAAAAAAAATTAAGTATTCACAAGGAGGAAAAACAAAAAAAGTTATCTAGAAAAAATAAGCTAGCTTCCCTAATCATGACAATGGCTGAAACATCCCTAGTAATTACAATAGCTGAAGCCACTATCATGTAATGTCTAGTTTATTTCAAATCACAGAACTGACATCATACTCAAACAAATGACATTGAACTCTAATGCTCGATTTCTTGCTCCCTCACATATTGTTAAAACTTTTGAAGTTATTATTTTGACACAGAGTACCCAGAATGTTGAACACAAGTTGGTCTTCAATTCTATGTTGATTGCTACTACTAGATAAAAAGCAAGTTTAAGCTAGTGATTTCAAGGTGTCATATTCAACCTCAAATTCTATGAGGCACTTACAGGTTACAAACAACATACAACTCATTACTGTCGTTGATTTGAGTATGCATAGTAGGTCGTTGAGTGTGTATGTCTTGAATATGTCTACAAAAATGAAGACACTACAATTATTCAATATATGAATTCTTTGTTGATTGATGTTCCAGATGTTTTAAAATCTTTAGCAGATTTAGGTACAAGCCAAATGTAATATTCTTTAGATGATGCATATTGTAAAAATTAGTGCATAGAGAGTTCAATGAGAAGGAATGCAAATCTTTAGAAGATCATTTGTAGAATATTGCATTAGAGGATATAAATACAATTATAATCTAAAAGCAAGACTATTACATTGAAGGATATAAATAGAAGCTGACTTGTGATGTACTACAATAGTATTCAGTGGAACTTCGTAGATTAGCATAACAATGTACTTGCCTTTGGTGAAGGTCGGTGATGTAATACACCCTCTATATTTGATCATGCTGGAAAATATGAGACATTTTTGCACGGGTTATGGTGATTTGAGAATGACATATTTCAACTTTAGACGTGTAGTCTTGATAGAGAGGGTTCTAACTCAACCCTTGGTAGATCGTAGTAATTATGGTCCATGAAGTAGTTTGTTAAACTTTGAACAAGATGTTGTGAGAAACCTGTTTTAATTTGGTTGAAGAATACACACATATCAACCTCTAAGACAGGCCCATAATGTTGTACATGAGTTCTACAAGAGGATATCTGGCAAAATATATACTATTTACCATGCTAATGGAACAAAGCTTTAAAATATTGTCTCTATTTCTTGCTGTCCAGTTTTGTGCAGATACATGCAAGACAATAATGTCAATAAAATGTTCATTTACAATGTGAACAGTGAAGGGACCATCTTCTAATTGTAGTGCTTGCAATATTGAATGTTCATACCCTTCAATGAAGAAGTGTCAAGTATTATATATAACATTTTATACAGATTTGATCCACCTGTTTGCATACCAACTTGAAAGCAGCAAGTGCATGATATTGGAAGGAAGAGGGTCCATTGTAATGTTCAAGATCTGGTGTCTATGAAGAAAAAGAGTCATGGCAAGGATGAGTGAAATTTACTTGTTATGAGAAAGTTATAGTGGCTACACAAGAGCTATATTGAACATTGTAATGGCAAAGCATGGGACAATAACAAAGCTAAATTCAACTACAGAAGAGTTATATTGAACGTTGTAATTGCAAAGCATGGGACAATAAAAAAGCTAAATTCAAGGTATATACCAATGTAACTTATAAATTTAATTAGTTACCAGATACATATGCATTTTTTCCTCTGTATGTACAAATGTAACTTAAGTGCAAGTACAGGTGGTTTCAAAGTTATAGGTCTCTGTACTCATTGTAGAGGAAATGTATGGTCTCAGTAGATATGGTGGAGGTCACTGCTTGAAGAATTGGAATGCCTGGGTTTTGATGGGAGTATTTGAATTTTGGTTTTACAGAGTGAATATGAAATTTTATATGGTGTTGGGTCCAGATATGGTTCTCAAGCCATTCTTGTGTCTTGACCATTCAATTTCCTTCCTTTTTATCCAATCTTACTAACTCCAAAAATCACAAACTTAATTGTCCTATGAAACTGCAATTCCTCATGAGAACTGGATATATTATAAGAATCTTGTAGATGCAATTTGAAAGGTAGAGGTCACGAAGTTCTTGGTATAATGCATACAACCACTTATCGAAATCTCGAATGTATATTTTGACGCTCCCAGTGTCATTGTCAACAACCAAACAAACTTTATGGTCATACTTGAAGTCGAAGAACTCAGGATAAGATATATGTGGTGTGGTTCTTACAGGCTCTCGTATTAGCTTTGACATTTTTTCTTCAGGTAGATAGGGGATTTGTAACTTGAATATCCTGAGTATGATTTCCTTTGGAAGAAGGCAATGGAAGTTTTGGAACCAGCTTATGGTCCATGCCTTTTTATTTGTGTACATTGCGCTTCGCATATTTAGCAATGTTTCTTTACCATGATCTACATTTCCAACAAAAATATGTGAACTAGATGGAAGGTTGCGGATGATACAAATGCAACAAATGACTTATAAGGTATATCTTAACATTGAATTTAAGAAAATATGTATTAAATACTATAGTAATGTAGGCATATAGTGCAAAGATGACCTTTACCACCTGTATAAATGGACTCAGAGAATTTAAATAGATATGTATTAAATACTATAGTAATGTAAGCATATAGTGCAAAGATGACCTTTACCACCTGTATAAATGAAGTTAGAGGACATAAAGTTCGCAGGACCTTAAAAGATCGTATTTAGCAATGATTCTTTACCATGATCTACATCTCCAACATAAATATGTGAACTGGATGGAAGGTTGCAGAGGATGCAAATGCAGCAAATCACTTACAAGGTATATGTTAACATTGAATTTAAACAGACATGTATTAAATACTATAGTAATGTAAGTAGATAGTGCAAAGATGACCTTTACCACTTGTATAAATGGACTCAGAGGGTAGGAAGTTTGCTAGACCTTGAAAGATTGCTTTCCGTAGTTGTTTAGTGCTCTCTATTAATTTGCATAGTCACTTACAAGGTATATGTTAACATCAAATTTAAACAGATATGTATTAAATACTATAGCAATGTAAGAAGATAGTACAAAGATGACCTTTACCACCTATATAAATGGACTTAGAGGGACCTTGAAAGATTGTTTTTCGTGGCTACTTTGTCCTCTCCATTAATCTACATATCATTGATAACAAGAGGCAACCTTATAGGAATTGATGAAACATCGAATGTTAATACAAACATAAGCATACACATGTACTTGGATGTGTTTACAAGATAGAATTTGTAAACGAGCCTCTTCTTTCTTTCTGATTGTTGTATCTCGACTACTTTGCATTTTACAGTAGCTTGCAAAAGAGAATGCAATTGAGTCCTCTCTATTTGTTTCTTAGGAATCCATTTATTTTGTAAGGCTGCGAGTGGGTAACGAAAGCACTTTGGTGAAAAACTTGCCCTCTTGAAAGAGAGGTCACAAATTCAAATCCTGCATGGGGTAGGGTATGTATGCCTCATATTAGAAACACAGTTAGGTGCCTCCTGCATACTAGGAGCATGGGGTAGTCTCATATGTTATAAGCCACCTATAGACCCAAAATCAGGTCACCCAGCATCGTAGACTATAAAAGGATCCATTTCCATTTCTAATCTCAATGTCAGTGACCCAAACATATTGATTGCTGATTAGCATACTTATCCATGTTGATTTTCCTCCCCATTAAGCACTTTGTCCCCTCATCTCTAAATCTATGAGCTATATTAATTTAGACAAGGCACCACTTGCTCATTCTTTGCTAGTAGTATTCCACCTCATGTCTTTTCCATGACTATCACCCACTAAACTTGTCAAGTCTCATTACTCTTCCTCTTTAATCTGATGCACGTAGATCTCCCATACGTGTAGGGTGCAGACTCGCATGGCCTAAATTTGATGGTCGACCCTACTTGTCAAGCAATTTTTTTATGGTGGTTATGCATTCAAAGGTGCCCTTAAAATACTATGACATACCTTAGTATAAGTCAAATTATACATAAACTAAATATATATAATCATAATTTTATATAGATTTTGATAGTCTATCCCAAATCTTTCTTTTCATATTATACAATCTTTTTAAAATTTTGATTGTATTTTACAGCAAAAATACCTAAATACGGCCATACGACCATCAAATTTACGCCCTGGTGCAGAGTCATGCTACCAACTTTGAAGCGCAAGGATGTGACACTTTCTCCACTACAAATATTTAATCCAACATTAAAATTCCTAACGTCTAAGTAAGCCCTTGTTACCAAATTAGTACTACCAAATTAAAGAAGCGATCCCCTGGAGCTGTTAGAGAATCTATTTTTGTGGAGTGAAGGGTCCCATGGAACTCAAAAAAAATTGCTAATGCTTAAATCAAAATCTTTTCCTCCAAAATAGGAGCAGCTAATGTTTAGGATGTTATTTTTTAGCAGGTGCAGATGGGGTGAAACTAAAACTTTCCCCACCAGCTTAGGGAGTTAACTACTAACTTTTTCATTCCTGCCACTTAATTTAGGGGAAATTTGGAGGAAATTTTTTAGCATAAATTATTGTTAAAAAAAATTCATGAGACTACTAGCTTCTATAAAATTAGGAGGCATACCAACAACTACAAAATTCATGGGACCACAGGGTGTAAAATACTCCTAAAAAATCTTAGGAGCACCCTGAGATAATTTAGGAAGCCCCTGCATGGGACCGCTTCCTAACTCCCCTACTCTTGAGGATTTTGCGGCCACGGACGAACTTTGTGATTCCTTCTATCAATATTTCTTGCCTACTTGACAAATTTATGTTTTTTTTTAAAGATTTCCCGCCATCAGACATACAATATGTTTCATTTGGAAGGAAATTCCCCCCATCAGATACTACTATTAATCGAATGGTCTGTGTTTGACAATCTTCAACCTCACTGTTGCTCTGTATTTTTACAGATAATCTATCACTATCTTGTTCACAATCATGTCTACCCACGATGCATTCTTCACATTTCCTGATTCTCTTCTTTCTTTCATACTATCTAAAACCCCAATAAAAGATGCTGTAAAATGTTGTGTTCTTTCCAAGAGGTGGAGATTTCTCTACACTCAGATGCCTCAACTCACTTTCTCTCCAGATCTTGTTCTGGGGCCTGATTGCCATTCCAGGCTCGATCCACTCCTGGTGTCAAGGGTTGAGAATATAATTTCCAACATCTTGCTTCTGCATTCACAGAATCTGGAGGCCTTTCACCTGAAAAACACCGGGTTCGTCAGTCATAACAAAGGGCGCTTCTCTCGTGAAAATGTGTGCAAATGGGTAAGATATGCATCTTGCTGTAATGTTCAACACCTCACTCTGTCAGACCACTATGTTCCGAGTAATTTACGATGAGCGTGTTGATGAGCGCCGCTGTGCTTTAAAAGAAACCCCACCCCCTGCTCTCTTTCATGTTCGCGTCTGGTAACCCTATATCTGCACGACTACATTTTCACCAGTTTACCAGTCAATTTCGTCGGATTCCCCCACCTCGTTACTTGTACCTTCCGTAGGGTTCAATTGACAGAAGGGTCTTTAGTTTCATTCATTTCGCTCTGCCCCCGTCTGCAAGAACTTAAAGTAAAAAATGATGATTGGCTAGGCAATGTCGTAATCTTTTCACCCACTATTCAACATTTGTATGTGGAACGCATAAAATCTCTATCTGTTAACTGCCCCAAACTCAAAAGTATGTCGGTGTCCGACATTGAGGGTTTGAGTGTAAATGGTGTAAGGTTCTATGAGCTTTCTTCTGACATTTGTGAGCTTGAAATGGACTGTGGAAGTACTCTGAGGAAATTGTTCATGGACAGTCCAGAAAATGTTTCAGCAAGTAGATTTCTTCACATAGTAGGCAACTTCCAGTCCTTGAAGGGACTTTTCATACACCTCTGTTTTCCCTTTGAAAGGGAAGGAGAGGTGGACGTTCCTCTACTGAACCTGTTTCACATACTTCCAAATCTTCAGTGGTTGCATATAAGGGGCCGCTTTGTACAGGTATTTACAAAACTTCCTAACCTCAAGTTCGATGGTTTTAAGTTTTAAGTTGATAGTTTAAGCTCATGCATTTTGAATGTGTATAAGTAAAAGATGAAAGGCTTCTTTTTAAAAAACTGTGAGAAAGGAACCCTTGGCAAAGTTACTTATTCATGGCACTGCAAAGCAGGAGTTGGCAAGAGATCCTATACCTGTTTGCCTCACCTCTCCACATGTTAACCTTAAGAAAATACGCGTAGAAGTAGCTGAGTTTGACTACAAAGAGATTGCAGTAATAAGTTGCTTGCTCCAGAGTATGCCTGCTCTTGAAACAATGGAAATAGAGCTACCCGAAGAATATTATCAAGGTCAATGTATGGACTTCCTTAAAGATATTCTGTACCCGAGGAGAGCATCCTTCCTAGCAAGGATAAGTGTACTGGATTGGTAAACGTTAACCTTGTAAAACAGTCTGTTGGTCAAAATTCAACTGACTGATTGATCTATTGAAATTTAATCAACTTTGAAGAGGGTCCAAACAGTCAAGAAGAGTGGATTGAAGTGGTGATGATTTAGGAGGTTGAAAATTTCCAGCTGTTTACGCCAGGCAGACTAGGGCTTTTTAACTACATAACTGTGTCCTCTGTAATAACTTGTTTATAGTATTAGATTCCATGCTCTTTTTTGCTTTTATTCCAAAAGTTGTTTATGTTGTTGAAGCTCCATTTGTTTTTACTGGCAATATATTCTGGTGATTTCTTTTAAAGCATACAGAAAGATTAGGGCCATATCCAATGTGTGGAAGGACTCACTCCTTGGAACGAAGAAAAATGATAGATGGTAATATATACCGCCCAGATTTAATGTTTATTTTTTTCAAATCAATGCTCATGAATTCATTGGAGCTGTCAAAAACTCCAAAGTTTTAATTGCTAAAGGTATTAGTATCTATTTCTTTGTCTTTTTTATTAAGGTATTTCAAATTGCGCTTTCAATGTTTTAATTTCCTCTCCCACTTTTTTAAGAAATCGTTGATCAATGATTGACAACTGCCTACATGGTTTAATCTTGGCGTGTGGCAGGGATGCTCTGCTTAAACATTAATGGGTTCTAAGTTTTTTTACTATTAAATGGTAATATTTAAAATCTGAATCTCTTGTTTTTAAGTAAGAGGGCTTATCATTCTTCTAATCATCTTATTCACGTGTTAAATAAGCATTTTATTTTAAAATGGTGAAAAATTATCTTCAATAATTGAACTGAAACAGAATCTATAAGCAGCAAGGGATAACTGCTTGTATAACTCCAGTTCCCTCTGAGCAAAAATATTTCAGAAAAGTACTCAATATAACTCCAGAATCTTGGTTTATGTTTCAATAGAAGTGATATAGACAGAAAAATTGGTGTCATAAAAAAAACAAATTAGCAAATACCACATCCAACCAAAAAAATTTAATCTGAAGCAAGCATAAACATTTATAATGATAGTGAAGCACAAATTTCAGTATAATAAACTTGGATACAAAATGGGAATTCTAATCCCAAATTCCACTATTATCACTCACAAAACAATCACAACATTTACACCACATCAATCACAATATTGGCATGCAGTGGAACCAAAAGTATTCTACCAACTATCATCCACTCTATTCCTCAGAGCTTACACAACTATTTTTCCAACTCCTCTCCTTGAATTGAATCACAACTAGGACTAGTCACCTAATGGTAACAAGTACCGAAACATTCGTCTGTAGTGAATCTCATGGATTCTAAAATCTGGTAGGATTTTAACAGACAGAAAATTTGGCAGTATCGAAATTTTAGAAAGTGTAAATCATGAAAGAAAATTGTTCATCCCCTTCTTATGTCTGAAAATCTTTTTCCAAAGCAGCCACTGTTCCTTAATTTTGATGTAAGTGCCCTTTTGCCGAGCTATTTGTGTAATTTTTGATGGGTCCTCCACAACCCATCTGTTTCCTTTTGCTGAGCTATTTTTGTAATTTTGGATTGTAGCTGCTGTTGGTGGCGGCTTTAGTTGTCAATTATGTGTTTTCTTTTTTATTTTCAGTTTCCCTGTTTTTACAGGGGTGGCCCAACTTATACCGAGCAATTTATAAGGCTTCAAATTTGGACTGATATACAAGAGAATGAAGTGCAAACAATATCTAGGTATGTCAATGGCCTTAAGTTTCAACTTCAAGATGACCTCACCTTGGTGAAGGTATCTATTGTGGACAAGGCATAAAGGTGGAGGATAAATTGAACAGGAAAAGCAAGATGGTGAGTAGAAGGGGTGATACCAACCAAAATAGAGGAAAATAAGTTTCCCTCAGAACTTGGCATGAGTGAAGAGCCAGAAGGCAAGAATGTGAAAGCCAACTTCAAAGGAAGGGGAGAGAAACAATCTTTTGGAGATTGAAAGCCCTTGAGATGTTTCATTGAATCATTTATAATGGAGTCTATAAATACAACTTGCTTGCATTCCTAAATCTAACTTTTACAAGATTTCTTGGTTGAAGAAGGATCACAATGTACTTGTGGATCAATCTTGTCTTGTTTTCAAAAATGGACCTTACGTGGATGAAGTGTTATGTGATGTGGTGCGGATGGATGCATGTCATTTGCTATTAGGTAGGCCTTGGCAACATGAACGGAAAGTAACCCATCATGGTTGAGAGAATACTTATGAGATACAGCATGAGGGAAGAAAACATCTAAAATCGTGGATAGAGGAAGGAGCATTTGAAATGTTAACTTTGTCTCTTCTAGCACAAGCCAGACTGAGCCTAAAGGGAAAAACAAATTCTATATAAGCCAAGAAGTAAGCCAGAAGATAGGTGTTAAGTTTCAGTTGGTTGTGATCGTCATTTGAAGGAAGCACTGGAAGATCTTACAAGTAGTTCCTGTTGGATGGGAAGAGATGCTGAATTATGGGAGTATGAGCAAGATCAAAGAAATACTCCAAGAATGTTATCAAGAGTTTGGTCAAAGGTGATAGCCTAACTCAGTCTAGGAGCAGTGATATAAGGCATGATTGGGGCAAGGGAAGAAGTTTCAGGTCTGTGGGTGGCAGCAGTAGCAATTATTTGGTTAGTTTTGCATTAGATTTCCCCTGGCTTTGGTGGAATTGCCACTGGACTCCCTTGACCTGGAATAGCATTGGTTGGAATATTTAATGGTGGCTAAAATTGTGCCAAGGACTCTCAAAAGAATACCTTGAAGGCAAGACTACTGCAAGGTACCCCCAAAACTATTGCAAGGCATCCCTATATTGGAAGGGACAAAATTCGAGATTTCATAATTTTTGAAAGATAGGGAGGATGTTGTAACTGCCCTTTTATGATGGATCTCCTACTAATCGTCTGTTTCCCTTGTTTCCTTTCCCTGAGCTATTTTGGTAATTTTGGCTTATGGCTGCCGTTGATGGCAGCTGTAGTGGTTAGTGTCTTCTTTTGATTTTTGGTTTTGGTGTATTTTTAGGGGAGGCATGCTGGGCAGAAGTTAGTTGTTTGGGAATGGGCTGAGGAAGCCATGAAAAGACTTGTGTGTTGTATTCAAGTTAGGGAAATAAAATATTTCTTTTTCCGCTGTAATATTCTGTGTTTCTTTTGTTGGTTTGTTTTGGTTCTTTATTGGTTAAAATAGAGCGTGTAATTTGCAGCTACAGAGGTGGTCTGCATCAGTTTCAAACATGTGATTTGCAGCCACAGAGGTGGTCTGCATCAATTTTCCATTAAAAATATTCTTATTTACAATATTTACTTTTTTGGATTGCATGGGACAAGTTGATGCAGATTAATAGGAGTAGCAGCTTTGGATAGTTGCCAGTTAACATTTGTTTCGTTTTTTTCCCAAACACATGCAGCTCTAACTGCTACTCTTAATAGAAAAAGAACCCTAAATATGAGCAGTCCCTTGATTAAGTAAACTTCTACCCTACTACACCTACCTAGCACACCAAAACAGGGCAGTTACAACAGTTTCTATTTCAAAGAGAACAAACTCCTGAAACCTCTCGACCATTCGTTTGACAAGCGTACATCATATTGTTTTTCCAGGTGTCCATAAGATATTTCATAATGAAATCAGAGGATATTTGTAGAAAAGTGTACATCAGAGTAAAATGGAAGTACTAAGTAGATGGAACTAGAGTTGCATGGACATCATCGGTCATTTTTGAGACCCCTAATATGGATATGGTATTATATATATTATTATTAAATTTAATATTCTTAATTTTATTATTATTATTATATAATTATATTTAATATATAATATATATTAAATATTATTAAATTTAATATGTATGTATATATATATTTTTTTAATAGGTAAAGTGAGGGTATGGGCCTTTTACCATTTTTATTAATTTGCAAAAAGTGTAGATATATGCTTCATAAGAGTAAGGTTGACCGAAATTGTTGTAAATATACCCTTGTAACTTAATATTTGACAAAATTGCCTATTATCTATGGCTATGACGGCTATTAACAACTGCAATCTTCTTGAATGCTTAATGTGATCCAACAAAGTATAATTAAAGGACAAAAATTTATCATGACAAACCAAAGATGAAAGACATGACAAATGCATTTGAACACGAACCAACCAATGATCCTCAACGTCTACCTTCGGGGCCAAAGGAACCATCCTCCATTTTCACCAAAATTGCTATGTAAGCAAGGAAGTCGATAGCCTTCTCAGCTTTGGCTATTGAGAATCCTTCTTGTGAAGGAGTCTTTTACAGGGTGAAGAAGGTTGACCATATCTATAGTTGGTTGATATCCTTCAATCCAACACCCCTCTTGCATGGCAACTATCTCTTTAACCACAACATACATGCATGTCTACACAACTCACACCATATGAACCGATGCGAGGCCTCTAAACTCAAAACCTTAGCATGGCAATGAAGTGAGCCTTTTTGCATTTGCTTTGTTTATAGCAGCCCCCAAACTAGTGCAGAATTTCTCCCATATGTAGAATTTGCCAAGTGTAAATCATGAAAGAAAATTGTTCATCCCCTTCTCATCTCTGAAAATCTCTTTCCAAAGCACCTATTGTTCCTAATTATTGATGTAAATGCCCTTTTATGACATTTCCTCCAGAACCCATCTATTTCCTTTTGTTGAGCTATTTTTGTAATTTTGGATTGTAGTTGCTGTTGGTGGCGACTTTAGTTGTCAATTATGTGTTTTCTTTTTTATTTTCAGTTTTTATATTTTTACAGGGGTGGCGTGTTGGGTAGAAGTTAGTTTTTTTGGGGGGGAGGAAGTGATGAGAAGGCGTGTGTGCTGGTATTCAAGCTTATACCGAACAATTTATAAGGCTTCAAATTTCAATTGATATACAAGAGAATGAAGGGCAAGCAGTAGCTAGGTATGTCAATGGCCTTAAGTTTCAACTTCAGGCTGGCAATCTGTGGCGACTAATATTTCAAAGACTATCAATGTCTTGTAAGAATCGAAGGAAAAGAAATGGCATAAATACTATGGAATATATGTGTATTTGGCCATGATTGATTTAGAAAATTGTGGCAAAGATGAATCCTACCTTGAATCTGCAGTGGAACGACATATGTAATGCATCAGTCGCACTATAGATCCCACCTTCAATGTTTGGGATGAAAAAAGCGTAGTAAATTTTCCCGGGAGAAAGGCCACTTGCATATGCAAGCCATCGGATAACACAACCTTATATCGTTCAGAGGAGCCTGCACTAGGGCTTATCTTCTTTAGACATACAATTTGAAGCGACAGAATTGATACTATGCCCCCAACATTTATACACTGAATTGCTCGAGGAGTAAGCTAAATTGCCATTTGAAAACTACAAGCAGAGTTTTTCAAAGTTATTCAGTTGGAGTCACATAGTAAAAAAATTGAATACAACGAACACGAGGAAATGAAAACATGTGTAGCACAATGGAGCTAAAAAAACCAATACAATTAGAAAGTTTCTTAATCTCGACAAATCCAGGGAACACCAATTTTAAACGTAATAATAGTTTTTAATGCAATGCATAGGGTATGAAAAAAATGTTGTTTGTACCATAGCGAATCTATCCTAAGAGTAAAAACAAGTTTATTTAGGAAGTTACAACATATAAACAAACAAATTTTGAATTTCTAGTTTATGCACATGTGGAATTTTGAGTTTTAGATTTTAAGATAATTTGCATACCTTGCTCGGCAGCTGCGGAAATAAATCTATATTAAAAACGAAACCTACAACTAATCACAATTAAATCTAAAAAACTAGAATAAATCTCACCAAATATAAAAGACCACCACAAACATATTAAAAGGGAAAAAGGTAATTTGCAAACCTTTTTTGATGAAGTAAAATTGTAATGTGAAAAACAGCTTTAGACAGGAATTAAAAATGAAAGCTACTACTAATCATAATCAAATCTAAAAAAGTAGATCAAATCTCTTCAGACATAAAAGACAAACACAAACATAGTAAAAGAGAAAAATTAAAAACAAATTCGAAAAAAATAGGCTCGAAGAGAACTTGCATACCTTTTTTGATACAACAAAACTATAGTTGAGAAAATAGATTTTTGACAAGAGAGAGGAGCTGTGGAGAGGAACAACTATGCATTAGAAATGAAATAGACAACTAATAATAGCCAAATAAAAAAAACCAAACAAACATAGTGAAAGGGGGAAAAATTTTCCTAAAAGGAAAAAGCAAGGGCTCCAAAAAAAAAACGCATATCTTTTTGGAGTACCAAGAGGATCGTGGCATACCTTTTTGGAGCACCACGAGTATCGTTTGAATAATAGCTTTGAACAGGAGGCAACAACTGTGGACAGCAACAAATATGCATTAGATATAAAAAAGGACAAGTAATAATCACCAAACCCAAAAAAAACTTTGGTTAAAACAGAGAGTTATATACAATTTAATTGCCACAATATTAAAACATCCTCTTATTGTCCCCTTTGTAAGTATCTTGCACATAAATGGTTTGTCTTTTGTCCTGGTTATCTGATTTTAATGTTCTTATACGCATTGAAAAATTGATTCCACTCTCTTCTATATGGTGTTTTTTGTTTTTAAATATACTATGAAACCATTAAAATACATAAACCCAAGAAAAAATAGACTAAAATAATCAAACCAAATCATCATGAAGAAGCTAAAGAAATTGTGAAGATTGAGGTGAAAATAGGGACTACAAATCCATGAAATTTCAGTTGTGATTAACATCATAGTCCCATTTGACTAAACACTCTACAACAACATTCCATTCTCTAAGAATATAAAGAAAAGAGATGGAATCAAAATTTCATGAAAGATAAAAAATCTACTGCACAAAAGACAAGGCCTTCAAAACATGACACTATATTAAAATAATGCATAACAACCAGTGTCCATCCCAGCATACTTCAGCCAGTAACAAAGATTCATGCAAGTGAATTTAGTGTTGAAAAATTTGTGATACAAGTTGTCAATTGATAAAGGAAGAGAACCTGTGGCGCGCATCTATGCACCTTCAAACCTGAACAGGTAAAATAATGGTTGCATTATTGCTGCCATGGACAATGATAAGACTTAGCTCGAACAAAAGCTTTATAGGTCTCATATATACATATATATAGCATATAATAAAATTCATTGAAGATTTATCAAACCTTGTAAATATATATATATATATATATATATATATATATATATATATAGTTATGCCTCGAATACTTAGTTTCTTAACTCCTCCTCAATTTTAACTTTCAGATAAACTAAATACTGCAGGCCGACCTTTACTGGCTTAAAAAAACTAAATTAGGGAATTCAAAGACTCCCTTAAAATTTCCTTTTTAAAATATTCAGCGGATACAGTTTTTCGTTTGCGCGAGGCGAGGATCATGAATATCATGTTTTTGAAATATATGATCCTGAAAGACGGCAAGAACAGTGGACTTATCACGCCGGAAAACCGAAAAAATGGCGGATTTTAATAAGTACCCTAACAGCCAGTATGACGATTTTTCGGGGAGCAGAAGCTCCCACTAAGAAGCCTATCGACTAAAAATCTTTATAATATAAACCTTTGTCATTTTAATTATTTGTCTTCTACTAGAAAATCCTGGAATTGTTTTTGTCTTGTATCATACTACTATTTAAAGCCTAAATATTCTCTTTAATTTACATAGTTTGGCATAACTGTGGGGGTCAATTTTTGTTGTATCTCTATAATATGAACCCTTGTCACTTTTGTTGTTTTCCTTCAACCAGTTGCTTTTTGCCTTCAACCGGTTGTGCCAAGAGGTACCAGCGAATTTCAAAAGAGGAATTTTCTTTACATCTCTATGGACTACAAGCAATAGCGTTGTGTTCAACGACGACAACCAAAAAAACAAAATTTATGAAGCTTCTTGTATCTTGACGCATTTGTGTGATTATTTTCATCAGATTGTTCATTTCCAAGTCTTTAAAAGTGCATTGGCACTGCATGTCTTTCCTATGGAAACCAAGGTTTTGTCAAGTGCAGAGGGAAACAATAATGGAGGGAAATGAGGCTGTATACTTGTCAATTCATGAACTAAGTGTTGTGGCACTTCAACAACAAGAAAGAGATGCTCTTGAGCACTATGCACACGAAATGCAGTTGTATCACCAAATCTTCCTGTTAGAGGGACTTATCTCAATGCACACACAAAGAAATTATAGGTTACCAAATTACTATGTTGGGATTCATGGAGCAATCATTGCTGCAATATTTTCAATGCAAATAGTTCACATGAATATGCATTGTGCAACATGGTGGGATTTACCTTTTTTTTTGGCGGCTATTGCCTTTGTCGGATTGATTTTGGCAATTGCTATGAATCTCTTCCTGTGTTAGCTAATAGACAACTTGTTGTCCATCAACTTATTATGTTACTTGACAGATATTTGGATAGCATTGAATCTACCCTGCTAAGGAGGAGTAACCCTATGCTTTTCTTCTCTATACACAACATGAGGATGGAAGTAAATATCAAAGAGGTGTTAATAAGATTGTGGTGAACTCAAAAGGTTGCATTCCTGGTAATGTTAACTGTCTTCTCTGTTATTCTTGTTTCCTGCAAACGTCTCGTTTGTTGAAAATTATTCCCTTTACTTTGTTACCGTTACCATTGTTTTTCTTATTTGTTCATTTGGAGATTTACCTAGGGTTTTTTCTTCTTTTGTCTACATTTAGCTTTCCCTTTTGTCATTGTATCTTGTTTTGTGTATTCTGTGCATTGTAAAAGTTTAAAACTCACATGTTTTACTTATTGTTTTGTTCAAATTTCTAAAAAAAACACTGAGCAAATTTTGACTAAATGGGTATTCATTTTAAAATTGTTGTTATTAGAAAATTTAATGGAATAAGTTTTGACCAATTGAACAATTTACTTAATCCTTTTTAAAAAAAAAGATTTGTGTATTAATTACATGTAATTATTGAGTTTCTCTTTTTTCTATGTGGGATTATCTCTTGGATCTTTGCTCATGGACAAATTGTTGAATATGAAAAGACATTAAGATGGGTTTGAGTCCATAGAAACCCATGGTAGCATAAATTTTACAATAGGTAAATTTTGTCTAATTGAACAATTTTCTTAAATCTAGTGTGGACAGATGATATATTTCAATTTGTGTATCGTTTACATCTAATTGTTGGATTTCAAGGTTTCTTTGTTTTCTATGGGATGAATCTTGCCTTGGATATTTGCCAATGGATAAATGTTGAGATTATATGGTTTCCTTGTTTTCTAACAAGTAGATCTTCCCTTGGATCTATGCATAAATGTTTCAATTCCTATTGAATTGTTTGCACATATTATTCAGAGCCCCATGTCATGCGTGCTTATAGTGACAAGGCATTTTAGTATTCATAAAATTTTAATCATGTTTCAAAAGCATTAAACTAGCCTACCATTCATCACTATGTGCAAAAATATATCAATTCATGGTGATTTGTATTATTTCTAATCCTTTCAATAGGATACAAGGTTTGTACACTACTCTACCCAACCCATCCATAGTAGACCTTGGGAATTTTGGTTTGTGGACTTATCAAACATACTATAAACAACTATCAATTGAACATGAAGGATGTCGGATGAGAGTCTACTAAATTAGAGATACCAATATTGCAATAATAAATCAACGTTCACATTCAATAAAAAATATAGTGTTCATATAAAATGGTGAAGAAAGACAATACTCCATAACATGAATAAGTACATAACCATCTATATTTATTTGGAATTATCTAAGTTCTTTTGTTATTTTGACTCAATGTCTAACCAATTGTTCACACATGGTTACTCACCACTCTAAACGTACCCTAGATTATATTTGAGATATGTGTTTCGGTCCATAATTGCAAGTAGACATTACTTAAAAAAGCCTAGCTCTAACAAAGAGCTTCCCACATCTCTTATTATATATTTCTTGATAGTTCTTTAGCAATGGTTATCATAATTCCTATGTGGGAGAATCTCATTGATATTGTATTTGATATGAAAATTCATTTAAAAATTAAACATGTATGTCACCATAACTATTTTGGCCCCTAGTGGTGTGAGCCTTCTATCTCCAAATGCATGCAACCATATAAACTAAATATGTCCATGGATCTCGAACCTCAGATTAGACCAATAAGCAAATGCATAAGAATTCACAAAGGATTGGATTGGGAAAGTAAGGAAAGTGGCATACATTTAAAAATTTGACCGAACTTATATGAAGAAAAACTAATAGTAGAAGAGATCATGTTTCTATGCAAAAATTTTGCAATGTTTATTGAATTGTATAAACCTATTGTTCAAAGGTCCACGTTGTGTGTGCTTATGTAGACCATTTTGGTATTAGTAAAACTTGAGTAAAACATTGATTGTAATTGAAAACTATGTTTATTAGCCTACCATTCATCATGATGTGCAACAATATATCATGTCACATCTAGTTTGTGTTGTTTTTTGGAGATAAGGTTTGCGCATTCCTTTTTCCCATTCCTAGCAAACAATTGGGAATTAGTGTTACAGACTCACTAATTTCTTGAAACAAGACATACTCATGATGAATTACTGGTGAACAATTATCCAAATAAAGGGTAAGTACACCAAAACGGGGACAAAAAAGCGGCCAAATCAAAAAATTGAAGAAAACACGAGTGTGTTATATAAAATTTCACATAATGCGCTCACATTATATAATGCGAGCATGCTATATAATGTGCTCACATTTTTTATATAGAGTTTTAAGAAAACATATTGTATATACAAACACAAGTATATGTGTATCAATCTACATAGATGCATGTATATACATGTGTATATATGTATATATATGCATATATACATAATGTGTGTGTATAGATATGCATATACATGTGTATATATGTATATATATGTGTGTATATTATGTACATATACATATACATGTATATGTAGTATGTATAACATGCTCGCATTAGAGTTTTAACAAAAAAATATATAATCATAGAGAGAGAGAGAGAGAGAGAGAGAGAGAGAGAGAGAGAGAGAGAGAGAGAGAGAGAGAGAGAGAGAGAGAGAGAGAGAGAGAGAGAGAGAGAGAGAGAGAGAGTTAAATACTATACTAATCATTTTCCGTCATGTCAATTTAATGTCTGCATGTAGGAATTTTTGTTTAATCATCATATTCAACAACAAACTTATGCGCATTCTAAAGTCTCATAAAAATGATAAATGACATATTAAATGAAACTATGGGATGAATTATCTTTCCTTTAGAGGTTGGTTAAAAAATGGTATAAATTTTATGTCACATTAATCCTTCCTCGAAGAGATTTGATATTTTACTTTTGTAGAACTTGGATAGAGCAATGTAAAGAAATGCCTTCTATGTTAGATCGATGTATCAAGTGGTATAAGGAAGAACAAAGTGAGTAAAATTGGCAATTTATAAGATCGAGTGAGCCTATAGTGATAAAATCTAAAGTTACTTATGCACATTCCTATAATAAAGAACTTGAAAAAACATGGCCTAAAGAACCTCAAATTGCAAAACCTATAATCAATATGCATAAAGGGTTTGATATTTTATGCCTTTAGGAGATCCTTATGAAAAATAAATTACTCGTGTGTCAAGGAAAACAAAAAGAACAAAGGTATTGCAAATGATAAGGAAAAACATATTTAAACTTCTATAGGAACTTATTCTACTTGGGCCCCAAAGAAAGATTTACAATGCAAAATTATACATATGAAACTACCTCCAAAAAAGTAGGAATAATGGGTAAATAAAGATAAATCAACACTTCCACCACTTTCTAACACATTTGTTAAAGGTTCCACCATAAAGTCACACTATCAATGGATTTATCACCCTTGGATGATGAGGAAATGTTGGTGTTGGAACCTGATGTTATTGGTACCATAGTGAAGAAATTGAAGAACAAAAGCAATACAAAGTATCTGGCTCATTGAAAACATCTAACCATTGAAGATGTAACTTGGGAAGAACTAGAGATCTTAGAGCATCCAAATTTACATTGCTTGAGGGCAAATGATTTTAGGAAGGGTGGACTTATGATGTCCCTAATCCTAAGTATGAACTCAGGGCTTGGGCAGGATTTTGAACTACCTCATACTATCATGCCTTCCATTCATTCCCTACTCCCCCACAATCTCATTCCTCCTTGCATCAGGTATTTTTGAAGCCCAACCCTCACTCCTCCCTGCATTGAGTATCTCTGAAGTCCAATCCCTACTCCATCTTGCATTGGGTATCTCCAAAGCCCAATCCCCACTCCCTCCTACATCGGGTATCTTTGTGTTGGTGTGAACAAGGTGTTTTACCTAACTAGTTTACTATTAGATCACACTTGCATACTTAAGTTTATTAAGGTCACTTATATTTTTGTCTCAAGTCATGGAATTGAGACAATTGTCATGATCTTAGTATGACTTAGGGTTTCATCATTGTCTATATAACAAGGGTTTCATCATTATATTATTGTATCATTTTGTATGCATCTAATCAATTTTCTTGGCATCAAAGCATTTCCATTGCTTCTTTCTTGTGTGGAAGGTTGTTTTGGTTTCCGGTAGTCCTAGCCCCTATGGGATTATTCATAAACTCTTACATGGTACAATAGCTTTCAAATCTATAATTATCTTCCCTCTTTTTGGAGAGTTTCAGCCAAGAGCTATCATACGGTGCATCTTGGTGACAAATGGACTTCACAGTTGCACTTAGAAGGCTCAAAAACCTATAAATCCATCTAAGACATGATAGGGTTTGGCAACGAATTTTTTTTTATCATTTTTAGAGCTGACTGTACAACCACTATACAAATTTGTATACCCATATGGTTGTACGGCCACCATTGGTGAATCTCAAAATTTGTAAAGAATATTCTTTGCATACTACTCTGTGTCAGAATTGTACTGTTGTTGCCAAATCCGGTATGGTTGTTTTTTGTTAATTCTTTTAATCTTTTTTTTTAAAAAGTGGCCTTTCATTTGGGTGCTAGCCCATAGTCACGTGGGTGACTAGCACCCAACTATAGCCACCAACCCCCAAAGACTTAGACCTTGGTCACATGGACAACCAACACCTCCTACAACTCTCTTGACAAGTCCTAAAGGAGTAGTTTTATGAAACAGGACATAACTTGGGCATATGTCATTGGATTTTTGAAAACATATAGGCATTGGAAAGGTGATTCCAAGCACTACACATCCATATAGTTGGTCTTTCCATATTTCCATAAAGTACCTATTATTTTAATTTGGAGTCATTTTTTCTATTTTGACTTGTACTTTGAGTATTTTGCAAAATATGGAGCCACTTTTTATGTTATAAGAGTTCTATTTTAACATGTTTTGATCTCTAACTAGTATTTAAGAAGTGTGTCATTGTAAAATCATGAGTTTTTCAACACATCCTTACATAATCACCCTGAACAAAACTACAAGTCTTGGCAAGACAACATACTAACACATCTTAGGTGGCTTCATCTCTTGTCCCATCTTTATGGACTTGTCCATGAACGAGTTATACCTAATCAACAACAAGCATGGGATATAAAAAATGATCATGTCCTTGGATTGATTGGTTTGACCATTGATGCAAACACTTTTTGGGAGATCTAAGCTTTTTATCTCCGAGATTGTGTTCCCACACACAGTTTGGACTAGAATTTAGAAGATCTATGGAAACACACATCTCTCTCCATTTCCTAATAATCCTATTTTGGATAGTCTTCTACCCCTTGATGCTTGTGATAACCAACCATATGATGATGATACACAAGTGCAACTTACTTATTTGCCAAATCTTGATCGTTATGATGTCATTAAGGCTTCTCCTAATACCCCTCCTCCTACAAAGACATGCATTGGTATTTTGGCTTCTACAACTCTTAATCCAGATTCAGGGGCTTCATCTTTTTTATCTACGAGTCAATATCTTGAGGTTGAGGAATCTTGCACTCTAGTGGTGGAAAATTTATCTCCATGTGTTAATGTTCAGACATCTTGTATGGATGTACATCATCATGGGATATCTATTATAGTTGGATGACATACATTGAGATCACATCATAGTCTTCTAAATTTCATCCATTGGGATGAGTACTTAATAGATTGCAATTTTTTTTTGTGAGTCTCATCTTATAGATTTGACAAACACACTTGAGTACATTCATCTCCTCTTCAATGGCAGCCCCATCATAGTTGTTACCCTATCATTATATTTATCTTTGGATTTTGTTCTTTATTATTTTCCACTTGTTCATGGCTTGTCACCTTTTTCACATATTGGGCTTGTACTTGATTTGATTGTGGCATCCCTTCATACTGAAATAGTGACATTTCAACAAAGTTTAGAGACACTATCATCTATCATGATACTTCCTACATATTCCTATCCAAAATGGGAAGACATCTTGCATCTACACTTAGTTTTGTTTCTTCCCAAGGGGAGGAATGTTGTTCAGTATTCTTGGATCTTCATCATCATCCTTAATCGAGCATCTACCATCATTGCAGGAGATTATACATTGTGGGGGTCTTGGATAGTCTCTCTTTTTCTCTCATATGGGGCCATTGATTGTATAGTGGTGACAAAAGTAGTCATTTGGGGGGGGGGGATGTTGAGTCCTCCTTCCTTATTTTACTTGTACATGTTTATTATGCATGTTTTCTCTCTTTTGGAGAGGAGTATTTTCCCACAAGGTTTTTTCTTTTCTCTATTTGTAAGATATCTTTTGTACATGGGTACCTAACATGGCCTTGTAGTTGAGACCCATCCATTACATCTTTGCATACTCCCTAAGTTACACTAAGGGGGGGTGTTGGTGTAAACAAGGTGTTTCATCTAAATAGTTTACTATTAGGTCCTATTCACACTTGCATACTTAAGCTTACTTAGGTCACTTATAATTTTGTTTTAAGTCATAGAATTGAGACACTTGTCAAGTTCTTAATATGACTTAGGGTTTCATCCTTATCTTTATAACAAGGGTTTCATCATTGTATTATTGTATCATTTTGTATGTATATAATCAATTTCTTGGCTTCATAGGATTTCCATTGCTTCTCTCTTGTGTGGAAGGTTGTTTTTGGTTGCAAGTGATCCTAGCCCCTATGGGGTTATTCATCAACTTTTACACTCTAAATCTCGATCACCACTCCTCCCCACATTAGGTATCTCTGAAGCTAGATCCCCATTGTCACGACACTCTACTTGTTCAGGTCTATGGACCTTTACATTCCCTCGTACCCAGGCATCCTTGCATCTCATTCCTCACACCCCCAACTTCAGCCACTTGAAGAACATAATGACAACGTGTCAAATGGTAAGACTTCAAAGTGGCCATAACTCCCACCTCCTTAGTCCCTCTCACAATTGCATCCTTCATGTATGTGTTTCCCTAGACGCCAACCTTCTGGCACGTCTTTTCCTAGACTCATGTCATTCAAACAAAAGATTTCATTAATCACCATGGCCAACCAAGAACACCACTAATGCACCCAAATTGGAAGGTAAAATGGAAAAAAAACTTTCAAACACCTATTAGCACATGTGGGACCCACGCTAGTCCTTCAACCTTTATATATGACAAGCAACTTCATCAATTTGGGTAATATTTCATCATCATATCAATAAACCCCAACCCTAGTTTAAGCATTCATGTTTAGCTACTAGATCTAAGGACAAAAACCCTTGGATTTGGAGATTAAAGGATGAAATCCCTTTGGTTTCTAGAGGGAAACTTCATTCAAAATTTATATTTGCACTTCAAGCTTAGAGGATTTCAATAGTGTTTTGGGCATTTTAACATTTTGGGCTTTTTAGAATATCTTTGTAATCAATTAAATCTGATATATACTTAATGAAATAATTAGTTCTAGCCAATATTCCATGTGCAATTCATTTATACTTGTTATGAATGTTTCAAATCTTTAAAAGCATTTCATAGTTTGTTCGTTATGGGTATTCTAGATATAAGTTCTTACATGAAAATTTAGCTAAGGGCCATTAGAGGGATAATCAAGTTGTTGTTTAAGGAGAGGGACTCCTCTCTAATAAAAAAATTGGAGGCCAATCACTTTATTAAATGTTTCGTATATGATTCTAGCAAAAATGGTTGCTTATAAGCTTAAGGTTGTTCTTCCTAGTATAATCTCTCCACTCAAACTAGTTTTGTTAAGGGGAGGTTTATATTGGCGAATCTCCTAACCGACTAGGAAGGGATGAACTAGGTGAGATATAGGTCAAAATGTTTGTATGGCTCTAATAAATTTTGAAAAAGCATATGATAGAATTCAATGGGAATTTATTTTGGATATTATGAGATCTCTAAGGTTTGGTGATTACTTTTGTAGGTATATTGTATTTTTTAGATGCCACTAATCAAGTCAATGTCAATGGGGTGTTATCCTCCCTAATTGAGTTTCAAAGGTATGTTAGTCAAGGTTGTCATTTGGCTCCTCTCTTTGTTATTGTTGTTGAATCTTTACACTACTATGTTTTAAGACAATTGTCTAGGCCCACTCCTTAAAGGTTTATCTTGGACAAATAATGAGAGTTTGATACAATGTCAATTTGCTAATACTTCAAAGCTTTATTAGACAAGGTTGTCATTTGGCTCCTTCCCTCTTTGTTATTGTTATTGAAGATTTGCACTACTTTGTTTTAAGATAATTGTCTAGGCCCACCCCTCAAATTTTTATCTTTTCCAAATAATGAGAGTTTGATAGAATGTCAATTTGCTAATGGAACTAGCCTGTTTCCTATGCTTAAGGAAGATAACTTTAAAACTTGTAGAAAATATTAGAATGCTATTGTAGTGCTTCTAGATCTAAAATTTTTGTGCATAAATCCATTAGTCTTGGTTGGAAGGAGCATCCTCCTAATTGGCTTGTTAATGATGGGTGGGAGTGTGGAGGTCCAAATAAGCAAGTGAGATGTCTTGGCATTCCTTTTGCCTTAAGTCCTTTGAAGAACATGTGGGCCTAGGTTATGGATAATAAGGTTTAAAAGAATGAATAAGTGACATTTATTTTCTCTCAATTGCTAGAAGATTTCGAGGGTGCCAAAAGGTTTTCTCCTCTATATATTTTTCTTTTGCTCAGTTGGTATGTTATTCACATATGAGGCAGTTCCAAAAGTTTGTTAGAGTTTTCCTCTAGTCTAATGGGAAGGTGTAGTGTCCCTTACCTAAATTGCCCTAGAAATTCAAATGCCACAAGTAAGGTTTAGAGTTTATGATTTACCACTTAGAATATCTTCAAAGTTTGCATAATTCTTGGACTTGAGTTCTACAGTCATAACATAGGAAAACATATACAAAATATAGATATGCAAATATACATCTTTAACCATTAGGGTCAGACAAGATTGCATTGCATTCAAATTCACAAATAATATCAATATAGAGAGATTATATACTCATTACCATGCAGCTAACTCAGTTTGTTTACAAAATTTAGTCATAGAAGAGGATGGTACAAGGAGGCATGGTAGGGCACCTTCAGACAACAATTCTCCCTCCAAGCAATCCCCTCACCATTCTTCTTTGACAGATGAACCTGAATTTGTCAATAAACCCTCAACATGGAGATTAGGAGGAGAATTCTACCCTTGGGTGCCCTTCGTCATTCTCTCCCTTTCACAGGATAGTATGGTGCCCTACTAGTTGTTCTCTCCCTACCTGTCAATGTAAAGGGTGCCTTTAGTTGTTCTCTCCAATAGTGCATATTTTCTCCTTGTCCATGTTGACAATTTATTGTAAATATTTTATGTATTTGTATATACGACAGTGATATGTAATAAGTAAAGATAATTGACAGTCAATAATGATCTAACCTAATGTTCCTTATTTTATTTCTGCACGTATATTCAATAATACTTCTTATTGAACTTCTAGTTCATTTTTATGATTTGCAATGTATCCTTTTGTTGTTCTCAATAATTTATATGACTAAATAAATATAAATATCTCTGCAGATGGAATTCAAATGTCTTTTATTATATTCAATAATCAATGATTGATTGATGTTCCCTTGATGTCACTTGTGTCTCCTTTTATATCCCTTAATGGTGGCATCTTCATGAGATCAACGTATCCTTTTCTATTGGATATATCTCTTCCTACATATCGCACCTCCTCATTACATATTGATTGCTTAGCATGATTGAAATTGTTTAAATCTTTAATTTAAACCTTTTAAAATATTTTTAATCAAATGCAATTAAAACACTGGTCTTGGCATCGATATTGTTGATGAAGTTGGCCCCAAAGGGATATAAATTCAGGTGGGACATGATAATCCGCCTTTCCTAAGATTGCTTGTCCTCAAGCAATTTCAAATTTGGATGGTTAAAAATATCTTCTACTTCCCACGTAGCATCTTCCTCAGGTAGGCCCTTCCATTTGATCAAGAATTCAGAAATAGTTTTATTCCTCAATTGCCTTTCCCTCATATTAAGAACTACTTCAGGTTCCAAGATTAGTTTACCCTCATTGTCAAGTGGTGATAACTTTGCACATGGGGTGACTTGTTGCCCTAGCACTTTCTTGAGTCGAGATACATGAAAGATGTGAATACAGCTGTTCTTGAGAAATTCCAATTCATAAGCTACTTCGTCGATCTTCCTTAGGATCTTATATGGCCCATAAAAGAGAGGTTTTATTTTTTCCACCCAACTTACCTTGATTGAGGATTGTTTATATGGGTGTAGCTGCAAAAACACTAAGTCTCCAACCTCAAATGTCCTCTCGGTGCAATTTCCATCAACATAGATCTTTTTTTAATTTTGTGCTTGATGCAAATTGTATTTGAGGGTATTCATGATATCTATACTTTGTTGCATGAAATCTTTTCCCCCTGGTACATGACTTTCTCATGAGATTAAACTACCAAAGGAAGTTGGCTTGTAACCATACAATGCCTTGAATGGACTCATCTTGATTGACATGTGATGAGTGGTATTGTAGTAGTATTCACTAAGGTGTAACCATTTCATCCATGTGTTCTATTGGTCTGCACCGTAATTCCTCAAGTATTCTTCTACCCACTTGTTAACAATTTTAGTTTGTCCATCCGTTTGAGGTTGGTAACTTGTGCTGGGTGTAAGATCAGTCCCTACTAATCTAAAGAGCTCTTGCTAAAATAGGCTAAGGAATTGACTGTCTCGGTTGCTGATTATGTTCCTTGGAAGACCATGTAATCTAAAGATTTCTTTGAAGAATACTTTTGCTATTTGTGAAGCCCAATACTTAGTGGCTATTGCAAAGAAGTGTGCATACTTGGTGAGTCAATCCACTACTACATAAATGCAATCCTTCCCCTAAACCTTAGGTAACCCTATTATGAAGTCCATTGAGATTGTTACGTCGTAAAATGTCCCCCTAGTACTTTTACCTCCTAAGTTTAGCTCCCGATGTCCCTTGTTTTGCATATTGCATACTCATTTTAATTCTTGATGCAAAATGTCGTGAAACCCATGTCAAATGGGACTTGAGGGTCATCTATGGGCTTAACCCTACCCTAAAATAGGACCTAAGCGCTTGGGTGCTTATACCCTAGTCCTGCCCTATTTTAGGTAGGTCCTAAATTTAAAGGTCCGTTATGCGACCGTTAAAAGGTGTTGTTGCCGATATCTTAAGTTTGAATTACAAAATTAAAGTGGGAATATGTTTAGTTACATATATAAGCATGTTTAGGGTTTCATTTGTAAACTAGAAGATGATTATGAACTTTTGGTGCACCTATGATTTTAGAGCATTCAAAGTATTCATTGTTGCAGAGAAGACTTGTCTTATTATTTTTGTTATGCAGATTTGGCTTCATCTTCTCATGATGTGAAGGATTTTCATCTACATGTGAGCTACACCTCCGAGGTGACATTTATTTGTGTTTTCAATCATTTATCAATTAGTTTTTGCCTCTATCCCACAAGGATACACACTCTCTATCTAACAACAGTGTTTGGAAGACTTGAATGTCCTTCTGGCGCTTGATTGAGGTAAGCTCCTAAACACCACAACCCCCAAGTGTTGTTATATGGAGCCTAATTAGACTCGAAGGTTAAATTTTTCCCACTTTTGTCGGCACAGTTTTCGGGCCCAAAATATTTTACGGGGGAGTGCAGGGGGGCAAAGCCCCTCCAACAAAAATTGCCTAATATTTTATAAAGGCGTCAACAGGCATTTTTCTATTGGCTGCTATAAAAAAAATCTATTTTTGTAACTAACATAAGTCTTCATAAAAACGCTAAGGGTTAGGGTTTTCTATTGGTATTGTATATGTAGTACGTTGCAGCGGATTTGGGTTGCATGAGATTGTTGGTTGTAATCAGTTCTATTTGCTGGATAATAATATTGGACTCTCTGTTGGTGGATGTAGCCAGAGTTTGGGTGAACCACGTTAAAATTGTCTCTCACTATTTTATTGTTGTGTATTTCCAGTCCTCTATTTAATATTTATTTGCATTTAATTGATATCTTCTGCATGTTATTCCTAACAAGTGGTATCAGAGCAAGGTTATGTTTGATTATCGTCTACGAAAGTCTCACGGTTGAGTGGGAATCTCAAAGTTAAGTGGGAACAATGGCAGATGAGGGTAAATTGAAGGTAGATAAGTTCAATGGGAAGAATTACCCATTATGGAAGATGCAGATGGAGGATTATCTCTATCAGAAGGATTTATGGAGGCCATTGGAAGGTAAAGCCAAAAAACTGACAGCAATGACTAATGAAGATTGGGAACTTCTGGACAGAAAGGCACTGGGAATCATTTATTTGTGCTTAGCACCATCTATGGTGTTCAATATAATAGAAGTGAAGACAACAGATGAAATAATGAAAGCTTTGGCAAAATAGTATGAAAAACCCTCAGCCTCAAATAAGGTATTTCTCATGAAGCATTTGTTTAATATGAAAATGATTGAATGTGGATCTGTGACAAATCATTTAAATGAGTTTAATACAATTACTAGTCAGTTAACTTCTATAAAAGTGAAGTATGATGAAAAGGTGAGGGCTCTCTTGGTTTTATGTTCTTTGCCAAAAAGATGGAATAGCTTGGTAATGGTTGTAAGTAACTTTGTCTTTAGTTCAAATACTTTGAAATTTGATGATGTTATTGGTGTTATTCTTAGCAAAGAAATGCGATGAAAAAGCTCAAGCGGATCCACATCAGACAGTGTTTTGAATGCAAAAAGTAGAGGCAAACCAGAAGAGAGAGGAAAAGGTTATGGAGGTCATGGGAAGTCATAAGGAAAATCAAAGGACAAGAGATCCCAATCCAGAGGAAACAAGGATTGCTAGTACTATGGAAAATCAGGTCATCTGAAGAAAGATTGTTGGTCTCGGCAGAATAACGAAGGAGACAAACAAGAAGGCAATAAGGAGGCAAATGTGGTAAGTAATAAATATGAAGATGATACTTTGATTCTTTCCCTAGATAATGTTGATGATTCTTGGGTTTGAGATTTAGGGGCCTCATTTCATGCTACGCCCCATAGAAGTTATTTTCTTGATTATGTCTAAGGGGATTTTGGGATGGTTTATTTGGGAGATAACGAACCCTATCAAATTGTTGGAAAGGGAAGAATTAAGATTAAGTTGCAGAATGGAAATTATTGGCTACTACAAGAGGTAAGGCACATTCCAAGGTTGAGTAGGAATTTAATTTTAGCAAGGCAGCTAGGTGATGAAGGTTGCATAGTTACTTTCAGTGATAAAAATTGGAAGGTTTCAAGGGGTGCCTTAATAGTAGCAAAAGGTGTGAAAGTAGGCACCTTATATCTTTGTACATGTCATATTGTTCCTTATACTTTAGTTGCTGTAAAGAAAAATCAAAAAAGTTAAGGAACAGTTGTTGCAGGTTTGCAGGTAGAGATTGACACAATTGTTGCAAGTTCTAAGACAATACTATGACATAACAGACTTGGACATGTGAGTGAAAAATGTATGAAGGTACTTAATTCTAAGAAAGTTTTACCAGGTCTGAAATGTATTAATATGAATTTCTGTGAAAGTTGTGTGTATGGCCCAAACAAAAGAGTGTTAGTTTTCATAAGGATGGGAAGCAAAAGAAAGATGAAAAGTTGGAGCTTGTGCATATAGATGTATGGGGACCAGCTCAGGTATCTTCTCTCGGTGGCTCTCGGTATTATGTTATATTTATAGATGATGCAACTAGGAAGGTTTGGATTTATTTCCTTAGGCAGAAATCTGATGTATTTGAAACATTTAAGAAACTGAGAAGCTTGGTTGAGAATGAGACAAGTAAAAGATTGAAATGTATCAGATCTGATAATGGTGGTGAGTATTGCAACAAAGAATTTGAGGATTATTGTTCCTGTAATGGAATTCATAGGCAGAAAATGGTTCTAGGGACTCCACAAGAAAATGGAGTGGTTGACCACATGAATAGGACAATAATGGAGCGTGCAAGGAGCATGAGATTGCATGTTGGGCTACCTTTAAATATGTGGGTAGAGGCTATCAATACCGTTGTATATTTAATTAATAAAGGTCATTCAATTCCTTTGTGCTGTGGTATTCCAGAGGAAGCATGGACATGTAAGAAGGTGAGTTATTATTTTCTCAAAACCTTCAGATATGAAGCATTTGCACATGTAGATTCTGAAAATAAAACCAAGCTAGACACAAAATCATCAAAAAAATGTATCTTCATTGGATATAGCATTGATGAATTTGGTTATAAGCTTTGGGATGTTGAAAATATGAAAATTGTGAGAAGTAGGGATGTTGTATTCAATGAGATGGTGTTGTACAAAGATCAGTTGCAGCAGCATGAGAAGAAAGAAAAGGATTGTGTGGTGCTAGATGATACTTTAGATAGCGATGTTCTAGTGGTTCCTCATACTCCACAACAACAACAGGAAATACCACAAAATCTAGTGAATGTTAGACGGTCAACAAGGATAAGTAGACCTCCCAACAGGTTTTCTTCCTCTTTGTATTCTATTTTGTTAATAAATGTTGGTGAACTAGAAGGGTATGATGAAGCTATGTAGGTAGATACAAAGGTTCAGTGGGAACATGCAATGGAAGCAGAAATGGACTCCTTGCTAAAAAATTAGATTTGAGAATTATGTAAGTTGCCTACAATTAAAAAGGCTTTACCAAACAAATGGGTTTATAGGTTCAAAGAAGAAGATGGAGGTAAGAATAGATTTAAAGTTAGGTTAGTTGTAAAAGGATTTGCACAGAAAAATGGCATTGATTTTGATGAGATTTTTTCTCTGGTTGTTAAGATGACTTCTATTTGTACTATTTTAAGTATTGTAGCTGCTGAAGATTTGCATTTGAAATAGCTAGATATGAAAATCGCCTTTCTCCATGGTGATTTGGAGGAGGAGATATATATGGAACAACCCCAAGGGTTTGAGGTCAAAGGTAAGGATAAGCTGGTGTGTAGATTGAAGAGTTCATATGGCTTGAAATAATTGGCAATGGTACTTGAAATTTGATAGTTTTATGGCTGAGCATGGCTACAGTCGATGTAATTCTAACCATTGTATTTATTTTAAGAGGTTGGATAATGACAACCACATTATTTTATGCTTATATGTTGATGACATGTTTGTAGAGGGGTCTAACGTGAATCACATAAGTGAGTTAAAACAATAGTTAGAAAAATCATTTGCTACGAAGGATTTGGGAGCAACGAAACAAATCCTTGGTATGAGAATTTGCAAAGATAGGAAGAATAGAAAATTGACTCTATCTCAGGCTGATTATGTTGAAAAGGTGTTGTAGAGATTCCATATGGAGAATGCAAAAGCTTTCAACACACCTTTGTCCAATTATTTGAAATTGACTAAAGGGATGTGTCCTAAGACACAAGAGGAAAAAAAAAGTCCAAGGTACCATATGCTTCAGCTTTAGGGAGTTTAATGTATGCCATGGTATGCATGAGACCAGATATTGCACATGTTATAGGAGTTGTAAGCAGGTATATGAGTAATCCCGAATTGGAGCATTAGACTGCGGTAAAATGGATTCTCAGATATTTAAGAGGTACATCCAATAAACATTTATGTTTTGGGGGCTCTAATACTAATTTGGTAGGCTATGTGGACTCAGATTTGGTAGGGGATATTGATAGCAAGTGGAGTACTACATGTTATGTCTTTACTGTAGGTGGGATAGCGGTGAGTTGGATCTCAAGGTTTTAAAATGCAATTGCTTTATCCACCACAGAGGCAGAATATGTAGTTGCAACAAAGGCAAGCAAGGAGATGATATGGTTGCAATTTGAATGGAAGAATTAGGCAAAAAGTAGGCTAAAAATTATTTGTTTACGGACAGCCGGAGTGCCATACATCTTGCAAAGAATTTTACCTTCCATTCAAAGACGAAACATATACAGCTGAGGTATCACTTCATCTGGTCAATGTTGGAGGATGGAAAATTAAGGCTAGAAAAGATACATACATATGAAAATATAGCAGATATGTTTACGAAGGTGGTAACAAGGGAGAAGTTGAGCTCCTCTTCATCTTCGGTTGGCCTTCAAGATTGAAAATAATAGAATTAGAACAACAGAATCCCAGGTGCTTATTTCTAGTGGGAGCTATAGGGGTAGCGGTGTTTGACCAGTCTCCAAGTGGTAGATGATATGGTGTGGAGTTTGATCAGTCTCCAAGTGGGAGATTGTTGTTCTATGGAGCCTAATCAAACTTAGAGGTTAAATTTTCCCCACTTTTATTAGTGTGATTTCTCCCCAAAGTATTTTACAGGGGAGTGCAGGGGGACAGAGCCCCTTCTATGAGGCTTGGGAGGTTTATCCCCTCGGCGGGGGCCCAAAGGCAGAGCCCACAATGGGGGTCTAGGGGAAATGTCCCCACTGGGGGTTGCTAGGGGCAATGCCCTCAGTCGGTGGCTCAATGGCAGCACCCCTCCAACACAAATTGCCTATTATTTTATAAAGACGTCAATAGTTATTTTTCTATTGGTCACTATAAAAAACCCTATTTTTTGTAACCAACATAAGTCTTCATAAAAAGGCTAAGAGTTAGGGTTTTCTATTGGTATTGTATATGTAGTACATTGCAGCAGATTTGGGTTGCATGAGATTGTTGGTTGTAATTGGTTCTATTTACTGGATAATAGTATTGGACTCTCTGTTGGTGGATGTAGTTCAAGTTTATGTGAACCGCATTAAAATTGTCTCTCATTGTTTTATTTATGTTTATTTTTCATTTCTCTGTTTAATCTTTATCTACATTTAATTGATATCTTCTACATGTTATTCCTAACACCAACCCCTCTCCTTGTGATTGTAGGTTACAGGTGTCATATCTTGCAGAGTGGAGTTGCATGAAGCTAGTGTAGAGCATAAAGAATCTAGATCTGGAGAAAAAGTAGCACCCTAGACTTGGGTGCCCTCTCTTTAACCCTCTAGTTGGCCTCCCGACAAATTACGGTTCAGAAACATCATCTGGGAACTCCCTGAAGCATTTTCTCAGTTTTGATGGTTGGCATATTTTCACTCTGAGGACTTGGGCACAGGCACCCTATCCCTTCAACACCTCTGCTTCTAGAATCAAGTTCTCCTCTATTCACTAATCCCGGTGCTTCTTTCGGTTTGTTTGTATCTATCACGGTTTGAAAGTTATGCCTTGTTTATCATAGAACTATGGGTTTTGTCTATCATTGATCTAGGGTTTTAACAAATAATCAACAATTCCAAGTTTCCTATTCATTCCAAGTGACACTAAATCTATAGAAGAGCCCTCTTGTAATAGTTGTGGCTTGAATCAATTTATGTCCTTTAATGTAAGGTGTGAAAGGAGGATTTAACCCAAACACTCATTAAAATTGAAAAACCCTCTTTTTACAATAAACATTTTGGTGAACCCATGTTTTATTTGAATTTTACATCTTTCTGAGTGTTGTACTTCAGATTTGCATTCATTTCATTCATCATTTTCATATTGCATTTGCAAATTTACAAAAAAAATAATATTTGAAAATTTTGAAAAAATTTGGTATTTTAGGTGTGCATTTTGAAATAATTTGAATTATTTTTTATTTAAATTCATTTAATTTTTTATTTTTAAATTAGATCTCATATAAATTACATAAATTCATCATATTATAATCTTTTCATTGCATTTGTTATATTAAAATTGCTAGGGTTTGCTTGAAATTTTGAATTTTTCTGATAACTTAGTGATTTCAAAAACTAGGGCTTGTAGCTAAAATCTTGTTTCATATTTTACTAATCATCTTAGGCACTCATTCAAATTTGATTTTGTATGTAGTGTGGCATTTTAGTGTGTTTTTGCATTCATATTTCAAAAAATTGCATTTACACAAATAATTTCAACAAAAACTAGCATTTTTCATTCATCATCCTTAAAATTTTCACTTGCAAATTGAGCATTATAGGACTTTAAAAGCACTTTCAGATCTGAGCTGAATTATTTTGCATCACAAATCTGATTATAATTCATTTACATACCATCTTGCACATATTCATGCCTTAATTTCAACACTAGGGTTTGAAAAACTTGCATTTTTCACTAAATTTTGACTTATTTTGCATATAGAATTGCATTATGGGTGTGTTGTGAAGGATATTGCCATTGGAAAGAGACACTTCTAGGCATAATAGATGTTGTCATTGATGGCAACTAAGATCATCTCAATCATCTGCATAACACAATTTGTTCATACCGGAAGTCAGATTCAGAATTTGTCTAAGTTTGGACAACCAGGAATAGAGCAGTAATAGGGTCCGACACTTTGGTCCAGATCTCTCCGGTGGCAAGTCATGATTAGTTGTGGATCTAGGGGAGTTATATGAATTGTCAAAATAGTCTAACTCCACACTTTTGTCCTCCGGTGATGAAGGATTCAAAAGATATTAGCCTCTGAGTATTAGGTTCCAATTTGTCAGAGCAAATAGAAGAAGAATAGGCCGACCTTGTAGAAGATCTTGACTCCGTATGTATAGAAGTTTTTTATTGGACAAACAGTGGTGATAAGTGATAATGGCCAACATGAGTGATGATTATCAAGAGCAAGTTTTGGTCTGCACCTCAAGTTATGCATAGATCTAGCCGATAGAGCAGAGCATTCATAAAAGTTCTAAGTGTTGTTGAAGCTAACTGTTAGAATGATTGTAGATCATATTGTGGATATATATAGTTGATGGAATTGGGTGATTAAGTGTGTGTGGTGTATAGGAAGAAGGCGTATGTGAGAAGAGCAGGAATCCAAAGTGTGAATGAAGATAGAACAGTAAGAAGATCATATCAAAGATGAAATGTGTAAGATCAGTTTTTGTACTTAACCGAAATTGAAACTCTTGCATGAATAGATGTTATTTTAATATTTCCAAAGGCAGTGAGCCTCCTTTTGAGCAGTGAGCTTTGGGCAGTGAGTCCGAATGCATGTGCATTCCCATTTGTAAAAATACTTTTAACAAAGTATTAATTTTTGTGGCTTAACCCCCACCGTGGTTTTTCCCTTAACTAGGTTTCCACATCAAAATCTTGGTGTCGAACATGTGTATTATTTAAGTTTTTTGTTCATATGTTATTGATTGATGTTGAAATGTTTATATCATTGAATTGATTATAAGAGCTAAAGGAAGATTGAAAGTAGAAAAGAAAGTAAATGTGTGACAACTGATTCACCCCCCCTCTCAGTTGTCCGGACCTAAACCAACAATTGGTATCAGAGCGAGGTTCCTTAGAAAAGCCTAACAACCTAAGGAAAAGATCTTGGAAGGAGTCTCAAATGGGTTCACTCAAAGATCAACTTCAAGTGGCCCTGGAAGAGCTTGTTCAGTCTAAAGAAGAAATTAGCAATTTGAAAGGTGAACTCAAAGATGCTAATGATACCATTGAATTGTTAAAAGATAAATTAAAGAAATCTCTACAAAGGAAAAAGGAGCTACTTCTACAGCTATCCAGTTTACTTAAAGAAAATGGCATTAATGAAGTTTTGGAAGAAAAGACAAAGGAATGTGAGAAGCTGTCAAAAGAAGTTGTTGTTCTGACAATTGAAATGGAATCCAGAATAATGAGGCAAACCAAAGAAAGTGAAGATAGGAAGAAAATTGAAGAAGATCTGAGTCAAAAACTAAGAGAAAGAACTGAAGAATATTGCAAATTGGATAGAATAGCTGGACATCTAGAATTTGATCTACAAGAAAGTAGAGACAATGAGAGAGAACTTGAAAGGCAAATTGTCATTCTCAAACATGACCTAAAAGTTGTAAATGAATATAAGGAGAAGTTCAAGATAAGCTCAGCAAAACTAGAAGCACTACTCGAAGGACAAAAAAGGGCTGATGACAAGCATGGTCTTGGATATGAGAAAGGTGAAAGCTCTGAATCCGGATAGAAAAAATTTTAATCTAGGGATGGGAGAAACATAACTAGAAAACCTCCTATAAGATAGCCTAATGCTCAAAGATATCCTTCATTTAATGGAAATTGCTTCAACTGCAACAAATTTGGTCATAGAGCTACTCAGTGCAGAAGCAGAGTAAATCAAAATGGTCCATCCTTCTCCGATCAAAGTTTCAAATGTAAGAGGTATGGTCATAGATCAAATGAATGTAGAAATATGAAGATGAATATTGCTAACAATAGAAGAATTAGCAATTCTTTCAATGGTTACTGCTTTGTTTGCAATGGATTTGGACACATGGCTAATTAGTGCAGAACAAGAGAAAATCAGGTTTACAAGAAAAGAAATGTTGTGTACTTTAACTGCAATAAATCTGGTCATATTGCAAGATTCTGTAGAAATAGGAACAATGAAAGAAGTGGTCCAGTAAGTAGAAAACTGAATGAGCAGAGACAAAATAAAGGCAAAGAAAAAATTGATACGAATGAGACTCAGATTGAATCAAACAAGATATGGGTCAAGAAAACAATTATGGATGATAATAATGGATCCGCACCAGAATCTGGTGCTGAAAATTCCTTTGGGAATTAATTTGAGAGCCTTGGCTCAGGGGGAGTAGCGTTGTAAATTAAATTCCCCCAGCCAGTAAGTGAGTGCCTAGATCTGGCACAATAAGAAAATGTACCCTGAATTGATTCAAAACAGTTGGAAAGAATTTTGGAAGAAAAGAGGTGAATATGGTAGATTGCAGAGTAATTTATGTGAAACTGTTCAATACACTAAAGCAATCAGATGTATTAGGGCAGAGCATTTATTACAAAGACAAATTACGTATTGTGGAACATAAAAAGATCATTCATTCCTCATTTAGATCACTTTGCATCAGAAGAAAACAAAAAGAGAAGTAAACGAGTTCAGATTTGAGAATTTCTAAAAATTAAAGCATGAAGAGGATCTCCAAGCTAAACCCTAATCTATGGAATAAGGTATTTATGTTTTCTACGAAACGTCTTGAATTCTCAATCTCTGCAAATAGCTACACCTTTACTTGTTGATGTCACTGAGAGGCCTCGTCCCAAATTCAAAAAGCATCCCTATAAATCTGTTGAAGTCGAGCCACTAGGTGCCTTCTCGAGTGTCCCATATGGGGTTTTACATGTTGAAGATATTAGGGCATACATTCATTGCAATCTAGAAGAATTTGGGAATCTAAAATTGATAGAGTTGTTTAAGAATCATTTGAAAGATGACAACTATTAACTGAGGCCTAAATTTGAAGCCCTTGAAAGCAAACACTTTCTGCAAATGATTGAATTTCTGTCTTTTGATGAAATTGAATGGGTTCGATACATCTTAAGCCAAATACATGATAAATTCTTGTGGCTAATGAAACCATTTAAGATCACAAAGGATGTTATCAAGACTATAACTGGGTTGAACTCCTCCGGTGGATTACCCATGTTGAAAGCCATTAAAAACCAGACAATAACTGATGCTACCAGTGCCAAGTTTGACAAAAGGGCAATGACCATCAATTATATCACAGAACCAGATGTTAAATTTGCCTATATGGTAATCGGGTACAAGATTTATCACTCAAGTAGGGACTGCAATATATGCATCTTATAAGATGTTAAAAGAGAATGTAGACTATGATCTGTGTGAATTACTACAAAATCAGTTGATAGAGAATGTGAGAAAAATTAAAAGAGATACAAAAAAATCCTTCAAATATGGTTCCTTAATCATATGCCTATTTTTCTATTTTATGAATGAAGTGCCTGGAGTGCAAAGTGTGCATTGGACAAATGACAGACCAATGGCAATCCAAGTAAGAGACCATTTACATAATCTTGGAGATTCAGAAGCACAAAAGATTGCAATCTAGGGATATTTCAAAAACTTTCAGAGTCTGATGCATGCAAGGGAAAGAATCCTTAGTTCAGTCGTAGAAAAGTATGAAAATGAAATATTGTTTATGGTAGACACAGATCAATGTTTGATGGAAGCTGTAGAACTAAGAACAGTATGGATAATGCCAATGAGTTATGAAGTGGATGAGGAAATTCTCCACATGTATGCTCAACATCTTCTGAGCACACCTAAAGATACCTCTGTGGAAAGGTTTGGAACCTACAAGGAATTAAGTCTAAAATTACATGTGGAGTTCAGACAGCCTGAGACCAAGAGGAAAGTGCAAAGACAAGTCGAAAGGTATGCTGAGAGCATTGGCCTAACCAAGGAGGTAGTAAAGTAGAACAGAGAAAGAATTGAAAAGGTGACCAAGAGCACTGAGTAGACTACAGAAGAAAAAGTATAAATTTAGTCAGCAATCGCTGTAGAAATCTCACCAAGTTCTTTAAGGAAGACAAGGAGTTCTGTAACTCCTGTTGAGTAACTCAAGTCCACTTCCACCAAGAAGCCAAAAGTGACTCCATCTGGTGATGGAGGCAAAAGGAAGAAAACCAAGGCCACAAGAACCCACATAAGCACAAAAGATGATGAGGAGACAGAGACAGATGAAGAAGTGAAAGAAATAAGATCCAAGAAGGTCAAAACTTCAAAGACTTCTGAAGACCAGCCTTCCAAAAGCAATAAGGCTAGTAAAAAGCAAGTAACTGGTAATGTTGCTATGACTATTGATGAAATTGTAAAAACAATCACTGTTCATGGAAATTTAAAACCTATCAAAGTTTACTATGATAACCTTGATCAAGCAAACAAGAAAATTTTAGAAGATGACATTATCATAGATCTGAATAAATTTAATAGAGCCCTATTGGAAATCTTACAAGAACTTCCTAAAAGTTTGAGGAAAGTAATGGAAATAACAAAAGAAGCAGCCAAGGATAAAGACAGAACTCAGAGAGTATGTTCTCTCCTATTTGTGCCCTGTAATGACCAGAAAAGAAGCGGATAAAATCCTCAAAGAAGTTAAAGATAAATTCAGAAGAAAGGTCCAAATGAATAAGATAATGCTTGGTGAGACTGAGGAAATTGCAAAGGAAATAGAGGAAATTCTAAGAAAGGCTTTAGACAAAAATAAATACTACATTGTTTTAGAAAAACAAGTGGAAGAAGACAATCCTATTGCTCCGGAACAAAAAGCTCCTGAAGAAGGAAATAACAAGAGAATTAATAACCAAAGTACTACTCTAGATCCTCCGAAACTAATCCATGAGGAGACCTATGATGGACTTGATTCATCAAATCCAAATATTGGAGAAGTTCAGGAAGAGGAACAAGTCAATCAGGAGGACATAGATATGGTAGACAGAATAGTTGATGCAGGGGTTACTCCACCACCTGATCACTCTAGAAAAGAAGAGGATATTGATACCACACAGAGCCCTCCGAATCAGGTAGCAAGTGGTGAGAAAATAGGAAAGAGTCCCTCAGAAGAGAACACAGAGAAGAGTAAAACAGAGAAAGAGGAAGAAAAAGGAAAGGAAGATAAGGCAGAAGAAGATGGTGCAAATGTTGAAGCACCTAAAGCAGATGTTGAGAAATCAGATGAACAAAAGGATGGTTCTGAAATGGTTGCAAGAGACACTGCAGATGCAATAAAAGGTCTTCTTGAAAAAGAAATGATTGAACTTGATGAGACTGAGCTACTCCAAGGTCTAGCCAATCCAGATGCTCTCTCTCCAATTCAATTGATGAAAATAGCATCATTCACCCAAGTAAAGGCTAGAGAAAAGATGTTAAAGTCCCACATGGAGGACAATGAGCTACTGGGGCTTGTAACTGGAATTTTGGAGAAATTAATGCCAACCTATCAGAAGAATAAAAATGATTCCCCCTCTGGACATGTAAAAAATCTTGTAAGTTCAGTAAACTCACATTTTGAGTCTTTTGAAAAGTCTGCGGAGGCAAAAGTTCAGAAAGAGTTCTTGAACAAGAAATTTAGTCAAGTTAAGAATCTAGTAAGGAATGATAGGTTGATACTGAGCATTAGCATAAAGAGCATTCAGAATGCTCTAAGAGATGGAGGAGATATATATAAGTTTTGCCTATCATGGTCTAATGTCAATGAGGATATTGAGAAGAAGATAAAGGAACAAGAACATAAAATTTCAGTTCTATCTCAAAATTTTGATCCTCTAACTGCCTCTCCTATAAGCTAGGAATGTTAGGTTATTAGCTTGATAGATGAAATAAAGGGACTAGTAAAAGAGAAAGGCAATACAATGAAGAGGATGTGTGAACTTCGTGGATTGATTGCCCCCAAGTTGGAATCCATGCATAATGCCTTATCTGAAGCCCAAAATGCACTTCAGACAAGTGATCCTCCGGATCTAGCAAAGGCAGAAGCTTATGCATTTTTGTTGAATGGGCACATCTCAATTTTGGATGGAATGAAGAGAACTTGGGCCTCTAAACTTGTGCAATTAAAAGCCAGATTTTCAGACATTCTCAAGTTCATGTGAATAAAACTTAATGATTACTTGTACATATGTGGCAATGTATATAGAAATTTTAAAGAATTTTGGCTTGCGGACCCCACCCTTTGCCATTGATGTCAAACGGGGAGTGAAGGGCAGTGAAAAATGAGGTATTCATCAAATGGGGAGCAACAGAACAAGTGAAGTGCACGAGTGTACAAACAAAGGGGGAGTTGCACTAGACACTTAGTCATTTTTCACTAAGTGTTGCCATCAATGCCAAAGGGGGAGATTGTTGGCAAGAGACACTACTAGGCATAATAGATGTTGTCATTGATGGCAACTAAGATCATCTCAATCATCTGCATAACACAATTTGTTCATACTGGAAGTCAGATTCAGAATTTGTCTAAGTCTAGACAGCTAGGAACAGAGCAGTAATAGGATTCGGTACTTTGGTCCGGATCTCTCCGGTGGCAAGTCATGATTAGTTGTGGATATAGGGGAGTCATATGCATTGTCAAGATAGTCTAACTCTAGACTTTTGTCCTCCGGTGATGAAGGATTCAAAAGATATTAGCCTCTGAGTACTGGGTTCCAGTTTGTTAGAGCAGACAGAAGAATAGGCCAACCTTGTAGAAGATCTTGACTCTGGATATATAGAAGTTGTTTATTGGACAAATGGTGGTGATAAGTGATAGTGTTCGACATGAGTGATGATTATCAAGAGCAAGTTTTGGTCCGCACCTCAAGTTATGCATAGATCTAGCTGACAGAGCAAAGCATTCATAAAAGTTCTAAGTGTTGTTGAAGCTGACTGTTAGAATGATTGTAGATCATATTGCGGATATATATAGCCAATGGAATTGGGTGATTAAGTATGTGTGGTGTATGTGAAGAAGGCATATGTGAGAAGATCAAGAATCCAAAGTGCGAATGAAGACAGAACAGTATGAAGAGCAGATCAAAGATGAAATGTGTAAGATCAGTTTTTGTACTTAAGCGGAACTGAAACTCTTGCATGAATAGATGCTATTAATCACTTTAGACCTCTATTATTCTATTGTAATATTTCTAAAGGCAGTGAGCCTCCTTTTGAGCAGTGAGCTCTGGGCAGTGAGCCCGAATGCATGTGCATTCCCATTTGTAAAAATACTTTTAACAGAGTATTAATTTTTGTGGGTTAACCCCCACCATGGTTTTTCCCTTAACTGGGTTTCCACTTCAAAATCTTGGTGTCGAATATGTGTTATTTAAGTTTTGTGTTCATATGTTATTGATTGATGCTGAAATGTTTATATCATTGAATTGATTATAAGAGCTAAAGGAAGATTGAACGTAGAAAAGAAAGTAAATGTGTGACAACTGATTCACCCCCCCCTCTCAGTTGTCTGGACCTAAACCAACAATTGTTGCATTAATGGAATGATATTAAGGTTATTATTTACTTCCCCTCATCAATTTCCTTACAACACCTTATCTTTTAGTGATTTGCATTGAAAAATTGTGGAAAAAGTGAACATTTTAGGTGCATAATCTATATTGTTTCATTGCATTCAATCTAAATACATACAATCATCAATTGGGTCTTGCTGTGTTGTACTCTATTCCACCTATTTATTTTGTTTGTTGTGAATTTGGTGTATCCTTTTAGCCCTTTCCTTCAAACAAGTGCTTAGGAGTGAAATAGTCACATACCTAGGGTGTGTTAAGTATCTTATAACTTTGTATGTCTTGTCTTATTAGATCTTATTGGACATTGATGTTACAATACATTTCATTATGGCATCTTCATCTCATTGCTCTTTGCTATCTTTACATGCATATATCAAAAACTTTGAAATTTCTAGAAATTTCTTAATATGAATCCTCATGTTCTCACTTATATACAAGCTATGTATCACAAGGATATATTTAAATGCTCTTCATTTGAGATCCTTGGCTATATATTTGATATTGACAACTTCACATCTCTTATGAATACATACCATTCGGTAGTAGAAGATCTAACAAAACAGATTGAGAATGATGAGTGTGAAAGTTCTCTTAATATTTTGGAACTAATAGCTAAAGTATATGAGAATGATGATGATGATGATTTCGTAAGTTATCCTACTTCTCCTATAGTTAAATGTTCAAGAACCTTAGATGAGAAGACTATGGACAACTCTACTGTGGTTGTAAAATCAAGTCCCTTAGACATCATTAATGATACAACACCTAAATTTCCTAACAACACCTTACCTTTCTTTCATTCCAATGCTCTCTTTGGCCAAGATGAAGCATTAGTGGATTAAAAAAGGTCTCACATTAAATCCTTTAGGGATAGATGTTGGGTATAATCAAGAGGGAAATAATGTTAATTCAATCTTCACTAATCAACTTGTTCCACCCACTAAGGGGTCGCTTGATAAATATAGCAATGTTCCTAAAATGATTGTGCAAGCGGCACCTAGTGCACCTTCTTGCTTAAAACCATTGATTATGGTTCAAGGAGATCAAAAACCACCTAGACCCTCTAATTACATCTTAAACTATGCAAGACAAATTACTCAAAGAAATCAAGGTGTTCAAAATGTGTCACAACTACCACATCACAATGTGATTTCTCGCACATACAACACCCGTAATAACAAGCAAAGTAAGGAAACACCTCATGTTCCTATCTCTCTTCCATGTTCTTAACCTATGCTTCCCCCACCACCTCATCTTACTCCTAAAAGTGGTCAAGAATATGAACTTGTTGAGAAGCTTCACGCTACTCCTGCTAAGATTTCTCTTTGGGATTTAATACAAACATCGCCTACATACCATGGAATGCTCCAGGTTGCTTTATAAAAGGTGATTTTTCCACCCATTGTCAAGCTGAATGATGTAGCAGCTTTGTTAGATTGTATGCATGCGACAAAAATAGATATTCTAATTCAACCACATGAATTACTGTCACCTGAAATTCAAAACCAACATGATCCTCTTATGATCTTTGTCAAAGTAAATCAAAAGTTAATAAAGTGAGTTATGATTGACAATGGATCTGCTCTTAATGTTTGTGGCATTGGCCTACTACACAAAATCAAGATTGACACATCTTTAATCAAACCAGATAAGATTAGCATTTGTGGTTTTGATAATAAAGGTAGCCAATTTGTAGGTACTATAATCCCACCTGTAAAGGTTATTCCCATGACATTATCTACCTTTTTTCATGTTATATCTGGTTCACTCTTATATAACATGATTCTAGGTAGACCATGGATCCACATGCCATGGGGGCAGTTCCATCTACCCTTTGTCGATCACTTAAGTTCATCTATCAAAACAAGCTCTACCCAATGAAAGTCGATCTCAAACCATATAGTTGTTTACATATTAAAATGCAAAAACAAGTTAACAATCATTCGAGTTTAAACAACTTACAAGTTGATTCATCAATTCCTCTTGCCACAGATAATGTTGTGCAAGATTCTACACCATTGAATGCACTTTTTGGTGACAATTTGGGTTCATTAGATTTTAATCCTTGCAGCGTAGGGGAATATAAACTTAATAGCCCTGACACATCAAAAGTCTCATCGATCTCATCTAAGCAATCTTTGGGAACACCTGAGAAACCTAAAGTCTCCTTAGAAAGAAACAAGGATAATACTCTTACTTATACTACAAATTACGAGACCTATGAGGTTTCACCATCTTCTAAATAAATTACATCCCTCTATGGTCAAGGATTTAAAATTCTTTATAACAACTGCAACTATGTAGGTAATGGTTGTGGTGTAAATCAACAAGGAATCAGAGTACCTTTACAAGTTGCTGGAATTAATTATACAACCGGTATTGGATATCGCTCTTTGAAGTCCACTAAAGCCTCTCATCATCCTAAACTTAATGTTAATGCAATCTCAACAAGACCGAAACAACATGAGAGATATCCTAGGCTGATAGATAAGAATTGTCCACCAGGAGCTATCCCTATGAACTAGGTAAATATTTCTCTTTAAGCCACACTAGTTGTAGTGAATATTATAGTTGCTCTCAAGGGTGGCCTTCTCCTTATTGGATTGTATTAGGTAAGTATTTCTAACCCCTTCTCTCTCGTGTTGTGCTCCCTCATGATGTGTTGTGTTGTTTAGGCCTCCTAGGATGACCCTTGATACTCTTGTAAGGTCAAGGATACTATGAGACTGTCTCTGTTGTGACCCTTCTTCTATTTGTAACATCATTCTTCTATCTTACTTCTCCTCTATTTTCATTGTTGTGGGTTGTGTCTTAGGGGCATAGCATTGCGGTTGGTGACCTGGGGGCACCCTCCCACGTGACAACCCTAAGGCACTGGTTCTCCTCTCTTGATTTATTGTTTACCTTCTTCTAGTGGTTCTACCTAGTTGGCAGATGAAAAACAAATAATATTGATAAGGACCAAGTGTCCCTTTAATGAGTAAGCAAAAATGGACCTAGTACATATATGACAATAGGGTTGATATATATATTATCTAACGCTTGGCTAGTAGAATCACTCCATGTGATATTCTAATGTTGTCTTATCTTTGCTAACAAATTGTAACAATACATCTAATCCGTGGACTTTTGATTGTTTTGAGCATCTTGCCTTGTTGTTACACTTGGTTCTGAGATGCCTGTAGTATAAGCCCCACGGCTATACTCAGACTCAAACCCATTGTGTAGCCTTGGCTCTTTATGTGATTGTTCTCATGCATTATAGTTATCATAGAATAATGTGTTTTTATGGGAACATGCAGCCATCGTAAACACATATCACCTTTGGGGGCATGGGCTTTCCAAGAGCTCTTGTTCCCTTGTGTGTTTTCTCTCTACCTTAAAGTGCTTGCTATCGGTACATGATAGCAACCACTTTAAGGTGGGGGCATATAAAGGTAAGTTGTCTTATGATTTTGATACTAATGAAGCGTGTTTGTAAGCCCTCTGCGGAGGCGGGATATCATGCATGTCCTTTTATTCAAAAGCCCTCTACGTGAGGCAGGATGGTGTATCTCTTGAGCTAGTGCACAACCTTTTATTTTAAAAGTCCTCCGAGTAGGCGGGGTTGGATCTGAGACTATCCTCCCTTAAGCGTGTCTTTGGCCGTTATTGTGGCATAAGCACAACCGCCAAGTGTGCCTGTAGCATGCTTGAGATGGTTGGGGCTTAGAAATAAGTTCCTTCCATTGCCTTGTTTGTCATGTTTTATACATATAGTATGTCTTTGGCATGCTATACAACGCTCATGTTTTCTGTGTGGCTTCCATGTGTTTCCCCCTTCTGTGGTTAACTCCCACTTGGCTTTGTATGGTGTGTTTTCTCTCTTGTGTGCGTGTAGCGATGGGCTCCACCTACACTTGAGGCTTGTTTGGCATGTCTTCCCCTTTGGGGTTTTGTGTTGCAATTTTATTTCCATGCATATGTATATGAAGATGTTAGGAATATATTATGACAATGTTATATCAATGCTATATCAGTGTATTCATTGTGTTTTATGTGTCTTCAATATTGTCTTCTTCATATTTCGCATGGTTGTTACTGTCTTCTCCATGCTTTATGTGCCTATAATGTGTTTTCTCTAATGTCTACCTAAGATTGGGGGCTAGAAATAGTTCCTCAATCTTTGCATATGCATTAGCTTCAAGTGCTTGGCATGTTTGTTGTGTTTTGACCATACTTTAATGCATGTATGGGTCATGCATTCATACATACATTAAAGTGGGGGCTAAATGTTACATCATAAAATGTCCCCCTAGGACTGTTACCTCCTGAGTTTAGCTCCTAGGATCCCATGTTTTGCATATTACATACTCATTTTAACTCTTGATGCAAAATGGCCTGAAACCCATGTCAAATGAGACGGGTCATATGTGGGCTTAAACCTGCCCTAAAATAGGACCTAAGGGCTTGGGCACTCGCGTCGTAGTCTTGCCCTATTTTAGACAGGTCCTAAATTTAAAGGTCTGTTATGTGACTATTAAAAGGCTCTGTTGCTGACATCTTAAGTTTGAATTATTAAATTAAAGTAGGAATATGTTTAGTTGCATATATAAGCATGTTTAGGGTTTCATTTGTAAACTAGAAGATGATTATGAACTTTTGGCGCACTTATGATTTTAGACCATTCAAAGTATTCATTGTTGTAGAGTAGACTTGTCTTGTTATTGTGTTTGTTATGTAGATTTGGCTTCATCTTCTCATGATGTGAAGGATTTTCATCTACATATGAGCTACATCTCTGAGGTGACAATTATTTGTGTTTTCAATCATTTATCAATTGGTTTTTGCCTCTATCCTGCATGGATACGCACTCTATCTAACAATGGTGTTTGGAAGACTTGAATGTCCTTTCAGGGCTTGACTAAGGCAAGCTCCTAAACACCACAACCCCCAACCCCTCTCCTTGTGATTGTGGGTTACAAGTGTCGTATCTTGCGAAGTGGAGTTGCAGGAAGCTAGTGCAGAGCATAAATAATCTAGATCTAGAGAAAAAGTAGCCCCTGGACTTGGGTGCCTGTTCTTTTGCCCTCCAGTTGGCCTCCCAAAAAATCAAGGTTCGGAAACATCATCTGGGCACTTCCTAGAGCATTTTCTCAGTTTTTACTGTTGTTAGATTTTCACTCCGTGGGCTTGGGCATGGGAACCCTAGCCCTTCAACACCTTTGCTTCTAGAATCAGGTTCTCCTCTGTTCATTGATCCTGATGCTTCTTTTAGTTTTCCCGTATCTATCACGGTTTGAAAGTTATGCCTTGTTTATCATAGAACTAGGGTTTTGTCTATCATCGATCTAGGGTTTTAACAAACAATCAACAATTCTAAGTTTCCTTTTCATTCCAAGTGACACTAAATCTGTAGCAGAGCCCTCTTGCAACAATTGTGGCTTGACTTGGTTTATGTCCTTGAATGTAAGGTGTGAAAGGAGGATTTAACCCTCTCATTGAAATTGAAAAACCCTCTTTTTACACTAAATAGAGATTCTTTGCCATTTTTGATCTGAAAAGGGCAATGGTTGTAGAAGACCTATTGGGTGGCTTTGTTCTATTTTGTTTCTTTGACAAGTCATGCATTCTTGTACATGCTCTATGAGATCTTTTTTGAGACCTTTCCAAGAGTATCTTTCTCACACCTGTTTGTAAGTTTTATAATATCCTTTGTGGCCTGCTAAGGGATTGTCATCGTATTCCTTGAGGATTTTTTCCTTCATTTTTGAGTTGGGCACAAGGAATATCCTATTTTTATATAGGATAAGCTCGTCCACTACTTTGTATTCTTCATCTAGTAAATTTCCTTCAAGGATACTATTAGCTTGTGGGTCTTTGACATATTCTGCAATGATACCATTTTTCCAATCTGCTACAATGCTTGTTAGGGTGTTCAAATGGAGTCGTCGGGATAAAGCATCTGCTACAATATTATTTGTCCCTTTTATGTACTCAATATCGAAATCGTAAGCTTGTATTTTGTTTACCCACTTATGTCAATCATTTTGATTCATAAAGAACCTCAATCTATTGTGGTCAGTCTTAATGTTGAATTTTCCACAAACCAAATATTGTAAAAACTTGGCTAAGGTGTGCATGATAGCTAGCATTTCCTTATCATAGATTGAGTAGTGTCTTTCAATCCCGGTGTGCTTGTGACTCTTAAATGCAATGGGATGCTTATTTTGCATAAGGACTGTTCCAATTCCTTCCCCAAAAGCATCACACTGTAGTTCGAAGGGTAATGTAAAATTAGGGATAGCTAAAATAGGGCATGAGCTCATTGCTTTTTTTAGTTTTTTGAAGGCTTGTTGAGACATCTCACTCCACACAAAGGCTCCCTCTTTGGTTAGGTCTGTGAGTGGGGGGGCAATTTTGGAGAATCCTTTTACAAAGTGTCTAGTAATTGCATAATCCCACGAAGCCCCTTAGTTGTGTTAGGGTTTTGGGTTTTGGCCATTCCTTAATGGCTTTAATTTTTCGTCATCTACACTTACCCCTTGTGCATTGATCTTATGACCTAGGTAAAGGATCTCTTCCAAACCAAACTTGCATTTTGAAGCTTTAGCATATAAGGACTCTTGTTCCCAAATGTTTAGGACTTCCTCAATGTGTTTGAGATGTTTTCTGATGTCTTGTTGTAAATGAGGATGTCGTGGAAAAATATGAGCAGGAATTTCCTTAGTTGTTTCCGTAATATATGATTCATACACGATTGAAAGGTTGTTGAGGCATTTGTTAGGCTAAAAGGCAGGATCAAGAACTCAAAGTGCAATAGTGACACCAGAAAGCGGTTTTAGGAATATCTTCCTTTCTCATCCTTATTTGATGATACCCTGATCGCAAATCAATTTTGGAAAAGTATCTAGCTCCATGGAGGTCATTGATTAAATCATCAATTCTTGGTATAGGATAACAATTTTTTATTATTTTCTTGTTTAAAGCTCTATAGTCTATACACATTCTCATGGTTCCATCATTTTTCTTGACTAGGACTACAAATGATGCAAAGGGACTAGAACTGGATGACCCGTGTCTAGTATTTCCTTAATGGTTTTTTCAATCTCTTCTTTGAATTTACAGGGATGCCAGTAGGGTGTGGTGATTACAGGTTTTGCCCCCTCTTCTAATTCTATTGTATGTTCAAATCCTCTTTTAGGGGGTAACCCTGGGGAATATCATCAAATACTTTCTTATATTTTCTTAAGATGAGTTGGATGTCAATGTGAACTATTTTGCCATGGGTGGAGGTTTTGTCTAGAACCATACATTGTGCAACCCACTCTCCTTGGCCATGTCTAAGGATTCTTTTCATTCTTTGTCTAGAACCATACATTGTGCAACCCACTCTCCTTGGCCATGTCTAAGGATTCTTTTCATTCTTTTAGATAAGACCAGTCTTGGGGAGCCATTGGGTAATCCTCAATGTAATTTCTTGTTCATTAAATTAGAAGCAAATTTCTAAGTTTGGAAGATCTATAGTGAATCATCCCAAGGAGTGTAACCAAGGTGTTCCTAATATCACATCATTATCTAGAGTTACCACATAGAAATCCCCTTTGATGGTGTGTTTTCCTAGGGTAATTTCCAATTGGGGAATCATTTTGGTGCATTGGGCCATAGATCTATTAGCTAGTGCTACGATAAAACCCTTGAAATCCTTGACTTCTAATTTCTTTTTTACAACTATATTCTTGTTAATAAAGTTGTCGGATGCCCCACTATCCACTAGGGTGATTACCTTTTGCCCCTTAAGGGTGCTTTTGATTCTAAAAGGGCAGTGTTTGGAAGCTTGTGAGATGGTGGCTAGGGTTCCATACTCTTCATCATTGTGTGTTTCCCTCTTGCTAGGGTTTTCTTCTATTTCTTCTTCGGATGTTGCTTCTATGTTATGCATTCAGCTACTTTTCCATGTGTCCTTGTCCCCATGGTTCTTTGCACTTGAAGCACAAACCCTTCCTTTTTAGGTCTTCTCACCATTTTTGGGTGTTTTCATTTTGCCATACATGTCCGCATTCCCATCTCTTATTACAATGAAAGCATGTTCTTCCTTGGAATTCCTTCTTAGGCCTTCCATCTTTATGAAAATTTTTAGGGGTTTGATGTTTTGTAGAGTATTTGTCTTTTGTGGGTGGGGTATCCACATTTAGTGCCTTTTGAATTGCATCCTTAAGTGAGGAAGGATTCAAGGCACTTACCAAACCCTTGATAGAGTCTACCAATCCTTGGACAAATAGGTAGGTCAATCTTCTTTGGGATACTTCTGATACCATCACTGAAAGTTTTGGAACTCCATTACATATTCTTCCACGATTCCTTGTTGTCTTAGGAGTGTAAGTTCCTTGAAGTACCATTCGGGGTGTTTTTGATCAAATCTTTGGATGAGTTCTTGGGTGAAATCATCATAGGATGTTATGTGTTAATGGGCTTCAATAATGAGGCCATGATGTTGGAAATAAGGCAGACAACTGAGGGGGGGGGGGGGGGGGGGGTGAATCAGTTGTTACAAAACTTTAATACTTTCTGCAATTGATTCTTCCTTTTAGCATTTAACAAAATATCAATAACTTAACCATGAAAAGCAACAATCACAAATGTAAGAGCAACAACGCAAAATACACTTGACATCGAGATATTTAACGTGGAAACCCAATTAAGGGAAAAACCATGGTGGGGGTTAACCCACAAAAATTAATACCCCGTTAAAAGTATTTTTATAAATGGGAATGCACGTGCATTCAGGCTCACTGCCCAGAGGTCACTACTCAAATGGAGGCTCACTGCCTACAGAGAAGATTACAAAAGAATAATAGATATTTTGAAATGATGAGTATCATCTACTCATGCAAGAATTCAATTCCGGTTAAGTGCAAAACACTGATTTTACACATTTCATCTTTACTCTGCTCTTTTTACTGATCTGCCATCATCCAAACCTTAGATCTCTGCACTTTTTGCATTTACTCCATAATTGCACCACACACACAAATCATCCACATCCATCGGCTATATATATCTGCAACATGATTTACAATTATTTTTCTAGTCGGCTTCAAGAACACTTAGAACCTTGTTGAGTATTCTGCTCTATCAGTTAGATCCATGCATAACATGAGATGCGGACCAAAAATTTCACTTGCAAATCATCAATCATGTAGGCCACTATCATTGATCATCACCAATTGCACAATGAACAACTTCCATACATTTGGAGCCAAGATCATTTACAAGGTCGACTTCTTCTTCTTCTGTCTACTATGTCAAACTGGTACCCGATACTCAGAAGCTAATATCTTTTGAATCCTTCATCAATGGAGGACAAAACTCTAGATTTAGAATTCCTTGAAAATGCTTATGACTACCTTAGATCCACAGCAAACCATGACTTTCCACCGAAGAGATTCAGACCAAGATACCGGGCCCTGTCACCCGCTTTGTTCCTGACTGCCCAGACTTAGATAAATTCTGATTCTAACTTCCAGTATGAACAAATTGTGTTATGTGGATGAGTGTAATAGTCCTAGTTGCCATCAATGACAACACCTATCTTGCGAAACAGTGTCTCTTGCCAACAATCTCCCCCTTTGGCATTGATGGCAACACTTAGTGAAAAATGACTAAGTGTCAAATGCAACTTCCCCTTACACTGTACACTTGTGCTCTCCACTTATTCTAAGGCTCCCCCTTTGCTAGATTCCTCATTTTTTACTGCTCTTCACTCCTCCTTTGACATCAATGGCAAAGGGTGGGGTCCGCAAGCCAAAATTCTTCCCAAAAATTCTGTATATAATGCCACATATGTATAACTGATCATTAAGTTCTATGTACATGAACTTGAGAATGTCTGCAAAGTTGGTTTTTATTTGCTCAAGTTCAGAGGGCCAAGTACTCTTCATTCCATCCAAAATTGAGATGTGCCCACTCAACAAAAATGCATATGCTTTTGCCTTTGATAGATCTGATGGATCACTAGTCTAAATTGCAATCTAAGCTTCATATAAGGCATTATACATTGTCTCTAACTTAAGGGCAATCAATCCCCGAAGCTCACACATTCTCTTCATAATGTTGCCTTTCTCTTTAACAAGCCTCTTTATCTCATCAGTCAAGCTACTTACTTGACATTCTTGACTTATGGGAGAGACTGTTAGAGGATCAAAATTTTGAGATAGATCTGATAATTTTTGTTCTTGCTCCTTTATCTTCTTCTCAATATCCTCACTAACTTTAGACCAGGATAGATAAAATTTATATATATCACCTCCATCACTTAGAGAATTTTGAATACTTTTTATGCTAATGCCAAGTATCATCCTATCATTTCCTATTAGATTCTTTACTTGACTAAATTTCTTATCCAAAAACTCCTTCCGAACTTTTGCCTTTGCAGACTTTTCAAAAGATTCAAAATATTTACAGAACTTACAAGGTTCTTCACATGTCCGGAGGGGGAATCAGATGGACTCTTTTAGTAGGAAGGCATTAACTTCTCCAAAACTCCGGTTGCAAGCCCTAGTAGCTCATTGTCTTCCATGGGAGATCTTAACATCTTTTCTCTAGCCTTGGCTTGAGTGAAGGATGCTATTTTCATCATTTGAAATGGAGAGAGAGCATTTAGATTGGTTAGTCCTTAGAGCAGTTTAGGCTCATCAAGCTCAAGCATCTCTTTTTCAAGAAGACTTTTCACTACATCTGCAGTGTCTCTTGCAACATTTTCTAGGCCACCTTTTGTTCCTAAGATTTCTCAGCATCTGTATTAGAAGTATATTGTTTAGGTGCCTCAACATTTGCACCATCTTCTTCGACTTTGTCTTCTTGGTCCTGTTCCTTCTCTTCCTCTGCTTTATCTTTTTCTAAATCATCTACAGTGGTAATCTCCTCTTAGTCTTCACCACTTTCTACCAGATCCGGAGGGTCCTGAGAAGTAGCAATATTGTCTTCTTTTTCAAATTAATCAAGTGGAGTAGGAGTATCTCCTGCATCAACTACTTTACCTATCATTTATGTATCTTCCTGATTTACTTGTTCATCTTTTGGAACAGAGGCTTCACCCAATTCAGATTGCTGCTTATTGAAGTTTTCTTCTTCAACATCTGAATCTTCTGTGACAATTGGAAAATTGTGCTTTTTCAATGCTTTCAAAAGAATTTCTTGAGTTTCCTTGGCGATTTCACTTCTTTCACCAAGCATGAGTTTGTTCATTCTCTTCTTGCTTCTAAAGTCATCTTTGAATTCCTTGAATATCATATCTATTTGCTCAGGTGTGATATAAGGACATAAGTTTATTAGCTCATGTTCCCTGATCTCCAAGCCCTTGTTCTTTGCATTTTCTTTTCTCAACTCTAAAATATCTACAAGAGTTTGTGGTAACTCAGAGGTTATCTCAATCAGGGCCTTGTTATAGATGTTGAGATACCTGACATTTGCTTCCTCCAACACCCTCTTATTCGCATCACTGTATTCATCATAGAATTCAATCATGGGCTTCAGATTACCATCTACAGTGACTGATTTTATTACATCCTCCAGGGTAAGTGTGGGCTTGTCAGCATATGCCTCATAAGCCTCCGTCTTTTGCTTTCTACTGGCCCTTTTTCTTTCGGAGGGCTTTTTTTTGGACACTTTTGCAGCTTTTGTTCCGGTGGCTTTCAATTCCTTTACTTCAACATCAGAATATGTCTCTTCATCATCAACTTTGGTACTTTTGTAGGCTCTTGTGGCCTTGGTTTTCTTTCTTTTCCCTCCTTCACCGGATGGAGTGGCTTCCTTTGTCTTGGTGGGAGTAGGTTTGGATTGCTCAAGAAGAGTTGCAGAGCTTCTTGTTTTCCTTGCAGAGCTTGGTGGGACTTCTAAAGCAGCTGCTGGTTCACTTTCTGCTCTTTCCCCTAAAGCCTACTTAGTGTTTTTCTTCATCCTTACTATACTTTCCCTATTTTTTCTCACTGCTTCTTTTGTGATTCCTATGCTTTCTGCATACATCTCCACCTGCTTCTGCACCTTTCTTTTTGTTTCTAGTTGTCTAATCTCCACATGTAGCTTTATACCTAATTCCTTATATGTTCCAAACCTTTCCACAGAGGTGTCTTTGGGTTTGCTCAGAAGATGCTGAGCATACATATCAAAAACTCTTTCATCCACCTTATAACCCATTGGCATTATCCATGTTGTCCTTGGTTCTACAACCTCCATCAGGCATTAATCAGTATCAACCATGAAACATATCTCATTCTCATATTTTTCTACAACTTAGGGATTCTCTCCCTTGCATGCATCAAACTTTGGAAGTTTTTGAAATAACCCCAAATAGAAGTCTTTTGGGTTTGGGAGTCACCAAGGCTGAGTAGGTGATCTCTTATTTGCCATGTCACAGGCCTGTTAGTTGTCCAATGCACACCTGGAACTCCAAGTACTTCATTCATAAAATAGAAGAATAGGCATACGACCAAAGAACTATACTTGAAAGAATTTTTCTTGTACTTTTTGATTTTGCTCAGGTTCTCTATCAACTGACTCTATAGTAATCCACACAGATCATAATCAGCATTCTCCTTTAACATCTGATAAGCTGCATATATTGCAGTCCTGAAAACTGAATTCTCCCTACTGAAGTGATAGATCTTGTAGCCAATGACCATAGAAGCAAATTTGACATCCAGTTCTATGATGTCATTTATTGTCATTGCTCTTTTGTCACTTTGCTCCAGTTGCATCAGTAACAGTTTGATTCTTTACAGATTTCAAAGTAGGTAATCCATTGGTTACATTCAGCCCAGTCATGATTCTGATAACATCTTTAGTGATCTTAAATAGTTTTAGCAGCCAAATAAATTCATCGTGTATCTGGCTCAAAACATAGCAAACCCATTCACTTTCATCAAATGACAGAAATTCAATCACTTGCAGGAAATGTTTACTTTCCAGGGTTTTAAATTTAGGTTTCAACTGATAATTCTCATCCTTTAGATGGTTTTCAAAAAGTTCATACAGTCTTAGGTCCCCAAACTCTTCTACATTGCAGTGAACGTATGCCCTAATGTCTTCGACATGTAAAACTCCATACAGAACACCAGAGAATGCAACTAACAGCTCGATTTCAACAGACTTGTGGGGATGCTTTTTGAACTTTGGATGAGGCCTTTCAGTGACATCTACAACTAGAGGTGTAGCCATTTGCAGAGATTGATAATTCAAGAGATTTCAAAAAACAAAAATACCTTGTTCTACAGATTAGGTTTTTTGCTTAGAGATCCTCTTCGCGCTTCAAATCTTGAGAATTCTCAGCTCTAAGCTCGTTCACTTCTTCACTTCTTGCTTTCTCCTAATGTAAAGTGATCCAAATGAGGAATGAGTGACCTTTTTATGCTTCGTAACACCTAATTTGCCTTTGTAATAAATGCTTTGCCCTAGCACATCCGGTTGCTCTGTTTCTTGAGTAGTCTCTCATGAATCACTCTGCAATTTTCCATAATCACTTCCTTTCTTCCGGAAATCCTTCCAAATGTTCTGAATTAATCCAAGATACCTTTTCTCATTGTGCCAGATCTAGGCACTCACTTACTGGCTAGGGGAATTTGATTTTCAATGCTGCTCCCCTTGAGCCAGAGCTCCCAATTCAATTCCCAAAGGAATTTCCAGCACCGGATTCCAGTGCGGATCTATCACCATTGATTTCACCTTTCTTGACCCATTTCTTGTTCATTTCATTCACATCAACTTTCCCTTTTCCTTTGTCTTGTTCTGCTCATCTGGTTTTCTGTTTACCGGACCTCTTCTATTGTTCCTGCTTCTACAGAACCTTGCAATATGACTAGATTTGTTGCAGTTGAAGCATACAATCTTATTTCTCTGACAATCACAAGTTGAAGTAGGTTTAGATCTGTAATGCATTACAATGTGCCCAACCTTGTTGCATGAAAAGCATCTTCCACTGAACACTTGCTTGTTCTTAGGAGGATTCATTGATCCATTTCTACATTCCTCAGCCTTATGACCTATCCTCTTGCAATTAAAGCATTGATCGAAGAAGGATGATGCATTTTGATTAACTAGACTTCTGCATTGGTTAGCTCTATGACCATATTTATTACATTTGAAGCAATAGCCATTAAAAGATGGGTACCTTTGAGCATTGGGCTGCCTTACCAGAGGCTTTCTAGGTCTGTTTCTTCCATTTCTTGATTGAGAATTTCTCTCTCCAGATCTGGAGCTTTCACCTTTCTCATATCCAAGACCACGCTTATCATCAGCATTCTTTTGACTTTTAAGCAACACTTCAAGTTTGGCTAAACTTATCTTGAACTTCTCTTTGTATTCATTGGCAACTTCAAGGTCATGTCTCAGAATGTCAATCTACCTTTCAAGTTGTTCCTCATTATATCTGCATTCTTGTAGATTGGATTTAAGGTGGCCAATTGTTATGTCCATTCTGTAGCATTCTCCATTTCTTTCCTTCAGAGTTTGGTTTAACTCCTCTTCAGTCTTCTTTCTTTGTTCAATTTCTTTGGTTAGCCTCATCACCCCAAATTCCATTTCTATTTTTAGGACAGCAACTTCTTTTGACAGCTTCTCACACTCCTTTGTTTTTTCTTCCAAAACTTCATTCGTACCATTATCTTCGGTTAGGCTGGATAACTACAAAAGTAGCTCTTTTCTTTTCTCCATAGATTTCTTTAGTTTATCTTTTAGCATTTCAATGGTAGCATCAACATCCTTGAGCTCATCTTTCAGATCAGTTACTTGTGCTTTATACTGAGCAAGATCTTCTAGAGCTAACTAAAGTTGATCTTTGAGTGAACCCATTGAATCTTCTTCCAAGATCTTTTCCTTAAGCGGTTAGGGTTCTTCCAAGGAACCTTGCTCTGATACCAATTGTTGGAAATAAGGCAGACAACTGAGAGGGGGGTGGGTGAATCAGTTGTTACAAAACTTTAATACTTTCTGCAGTTGATTCTTCCTTTTAGCATTTAACAAAATATCAATAACTTAACCATGAAAAGCAGCAATCACAAATGTAAGAGCAACAACACAAAACACACTTGACACCGAGATTTTTAACGTGGAAACCAGGTTAAGGGAAAAACCACGGTGGGGGTTAACCCACAAAAATTAATACCCTGTTAAAAGTATTTTTACAAATGAGAATGCACATGCATTTGGGCTCACTACCCAAAGCTCACTGCTCAAATGGAGGATCACTGCCTACAGAGAAGATTACAAAAAAATAACAGAGATTTTGAACTGATGAGTAGCATCTACTAATGCAAGAATTCAATTCTGGTTAAGTGCAAAACACTGATCTTACATATTTCATCTTTACTCTGCTCTTTTTACTGCTCCACCATCATCTGAATCTTAGATCTCTGCTCTTTTCACATCTACTCCATAATCGCATCACACACACACAAATCATCCACATCCATTGGCTATATATATCTGCAACATGATTTACCATCATTTTTCCAGTTGGCTTCAAGAACACTTAGAACCTTGTTGAGTATTCTGCTCTGTCGGCTAGATCTATGCATAACATGAGATGCGGACCAAAAATTTCACTTGCAAATCATTAATCATGTAGGCCACTATCACTGATCATCACCAATTGCACAATAAACAATTCCATACATCCGGAGCCAAGATCATTTATAAGGTCGGCCAGTTCTTCTTTTGTCTGCTCTGTCAAACTAGAACTCGATACTCAGAAGCTAATATCTTTTGAATCCTTCATCACTGGAGGACAAAACTCTGGATTTAGAATGCCTTGACAATGCCTATGACTACCTCAGATCCACAACAAACCATGACTTTCCACCGGAGAGATCCGGATGAAGATACCGGACCCTGTCACCTGCTCTGTTCCTGACTGCCCGGACTTAGATAAATTTTGATTCTAACTTCCGGTATGAACAAATTGTGTTATGCGGATGAATGTAATGGTCTTAGTTGCCATCAATGACAACACCTATCTTGCGAAGCAGTGTCTCTTGCCAACACATGATGCCACCAATCATGAGTTGTCCCTGCTAGATGGAAAACTACAAATGTTATGGCATTCTTTTCCGTCATAGGACTAAGTGTGAGGTATGTGTCCAATGTTTGTACCCAAGCATGTGTTGTAATCTTTCCAGATCCATCAAATTTAGGGACAGCCATCTTACTGATCCTTTCTTTCAAGTCTTTGTCGATTTCCCTCTTCTTTGGTTTTGTTTATTTCGCCTTTTAGCATCACAATAATCCCTAAAGGTGACATCCCTTTTTATGTTGGGACTCAATTTTGAGTATGCTTCTACAAGTTCTTCTACACTATTCATTGTTTGATTGTTTGCTTCTTCATCCCCCATCTCTCCTTCATGTGGTAAGAAAGGGGGTCTTGTTGACCTAGTGGTTGATTCCCTTATTGGGTTATTATTTTCAGAATGGTTGGAATGGGTATCCATTCCATTATTTTGATTGCTATTGTTATTCAAGTTTTGGATGACTTGGAGGAAAAGTTGAGTCATTCTTTCATTTTGCTCCATGAGAGCTTGAGTTAATGTTCTCAAGTCATTGGTCATTTGTTCACTCATGGTGTTGTTGGGTGTAGAGTTATTGTTTGAAGCTAGTTTCCATTTTTTCTCTTTCCAAAGCCCTTTGGGTTCTTTGGCTAGGTTGCATCAACTATTATTCACAACAGATACCAATTGTAATGTCCCTTACCTAAATTGCCCTAGAAATTCGAATGCCACAAGTTAAGTTTAGGGTTTATGATTTACCACTTAGAATATCTTCAAATTTTGCATATAATTCTTGGACTTGAGTTCTGTAGTCATAACATAGGAAAACATATACAAAATATAGATATGCAAATATACATCTTTAACAATTAGGATTAGACAAGATTACATTGCACTCAAATTCATAAACAATATCAATATAGAGAGATTATATACTCATTACCATGCAACTAACTCAATTTGTTTACAAAATTCAGTCATAGAAGAGGATGGTACAAGGAGGCATGGCAAGGTGCCTTCAGACAATAGTTCTCCCTTCAAGCAGTCCCCTCACCATTCTTCTTTGACTAATGAACTTGAATTTGTCAATAAACCCTCAACATGGAGATTAGGAGGAGAATTCTGCCCTTGGGTGCCCTTAGCCATTCTCTCCCTTTCACAGGACAGTAGGGTGCCCTACTAGTTATTCTCTCCCTACTTGTCAATGTAAAGGGTGCCTTTAGCTATTCTCTCCCATAGTGCATATTTCCTCCTTGTCCATGTTGAAAGTTTATTACAAATATTTTGTCTTTTTATATAGATAGTGATATGCAATAAGTAAAGATAATTGACAATCAATAATGATCTGACCTGATGTTCATTATTTTATTTCTACACGTATACTCAATAATGATTCTTATTGAACTTCTAGTTCAGTTATAGGATTTGCAATGTATCATTTTGTTGTTCTCAATAATTTATGACTGAATAAATATAAATATCTCTCCAGATGGAATTCGAATGTATATTATTATATTCAATAACCAATGATCGATTGATGTTCCCTTGATGTCACTTGTGTCTCCTTTTATATCCCTCAATGGTGGCATCTTCATGAGATCATTGTATCCATTGCTATGGGACATATCTCTTCTTACATATCGCACCTCCTCATTACATATTGATTGCTTAGCATGATTGAAATTATGATATTTTATTTCAAGGTTTAACTGTGTAGTTTTTGAGTCAAACACATGACCCTGTGTGCATCACCTAGATGCAATGAGTGCTAAGTGGACCATTCATTAACATGAGAGATGGGTTCATGTGAACCACTACTCATGAAATATGGGTCATGTGTTTGACTCAAAAACTACATAGGTAAACCTTGAAATAAAATATCATAATTTGACTTTCTACAAAAAAATACCTCCTACTTATCAATTGATGAGCTAAAGGGGCTCTATAATGAATGGTTTATAAGGCACAACACTTGTTAAAGGTTTTGCAAATGGGGTAGCAAGCTATGTGGGCTTGATCTTGGGGGAAACTCCATGGTTAAACGCGCTTGAGTCGGAGTAGTACTAGGATGGGTGACCTCTCGAGAAGTCTTGATGCTTCACCCATGTGTGCATCACCAAGATGTAATGAGTGCTAAGTGGACCATTCATTAACATGAGAGATGGGTTCATGTGAACCATTACACATGAAATATGGGTCATGTGTTCGACTCAAAAACTACGCAGTTAAACCTTGAAATAAAATATCATAATTTGACTTGCTACAAAAAATACCTCCTACTTATCAAATGATTTAAATTGTTTAAATCTTTAATTTAAACCTTTTTAAAATATATTTAATGGAATGCAATTAAAACATTGGTCTTGGCATCAGTATTGTTGATGAAGTCGACCCCAAAGGGATATAAATTCAAGTGGGGCCATGACAGAAGGCTGGTAAAAGAAGGCATGTGGTCAATTGGGAATGGTGTTGTAGGCCTAGAAATTTGAAAGGGATGGACCTAAAGAATCTATATGCTCAAGTACTTTATCTAGCCATGAAATGGATACTTACAACCCTGGTGGATGGCTATGAGCCATCGAAAATTCTTGTGAGGCATAACATTTGTAGTGATTTTCCTAAATCTAGCCTAAATGGAAAGGCCTTAGCCTTGCGGACCTTTCTTTTGGCAAGTTTAAAAACCATACTTACAGATCTATGGTGTTTGGTTCAATCTGGTAGGCTTGGGAATAGGTGAAAAGAATTGTGGTGGAATAGGATGTTAATAATATCACAAATGACTCTTTTTGCTCTTTCAAGTCTATATGGTGGTTTGCTGAAATTAATGGCAAGCCTTTTTTTTCAGATGGTTTCTATTATGTAGGAAGCTGGTTAAGGGGGAATGTTTGTCCATTGAGAAGAATCTTTGTTTGGTCTGTGGGTATAGGGAGTCCATTAAGCATCACTTTTTTTTATTACACTTTTGCTAAGTTGGTTTGGAATTGTTTCTTGCCTGTTTGGTCTAAGTGGCTAGTGGTAAAGTTATTTCATGGTGGGATATTCTATTTGGTTTTATTGAAAGCCTTGCTAATGTTTCCTCTAAAATTTTGACAAAAGTTGATTGGTTCTTTCCACAAACATGCTTTGGTTTATTTGGTCATGCAAAAATAAGCATATTTTTCAACGTCAGAAGTGTTACTAGCTTCTGTTAAAAACTCATAGTTTCTCTCATTTATTGTAGGTTTGTGAACAATTTAAGGTAACGGAGAAAGTTGTTGCAGGTGCTGGTAGTGGTGGGGGTGTTGTTATTGGGAGTTGTGCTAGCGGTTCTAAGGTTGTTGCGGAGTCCTCTTAAAGGGTTATGACAACTCCAAGTTTGGGGATTTTGATGCCATCCCCATCCCAGCTTCTCTGGTGTGATGGATAAGAAAATGCATGCAACAATAAATTCAGAACTTGGCCCGTAAATTGTTGATATCATTGAGGCTGAAGAAATGATTGAGAAGGCAACAAAGAAGAATGGTCAGTGATTTTATATTGGATCTCTTTGTGTCAGACTCTTGCTTGGTTGCAATGTAACCGATGATCCTAAATTGTTGTTTTGTCACTGCTAATATGTTAGATAAAGATATATTACTGTTGATATGTAATTGCTGGTATGATACTACTAACCCATATGACTCAGTGAGTTGTTATAGTTTTTGGTGGCTGCAAACCTTGGTTCGGCTTGTAGTGGGTTTTCTAGTCTTGTCATATGTGGTTCTGCAGGGGTCTTTTTGATTTGTATCTTTAGTCACATTGATGCACTCTGAACTATACTTGTATATTTTTTCAATATAAAAAATTAAAAAAAAAAACAATCAGAACACACTCTATAATCCATCATCAAGATGTCTAAGGGAAATGAATCATAACCTATATGACCTGAGCTATACTTGTATACTTCTCCAATATAAAATAAAAAACTTCAAAAAAAAAATGTTTCAGAACACATTCCATGATCCATCATCAAGATGTGTAAGGCAAATGAATCATAACCTCTGTGAACTGTAAATGATTTTGTTGCTCAGATATCATTCATGCGAGAAGATTGAAATATATTCATAATAACACATTTGAATGATTGTTTCATGCATTGCAGTGTTCAATGAAGCTTAATCCTATTTATCATTAGGAACATGACTCAATGTCTCTAATTCTTTCTAATATTATAACATTATAAAATATAAACAAAGTCCATGTAAATGCAATCTTTGGGTGATAGCTGGGTAGGAATAGACTTCCCTACATTGTAACTTGCATGGGAGAGATCTGCAGCAAGGATTAATAAGAGTATCAGCGTCATAAATCACATGCAGATTTCACAAGGTGTCGGAAGCCTACATCACTTCCTCTCCGAATTCAATATAACTATTCTCTGAGCCAGTGATTTTCCAATATTTTGTTGTTGTAAAGCAAATCCTCAATTATTACAATTTTGTAGATGACCACTAATACTTTTAATTTTGTTTTATATAGTCTTGAACACTGGCTATGACATAGAATCATAGGTTCTAGACCAAACCTTCCACATCAATATCTGAAAGCATGGTTTCTAGGTTCATTCTATGGAAGAAATTTCCTTATTGATTCTATGAATTTTAGAGCAATTATTTTTGTAGGAAGACATTTGACAAAGCTCTTCAGATCAACATTTGGAGTGAGCTCCTACAAATTTGTTTCTAGGTGTTGTCATCAAAATACTTTTGTGTTCCTATTTGTTTTGCATTGATTTGTCCATTTTCAAGTATACCAGCTTTTTTTTTGTGAATTTGTGTTGGTAGATTAGATGTATCCATACTATACTACTTGATGATGGTAAGATCAAACAAAAAGTCATAGAAAGTAATCCAGAATTTGGCTGTCTTTGCCAAAATGTGATAACTTATTTGATAACAGAAAATGAAAATAGTTGTCAGTGTTGGATGCATGTGTTACTGCATTACATGGTTGTAAATAGGCCAGAGGGGAATTGGCAAAATCCCACCATAAGACATTAAAAAAGCATTAATAGATTACATGATCAGTATGGTATTACAGGAATTTGCAATGAAAAGTGTAGCATACTTAAAACCATAATGTTGAAACTACCTGCATCTGTGGTAAACTCGCAAAGTTTGACCCAAGCCAGCAGCACTGAGTTTTGCTATCTTGACCAGGTCAACTTGAATGAGTTTGACAGAAATCTGCAAAGCCTTCTACATTTCCATGTTTCTCTGTAGAACTTGTCTGAGACTCAATCAGTCTTGAGCCCACCTTGTTAAGACATCATTAAAACCCTGAAAGTTTACGCTCATCTTCATTTACAGAATTCACTTTTTTGAGTATCAGATCTGCAGCAATGATCAATAACAGTATCGGCAACACATGCAGATTTCACAAGCGTCAGAGGTCTACATCACTTCCTCTCCAAATTCTCTATAACTATTCTCTGAGCCAGTGATTTCCAATATTTTGTTGTGGTAAAGCAAATCCTCTATTATTACAATTTTGCAAATGGCCACTAATACTTTTAATTTTGTTTTATATAACCTTGAACACAGGCTATGATATCGAATCACCGATTCTAGACCAAACCTTCCACATGAATATCTAAGAGCATGGTTTCTAGGTTCATTCTATGGTAGAAATTTCCTTATGATTCTATAAATTTTAGAGCAATTATTTTTATGGGAAGACATTTAACAAAGCTCTTCTGCATTTGACAAAGCTCTTCTGATCAACATTCGGAGTGAGCTCCTATGAATTTGTTTCTAGGTGTTGTCATCAAAATACTTTTGTGTGTTCCTATTTGTTTTGCATTGATTTCTCCACTTTCAAGTATACCAATTTTTTTTGTGAATTTGAGTTGGAAGATTAAATGTATCTATACTATACTGCTTGATGATGGTAAGACGCAAACAAAAAGTCGTAGAAAGTAACCCGTAATTTGGCCATGTTGGCTAAAATGTAATAACCTACTTGATAACAGAAGATGAAAATAGCTGTCAGTGTTAAATGCATGTGTTACTGCATTACATGTTTGTATATAGGCCAGAGGGGAATTGGCAGAATCCTGCCATAACACATTTAAAAAGCATTAATATATTACGTGATCAGTATGGTTTTACAGGAATTTGCAATGAAAATTGCAGCATACTTAAAACCATAATTTTGAAACTGTGTACATCTGCGGTAGACTCACAAAGTCCAAGCCAAGCCAGCAGCAGTGAGTTTTGCTACCTTGACTAGGTCAAATTGAATGAGCTTGACATAAATCTGCAAAGCCTTCTATATTTCCATGTTTTTTCTATAGAACTTGTCTGAGACTCGATCAATCTTGAGCCCACCTTGTTAAGACATTATTAAAAACCTGAAGGTTTAAGCTTAAAACCTTCATCTCCAATTACAGCATTCACTTTTTTTAGTATCAGACCTGCAGCAATGATTAATAACAGTATCAGCATCAGAAAAAACATGCAGATTTCACTAGTGTCGGAGGGCTATGTCACTACTTCGAATTCTCTATAACTATTCTCTGAGCCAGTGATTTTCCAATATTTTGTTGTGGTAAGGCAAATCCTCCATGATCACAAAGTCCAAGAAAAGCAGCAGTGAATTTTGCTTCCTTGACTAAGTCAACTTGAATGAGTTTGACAGAAATCTGCAAAGCCTTCTACATTTCTGTGTTTCTCTGTTGTACTTGTCTGAGACTCAATCAATCTTGAGCCCACCTTGTTAAGACATTATTAAAAACCTGAAGGTTTAAGTTTAAAGCCCTCATCTCCATTTACAGCATTCACTTTTTTGGGTATCAGCGTCTTTAAACTTGTTTGCTAGTGGTAAAGTAATTTCATGGTGGGATATTCTGCTTGGTTTTATTGAAAGGCCTGCTAATGTTTCCTCTAAAATTTTTGACAAAATTTGGTTGGTTCTTTCCACAAAGGTGCTTTGGTTTATTTGGACATGCAAAAATAAGCATATTTTTCAACATGAATTCTACAAAAAAGTCATAGTTTCTATCATTTTATTGCAGGTTTGTGAACAGGTTAACAAGCCACAGGAAGAAATCCAGCAGATTGTTGAGGATCATCTGAAGTGTAAGGAGAAAGTTGTTGCTGGTGCCGACAGTGTTCGGGGTGCTGTTGTTGGGAGCTGTGTCGGTGGTTCTAAGGTTCTTGCAGAGTCCTCTAACGATTATGACATCTCCAAATTTGAGGATTTTGATGATATTCCCATCTCATCTTTTCTGGTGAAGTGAATTAGAAAATGCATGCATCATTCAATTCAGAACTTCGCCCGTAAATTGTTGATATCATTGAGGCTAAACAATTGATTGCTAAGGCAAAGAAGAAGAATAATGATGGTCTGTGATTTATATTGGATCTCTCGTGTCGGAATCTTGCTTGGCTGTAATATAACTGGTGCTTCAAAACTGTTGTTTTGTCACTACTAATATGTGAGGTAAAGATATATTACTGCTGATATGTAATTGCTGGTATGATACTACTAACCTATATGACTGAGCGAGTTGTTACGGTTTTGTTTTTTGGTGGCTGCAAACCTTTTTGGGTTTGTGGTGGGTTCTAGTCTTGATCATATGTGGTTCTGCAGGGGTCTTTTTGATTTGTATCTTTGGTCACATCGATGCTCTCTGAGCTATACTCGTATATTTTTCCAATATAGAAAATTATTTTAAAAAAATGCTCAGAACTCAGAACACACTCCATGATTCATCAAGATGTCCAAAGCAAATGAATCATAACCTATGTGAACTATTATATACTAGTATACTTTTCCAATATATTAAAAAAAAACTGTTTCAGAACATATTCCATGATCCATCATCAAGGTGTCTAAGGCAACTGAATCATAAACTATGTGAACTGTAAATGATTTTGTTGCTTGGATAGTATGTACATGAGAAGATTTAAATATATTCATGACAACATAATTGAATAATTATTTCATACATTATAGTGTTCAATGAAGCTCGAACCATGTCTCTCATTAGGAACATGATTCAATGTCTCTAATTCTTTTCATATTATAGAATTATAAATTTTAATCGAAGTCCATGTAAATGCAATCTTTTGGTGTTAATCAGGTAGGAGACTTCCCTACATTGTAACTTGCATGGGAGAGATCTGCAGCAATGATTAGTAACAGTATCGGCATGAGAAAACACATGCAGATTTCACAAGTGTCAGAGGGCTACATCACTTCCTCTCCAAATAAATTCTCTATAACTATTCTCTGAGCCAGTGATTGGCCACTGATACTTTTAATTTTGTTTTAAATAATCTTGAACACAGGGTATGATAAAGAATCATAGATTCTAGACCAAACCTACCACATCAATATCTGAAAGCCTGGTTTGTAGGTTCATTCTATGGTAGAAATTTCCTTATTGATTCTATAAATTTTAGGGCAATTATAAGCTCTTCTGATCAACATTTGCAGTGAGCTCCTACAAATTTGTTTCTAGGTGTTGTCATCAAAATACCTTTGTGTGTTCCTATTTGTTTTGCATTGTTTTATCCATTTTCCAGTATACCAGTTTTTTCTTTGTGAATTTGCGTTGGTAGATTAAATGTATCTATACTATACTACTTGACGATGGTAACATGCAAGTCACAGAAAGTAACCCATAATTTTCCCATGTTTGCCAAAATGGGATAACCGATTTGATAACAGAAAATGAATATTGTTGTTAGTGTTCGATGCATGTGTTATTGCATTAAATGGTTGTATATGGGCCAGAGGGGAATTGGTAGAATCCCGCGATAACAGATTAAAAAGGTATTAAAAGATTACATTATCAATGTGCTATTGCAGGAATTTGCATTGAAAATTGTAGCATACTAAAAACCATAATTTTGAAACTACGTGCATCTATGCTAGACTCACAAAGGAGTTTTGCTACCTTGACTAGGTCAACTTGAATGTGCTTGACAGAAATCTGCAAAGCCTTGTATATTTCCGTGTTTCTCTATAGAACTAGTCTGAGACTCAATCGGTCTTGAGTCCACCTTGTCAAGACATTATTAAAAAATAAAAACCTGAAGGCCTAAGCTTAAAACCGTCATCTCCATTTACAGCATTCACTTTATTTTAGTATCATATCTGCAGCAATGATTAATAACAGTATCAGCATCAGAAAACACATGCAGATTTCACAAGTGTTGGAGGGCTACATCACCACTTCTCTGAATTCTCTATAACTATTCTCTGAGCCAGTGATTTTCCAATATCTTGTTGCGGTAAAGCAAATCCTCCATTATTCCAGCATTTTGAAAGAATTTACAGATTTGATTCATATGTTATTGATGTTATTCTGAATTGGAATTCATAAAAATCCAATTTATTTTGAAATGCAAGTTTGGCTAGTGGGAGCCTGAAATGACCTGGCCAGTGTGAGTCTCAAATCTATGCTTAAAACCATTTATTAACTATGGCTTCCAACTAATAATGTTTTGTGATGTTGTCCAATTGCTGATGATCTTCCACTGTAAATGGAATAACCTACTATTCTGGATTACTGATTTCATGAACCCTTTTAAGGACTTACATGACAATCTTAAAACAAACTGACTCGGGCATTCTAAATGATACTACATCAAACCCAAAATTAGAACTTTTGCAAATATAATTTGAGGGCTGGAAAACTTGTTTGCTGAAAATTGAGTATAATTGTTCACTCCTCACTCTAGCATAATTCTCATTCCAAACATAACGATGCAATTTTCTGAAATGCCTTTCAGATGCAACAAAACTTCTAACTATTAAGTAGTCACCAATTACATCACACTGAATGGCTGCAGATGAAAACAATTTGCTCACTTAAAAATTTAGTAACTACTACGCATACCCTTCCTAAAGAATAATTAGACACAGAAGACATGGCAGAGAAAGTATCGATGTAGCTCCTGTTGTTGAATATGGCACCTCAAGGAATGTAAAATGCTCACAACCAACAACTGGATGGGGAGGGCCTGCCTACCGTCTGCTAAAGACTAGATTAGTCCTGACTCTCACCGTCTCATTCCTAAATTAAACAAATTAGCATTTGGTTGAGCTCTTTGTGTGTTTAGAGGCATTCGAAATGGCATTTTCATAAATTGTCCACAGTGTTGAAGATTCGGGATGCCCCCTTATAATTTTCCTAACAAACCGTTCCTCTTTCATCTTCACTACTGTGTAAAGAGAAAGGCCAAGGTCATTGATAGATTTGATTTTCTGCCAAACTAGAAACCTTGGCCTTATAGTCTTTTCCAAACTTAAATGCAACAAGCTGGAGTGCTTCACTACATAATTGGCAGGAAGCTCCATGTTATTAACTACAAAGTTCATCGTTGCACGAACTCTTTCCTTGGAGTAAAGAAAGACTTGAGGGGCAGCCCGACATAGTCGCCAGGTTTCTTCAGCCAAGAGCTCACAGAGTTTGAGATTCTCTATCTTTGCCTCTAGCGTTTCCATGCGGCTAGTAGCCACTGCACTTACAATATATTTGAACGCTTTGCTACCTTTGTCCGTGCCAATCTCTTTAATGAGTTCAGCTTGGGCAGACGTTAGAGAAGAGCGTTGCAAAATGGCCAGATGTATTCGTAACAATGTGGAGAGCTCGTTTCCATGAAAACCCCATCCCTCCCAGAAAGCAACCAAGGGCTTCAGGATCTTCTCCAGGTTATAACCGAGGGCTTCAGGGTCTTTTAGTAGGGATCTGATGAGCAAATCCTGGGACTGAAATACACTCTTAAGAAACCCCATCTTGGGAAGAAGACCATTCTCAAGGTTGATGTTCAAGATGCGTGGAGTGCGTGTCAAAAGCTTTGTCAGAGTTTTACCCTGAAAGCCGAAATCTTCCAGCAATTTGATTTTGGGTTCCAATATTGTTTCTGCACTTATGATGATTAGCGACGGCTGTATCCTCATTAACATGGCAATTTGGCCTTCAGAGAAGCCATGTCTGTTTAACATATCAATAAACTGTTCCACTTTGTCGAGGGTTTGAAGCCTCTGCAAGTAGGGGGGCCATTTAAACATCCGAGTGATGTCGGGCTGAGAAATGTTAAACATGGTGGAGGCAAAGTGTGAAAAGAGGGTTTGCGAGGCACAAGCGCCCAATTCCCAAGGCACTTTTTGAATCTTGATTAAGCTTTTCAATGAACCCCTAGGCCCCATTTAACATGGGTTTCAAGGGATATTGCTCCGATGTAAGTTTTAAACATGCATAATGACATTAAGGGGACCTAGGAGCTAAACTAGGAGGTAAAAAGTCATAGAGAAACTTTTTACGACATAACATTTAGCCTCCACTTTAATGTATGTGTGATATTACGATCCATACATGCATTAAAGTATGGTTGAAAACACATCAGGCACACCAAGCACATAAAGCTAAGGCATACCCAAAGGTTGGAGGACTATTTCTAGCCCCCAATCTTAGGTAAGCACTATAAAACACATGGAAGACACACAAGACACGATGAAAATGGTAAGAAGCACGCAAAACACGGAGAAGATAGTGGAAGCACGTAATATATGGAGAATACATAAGAGCAATCACGCAATACACGAAGAATACATTGATTTAACAATTAAAATAAAGATCCTAAAATAGGGGGCGGAGGGGCCTCATCGCCACGCGTCTTTAGACCACCGAAAACACACAAAACAAAGACCCGAATGTGGAGGGGGCTCATCACCACGCACCTTTAGACCACACTTGAGGGAAGACACGCCAAACAAAGACCCGAATGTGGAGGGGGTTCATCGCCACATGCCTTTAGACCACACTCAGGGGAAGACACAACACGCAAGGAAAACACAGGGACTACACCAGCGCCATATAGCATGCCATAGACACACTATATGTCTTATACACAACAAAGACAAGCAATGGAAGGAACATATTGCTAAGTCCCACCATCTAAAACATGCCAAACACACCTGATGATTGAGCTATGCTACCACAACCACCAAAGACATGCTTAAGGGAGGATGACTCAAGATCCAACCTCGCCTCTGCAGAGGACTTTGTATAAAAGGATGTGCACTAGCTCAACAGATACACCATCTCGCCTTGCGATGAGGGCTTTTTGTAAAAGGATGCGCAATAGCTCAAGTGATACGCCATCCATCCTCATGGAGAGGGAAATTTTTTTTTTATAAAAGGATGTGTACTTGCACTGGAGATACAACATCCCTCCTCATGGAGAGGGCAAAAACACACTTTGTTAGTGCAAAATAATCAAGTAGACACTGGATTATATATGCCCCCACCTTAAGGTGGTTGATGTCAGTTACCGATATCAAGCACATTAAGGTAAAGCGAAACACACAAGGGAACAAGAGCTCTCACAAAGCCCTTGCCCCCAAAAGCTGACATGTGCCAGGATTGCCAAATGTTCTCACAAACACATTGATAAAATATGCTAAGATAATCAACAAGAAATAAGGTCAGAAAATCTTATTCTAAGATAATACCCAGATCAAATCATGAAAGCTATGTTAGAATCTGAAAAGATGATTAACCCAAAAAACTAGTGCAAAAGAATAGATACCTAAACTATGAATGCAAATGATACGAAATCAAAATAGCAGCACAGAGTTAGTCTTTAAGAGAGTAATGCAAATGCTAGAAGCAAAATAGCATTAAGTGGATGCAAAAGCAAAGGATACAAAATAAAAAACTATGTTTCAAATCAGCAATCAACTTGGGATTGTTTCTTGCATGTTTGGTCTAAGTGGGCTAGTGGTAATGTTATTTCATGGTGGGATATTCTACTTGGTTTTATTGAAAGGCTCGCTAATGTTTCCTCTAAAATTTTTGACAAAATTTGGTTGGTTCTTTCCACAAAGGTGCTTTGGTTTATTTGGTCATGCAAAAATAAGCATATTTTTCAACATGAATGCAGAAGTGTTACTAGCTTCTGTAAAAAATTCATAGTTTCTCTCATTTTATTGCAAATTTGTTAACAAATTAACAAGCCACATGAGGAAATCCAACAGATTGTTGAGAATCGTCTGAAGTGTAAGGAGAAAGTTGTTGCTGGTGCCAACAGTGTTGAGGATGCTATTGTTGGGAGCCGTGCCGGTGGTTCCAAGTTTCTTGTAGAGTCCTCTTAAAAGTTTATGACATCTCCAAGTTTGGCAATTTTGATGATATTCCCATCTCAGCTTTTCTGGTGAGGTGAATTAGGAAATGCATGCATCATTCAATTCAAAACTTGGCCCATCAATTGTTGATATCATTGAGGCTAAAGAAATGATTGAAAAGGCAAAGAAGAAGAAGAATGATGGTCTATGATTTTATATTGGATCTCTCTTGTGTTGAACTCTTGCTTGGTTGTAATGTAGCTAGTGCTTCAAAACTATTGTTTTGTCACTACTAATATGTGAGATAAAGATATGACTGAGTGAGTTGTTATAGTTGGTTTTTTGGTGGCTGCAAACCTTTTTGGGCTTGCAGTGGGTTTAGTCTTGATCATATGTGGTTCTGCAGGGGTATTTTTTATTTGTATCTTTGGTTACATTGATGCTCTCTGAGCTATACTCCTATATTTTTCCAATATAGAACATTATTTAAAAAAATGATCAAAACGCACTCCATGGTCCATCATCAAGATGTCCAAGGCAAATGAATCGTACCCTATGTTAACTGTGCTATACTTGTATACTTTTCCAATATATTTAAAAAACAAACTAACTAACTAACTATTTCAGAACAAACTAATTGTTTCATACATTATAGTGTTCAATGAAGCTTGAACCATGTCTATAATTAGGAACGTGATTCAATGTCTCTAATTCTTTTTGGTATTACAGCATTATAAGTTTTAATCGAAGTCCATGTAAATGCAATCTTTTGGTAATAATCAGGTAGTAGCCTTCCTATATTGTAACTTGCATGGGAGAGATCTGCAGCAATGATTAATAACAATATTGGCGTCAGAAAACACATGCAGATTTCACAACTGTCAGAGGGCTGCATCAGTTCCTCTCCAAATTCTCTAACTATTCTCTGACCCAGTGATTGGCCACTGGTACTTTTCATTTTGTTTTATATAATTTTAAACATGGACTATGATTTAGAATCATAGATTCTAGACCAAACCTTTCACATAAATATCTGAAACCATGGTTTCTAGGTTCATCCAATGGTAGAAATTTCCTTATTGATTCTATAAGTTTTAGATCAATTATTTTTGCGGTAAGACATTTGACAAAGCTCTTATGATCAACATTTGGAGTGAGCTCCTAAGAATTTTTTTCTAGGTGTTGTCATAACAAAATACTTTTGTGTGCTCCTATTGGTTTTGCATTGATTTGTCCATTTTCTATTAAACGAGTTTTTTCTTAATTTTTTGTGAATTTGTGTTTGTAGATTAAATATATGTAAACTATACTACTTGATGATGGTAAGACGCAAACAAAAAGTCGGCCAAATTATGGATGTTTGGCAAAATGTGATAACCTATTTGATAACAGAAAATGAAAATAGCTGTCAGTGATAGACGCTTGTGCTACTGCATTACATGGTTGTATATATGCCAGAGGGGAATTTAGAGAATCCCGCCATAACACATTAAAAAAAACATTAATAGATCACATGAACAGTATGGTAATACAAGAATTTGCAATGAAAATTGTAGCATACTTAAAACCATAATTTTGAAACTACATGCATCTGTGGTAGACTCACAAAGTCTGAGCCAAGCCAGCAGCAGTGAGTTTTTGCTGCCTTGACTAGGTCAACTTGAATGAGTTTGACAGAGATCTGCAAAGTCTTCTACATTTCCATTTTTCTCTGTAGAACTTGTCTGAGACTCAATAAATCTTGAGCCCACCTTGTTAAGACATTATTAAAATCCTGAAGGTTAAAGCTTAAAACCTCATCTCCATTTACAGCATTCACTTTTTTAGTATCAGATTTGTAGCAATAATTGGTAACAGTATCAGCATCATAAAACACATGCAGATTTCACAAGTGTCAGAGGACTACATCACCTCCTCTCTGAATTATCTGTAACTATTCCCTGAGCCAGTGATTTTCCAATATTTTGTTGTGGTAAAGCAAATCCATCATTACAATTTTGCAAATGGCCACTGATACTTTTAATTTTGATTTATATAATCTTGATCATGGGCTTTGACATAAAATCATAGACTCTAGACCAAACCTTCCACATCAATATCTGAAAGTATGGCTTCTAGGTTCATTCTATATTTAGAAATTTCCTTGTTGACTCTATAAATTTTAGAGCAATTATTTTTGCGGGAAGACATTTGACAAAGCTCTACTGATCAACATTTGGAGTGAGCTCCTACCAATTTGTTTCTAGGTGTTGTCATCAAAATACCTTTGTGTGTTTCTATTTCTTTTGCATTGATTTGTCCATTTTCCAGTATACCAGCTTTTTTGTTTGTGAATTTGCATTAGTAGATTAAACGTATCTATACCATACTACTTGATTATGGTAAGATGCAAACAAAAAGTCATATAAAGTAACCAGTAGTTTGGCCATGTTTGCCAAAATGTGATAACCTATTTGATAACAGAAAACGAATATAGTTGTCAGTGTTTGATGCATGTTTTACTGCATTACATGGTTGTATATAGGACAGAGGGGAATTGGTAGAATCCCACGATAACACATTAAAAGCATTAAAAGATTACATGATCAATGTGGTATTACAGGAATTTGCAATGAAAATTGTAGCATACTTAAAACCATAATTTTGAAACTATGTGCATCTGTGGTAGACTCACAAAGTCCAAGCCAAACCAGCAGCAGTGAGTTTTGCTACCATGAATATGTCAACTTGAATGAGCTTGACATAACTGCAAAGCCTTCTATATTTCCATGTTTTTTCTATAGAACTTGTCTGAGACTCAATCAATCTTGAGCCCACCTTGTTAAGACATTATTAAAAACCTGAAGGTTTAAGCTTAAAACCCTCATCTCCATCTACAGCATTCATTTTTTTTAGTATCAGACCTGCAGCAATGATTAATAACAGTATCAGTATCAGAAAAAACATGCAGATTTCACAAGTGTCGGAGGGCTATGTCACCACTTCTCCGAATTCTCTATAACTATTCTCTGAGCCAGTGATTTTCCAATTTTTTGTTGTGGCAAAGCAAACCCTCCATTATTACAATTTTATATGTTCTTGAACATGGGCTATGATATAGAATCATAAATTCTAGGACAAACCTTCCACATCAATACCTGAAAGCATGGTTTCTAGGTTCTGGTAGAAACTTACTTATAAGACATTTGAGAAAGCTATTCTGATCAACATTTGGAGTGAGCTCCTATGAATTTGTTTCTAAGTATTGTCATCAAAATGCTTTTGTGTCTTCCTATTTGTTTTGCATTGATTTGTCCATTTTCAAGTGTACCAGTTTTCTTTTTGTGAATTTGTGTTGGTAGATTAAATGTGTCTATACCATACAACTTGATGATGGTAAGATGCAAACAAAAAGTCATAGAAAGTAACCTGTAATTTGGCCATGTTTGCCAAAATGTGATAGCTTATTTGATAACAGAAAATGAAAATAGTTTTCCGTGTTACACGTATGTGTTACTGCATTACATGGTTGTATATAGGCCAGAGGGGAATTGGCAGAATCCCACCATAAGACATTACAAAAGCATTAATAGATTACATGATCAGTATGGTATTACAGGAATTTGGAATTTGCAATGAAAATTGTAGCATACTTAAAACCATAATTTTGAAACTATATGCATCTGTGGTAGAATCACAGAGTCCGAGCAAAGCCAGCAGCAGTGAGTTTTGTTGCCTTGACTAGGTCAACTTGAATGAGTTTGACAGAAATCTGCAAAGCCTTCTACATTTCCGTGTTCCCCTGCAGAACTTGTCTGACACTCAATCGGTCTTGAGCCCACCTTGTTAAGTAAGACATTGTTAAAAACCTGAAGTTTAAAGCGCAAAACCCTCCTCTCCATTTACAGCATTCACCTTTTTTAGTACCAGCGTCTTTAAACCTTGAGCAATTTATTTGATACATCAATGACCGTAAATTCATTGAATCATGAGCAATTTCTCTAATTGAGTATCTCCTAGGTGTAACACAGTGACTAGTCCATTAAAATTTAGAAGTTTGCAGCTTGATCCGGCATTTTGAAAGAATTTACAGATTTGATTCATATGTCATTGATGTTATTCTGAATTGGAATCCATAAAAATCCAATTTATTTTGAAATGCAGGTTTCCCTAGTAGGAGCCTGAAATGACATGGCCAGTCTGGGTCTCAAATCTATGCTCAAAACCATTTATTAAATATAGCTTCCAACTAATAATGTTTTGTGATGTTGTCCAATTGCTGATGAACTTCCACTGTAAATGGAAGAACCTACTAGTCTGGATTACTGATTTTCATGAATCCTTTTAAGGGCTTATGTGACAATCTTATGACAAACTAACTCGGGCATTCTAAATGATACTACATTAAACCCAAAATTACAACTTCCGCAAATATAATTTGAGGGCTGGAAAACTTGTTTGCTGAAAATTAAGTATAATTGTTCACTCTTTACTCTAGCATAATTCTCATTCCAAACATAATGATGCGATTTTCTGAAATGCCTTCCAGATGCAAAAAAAAATTCTTTAACTATTAAATAGTCACGACTTACATCACACTGAATGGCTACAGATGAAAACAATTAGCTCACTTAAAAATTTAGTAACTACTACGCATACCTTGCTTGAAGAACAATTAGACACAGAACACATGGCAGAGGAAATATCGATGTAGCTCTTGTTGTTGGATATGATACCTCGAGGAATGTAAAATGCTCACAACCAACACCTGGATGGGGAGGGCCTGCTTACCGTCTGCTAAAGACTAGATTAATATGTTTGTTGTGGTTTTTAAGTCCTGACTCTCACTGTCTCATTCCCAAAAAAACAGATTACCATTTGGTTGAGCTCTTTGTGTCGTTGGAGGCATTCGATATGGCATTTTCATAAATTTCCCACAGTGTTGTAGATTCAGGATGTTCCCTTATAATTTTCCTAACAAACCGTTCCTCTTTCATCCTCACTACCGTGTAAAGAGAAATGCCGAGGTCATTGATGGATTTGATTTTCTGCCAAACTAGAAACCTTGGCCTTATAGTCTTTTCCAAACTTAAAAGCAACAAGTTGTTGTGCTTCACTACATAATTTGCTGGAAGCTCCATGTTATCAACTATAAAGTTCATCGTTGCACGAACTCTTTCCTTGGAGTAATATAAGACTTGAGGGGCAGCCCGATATACTTCCCAGGTTTCTTCAGCCGAGAGCCCACAGAGTTTGAGATTCTCTATCTTTGCCTCTAGCGTTTCCACGCGGCTAGTAGCCACTATACTTACAATATATTTGAACGCTTTGCTACCTTTGTCCGCGCCAATCTTCTGAATGAGTTCAGCTTGGGCAGACGTTAGAGAAGAGCGTTGCAAAATGGCCGGTTGTATCCGTAACAATGTGGAGAGCTCGTTCCCACGAAAACCCCATCCCTCCCAGAAAGCAACTGAGGGCTTCAGGGTCTTCTCCAGGTTATAACCGAGGGCTTCAGAGTTTTTTAGCAGGGATCTGATGAGCAAATCCTGGGACTGAAATACACTCATAAGAAACTCCATCTTGGGAAGAAGGCCATTCTCAAGGTTGATGTTCAAGATGCGTGGAGCGCGCGTCAAAAGCTTTGTCAGAGTTTTACCCTGAAAGCCGAAATCTTCCAGCAGTTTGATTTTGGGTTCCAATATTCTTTCTGCACTTGTGACGATTAGCGACGGCTGTTTCCTCATTACCGTGGCAATTTGGACTTGAGAGAAGCCGCATCTGTTGAACATATCAATAAACCGTTCCACTTTGTGGAGGGTTTGAAGCCTCTGCAAGTGAGGGACCCATTTAAACATCCGAGTGATGTCGGCCTCAGATATGTTAAACTTGGTGGAGGCAAACTGTGAAAAGAGGCTCTGTGAATAAGCAAGAGTTGAGTAGAGATTGCGAAAATGGAATGGGTGTATGACAAACAGTCTGCGGCAAAACATGGTGATCTAGGGTTTCCAGCAAGAAATATTGTAAGGTTTCCAGCCAGAAATATCGTAGGTCAGGGATTCCAGCAACAAACCGAGTTTTGTGTTTAGTTCCGCCAACTAGTAATATGTGTCTATATTTACGCTGATAAGAGTTCCCTTAGTGAGGAGCTCTACGGTCTAGACTAAAAGGACTACCCTGAATAAAAATTTGACCATTGCTTTTTTCAAACAATATTATAAAAGAAACAAAATATAATCCTTTTAACTAAAAAATTCAAAAAGATTCTATTTTACTTTTCTCAAAACAAATACATATCTTAAATTGTTTAAAAAAAATCTTTATGTTAAAGTTCATTTATATTATAAAAAACATAACAAGATAAAATTAAATAAATATAAATATATTTTATTGATTTTATCTAAAGATATGGAAAGGACAAAAATATTAAAATACTTTTAAATAATACAAAAATTAAAAATAAAGTTTGATTGAACATAAAGTTAAAAATTTAATTATTATTTTTTAAAAATTGAATGCATGCATACCAAGGCAACAAGGTTGAGTACTCATGAGTCAAGTCTTGCATGCAGAGGATTTAAATTCAAGAAAAGACCAAGAAACATGTTTGTGGAGTAAAAGAAGGGGGTATTTACCAGGTATACAATGGTATGGATGAGATGGTGAAGTTTGACGCAAATTTTTGTTTTCCACTAACCGTTTTTAGTCCCCTATTTTTTAAATGACTACATCATATGCCAAAAGATCACACATTAAACATCATAAATGTGGAAGTTTGAAGTCGTGATATTTTATAGAAGCAAATACACCTAGGTAAAATGATTTATTCGGCCACGAGTAAATTCCTAAGCTTCATACTTGGAAGATATCTCACTTGACCTCTTCTTATTCTATGGATCAATGAATAGTGATCCAAATTGAATCGGGGGCATGAAACAATGACCGAAATAAGATCGGTGTAGAATATCAAATTTCTCATGACTCATCAATCACTGTGATTTTCTAACCATCGTCCGTCATAAATCAAGTTAGATACATACAATTGTCATAAATCAAATCTGATACATACAGCTGTCCACTGTAAGTTACCTCTACCACTGCCGAAACTATTACAAATACAATTCAAATCGAAATCATCTGCAGCATAATTTTAATCTGGTAGTGCTCATGTTGTTGCAGGTAAGTGTGTTTTGAAGTTGCAGTGTTGTCTGACATATTTTTGTTTTGCTTAGGCAACGTTTTCACCTTCTCAACTTGGATTGCTCTCCCTTGATGATGCTCTCTATTCTTCTAGGTTTAAGCAGAGTATCCCTTCGCACTGCCCTGCTTTTGTCAAAAAATGCCCATCCTATGCTTAAGGAGTTTCAAGAAGAGGTTTATGTCGTTGTTAGTGGCTTTATTCGTTCTTCTTTCCTAGTGGCGAATGCTTCCAGTAAGTCTGCCCTATCAACAGATGTATGATGGGTTTAAGAGCTTCAAAAGTGTGGTCGATGTTGTAGGAGGAGTAGGCTTTGCCTTATCTATAATTGTTAACAAATATCCCCATATTAATGGCATCAATTTCGATTTGTAATTATAGTAATTATATCTAGAATAAGAGCCTAATTGTTTAAAGTTACCTTACCCTTCACACTAAGAGAAAATGAAATTATGGCACTTCAGTTTAATAATTTCCATAACTTCATTAGAGAGTAATGGACTTGTAATTAGTTTTTTTCCTAGAGTTGTAATTAGTTTTTTTTCTCTATTAAGTAGACTTAGTTGTAATTAGTTTTTTTCCTTCAGAGTTGTAATTAGTTTTTTCATTAAGTTTTCAATCAATCTCTATTTCATTCATAAAGTCTTCTTACCCAAATACATCACTACTGTGGGTAAATGTACTTCTTGAGACCCAATGATAATATATTTGCTTTCTGGGTCTTCAAGGGCCTGCTATTTTTAACTTTTTCTTTTTTTCTTTGAAAATTTAAAGAGTTTAGACCTTTTATAATCTCTCAATCCCTACAAAATATCAGATGAACCTCTTTCATGGAGGGTGAGGAGGTAGTGTTGCATAGACATAAAAGAACCCAATCCATGCATTTAGGCATTTTTACCGTAAAATTCAATCAATTTTTTTTAAACAATTGTACGTATCACAAGAAAGGAAAGATTTCAAATGAACTTTGGAAATTTATATAGAATTATGTTGAAATATATTTAATTCTACCCTGACAGTTCCTAATAATTGAAAACAAGATTGCTTAGAAAATAAAGTCAAGTAATCCTCTCATGTGTGAAAAATATCTATTATACTTTGGCTTTCCCACTTTATTTAGTTTTCACAAAGAATATATAATAAATTCTAGCAAAAAAATGTTGCAATGAATACATAATTGTGACCTAATGAATTAAAATGCACACCAATAAGTTTTCAAAATAAATGATTATACATTACTAATTAAGTCTAGTCCAAACCCATTCATTATATCATATTTATCCTTTACATAGATCATTGTATTCTAAAAAGTTAATACTATGAAAATATCATGTCTTTGAACTATTTTTATGTTTTTAAAAAAATAAAACCATAATGACAAAATAAAACAAATAAATTAAAATGAGAGCGAAGAAAATAATGCTTAAAATGTAATTGTAGTACTATTTGGAAGACAATGAACATTTAAGGTTTTATCTAATTGTAAAATTTAGATGATTGAAGATCTAAGGGGACCTTGAATAGTGGTGTTCTTGATGGACTATCTGTTGAGAACTTCTATGGATATTAATGTTCACTAATTTTTACCACCAGCTACATTTTTTATTTTATAACATGAGCCTTTGACATTCTTACAATGGCAAACATACAAAAATGCTCCTTTTAATATTTATACCGCTATGCCCCTTCTAAAACTGAACAACATTTAAAGCATGGACAGTTCTCCAATGATACTCATCACAAGCTTTTTCCCAAATAGATTTTTACATGTGCTATTTCGTCCTGTTATTTCAAAATACCAATCTACATATCAACCCTTTCTGTATGGGTTGAGATCATGATCTCTTAAAGCCACTACTTGCAATGCTAAGTATCACAACAAGGTCATTAAATCAAACCATTGGTACAAATTACTACTGTATTGAAAGGATTATTGCATTATTTGAGATTAAGAAGTAATTTAATAGGGATTATCACTTGCCAATCCATATAGATCTCCTTGACATTTATACAATGGCTTGTAAAAGGAGCAGCTAGTCTCTACTCAAGCTTATCAATATCCACATATTAAAATGAAGTTACTCATTACAACATTTATCACAATGAAATTAGTGGTTTGGTTGCCCAAGCTGTGTTAAATGAATGGTCAACTATCAAATCTCTTTCTACCAAGTAATTTATTTCTAGACCCAAAAAATTTTAAAAATTAAAACAAAAATAAATAAATTGTGAGCTCACAAACATATTGCATCTCCTAAAAAGTGAAGGGTTGTGAATCTTAAAATTATTGTTGTAGACACCCAAATTTGTCCCAACTTTGTCCATGTCTAGCAATACCTTGTCAAAAACATTATCTTAGACATCATATAGCATTTTGTCTTAAATCTCACTCTTAATCCTATTTATCCATTAGCCAATTAATTAAATAAATTTTATTTATTTAATTAAATCCCCATCTCAATCCCATCCTCAAACTCATAGCCAATTAATTAAATAAATTTTATTTATTTAATTAATTAATTTCCACATTATATCTTAATCCCACTATCCAATTAATTAAATAAATTTTATTTATTTAATTAATATCCAACTCATATCCCAACTAATTCAAATATTTTATTTGAATTAAGTTCCCCACTATCTAATTAATTAAATAAATTTTATTTATTTAATTAATATCCAACTCATATCCCAACTAATTCAAATATTTTATTTGAATTAAGTTCTCATCATAAGCCGACTTTCTAATTAATTAAATAAATCTTATTTATTTAATTAATTTATCTTATTATTAAGCCAACATGTGTGTCTCTTTCATTTAAAAAAAAGATAAGTGGTACTACAGCCTTTTATTTAATATCTTTCATATGTAGTACTTTTTATGTACACAAGCACACATGAGCCCTATTCTCCTTGACACTTGTCAAATGACTACAACTCCCTTGAAGAGTGGGATAACCGAATCAATCCTAGCCGTCCACATCAATCAATTAGCTTTTTAATCTCAGCCGTCCATTGGAACCAAGCCTTTGCTATAAATCAACCCCTTCATAAGCCATTAGCATGCATTGAGCCTCAAGTACCCTTATTCTGCCAAATTTCTAAAATGCATTGATCCTCAAGTATCCATATGCTGTCAAAATATCATTAGAGCTTTTGCATCCTTCAACTATCATTCATTCTATCATCTTCATCTTAATGTTATGCTGCAGAAGTGAGCACCTAACATTCCTCCAACAATAATCCTTCAAAATCTTGCTTGCTCATGTGAGGTGGAGAAGAGCAATGGAGATAAATCGAGCATAGCGTGGAGATCGGTTTGCATTCACATTTATTATTTTGATTTTCATGTTGTCTTGTGCTTCATTGTGCATTGCTAGGGTTATTATCATTGTTGTTTATTCATTTGCCCTGATTTGCAATTTTACCCTAACATACATTTGGCACGCCTGGTGGGACTCACTTTGCTTGATCTTTTTTGCAGGTTTTTGTAGTAAAAATTTATATTCATCTAATCCCCATTGTCAAGTTTTGCAGGTTTAATTAACTTTTTGTTGCAGATCTGCTACTTTTTGGACAAAACCCTAGGTTTTAAAGATTTCATCATATCTTCCAAACGGCTGCGAATTTTTCTACAAGATTTCAGCAAAAGTTTGTCCATGATATAAGGAAGCTACAGCAGAAAATTTTTGGGTTTATCGCAATTTTTGCGGGATTTATCACATTTTTATGTTTTTTTATAAAATCACAATTCTGGGCGCAAATCAGCGAATTTTTTAGAAATTTTTATATTTCTAGAAAGCTCTTGAAATTCTAATGGGGGTCTATGTTTTGCAGATTTAATTTGGAGGTCGTTTACAATGCGAAAATATCTGATCTTTGCCGACTATACTGTTTCCATAAATCCGCATTTCTGGGCGCAAAACAGGGAATTTTTCTGATTTCTTTACATTTTCGGAAAGCTCTCTAAAAATTAATGGGGGTCTCTTCTTTGATTTTTTAATTTTCAAACCAAAAATCTATTGAAATAATCAAATCTAATTCAGCTATGCATCTAAAATTACAATTTTTCTTGCCTGATGAGCCTATTTTTTTATGCCTGCATTATAATATCATTTATTTTATGTTGTAGGTGATCATAAAGAGTTGGAGCAACATTGACATCAACATCTACAGCAATTTGGATAGCGAATTATCTTTGATTTTTTAATTTTTGAACCAAAAATGTATCGAAATAATCAAATCTAATTCGGCTATGCATCTAAAATTACAATTTTCCTTGCCTGATGAGCCTATTTTTTATGCCTGCATTATAATATCATTTTTTTTTATGTTGTAGGTGATCATAAAGAGTTGGAGCAATACTGACATCAACATCTACAGCAATTTGGATAGCGAATTAACCAGGTGCAATCATTTCATTTCTCATCTTCTAATCATTGTTTGCAAACACATTTAGATTTTAGGCATAAAATGAACAATTGTTTGCAAATTCACATCAAAAAATTGGGCTAAAACAAACCATTGTCTTTCATCACATTTAGATTTGGGCTTTAAAACAAACAAGTGCTTGCATTGTCTTCCACACATTGAATTTCTAAGGTTAATGAACCCCATGCGAGTGTGACCAAGTAAATGTGTATGCTCTCTCCTCGCATCCCAACATGAACTTGGAGATCAAAAATATTTATTTGTGTTGCTTTTGTTTAGCCTTAGAGAGGCCTGCCTTGGTATCCACCCCAAGGGAACGACCTCAAGCGGTACTTTCATCCGGTCCGCTATAAAAATTAGAGGATAAGGCAAAAGCCAAGTCTAACCGGTATTAGCGCTCACCATACAGTGTTAACTCGAAAGGAGGTGTACCTTTGTGTATATTAAAACTCATAGTAGGGTTAGTTAAAGTCTTAAGTGGCTTGCTGGATGCTCGTGGGGTGCCGGTCCCCCGGATTTTCACTAGAACCTCCTTGTGATAGTGGCCTTGCCTTGACTAGGACTTGTTGAAGTGTCTTCACGTGCTTGCTTAACCATTATCACATTCTTCCAAACTAAAACTTGCTTATGTGTCTTGTGTGAGTGATTCATGTGTGTATATGCATAATCATTTGTTTCAATATTGCCACATCAAGCTCTAAACACCCAAACACATAAAGACAAGTCATCCTATACATTCTTCCAATAACATTCAAACACAATCACTTTCATCCCAAACATAGCCAAATCATCCAAACAAGCCACATCATCATCCAAATCCCTAAACAAGCACTTGCTAAAAGGACTTAAGACATACACTTGGGTGACAACATGTCTACACTAGAGGACCTAGAAAACAAATTCCAAAGATTCCTCCAAAATCTTTATCAAGGATCACAACCCCTCAACCAAGATGCCATTGAAATATTACAATTCTTCATCCAAAGAGCTCAACCCCACGCAAACCAATCACCTCAACTACAACACTTCATAACCCAAGTCCAACACCTTTTAGCCACTAATCAAGCTCGACAAGTACAGCAATCCTTAGCCATTCACTCCCAACCTAATCCATCTTGCCACATGTCATATCCGTCCACTTCATATCAACCTAATCCATCTTGCCACATGTCATATCCATCCACTTCCTATCAACCTAATCCATCTTGCCACATGTCATATTCATCCACTTCCTATCAACCTAATCCACCTATCCACCAAGTCAATGCCACATCAACCTATGAATATCCACCTCAAGCTTATTCAATCCCTCATGACGACATTCCAATGCACTACCAAGCCTATCCACAAAGCAATCAAGTAATTTCACAAGAACAATATCCAAATCTAAGTGGCCCCTTGTACATAAATCAAAGCCCAATTTATCCTATGCAAGATCTAATAACCTTTGACGAGGGAGATACCAATCTAGAGTGGCCTCCACCATCCAATCACATGCCAACACATGAGCCAACTAGTCCTATCCCAACACCACCATGTGATCCTACTCCTAGTCCATTGGTCTATCAACCCTCCAAATCACCAAGCCCTTCATTACCTTCATCACCATGTCATTCTAATCCTTCACCAAAGGATGCGGCTGAGATAGTTTTACAAAGGATGCTTGAAGGAAAACTCATTGAACTTCCCCCCATCAACCCATGTGAAGAAAGTCCATATGATGAACATGATTATTGTGCATACCATAGGACCAAAGGCCACAATACAAATCAATGCCCAATATTTGTTCCAATTGTTTACAAGGTGTACATACCTATAATGGGAAAACATGCCACATCATCCCAATCCCATGTGTCACCCCCATCTAGTCCAAATCCTAATCCACCCAATCCAATTAGCCCTCAACCTAATCCTAATCATAAGCCTACAACACCATCTACTATTATTATCCATCCATTATATTACCCATCCACTCATACCCTTGCGAAGGATGTGATCCATTGGCTACTAGCTAGGAATAAATTACCTCCATGTCAAACACCCATTTATGAGCCTACCAAAGAACTTCCAAAGGTCATGTCCAGTCTTATAATCCCATTATGTGGTCCACCTATCCTTGAGCCTATCCAAGAGCCCTCAATTCACATTCTTAGCCCTTCAAGCCCATCATGTGACCTACAAGCCATCAAGCCTATTTGCGAACCTTCTATCATTAATCCAAGTCAAAAGTCATCATGTTCTCATGTTGTTGACCAAGAGCCTATCCAAGAGTCATCTACTTCCATTCAAGAAACCCAAGAGGTATGTCAAAGGTTTAATCCTAAGCATGTGGAAACATTAAGCCCTAGTCCAACTCAAGATCAAATTACTTTCATGCAAACCATCCATAACATTTACCTTCTTTATGATCAATATGATACCTTTGAAGAAGCTATCCATGAGCACCTTGATCCTATCCATAATCCTATATCTATCCATGAGCAAGATATCCACATTGCTCTTAATCATCCGCCATCTAGCCCTATCCATAATGAGCAAACATCCACTTGTCATGATGAGACACTTGTCCCCCAAGTAAGCATAAAAGATCAAACAAATAACTTGGATCTTAGTGAACATAATGCTAATCAAGATCCTAATGATCCCCCTTCCACATCCATCATTGATCCCATTTCAAATCCATCATGTCCTATTGGTCTATCCACCCTTATACATGAGTGTTCTTCCTTAGGACAACAACAACCTTTATCCACTTCAGCTTCTCCATCCAATAACAAACTCAAGTCTAGTGTTCAAACCTCAGCTAGTCCCATTGTCCATCGCGTACTCCAAAACATGAACTATAAAGGCAAAGGTCTAGGCCTTTATGAACAAGGTATTTTGGAGCCAAACCATGTGAAAGTTCTTCCATGTTCATATGGCCTTGGATACACACCCCAAGCTAAACAAGCTAAAGATGTTGGTAATTCCTCCATCCATCCTAAGTCCACTTTCCATCACAAACCCCATCATCTACCCAAAACATATGTAGCTATTCCATCTCCATCATCCTATAAATGTCAAAAGCATGTGACCATACACCTTCCGCCATCCACTTTGCCTCCACTTTTACCAACTCCTAATATCCCTCCATCCACCTTGCCACCATTGCTTCCAACACCTAACATACCCATCATTCATAAGTATCCTTACATCCCTAATCATGGCCAACAAAAGCACACATCACCTAAGCATAAAGCTTCCAATCATTCCATCCACTCCACCCACCCCATGGGATTCAAAAGAAAAAATTTTGAAGCCTCTACTTATAAAGCTAAAAATCCTATCAACAAATATCCTAAAGGTCTTCATACCTTAGGACATAAAGAATCAAACTCAAAGCAAAGTACATTCACAAAGCAACCATCCAAACCCTTACATCCAAAAGCAAAGCCCAAAAGCAAAATGGTTTGGGTTCCTAAGCAAATAGCTAGCAAAGCAAATGAGGTATCTTCATCCACATCTCAAGAATCCCAATCACCTGTCTCCATCCAAAAGCCTACTTCCATCCAAAACTTCCATTCCCTTCAAAAATCCCACAAGCAAAGCAAAAGCACTAAAAATACTAAATCTATGTGGGTTCCTAAATCACTTCATCAACCATCTCCTAAGCAAACATCTCCATTGCTTCCTACACCACCATCCAATCACAAGCTTCAATGTTTAACATGGTGTGTGCAACCATTGGTCATGGTTCCCTTCCACTCCGCAGCACCTCCACATAACTACATCTACCCATCTTCCATCCATTATCCTACGTATCTTCCCAATCACCTCCCTATGGTCCATGCTTTGGCATAAACTTTTCATCCATCTTCATTCCATAAGCCAATACAATCCATATCATAGTCCACTATCCCCATCCATCTATCCTTGCATGAACCTTCCATAATCCACATCATAATCTATTATCCACCTAATCCATCTCCCATCCACACAATCCCTTATCAACATCTATGAGCATAATGACATGGTCCATACGAAGACATCATCCATCTCTAATGGGACAATATCACCTTCATAGCACTAAACACTTGAGTCCCTCCTATCCATTACCATGGTGAAAACCTAGCAAACATGCGCCATGTGTAATTGTCAACCCATCTAAAAGCAAAAAAGAAAAAAAGAAAAATAAAAAAAAAAGTAAAGAGAAATCCCTTCGTCCAACGGTGAAAACCTGGTAAACAGGCGCCTTGGATAAGTACCACGATGAAAACCTAGCAAACAGGCATCATGTGTAGGTTGATCTTCTATGTCACTTACACTTGGGGGGGGCACATTGTCTCATCCATCTTATCATATCCAACCTATTATTTTCCATCCCATCTTGTCCTACAATTACCATACCATCCTACTATCCATAGCCATTACATCCATATACCTATCTTATTGAACCCATTTATCCATCATTTCCTCCTTTTGATCTTGATGAAGACATAGGGGCAAAATGTTGAAACATGTTTGGATATTTCTTGACATACCTTCTTTCCAAACCAAGTCCTATCCATTGACAATTTATCCATCCCATCCAAATCCAATCCATCATGTCATCCCTTGGTCATGAACTTTTTCATATAAAATCCTAAGCATTACCACCGATAATGGGGCAACTTATTCTTCCTATGCAGCATAGCCTTTGGAGATCACATCCTAGCTCCCTTATGATCCATCCACTATGGTGTATCCTTATCATGAGCTTTCCATCTTATAGCTTATCCCCATCTATTTATCATGAGCTTTCCACTATAGCCTATCTATCCATTTATCATGAGCTTTCCATTCCATGGCCTATCCTTTTATTCACCCATCTATCATGAGCCTTCTATCCCATTTACTATCATCCATCCTTTTATCCATCCAATCCCATTCATCCATCCTTTGCACCTAGACTTGGTTTTCTCCCTTGTCATTGGTATCAAGCACAAAGGCTACCTAAATTGTAAATCCATTGATGTTCCAAAACATTCAAAAATCCAAAAAAATCAAAATATCCTAAAAAACTCCAACAAAAAAATCAAAATATAACAAAAAATTCAATACCCAATGAAAAAATCCAAGCAATAAGACCAATCGCATCATCCAAAACAATCCACTCTATCAACATTCAATCAAAATCAAATCATCATCATCATCAATTCTTCCTATCAATAACATTCATTCATCCCTTTCAATCAATCACTTCTTCCAATCATATCAATCAAATCAATCTAAGCAATTATCTTAAATCCAAGTCACAATAATCCATATCAAGCAAGCTAATCAATCAAGGAACATTATCCAATCAAATCAACAGGTTTTGATCCAAATCTTGTCATGAGCCCAATCAATCATCATCAATAGGATATAGCATTCCCACATCCTTGTGTTGATCTAGGGATATAGCTTTCCCCACAATGACAACACTATCTATCATCATCAATTAAACAATCAATCATTGGTTTCTGACTTGACAAGGGAAATACCTTGTTTGTTTTACATCCTTTGAGCATACTGAGAACGCTTGCTTATGCTTAGATTGAATCGACACTCTTATCATCACACCATTACTATCATCATTTATAGCAATCCGTCATCATCAAAATCATAGCACATCAATCCAACCATCAAATCAATTCATCCAACCAAATCAATCTAATCATTCATCATTTCATCATCCTCAAAATCATTCCAAGCAATGATCCAAATGCAAGCCAATGCTTAATCCATAACAATCAAGTTAATCAATCAAGCCAAGTTATCCAATCGCAATCAATGGTCTTGATCCTAGCCTTGTTGTAAGCCAAATCAATCAGCCAATCAGCCAACCAACTTAGCAAACAACCTTGTGTTGATCTAGGGATATAGCTTTCCCCACAATGACAACACTCTCAGCTATCAACAATCAGCAATTAATCATTGGTTTACAGCTTGACAGGGGCAATACCTTGTTTGTTTTTGAATCATTTGTGCATGCTTGCTTTCTTGCTTGTGTGTGCTATCATTTTATCTTGCATTTGTATCAAATCCTTATCATTTCCAGCTAATATTCATATCTTGTATTTAGACAAGGTTGTATTACACTAGGGCACAAGACACAACATCACCCTGGTCCTTATACCTTGGTGCATAACGTTTAGTGCTATATCAAACATCATGGTTGCTCACCTTCATTGCAGCATAACGCATCTTCATTTCTTCTATCTCTCCCCTTATCTTTCTTTCTTAGCCAATCCCTTTCATTTCGAGAGCCTACCTGTGTTTGTCCAACCCGTCTATCCTCTCGAGGGGGCATCATTATCCCATTATATCCTTACATCATCATCACTATCCTTTTCCTCTATCCATACCTTAGCTTCTTTGAAATGATGTTACTCAACATAAAGCTTATCATCTCGAACATCATCTCAAAGAGGGGCAAAATGTAGACACCCAAATTTGTTCCAACTTTGTCCATGTCTAGCAATACCTTGTCAAAAACATTATCTTAGACATCATATAGCATTTTGTCTTAAATCCCACTCTTAATCCTATTTATCCATTAGCCAATTAATTAAATAAATTTTATTTATTTAATTAAATCCCCATCTCAATCCCATCCTCAAACTCATAGCCAATTAATTAAATAAATTTTATTTATTTAATTAATTTCCACATTATATCTTAATCCCACTATCCAACTAATTAAATAAATTTTATTTATTTAATTAATATCCAACTCATATCCCAACTAATTCAAATATTTTATTTGAATTAAGTTCCCCACTATCTAATTAATTAAATAAATTTTATTTATTTAATTAATATCCAACTCATATCCCAACTAATTCAAATATTTTATTTGAATTAAGTTCTCATCATAAGCCGACTTTCTAATTAATTAAATAAATCCTATTTATTTAATTAATTTATCTTATCATTAAGCCGACATGTGTGCCTCTTTCATTTAAAAAAAAGATAAGTGGTACTACAGCCTTTTATTTAATATCTTTCATATGTAGTACTTTTTATGTACACCAGCGCACATGAGCCCTATTCTCCTTGACACTTGTCAAATGACTACAACTCCCTTGAAGAGTGGGATAACCGAATCAATCCTAGCCGTCCACATCAATCAATTAGCTTTTTAATCTCAGCTGTCCATTGGAACCAAGCCTTTGCTATAAATCAACCCCTTCATAAGCCATTAGCATGCATTGAGCTTCAAGTACTATTATTCTGCCAAATTATTATTAGCATGCATTGATCCTCAAGTATCCACATGCTGTTGAAATATAATTAGAGCCTTTGCATCTTTCATCTATCATCCTCATATCATCTTCATCTTAATGTTATGCTGCAGAAGTGAGCATCCAACATTCCACGAACAATAATCCTTCAAAATCTTGCATGCTCATGCGAAGTGGAGAAGAGCAATGGAGATAAATCGAGCATAGCGTGGAGATTGGTTTGCATTTACATTTGTTATTTTGATTTTCATGTTGTCTTGTGCTTCATTGTGCATTGCTAGGGTTTTATCATTGTTGTTTATTCATTTGCCCTGATTTGCAATTTTACCCTAACTACAATTGTAACCCTACTTTCAATAAGGATAATAATAAAATATTTTGAGATTTTAATATCATCTAAACTAATAATGTGGACAAGCTAACTACATTAAAGATATCTCACCATAAATGAGAAAAAAATCCACATGAAATTATGTAGATTAGATATGTTATCTGTAAATAATCTCAAATGGTAGATCTTCATGTGACATAGGCACACGACAATACACTAAACCCAGAGAAAAGTGTCATACAAAATGGCAAAGGTTAGAATAAAGATCTATAAGAGATGCTCTCTCCATTATGTCAATGTATTGGATTGATTGCAAGCCCTTCTCTCACATCTCTTGCTGGCCAAGCATCTTTCAACTTAAGTGTTTCTCTTTCTTCTTTTTTCCATTCTCTACTTCCTTCAGTTATCCATTCCAGAGACATACAAGCTTCCTAAAAAATAGTGGAATGTAATGACACCTCTATGGTATGATAAAATAGGACTTTTATCGTATATACTGATACCCCATTACATATATGAAGTGAGGCACAGTGCATAGTATACATCTCATTTTATGAGGTCAACAACATGATCTAGACCTCCAAAAGTTGCTTTTTAAAAACTGAAAATGAAACTTGATCTCTGATAGACATGTATGTAAAATGTGGAAACCTACATAAGGCGTATGAGTTGTTTGACAAAATGTCTCAATGAGATGTATGCACAAAATGGGTCTGTTGAAGAGGCATTGGAGACTTTCAAGCAAATGCAATTGGCAGGTGTAAAGCCAAATGCCTCAACCTTTGCAAATATTCTCCCAGCCTATGCCGAAATGGGAGCTTTGGAATAGGGTATGCGCATCCATCAAAGCATAATTGAAAGCAATTGTTTATCAGATGTTGTAGTTGCACATGCCTTGATAGATATGTATGCAAAATGTGGAAGCATGCGGAAGGCACGTGACCTATTTGATAGAATGTCTCAACGAGATGTGGTCTCATGGAATGTAATGATTGCAACATATGCACAAAATGGCTTTTACAATAATGCTCTCAAACTCTTCAAACTAACGAAGCACCCTAGAGCATACCCTAACCATGTAAGCTTTACTCGTGCTTTATTTGCATGCAGTCATGTAGGCTTAGTAGATGAGGGCTGTAAATATTTCAATGACATGATTAACTCTTATTGCATTACACCTACAATTGATCATTATGTGTGCATGGTTGACCTTCTTGGGCGTGTTGGCTATCTTAAGGAAACTTTAAACTTTATCATCAATATGCCAATTGAACCTGTGGTAGTTGTATGGATGTGTTTGCTTGGTGTCTGTAGATCATAGAAGAATATAGAATTAGGACATTTACAACAAGTTTCCTTTTTGAGATGGCTCCTAAAAATGTTGCAACTTATGTTCTTCTGTCAAACATCTATGTAGAAATGGGCAGGTGGGGTGAGGTTCAAAAGGTAAGAAGATTGATGAAGGATAGAAGAATTAAAAAGACAAACCCAACTATGTTTGTTCATCTCAATATGTAATATAAAAGGAAATTTACTAATATAAGTGAAAGAAGACAACCTTTAATATGATGGAACTTCAATAAGAATTGATAAAATAAATTAGTGGATTAAATAACTTATAAATTATAAATATTAAAAAATATCTAACAAATTCTACAATTTCTTCATAAAATTATCAGTGTGCCCATTGAACCTATGGGTCCAATTGCTAGTTATTAATTTATTTACTTAAATTGTAAAAAGTTCCCCACTCTAAAAACAGAAATTTCAAAGTCTCACTATTCTAAAGGAAAACAGGTGCCAAGTAGTGGCAGAGTATCTCGACTATGTCAAAAATGTGAATATTGGTTTAATATTATCAATTCTTGAGGTTTTTTTTCATTTTACTATATTTTAATAATTTTTTTTATAAAAATAACATTAATTGTATTATTTTATAGATATTTAAATATCAATAGTGTAATTACAATGAAAGATAATTAAATAATATTATAATTACTAGATAAAATGAATAATAATATTCATATTAATGCGCGATTATTTAATTAAATATACCCATTTGTAATGAAGGAGTAGAGCAAAGCTCATCTTCGCGACCCCGAGGGAAACCTTAGCAACGATTTCAAAAATAAAACACATGAAGATTCTGCGACTGTCAGACAAACCCTGTGCGTTGACATCTCCAAGGAAGTAGAAGAAGAATGTAGCATTCTAGAGAAAAATGCAATTATTTGTCGCCTAATAGGCTCGAAGTTGAAAAGGAGCCAGATCTTATTTTTGGTTGCGGCGAATTGGCACCTTGAACATGTGGTGAAATTCCTTCCCAATATTTTTTCGCAGCAATTTTCCAAACTGTAGAAGCAAGGGAAGAAGTCTTGCCCAAATGTTTATGGAAGATCGATGACCATCTGCTACATATTCAACTTCGGTCGCCAAGATTTAGCCCCCAAACTTTCACCCCTTACAGCGAGCCCCTATGGATAAGATTATACAACAAGCCATTGCAGTATCGATCAGAGGCTTGCCTAAGGAATATCAGTGACTCTCTGGGAACATTAATCTCAATTGATGAAGGTATCTTGGAAAACAACTCATACCTATATCCAAGACTGTGCATCGCGGCAATCTCTCCATTTTTGTCCTCCATCTGACTCAAATCTAGCGAAGGGATTTGGGAACAAGAGGTCAAAATCAAAGAAGAAAAGTTCTTCTCCTCTCACTACAATAGGAGGAATCACCCAACCGAGGAATGCTGTCAAAAAACCAAGAAGATTCTAGTTACTGAAGAAACCCAAAACCCTAATCAAACCGTAAGTCTGACCCTTGTGGAGACCCATCAACCAAAGGCAGCCGAGATTGAACAAGCATAGGAAGATAAGATGGATCAAATCCCAATTGGAATGTTTGACCACGTGGAAGAAGCGAGGAGGAGCAGCTTTGAGACTCCTCTATTGGTGTCTCTGCTAGCTCAATCAAAGGGAATTCAAACAATTCAAGATTTAATTGGGGAGGACAGAACCTTCATAGATCCAGACTTTGAAGAAGAAGGGGATTTCGAAGAACTTGGGATCTTAGATCCCCGAAGCTTGTCTCTGTTAGAATAATAGGTTAATTACTTAATTAATTTAATCATATTGATTAATTAATTAAGTCACCTTTACTTTATTTTTCACTTAAGCTAAACTTAGGCACTTTATTATTTAATAATTCTTTTATTAAATCCTAGGTTTCACTTTAGGGTTTTGATCTCCTTTCTTAAGGATTGATCTCTTTGTAATTAATTATTTCTTGTTTTATGCAATTTTACTCTTGGCTTGTAGAGCAATATCTTTGTGTTGTTCGAATCTCTTCTACGTGACAGGTTATTTTTCTTGCAGGTGATCACCGGGTTTTGTGAGGTTGGCTTTTCCAACATCAACATGGTATCAGAGCTTCAGATCTGCAGCTTCCTGTTCATCTTTTGAGGGATTCAAGCCTTGAAAGAGTATTTTAGTGCATCTTGAGTCATTTTTGATCCTACCATTGCATTTAGAGTGCTGGAAATAGTCAAGATTGGCCTTTGTTTCGTCAATTTTAGACTCACAGGCTCAAATCTACAAAGGGTTACTAAGGGTGTTTTTTTCTTAGATCCTGAGGGTACCTACATTTTTGAAGCATTTTTAGCCCGAACGGACCTCACCGTTGCGTCCAGAGCAGCCCAAAACCTATAAATCGACTATAAATTTGTCAAAATCGGCCTCAGGCTCATCTGGGGCAAAATTTTTTTGCCAGGGAAACCATATGCCCTGCCCAGCATGCAGATCGAGGTAAATAAAAAAATTCAAAAAAAATTTCCTGCATTCAAAAAAAAAGATTTTTTTTTTCAAAAAGCAATTTTTTTTAGGATATTGAAAAGTTTTTTAAAGCCAAAAATAAAAGGGACAAACAAAAAGACTTTAGCTACTCGGTACCTGCGCATGTAGGCACTCATACCTCTCCCCATACCTACATGTTGTAGGTTACTTAATGAAGCCCCTTTATTTTTAGGTGTTGGCTTTTTCTTAAAGGGGTTTAACCCCTTATAAATCTGTTTTTAGTTTTTTTTAATTGAAAAAAATAGAACATCAAAATCTTTTTTTATAGTTTTTTTTTTAAATAAAAAAACTATTATTCTATTCTCTGCATAAGGACATGTGTGTCAGCCCAGGTAAAAGCTCTGTCCAGCCCCCTGTACTAGCAACAGGTCACCATAGGACCAAGGGCCGATTTTTAAGGGGCTAGAATTTTACCTATTAACCCTAAATGAGAAGTTTCGCGAAAACGGCTATAACTTGAGCAAACAAACTCAAATTTTCAAAAATAAAATATTTCTAGAAAGCTGGTTCCGAGCCTGATCCATTAGTGTAGGTCTTTTCTCCTGGTTTTCCTATTTTGCTACATTTATTGCCAGTCAAAGTCAAACCTTATTTTCGCACTTCCAGGGGCATAACTCTTGCATATGGACTCTATTTTTTCGCAAACTAATAGGCATTGGAAAGGTCTTGCAGTGATCTTTCCAGATCTGTAGAGTGTTTCATCAAAAAATTTACCAAGTACACAGAGAATAGTCTGAAGTGATTTTTACTTTTTCACGCTTTCCAGCTTTCAAATTTGTACTGGGGTTTGGTTTCTTGTGTTGTGGGGGGTGTTTTTTTCTTGCTTTCTGTATATACACATTAGAAATCAAAAACCTCTATCATTAAACACATTTTAAAACCATAAACATCATGGCAGACACCTCATCAGTTGAACATCTTTCCCCACACAATTATCATACCTGGAAAGCACATATGACCAGACTTCTCATGTCAAAGGGGTTATGGTCCTATTTGAATGAGATTTAGCCTCAGTTGCAACGTCAGTTTGAGATTCTGCAGCAGAGAAACAAAATGGATGAGGCCATGGGTTTGATATCGTTGCATGTTTCAGACAATCTTTTATTTCACCTTGAGAGTTGCACAACTCCTCAGGCAATGTGGACAAAATTCAATGATCTATTTGGCACCATCAATAAGTTTAGAGCACTTCAAATTGAGGCAGAATTGACTTCCTTGGTACCTGATTCCTTTCCATCTATTGAGGATTTCTTGATGAAATTCAAATCACTCAGATCACTTTTGCAGAGTTGTGGCAAGACCAAAACTGACACCGAGAGTATTTACTTGATTCTATCTAAGCTTCGAGGCTCATTTCAGATATTCTCTTCTAAATTCTATTCCACCATGGATGCTTTGGGTCCACGATTTACCATGCCTACCTTTGAGGTTTTTTGAGATTGGTTGACTCGTGAGCAGGCCAAGCTATCATAGTTGGATGCTCTCACAAGATCCTCCAACCAAGCCTTGGTAGCTCGAATATCTAAGGGGAAGCAGAAGCAGAAACTGAAGCCCAAGTTAGATTCAACAGGCAGTGAGAGTTCCTCCAAGCCACCTCCTAAGTCAGATTCCAAACCACACTCTAATCCTAAGCAGGGTAAGTCTTCTAAGTCTGGCGAGTCTTCCTCCAAGACTAAGAAGAAATCAGGTGATCCTTGCAGTTTTTGTGGCAAGGAAGGTCATCCAGTTACCAGGTGTTGGAAGAGATTAGAGGCTTTAGAGGAGGCCATGCAGCAGCATCATATCACCTCACCTTAGTCTACTTCCCCACTCATAGGGAAAGGTCATGCTCTTTCTATACAAGCCTTACCTTCAAGCTCCACATGGATTCTAAATTCTAGTGCTTCTCACCATATGACACATACTTAGGAGTTTGTTACCACACTTGCTCATTGTGGTACTACATATATTGCAATTGGTGATTCTACACAGCTTTCAGTTATGGGTTCAGGTCCTGTTCCTTTGGATGGTGGTTATCTTCAAGATGTTCTTGTTGTTCCTGCCATTTCAACAAACCTCCTTTCCATTTATCAGATTTGTCATTCTGGCAGTGGTAAGACAGTTTAGTTCTCCCCACATGATGTGGTTATTCGAGACCTCCATGATCCTGATTTACTTGTGGCTACTGGAAGTGTTGATCTTGCATCCTGCTTATACAGATTTGATGGCTTTGAGAGCTTAGATGGTTCTGGTTCATCACTTATAGCACATGCAGACATAGTGAGCAGGCTTAGGCATGAGCGTTTTGGCCATGTCAATTATAGATATTTACAGTAGATGAGTTCACAGGCACTTGTGATTGGGCTCCCTCAGATTTCCTGTACTGATGGTGTTTGTCGAGGGTGTGTACTTGGCAAACATCACCGGGATTCTTTTCTTACGGGTAGAGCCACACATGCTAAGGCACCCTTGGAGTTGGTACATAGTGACCTCATGTCCTTTCCAACTTCTTCATTTTCAGGGGCCAAATTTGTGCTCACATTCATTGATGACTTCTCTAGACATACATGGGTGTACTTTCTTAAGTACAAGAGTGATGTCTTTGATACTTTCAGGATCTTCAAGGCATTCGTGGAGAAGCAATTTGGACTTTCTATCAGGAGGATACGCACAGACAATGGGGGGGAGTATGTCAATCAGGCTTTCAGGGACTTTTGTACTGAGCATGGTTTGCAGCATCAGCTTTCAGTTCCTTACACCCCTCAGCAAAATGGTGTTGCTGAGAGAAAGAACAAAATTTTACAGGAGATGGCCAATTGTATGATTCAGTCACATGATATGGATTCTTCATTCTGGGTGGAGGCAGTGAATTGTGCCAATTACATTTAGAATCGAATGCCTCATAAGGCATTACAACATATGACTCCTGAGGAGGCTTGGACCCATGTCAAGCCCAATGTTTCTACATTCTAAGTTTTTGGTAGTGAGGCTTGGGCATACATCCCTGATGCTCAACGGAAAGCCATGGAGAGGAAAAGCCGACCATTCATATTTGTTGGCTACTGTGAGGATGTTAAGAAATATAGGTTGTTTGATCCTGATTCCAAAGAGGTCTTGTTTCGACAAGATGTCCAGTTTGATGAGCACTTTCCTCGGATGGATCCTCCATCACCAGCTTCTCCCTCACTTCCTACTCCTCCCACTTCATCTTTTGAGGATTCCTTATCTCTTGAGGATGATGTTGATGATGCTCCACCTTCCCCACCACCTCCAGATACTCAGCCTTTGCCCAAGTGGGCTCACTTTAGTGTTGAGGTAGTTGGATCTTTGGCAAGTGATCCTTCAGATTCCCGTCGTACTCGTGCACAGACATCAAGTGCTAGTCTTTTGAGTCATGCCATTTTAGATGATCCTTAGAAGTATTCAGAGGTAGTAGGTACTCCTGAGTGGGATAGAGCTATGGAGGAGGAGTATTCTTCTTTGATGAAGAATAATACTTGGGATCTTGTTACTCTTCCTAAGGGAAGAAAGTTGGTTCGGTGCAAGTGGGTGTACCGTACCAAGTTTGCTGCAGATGGTTCGATTGATAAGTACAAGGCACGTCTTATTGCAAAGGGGTTTTCTTAGGTTGAGGGTATTGATTACTCTGAGACCTTTGCTCCTGTTGCCAAGATGAATTCTATTCACTTTGTACTTTCTCTAGCAGCTTCACAGGGATGGAGAGTTTTTTAGATGGATGTGAAGAGTGCATTCTTGCATGGAGACCTACATGAGGAGATATATGTGGAGCAGCCTCAGGGATTTGTGTAGGACACTTCTTTGGTTTACAGACTTTGGCGTTCATTATATGGTCTCAAACAATTCCCTCGGGCTTGGTATGAGAAGATGGACTCTTTTTTGCTTTCCTCTCAATTCACTCGTTGTCATTATGATCCCACAGTGTACATTCAGCGTCAGGAGGGTGATCTTTTGATCCTTGTGCTATATGTTGATGATCTCATTCTTACAGGTAGCTCATCCTCCATGATTCAGAGTGTTCAGAGAGCTTTGATGGAGCAATTTGAGATGATAGATCTTGGTCTTCTGCACTATTTTCTTGGTCTATAGGTTATTCAGTATTCGGATGGGATTTCCATATTTCAGCAGAAGTATGCTCTCGATATGCTCTAGAGATTTGGCATGCCCCCACACCATTTCAGTCAGGTGTTGTCTTGTCTTCCACTTGCTCTACTCCTTCAGTAGATTCTACATTATATAGGCAGTTGGTTGGCAGTTTGTTGTACTTGACACATTCTCATCCTGATCTTTCCTTTGCAGTTGGCCTTGTCTCTCAGTTCTCACATGATCCACATGAGAGCCATTGGCAAGTTGCCAAACTTATTTTGAGGTACATTCAGGGCACCACACATTATGGCATTCAATACACATTAGGAGCCCCTCACATTGTTGGCTTCACTGACTTAGATTGGGCTAGTGATGTCAATGATCCAAAGTCTACTTCTGGCTTTATTTTTTGCCTTGGTTCTGGTCCTATTACATGGTCTTGCAAGAAGCAATTTGCTATTGCATTATCATCTACAGAGGCTGAGTACCGAGTTGCAGTGTTAGCTAGCCAAGAGGTTTTATGGCTTCGATAGTTGATGACTGAGTTTGGTTTTCCTCCTGATAGTCCCACTCTTCTTTGGTGTGACAATCAGAGTGCTATTCACATTTCATGCAATTCAGTGGAGCATCAGTGGACTAAGCACATTGAGATCCACATGCACTTCATTAGGTAGTTGATTCAGGATAGTTCTCTCATCTTGGAGTACATTCCTACAGAGGAGCAAGTTGTAGACATCTTCACAAAACCTTTGGCATCACCTCACTATCTTCAGTTGCGATCTATGCTTGGGGTGAAGGAAGTTGTCCTTGGGGGGTCTTCATGAGGCCTTCCTTCCTTCATGTTTTTTACATGATTTCATCTCTTTTTGGAGAGGAGTTTTTTTCCCACTGGGTTTTCTCCTTTACTCCACTTTATAGAGATTTGGTTATACTTAGGTACCTCATTAGATCTAGTTGCCGGGACCCATCTTTGCTTTCATGCATTTGTCTTTAGTTTTTTAGCTTCTCCCTAAGTTCATCTTAAGGGGGGGTGTTAGAGTAATAGATTAATTACTTAATTAATTAAGTCACCTTTACTTTATTTTTCATTTAAGCTAAACTTAGGCACTTTATTATTTAATAATTCTTTTATTAAATCCTAGGGTTCACTTCAGGGTTTTGATCTCCTTTCTTAAGAATTGATCTCTTTGTAATTAATTATTTCTTGTTTTATGCAATTTTACTCTTGTCTTGCAGAGCAATATCTCTGTGTTGTTTGAATCTCTTCTATGTGACATGTTATTTTGCTTGTAGGTGATCACTGGGTTCTATGAGGTTGGCTTTTCCAACATCAATAGTCTCAATCTGCCTCCAGTCTATTAAAATGTAATATCAAGCTTGAGAAGAAAAAAGACCGCAAGACTTTCAAACATATTAGGGAAGAGAAGGCAAATGAGAAAGGTCTTACTAGTGTCAAAGATTTTCTGAATAACATTAAGGAGGAAACCCCTCCCTTAGGGACCAATGAAGATTTTCATGTGGAATGTTAGGGGCATAAATGCCCCTAACAAAAAACACTTGGTCAAGCATCATATAGAGAATAGTATGGCAGATATCCTCATCCTACAAGAAACAAAAATTGAAGGCAATTCTCATCCCCTATTTGGGCCAAACGATCCCAGATGGGGTTCCTTATTTGTAGATGCTCAAGGCATGATTGGTGGATTAGGGGTGGTATGGAAAAAAGGTGATTTCAACACAAGCCTAAAAGTAGCTGATAAAAATTGGATGTTGTTGAGTATAAATTACTTTTCCAACTCAGTTATCCTTCCTCTTGTTGAATGTTTATGGTCCTACCAGCAACCAAGAAAAATAGGCTCTATGGGGAGCACTACTAGCACTTTTATGCCAATTTCAAGAGGAGAAGTTGGTACTTGGCGGTGACTTTAATGCCATCCTAAGACTCAGGGAAAAAAGCGGAGGGATATAAGTAGAATTGTAGGCATTGAAAGATTTCAAGAAATTTGTAGATTCAACAGAACTAATCAAAGTCCAAATTAAAAACAACATCCACACTAGGACCAATAAACGAGTGGGGTTTAAAAACATTGCTAAGAAGCTAGACCTTTTCTTCTTTAATGACAGGTGGATAAGCTCTTCCTTCAATCTCTCAGCGGCTATCCTGCCAATCTCTGGCTCAGACCATTACCTGCTAGAACTGAACATCTCGGCTGACACAAAACCAAAGAATAGTCTTTTCAAGTTTGAAAGAATGTGGTTCCACAATAAGGATCTACTATAGCTGTTGGAGACATGGTGGAAAAGAGCCTCAAAAAGAGTGGGAACAATCAATTATAGATTCATGTGCAAGTTACAATATAAAATCCAATTTGATTTCATGGAGAAAAACTTCATTTGGGAACATTTTTGAAGACAAGTCGAGAATACAAAAGGAACTCACTGAGTTAAATGAAGCAGTTATTTGTGGAGGAATGGGATTCACAAATTTTGAGAAAGAAAAACATCTTCTTGCCCAACACATTGAAATTCTGCCCAGAGAAGAGGTATATTGGAGAGCAAAATTGTAGGAGATTTGGCTTGAGGAAGGTGACTTCAATACTCGCATTTTCCATAATTCCTCCAAAGTGAGGAAGATGCATAACAAAATGACACTCATCCAAGATCAAGAAGGAGTACACATTGAACCAGAGAGCATAGAAAATGAAGCCATCAAGTTCTTTCAAATTCTCCTCAGCCCAAAGGAAGCATCTGACACATTGGATCTAAGTAAGGTCTTAGACTGCATCCCGAGAATTATCACTCATGAGAAGAATCACGACCTTACCAAAGACTTCATTGAGGAAGAATTGAAAGTGACAACCTTTGAGATGCATCTCGACAAAGTGCCTGGGCTAGACGGGTTCCCAACACTTTTTTATCAGAGACGTTGGCACTTCCTTGGGAGAGAGATTAAGAAAATAACAAAGGACCTAAGGAAGAAGAAGAAATTCGTCAAAGATATGAACAAAATCATCCTGGTTCTCATTCCCAAAAAAGAGGATGTTAAAGAATTTTATGATTTTAGGTCGATATCATTATGCAATATGGTTTACAAGATCATATTTGAGGCTATGGCATCTCAATTGAAATCAGTCCTAGAAATGATCATTTCACATACTCAAGGCAGTTTTACTCCAAGGAGAGAGATTATCAATAATATCATCATGGCAAATGAAGCCCTTCACTCCTTCAACTATGCTAGACAACCAAGTATGATGATTAAGCTTGATATAAGAAAAGCCTATGATAGAGTTAAGTGGCTCTTCTTAATGAGAGTTCTAGAAAAACTTGTCTTCTACGACGATTGACTGAAGATGATTTTTCAGTGTATCTTCACAACCCACTTTTCTGTAGTTATTAATGACTCTTCTTATGGTTTCTTTGAGAGCTTGAATGGCCTATGCCAAGGAGATCCCATTTCTCCATTCATCTTCCTCACCATGGTTGAAGCACTTAGCAGAATGATAGAGGTTCAGAGAGTGGAAGGTAACTGGAAAGGAGTCATGGTTGCTAATAACGTGGATCCATTAACACATCTCTAGTTTGCAGATGTCACTGTTCTATACGGGGAAGCCTACGAAAGGGAAGCTTTCATAATCAAAAGGCTTTTGGGAAGGTATGTGGAGCTATCCGGGCAAACAATAAACTAGGCCAAATCCAAAATTTTATTTTTCTTCACTAAAAAACCCCTCCAGCAAAGGATAGCAACAATTCTAGAGATGAGAACAGACTCTACTCCTTGTAAGTATTTGGGAGTCCCAATATTCCAAGTTATCATGAGATCTAGCCTCTAGAATGAAGTGGTCAAGAGATGCAGTTATCGAGCCTCAAGTTGGATGGGGAAATGGCTCACGCTAGTGGGAAGGATCACCATGATAAAAACAATTTTAACGGCCATTCCAATCCATATGATGGCCTGTAATCAGCTCACTTCCAAAGCGGGAGACTCCTTGCACAACATCCTGAAAAAGTTTTTATGGGAAGGTTCTAATTACCTGATATGCATCCCTTTAATCCATTGGGATAAAGTTAGAGAACCCAAGGAGAACGAAGGCACATGCATCAGGGATATTAAACTCTAGAACCTTTCCCTAGGGGCCAAACTTGTTTGGAAAATGTATACCTCACCAGATAAACTGTGGTGCAAAATTCTACAGAATAAATACTTGGACTCTCCAAACCCAATAAGAATCTTTACAATGGTCAATCCTCCTTTGGGATCCCACATTTGGAGATTCATAATGGACCGTAGGAAAATCATCACCGATCACCTCACTTGGTAGATAAATGATGATAAGTAGGTGGATTTATGGGGAGATTCTTGCGGAGACAAGAAGCCTCTCATAGAAAACCCATCCCTCTCCCCCTGGACTACAATGTTAAAGGAGGAATTTGGGGAGAAAGTGGCAAACTATTTGATCTTCAATAACAATTTAGATCTATTCAATAGAAGACTTGACAGGCTGCATTTGAGTGATGAAGCAAAATCATTGCTCATGGATATTGTGGGAACCTCACCCATCGTTTAAATAGAGCCAGTGATAAAGTTGTTTGGTGCACTGCCAGCTTAGAGAGATACACGATTAAGGTGGGTTACTTGGTTCAATGTCATTGCCGCACGGATGAATGGCCAAGCAAGTTATGCTAGGGTAAGGACATTCTGCCCAAGGCCAACACCTTCACTTGGATAACTATTCATGGTAGGTGCCTCACACAAGACAAGTTGTGGCAAGTCAAAATTCAAGGACCCTCAAGATGTGTTATTTGCAAGGCTGATTCAAAGACCGCCAATCACCTCTTACTAAATTGCCCCTTCGCAAGTGAATGCTAGGACTGGCTTCAATCCATGGCTACTTGGCATGGCCCAAGACCATTGGAGCTAAGGAACTAGTTGGATTCTTGGCTGACCTCGAGGCAAATTTCATTATGAGATAGCTTCTAGGCAATCAACCCATCCATGGTGCTATGGCACCTGTGGAAGGAACGAAATCGCTAAATTTTCCAAGATGCAACCCTTTCCAGAGACAGTGTATTAGAAGGGATTAAAAGAGGCATCTGCAAGTGCATGTTGGTGGTAGCAAAGAAAAGGTTGACTCTCCCATTTTCTAGCTAGGGTGATTCGCTAACGAAGAAGTTAACAATGCTTCAAATCCCTACAATCTTCTCCCTAGCAGCATCCAAAAAAGAGAAGAGAAAGCAAATTAAATGGATCGCCCCTCCAAGCGGGTGCCTAAAGCTGAACTTCGATGGCACCTCAAAAGGCAACACTGGAGTTGCTAGCGTAGGATGTCTATTGAGGGACAAGCAAGGTTAGATGATGTGGGATCTTTCAAAGAGCATTCCCTAGGCAACAAATAACAAGGCATAGTTTGAGGCTCTTAAAACTAGCCTAGAAGTTTGCACACAACAAGGTCTTAACCACATTGACATCAGGGGGAATCTCAAATCTGCATTGAAGAAGTCAAGAAGAATTCCATCTCCAGTTGGGAACTACAAATCACACTCACAACTATTCAGGAATCCTTGGATTCTATTCAAGATTTCACCATCAATCATTTCTTCGGAGAAGCAAATGGCACAACAAACCTTCTTGCCAACTTTGGAACGGCCTAGGCAGCTCCTTTCATTTTTGATTCAACTGAGAGTATGTGGACTGGCCTTATAGATAGAATCTCACAGGAAAAACCCAACCCATCTAAGTTGTGATCTATTTTATTTTTCTCTTTATATAGCATAAAGGGGCTACCCCCACTGGTAGCACTTAATCATAAAAAAATGATTATTTATTTTTTCTTCATTGTGATCATAATATTTAAATATCAATAAAATAATATAATTAATACTATTTTTATAATAAATTTATTATAATATAGTAAATATTAACATATTGTAGTGAAGGAAATATTAATTTAATGAGCTGAAATTGATCAAACCCATAATGTCTTTGGTCTATGAAGTAGAAAAATTAATCTGCAGTCAAACAATGAATTTTAAAATGATAATATGCCCCATCCTAATATACTAACCCCAAAATAATATGGAATACTTATGCCATGAAATCTTGAACCCTATATTATGAAGTCTATCAGCCAATGTTGGAAAAGGAACACAATAATGTATGCCATGTAAGCCTATTAGAGCTTCCATAAAATGTTTTACTTGTTATTATCTATCTTCCTTCTAAATTTTCTCCTCCTCTAAAATAGGTGGTGTTTGATTTTTTAGTGACATATCTTATTGCTTTTCTATGTGAGATTCATCTTGGGGAAAAACAAAGCCACAAATAAATTTATTTCTTCCATACTTGTATTCTTAGCTCTATTCATAACAATTTGTTTTAAATAATCTCATAATGTCAAAAAGATAACTAACTTTATACCATTTTATTCTTACTCTTAAATATAAGTTACCAATTTAGATTACTAGTACAAATATAACAATACCAAAGTAATGTTAAAATTAAAGGATTATGTGTATTGACAATATTTGTTTTTACTATAATATAACATAAATATAAATACATTATAAATTTCTATAATCAACAATTTAATCAAATATAACAATCTCAAGTATGTCAAAATGAAATGATTATATCTTTCATAGATCTCATTATCATTTTCTAGTGCAAATATTTTATTCTGTAGGGAAGGAATACATCTCAGTATGTACTGATTATGTGATCAAGCATTATAATTTGCTAGAGAAGAAAAAGTTACCAATTTCCTATATAATAGATTTTTTCTAAGATTTGGAGCCCCAAGAACAATAGTTTCAGATAAAGGTCCATAATTTACCTCTCAAGTGATAAAATCTCACATAAACGTATCAAGTCAAGCATAGGAAGTCCTCATCTTATCATCCTCAAGCAAATGGGCAGGTGGAGGTGACAAATAGAGAGTTGAAAAACATGTTGACAAGGACAGTGGCAATGAATAGGAGGGATTGGGCCAACAAATTAAATGAAGCAATATGTGCTTACAATACAACATATAAGTCAACAACAAAGTTCTCAACTTATGATTTTTCTATGGGAAGAAACCTATATTGTCAATAGAGTTTGAATTACAAACACTAAGGACATCACTGAATATTGGATTACCATTATCTATAGCACAACAAGATTAGATTCTTCAACTAAATGAATTGGATGGGATCAGGATGGAGGCCATACAACAAACAGAACTCATTCAACACCAAAGGAAGCAGTGACATGACCAACACATCAAGAAGAGGACATTTCAACAAGAAGGTTGGATTCTCTTATATTATTCCAAGTTTAAGGAGTTCAAATGGAAATTGCAAACCCATTGGATGGGACCTTACAAAATCAAGGAAGTCTATGAAAATGTAACAGTCTAGTTGACACCCATTGATGGAGGGGAAAACACATTTTTTGGTAAATGGTCATAGGATTCGCCTCTACCAGCGGCCAACCACAAAGGAGGAATTTATCAATGATCTATGCTATGTGAGAGCAGTCACGCTGTCTTGCACAAGTTGAGAGGATGATTTATAAAATAATAATAATAAAATAGAAGGGTTAAAAGCTAGTTATATGGAAGCCTTTCTAAAAAAAAAGAGATATATATATAAGTAAAAGAGGAAGACTGAAAACTAGTCAAATGGTAGTCTTCCTCACCAAGGGAACTAAAAACTAGCAAATGTCAGTTCTTTTTTCATGTAGCTATCAAGAAGGAGCACCTCTAGAGGTAATCAGGAGCACATCTAGAGTCAATTAGGAGCACCTCTAGAGCTAACTAGGAGCACCTCCGATGTTCCATAAATAAAAAGGATTCATGACCTTTGGAGCCTACTTTTCAAAATGTCTAAGGAAGGGCACTCAAAAAGAGGTAATGAAGTCATCATGACTTTATACACCTCCCCTTCAAAAAGGAGGCCAGGTCATAAGCACTCATTACACTCAAACCACTAGTGATCCCTATTTTTCAATCATTTGCTGATGACATCTATTGATGACGAAGTTATCCCATCAACCATCAACTTAATAAGAAGCCTGTCATTTCACATACTATGGGCATCACAACAACTAATTCTAAAGGCTACACATGGAGGAGTGGTCACATCACATCTTACAAAGGTGACAACATAAAACCCTAAGTATGATGTCTAATCATTGCAACAATAATCTAGGTATTAATCTTAGTTAACTAATTATGACAAGTCTTTTCAATTTTCATATTGTGCAATTCACTTGGATTCCTATACACTACCATTATTCTTTAATAAATCCAATGTATGTCACCCCTAATTGTCCACCTAACACGTTAACTTTGCAACTTTAGAGTGACATACCCCCCTGAAAAACATACTAATTCATAATTTCTAAAATTGCAAGCCATAACTCCCCATCAATCGACTCAATAGTCATTAGGACAAGCAAAAGAAATTCAACTTTGGATTTTAGGAAATAGAGAGCTCTGAAGGTGAGCTAGGTTTGTTATAAGAGGTTTTAGGAAAATAAATAGACAAAGTTAAGGGTTTACAAGCAGAGAGGGATAAAGTACCATCAAATTTTAGTTTGTTTGAAGGGGGCTAAAATGAAATCAAAGTTGGAGACAATAGAGGGACTACTACAAGATCAAGCATCTGCTGAAATACTAAGGGCTGCAGGATGGCTTTAATTCTTGGAGAAATTAGAGGTTTACTAAGAAGACATTGTTGAAGAATTCCTCTCCAACCTGTAGAAAAACCAAACACAAGTACAAGGGGTCATCATTCCTATCTATGCCATCATCATCATCAATATCCCCAGACTCCTAGAAGAAGGTGAGTGGTTCTATCACCTAAAAACTCTATATACCGATTTAATCAAAGCTTTCTCCATATATAATGACCCTAAAATACAAACACACATGAACAAGGGAGATGTGAGGGGGATTTTCAAAACCACCCTTCCTTAGCCATGGCAGTCCTTGGCCATGTGATTAATGAATTATTTCACCTGTGAAGGCTAGTTCTCACTAGTATTAGGACCCATTATGAACATGTTAATCTTTCTAAGGCATGGTCACACACACCCTGAATATAGGATCAATTTTCCCAACTTCCTATTTTCTACAATCACATCATTAGTGACAAAATACTAGTAGGGAAAGGATCTACTTAAAAACCATGGCCTGATATACCTTATTGCCAAGCATCACTTTATCTCCAAGAGGGGAGGGGAGGCCCTATGGAAACCATTTCTGGATAATACTCATAGGCCCAAGAAAAAGGGGAAGAAAACAATAGCAAAATCACCATCCTCCACTTAGGAGATGGAGGAAAGGCTAACTCCATCCACTTCTTCCCTGTCTACCTAGAAGAAGAAAAAGGGCAAAGAAATTCTGGGGGAACCATCTCCTGCATTAGGGCATGAAGAAGCCATACCTAAGGAGGAATATCACAAAATACCCCATAAAGAAAAATGGAAATTAACTTTGGTTGAGGAGTCCAACCCAGTATAGAAAAAGAGAGGTGTTGTAAGTTCTCCTCATGTTTCAGAAAGGGTTAAGTGAAAAAGAAAAAGTAGAGGAGACAGAGACTCCCAAACCCCAAAAACATAAAAATAAGAATGAGGACCTAACCAATACAGACACTCCTCCCATTTTGAGAAGGAGAAAAAGAGGGAGGGTAACTGAGGAGAGCACTCCAGAGATCCATTTTCCCCAAACTACCAAGGCACCTGAGGTTTCATCCAGTGAACCTCAGATAATTTCTTCAAATTTAGAAGAAGCAACACCATCACTAGAGACACAAGCAATGCAAGTGTTCCAAGAAACCAATGGAAAATACATCAAACTCAGATGTATAAAGACACTGCAGTCCTTAATAAGGTACTTTTTGGCTTTAGAACCTCAATGACCCCTCCTAAGGATCAACCTAGGCCATCACATGCCCAAGAGTCTATTGAAGACACAGAAACAAAAGAAAAGAGGGAATCCAAATAGATGAAAGGGGTAGAGGGAGAAGAAGAGTAGGGTGGTTTTGAAGAATAGGGGGATATTGGAGTGCAGGAGATAGACATGACAGAGGGGTTGGAGATAAGGAGCTTCTCCCATCCTTCTGATCAGGAGGATATTGGGGTATCAAAAGAGCAACATCTAATGGAGGAAATTGATAATTTGAAAATAATGTTATGGGGTAAATATATGATTATCACTGACCTTAAAAAGGTCATGCAAGAAAAAGAATCAGCTAAGGACCAAGAAATCAATAACCTAAAGGAACAAATTGAGAAGAAAGAAAAGGTCATTGAGGATAAAGGAGTTGAGATTAAGAAGGGTGCAGAGATAACACAAAGAGGTATTCACATCTCTAATGTTGTCAAAGCCAAGGATAACATCACATTAATCTTAGCCTTAATTGAGAAACTACACAATCAAGCCTGGGAGTTGACAAAGGCCAACAACAAAATTGATGATTAGGTAGAATTGATTAAATAATTGGTTGTTTCAATACCTACAAGTGATCAAAGCACACAAATTGATGTCTCTTTGAGGAAATTCTAGTTGGATGTCCCTGGGTTATTGTTAAATTGGGAAAGAAGGTGTTGAGAACTATCAATAAAACTATCATGATGTAGTTAAAAAGGTTAATCACTATGATGACTGACAAAGTGAAGACCATAGAAGAAAAAGTAATGACAGTAGCCAGTCTCTCATCAGAAATACTCTCATGTAGGCCACCTAGTGGTAATTATGTAGTATTTTTACAAGAATGTGTCCTTTAAAGGAAACTCTCATTGGTTCTCTCTAAACTTACTGAAACCATAAAAGATGGGAATGATTTTCATAAAGTGTATATGTAGAGTAGTGATGAGGAAAAGAACTTCCTCTGTGATTTTTTTTTGCATAATTTCTTTATTGAAGACCACACATTCTTTATCAATCTTTTTGTAGGGGAATGCCAATTGAGGGCATTCATGTCATTAATGAAAAACCACCAAATATGGCATGAGAAAATGGAAGCATATACAGATAAAGTGGTAGGAACAAGATTATTTCTCCAAAGGGACTACCGAAACCCAAAGGATTTTGAAATTCATTTCAGATTATCCATCTATTCCCCTAGAGCCAAAATTTTGCCCCTAAACTAGCAGCACCTACAAGAAGTGTTATAGAATTTGGTTTGTTCATGCACACCTTAGCTAACCAAATTATGAAAATTTGTAAGAAAAGGTGGAATACCTTAACCTAGGATCAGAAAATGAGGGACATAATAGCCCCAGCTAATCTTAAATGGTTTGTGAGAAAGGCAAGAGCTATAATCAAAATGGTAAATAATTAAAAGCAAGAATGGATAGGGGATGCTTTAGGCCACCCTTAATCATTGAACCCCTGCCCATGTCAACAGAACAAATGGAGGATACAAGGTTTCAAGAATTGATAAAGTAGATTGACCAATTCAAAGGGAATGCTAATACTAATAGAAAAACTTAAACAACCTATGAACATGAATACAACATCTCAGATAGGTTGTACAAGCTCAATAAATCTAGATTGTGAGCAGTGTAGGAGGACCTACAAATTCTCAAGCTTTGGGGGGGAAGATGAGTGGTAGGTAGCACTCATCCAAACACATATTTTATTCCCTTTTTCCCATTTTCATGCACCACCTATTCTATTGATTCCATTATGAAAGTCATGAAATCTTGTTTAAATATGTTAACAAAATCTGAAATGTTGAAGTTACTGTTGTGATAAGAAGACTAATGTTTTGGATTTAAACTAACACAATTATGTAGAAATGTCTCCTTTTTTTAATCACATGTATCTATCTATCAGGTGAAGAAGGTTTATTTTTGAAACTTTGGAGATGTTCTTAACTATCTCCGGATTTGAGCAGAAGATACACTACACAACACTCCAACATTTTCCAAGATGGTTGATCTCTAGAGCTAGAGTGGCAAGACAGAAAGGGTTGTTGATCACAAAGAACCTTGGAGTTGTGTCCTAATGAGCCATAAGGTGATCTTTGAAGCTATTGGTAACTACACAAAGTCTTTAAAGTTACACAAAATCTCCAGAGTTGTTTCATTGCCAAAATCTTCAAAGTTGTTGCAAAGCTATGGAGTTTTGCACATCAAGACCAAGGTTTTTGAGGATATAACTATAGTGGTTTGGATGGGACAAAGTATGACTGCCATTTTATTTTGCATGAGATAGGGACTTCTAGTAGTTCAATCAAGGCCTCCATGGCATATTTTATTAAAAGTCAAACTCCAGATATAAGGACACCTCCAATGTCACTTAAGTCTCTTTAAGTTCTACATGGTTATACTTTTATAAAGGTAGTTGTATGTTTAGTTTTAGAATACAAGATCTTTTGTATCTCAAGATGAACTAAGAGTAAATATAGTAAACTCCACAGATATGTATCAACAAAAAACTAATATATATTAAAGGAGATAATAGAATAAGATATAGTGTTTTAGTTGGTTTTTTTCATAGTTCAATTTTTTGCAAAAATTGATACTTTTTAAATATACTCTATTTCTAAATACTAGATTAAGGAAAACACTTCTTTTATCTTTTTGTGTTTTAAAATCTTTGTTTAGCTTTCATTTTTGAAGGTGTGGAGCAAGGGACCACTCCCACTAACATAAGGAAGACTAGTATTGTTTATTGCTTTCTTATGTATTGATTCCTTAATTTAGTTTTTCTTGCTTTCATAGAATAAATGAGATTCTTGTCAATTTAGTTTTATTTCTATTTTAATGATTGTTTTAGCTTTTGTAATCAGATAGATCATTTCAAGAAATGTATTGTTTCAATTATTAGATTAGGTTTCCTTCACATCAGATAATTAGAAGTATGAATTTGATTCAATAGGGAAGTTTCATTTTAGTAGTAGTTAAGGACTGTTAATTGCTAGTTCCTATTGTAGATTGCCATAGACAAAACCATGGATTTGACAAAAACTTCTAGTAGCCTCTAGTTGACAAAAATAAATTAAAATAAAAAGAGATACTATTATTATGCTTGAAAGAAATTAATGAAATAATAGAAATAAAGGGGATGGGTCTACAAAACCAATGTGTGATTGAAATATTCTCTTTAAACCTAAAAGTTGCAAAGGGAATAAAAGGAAGGTTGGGGTTGTTTGAGGTATTTACTTCAAGTCAAACCCCTACTTTGGTATTTCTACCTCCACGGACAACTAATTTTGAAAATGAAGAAAATCAAATATGTGTTATTAACCTCTAAGTGTGTCTAGATGAATAATAGTAATGACAATAATGTAAATGAAAATACAAATACTATTATACTCAAATGTAGAGAAAACTAGTAGACTATTGGAAGAAAGAGAGGAAATGAGGTAACCCACAAAATGCCACAAGAATACAAATGGATTACACAAATAAAATGATCAAAGGAGAGAAAAGTGGACCAAGATAAAGACTACCATCCAAGAGCAAGGCCCAAGGAAAAACCTAGCAACAAGTAGTGGTTCCACAAGAACCCTATGTAGATGTATAAATTTGAAAGAGAATTACATAAGCTTGAATAACTCAATGTAAATATGGTGTATGCCATTAGAGAGTCAAGAAGATTTCCAAGAATGCCGATGAGATTGCTTCAAGAGTGTAGAAGAGTGTTGGAGTCAATAATGGAGATACATAAGTTCACCAAATTTACAAGAGATCTTTCAAAATGAGAAAATTGGGGAGAAAATAGAAGAGGTAGGTCAAAAAGAGGTTGTTTGAGGGTGCAGAAGCATTACACAGAATCTTGCATGTTGTAGATGGTGGTAAGTAATGCTTAGAAATGGTCAATAGACACCACATAGGCTTGAGACACTAGCACATCATGTTGACATCCATCCTAACCATTAGTGTCCAAGTGACATCATCTTTTGATTTCACAAAACACCTTAGGATTATGAAATAATTAAGACATTTAAGAAAAAATTTACAAAAACAAGCACAAGGGCTAAAACATAACACAAATATAGAATCTATGGGTTGGAAAGAGGCTAAGACAAGTTTGAAAATAAACCTAAAATATGCTAGGGGAGTGGACACTAAAATGAGTAAAAACTATAGCATGAAATTGTGAGGGTATGCAATTTTCTATGTTACATTTAGTCCTCACTTTAATAGGCTTATGACCCTAGGTGATATTCTAGGCTAAAGTATATAATATAAATAACATAACAAAATTTACCCAAAAAGGATACTACAGAGGTTGCAAAGATTTCTTTGAGTAGAGGAATCAAGCTCCTAGACTAAAATACTACAATACCACAGGATTAGGCAATAAAAACATGTACAAAAGGTAATGTCAAAATCACATATAATCTAATGCACATCAAATACAAATATAAACAAACATACACAAACCATACAAGAAAATAAGAAGAGATGACAAAGAAGGCATTTCTAGTGTTGTACTACTAAAAAGATGCCAAGTATAGTTCTAGGGATAGCTCACTACGAGAGCTAGGAGCCACACCAAATATCTGTGCATCACTACAACTAGTAAACTATCTTTCTAGGTGACTCACAAAGAGTACTAAAAAGTAGAAAAATAGAGTACAACTGCCTAGCATTGTGTTGCTAGGTGGTACACATATAAAAATATTAGGAATTACATGAACTAACCTAGCTAGGTAGTCCTAATAAGAGTGTTTAGTCTAAGAAAATGCATCTACTTAAGACCACAAACTATTAATTTTGTAGGGAGTGAACATTTCAAGGAGCGTACCATCAAAAAGTATGCCCCTCACCTAAAAATAATTGCATAAACCAAAAGTATGCAATTAATTTTAAGGTAGAATAAGGGGAAAGAGGTGATAGGGATTTGGGAAACATATATAGGGATATATATTCCCAAATCCACCTCAAGAAAAGGTGCCCCCAAGGAGAAGAACCTAAAGCAATGCTACATGAATGATACACAAAAACTTATGTAAGCATGGTATGACACCGAGCAAACATACATACACAAACAAGAAAGCGCATACACATACACATGGAATGAAGGTACTACCCTTATAGGTTAGGCACCATCAAATCCTCCAAGTCCTGATCTTGTTCATCATAGGGGGATAAAGGACATTACAAAAAAATGATGGCATGTATACTAGAATAGAACAAGTGCTAAGAGGGTGGTGCTAGAAATGACACTAACATAAGAGAGGTTAAGAGGCTCTAAGAAGGGTGGTTGATCTAGAGGAACTAGAATAATAGAGCCCTTAGTGGATGGGGCCAAAACTACTTGAACCCTTTTAGGTTTGCATTCATCTAGGTCCGACTAAAGAGATGTATGGGTTTGGGATTGGAGAGATTTAGGTTGGGAAGGAGGTTGAGGCTCTGAAGGAGCAAGACCAAGAGGTGACCACATGGGAGGAGGACACTCAAGGACATACACAACTTCAACAACATGCTCTCAAGATGAAACACAACAACAATGCTTATGATCTCTTGAAATTTGGTTTTATTGAGTGCAAGCTAGGGTCCTTGTTGAAGGAGCAAGGAGGTTTCCAACACATGCTCCTTTTCTTCCCCTATCTAATAGGTAGGAGGAACTAAAGGGATCACTAAGGGATAGGAAACCACATGAGGAGTGGGAGGGTCTTGCAACCTGGATTGCTTTCCCTATGTTGGTTTACAGATTTGTCATTTCAATTTATACTCTCTTGCCCACACAAATGACAATCTAGCCAACAATTGAGTCACTTGCAATGATAGTTTCAAGTGCTCTCTGATTATTTTACAAGGCGCAACTACCTTCAAATGATTTGCAATGAATGAAGACTTGGTATGCTTTTAACTAGAAAGGAAAAAAAAGGTAAACTAAGACCCACCCATAACCATGAAAGTGAACACGAAAGATTCAGAATGAAATGAATGCAAGTAAATGATGCAAAGTCCATCTACCCAACACCCACAAACAATGATAGATTGATAAAAGACAACTATATCTCTCTCAACACAAACCAACATAACAGGAGCTGGATTAAAGACATATTACAAATTAACATAAGAAAAATTACAATCAGAGAAGATATTTAAAGACACAAAATTCTGTAAATGATTCTCCATTTCTTCAACAAATCAAAGTTTAAAGTCTCTAAAAATTACACATGTACGCAAGTTGGATTAAGAAAAACAACAACTAATTACAATGCTTAATAGAAAATAAATTGCTCCCCTTCCCCTGTTGCACAGAATAGCCAGAAAAAGATCCTTTCTTTTGAACTTTGTTCCCCTTATATAACCTCAAAAATTATAACTATTCAAAAATGGTCCTTTTCGAGTAACCGTTATCAAGAAAGTAACTTTTTAAAAATAGAATAGTTACATTATACCAAAATTGTAATAATCACCACTAATTACAAAGAACTTCATACATGCAGGACAAGTGGCACTAATCTGCCCCTAATTCCAGGCGAATTTCCATAAACAGTTGGCGCAACTCAGCACGTTCTTCTTCTTCTTCCAGAATGTCGATGGTGCTACAGTAATCAACATAACTAGTTTTCTCCTTCCAAGCGACCGTGCGCATTTGAGAGATTTCGATTTGCTCCTCCTCAGGCCATTGTAGATCAGGTTGCAGAATAGGCAAAGGTTCATCGTCCCAAATTTTGTTGTTGGCAGGAAGTCCCATTCTGAAGAATAACTTGGTTGGCAAGAAAATTGAACTCAGAGAGCACCACCACCTTGCTTAATCATGTCAGGGAGTAACGATGGCTTTTAAACTTGTTAATACCGTGCCACCATCTTGAGGAACTCCGTTACACTTGTCATTTAAGAGGTAATTAATGCCTTACTAATTTTGTATCTTGAAAAATGAGTCTGAAGATTTGAACTCGAGTATTGCAACTCTTGAAAAGATGTTCTCACTGCATACCACATGAGCAATTTGATGGGCTAGAGATACCTTGAAAAATGGGTAACATGAGGATATTGATTAGTCGAGGGTCAGAGCAGATTCTGAACTTTGAGCATTGAGGAAGAGTTCAGAAACTTTAAAAATCCCGCTAATGAAAGAAGTCGCGACACCGGAGTCCGTGGATTGCATTTACCAGACCTGGCAATTGCATTGAGTTGAAGACTTCTAAAATTTCTTCAACAAATCCCTTTCTGTGATTACTGAAGGCCATGAGTTCACACTTCATTGATATCTATTCAAGCATAAATGGAAAAGTCCATTTTTTAAAAAAGTTAAATTTATCCTTAAGTTTGAAACTCTCTGAGTCGCCAAGTCACTGCTTTTAAGAACCTTAGAACTTTGAATCAAAAGTTTGGGAGTTACGAAAAATCCCCGATGTGGCGACATATAGTTTTCAACCCTTTAAAATATGACTTTAGTAGAACTGACTTTAAATGGAATCGAGAAGTCGCAGGAAACAAAAACTTTCTAACCTTGAGTCACGGGTTGTGAAGTTCAAAAAATTAGCAACTTAGCGATAACAAAGGAGAAAGCAAGTGGGTTGCATAACATAGCATAAAGAATGCAAAATTTTAAAATTTTGCAAATTTAATTGTTTGTTGTGAGTCAACAGGCTAAGGATACACAGGAGGACCTTACTAAAAATTTAGAATTTTCAAATTCAAAATTTAGGGCAACAACAGGCTCTGATTGGGGACAAGGACTGCAAAGGACAAAGCAAGGACCTAGAACCTCATGCGTGGACTAGTGCCTTATCCATTGGGCAATAGAGTCAAAGAGTACAGGGGATAGAGGAGCCAAAACAAGCCAAAAATAGAACAAGACAGGAGAAGGAAATGACCACACCACTAGCACACCAAAAAATCCTATTATATACATGGTCATAAAGACCTTACTTCAAAATGGTTCCAAAATGAACATGCAAATCCATTAACAGGCTGGGAAAAATAAATACCAAAATGGAAAAGAAAAGTGTACCCATGAAGCATTTGTAAGCTAAAAAGCCATCTGCTGATTACAAGCATAAATCTAAGATCCATATGGCAAAAGAACCTTTTGGGTGATATGTCAGAGCCAAACAACCACTTTGCATCACAAACTTCTGGAATTTCTTTAACCTGCTCTCGTGCATAACCCTCCAATTCTACAGCAGATGAACTAATTTCCCATGCTTGAAAATAACTCTGTCTACTCAAATCATCAAAAAGCCAATCATTGACCACATATGATTTATGTAAAACTGAAATTGAATTGAGTTTCATTAGAGGAGAATAAGAATTTACATCATGAACAAAACTGTCATATGGCTGAAAATCATTTTTAACTGAAATAATATTATCCTCTTCTATAAGATCAGATTTAACATTTTCATGATATACTTCATCAATTTCATCCATATCCTGCAGATTAGACATTGTAAACTCTTTCCCAGATAGAAATTCATCTTTGGAGGCACCGAGACACCAGTCCGGAATATAAACAGTATGAGACTCACCACATTTGTCCATTTGATCATTTTCAGTAAAACTATCATCATTGCTTATAGCACCATCTTCCAATGCTTGTTTAAAAATTTTAGCATCCACATTCTCAAAATAGAAAGATTCAAGAGTACAATCATTTCTAACCTCCTGTAGTTGTACCTCTGTATCATCATGCTCAGGAAAAGTGAAGGCATCATATGCAACTTGTGCACACTTTGGAAATAAGGTATTCAATATATCATCATTATGCTGTCTATTTTCAAGTTGCTCTTCGTCATTAGTGAAAATAAATGATTGCATTTCTGTAGAAGATAAGGAGGACAAAATAGTACTATTTGCACTACCCTCACTACAGATAGCATCATGAATAGATTGTCCATTTTCTACACTACTTGAGGAGTTTTTAGATTCATTTTTACCTTCTTCAAAATGCAAATAATATGCCTCCATTTTTCTGTTCATATAAGGTTTAATTTTAGTAACGTTTTCACTTCCTTCAAAGTGCTCTAAACTAAAAACAATGAGATTACAACTTTCGGTAGAGGGAGGTTGTGTAATTTGGAAACATATAGGCTGAAAACTTTGTTCCCATAGGCTCACTATTCAAATTACTCACAGCTAGATTTTTTTTCCATAACCCACTTGTAATCAGGTCATCTTCAATTTTTATAGCTTCTTGCTGAGCAATTTTAGTATCATTTACTTTACATTGTTTCAATTCAAACTAAACATCTGGATGCAATGCAGAAATAAAAGTACATAGCTGGAGTTGCTTACCCGGTTGAATAGATACAGGAATTCTTCTGAATAGTCGGTTGAATCTGTCTATGAACTCTCTGATGGATTCAATATTTCATTTTTGGATGTTGAAAAATTGCCTCATCAAAGAAGCTTCATCAACAGGACTCTTATACCTTTCTAAAAACTTCTTCTTCAATGAATCCCAATCAGTTATGCACTTCTCTTCTAAATAGAAACACCAATTTGCTGCAGACCTAGTCAAAGATTCAATAAATAATCTAACAAAAACATCTTCTTCATTCACCCCCAAAATGCCACAGGCAACTGTGAAAGCCAAAATGTGTTCTTCAGCATCTTGAGAACCTTCTCCACTGAACTTTGGAAAATACTTCCTTGATCCTCCAGGCAATGGTGAGTATACAGGCAAAGAAAGAGGATTAAAATGATTTCCCCATGGTTGGGATGAAACCAAAGCCATAATACAAATTTGAAAATTAAATCAACAAAGTTCTTCATTGGAACAGAAATATTTCTGAGCACATTCATCAAACAGAGCCGCCAGCCTCCATCCTCAGGGAGGCATCTTCAAATTTCTGGGAAAAATAATAGCACTGATCTTCAATTTTGAAATCCCTAGTAGAGTCGCCAAAAAATCTGTTGGTTTACAGATTTGTCACTTCTATTTATACTCTCTTGCCCACACAAATGACAATCTGGCCAACAGTTGAGTCACTTGCAATGATAGTTGCAAGTGCTCTCTGCTTATTTTACAAGGCACAGCTACCTTCGAATGATTTGCAATGAATGAAGACTTGGTATGCTTTTAACCAGAAAGCAAAAAAAAAGGTAAACTAACACCCACCCATAACCATGAAAGTGAATGTGAAAGATTGACTTAGAATGAAATGAATGCAAGTAAATGATGCAAAGTCCATCTACCCAACACCCACAAACAATGATAGATTAATGAAAGATAGCTATATGTCTCTCAACACAAACCGACATAAAATGAGCTGGATTAAAGACAGATTACAAATTAACATAAGAAAAATTACAATTAGAGAATATATTTAAAGACACAAAATTTTGTAAATGATTCTCCATTTCTTCAACAAATCAAAGTTTAAAGTCTCTAAAAATTGCCCCTGTATGCAAGTTGGATTAAGAAAAACAACAACTAATTACAATGCTTAACAGAAAATAAATTGCTCCATTCCCCTCTTGCACAAAACAGCCAGAAAAAGATCATTTCTTTTGAACTTTCTTCCCCTTATATAATCTCAAAAATTATAACTGTTCGAAAATGGTCCTTTTCGAGTAACCGTTATCAAGAAAGTAACTTTTTAAAAACAAAACAGTTACATTATACCAAAATTGTAATAATCACCACTAATTACAAAGAACTTCATACATGCAGGACAAGAGGCATTAATCTCCCCCCAATTCCAGGCGAATTTCCATAAACAGTTGGCGCAACTCAGCACATTCTTCTTCTTCCACAATGTCGATGGTCCTGCAGTAATCAGTATAATTGGTTTTCTCCTTCCAAGAGACCATGCGTAGTTGAGAGATGATGTCAATCTGCTCCTCCTTAGGCCATTGTAGATTAGGTTGCAGAATAGGCAAAGGTTCATCATCCCAAATTTCATTGTTGGCAAGAAGTCCCTTTTGAACAATAACTTGGTTGGCAAGAAAACTGAACTCAGAGAGCACTGCCACCTTGCTTAATCATGTCAGGGAGTAATGATGGCTTTTAAACTTGTTAATGTTGTGCCACCATCTTGATGAACTCTGTTACACTTGTCATTTAAGACGTAATTAATGCCTTGCTAATTTTGTATCTTGAAAAATGAGTCTAAAGATTTGAACTCAAGTATTGCAACTCTTGAAAAGACGTTCTCACTACATACCACACGAGCAATCTGATGGGCTGGAGATACCTTGAAAAATGGGTAACATGAGGATATTGATTAGTTAGGGGTCGGAGTAGATTCTAAACTTTGAGTATTGAGAAAGAGTTTAGAAACTTCAAAAATCCTGCTAATGAAAGAAGTTGCGGCATTGGAGTCCGTGGATTGCATTTACCAGACCTACCAATTGTGTCGAGTTGAAGATTTCTAAAACTTTCTTCGACAAATCCCTTTCTGTGATTGCTGAAGGCCATGAGTTCACACTTCATTGATATCTATTCGAGCATAAATGGAAAAGTCCTTTTTAAAAAAAGTTAAATTTATCCTTAAGTTTGAAACTCTCTGAGTCACCAAGTCACTGCTTTTAAGAACCTTAGAACTTTGAATCAAAAGTTTGGGAGTTACGAAAATCCCCGATGCAACGACATATAGTTTTCAACCCTTTGAAATATGACTTTAGCAGAATCAGCTTTAAATGGAATCGGGAAGTTGCAGGAAACAAAAACTTTCTAACCTTGAGTCGCAGGTTGTGAAGTTTAGAAAATTAGTGACTTAGCGATAACAAAGGAGAAAGCAAGTGGGTTGCATAACATAGCATAAAGAATGCAAAATTTTAAATTTTTGCAAATTTAATTGTTTGTTGTGAGCCGGCAGGCTAAGGATACACAATAGGAACTTACTAAAAATTTAGAATTTTCAAATTCAAAATTTAGGGCAACAACGGGCTCTGATTGGGGACGAGGACTGCAAAGGATGAAACAAGGGACCCAGAACCTCATGCATGGACTAGTGCCTTATCCATTGGGCAATAGAGTCAAAGAGTACAGGGGATAGAGGACCCAAAACAAGCCAAAAATGGAACAAGACAGGAGAAGGAAACGACCACACCACTAGCACACCAAAAAATCCTATTATATACATGGTCATAAAGACCTTACTTCAAAATGGTTCTAGAATGATCATGCAAATCCATTAATAGAATGGGAAAAATAAATGCCAAAATGGAAAAGAAAAGTGTACCCATGAAGCATTTGTAAGCTCAAAAGCCATCTGCTGATTCTAAGCATAAATCTGAGATCCGTATGGCAAAAGAACCTTCTGGGTGATATGTCAGAGCCAAATAACCACTTTGCATCACAAACTTCTAGAATTTCTTTAACCTGATCTCGTGCATAACCCTCCAATTCTATAGCAGATGAATCAATTTCCCATGCTTGAAAATAACTCTGTCTACTCAAATCATCAGAAAGCCAATCATTGACCACATATGATTTATGTAAAACTGAAATTGAATCAAGTTTCATTAGAGGAGAATAAGAATTTACATCACGAATAAATAACAATAATAAAATAAATTATAGTCAGAAATAATGAAAATATTACTAATGAAAGAGGAATATTCACTTGTTCTACAAATTTTGATTTAAATATAAATTTAGTATCAAAATTGAAAATCTAAGGTATAAACATTTCTTATGCAATTACAATCCATTTACAATAAGTGCTATATGCTCATCCACTCACAAAGTGGATAAATACTTCCTCAACTTTAGTATCCTGCATGATTAACTAACCATAATCTACACACTAAATGTACACATTAGTTCTGTGTAGTTAATAATTATACATAGTAGATATCAATGTACATGATAACTGAGACCTATGGCCCTAAGGGGCCGACCTAATGTCTTGGGAGCTCATGATGGCCTTGCCTATGTACGCGCAGTGTAGAGACTTCATAGTTTGGGACTTGAACTTGCAACCAAAATATGGGTTCTTATAGTAGTGATAATAAATAATTCAATTAAACATATATCCTTGTCATACAAAGAGTGAAGGGTCGTCAAACATCCTTAACCCCAAGTTCTAGATAATTTCATAACTAGAAAACATTAAAATAACAAACTACTCTAAATTAAAACTAAAGAATGAGTTATTCTTTAAGACAATTTTCTATCCTTGCCTAGGATAGCAATACTCAAAAATTGCTATTTAAACTAAGGAAGACATGTTGTGATCAAATCCCATCATGCTATAATTCCCAACACAAACATAGCTCCCTAAATTGAAAAGCATCTAGAAGTTTAGCTACTTGTTAAAACGTTATATTCCTTTTTATAAATCTCTACTATCATAACATGATAGAATTCATACATGGAACAATAGTTTAAACTCACACACTATCATTTTCCATCATTATTTAGGGCAAAGAAAAATGAGATGAAGATAAAAATGATCAAAGTTAGTTATCTGGGAAGGTAATGATTCTTGACTAAAAAAGTTAATCCAAAATTCCAATCCAACAAAGCAACTAAGAATCAATTTAACACTAACACAATTTATATCTAATATTATAAACATAACTAAATAGTCTCATTGATAGAGGATACTAAAAAGAGAAACTACTACTACTACTACTACTACTACTACTACATTATTGTCATGAGATAATATCACAAACCCTTATTTAGTTATAAAAGTCAATGGTCTATCCATTCTAAAGGTTATCAAAGTCATCCCTAATAAATTTCATTATACATATCTAACAATTAAGGTATCTATATGATCCTTATCAAAAGACTTGCAATTATTAGACCAGACGAGATTATATCATCCAAAAGAACTATATAGTTTACATAAAAGAACCCTAAGAAAGTACTCTAACCAAGGCATACTTGTTAAACTAATTATCTCCTTCAAATATTATGCCATTACTTAAGAAGTAATCTAATGCATTGCAAACATTATAACGAAGTTTGTTATACTAAAATCTTATTATAATCCTCCTATGAAAAGTATCAACCTTTAAGTCTCGAACACTAAACCATATTGTTATTTCAATTACTAGAAACCTTGTATATTTAGAACGTAAGAGGTCATATCAAACGATTTACCATTAAGACCACATCCTCAATGATACACTTCCTACATAAACAATTGCAGAAGAAAAAATATCTTAATTAATTACTTACTATTTTTATATATACTATACATTCATCCAATAAATCAATACATTTATCTAAAATAAATTAATATATTTATTTATAATGCAAGCTAATTTCACCTTCTTACTACCATAATTCAAACCATCCTTTATTAATTAACATAAATACATACATATAAGAAATTTTAACTAAAAGTTCATCATACATAACATGATAAAAATAATCTATATTTATCTAAGATAAGAAAGATTCTTATCAACTCATTTACTTAATTTCTAAGTATATCTATTTGAGATCATGAAATAATCCTATTTGAAGAATATTTTGATTACTAACTTACCATTTATATTATTCCTACTAAATTATTCTCTATTTCTTACAAATTGATTACTAGTAAACAAAGCATGATATCATTATTAGACAGTTAACAAATTCATGTTTCCAATTTCTAGTTCAATATCCAACTCAAAAAGCAAGTAAATCTATTCCCTAATACTAAACTTATCTCATAATGCAAAACTGTAATAATATAACTTTATGAAATTAATGAATTGCATTCTATGTAGTTACTAACATTTATTTCTCATGGGTGGTAGGGCGGGCGACTTTCCACCCTTTCAGTGGTGGAAAGTTTGGGTTAAGGGTCGATGTCTTTGGACAAGGCAAGTGCATAATTGACATCCCCTCATGGGATCAAGGCTCTACTGCTTGGGATGATTAATAGATAGGCCAATTGTGCTGAAAAAATCAATCATTTCATTAACTGGAAGGCTGGTCGTGGGTAGTTAAGTCCGCATAAGTGAAATTGTAGAGGGGCAGATGTAGGTAGATTTACACATCTCTTAGTAAGGAAGTTTCAAAGAGATTGGACAAAAACATCATGAGGTTCTAGATCTTTCAGCTTGGATTAGATTTCCATTTAGTAACTTGGGCTTTCGTTTAGCATTCATTTCTCCAGCAATGTGCGACAGGCCAAAAATCATTTTGCATTTTCCAACGGATAGCATTAGGTGTGGAGGTATGGATACCCAATCCATTTGGTAAGCTCAAAACATTAGATGGAATTTTTGGGGGAAATTACAGATCTTTGACTGAAGAGAATGTTGAGGATGAATGACCCACTAGTGATAGGGGCGGTTAGGATGGTGTTGGGAAAAAAATTCATAAGTGGAAAGCACTAGCAGGTAGATACATCTATCAACTTCAGATTCATAGTGGCACTCTTGGACCTTAACATAGCCAAGACCTAGGTAGAAATGGTTACACGTAAAAATTTTATTGTAGATGTGCTCAACGGTTTGGATGAAACCCTAACAGTCTCTTCCTTCGGGGCTGGACTGCCATGGCCCATGGACATTCATCTCTTGTAAGTTTTAGGTAGTGTCATCAAGTATTATCTATTTCTTCTAGATCTTCAAAAAGTGGATAAAGTCTGGCAGATGTAGCATGCATGGGTTGGGGAGAATTATCTGTTAAAGCTGTGCCAAATAATTCAAGTGTAGGGTTATGACTGGGTTGAAGAATTAAATATGAAACTTCATAAATTTGAAACAGAGGAAGCATGAAAAAAATGGTGATGTATAATTAAGTTTTTTCTGTCTCTGGAGTCCGTTTATAGGTGTTTAGTGTTTTATGTATATGGTGTTTATTGTGATTATAAGCACTACATATGTTAGTTTTTAGTGATAGTCGGGGGTCCCATGTGACCACCGCTTTTCAGTTTCAGGTCTTGCTTGGCCATCGTTTTGCAGTCTGGGGTCCTACGTGGCCGTTTTAATGGTATGGGTGGTTAGATTATGGGAATTTTGGGGATGTTGATCTGATTCTGCAAATCTCTAAGGACTTTGTAACTACTTTTCTATTTAATATAAAAATCTTTATTACGGACCAAAAAAAACTAACATTTATTTCTCAGTCCTAATTAGTAATTTCTAAAAACATGCGGTCTGTTATGAGACATTATATGAAATATGAGCAGATTTGAATGGTTAAAATTCTATTATAGAATTAAAAAATGCTTGGATAAAAGTGCTCATGCCCTGTTAGAGGGTAAGGTTTGCGTGAAGAAAAAAGACTCAAGAGGAGCATAGTATTATCTACCTAAGATAGGCACTTAAAGACACTGTAAGAATATAAACATGAAAACATAGAGGTGCTAAGCATGGCCAATGGTGGTCATATCCAAGTGCAATTAAAAGAAAGAGAAGCAAGGCTAATATTTAAAATCCTCACAATTGAGTTGAGGCGCTCTACCTTAAATTCACGTATAAGTTAAAGAAGGGGTGAAAGGCATGGGAGGTGCAGCAGCCTTCCCTAGCCATGCCCTCATGCGAAGTCTATCTATATTTTTTTATTATATATTTAAAAAAAAATGAGAGCTATCAAACACAAGAGTAATCATTATTGGATTATGGCTACATTTGCTTGTGATGAGTGCATGGTTGACCTTCCTAATAGTGTTGTCTATCTTGAGGACACCCTATACTATATCATTAAGATGCTAACATGAGAAAGCACAAAAACTGTTTGACATAATGTCTCAAAGAGATGTTATCACATAATGTAATGATTGCAGGTCTTGTGCAAGGATCCCCTCAAAATCTACCAAAGACATAGAAAAATTTGCTTGAAAACTAGGCGCATGCAATCATGCAAGATGAGATTTTAGGATTAGGTTACAGAGATCCATAAAAGTATGTTACAAGGCAAAAAGCTAGATAAGATATGTGTATATATACCAGAATGTGGTAGATTTAAGGATAGAGTGATCATGAAGTTAACAAAGTGTTCCACCGGTTAATAATTCTAAGGTAAAATTTTTCTATAAAAGTGCATACTTATTTGTTCTGATAAAACTTAAGGAACTCACATACACAAGAAATCAACTAAAACTATGCCAATAGGGAAAGAGAAGACTCACACTATCCGAGGGCATCAACAAAACTCAAAGTACTATTACTTAAAAATTGTCCTACACTGTAAGTAGTAGTCATGGGGATTGAATTCTTTCCAAGTTGAAGGATTATTCTCCAACATCCATACTATTATGTTATTTTTGTGCACCATGTTATAGGTATGAGATGCAAAGAACCATATTGGAATAGATCAACTAGCTAAGAACATCTCTGTCCCATAGCAGAAGATATATTCCCAACATTTTGAGGTTGCATGATACTCCCCTAATTCTCAAAAACCAATAGCTTTGTTAAAGTCTTGGTAATTAGTGCAATGACAATCCTGATGACTCAATCTTCAATGAGTGAGGATCATAAGTCCATAGAGGCAGCCAAGATTATACGACATAATCTTAATTAAACTATTCTTAGTATCCATTGCTTTAAAATGAATTTTACCACAAGCTTATCATTAAGGTCTAAAACACTAACACTGGGCATAAAACAATATGAGGCTATTCCCTTTACTTTGACTTGAATGTGCCTAGTGGGTTGTAGCAAATCCTCTCTAAATGATGCAGAATGCAGCAAAAGTTTGTATGAAACAACATGCCTTTCATAATGAGATCCACAAACTTATTAATCTGTGTTATCTATAAATTCCACAAAGTGATACTAGATAAAGATGCATGAATTGAAATAGGAAAGAGTTCACCTTGAAGCTTTTTTCCTCTGTTCTCACTAGAGGTAGAAGGAAACCCAAGTCTCGTATGACCGATGGTATCAAAATTCAAGCTATCAACCTTGAGGTCTCCATCTAAAGTAGGAAAAATTCAATAGATTCATCTAAAATGATCATCAAGACTCCTCCTTGAGTTGCATATATTTTTCTACTGATTGTCCTAGATTTTGTTAAATTCCCCAAATCCTATTTTCTCCTTGATTTTGGTATGAGAAATCTATAATATTCTCTCTACTGAGATTGTTTCCTACAAACCATATCTTTTCTTTTTGAAGAGGTAATTTTCTATTGAAATCTTTTCCTTCTTATTTTCCTTTCAAAAATATCCTCTTTAATGGCAGAAAGAATAAATGAATAATCCCCCAAACATCAACTCTTCTCAACCTGCACAATTTATCTTACCAAGAATCTGAAAACATAAAAGAAAAATTGCGAAGATCATACCTGACCAATCATATAAATATCATGATGTCAATGTAACATTTGTGTTTTTAAAAGAGGATGACTCTTCCAGAGAAGATGAATCTTCCTCCACGCATCTTGTAACTCCTTTACTAAAAAAATAGGTTATAATAATTTTGAAACTTATTTTCCTTAAAGACAAGAAACGACCATTTCTTTGCCTTGAAATAGAATGTAAATAAGACAACACATAAAGGAATACATGATTTATTTTCTATATGATATTAAATTATCCAAATAATTATTTTGAAATGAAACATCATAGTTAATAAATAAGGTTAGGTGCCCTTACATTTTCCCCCCCTAAAAATGGACTTCCTCTTGGAAGTCATCCAGAGGAATGAATATTTCCAATCTCAACACATCCAACAAAAGTTAGATTTCAACAAGTAATCATTATATCAATACTCTATTTGAAATATTTGAACACAATACAAAGTGTAATAGAAACTAGATTCCACTTGATTATCTTTTGTCTATAAACAATTTTCACAGTTATTAGAACGCCAAGAATTATCAAATCTTTCATTAAAATTTTGGATCTTCCATTCTGTCCAATGGAATTTTGAAATATCTACCACATTATCACTTAACCAAGAAACTTATTTATGCTCTTCAATATATTGCCACTTATTGCAAAACACAATTCCTCATAACATCCCACTATACCACAGAATTTTTAACTTCATATAATTCACATCATGTCCATACCCTACGGAATAAAAATAATCAATCTAGGACCATAGTGTCACAAAATAGATTTTGCACAATTTTACAATAAACATTCCCTAGGTTGTCAACTCCCCTATACAACTTGCTAGGGACCTCTCTTGGGTATGGCAATCAACACAATTCACATTACTACACACAATCTAGCAACCAACAATGATAAAGCTTCAAAATAAAGAAATTTCCAATGGGTAACAGTTTCAAATAAAATCAAAAAATAAAACTTCATATAAAAACAAATGAACGAGTGGAAGTCAAAACAACAATTCAAATTAAACCAGAAACCTTAATAAAATAGTCCTCGAGGCAAAAGGACAATTTTGTAATTACGATCAACCACATATCTTAAATAAATCTTCAAATAAAACAAAGGAGAAAAAATAAAAAATTTCAAAAATATTCATAAGACTTTAAATCACATTCACTATGTGACCTCAAACAAGATACCTAAGGGGAGGAGTGGAATGTGGTGATCTCAAATCACATGGAGCTCCAACATATACCACAAAAGAAATTGATCATGAAATTTATGCAATTATGAACATTCAACAATTATAAATAATCACAGTTTATAAAACTTCCTTTTTTCACAAATGTAGCTCCCTTAACACAATAGTAGCTCCCATACAACAGTAACTCCCTTAGAGCACATGTAGCTCCCATAACACACAACAACAATATCTCCCATAGAGCACATGTATCTCCCATAACACATAATGATAGTAGCTCCCATAGAGCACATATATCTCCCATAGAGCACATGTATCTCCCATAACACACAACAATAGTAGCTCCCATAGAGCACATGTAGCTCCCATAACACACATAACTCCCAACATCATCATCGTCCACAATGCCAACACCAACACCATCAGTATCCCCAAAGAGACATAACTCCCTGTAGCTCCCTTACGATAGCTACCAAATCACAACCAACCACAACACCAACACCAATAACATAAGTATCCCCAAAGGGACATAAGTCCCTATAGCTCCCAAAACACATGTAGCTCCCAAAACGTAGCTCCCAAATCATATCCAATCAACCATCCACCCATCTCCCATACAATCCAGCCACAACACCATCACCAAACACACAAATGTGTCTGAACCATCATAAAATAAGGTGAAAAATATACATGCTTGATAGAAATCATTAATTAACATTACAGAAATTTACAATTCCAAGAATACATCCATGAACATGTATGTATATATGTTGAAAATAATATACTAGTCATTCATTCCATATAGTTAATCAATCAAAATTTACCTCTACTTACCATGGTAAGATCCAAAAAAATAGATTTACCTTACTATCACTTTTACCCAAAAGCTCCCAAGTGTTGCAACCTGGTGCTCTGATACCTATGTAATGCCCACTTAAGAAATTAAAAATAAATAACAATAATAAATTAAATTATAGTAAAAAATAATGAAAATATTACTAATGAAAGAAGAATATTCACTCGTTCTACAAATTTTGATTTAAACATAAATTTAGTATCAAAATTAAAAATCTATGGTATAAATATTTCTTATGCAATTACAATCCATTTACAATAAGTGTTATATGATCATCAGCTCGTAAAGTGGACAACTACATCCTCAACTTTAGTATCCTACATAATTAACTAACCTAAATTTGTACACTAAATGTAAATATTAGTTCCACCTAGTCAATAATTATACATAGCAGATATCAATGTACATGATAATTGAGACCTAAGGCTGTAAGGGGTTGACCTAATGTCTTAGGGGCTCATGATGGCCTTGCCTACGTATGCGCAATGTAGATACTTCATAGTTTGGGACTTGAACCTGTAATCAAAATATAGTTTCTTATAGTAACGATAATAAACAATTCAATTAAATAGATATCCTTGTCATACAAAGAGTGAAGGATCATCAAATATCCTTAACCCCAACTAGACAATTTCATAACTAGAAAACATTAAAATAACAAACTACTCTAAATTAAAAGTAAAGAATGAATTATGATTCTTTAAGACAATTTTCTATCCTTGCTTGGGATAACAATAGTCAAAAATTGTTATTTAAACTAAGGAAGACATGTGATCAAATCCCATCATGCTATAATTCCCAACACAAACATAACTCCCTAAATTGAAAATTACCTAGAAGTTTAGCTACTTGTTAACATGTTATATTCCTTTTTACTAAATCTCTACTATCATAACATGATAGAGTTTGTATATGGAACAATAGTTTAAACTCACACACTATCATTTTCCATCATTATTTAGGGCAAAGAAAAATGAGATGAAGATAAAAATGATCAAAGTTGGTTATCTGGGAAGGTAATGATTCTCAACTCAAGACGTTAATCCAGAACTCCAATCCAATAAAGCAACTAAGAATCAATTTAACACTAACACAATTTATATCTAATATTATAAACATGACTAAATAGTCTCATTGATAGAGGATACTAAAAAGAGAAACTACTACTACTACTATTACGTTAATGTCATGAGATAATATCACAAACCCTTATTTAGTAATAAAAGTCAATGGTCTATCCATTCTAAAGGTTATCAAATTCATCCCTAAGAAATTTCATCATACATATCTAACAATTAAGGTATCTACATGATCCTTATCAAAAGACTTGCAATTATTAGACCAGACGAGAGTATAACATGCAAAAGAACTATATAGTTTACATAAAAGAACCCTAAGAAAGTACTCTAACCAAGGCATACTTGTTAAACTAATTATCTCCAAATATTATGCCATTATTTAAGAAGTAATCTAATGCATTGCAAACATTATAACCAAGTTTGTTTATACTAAAATCTTAATATAATCCTCCTATGAAAAGTATCAACCTTTAAGTCTAGAAGACTAAACCATATTGTTATTTCAATTACTAGGAACCTTGTATATGTAGAATGTAAGAGGTCATATCAAACGATTTACCATTAATACCACATCCTTAATGATACACTTCCTTTTTAAACAATTGCATGAGAAAGCAAATATCTTAATTAATTACTTACTATTTTTTTTATATACTATACATTCATCCAATAAATTAATACATTTATCTAAAATAAATTCATATATTTATCTATTATGAAAGATAATTTCATTTTCTTACTACCACAATTCAAACCATCCTTTATTAATTACCATAAATGCATATAAGAAATTTTAACTAAAAGTTCATCATACATAACATGATAAAATAAACTATACATATCTAAGATAAGAAAGATTCTTATCAACTTATTTACTTAATTTCTAAATATATCTATTTGAGATCATGAAATAATCCTATCTGAAGAATATTTTGATTGCTAACTTACCATTTATATATTCCTACTAAATTATTCTCTATTTCTTACAAATTGATTAGTAGTAAACAAGGCATGATATCATTATCAGACAGTTAACAAATTCATGTTTCCAATTTCTAGTTCAGTATCCAACTCAAAAAGCAAGTAAATCTATTCCCTAATACTAAACTTATGTGATAATGCAAAACTATAATAATATAACTTTATGAAATTAATGAATTGCATTCTATGTAACTAACATTTATTTCTCAGTCCTAATTAGTAATTTCTAAGAACAAATTCGGTCTGTTTTGAGACATTATATGAAACATGAGCAGATTTGAAAGGTCAAAATTCTATTATAGAATAAAACAATGCTTAGATAAAAGTGCTCATGCCCTGTTAGAGGGTTAGGTTTGCGTGAAGTAAAAAGACTCAGGAGGAGCATAGTATTAACTATCTAAGATAGGCACTTAAAGGCAATGCAAGAATATAAACATGAAAACATAGAGGTGCTAAGCATGGCCAATGGTGGTCATATCCAAGTACAACCAAAAGAAAGAGAAGCAAGGTTGATATTTAAATTCTTCACAATTGAGCTGAGGCGCTTTACCTTAAATTTACGTATAAGTTAAAGAAGAAGGGGTGAAAGGCATGGAGGTGCAGCGGCCTTCCCTGGCCACACCCTCATGCGAAGTCTATCTATATTTTTTACTATATATTTTTTTAAAAATGAGAGCTATCAAACACAAGAGTAATCCATATTGGATTATGGCTACATTTTCTTGTGATGAGTATATGGTCGACCTTCCTAATAGTGTTGTCTATCTTGAGGACACCCTATACTATATCATTAAGATGCTAACATGAGAAAGCACACAAATTGTTTAAAATAATGCCTCAAAGAGATGTCATCACAGAATGTAATGATTGCAGGTCCTGCGTAAGGATCCTCTCAAAATCTACCAAAGGCATAGAAAACTTTGCTTGAAAGTTGGGCGCTTGCAGTCATGCAAGATGAGATTTTAGGAATAGGTTATAGAGATCCGTAGAAGTATATTACAAGGCAAAAAGCTGGATAAGATATGCATATATATACCATAATATGGTAGATTTAAAGATAGAGTGATCATGAAGTTATTCAAACTGTTACACCGGTTAATAATTCTGAGATAAAATTTTGCTAGATAAGCACATACTTATTTGTTCTAATAAAACTTAAGGAACTCACATGCACAAGAAATCAACTAAAACTATGCCAATAGGGAAAGAGAAGACTCACACTATCTAAGGGCATAAACAAAACCCAAAGCACTATTACCTAAAAATTGTCCTGCACTGTAAGTAGTAGTCATGGGGATTGAATTCTATCCATGTTGAAGGATTATTCTCCAACATCCATACTATTATGTTATTTCCATGCACCATGTTATAGGTATGAGATGCAAAGAGCCATATTGGAATAGATCAACTAGCTAAGAATGTCCCATAGCAAAAGGTATGCTCCCAGCATCCTGAGGTAGCATGATACTCCCTTGATTCTCAAAAACCAATAGCTTTGTGCAGGTTTTGGTAATTAGTGCAGTGACAATCCTGATGACTCAATCTTCAATGAGTGAGGATCAGAAGTCCATACAGGTAAACAAGATTATACGACATAATCTTAATTACACTATTCTTAGTATCCAATTCTTTAAGATGAATTTTTCCACAGGCTTATTATTAAGGTCTAAAACATCGACACTGAGCATAAAAACAATATGAGGCTATTCCCTTTACTTCGACTCGAATGAGCCTAGTGGGTTGCAGCGAATCCTCTCTAAATGATGCAGAATGCAACAAAAGTTTGTATAAAACAACATGCCTTTCATAATGAGATCCACAAACTTATTAATTTGTGTTATCTGGAAATTCCACAAAGATATACTGGATAAAAACGCATGAATTGAAACAGGAAAGAGGATCACCTTGAAGCTTTGTTCCTCTGTTCTCACTAGAGGTAGAAGAAAACCCAAGTCTCATATGATTGATGGCATCCTAATTCAAGATGTCAACCTTGAGGTCTCCATCTAAAGTAGGAAAAATTCAACTGATTCATCTAAAATGATCATCAAGACTCCTCCTTGAGTTGCATATATTTTGCTATTGGTTGTCCCAGATTTTGCTAAATTTCCCAAATCTTATTTTCTCCTTGATTCTGGTATGAGAAATCGATGATATTCTCTCTCTGAGATTGTTTCTTGTAAACCATATCTTTTCTTTCTAAAGAGGTAATTCCCTATTGAAATCTTTTCCTTCTTATTTTCCTTTCAAAAAGCTCCTCTTTAACGGGAGAAAGAATGAATGAATAATCCCCCAAACATCAACTCTTCCTGACTTGCACGATCTATCTTACCAAGAATCTGAAAACATAGAAGAAAAATTTCCAAGATCATAGCTAACCAATCATATAAATATCATGATTTCGATGTAACACATGTGATTTCCCCCAGAGACTTTAAATCTATCATTCTTAGTCAATCCTGGGCCTCTTTGATCTTGACAATTAAACACATACTGGACAATTTCCTTACAAATCCTCAAGGTGACAAAAGGATCAAACAAACCAAGCCAATTATAATAATTTGCATAATTGCTTTTTTGGTCACACTTAAGATTATCAGACAAAGTTGGAAGATGAAAACATTCATAATCCATAGCATGATTTGCATCAGTACTATCACCTTCATTTGCAACATCTAAGTCAGATGTGAAACACTCACAAGTGATGTCCTCAATGAGCTCATCTTGCTCTTCATACAAGGATGCCCTACTTACAGGCATCATCTCAAGTTGTAAAACCATTGATCTATGCTTACTCACTCCCTTTGAGCCTTGAATTTTACCATATATACCAATGCTTAACAATGGAGATTCATCTGTAGATGCAACATCATCCCTTTCCAAGCTGAAACCCGCCACCTTGGCATCTTCCACATTATTCATGCATTCCTCTAACTTTAAGAAATCCTCTTCATATTCTTCAGATTTTGAATCCTCTGGATTCTCTATAAAGAGTGGGTTGTATTCATACCAATGAGAATTATCACTTCTCACCTCAGGTAGATTTGAAGGTTCATCATAAAGGGGATCGTGCCATATATTCATTTCTACTGTGAACATTTCAATGTCTTCTTCCAAATTCTCCTCAGCATCATTGAACTCTGAAACACTACAACCAACATCTTCTTCATGGACATAATCACAATCAGTCTTGAAATCATAGTAGCTAACATTATCTTTCATTTCATCTTTTGATTGTTTAGCACACATTTCTAAAACCTCTACCACATCCACACACTTTGAGATAGCATAATCAGAAGGCCTTTCATTTTCCACAACATTATTTATCAGCAGTGGTGATACTCTATCATTCATATATTCATCACAATGCATGACTTGACAATCTAAGAGTGAACACATGTTGTCAACACCTTGCATGCTAATGTTATCTTCTTTTGGAACAAAACATCCCAACCCTTCATTAGTTATGCTATGCAGTGCACTTGAATTTTCATTCATGCAATCTTCAGATGCACATTATTTATCCGCACACAAACATCTTTTCCACTAACATAAGAAATAATTTTAGTTTGGAACAAGCCCTCTTTACTTACCCCTCTTACATCATTATTTGAATCATAGCCCGTAGTGAGGCTAGTGTGATCGAAACCATGAATGTTGTTACTCCTATCATCATTAACCACATTTTCTACTATATCTATCCAATCAAGAACTTGGGCAAAACTATTTGGCTTCAACTTCTGAGGCAATCAATTCAAACCTACTCCAAAGACCTCACATAACAAATCAATACATACAGACTTTTGAGGCTTGAAACCAATAGAGATTTCTATATAGGTGTCCAATATTCTAGAAAACAAAGCATAACTTGATTCTCCCTTATGTCTTTTTATGCCAAAAAGATATTGGATAAATACCATAGTATCACTAATGCATGCATCTTGTTGAAAACTTACTTGGGGTTCAATGTGATCAACACTATGGACTAATGTGTAAACTCGGATAGTAGGGGTATAAGTGCTCTGAAATTCATCTTTAATTTCTAAATTACACCTTTCATCAGCATTGGGTATTTTAGGACAGCAGACACTTGTAGATAGATAATCTCTATGCATTCCATATTTCTAATTATTCTTAATGTTTATGACTATCTCATAGGCTTGGTGCAAAGTCATAGGATTTTTATCTCTCAACTGATAGCTCATTTTTCTATCAAAAGCTCCCAAGTAAACAAGCAAAATTGTTGTGTCATTTGGTCAGATAGCTTTAGGAATATCCCTCAATGTTTTAGCAAATCTTAGGTTAAATGTTGGAACCAACTCATCTTCTTCTTTCTAGATGTTCATAAACCTACTGATCATTGAACTTGCATTGATTCTTTCACTAAATTGCTCCATAAAAACTATTTTAAACTCATCCCAATAATAAATAGAACATGTTGGTAAATAGGAGAACCAATCTTTTGCATCTCTTCTCAGAGATTGAACAAATAATCTCATGACAACTTCTTCAAAATCTACCTCATAATCATCTATTACATCAATGAAATCCTGGAGATGCCTTCTTGTTGATTCTGACTTACCACCACTGAACTTTGGTATATGCACTCTAACCCCATCAGGAATAGAATTTGGATAGTTTTAGATACCACTAAAATCTAATGCTCTATAGTTTTCAAAAGAGAAGACCCTCCTCTGAGGGTACAATTGTTGTTGTGATGCACAATGCATTTTGATATTCAATAGTGTAGAAAGATAGAATAACAAAACACATTCAAATATGCTTTCAACAACAACCAATTTCCTTTACAACAACCTTGTCACATTTCTATCTCTTGACAAAACCCCAAATCTTTCCAACGAAATCCTTAACCCACTATTATAGATCATCATTGAAGCATGGGAACAACACTCTACACAAAGCATTTACAAATAACTTCTACCCATCTGATCTACTTTTCTTTGGAGATTTTCTCATTATGACTAGAAACATTTCAGATCTATGCAATACACTTTCATAAATAAAAACAATTTATCAACAACTAAGCAAGTTCATATATAGAGTCACTACCTCTTCAAAGAGGACAAGACCTTCAAGCAATTGGAGGCTCCTTAAAGATCAAATATTTTTCTGGGTCCATTCCACCAACAGAGCCACACAAATTTTTCTCATACACAACTGGTTTTCCCTTTGATCAACTAGTTCAAAAACAAGTAGAGTCACCACCCTCTTAAAGGGACTGATAATATTTTGTTCATATGTAAAATCTAAAAACCCATAGCAAACTAATGGACTAGCTCTTGACAACTATAGACTAATTTCCCCAGTAGAGTCACTAATTTTGTTGGTGTTTTTTCTTGCAACCTTCAATCCTAAGGAGAAACACACAACCCAAACTAGGGGACTAGGGGTTTAGGACAAGGAATCTACACTATCAACATATTGAAGACAAGAAAAGGCTAACTAACAAGGCTGCTAAAAGCCTTCTACACTTTGAGCTCCACAAGACTTAGGCAGGGGTACCTAGATGTAGGCCTGAATGAAAGATAAAACCTATGCCAAACAATGAAGTACAGACCTATCACAAGTGGATGGTTCTCAGGTGTATGGTAATGGGTGTTTCACATTAAACTAGATTCAGGCATATCCCATTTGCATTGAATAAAACTGAGAACAAATTAAATAGCAATACATTCACCTCAAATAAGAAAGTGTTACAACTATATCACTCCCAAGTATAACCCCTCACATCCATTAATCTTCATGAAGATACATAAAACTTGACAATAAACAAACACGAAAGGAAAGATTCATAAGATTTTAAAGTTGGCAATTTCCTCTAGGGTTTGCACAGAAGAAACACACTAGACCAAAGCCTTATCCATTCACAGAGTCAAAATACAGACAACCCATCAGATAACAATGTGGAATGCAATATCAATGACCTTCTAACCATTAATGCCTTACAATAATGAGGCCTCTCATGGACATGCATAAAACATTCTTAATAATCCTAAATGAAACACATATCCCCAATGTTTGACTTAAAGAAAAATTGACTTGTTCTTTGAACAAGAGCCATCAACCAAACATTTGTTACAACAAATGTCCAACAAGAACCATCATAATCTTTGATTATTTTGATTGAAGAAATAAAGTGTACATTCTTGGAGACATTTATGCATGACATAGTTCAACTACAAATTGAAATGCATGTCATTATCTGAACAGAAGATTACAATATTTGAAAACTAAAACTTTTAAAGAACCCTAAATCCTAAGTAGAAACCCTATACAAAGACTACAATCTCCCAAACTAAGAGAAATTATAACCCCCCTGTAATGGCCCTAGATTCCCATTTATAGAAACATGGGAGCAAACAAGCTACAAGCCACGTATAGATGTCATGTTTTCATTTGACAAACATTTGCCACTCATCTTGTTTCAACAAACTATGCCAAAAGACATATTTAAGGCATAACAAGATAAAAATACACTCCTCTTTGCACTACAATTTGAAACAACCTGGCAGTCACATTAGAAAACTAAGTTATTTCTCAGAAAGGGAATGCCAACTTCTTAGTCACCTTCACATCCCATTCTTGCTCGCGGGTTGCTCTAACAGAATGAATCCCCACTAGTATTGTCGAATACACACGTAGAATTTAGACACCCTTAAGAAGAGCATATTTGCAAAATATAAAGTCACCTGCAGCTCGAGTGCTAGTGTTTTCCACTATGCACCACGCTCCATTCATAGGAAAATTACTCCCCATCTTTTGATGTGAAGGTCTCTCCCACATCAATCCTCAAGTTGCATGTGGAAGCCACACACAATAGACCCTGGTGGTGCTAAACTCCCAACCTAAAAGGTAGCAATAGCAATCGAAGTTTGCCCCTCCACTTCTGCTTGCTTCACCCAAAAAGACAACACTCCTTCCGTTGTTGCTTAAGCTCCGTTAGAACTCATAGTGCTGGGGGAGGGAAAGAGATAACAATGAAGCCTCTCTACATCTGAGCCCTATCTAGAAACCCATAGTAGCATTAATTCACTATAGTTGCCAGATAGGAAACCAAATGCCCCACCTAGGTGAAACAAAAGGATAACATGGAAATGAAAGCAACGCACCCCCTATAAGCTCGCCCCCTAAATTTTGCCCAAACCATGCATACATTAGAAAAGTGTACTCCTTTTCTTGATTATGTATGCATATAGCAACAACTAGGAAAAAAGAGACATACTTCCTAAGATATGGGATAGTGAACATAGTCTGATAGGATAGGACATAATTCGTGTTCTGAACAAAAGAAGATATAACCAAAGGCAAAGGAGGATTATCTATTTATAGAAAAAGCTGATATCTGTACCTCTCTCAATTCTTGCTATATCCAAGTTACTTCAACACTTCCAGTAGTACAATACTCTCGCTCTTAATTGGGAATTTTGGGAATTGTGCCATAGCTACCTGATAAGGCAATGGAGACACTGCAATAACATCAATTTTAACCCCTCTAGGATCCATGAGTACGAAACTCAATCACAACATCTACCTCCAAAAATGAGAGAGAGCCAAAGATGATTTCTAGATTCCTACACCCTCCCATTTTCAGGCCATTCACACATACTACGCTTAATTCCAACATTAAGTGGCAATCCTGACAAATCCCTATGAAAATGACAATCAACTCAAGCAAAAAGAACATCCTATACAATGGCAGTGAAGAGAACCCATCGCACTCTTAAAAAAGCCCACCACTACACCGATAAGCTGATCCCAGTGTGCCATTACACAACTAATCTATCCACTCATGCAAACCAGAGCAGCCCCATGCACATTGTATTCAATTTTAAATTTCAGTCATTGATTCTTCAGTGAAATGCATCAAGGACACCTCAAATGAGAAACACATGGCAGTCATCCACTGCCCCACTTGACATCAGCGCCCATTGATAGATCCTCCACGAGCTAGCAAGGAATGGTTAGGATTTGATCCTCACAACTAACCCAAACCCTTCAATCCTAGGCCTACTTTCTACATTGCCTTAGAAACTGCCAAGGCGCATATGAGGACACGCCACGTGGTATCTACCTGCTACCCTGCACAACATATTTTACTAATTATTTTATTGTTGTGGGCTAGCAGGCGACTAATAGAATGTGAGCTTTGGGGCCGAGCCATACCTAAAGTAATTTCAAGCATGTGCATTAAGTTATGACTAAAAAGGGGAACCTCCTAGACACTTAGAATATTTTGACCCCACCTAAAGCACACATAAAATATGAAAACATTTTTCTTTCTCAGACTTAGGATGATGGGTAAAAATCAAATGTGCATGTGGCCAAATGCATAGCAGGGAACAAGGGGCCAACACATCAATGAGGCCAAAGACTTTTAAGATGTAACTTAAGTGACTAGGAAAAGAGAATATAAGCCAATGACAAATTAAAAGAAAAGTTAGGGTTTTGGAAGGTTTAAGTCCTAAGACTGAACCCTAGTAAATGCAAAACAAAACCCTAACATTCAAGAGACCAATTGATGACTATAGAACCACTGAACTTTTTCAACATCCCATCACCAGGTCAATAAGAACACCATTGACATGTTTTTCATTGACCTAGGTGGTGATGTAAAGAGGACCATCATATATATGCATGGGCGCATCGATGGGGGTGAAGGAGATGATAGGGTCAAGGACAAGTCACTCCCAAGGAGTACAAGGACATAATTCGACTGTTCTTATCACTTCATAAAATGGAAGTGAAGACTTATCAGTATTCTTTTCTAGCACGTTGGAGGTGGAAGGAATATCAATGAAGTTGGAAGAATGATGTGGCAATGGATTGGTATATATTTGTAAGCTTTTATTAGGAGCAACCTACTTGTTTCCTTTGTCATTCACTCTAGAGACTTGGATGACATTCAAATCGATAAGGTCTTGCACTATGATAATGAATACAATATGGATATAACTTTAATTTGTCAAATAAAAAATGGATAAAATGAAACTACTATATTTAAAATATTATATTATAAAATATAATCAGATTACATTATTTATGCATAAAATTTTTATAAAAAATAAAAAATTTAGAGATATAATTACAAGTCTAAATATAAAATTAAAAATAAAATATATTTCAAAGATCTTAAACCAAAACAAATAATAATTAAATTAAAGATAGGAATAAATTTATCATCTAAAAATTGTATAATGGTTGTTTGAGATCATTTAATATTATTTGGAATTGCTATTTTTTTTTAACTATTAAGTTCTCCAAAAGAATTTCTTTGAATCAAATGTCCAAGATTGCATAGCAGCAATATAAAACTAATACTAATAATAAATAAATAAAAGTAAACAGTAGTCATTGATCTCATCTAATCTAACAAGTTTTACGGAGCTAAAATGTACCATGACTTTTAAATGTTCATCAAGCCTAGAATTATTTTGGACCGTTGATCTCCATTAAGATGAACAGTCCAAAAGTAATTATAGGCCTGATGAACATTTGAAAGTGAGATCAATGGTCCAAAGTAATTCCCAGCTCAACAAACATTCAAAAGTCCTAAAGCATTTTAGCTCCTAAAAAGCCATTAGATTAGATAAGATCAATGCCTAGTGCTTAATTTTAGGCCCGATGAACATTGAAATGAAATGAAATGAAAATTTTTAATGACATCCACGAGAGTCTTGAGACCACACAATCTATGGGTAATGGGACATGTCACCTAGTACTAAAATTGATCTCATATATGGGTAAGTGCAAAAAGATGGGGGGCCAAAAAGTGGTCACATTATTTTAAAAAAAAATAATGCAAGCGCTCGCATTATGGTTTGGTAATGACGAGCCTAAGGCTCGTCAAAACCAAACCATAATGGGAGCGCATTATTACTTCTTATAAATTAAAAAAAGCTTTTCACTTCATTTCATTTCTTTTTTCTCCTATATACCTGCGGCTTGCAAACCCTAGCAAGTGCGCTCGCATTTTGGAAAACTCAATTCAACACAAAAATCTTTGCAATTCGTCGCTAAAATGCTGCCATGATGTCGAGTACACCAAAGGAGTGAGTTTTATTTATTTATTTGTTTGAATTTGTTTCTAAATAGGTAGGTTTGAGTTGATTTTTGATGTAAATTTCGTTAATTATCAGGAAATGTTAATGCACCTCCTCCTCCTCCTCAAAATCCACAAAATTCAGTGGAACAACAACCTCCTCCATCCATTCCTTGACATACCCCTAGAACACAAGAAAATATAATGGGGCAAATTGAAAATAACAAAAAAGAAATTGAAGATATAATTGCAAGGTTGAAAGATCCTTCCACTTCAACCTTGCATAGGTCCACGCTTGCTGAATCTCTTGAATCTATGTTATCAAATGTAGATTCAATTAGCAAGCAAATATCTAGCTGGACGGATAAGAGGAGAGAGTTGAGAGACTATTATGCAGACAAGCTGTCATACCAAGATGTGAAAAAATTACAAATTACAAAATTAGACTTGTGTTTGATTTTCACAAACCCACAAACAAATCAACCTCCACCCATTACATGCAAGATGTTCCCTATCCATTGGTGCAACAACCAAGTGATAAGGGACAATTTTGGACAGAGGTGGTGGATGGTTTTTGACCATCCTCCATGCAATAATAATGAGGTCCCACAATACTTTTTGAGGAAACTCTACTGCGAGTTTGTCCTCAATAAAGTGCCAAACTATTTTAATATGCGGGACTTCTAGGGTAGAGGTGGGGGGTCAACACAAGATAGACCAGGGGCACATGTTGACCCACAACTGGTAGTGAGATGAGTAATCAGTAGACCAGCCCATGAGCATGTTTCTATCCCTTCCATTGTGAAGGAGAGTGTTGAGGTCGATACACTTCAGTCCATTAGTTCCTTGAACCAGAGCATCATAGAGCATGCCAGTCCTGCAATACAGAGTGGGTTGGGAGATAGTGCAAGGAGTAGGGTCCCACCCCATGCTTGTCAGACTTGCAGGTCAGCCTGTGGTTATGACCCCATGGATAGTCAGGATGTAGGTGCATAGGCTACATCTGTAGCTGAGCAGATGGTGATGACAGATACCCTCCTGAGTGAGACTTTCGGCCTTGATACTCAAGTAAATATTAGCAAGTTTATTGAATTTAATTTATTAAATTTTATTTTTGAAATGCAAGATTAATGAATTTAGTTTGATGATTTTAATGAAATTTTAGGGTTATAGCGTTGATACAGTTTTCAGTGGTTCTCCACCTGCATATTACACTAGATCATCTACTATTGGGCTATGTAACTAGTAAACAATTATAAAAATTTCATGTGAATAGCATTGTTATATGAATGGTATTCTAATATCTGATTTTGGATGTTGAATAGGTTAATATTGGAGATTTCACGGCAACACCTGCTAGCGGTGGTGGACTTCAAAGCTTCACAGAGGTAATAGAATAAATAGTTTAATGAATGAATTGTACTTACTAGATTTTTGTATGTGACTTATGTGCTTTATTGTGTGTACTTTCATGTTTAGATGAACGTGTGTGTATGTTAGGAGCCATGATTTGCATCACTATTATAGTTTTCGTAATTGAATAATATTGTTTTATTTCCAGATGATGCAGGCTACAGAGACACCTCCCGATGTTCATAGGGCAACAAAGCATGGTGTGACCTCTGTGATTCATAGCTCCATGGCATTGACAGGGGTATGAGGCAGATTAGTAAATTTCAATTTACATTCATTGTTATAGTTGTTTATTTTTGAAAAATCAAAAGATTATTGATTTGAAGTTTAATTTCTATTTAGATGGTTTCTATAAGACATGACATCAGCACGGTCTATTTCTACTACTGAGGCAAGTGAGGAGATAGATTATATGGTAGCGGTAAGTGATTATTTTGTTAAATGTTTTATTTTTTATAACATGTAATTTCTATATATTAATGTCTATACTTTTTATTGTAACAACTAAAGATGCAGGAAGAACTAAATAGGAGCAGCCTTGGGGTTCATAGTAGACCACCCACATGTGCGTCTCCATCCCCTAGAAGATTAAAGGCTACCCGTGATCTATTCTCTTCACCAGCCAGAGGGGAATGACTTTTTATTGTGTTCCTTTGTTGTATGCCTATATGGCATTGTGGACATATATTTTGTATTGCATATAGTTGACATTGTATGCCTATATGGCATTCTTGTAAGCCTATATGGCTATTTTGTATATATGTTATACTTATATCGACAGATATTGATGTATGCCTATATGGATATTTGGTTAATACAAATCTTTTTTATTGATGGTGTCCATACTTGCATTATAAATCCACGTTTGAATGGATATTTGTAGATGGCTACTTCAAATATTTAAATTCCAATTGTATTACATAGGATGTTTGTTGATCCAATAAGCTAGCTATTGTTATTCAAGTATCACCTAAACCTCATTTTCGAACTAAAAGATAAAAGTTGTATTTAAAAAAAATGAATCATCATGTTGAACAGAAAATATTAATATTCTTTATGAGTAGCATACAATGTCAACTATATGCAATACAAAAAAATGAATCATCATGTTATTCTTTATGTTTGAGATTTTGAAAATGACTAAGTCTGGTAGCCTGATATCCTGAAACATTAAAAATTTACTAAGTCTGAAATCTGGTGGATCCTCCAAATTCTATAATCTACATGTTAAATCCAGTGGATTTGAGACCTATCTCAAACATCCTGAAAGGTATATTGAAAAATATTTAAAGTATATTCAATATACCTTATCCTCTGGGACTTACACTTCTAGGCGCAAAATTGCTCTAGGGAGTTAGGCGCACTTTCCCACCTCTGCAGACTCAAATCAATGCCTAAGATTGAGACCTCAAAGTGCACCCAGAGAAGAAAACAAACCTTTGATCATCCCAAGTTATGGCACCTTAAATGGAATTGATACAAATGACCTTAAGCATTGAAAATTTGACAAGGAAAACACATTATGAGTTTAGGCGCCCTTCATGCTTCATATCACCAATTTTGGCGCCTTGGCAACATAGTAGATGAATAACACCTCAAAATGAGTGTCTAAGGGTGATGTAGTCATACAAGGGTGCAAACAAGTGTTAAAAGCCTTAAAATATCAAGGAATAATCTAAATTCAAGTAAGGCACATTTTCACACCTTGATCATCATCTAAGGTTCCTTGCAAAGGAGGTCTTGAGCAACATAAACCTTAGGCGCAATTTCTTGCTTCTACAATCAAATTTGAGCGCCTAAGGAGTGGATTGGTGATGGACATCACTTTGAGCACCTTAAAAGTGTTTGAAGGTTTGAATTGGTGAATGATAGCGCCTAAAGGTCTTAGAACCAACTAGAATAAGGAATTGAAGAATGAGTTAACCACTTTGAGTGCCTTGAAGGAGAGAAGTATGTATATGAAGATTGATTGAATGTTTGGAGTTTAGGTGCACTTTCCTTGTCATCTAATGACACATTGGCACCTAGGAAGAGTTGACATGAAACAATCCTTTAAGTGGACTCCTTGATGAGATCTCTCCCATTGCTTAAACTTGTTGAAATGTTAAAAGCTAAGTCAAATGGATTCTAGGCACTCTTTGCATTCAGAATGACCTTGAATTGGCACCTAAGCATAACAAGAGAGTTTAAATCCATTCAATATGGCGCCTTGTAAGAGGAGAGCTTAAGAGCATGAGACTAGATGGCATTTAAGGGTCAAGATCATCAAAATCCAAAGAAATGGGCTAAGTAAGCTAAGGCACCTTTGCTTGTCATTCAATACCTCCATGAGTGCCTAGATTGAAATTGGATCCAAGGACATCTAAGAGTAGGCGCCTAGAGGGGAAAAGTCATCCTAAGACCTTCATAATTATTTAAAGCATAAAAAATGCCAAGTATAAAGCTTCATGATGTTGGGCGCTCTTTCACCTCCATATAGATCTAGATTGGCTCCTTAGATAAAGTATCACAAATCTATATCATTGGATAAGTTCCAAGAGAGAAAGGCTTACTTCAAGCATGTTTAATCATTCAAGGTCTTACAAATAATTAATAGAGCCTAAATTGATGCTAGGCGACTCCTCTTGTCTCTACTATCTAATTTTGGCACCTAAGGAGAAATTGCATCTAGTGAACTCATTAATTGGCGCCTAGGAGGAAAAGAACTTAAAATTACATTATTGAGTCAACACTTTAGAAATTGAGCCATTCCTAGTCAATTGGAGTCTTAAAATATCAAATACAAAGTCAAATTGGACTTAGGCGCCCCTTCATGTAATTTCCCACCATCATGAGTGCCTAGATCTAGGAAGATCATCCAATTGTGCCTAGGAATAAGATATAAGTCCAAGACCTCAAATTTGAGCGCCTAGAAGTGTGATGGATTGAAGAAGCTACATTGGTGCCTAAGGGTAAGTTGTATCTAATGACATCACCTAATTGAGCGCCTAGGAGGTATAAAGCTTAACATTGACATGAGGACAAGCACTTAGTAAAGGGGAGTTTCTCAAACATTTAAACATGTGAATGAAGTCATAGAAATGCACTGTCATCTAGGTGCCATTTTCCCCTTGTGTACCCTTACATTTATGCCTAAGAAGAAGTTGCTTCAGTTCATTGGAGTGTTTGAGTATTGAGGATTTCATAGCAATGCTTTGCAACTTTACACTGCCTCCTTCTGACGATTTTTGGGGCAGCAGAAAACCTTTCACCACGGGCAAACACCTCAGAGATATAAAAAATTGAGAGAGGTTATTGTAGAGGCACTCTACGTGATCACATTGCCTTAGACAGAATGTTTCTAAGTGACACAGTGTTCGAGTAACATCTCATCAAAGATTGCTGCCTTTTTGCACTTTGGACTCTTCAGGGATATCGTTGGTACAATGTAGCTCAGACTATTTTGACATGTTTGGGTGAAAAGCAGGACCATGCCTAGCGTAAATGTACCCATCCAGATGCGTTGGAATAGTCAGTTTGGTCGCATCAGGAGCAAGACGAAAGTTACACCCCTTTGCAACTTTACACTGCCTCCTTCTGACGATTTTTGGGGTAGCAGAAAACCTTTCACCACGGGCAAAGACCTTAGAGATATAAAAAACTGAGAGAGGTTATTGTAGAGGCACTCTACGTGATCGTGTTGCCTCAGATGAAATATTTCTAAGTGACATAGTTTTTGAGTAAAATCTTGTCAAAGATTGCTGCCTTTTTGCACTTTGGACTCTTCAGGGATATCGTCGATACAATGTAGCTCGGACTATTTCAACATGTTTGGGTGAAAAAAAGGACCATGCGTAGCGTAAATGTACCCATCCAGACATGTTGGAATAGTTAGTTTGGTTACATTAGGAGCAGGATGAAAGTTACACCCCTTTGCAACTTTACACTGCCTTCTGACAATTTTTGGGGCAGCAGAAAACCTTTCACCATGGGCAAATGCCTCAGAGATATAAAAAATTGAGAGAGGTTATTGTAGAGGCACTCTACATGATCACATTGCCTTAGACAAAATGTTTCTAAGTGACACAGTTTTTGAGTAACATCTCATCAAAGATTGTTGCCTTTTTGCACTTTGGACTCTTCAGGGATATCGTCAGTACAATGTAGCTCGGACTGTTTCAACATGTTTGGGTGAAAAATAGGACCATGCCTAGCATAAATGTACCCATCTCGATGCGTTGGAACAATCAATTTGGTCACATCAGGAGTAGGATGAAAGTTACACCCCTTTGCAACTTTACATTGCCTCCTTCTGACGATTTTTGGGGCAGCAGAAAACCTTTCACCATGGGCAAATGCCTCAGAGATATAAAAAACTGAGAGAGGTTATTATAGAGGCACCCTACATGATCATCTTTCCTTAGACAAAATGTTTCTAAGTGACACAATTTTTGAGTAACATCTCATCAAAGATTGCTGCCTTTTTGCACTTTGGACTCTTCAGGGATATCGTCGGTACAATGTAGCTCAGACTATTTCGACATGTTTGGGTGAAAAATAAAATAATGCCTAGCCTAAATGTACCCATCTAGATGTGTTGGAACTATCAGTTTGGTCGCATCAGGAGTAGGACACCAAAAATGTATAACATGATGATGTAAAAATGTGTATATGTGTAAAAATGCAGTAGGAAATAAAAAAAGACAAACCTTACAAATTAATGTGCATACTTACAACTTAATGTAACATGACTTTACAAAATTAATGTGAATACTTACAAATTAATCCAATGAACCATCCAGGTCTGCTCTACTCTTTATTGTGTCAAGTATTGCTTCATGGTCAGACTCACGCACCTTCCACAAGATTTTGTTCAACGGTCTACCCCGATACTTTATCAAATGAACATTGGATGCCATGACAAGGTTTGAGTGATGAAGAATCTTCCGATGTGTGTCAAAGTCCTGAAACAGCCAAACATTAACACTCTTATGTCGGTACCTTCTAAGCCATGTTCTAGTAATAACCACCGAGCCTGTAGGGTATTCGATGTTTTCTCCATCTGTAACAGGGGCCTCCAATTTCTTTTTGGCCTCAACACAACAACATAAGTAATCATCTGTTCCCTCTTCATTATCTTCATTTGCAATAACTACATATACATGCCCTGCATTGATATGTGTAGAAAATTAGATGAAATTAGTCAACATTACAAAAACACTACAAAGTAAGATGACATTACCTGGTTGAACTAGATGAAATTAGATGCATATACGTGCCCTATATTACCTGGTTGAACTAAATCTAATATGTGGTCAAAGTCAACTAATGATTCCATCTGTGTTAGTTCTAGTGCTGTCGAGGGTCGATACGTGTCAAGTGGGCTAAGATAACTTAACTGCCATTCGTCAACCCACTCCTTTGACTCGCACTCATCCCAGACTTGAATTGTATAGGAAGAACAAAAGCATGACATCTTTCACTTATGGATACTCCATGAACTTGCAATTAAGTTTGAAAGAGTGCATCTCATTTGATCCTGTCAGTGTACAACAGTCCTCATATGGTGCAATGTTAGTATCATCTATCAACCAAAAGAATCTACGAATTGAAGACTTACCTTCATTACCTAGACCCATGGAAGCATTACACCACTCGACAATCAATTTTGCATCTGTCAACTTTGCATTGTCTTTATACTTTAACTCTTCTCCTGCTATGGCTCTTTTGATACATGCTTCTGCACCATCATGCTCCCCCTTTCCATGCCCGACCTCACAAAAGTTCCACATATGTTGAATACCTATAAAATTATGCCTCCTACTCAGCCAATAGAAATTCTGTGAGTTCTTGAATTGTGACACACAGTTATCCGACCATATGATATGCTGACTAAACGATATGCCCCTTCTAGCCAAATCATTGTAGAACACCTGAAAGCAACCTTGCATGAACTCTGTAGAATGCGTGCGATCATCACTAATATAGAAATTATACTCCCTTATGATCTTGCTGTCATCCTCTGTACTATCATTTGCATGAATGAATGCGATGTGCACAAATATAGAAACCTGTGTGGAGTTGTAATATTGTGATTGCACCTCACGCTATAGCTGTAGACTGTAGTTCTCTGCAAAGTCGATGACTGAAACAATGCTACCAACTAGAAATGTGTCCTTGCATAACTTGAATTGCAAGTCCAACTATCGAGCTCTATGGGCATGTCTTGCATACTCATACACTATGCTGTCACGAAATATAGGCATAAACTGATACACTAGAATCTTTTCAATAACCAATTCACACCTCTTTTCTTCTTTACTGTCTTTTGTATTGTATGTCACTATTTTATACTTACCAAACTCTACTAGTTCATTTCCAACTACATGTGTTCTTTCCATATGTTCACATATTGGCAAATGTTGCAAGCCACCGCAATGATGACGTGCCATCCAAGCATAATTTCTTGTAGAATATTTGACCTTCCTCTATTTCACATAAAATTCTTGATATGAAGTCTCTTGAAGATGTTGGTGGGGCACATATGGCACAACCCTGTAAAACATTGTTAGTATGCATATCTAAACATATAGACCTATAAACATCAAAATGGTTAGAAAATTCAATATGTAATCTACAACAACAAGTAGTGCATGTGTGATTTATCTTGACACAGAAAGGTTTTAGCATTTCAAAATATCTTTGACAAATTTTAATGTGAGGATACTTCTCTAGAAATTTACCATAAAACTATGTTTGAGTCTCATCCAAAAAATGCTTTGGATGTGGCTCACGGTTCTGACTACCGATTCTCCTTCTTACCACATCCCTTTGATTCAGAGATACCCTTGTGTAATTCTTCCAAAAGTCTTCAATTAGTGATCTCAATGCTTCAACAATTGGTTTATCTTTTCGTGGTAGTCTCCCCGAGCATAATTCATTGGCATTAGTGTCCTCAATTCTTTGGCATCTTCCAATAGCTCTTGATAAAGTTTTCCTATTAATTCTCAATTCTTGACTTGTCTTTCTAATGAGACAAGCTTTCTTCATTAGACTACTTACTATAGTTGATGTAATCACACGCCGTGTTGCATTACTATATTTTGTGCGTTAGGTGTTACCCACACTCTCATACGCACTCATTAGATTCTTGACAATAGATTTTTCACTTGAAGCCTTTGATGTTCTCAACCCAAGAATCTTCATGATGGACCTATACTTTATACTTTGCATCATTTCAATGAATAGTTGACATCTTGCAGTCTCATTTAACTTTTCAAAGAACAATCTCCAAATCTTATGAGCATATCTTCTACAAGTGCATTTTGGAATCTTACCTTCCATTGGCTGCAAAATATTCTCATCAATATCAATCAAATACTTTGGCTTTCTATGCAAAATTCTAGGTGGTGTTAAGTTAGGTAAATTCATCTCAACATTAGGAATTTCATCAATATTTAAATGAGATGGGCTAGATGGCATACCTTCGATCGAAGATGGAATAGATGACATACCTTGAGGTTGAGGTGGGAATGATGGCATACCTCCTTCATCACATGTGAGTGATGATGTACTCTCAACTTGAGATGTGGTAGATGGTGTCCCTACATGTTGACTTGCGGTAGAGGACGTGTCTCCAACTATGGTATTCAAATCTCTCGTAGCACGAAGTTTTTGCATTTGTTCTCTTTGTGCTGCCAATACCATATCTCTTTGTGATGGTTGTGGTTCCTCTTCAATTGAGATGTCTTCATTTATCGTGTCCAATTTCCTCTTCTCACGAAGTTCCCTCATAGCCACTGCTTTCTTTGCATTTTTAGCTTCTATCTCTTCCTGTGTTGGTTTAATTCTTGATCGTTTCCTCGGCATGAAGGGGAATTTGTCTATAGCATGATAAAGAGACCAATATTAGTTCCTAAGAAATGAATACAAGATAATAGTGGGTTGTATTTTTATTGTGTTGTAAGGATTTATTCTTGTATAGTTTGACATCATGGTATGTTAAGGTCTGTTTATTACACATAATTATTAAAGAGCCCAAGTGTAGAAAATATACATGGCATCATGTGAGATTGTAGGGTACTTTCTTGATTGGGAATGTGTCTATTTTAAACATGTATGATAAAGCATGATAAAGTAATTCAAATAGAATTAAGGAAAATGTAAAGAACATGCATGTAAAGACTTGGCATACCTAAAAAATAAAGATTCAAATGGAGAGAGTACCCAATTATGTAGTGTTTTTTTCTTCTTGCATCAAACTCCTCAACAATTTGAGTTTTTCACCACTTGCTTCCTTTTCAATGTTAAATTGAATAACACTCAAATATAATTACTAATAACAATACTATTAACCAATCTATAATGTTAAATTCCTAAAATTGAATCACAATTAACATTGCAACACTACAAAAATTGAAACTTGAATAGATATATATCAAACTTGGTGTGAAAACTATGTTATTTCCTCCTTCTCAAGTTGGCAAAGCAGAAAAGGTGGTGGAAAGATCATGCAAAGGTGGTAGAATGTGTAAAATGTGCTGTGAACTTCCCAATGGCATGAAAGCACTTCTTTTTTGTCAGAGCACGTGCAGAATTATAATGAAAACATAGCATGTGGGCCTGGATCACGGGGGTCGACACTTTTTTACCGTTTCTATAGTAGGACAAAATGCGAGCGCGTTATAATGCACTGGCGTTTTGTCCTGCTATAGATTGATCCATAAATATTTTACCTATCTCACCTTCGATAGCACCTTTACAATATCTCACTTATAGTTCCATTAGCTCATGTTCTATATCTCACCTCTAGTGTCATTGGTGTAACAAGCCTCTTGGAGGAGCTTTTGAAACCTACACCGATCAACAGTGTTAGGCTGATCGGAGGCGTATCAGGGAAAAGTGAAAGGAGATCTCACCGAAGGATCGAAGGTATCAGAGAGACAAGGGGTATCTTACACTGATCCATCAGAAGGAAATGGTGTATCGGTGACTCTAAAGTGAGTCCCACCGATAGCATTCGTCACACCGAAGAAGAGAAGGATCATCAGCGCATCAGCCCAAGTGTATAAACGTCTGCCAATGACAAAATTCTCACCGAAGGTGATTGGTATTGGTGTATCAACAAAGTTAATGCTAGTATGGATGATAGTGATTATGTTGCCGACAGAGAAAATCAAGGTTGATGCTGGAGTGTGTCCATCGGTGCATCAACTTGAGTTCGTAGGCATTCATTGATGAAAGGAGTCTGGGTGAAAAGCATGGTTTGAAGGTATATCAGAGTGATCAGTGTGTATCGGTAGAGTAGTTCTCAAGCTCGCCAATGGTAAAGGTCATACCAACAGTTGGAGCATAGTGTTGAGCTGTCGGTGAGAGAAGTGAGATTGGCGGAAGAGTTTTTGAATGTGCCGATAGTGTTCAGTCTCGCCGATAATGAAGAATGTGTGTGTAGTTCGGTATCATTTGGACCTTGAGGAAGTTATTTAAAGTTGGTTAAGCAATAATCGTTCACACTAATTAACCTACTGAACATAGGTCCAAACTTGATTTACCTAACCACTAGAGCCAGCTAGAATCTCTTCCACCTCATCTGACTCAATCTCTAGAAAACCATCCTTCAAAGGATCTAGGTGCCCCAGAATAATTGTGGCTAGATGATCACAAGAAGGAAAATATGGAAAGCATAATTTTGGTGATACTAAAATATTTTCTTGGGTAAGATGGTGAAAGGAGGCATTATCTTCCTTAACACAAGCAGGGATGACCACATCCTGTGCTTCATCAACTAACACTTCCAAGCCTTACAATTACTCTTAAATACAGGAGGATCCATGACTGGAAGAGCCAAGCCACTTGGTCCCACCTTGCTGAAGGATGACATTCTGGGAGAATTAGGAGATTTTCCTTTGGAGATGATATAACCTTTAAATGCTTTCCATCTTGGTAGGTCCTCTGCATCAAAGAAAAACCACTGATGGTGTCTAAGAAATAAGAAATTCTTCATCTCTTTGGTGATCCATTTCTCTTTCCAAACCTTCCCCTTTAGACTTGAATGACCACAAGGTTTTTGAGGGAGAACTTTTCCTGTTTCCTGCAAGAGCTTGCCAGATGCTCCGCCATATGATAGACATAACAATGAAGGGGCAAGCCCTCATAATCAAGTTCTTGATAGAAAATGCCCATCGAGGAAGAAAGACAGATCTTCTTTGGAAGTAGAAGTTCTAGTTTGTGACAAATCCTTATCTAAGCATAAATAGTAGGGGTTCTGTCAAGCGATTGCCAATCCACTTCCATAAAGTCTCCTGAAGACTTCCTGATTGATTCCAAAACATCCACACCCCAAAACTAGAGAGGAAATCAATATAATCAAACCCATAAATTTGCATTTGATGACATAAACTCTCTTTAGGCTAGATTAAGAGTCTAGCATTTCAGCTCAAGTCTAAATCCATCATCTAAATAACCTGAATACAAAATCTCTGTTTGCCTATCTTTAGAACATAACATTGCCACAAAATAACCCTAATCCCTCAACCCTCAACCCTAATCCATCATCCCTCAACTCTAATCCCTCATCCCTAAACCCTAAATGCTATCCCTATTCCTAAACCCTCAACAGGCTCGATACTATACCTTAAACCCTAATCTCTTATCCCTAAACCCTCCAACCCTATCCCTAATCCTTATACCCTCGACACTCTACTTTAACCCTAATCCCTTGACCCTCAACCCTATCCTGAAACCCTTAACCCTCGAACCTCAATGTACTCAACCCTCAAAGTCAAACCCTAATCCCTCAGCCCTTAACTCTGATCCCTCGACCCTCAACCCTCAACATCAAATCCTAATCCCTCGACCCTTCACTCTAATCCATCAACCCTAAACCCTATCCCTAAACCCACAACACTATACCTTAAACCCTAATCCCTCAACCCTCAACCCTAAACCCTAATCTCTCAACCCTCAACCCTAATCTGTCATCCCTCAACTCTAATCCCTCATCCCTAAACCCTAAATGCTATCCCTATTCCTAAACCCTCAACATGCTTGATACTATACCTTAAACCCTAATCCCTTATCGCTAAACCCTCCAACCCTATCCCTAATCCTTATACCCTCCACACTCTACTTTAACCCTAAACCCTCGACCCTTAACCCTATCCCTAAACCCTTGACCCTCGAACCTCAACCCTCAACCCTCAACATCAAACCCTAATCCCTCAACCCTTAACTCTAGTCCCTCGACACTCAACCCTATCCCTAAACCCTAAACCCTAAAGCCTTAACCCTCAACCCTCAACGTCAAATCCTAATCCCTCAACCCTTCACTCTAATCCCTCAACCCTAAACCCTATCCCTATACCCTCAACACTATACCTTAAACCCTAATCCCTCAACCCTCAACCCTAAACCTTATCCCTAAACCCTAATCCCTCAACCCTTAACCCTAATCCGTCATCCCTCAACTCTAATATGTAATCCCTAAACCCTAAATGCTATCCCTATTCCTAAACCCTCAACAGGCTCGATACTATACCTTAAACCCTAATCCCTTATCCCTAAACCCCCCAACCCTATCCCTAATCCTTATACCCTCGACACTCTACTTTAACCCTAATCCCTCGACCCTCAACCCTATTTCGAAACCCTTAACCCTCAAATCTTAATGTACTCAACCCTCAACATCAAACCCTAATCCCTCAACCCTTAACTCTGATCTCTCGATCCTCAACCCTATCCCTAAACCCTAAACCCTAAAGCCTCAACCCTCAACATCAAATCCTAATCCCTCAACCCTTCACTCTAATCCCTCAACCCTAAACCCTATCCCTAAACCCTCAACAGTATACCTTAAACACTAATCCCTCAACCCTCAACCCTAAACCTTATCCCTAAACCCTAATCCCTCAACCCTCAACCCTAATCCATCATCCCTTAACTCTAATCCCTCATCCCTAAACCCTAAATGCTATCCCTATTCCTAAACCCTTAACGGGCTTGATACTATACCTTAAACCTTAATCCCTTATCCCTAAACCCTCCAACCCTATCCCTAATCCTTATACCCTCAACTCTACTTTAACCCTAATCCCTCAACCCTCAACCCTATCTCGAAACCTTTAACCCTCAAACTTTAATGTACTCAACCCTCAACGTCAAACCCTAATCCCTCAACCCTTAACTCTGATCCCTCAACCCTCAACCCTATCCCTAAACCCTAAACCCTAAGGCCTCAACCCTCAACCCTCAACCCTAAACCCTCAACATCAAATCCTAATCCCTCAACCCTTCACTCTAATACCTCAACCCTAAACCCTATCCCTAAACCCTCAACACTATACCTTAAACCCTAATCCCTCAACCCTCAACCCTAAACCTTATCCCTAAACCCTAATCCCTCAACCCTCAACCCTAATCCATCTTCCCTCAACTCTAATCCGTCATCCCTAAACCCTAAATGCTATCCCTATTCCTAAACCCTCAATGGGCTCGATACTATACCTTAAACCCTAATCCCTTATCCCTAAACCCTCCAACCCTATCCCTAATCCTTATACCCTCAACACTCTACTTTAACCCTAATCCCTCGACCCTTAACCCTATCCTGAAACCCTTAACCCTCGAACCTCAATATACTCATCCCTTAATGTCAAACCCTAATCCCTCAACCCTTAACTCTAATCCCTCGACCCTCAACCCTATCACTAAACCCTAAACCCTAAAGCCTCAACCCTCAACATCAAATCCTAATCCCTCAACCCTAAACCCTATCCCTAAACCCTCAACACTATACCTTAAACCCTCAACCCTAAACCTTATCCCTCAACCCTCAACCCTAATCCATCATCCCTCAACTCTAATCCCTCATACCTAAACCCTAAATACTATCCCTATTCCTAAACCCTCAACGGGCTCGATACTATACATTAAACCCTAATCCCTTATCCCTAAACTCTCCAACCCTATCCCTAATCCTTATACCCTCGACACTCTACTTTAACCCTAATCCCTCGACCCTCAACCCTATCCTGAAACCCTTAACCCTTGAACTTTAATGTACTCAACGCTCAACGTCAAACCCTAATCCCTCAACCCTTAACTCTGATCCCTTGACCCTCGACCCTCAACCCTATCCCTAAACCCTAAACCCTAAAGCCTCAACCCTCAACCCTCAATGTCAAATCCTAAACCCTCAACCCTTCACTCTAATCCCTCAACCCTAAACCCTATCCCTAAACCTTCAATACTATACCTTAAACCCTAATCCCTCAACCCTCAACCCTAAACCTTATCCCTAAACCCTATTCCCTCAACCCTCAACCCTAATCTGTCATCCCTCAACTCTAATCCCTCATCCCTAAACCCTAAACACTATCCCTATTCCTAGACCCTCAATGGGCTAGATACTATACCTTAAACCCTAATCCCTAATCCCTAAACCCTCCAACCCTATCCCTAATCCTTATACCCTCGACACTCTACTTTAACCCTAATCCCTCGACCCTCAACCCTATCCTGAAACCCTTAACCCTCAAACCTCAATGTACTCAACCCTTAACCCTTAAAACTTGAACCCTAAAACCTATCCCTACATGTTCGACACTCGACACTATATCTTAAATCCTAATCCCTTAACCCTCATCCCTAAAGCCTCAACCCTAAATCCTTAAACCTTAAACCCTTAACCCTATCCCTAATCCCTCTACCCTCGACACTCTTATTTAACCCTAATCCCTTAACCATTAACCCTATCCCTCAACCTCAACCCTCAACCCTCAACCCTTAACTCTCAACATTAAACCCTAATTCATTAACCCTAAACCCTAATCCCTCAAACCTAAACCCTATCCCTAAACCATCAACCCTCAACACTATACCTTAAACCCTAATTCCTATCCCTCAACCCTTAACCCTTAAAATTTAAACCTTATCCCTACACCCTCAACACTTGACACTATATCTTAAGCCTTAAACCCTCATCCCTAAAGCCTCAACCCTCAATCCTTAAACCTTCCACCCTAAACCCTATCCCTAATCCCTCTACCCTCAACACTCTAACCCTAACCTCGACATTAAACGCTAATCCGTCAACCCTAAACCCTAATCCGTCAACCCTAAACCCTATCCCTAAACCCTCAACCCTCAACACTATACCTTAAACCCTAATCCATCAACCCTAAAACCTAATCCCTCAACCCTCAACCCTAAACACTATCAATAAACCCTCAACCCTCGACACTATACCTTAAACCCTAGTCCCTCAACCCTCAACCCTAATCCCTTATCCCTAAACCCTAAATGCTATCCCTATTCCTAAACCCTCAACCCTCGACACTATACCTTAAACCCTAATCCCTTATCCCTAAACCCTAAACCCTATCCCTCAACCCTTAACCATTAAAAATTAAACCCTAAAACCTATCCATAAACCCTCGACGCTCAACACTATATTTTAAACCCCAATCCCTTAACCCTCAACCCTAAAGCCTCAACCCTCAATTGTTAAACCTTCAACCCTAAACCCTATCCCTAATCCCTCTACCCTCAACACTCTACTTTAACCCTAATCCCTTGACCATCAACCCTATCCCTCAACCCTCAACCCTCAACCCTCAACTCTTAACATTAAACCCTAATCCGTTAACCCTAAACCCTAATCCCTCAACCCTCAACCCTAATCCCTCAACCCTAAATCCTAAACCCTATCCCTAAACCCAACAAAACTGCTTTGCCTTATGTTAGGTTGTTAAACCCATCATTTTTGACACTCTTCTCTTAAAGATATTTGAGTTGCAAGAATATGTCAGAAAAATGGCTATGAACTTTTTTAATGTTAGTAATGTTATATGGCATGTTTTTCTGGCCCATCTGGGGTTCATTATGCCAATAGGTGTACACACTATGAGAAAAGCTTTGTGTATGGTACATCCACAGTGAGTAATTAATAGTTGAAATCAGAAGGATGATCATTATGAGAAAAGATTTGCATTGGGGTACATCTATGTTTCTTGCTGTCCACCCCGCACTTAGGGGAGGTAAATTGTTATGAAACAGACAAATAATCTCTCATTGTTTACTGGCTCTATCCACAAGAACTACTAAACTATACCTTAAACCCTAATCCCTCAACCCTAAACTTTCAACCCTAAACCCTATCCCTAATCCCTCTACCCTCAACACTCTACCTTAACCCTAATCCCTCGACCCTTAACCCTAAACGCTATCCCCAAAGCCTCAACCCTAAACCCTAATCCCTCAAGGTCCTAAACTCTAATCCCTTATCCCTAAACTCTAAATCCTATCTCTAAATGCTCAACCCTCAACCTTAAACCTTAATCACTCAATCCTTATCCACCCCTCTCCTCCCCTATCTGGCTCACTCCCATCTCTACCCTCCTCTACCCTCAACACTATACATACATACATATAGGCATACATAGATACATACATACATATAGGCATACATACATACATACATACATACATATATACACATAGGCATACATACATACATACATGATTAATAGCCTTGAACATAAAAAAATTTAAGGGGAACATAACGCAAGCAAGTTATAACATGCTCGCATTATAACATGCTCGCGTTATTTCAAACATGACGAACAACACAAACTTTTGCGGAAAAGGAAAAATGCAAAGCAAAAACTAAAGCGAGTTCATTATAACGTGCTTGCGTTATGTTTTTCTTTGGGAATCCCAAGCCTTGGGCTTGGGATTTGCTTTGGATTTCCAACCCAAAGGCTTGGAGTGCCTTTTCAACATCCACAGACGTGTTTTTCCATATTCTTCAAGATTTCACATAATTTCGTTTGTGCTAACCCTCAGATTTGCACGTGTTTCAAGGTCAAACAAATCGAACACCTGGGTAATGTTAGTCTTTCTCTTAGCTATTTGACGATGTAATTTTTTCACATTTTAACAATGTTAAGCCTTTCATCTTTAATTTCTTTTGTTGTGTGTTCATTTTTGGGCAAAAACCACTGTTTGGTCTTTTTTTCATTGTAAATTAACTATTCATTGAAATTTCAAAAAAATTATATATTTAGAAACTAGACTCCATTCTACAAATATTAAAAAAAAAAAAAAAAATTTCAATTAGTTTTCAAAATTTATAGGGGTAGCACGGCCAAAATTCTATTTTTTAGGATGTGTCCACTTCGAAAATTAGTAAAAAATCAAATATTCATCAAAAAATTATCAGAAAAATTGGGCATAAACTACATGCTATTAGCTAATTTCTCACTAAAGCGATTTTAAAAATACAAAAAAAAAAGTTGACCTTTTGAGGGAGCCACAAAACATGCTATATTATGTTTTTTTGATAGAAACAACACCAATTTCTGTGGCTCCCTCTTTTGAACCCCTTAATCTATGCCATTTTAAAAAAAAAATAGTAGTTTAGAAAGTGGACTCGAAGCACTACGAGCATTGTTTTGGTTCCATCTCCAAATTTTGAGTGTAACTATGCTCAATTTCTCATCCAAGGCTAGTATTTCCTGATTTTAGAAAAAAAGTGGCCACTTAAGACCCCTTTTTGGCCCCCCATCTTCTTGCACTTACCCATATTAATTATTATACATATTGGTTATTTATATATACTATTTTAAGCTTCATGAATGTTAAAAGTTATTACTCTTCTTCTACTATATTAATTAATCTGTTGTTTATTTGAAACTATATCGACATATTCTATTCATGTATTGATAGTGATCATATATTAACTATATATTATAAAATTATATATTATATATTATTTAAATATTATAAATTATAACTATAATATAGAATCATAGATTGCATAGTCTATATTATATTATTATGAGGTTTTATAATAAATTTCCACCATTTGATGAATGAGAATGGATGGTTGTAGTTGAATCCTGGAAGCAAATGTTTAAAATTGTAGACTTGTGAACTCAAACCTTTGGAATCAGTCGGGAGCCGTTATATTTAGTTAGATCAATGGATGAGAACTTATAATATTTAAATATTTTATTAATTTTGTTGCCTACCAGACATAGTGAATTTAATGAAGTTATAGACTTGCATGCCACCTTCAATTTTATTTGAAGTGGACGTATAAAATTGTAATATTATGTACATAACATGTTTCACTTGCACTTGTTCATATACTTGGCACTTGTTTGAGGATAATAAGAAACATAGGAACTTATGTCATAGTATTACACATAGGTAATTTAAGAATCAAGTTTCAACTAAGTGGTGCTACTTGGAAGTGAGAGGGACACTGCACCAAGAATTCATCTTCTCGGATAAGTGAAAGACATAAATCCTATATTCCATCAAACGTTCCATTACTATAACTTATAAGCCTTCAATTTGAAATTTTTTAATCTTGAGATTTAGGGTTGAGGGTTTACAAGCATGTCTACCACCATAGAAGGAAAAGGAAAATTAATAAACACGATAAACTATGTCGAACTACTTAAAACCCTAGGTTCATTGACGAATACTATAATATTTATGATCATGAAATCACTTGTAGGTTAACCTTAGAGCTTAGATGTATATGTGAGAATAAAATAATAGGTCAAATGTAGGGCTAGTCTAACAAACTAATACCAATTAATAGTGTCACTATGCCATAGATAGTTGGATTGGGATGCATGATGTTCCTTGAGGTTTTCACTTGCCTAGAATTTAACATGATTTACGCCTAGAGTTGTGATGAACATAGAAAAGTGATTGTTAACAAAAATAGTCAAGAATAAATCTTATCCATTACTGTAGAATAAGTTGATCATGTGTTGGGACCTTTCCACTTGAAGAGTTTGAAACCAACCACATTTACACTAACTTAGAATGAGTTTCTCATGATTAAGAAGTATCAAATCCAAATTCCAAACAATCTTTTCTCAAAAAAATTAACATATGATGGTAATGTATCTAATGGGAACCCTTCTTATGGGATTGAAATTTTTAGACAATGGGTTTAGGATATTGTTTCTATGCTAGTATTTTGGCTTGGACTGGATTGTAATAAACAAGTGGATGCAACCCTCTTTGAAATGGTATACAATATCCATTATGTTCAACCGCCCATTTGATACAAATTTGTTGCACATGTTACATAATCCATGCATAAACAATTTTTAATGATTAAAGGAAGTTCCACTAAGACCTTTAGATTCACAACCTACTTGTGATATTTATTTCTATGGTAGCTTAATGGAATGTTTCTAGCCAATAAGATTCATATTCAACCCTATTCAAATGATCAAGTGAGAAGTTTGGTTCCACTAAATAAGTGGACCCTAAGATATAGATGTATAATAATTGAAGGAGCTACAATCATTTTGTTTCTACTTTTTGGCTTTAATTTATAATGTAATTACAAATAATTTGATGCCTAGATTGCTTGAGTCTTGTATAAATTGCATTCAACTAGGAGCAAAAATACCATTATCTAATTGGTATTTCATGGAGGAATACACTATGCTAAGATTTTTTGGATCAGGAGTAGAGCTTAGAAAATTCCAATACATGTGATAGAGATGATTTTTGCATTGGAGTATATATGTTGTCAGAAAAAGAAGAGCATATTTCCTTACATTTTTCATGTGGGGGGTTCACATTCGAGAGAAAAACATTCATTGTGGCACATAAAAGTTTACAAATTTTTTAATTTGATCTTGACTCTTATTAGTAGTATGGTTGATGTGAGGTGATTAAAGAAGGGTTTTAGCCAATAAGAACACTAGAAATATAATTCAACATCAAAGTAAAACCCTGCTAGAAATATTGAAAAAATAAGAATTATGTTTGAACAATTATCAACAAAAATAATGGCATTGCATCCATAAAGAGTAGCAGAGATCCCAATCAAGAGATACAATAATTTATATAAAATATTTTAGATAAAAACCACTTATACAAACATGCCACAATCTCTAAAAAAATCTTGTACATATGCTCAGTCATAATAAAAAATAATTTCCTTTTGCTCTATGAGGAAGGAACTAGGCGATCTAAAAACTACTACAGACTTTGAGGAGATCCCAAAAGATGAAGATTTTAACAAATTTTGGAATGAGAGAATCTCTTTAAAATAATTAATGTTGAACATGAAATTGGGAAGAAAAAGGAATGCTTGGATCTAAATGTAGGCTATGCATACAAACATAGTTTGAGTGAGACCACAAAATAAACATATACTTCAAGGGTAGCTATAGCCCAAAAAATGGGTTATGAAGGCGGTGGTTTGGGGCCCAAAATTTGTTTCAATTTTAAATCCTTAGAGTTAAATACAAACACAACTAGTATTGCAAGGGTATTTAGATCTTTAAGATTCTCATTCAATTCAATTAAAGGAGATGGTGGAGAATCAGTGCTATTGGTGGCGATGATATAGGTAGCAATAATGGTTAACAAGTGATACAATGTTGAAATGAAATATTTAAAAGAGGTCAATAGAAACATATAGTATAGATAATCTTAGTGAACAAGGCCATGAGAAGAGGTAAAATTATGATAGTTCCAAGTCCAACTATCTCCATTTCGACCTCAAAGGAATTATTTCCAGTATGCACCCCTCCTGTTGTTAGTGTGACTAGGACAAAAATGGCTAATCCTCAGCTTTAAACAATTAGAAATTCCTCCAACATAGCAACTACTCATTCACCATTCAAGCACTTGATTGTGTCAACAGTCTCAGGTTTTGAATACAAAGATGAGTTTAACATTTAAAAAAGTAACAAAATCTAAAGACACAATAAGCAAGTGTTAGAGAGTATAACTACTGTAACTTTAAAGCCTACAACAATAGGGTATTGTCTACATATGACATAAATATAAAAACCATGGAGTACATGATTGTTGTTCCCAAAGTTCAAAATAAACCAAAAGATCAAATGCATTGCTCTAAGCCTCTGGCTATGAGGTAAGCACTATCTGATGAGGTCGTAGTAGTGTTCATTAATTCATCATCATTTAATTATCAATTCGAAGGTGTCTGGAGTTATCTGCGATAAGACTCTTAGTGTGGGGGATTTTGGAGTGAATCCAAATCAATGGTTGGTGGACAAAGTCTGATTTACTCAACTTGCTGAAATAAACACACATGCAAGGAATGTAAACTATCTATTTGCTTGAAAGGAAACACACATACTTGGAAAGAAACTATTCTAATTGCTTTGAAAATAAACACACTTGCTTGAAAGGAAATTATTCTAATTGCTAGAAAAATAAACACACTTTTCTTGGAAAGAAACTACTTAAGTTGTTGGAAGGAAACTATCTTAAGCGTTGAAACATAAATTCAAAGTAATCAAATCCATTGTCAAATGACAATAATGAGACACTCTGAATATATCAATGTTGACGAAATAACAATCCTATTTTTAGCATTTTTAGAATTTATAAAACAAACTTGCAGGTGACAACTGGTTAAATAGTTATATAGAAAAGAGATGACACATCACAAAGTTAACATACACAGATAATTTCACTAAATAGAAATACAAAATAGAATTGCATAAAATATCAAGTGATCTCCTCTAGTTTGGGGAACTGGGCCCTACTTTCCCAACTAAAGACGATCCTCTAAGCTTGAACAAACTTTCAGCAGAATTCCCCCTTCATTTGCATTAAATCAAAGTCTAGAAATGGACATGGATATAGAACTGGAAAAACAAGGAGTTTTCCTCTAGCTGGAAATATAAACGGACTAACAAGTTGCTATCAAGATCTAGAACTAACTTAAAGAGATGACCTGCTCCTATTTATATAGTTGAGATTTATTAAAAGGAAATAACTATCAGTGAACCTAACTATAGCAAATTGGAATTAAAGCTAGTTGCTTATTTATTACATTAATGATTCCACTATAGGTTATTGAAGATCAGAGATGTTAGGGTTAGCCGACAGAAGATACCAATTAAATGCAAATAAAGATTAAACAGAGGAATGAAAAACACACAGAAATAATAATAGTGAGAGATAAGTTTTAACGTGGTTCACCCAAACTTAGGCTACATCCACCAATAGAGAGTCCAATATCATTATCTAGTAAATGAAACTGATTACAACCAACAATCCCTACAACTCAATACCACTGCAAATGCTACAATACAATATCAACGGAAACCCTAACCCTTAGCCATTTTTTGTTGATAACTGAGAGGGGGGGTGAATTAGTTATCCTAATTATTTCTTCTTTTGAACTTTCTTATTAATCAATGCAGCATTGAATCAAACAAACAAACATTACCATGAAATGAGAAACACATGACACAGTATTTTTGATGTGGAAACCCTGTTAAGGGAGAAAACCACGGGGTGATTAACCCAAAGATTATTCTCTGTTAGAAGAATAAGGAATTACAAAATGGCACTTGCCAATTAGGGCTCACTGCCCGAGCACACTGCTCACAAAGAGGCACACTGCCTACAAGGAGACACACTGTCTACAAAAGAATGTTATACAATACTTGAACTGATTGGAAGCATCTACATATGCTGGAGTTCAGTTCCGGTTAGGTTCAGTACACTAATCTGCTGCACTTCATCTTTCCTCTTCTCTTTATTCTCCTTCTCTTTCACATACCGAATCTCTCTAGCTGTTTCTGCTCTGCTCTGCACTTATTCGCACATTAACAACACACAACCACACTTCTCACAACTAAATCCATCATGCATATATATCCGCACAAGTAATTTCATCACCTTTCTAGTCGGCATCCGGAACAGTCTATTTTCTCACAAACTCTGTTTTGTCGGCTAAATCCTTGCTCATCAAGTAATGCGGATCAAGCATATACTTGTAGATATCATTAATCATGTCAGCCAAACAAAATCCATGTCTTCATAACCTTTACCATTGTCAGAAACACATCCGGAAAGCAATCTAATCTTCTGTCAGTTAGTTCTTCCTCTATTCACACTGTTACTTAGGAATCCGGTATTCAACTGTTCATATCTTTTTCCTTATCCATCACCGGAGGCTAAATCCTTGGAATCTATTACTCAAGGTAGTCCTCTTGACTTCCCCAAATCCACACTGCACCAAGATACTTCTTCTGAGAGATCCGGACCAGTCTGTCGGACCTTGCCACATGCTCTGTTCTTGTTCACCGGACCACAACAATCTTCATTCTGACTTCCGGTAGAGACACACCATGACTTGCGGATATGTGGGATGACCTTTGTTGCCATCAATGACAACAACCATGAATCCATATAGTGTCTCTTGCCAACAATCTCCCCCTTTGGCATTGATGGCAACACTTAGTGAAAAATGACTAAGTGTTTACACTATGCTCCCCCTTGGCTGATGCTCTATCTTTATATACAATTTCCAGAACTTCCCCTTAGTTGGATTCCTCATTTTTCACTGCTCCTCACTCCCCCTTTGACATCAATGGCAAAGGGTAGGGTCCGCACACCAAAATTTTCAAAAATTTACTATACTTAGCTGCATATTACATACTCACATAAATTGAAGAATGTCTACAAGGATGTCTTCAATTGGACCAGTTCTGTAGCCCAACTTTGCTTCATTCTATCCAAAATTGAAATATGACCACTCAACAAAAATGCAAAAGCTTCTGCCCTCTTAAGATCTGTCGGATCATTAGTTTGGGCGGTAGTCTTGGCATCATTTATGGCCTCATGCATAGTTTCTAACTTAGGGATTATAATCCTTCTAAGTTCTCCCATCCGGTTAATTATATTCTTCCTTTCCTTCTCAAAGTTCTTTATTGCATTTGTGATTGCAATAGTTTGACATTCTTGAGTTACTATGGAGGAAGAGACAGGATCAAAACTTTGAGATAAACTCAATAGTTTGTCCTGTTCCTCTTTTATTTTCTTCTCAATTTCTACTGTTGCTTTTGACCAGGAGATACAAAATTTGTAAATGTCACCGCCATCCTTAAGAGCATTTTCTAAGCTTTTTATTCCAATACTCATATTTCTCCTATCATTAGAGATTAATCCTAGTACTTTTGAAAATCTCTTATCCAAAAACTCCTTCCGGACCTTTTCTTCAGCTGATTTTTCTAGAGAATCAAAATGTGTATCAACACTGTTGACTAAGGTTTTGAGATTACCGGAAGAGGAGGCTGTCGGATCTATCTAGACCGATGGCATAATCTTCTCAAGCACTCCGGAAGCAGCCTCTATCAACTCACAGTCTTCCATATGAGACTTTAGGAGTTTTTCATTTGCCTTAGCATTTGCAAATGAAGCTATCTTCATTGTCTGTACCGGAGAGAGGGAATCAAAGTTGAATGGACCTTTTAGAAGCTCCAGTTCATCAATCTCTATTGTTTCTTGGCTTAGAAATTTTTGAACAGTTTGTGCAGTGTCTCTTGCCGGAGACAGATGTTTCTTCTCTTCTGCAGTCTTGGAACTGTCCTTTAGAATTTCCACATTCTTACCACTATCAGTCGTGGTTTTCTCTGTTCGAGTCTTCTCTTTCTCTGCACCCTTGGTATTGTCAACCTCTTTTTCTTTTACCGTTGCTTCTTTCTCCTGTAATTTCTCTTCTTCTTTGGATTCGGAGACTGTAGGAGAAACCGGAGGAGAGATATTAGTCTGTTCAAGGGCCACTTCTTTCGGAGCAGAGGATTCCAAGTCCACAGCTGTCTCTGCACCTAAGTCCTCTACAATAGGAAGATTAAACCTTTTGAATGCCTTCCGGAGGATCTCTTCTGTATCCATGGCCACTTTGTCAGTCTCACCAAGCATGAGTTTATTCATCCTTGCTTTACTTCTGAACTCATCTTTGTAGTCTTTGAATATTATGTTCATTGTCTTGGGATCAATTTGAGGATATAGCTGAATAGCTATCTGCTCCCGGATCTCAAGATCTTTTGCCTGGGCATTGTTCTTTCTTATTTCTAATTCCTTCTCTAGACTCTTAGGAATTTTGGAGATAATCTCAATAAAAGCTTTATTGTAGATGTTCAGATACCTGATTGTAGCTTCCTGCAGGATCTTTTGGTCGGCCTCATTGTAGTCATCATAGAATTCGGCCACTGGTTGAAGATTCCCATCCACAGTGACTGACTTGATTACACTCTCTAGAGACAGGGTGGGCTTTTCAACAAATTCTTCTGCCATTTCTTCCTTGTCTTGGCCTGTGGAGGGTTTATCGGATCCTTTCTTCTTCTGCTTCTTTATTTCTTTTACTCCCTCATCTGACTTAGTTTCCTCTTCATCTCTTTGGCTTTCATAAGCCCTTGTGGCTTTTGTCTTAGATCTTTTACCGGATGCCTGGACTTCCAGTTTTGAGCTTTTGGTTGTGGAAGGTGCAGATCTTTTTGATGATCTGGTCCGGGTGGAAGTTTCAACCGGAACACTTTCTTCACTTTTCTTTTTTGCCCTCTTTTTCTCTTTCTCATCCCCTTCCTTCTTCTTCCGGTGAGCATCAAGTGCCTCCATGGAGATTCCAAGGCCTTGTGCTATTGTTCTACTTCTTTTCTAACCTTCCTCTTGATCTCCAGTTCTCTGAGTTCAACATGAATTTTTATACTCAGTTCCTCAAATGTTCCGAACCTTTCTGCCTTTGGATCTTTAGGCTGACTTAGCATGTGTTGAACATGCAGCTCCACAATCTATTCATCCACTTCATACCCCATGGGCATGATCCACACAATTCTTGGTTCTACTGCCTCCATTAAGCACTGATCTGTTTCTACCATAAAGCATACTGTGTCTTTGTACTTTTCAACAAGAGACTGGGGTATTCTTTCTCTTGCATGCATCATGCTCTGGAAGTTCTTGAAATATCCCCACAGGGCTGTTTTTCTTGCTTTAGCATCCCCAAGTCCATGCAAATAATCTCTGATTTGGATGGCAACTGGTCTGTCATTCTACCATATCCATCCACTGGATCTGGGAAGCTCATTCATGTAATAAAAGAAGAGACAAAGGATCAAATTACCATACTTGAAGGAGTTTTTCTTGTCCTTCTTGATCTTCTGCAGATTTTCCAAAAGTTGGTTTACAAGAAGCTCACACAAGTCATAGTCTGCATTCTCCTTTAGCATTTGATAAGCTAGGTAAATTGCAGTTCCTGGTATTGAATTTTCCTACTGGAGTGATAGATCTTGTAACCAATTATCATAGATACAAATTTGACATCCGGTTCGGTGATGTCTTCAACTGTCATAGCTCTCTTGTCAAACTTAGATCCGGTTGCATCACTAACTGTCTAATTTTTGACAGACTTAAGAATAGGTAATCCACCGGATGAGTGCAGACCGGTTATAGCCCTAATTGCATCTTTGGTGATCTTGAAAGGCTTGTTCAACCATAGGAAATTGTCATGCACTCTACTTAGTACATACCAGACCCATTCATCTTCTTCAAAACAGGGGAAATAGATGCACTGTGCAAAGTGCTTATCCCGGATGGCTTTGTACTGAGGTTTAATCTCAAAGGAGTCATCTATTAGCTGTTTGTGATAGATATCCATCAATTTTGAATCCCCAAAGTCTTCAAAATTTGCATGTATGTAAACCCTAATCTCCTCTGTATGCAATACACCATGCAGAACACTAGAGAAGGCTCCTAGGGGATCTACCTCCAAGGATTTGTATGGATGTTTCTTGAATGTGGGGCGAGGTCTATCAGAGATCTTAACTATATTCGGAGTGGCCATTTTTCAAAGATTTGCAGTGAGATATTGAAAACGAAAAATACCTTATGCACCTTTGGTTATACGGAGTGGTTGAATTGATTTTTGTGTGTAATAACTTCTGCAAGTGATCTTCGGTGAACTTGATGAATTTTGTTGCAGAGCTCCACTTTTTGCTTCTTCTTGGGTGTGGAATGAACAAGTAATTATTGAGAAATCCCTTATATTGTTTTGCAAACCCTAATATCTGTTTGCAATAAATGCTCGACCTACATTGTTCTGGTTTGCCTTATTCAGATAACTTGAAGAACCGGATCAGTCCTGATTTATGAACATCATGCAGATCCTCCAACTATGAACAAATCAAGATGACACATCACACAGACATCCCAAACACTTTGTCTAATTTGTAGAATAAGACAATGCACTTCTAGATCTCTCCGGACCTTTTTGTAATCCTCTGTCATTCCGGAGCATCTCCCGGAACAGGTCTTACTTGATCGATCACAACTTCTTCACATCTCCATGCGGACCTCTGAAATCTTATCTGGATCATCTCGAGACTTATATCTTCAAACCCTTTACTCCGCATCTTGTGCCACATCCGGCACCACTTGATTGGCTGGGGGAACAGGATTTTCTTTGAGTCTCCCCCTGAGCCAGAGCTCACCTTTTAATTTCTGGAAGGAATATCAACACCAGAGTTTGGTGTGGATCCAACCTCTACATTCTCTGAACTTTTCTTCACCCAAATCTTGTTCATCTGATTCCTAACTTCATCCACATTCATCTTTTGTTTACCCTTGTCTTGATTCTGATTATACACCAGACCTCTTTTGTCCTGATTCTTGCTTCTGTAGACTTTTGCATTATGATTGGACCTATTACAGATTTGGCAAATAACATTTCCTTGCATATTTGACTGATAACCTCTTGATCTACATTGATTAGCCATATGACCTACTCTATTGCATGCAAAGCATCTACCATTGAATGATTTGTTTATTTGCATATTTCTGCATTCATGAGACTTGTGTCCATACCTTTTGCAGTTAAAGCATTGTCCGGAGAAGGATGAATTAGTCTGATTCATTCTCTTTCTGCACTGATTAGCTTTGTGACCAAAGTGATTGCAGTTGTGGTAGTATCCATTGAAGGATGGATATCTTTGAGCATTGGGCTGTCTTACCAAAGGTCTTCTAGGCCTATTCCTTGGATTTTCTGATCCAAAATTCTTTTGTCCGGATCCGGAGCTTTCTCCTTTCTCATATCCCAAACCATACTTGTCATCTGCCCTCTTTTGACTTCCAAGAAGAACTTCAAGTTGAGCAAAACTTATCTTGAATTTTTCTTTATATTCATTTGTTGTTTGAAGATCTCTTTTGAGAGAGACAATTTGATCCTCAAGTTTTTCTTCATTATCTTTGGCATCTTCAAGATCAGATTCAAGATGTCGGATAATCCTGTCCATCTGGTGGCATTCTTCTGATTTCTCTTTAAGAGATTGTCTTAGATTGTCTTCAGCTTTTCTTTTCTCTTCAATCTCTTGAGTATACTTTATAACTCCTGACTCCATTTCATGTCTTACCATAATGACTTCTTTTGATAACTTTTCACATAACTTGGTTTTCTCAGTCAATTCTTCATTTGTATTACTTTCTTCACTTTGTCTTGCCAATTGTTGGAGCAGCTCCTTTCTCTTTTTCATAGAGAGACTTAATTTGTCCTTTAGTTCTCTCATGAATTCATCAGCCTGTTTGAGTCTTTCCTTTAATTCATTGACTTCAGAGTTTGACTGTTCAAGATCCTCAAGGGCAGTCTTGAGTTGCTCCCTTAAACCATATGCATCCATTTGAACTCCCAGATCTTCCTCAAGCTGTTAGGCTCTATTAGGAGGAACTTAGCTTTGATACCAATTGTTGATAACTGAGAGGGGGGGTGAATCAGTTATCCTAATTATTTCTTCTTTTGAACTTTCTTATTAATCAATACAGCATTGAATCAAACAAACAAACATTACCATGAAATGAGAAACACATGACACAGTATTTTTGACGTGAAAACCCTGTTAAGGGAGAAAACCACGGGGTGACTAACCCAAAGATTATTCTCTATTAGAAGAATAAGGAATTACAAAATGGCACTTGCCAATTAGGGCTCACTGCCCGAGCACACTGCTCACAAAGAGGCACACTACCTACAAGGAGACACACTGTCTACAAAAGAATGTTATACAATACTTGAACTGATTGGAAGCATCTACATATGCTGGAGTTCAGTTCCAGTTAGGTTTAGTACACTGATCTGCTGCACTTCATCTTTCCTCTTCTCTTTATTCTGCTTCTCTTTCACATACCGGATCTCTCTAGCTGTTTCTGCTCTGCTCTGCACTTATTCGCACATTAACAACACACAACCACACTTCTCACAACTAAATCCATCATGCATATATATCCGCACAAGTAATTTCATCACCTTTCTAGTTGGCATCCGGAACAGTCTATTTTCTCACAAACTCTGTTCTGTCAGTTGAATCCTTGCTCATCAAGTAATGTGGATCAAGCATATACTTGTAGATATCATTAATCATGTCGGCCAAACATAATCCATGTCTTCATAACCTTTACCACTGTCAGAAACACATCCGGAAAGCAATCTAATCTTCTGTCAGTTAGTTCTTCCTCTGTTCACACTGTTACTCAGGAATCTGGTATTCAACTGTTCATATCTTTTTCCTTATCCATCACCGGAGGCTAAATCCTTGGAATCTATTACTCAAGGTAGTCCTCTTGACTTCCCCAAATCCACACTACACCAAGATACTTCTTCTGAGAGATCCGGACCAGTCTGTCGGACCTTGCCACATGCTCTGTTCTTGTTCACCGGACCACAACAATCTTCATTCTGACTTCTGGTAGACACACCATGACTTGCGGATATGTGGGATGAACTTTGTTGCCATCAATGACAACAACCATGAATCCATATAGTGTCTCTTGCCAACATTTTTATCACAATTTATATTGATTACAAAATAGGGTTTTTTTATGTCGGTCAATGAAAAATAACTCCCGACACCTTTATAAAATAATAAAAAACTGTGTGAGATTTCAGGGGCGCTGCCCCTTGACCCCGCCCTGTATCGCGACAGGGAACGCACCAGGGGTGCTACCCTTGGACCTCGCAAGGGGCGGTGCCCCTTGACCCCCATCTTAGGGGCGCTGCCCCCAAACCCCCGCGAGGGGTGCTGCCCCTTGACCCCAAAAATGATTTGGGGGGAAAATGCACCGATAAAAGTGAACTCTGAGTCTGATTAGGCTCCATATAACAACAATCTCCCACTTGGAGACTGATCAGACTCCACACCATATCATCTCCCACTTGGAGACTGATCATAACATTGTTGACCCTATAGCTCCCACTAGAAATAAGCACCATGGACCCTACTGCTCTAATTTTATTGTTTTCAGTCTTGAAGACCAACCAAAGCTGAAGAGGAGCTCATCTTCTCCCTTGTCACTGCCTTGGTAAACATATCCACTAGATTTTCATCTGTATGTATATTTTCTAGCCTTAACTATCCATCATTCAACACTAACTGAATGAAGTGATACCTCAACTGTATGTGTTTGGTCTTTGAATGTAAGGCATAATTCTTTGCAAGATGTATGGCACTCTGGCTGTCCATAAACAAATAATTGTTAGCCTGTTGTTTGCCCAATTCTTCCATGAAAGATTGCAACCATATCATCTCCTTGCTTACCTCTATTGCAGCTACATACTCTGCTTCTATGGTGGATAAAGCAACCACCTTTTGCAATCATGAGATCCAACTAACCGCTATCCCACCTACAGTAAAGGCATAACATGTAGTACTCCACTTGGTATTAATATCCCCTGCCAAATCTGAGTCTACATAACCTGCTAAATCAGTATTAGAGCCCCCAAAACATAAATGTTTATTGGATGTGCCTCTCAAATATTTGAGAATCCATTTTACTGCATTCCAATGCTCCAATCTGGGATTACTCATATATCTACTTACAACTCCTACAACATGTGCAATATCCAGTCTCGTGCATACCATGGCGTGCATTAAACTTCCTACAACTGAAGCATATGGTACCTTGGACATTTTTTCTTCTCCCTTTTGTGTCTTAGGACACATCTCCTTAGTCAATTTCAATTGACTAGGCAAAGGTGTGCTGACATCTTTTGCAATCTCCATATGAAATCTCTGCAACACCTTTTCAACATAATCAACCTGAGATAGAGTCAATTTTCTGTTCTTTCTATCTCTGCAAATTTTCATACCCATTATTTGTTTTTTTGCCCCCAAATCCTTCATAGCAAATAATTGTGCTAACTACTGTTTTAACTCTCTTATGTGATCCATGTTAGACTCTGCTACAAGCATGTCATCAACATATAAACATAAAATAATGTAGCTATCATTGTTCAACCTCTTAAAATAAACACAATGGTCTAAATTACACCGGTTGTAGTCTTGCTCAGCCATAAAACTATCAAATTTCAAATACCATTGCCGAGGTGCTTGTTTCAGGCCATACAAACTCTTCTTCAATTTACACACCAATTTCTCCTTACCTTTGACCTCAAATCCCTGTGGTTGTCCAATATATGTCTCCTCCTCCAAGTCACCATGGAGAAAGGTAGTTTTCACATCTAGCTGTTCCAAATACAAATCTTTAGTAGCCACAATACTTAGAACAGTACGGATAGAAGTCATCTTAACAATTAGAAAAAAAATTTCATCAAAATCAATGCCCTTTTTATGTGCAAATCCTTTTACAACTAACTTGGCTTTAAATATGTTCTTACCTCCAACTTCCTCTTTCAGCCTATAAACCCATTTGTTTGGTAAAGCCTTTTTACCTGTAGGCAACTTACAGAATTCCCAAGTTTGATTTTTCAGTAAGGAGTCCATTTCTTCTTTCATTGCAAGCTCCCATTGAACCTTTGTATCCACCTACATAGCTTCATCATACACTTCTGGTTCACTAACATCTGATAACAAAATAGAATACAAAGAGGGAAAAAACCTTTTAGGAGGTCTACTTAGCCTTGTTGATCGCCTAACATTCACTAGAGTTTGTGGTATTTCTTGTTGTTGTTGCGGAGCATGAGGAACCACTGGAACATCACTATTTGGAGTATCATCCAACACCACATAATCCTTTTCTTTCTTCTCATGCTACTGCAACTGATCTTTGTACATCACCTTCTCATTGAATATAACATTCCTGCTTCTCACAATTTTTTGATTTTCAAAATGCCAAAGTCTATAACCAAATTCATCAATGCCATATCTAATGAAGGTACACCTTTTTGATTTTGCATCCAACTTGGTTCTATTTTCAGAATCTACATGTGCAAATGCTTCACATCTAAAGGTTTTGAGAAAAGAATAACTCACCTTCTTACCTATCCATGCTTCCTCTGGAATACCACAACCTAAAGGAACTGAAGGGCCTCTATTAATTAATATACAATAGTATTGACAGCGTCTGCCCACATGTTTAAAGGCAGTCTAGCATGCAATCTCATGGTCCTTGCATGCTCCATTATTGTTCTATTCATGCGTTTAGCCACTCCATTTTATTGTGGAGTCCCTGGAACTATTTTTTGCGTACGGATTCCATTAGAGGAACAATAATCCTTAAATTCTTTGCTACAATACTCACCACCATTATCAGATCTGAGACATTTTAATCTTTTGTCTGTCTCATTCTCAACCGAACTTCTCCATTTCTTGAATCTTTCTAATACATCAGATTTCTAAGGAAATAAATCCAAAACGTCCTAGTTGCATCATCTATGAATGTAACATAATATTGAGAGCCACCAAGAGAAGACACCTGAGCTGGTCCCCATACGTCTGTATGCACAAGCTCCAACTTTTCATCTTTCTTTTGCTTCCCATCCTTGACAAAACTGACTCTCTTTTATTTTCCATACACACAACTGTCACATAAATCCACATTAATACATTTTAGACCTGGTAAAATTTTCTTAGAATGAAGTACCTTCATACCTGTTTCACTCATATGCCCAAGTTTGTTATGCCACAGTGTAGTCTTAGAACTTGCAACAACTGTTTTAGTCTCTTCCTGCGAACCTATAGCAACTGTTCCTAAACCTGTTTGATTTTTCTCTGCAACAACTAAAGTAGAAGGAATAGTATGACTTGTACAAAGATATAAGGTTCCTACTTTCACCCCTTTTGCTACTATTAAGGCACCTCTTGTAACCTTCCAATTTTTATCAGTAAAAGTAACTATGCAACCATCATCACCTAGCTGCCCTACTGATATTAAATTCCTACTCAGCCTTGGAACATGCTTTACCTCTTGTAGTAGCCAATGATTCCCATTCTGCAACTTAATCTTGATTCTTCCCTTTCCAACAATCTGACAGGGTTCGTTATCTCCCAAATAAACCAGCCCAAAATCCACTTGGACATAATCAAGAAAATAACTTCTATGGGGTGTAGCATAAAATGAGGCCCATGAATCTAAAACCCATGAATCATCATCATTATCTAGGGAAAGAATCAAAGCATCATCTTCAGATTTATTACTTACCACATTTGCCTCCTTATTTCCCTCTTGTTTGTCTCCTTTATTCTTCTGAGACCAACAATCTTTCTTTAGATGACCAAGTTTCCCACAGTACCAACAATCCTTTTGTTGTAAGTATGAGGCTAATCGATATTGTCATTGATGTCAACATACCCCTGTTGCATTAATGATAAGGATTGGATGAGTTGTGTGCTGAGGATATTGAGAACATTAGTTCTAATCAGGAATAAAGAAGAACAGTGAAGACAATGAGACTAAAGATCCTAGCTAAGATGAATATCAGAGGATACAGTTCAAAGGGTTTATAGATATGTGTCTTAAGATGATCCAGTAAATATTTCAGAGGTCCGCATGGTGATCTAAAGAAGTTATGGCTACTCAAGTAAAATCAGTTCTGGCAGCTATTCAGAGGTGACAGAGTGACACAGATAGGTCCGGTGAGATCCGAAAATGCATTATCCTACTCTGGGGATTTGGTTGAGTGTTTAGGAAGTACATGTGGAGTGACAAATCAAATGGTTCATGATCTGGAGGTCCGTAAGCATCTATTCCATTGTGACAGTGATGATAGACTGTGTTCTTGAGGTTCCAGATGAAGGAGAGAAGGATTTCAGTAAGCAGATGTAGTGTGGGTGATTCTTGGTGATTTAGGCTAGCTTGTGGAGGTCTTTGGATCGTGTCCAGTTCATGTTGGTGGTCCACATTAGAGTCTGAGCTTGAAATTGAAGAAGTACTTCCGGATGATGGTGTTCTTCCTAAGTCTAGCCGACCAGATGAGTTACATATTATGCGGATGATCTTGAAGATGTTATGTGAAGATTGGCGTGTACCTAGAAGAAGATCAAAGTCTCAGATCTGTGTGGCCGACAGTATGTCATTCTGCGTGAAGTATTTTGTAATTAGTCATGATGTATTTATGTATTTGCTCTATAATGTTTGCTGACTTAGATGATCATTCCTAAGTCGATGTCTTGTATAAATAAGGAGTTGTAAAGTCATTCCAAAGTGGATCTTGTGGTGATGAGAGAGTGGTAGTGAGGAGGAGAACGAAAGGTAGAGCAGAAGTATTGGGCTTAAATGGAACTGACTCAAGCATGGTGAAGATGCTATTCTCCAATTCAAGTATGTGATACTTATTATTTTGTAGATAGTGTGTCTCTTGTAGGCAGTGGGCCTCTTGTGAGCAATGTGCTCGGGCAGTGAGCCCTAATTGGCATGTGCCATCTTGTTCTTTCTATTCTTCTAACAAAGAATACAATCTTAGGTTAATCACACCATGGTTTTTCCCTTAACCAGGTTTTCCATGTCAAAATCTTGCTGTCTTGTGTGTTAATGTGTTTCTACTCTTAATCTCTTGCATTATGTTTCCATGATTGATTTATCATTATGCTGTTGAATTACAAAGTGGATTTAAGTGTTTAATTGGAAGAAAGTTTTAGACAACTGATTCACCCCCTCTCAATTGTCTACCCTGAATCTAACACCTTTTGTCCTCTGGTTTGGGACTTCTTGTCCTTTAATTTTCCTCGTGACTTCCCATGAGCTCTAGAACCTTTTCCTCTCTCCTTTGATCTGCCTCTGCTTTTTGCATTCAAAACACTACCTGATGTGGATCCACCTGAGCTTTTCCTATGAATTTCCTCACTCAGAATAGACATCAAATTTTAGGGTATTTGAACCAGAAACAAAGTTACTAACTACCATTACTAGACTATTCCAGATTTCAGGCAAAGAACATAATATTATGAGAACTCTGACTTCTTCATCAAATTTTACATTTACAGAAGTCAACTCACTGACAATCGTAGTAAACTCATTTAAATGATCTGTCACATATCCACCTTTAATCATTTTTAGATTAAACAAATGCTTCATGAGAAATACCTTATTTGAGGCTGAGGGTTTTTCATACAATTTAGCCAAAGCTTTCATCAACTCACTTATTGTCTTCGCTTCTGTTATATTGAATGCCATAGATGGTTCTAGGCACAACCAAATGGTTCCCAGTGCCTTTTTGTCCAGATATTCCCAATCCTCATCCATCATTCCTACTGGTTTCTTGGCTACTCCTTCCAACAACCTCCATAAATCCTTCTAATAGAGATAATCCTCCATCCGCATCTTCCATAATTGATAGTTCTACCCATTGAATTTGTCTACCTTTAATTTACCCTCATCCGCCATTGCTCCCACTTAACCATGAGACTCCCACTCAACCGTGAGACCTTCTTGCAGATGATAATCAAACACAACCCACTCTGATACCACTTGTTAGGGTTAGCTAGTAGAAGATACCAATTAAATACAAATAAAGATTAAACAGAGGAATGAAAAACACAGAAATAATAACAGCGAGAGACAAGTTTTAACATGGTTCACCCAAACTCGGGCTACATCCACCAATAGAGAGTCCAATATTATTATCCAGTAAATCAAACTAATTACAACCATCAATCCTTGCAACTCTATACCGCTATAAATGCTATAATACAATATCAACAGAAACCCTAACCCTTAGCCATTTTTATCATGACTTATATCGGTTACAAAATAGGGTTTTTTTATGTCAGCCAATGAAAAATAACTACCGGCACCCCTTCATCCCTATCTTGGGGACGTTGCCCCCAAACCCCCACAAGGGGCGCTATCCCTTGACCCTGGAAATGATTTGGTGGGAAACCGTGCCAATAAAAGTGACCTCCAAGTCTAATTAGGCTCCATATAACAACAAGAGATTTGTATCGACTTGGCTGTTGGCAGACTTGAGCGATTTCCTAGAATGGCATGACACTTGGTGGTAGTGACTTCAGTTGGAACTGATGCTAATTAACATCTATTTTGGTTAGTCACTAAAATGGAGTGACATGGAGACTTAGATCATAATAGCTACTTTCATTGAGGCATGGGTCATGTTTGTGTTGCTTGACCTTTTGGGTAGCCCTAGGATTGGCTTGTAATAGTCATTAACTCAAGGGGAGGATGGATCTATTGGAGGGTAATGAAATCTGGAGTTGTTTGGAGTTTAGGATCTTCACAGGAAAAGGGGATATGAAGGGATCCGGAGACCACTGGGAGACTCACCATCGTAATCCTCATACAAACATAAACCACTTATATCGTAATTCATGAGATATGCCCTTTGAAAATGTAATTCAAGTAAATAAGCTAATAGATTGCATCAAAAGGAAATGACTACTAAACATGTGCATAATCCATTCAAGAGATGAGTATAATTATAATAATATATGTATATGCCATAATATTTTATAAAAGTCTTTTGAAAGAGGAAATATAAAGAAATAAACGAGTCATGGATTTGATTCATCATCTCCCCCCAACTAAAACTATGCCATGTCCTCATGGCTATCTTACACCATCTTCTTCATCAAGTATATTCTTTCCTTCAATGATTGTGCTTCAATTGTAGTCCTCATCCTTGTACTAACACCGCTTTTTGCCCTTTGGTTGGAATCCATCATTTTCCTACAACCTGTTGAACCATGTGTTGAACTTGCCTTCTCTCATTGTGTACCCTGGAGGGTGACTGAGGCGAGGTGCCGGCATCAGAATCAATGACGGCTTGAACCTCATCCCAATCCAATTTTGCTACCTCTGCTAAATCAGGGGTATTAGTTTTCTTATTTTGTTAGTCATCCACCTGATATTTGTGGGGGACACAGGTTCTATTCTCTTGAAAGTATCAAGTAAGTCCTCAAATCTAAATATGTAGCTTGAGACTACTGCATTTGGAAGATAACCTGTTATTGCAAAGAAATCAGAAATACAAGAATTTAAATTCCTCACATATTGATTTGTGATGCCCTGCCTGTAAGCATTTACTTTGAAGGTATTGGTGAACCATGTGGTCTTAGGGCACTCATGTCTCATTAATAACTCTATGGATCCTTTTGTTTCATTATATTCTTCTATACTTTCCTCCCATAACCTGTTCTTCTTAATCAGAAATAGATAGCTCCGGATCTAGAGCTCTCCTAGATATAGATTAAGCATTGAAGTATTGACATGTCCCATAATGTGGCCATGTTGGAAGAACTCACAGAAGAGATTTTGTTGGTCCTTTGGATTTTGTATATAACACTAAATTTTTTTCTATCATTCTCAAAAGTAAATGGAAGATTGCAGTTGATCCTTAATAATTTCCATCTCAAAAATTATTCTCTGAGGAATAGAGCATACACACCTAATGGCGGGCGCTGGGCTAACAAGGTCTCCCCTATTTTACAGGCTAACGCTAAGTTTTTATCCACCACCACCTTCTCTTCTCTAAGGGCTCAAGATCTCTTCGAAGCTTTATGATCTCACCTCTAAGCTATCTATTGTCCAGTGCTAGTTGCAAATTTTGGGTATAGACATTCAATAATGCAGGTGTAGGGGTCTACTGAGTAGGCTTTTGCTAAAGTTAGATGATCTAAATGTCTTTTTGGGCCACCAAGGCCTTGTGATTATCTACCTCCTTAAAAACAAAAAATTATTTTCTTCTTCTCTCTCCAATGCAGCCTTTGCCTTATGCTTATCAAGCTCTTCTTCCTTGGCTTTTAATTACTAAGCCATGGCATCTAATTGTGTTCTACATTGCCTCAAATCAAACTCAACTTTTGATAAAGCCATGGCATGATGAGTTTCCTGGGCTGTTGTATCCCCAAAACTTCCCATGAGGGGTTCTTTCCCTTTCCTGTGGCTGTGTTGCAAGATATCCTCTTTTGCTTCTTCAGGGGTCTCCTATTCACCAACTTCCTCCAGAGTTTCACCATCGCCAGTCTCTTCAATCCCCTTGTCTTCATGAGTTTCTTCTCTTTGTTGTGCAGTAGGGGATGAATGTTCACTTAAAATGGCAGTATGGCCTTGCTTTGGTTCTCATTTGTCCTCCTCATCTGAAGAAATAATGAATATATGGGGGTGGCGTATCCTGGCAAGGGTGGAAGCTATTACTTCCCCTACTTGACTGTGTTATTCCGTCCCCCTCCGTGTAGTGTTGTAGGCCTAAGTAGCTTGTCATTCTTTCAGCCTAATCTATTCTCTTGCCTGAAATGGTTTTTGTGAGGATGTTCTCTAGTTCTCTATTCGTTACTTCTACTTGACCATTGATCTGAGGATGATATGGAGATGACTTCCTATGACAAATTTGATATCTTTCCAGGAATGCTTTGATCATAGTAGACATGAACTGTGGTCCTTGATCAGAAATAAAAACTCTAGGTGTTCCAAATCTTTGCAAAATGTGCTCATACAGAAAATTTGCAACCTTCTCCTCTTTTGCTACTAGTAGTACTTTTGTTTCAACCCATTTAGTGGCATAGTTGGTGTAGACCAAAATGTAGTGATTACCTCTAGAAGGTGGATCTATCAGCCCCAAAAAATCTATTCCCCATTTTTCAAATGGTTTAAGAACCACTTGAGGAGGAGCGACATCTTTGTGGTAGGAGTTGGATGTCCCATTCGCTGGCATTGGTCATAGTGCTTGACATAATGTTGGATATCCTTGGTCATTGTTGGCAAAAAATACCCTGCTCCCAGAACTTTGTCCTATCCAAAGGGTTGAAAATGGTCCACCAGAAGGTTCATCATGACTTAACTTTAGTTTCCTACACACACCTTTGTAATACATGGTTAGGACAATTTTTAAACAAGATACCATTTACCTATTTGTATCTAGAGCTATCTTGAACTAGTCGCCTGATTTCCTTATGATTGAAATGTTGGGCATCTTCTTGAAACCAAATAGTTAGCTACATCCACAAAACATGGTTTCTTGTATATCAAAGATGTTCTAATTCTCAACTTCCACTCTAGAAATGTAGAATATCTTGCAAAACATGTTAGAGCAAACTTACAATAATATCTTCTTATTTCAACTAATATATTTAAATAAATAAAATTTAATTACCCAAGAAATTCAGTCATAAGAGAGGTGAGGGGAATGGCTTTGATTGGGTGTCCCGAATCCTCTACCTAAGGCCCAAGAGTAGATATACCATCCCTCTTGGCCTCATGTCGTACATGTCATCCATATGAGGTGGTGTACCTAATGAGGCATCCGTTGCTCCATTCCCCTTTCTTCTTAACATCTCCCTTTCCTTTCTCTATGATTAGATCCTTGAAGTTGAGTGTTTATGATAAGAAGATGAAGTCACAAAGGGTTCCCCAAAAGCTATCTCTCCTAAGCCCAAGAGCGGTATCCTTTATACCCCCTTGGCCCCAATGGAATTTACTAATTCCCCCTCAAGGGGTGGTGTACTTAAGAGGATGCCCCATCGCCGTTCCCCTCTTGTAACACATCCATTTATCATATAGTACTCATACCATTACTCATATAACATATTAATTCAATATATTTAATTATATATATATATCAGCATATTAGTTTATCATGTAAGATTACACACTATGTTCATATTAATTTGAAAGCTTATTAAAGATAAGTACTACTACCTACTTTAGATTATTAATATGAATATTTAAAGAAACAATCATAGTAAATAATTTAATCATTAGATCTTACTTAACTAATACCAATTACTATTAATACCTCTGTTTGCTGTAGGCTAAGTGGGCTGCATATATTTTAGATTACTAAATATTCCTTATGAATTTCTATCTTGATGATCGATCCCCTTTTGAGGTGATGATACCTCTTTAAATATTATAGGCTGCTTGCTGAAAGGGACGTAGCCTTTCATAAAAGGTACCCTGTCTTTTCCTAATGTTTCAATGACTTTTCTTAATTGCTGTTATATATATCTTTTATGGATCACAGCCTTAGAGTCATATATGTTATATTTATAGAGTTATGTATATCTTTTATTGTTTCCCTTTTTAATTCAATTTATATTTTATATATGTTATTTAATATGTATTTTATATAATATAATAATATTTATTTATATATGTTAAATATAATAATAATATTTATATTTATATTATTATTATATATATTATATATTATATTTATATTTCCCTTTTATAATATATTCTTCTAAATAAACATATTATTAATATAATATTATTTAATATCATTTATTAAATATTATATTAATAATATATACGTAATTATTTTTATTGATTAAATGTCATATTTCATGAAAGCGATTTTACCGTCTTATCACGACATTTAAATCTTTAATTTAAACAATGCCTTAACATCAGGGTATGACAACCCTCCCCACTCAAAATTGCTTGTCCTCAAGCAATCACAATGAGTTCTTTTATTACCTTCAACTTTTAACATCTACCTTCTGATGTGTTGAAACGAAATCATGGTTTTGATCCAGAATGAATATTGTTTTAGTGAAGAGAAAATGATTGTGATTTCATGAAAGAGAATTTGTGACCAAAGAATACTTGAAAAGTCTAATGAAGGATAAATGTATAGGTAAGCATTTGTTCGATGCTTGAATAACAACAATGTGATGCAAGTATCATAGATTCAAGACTAAAGAAGATTTTGAGAGTATTGAGATTCCAAGGTTCCAATTAATGATGAAGACATCTTGATCTTTGATTACAAGATTTGGTCTTGTACTTGTCATATTGTAGTTTTACCTTTTGATATTTTATCGACCTCAAAATTGACAAGAGTCATTTCCTTGAGGAGTAATTGATTATATGATGTCATGGAGAGAAAATCTATGATCAAAGAGGGATGGTAAGCTTTTATTTGAATAGCGACGTGCTTGATGAAATATGAGTGTTATAGATGATTATGAAGAATGATCCTGAGAATTTGTGGGTTGTGGGCCCATAATATAACTTAGTATTGGTTTTATGCTACTTAAATCAAGAGAAGAATTCAAAAAAAGACTCTTGGAAGAGATGAATTTGGTTCATGGGTCTTTGTGATTAATGAAATTAACTTTTTGTGTTCTATACTTCCCTAATGTCCCCTTGTAGGATATACTGATTTCTTCACCTCAAGTCAATCCTTTGATAGAATCCATAGAAATACTTGTAAGTTAGAGCGTGATGGAGGGAACACTTCCAACCTATCACATCTTGACAAGAGCATGATGGAGGGCATTCTTCCTACCTATCATGTCTTGATGAGGGTATGTTGGAGGGCATTCTTCCTACCTATCATGTCTCTAACATTGTTTGCTTGTACTTGAGCAATCATAAACATTCTTCTTTACTTGTTTTTTTCTTCTTCTTCTTAGGATGTTAAATATGGAAGTGATTACACCAATTTGTAGGTTACATGCATTGCCATTTAGTTACATACTAAAATTGAAGTAGACGACCAAGTGGCTCAAGAACGCAAGTAACTAGCTCAAGCAAGTAGGCAAGTAGCTCAAGTAACTCAAGCAAGTAGGCAAGTAGCTCAAGTAGACAAGCAAGTAGCTCAAGCAAGTAGGCAAGTAGCTCAAGTAGACAAGCAATTAGCTCAAGCAAGTAGACAAGTAGCTCAAGCCAGTAGGCTAGTAGCTCAAGCCAGTAGGCTAGTAGCTCAAGCCAGTAGGCTAGTAGCTTAAGTAGACAAGCAAGTAGCTCAAGCAAGTAGGCAAGTAGCTCAAGCAAGTAGGCAAGTAGCTCAAGTAGACAAGCAAGTAGGCAAGTAGCTCAAGTAGACAAGCATGTAGCTCAAGCAAGTAGGTTAGTAGCTCAAGTAGACAAGCAAGTAGCTCAAGCAAGTAGGCAAGTAGCTCGAGCAAGTAGGCTAGCAGCTCAAGTAGACAAGCAAGTAGCTCAAGCCACAAAACATACATGTAAGTTATAAAGTACACACTTAAATACACAAGTCACACGAATACCCATATACACATAAGCCACAAGGTAAACCTTTGAATACACATAAATCACAAAGTATACATAGGATGGCAGGATGACTGCTCTGATACCACTTGTAATGTCCCCAAATTTCTTGTATATCAAAGATGTTCTAATTCTCAACTTCCACTCTAGAAATGTAGAATATCTTGCAAAACATGTTAGAGCAAATTTACAATAATATCTTCTTATTTCAACTAATATATTTAAATAAATAAAATTTAATTACCCAAGAAACTCAATCATAAGAGAGGTGAGGGGAATGGCTTTGATTGGGTGTCCCGAATCCTCTACCTAAGGCCCAAGAGCAGATATACCATCCCTCTTGGCCTCATGTGGCGCATGCCATCCATATGAGGTGGTGTACCTAATGAGGCATCCGTTGCTCCGTTCCCCTTTCTTCTTAACATCCCCCTTTCCTTTCTCTATGATTAGATCCTTAAAGTTGAGTGTTTACGATAGGAAGATGAAGTCACAAAGGGTGCCCTGAAAGCTATCTCTCCTAAGCCCAAGAGCAGTATCCTTTATACCCCCTTGGCCCCAATGGAATTTACTAATTCCCCCTCAAGGGGTGGTGTACTTAGGAGGATGCCCCATCGTCGTTCCCCTCTTGTAACACATCCATTTATCATATAGCACTCATACCATTACTCATATAACATATTAATTCAATATATTTAATTATATATATCAGCATATTAGTTTATCATGTAAGATTATACACTATATTCATATTAATTTGAAAGCTTATTAAAGATAAGTACTACTAACTACTTTAGATTATTAATATGAATATTTAAAGAAACAATCATAGTACATAATTTAGTAATCATTAGATCTTACTTAACTAATACCAATTACTATTCATACCTCTGTTTGCTGTAGGCTAAGTGGGCTGCATATATTTTAGATTACTAAATATTCCTTATGAATTTCTATCTTGATGATCGATCCCCTTTTGAGGTGATGATACCTCTTTAAATATTATAGGCTGCTTGCTGAAAGGGACGTAGCCTTTCATAAAAGGTACCCCGTCTTTTCCTAATGTTTCAATGACTTTTCTTAATTGCTGTTATATATATCTTTTATGGATCGCAGCCTTAGAGTCATATAGGTTATATTTATAGAGTTATGTATATCTTTTATTGTTTCCCTTTTTAATTCAATTTATATTTTATATATGTTATTTAATATGTATTTTATATAATATAATAATATTTATTTAATATGTTAAATATAATAATAATATTTATATTTATATTATTATTATATATATTATATATTATATTTATATTTCCCTTTTATAATATATTCTTCTAAATAAACATATTATTTAATATCATTTATTAAATATTATATTAATAATATATACGTAATTATTTTTATTGATTAAATGTCATATTTCATGAAAGCGATTTTACCATCTTATCACGACATTTAAATCTTTAATTTAAACAATGCCTTAACATCGGGGTATGACAGATTGTATGGAAATGGAAAAGAGATGTTCATCTAGAAATGTGTCATCCACGAGTTCATTACTTCCCTACACAGTCAATCTAGATAAGAAGTCAGCAACAACATTATCTTTTCCAGGTTTATCAACAATGGTTATGTCAAATTCTTGCAACAATAACAAACACCTAATAATTTTACCACCTACCACAACTTTATTCATCATATACCTAATAGCTGCATGATCAGTATGTATAAAAACTTTATAGCATGTGATGTAGTGGTAGAACTTATTGATTGCATAAACTACTGATAAGAATTTCTCCTCTATAGTCGTGTAGTTTTTCTCTATATGGTTTAATTTTTTGCTAACATAAAAAATTGCATGCATCCCTCCAGATTCACTAGCCTATCCTAAGATTGCTCTAACAGCCTGATTGGAAGCATCAGTGTGAATATGGAATGACTCACTCCAATTCGGTCCTTTGATGACTGGTGCTATCATGAGGGCACTTTTGATGGCTTCAAAGGATTCTTGACATTGTGGTGTTCAATTAAATTCAAAATCCTTTTAAAGCAAGGTAAACAAAGGATCAACTTTTCTACTAAGGTTTTCAATAAACCTTTGATAATACCTAGCATGTCCTAGGAAACTTCTCACTTCTATTTGAGTTTGAGGAGGGGGGATTTGAACCATAATTTCAACCTTTTTGGGGTCCACTTTCATTCCCTCTTGTGAGATGTGGTGACCTAGGACTATCCCTTCAGTCATCATAAGAAGGCACTTCTCATGATTTAGGTATAATTGATGTTATTTGCATCTTTCAAGAACTTTATTCAAACCATTCAAGGCTTCATCAAAAAAATTTCCATGTACTGTGAAATCGTCCATATAAACCTCCACACATGTATTGGCTAAATCAACAAAAATTGCCAACACATCCCGTTGAAATGTGGCCGGTGCAATACATAATCCAAATGGTAGAACTCTGTAGGCAAATGTCCCCATGGACACATGAAGGTAGTCTTATCCTAATCTTCTGGAGCCACTTGGATCTAGTTGTAGCCACTGAATCCATCCATAAAGGAGAAGTAGCAACTACTAGCTAGATTATCTAGCACCTGGTCAATGAAGGGAAGTAAGAAATAGTCTTTTTTAGTGGCTTTGTTCAATTCTCTATAGTTAATGTAGACTCACCAATTGCCATTTTTCTTTAGTATATAACCAATGGTGAAACCCACTGGCTATTAGAAATGGGTAGATGAATCCTACCTATAGCAGTTTCTCTATTTCTTCCTTCACTATATCCCTTAAGGTTGGATTAATTCTCCTCTATGGTTGTCTAACAAGATGGACATCTTCAATGTAGATGTGATGTGTGCATACACTGGGGTGGATTCCTCTCATAACCAATGGTGATACCCACTGGCTATTAGAAATGGGATAGATGAATCCTACCTATAGCGGTTTCTCTATTTCTTCCTTCACTATATCCCTTAAGGTTGGATTAATTCTCCTCTATGTTTGTCTAACAAGATGGACATCTTCAGTGTAGATATGATGTGTGCATACACTGGGGTGGATTCCTCTCATGTCTTTGTATTCCCATGCAAAAGCTTGGGTATGATTTTACAACAATTTTGTCAATCAAATTTCTTTGCTTCTATTAACTAACTACTGATAGAGAGTTATTTTTTGGTTTGGACAATGCTTTGCTTTGTGCCATTATGAACAAAAAGGTCTTTGTGAAGATTTAATAGAGTATTTAACAGAAAAAGGTGAGGCACAATCTGGTGTAATATTTTTTGATAACTTAAGTGGGAAGTAATTTGTTCAGAATATGGACAGTGGAATGCCTTGAAATATCCCTTTGGATCTCTCTAGAGCCATCTAGAGAACTCTTGTTGGGTGACACTGTACAAGGAGGTTTCGCTATTTGATTCCAATTCTTTATACTCCTCATTGCATTCTTCAAAATGTTCTGCAATTGTTACCATTGCCAATGAGGAGGCATCTTCTTCATCTAAATCCATCAGATCATCTATCCATGGTTTATTCTCATATTGTAAGAATGGTTTGGCAGGGGGATAGATGGAAAGTTCCTTTATCTTTTTCCCATTTGAAATAGTCATGTTTCTTGACCTACAATCAATAAGTGCTACTGCAGTAGCCAACCAAGGTCTACCAAGTATTATTGGGTACCCTAAACATTTCTTTCTACTCTGAAGGATGAGGAAATCAAATGAGTAGTCCCAGGTATTGATAGTGACTATGATATCCTCTAGAATTCTCTCTAGTTTTGTGATAGATAAATCTACCAGCTGTAACATAATTGATGTTGGTTGAATATGTGCTAATGCTAGAGCTTTTACAGTTTCTAAAGTCGTCACATTGATAGCACCTCCTAGGTTGATTAGTACATTAGAGACTAACACTCCTTTTGATTCTACTAAAATAAAATGACTTCTAGGATCCCCATATTTTTGAGGAATTAGCTTGCTTGATAGAACATCAGCAAGTTTCCCTTCTACTTGGATAGTGTTGGGTAATTTTCATTTTCTACATGGAAGTTTTAGGCATAAGCTCTTAATGGTTTGATTTATCTTTGGGATATCTTTTATTTCTTGTAACAAAGGAACTTCAATATGTATCTTTCTAAGTTCCTTGATTAACTGTGAGTCATCATGTGCAAGTTGGTTTTCCTTAGATTTTGGAGGAATATCTTTAAAACGCTTTGGAAATGGAAAGGTTTCCTTTGGAATTTCTTTTGAGTTTCTTGTCTCAGTCTTCTCATATTTTTGTTATTTATCAACATTGGGTGTTACTTCCTCTTCCTCAGTGACTTCCTCAACAGGAATATTTACAAGAATGCTTCGAGATCGAAGCTAGATGTCATTTATTTCCACAACATTCAGGGTGGCTATTTGGATCCGTGTTATACACATGTTGTTGTCGCCTATTGTTTTTTGGATTGGGAATTGGATGAGCAAGCATTGGAGGTTGATTTACCTGATCACTTGGATTTGGGTTTACAGGCTATGAGGGTTCAAGAAGTAAGGCTTGAGGTTGATTCCCAAATTGTCTCATTCCTCGGTTATATTGAGGTGCCCACTATTGTTGATGTTGTTGTTGATTTGGCCACTGAGGGTTGGTCCAAGATTGATTTGTCTAGTCTAGTTGAGGCCATGCTGGTCCCCACTGGGGTGGCATTTACATTGGAGGAAGTGGACCTCCCCAAGGTCCAAGAGGTTGTGTCCCAATTTTATGGGGCCCTTGGAGCATATTGGTTTGAATACTAATTGAATCCATAATTTGGTTGTTTCTAGCCAATAAAATTTATTTCTTCCTCATATGTTGGTACCTTTTTCAATCTATTTTTAATTTCAAGGAGTAGGCTAGACTCATTTGTTGGATGACTTTTCTCATAGATTTGGCATAACTTAGTTTGATTTAAGGGACACTCCCTAAGTGGATGTTTTTCTCTACAACGAGGGCAATAAATGGATAAGGGTTCCATGTTCCTTTTACTAGCTCGCATACCATCCAAAGTGGTATTCAGATGAAGTAAGATATTAGTTTTTAAATTTTCTCGCTCTTCCATGACTTTTGTAACATCACTAGAACTACCTTTCTTCAATATTCTCTCACCTACACGAGTGTGAGAGTAATTCCTACAAACTTCCATAATTTTTGAAAAATCTTGTTTATTAATATATTCTTTTCCCATTAGGTTTAAGGCTTCCCTAATTTCATCATCAATTCCTCTTAGAAAAATGGTTTTACTCGATTCCTGATCTAAATTATTTCCACATCTCCTATGGACAAATAGAAGTCTATCCACATAATCCTCCAAATTTTCATCTTCCATCTGCTTCATACGGAAGAGTTCATCTTTCCTATCCCTAACTCTACAATAATCCTGATATTTGTCAAGGAAAGTTGTTTCTATTTCATCCCAAGTAGAGATAGAGTCTACTCTCAGGCCCATGAACTATTAGAGTGTCGACTCCTTGAGAATGGAAGGAAAAAGTTTAAACTTCTAGTTGTCTATGGCATAATCATAGGTTTGACAGAGGACCTTAAATTCAAATAGGAACTGGTCCAAGTCTTCAGAAGTTAATTTCTTTCATGGGAAGTTAATTTCTTTCAGCAGTGATGGAGATTAGATAAGAGAATGTTCTATTGTTGGCTGGTTCCTCATGATCACCATTATCACCCATTGTAGAAGGTGTATCAGAGAGAATGGGAGATTTTGATGTTATAGGAGATCCCTGATCACTCAGATGATTAAGTTCCAAAGATGTGCTAGTTGTGGTTTGTTTGATGAATTGCCCTAAGGAATCCCTAAGCCTTCTCATAAACTAATGAATCTAGAATGTGCTCATTCAAGAAGTCTTATCAACACCTTAAACCTACAATGCTTTGTAGATTATTCCCTGACAACGACACCAAAAATGATGAGGTCATAGTAGTGTTCATTAATTCATCATCATTTAATTATCAATCTAGAGGTGTCTGGAGTGATCTACGATAAGACTCTTAGTGTGGGGGATTTTGGAGTGAATCTTAATCGATGGTTGGTGGGCAAAGTCCGGTTTACTCAACTTGCGAAAATAAACACACATGCAAGGAATGGAAACTATCTATTTGCTTGAAAGGAAACACACATACTTGGAAAGATATTATTCTAATTGCTTTGGAAATAAACACACTTGCTTGAAAGGAAATAATTCTAATTGCTGGAAAAATAAACACACTTTGCTTGAAAAGAAACTAGTTAAATTGCCGGAAGGAAACTATCTTAAGTGTTGAAATAGAAATTCAAAGTAATTGAATCCATTGTCAAATCACAATAATGAGACACTCTAAATATATTAGTGCTAATGAAAGAACAATCATTTTTTTAGTATTTTCAAAATTTATAAAACAAACCTGCAAGTGACAACTAGCTAAATAGTTATATAGAAAAGAGAGGACACATCACAAAGTTAACATACACAGATATTTTCACTAAATAGAAAAACAAAATAGAATTTCATAACAGATGCTTTAATTGAGGCATGGGTCATGTTTGCATTGTTGGACCTTTGGGTAGCCCTAGGATTGGCCTGTAATAGTCATCGACTTGAGGGGAGGATGACTCTATTGGAGGGTAATGACATCTGGAGTCATCTGGAGTTCAAGCTCTTCGTAGGAAAAGGGGCTCCGAAGGGATCTAGAGACCACTAGGAGTCTCACCACCGTAATCCTCATGCAAACATAAACCACTTATACAACAATTCATGAGATATGCACTTTGAAAATGTAATTTAAGTAAATAAGCTAAGAGATTGCATCAAAAGGAAATGAATACTAAACATGTGCATAATCCATCCAAGAGATGAATATAATTATAATAATATATATGTAAATGCCATAATGTTTTATAAAAGTCTTTTGAAATAGGAGATATAAAGAAATAAATGAGTCGTGGATTTGACTCATCACTGCCCAAGTGGATTTTTCTAAAATAAAAAATTGTGACAAAATTAATGTATCAAAAATGAACAATGAAGTGGTGTAAACATCATTGCTAGAAAGGGAGAGGAAGAGGGAGAGAGAGAGAGATTGGTTACAAAATCAAATAGAAAATTTATATGGAAACCTAGCAAATTAGAAAGCAACAGATAACAAGAGCAATAAATTAGAGAAAAAGAATAAAAATTCTACCTCTACATTTATAAACAATGTGAATGAATAGATAAAAGTGGGTTTGAATGAACTAAACAAAAAGTTAGATGAAAGCACAAATAATTATGATAATGAAAGAGCCAATTCAAAAAATTACAATGAAACTTGATAGAATCCAATGTCAAATTGGACAAAGAGAAAGAAAGAACACAATTGTGGGAACAAAAAGTAGAGGAAGAGAGAATAAAAAGTGAAAATTATAGTTATAATTGAGGAAAGTGGCAAAAATAAAATAAATTCCTCCTAAAATGAAGTATCTAAATTTTATAGAAAAACATTGATTTATCTAAAACATAATATCTAGGAGGAAATAATGTAGAGGATTGATGATTTCTCTAAGTTGTTTGAATTCATTGATGGTTTGCTAGTACGTAATAAGAATCTCAAACAATACGTTGTTGAAAATAGAAACATGATGACTTCAAAAGAGACAAAATGAAAAAACAACTTTTATAAATAATCTACAAAATCAGTGAAAATGAATTGGCATCCAAAGGAATTCATGACTATATTGATTCCCTCAAAAAAGGCATCATCTATCATTTAGATTTGTATGAAGCTAGGTGAAGCATATCAATTTTTGGATCAAGTTGCAATAATTACGTGGGAGTTGTATAAAAAGGTAGAATACTTCAAAGAGCTTGGTTTGTGAGTGGATTTTGACAAATTAGATTGATACATTAGAAAGGGTGCTTTGAAAAAGAAGATGGAGGATACAATGAAGTTGGATAAGGATCAGTTTCCTCAAAAGCTAGATGAGATAAACTTTTTACGATTGATAACCTTGAATTCAACTTTGATTGATATATTCAAGGAAAGCTTGAGTGTCATTTATGAATTGTAATAACTTTACAATTGATTTACAACAAATTACACTTCCATCAAATGAAAATTAGAGCATGCTACAAAAGCCGATAGAATGATTTGATAATATGAGTTTCCAATTGAGCATTGTGTAGAGTTATTTTGGAGCAAGATATTCTAATACTTTATGTATTCCTTTATTTGAAAATCAATATGACTTAAATCCATTTATGTGTTCAAATTATTTGTATTATTTAATTTCTTACTTTAGGAAAACTTTGGTTTCTAGATACACATTAAGCATTTGTTATAAATGCTACTACTACTTATTAGTATGTATTTAGCTGAATGCCTATAAAACTTATCGGTATCACACAATAATAATATGAAATTACTAATAATATGTTAATTGTTAAATAGAAATTAAAAAAATGTAAAATTTAGATTCTAAAATGGAATATTAGAACATAATAATATGTTAATTTATTAATTTTTAAATAGAAATAAAAAAAAGTGTATCAATATTAGACAAATAAATTATCATCAACAACAATTTGGAATATGAAATAAAATATAATTACCTAGTACTTGTGCTAAATCTCTTCAAATTGCCAAATCATCTCCTCACTCTGACGATGAGATTGAGGGCCATCTTGATCCTAGTCTTCATTTTCTTTTATCTAAATATGTTCACTTAAGTGCATATCACCACTGCCACTACATGTGTTATTTATTATGTCACTATCATATGTGCTAGTATTACTTGAGGTATTGCACAACCCTCTTCTTTCACATATGGATCTCTACATTCCCAATGCCCTTTCAGAAGGAAAACTTTGGATATCATATTTAATTCTATAAATCCTTAAGCAATGTTCTAAATCTTGTCAAGTTTATTTCTTATCTTTGATTTCAAGAACCCAAATGTACTAAAAACTATCTCATCCTCCACTAACCCTAATAGATCATGGTTTGACATAAAATGAACAAGTTTGAAATATTTTGATATTGAATCATATAATATTTCACTTTGACTTAAGTTTGCCCAAATCTTTGTTATCGATCCATTTAGGAAGGGACTCTCTCCATGAGTTTAAACTCTTCTATCACTAATTTTGTAAAATGGTCTAATCACTAATGTTGCAAAATGGTCTAATTTCTTTGTAAGCCTAGATTTATTTATAACTCATTCTATCTATTTTCTATTGAATTCTAAAGTTTTGAAAAATTGATTGGCCAAGGTCTTTATCTTGTTATGAAAATAAACTAGTTGATAGTTGATCCAATATTAAAGATATATAATAGAAATAACTTCAAGTAGTTCATTTGAAGGGAATCGTTCTTTAATCTTTAAGGAAAGAGAACTCACAATATCCTTTAAAGTAGTACTTACATATTCAACAATCTTATCAAAAGCTTCCCTTGTAATAGGTTCTTTGACAATGTGCATGACCCTAGAAAAATAGTGCATTGGTATCTCATATCCCGTACAAAGACACATAACTCCCCACTTGTATTTAACTATACAAAATTAGCATTATTGTTCTCATTTCTCATCAAGTGTCAATTACTAAATTTTGGTCTTATGAATGACTACTCTAATAGATATAGATTATCAAGGTTAATCCATATCATTTTATGTAGCTTAATATATTTTAAAATACACATGGTTCTTTCTTGAGTTTTTTTCACAAGAATGTTCATTCCCTTTAGCATGGGAATAATACCAAATATAGTTAGAATTATTTCTATGTCACTTAACCTATGTAAGAGATTAGGATCTCTATCTACTATGAGGCAATGTTCATACATTACCCCAATCAAGGATTGATATTTTGAAAAACTCTTTGCACTAGTCCATGCAAGGAGATCCATATGGTATCAACATCCTTAAGAATCTTGTTTCTTGTAGTTATTCCTTCAGTAAAATGTTGAAATTCCAAAAACCATTTGGGACTTCGATAGAAGTATGAGAGGAGTTTACAAGCTAGATCTTCAACTTTTGATATTTTAGATAATTTGCTCTCAATTTTAAATGTGAAATTAATTCTTTGGGACATGCGTTAAATGGCAATCATGTATGTTGAAAAAGAAGTTTGTACATTTACACAAAGACCATTCCTATGACCTTGCATTACTGAAGCTCTATCTTCCCCTACACCAATTTTTATTTAGTAATCCATACCTCTAGTTTCATTCAAAGATTTCTAACTAGTTCAAATAGATTTTGTGATGTTGCATTCTCCTTCATTTTATGAAAAAAGAGTAGATGAGGTTGGCAGACATGATTTTATATAGTATACACATGCATGCGTGCCCAAGAAGTATTATCTATTGTGGTAACTTCATCTAAAGATAATGCAATAAAAGTTGATTCTTTTATTTTTTATATACAACATGTTTTTCAACTTCAACAAGACAACTTGTCCATTCCCATCCATTGTTTATTGACCAATGTGAAAGTTAGTGATGAAATAATGCTCAACTAAATAGTTTTTCCATTTGCACTTCTTCCATCATCTTTCCAAATTGAGCTTCGAAAGAATCTCCACATGTAGCAAGTTTCACCTTTCTTTCCATATGTGCATTTTGAGCATGCTTAATGTGAAGACATTCTTCCTTTGTTTTCCATCTTATCACTACTTTTTCTTTTCGTCTATGATTTATTTTTCATAAAATTTACCAATATGCTTTTCTATGGTGTTAAGTTTTAGCTGCAACTTCTTGTCCCTACCATATTTCTAACTTTAAATCTTACACTTTCATTCTATGGAAGGTTCATCTTTGTTTACATTCTCTACCGATTCAATGAATGGGTACTTTTGACACTCAATTGATCTACAAATCTTATTATTTCCCACTTACTTCCCATTTTTTATTTGGATTTCTTTTCCCCTTCTGTGTAGGATCAACATTTTCATTATCACTTATTGAGGTTGATTTATTAAAATTATCATTCCTACCATGTTAGGTATCCTTTGAAACATCATCTATGGAATTGTCATCCAAATCATTTCAATCTTCCTCTGAGGTATTACCTTGTTTGTTAATAGATGGTACAAATCTTGATATTGTAGCCTGATTTGATGGACCACAAACATTGTCAAGTATGACATTATGTTTCTACATTTTGATGAGCTCCCTTTACCACTTCCAGAAAACTTGTTCCTATTCAACATATCTCATGACTTAAAAGCTAAAAAAATGGCCTTTTATTTAAGCTTGCAACTTAGACTCAACACTAATCTAAAGGATATGGATTTGTGCAATTTGAGTAAAATGACTCAACACATAATGTAATAGATAAACTGAATACAATGTTTTTGAATAGAAAAAAACCTTTTTTAGCCCATTTGTGGAAGAGACAATAGATAGTGATGGCACAAATATAGGGGATGATGAATAAGTATGAAACTCAATAATTTCATTATAAATATTCTGTTAATTTTTTATATTGTTTATATATATAATAATGAAAATAAACAATAAATAGACAAAAACAACAAGAAGGAATCATATAATATAGATCTTTGGGGCCTAAATGTCTCCCTACTCAATATCATCTATAATAATGAAGCCAAATTGACATAGAGATAAATAAATAGAAGGAATCTTATATTATAAAATAATAAAGAAATTATCACTTAGCTTTTAGCAACTCTGTGAGGCCCATCCTAGTTCATGATGCTTGCAACACCTTTTACTACCAATTGACATCAACAATGTTATCTAGTTGAATCTTGTGAGTCATACTCCTATGTTGTAGCATAGCTTTATTTGTTAGTGTAGGTTTTTTATTTTCCTTATGTTAGTGAATATTTATTTTTCCTACAAATATTATTAAGCTTTCTTAGGTTATATTAGACATGGTTAATGTGAGGACACATGTCATAATCCATCAGTTACATGTTTTTCTATCCCCCACCTTTGGGTAGTTGAGTCTCATATCCTCTTTTGGATTTATTTGCCACCTCTCATAACCATTTGTTTGTCTTATCTAGGTAGATACAAGCATGTTATCTAGAATTTACCAAGTAGGTATAACTCCCACCTATTTTGGGTAGTTGGTAGTTATTACTCCTCTTGGAAGTATTTGCCCTCATTTTTCTATATACACAACACTCACCTCTCCCTTCACTAGTACTCTTGATAGTGAAGCTAAGTTTATTGCAAGGGAGTGCTAATTCATTTCATCTTTGGATTTGTCTTACTTTCCTTTGGTCATTTTGATCATGGGTGACTTCACAACCAAATCTAATTGGTATCAGAGCTGGTTGTGAGTTGTGGGTTAGTAGTATTTTAGGAAATCCAAGTTCCATTTCATTCTTGAAAGAAAGTATGCTCTTCTCTTGCATCCTATGATGACTTGGAGAATTAGAAACACTTGATCAAATTTTTATTTCTAAGGGGTTTTGTGTCTAAGATTGCCATTTGGAGGTATATTAGAGCTTCCTAGAGACATTCTAAGTTCACCATTGAGTGAAAGTAATCGAAAAAGTTAGATCAGGATTTTATTTCATCCAAATTGGACATTGAAGGCTGAATTTGCAAGGGTTTAAAGTAGGGGTTTTCTCATCAGATCCTATGGGTAACTATTATTTTTGGGCATTTGAGGCCAAAAGGACCAAATGTCATCATGTCTAAAAGGCTCCAAAACCCTAAGATCGACTGTCAAATCATCAATTTTGAACAAGTCGATTTTGGGGAAAAAATTTAGCAAGTGAGTTGTAACGCACACAACCTTTAAACTATCTCACAAAAGAAAAATAAATACTCAAAACTCTTTAATATAATTATTTGCAACAATACATTTTAATATCGACCTTTACTAGTTAGCATATAAAAATTATTGATTTCTTATTGATATTTTATTAAAACATAAATGTTTAATTTTACTAGATATGTATAGATGGATCTATGTAGTTAGTAAGTTCATTTTAACTTATAACTTATCACATTAGTAGTATCCAGATAGTGTGGAATTTTTTCTATCTTACCAATTTTAAAAAAATTATACAATTTTGGTGCAATAATACAAACATCATTTTCACCCTTTAAACCTTAAATAAATATCTCATGTCCTTATTTTATATTAAGACTCATGGGATTAGAAATCTTATTGATTGATTTTAATTATGTGGATTAAGAGATAATCTTGTTGTATATGGAAAGTTCATTGTTGCATATTACTCTCAAACATGAATGAGAACCTTATCTCCTTGTTCAAATTGGGATCATAGTGATTGTTATGAAGTGGTAGAAAACCATTTATCTATTATCCTTCATAATATTTGAATGCATGTTGAGTACTTAGGTTTTATGACTACTTACCATATTACAATACTGGTCATAGAGAAGAAACTATCCATGATGTTTATAAAGGGTTTTTTGTTGTATTCCCTCATGTAAACTTATTCTTTAAACATAGACTCTAGATTGGTAAGATGAAATAAACCCAAATGGTAAGTGTTGACCTATTTTTCCCCTTTGGCCAAATAGCCCATCTGTAAAATCTCTAAGTGTTTTCCTTATTTTCCCCCTTAAGCCCTAGGTTTTGCAGTCGCCTTCCTTCATGTTATAACCCATCGTTGACTACCTAGCCTAAGTTGCCAATCACTTAAGTTATAACTTGAAGCCTTTTTTATGTCATCAAGTTATTAGCCCTGAGCCTTTTATTTTCCTTTGTTGTTGGGGGATCTTCAAGTTTTAGAACCTAAGTTACTAGGTTCAAAAGTTCGCGAACCGCCTGACTCCCTGACTAGTCTCCAAGACTTGCATCTCTAAGCCTTTCTTGTCGAGAGGTTAAGAGTTTTTCAAACTTCCAAACTCTCATCTTATGGTTTGAAAGTTTCATAAATCCATGACTTGCTGACTCGCCGTTCGCAAGCCCCTTGTGCTTCATCCTACCTAGTGTGACCTCTTTTTATGAACAACTTATTTGCACGTACTAATTGAACTTTTAAGTTGTGTTACATGTCGCCCCATGCGTTCCCCAATATAAAGAAGGCATGGTCCCTCCCGACTTCTGCCAATTGACAGGTGGCACCTTTTTCCACTTTCTCAAAGGGACATGTGGCAGCTTTCCAGGTCACAGAGTCAAAAGGAAGCAAATGTATATTAGAAGGCCCCAAAATGTTGTCGTTCCCCGCTAGCTCATGGGGAATCTTTCCATGTCGATTCCTTGTGGCGTAGCGGGTGGTAGCCGCAGGGCCAATTTTTGAAGAAAGAATAAGGCTTGTGTAGTGGAGGTGCCACGTGGAAGGATTTCATAGGCTCGCAGACCATCGAAGCTAACATCACCTTCCTTCTACATGGCTACAAAAGAAAGACAACTATAAAGTATATCGGGGACCCATGGCCATAGGATTGAAGATTCTAAGTCCACGAAGGAAGTGCTGCCAGATGTCAGGTAGAGAAGTGAGCTGTAGGAAAGATAAAGGAAAATCAAAAGGGAACTTTGGCGACCGTTGATCTTAAAGCAGACTCATCCATAATTGATATTTGATTGGGACTATCAGGCATCTTGAGGGCGGGAAATGTGCAGGTTCAATTGGCAGAGGCATTTAGAGGTTGATTTTTAAAAGGTTTTAAAGCCAATAAAGCACAAAATCAAGGGGTTCAAATTTTAAAGTGTTGTAAAAGCTTTACTCAAGGATCTTTTGTCTCATTTTCCATCAATGCAGACCCTATCTTATCAACTGCCTCTTAACATATATTTGTTACATTGATTGTTGCAGGTCAATGAATCAACTACTCACATTAAAAATGGAAATATCTTTCATCTGCCTAGGTCTCCAGATATTTTTTTAGTTAATTCTTGTAGATGGACATCCCTTCAGATAGAGATTTTTTTTTTCTGACAGAGCCCATGGGGCAATTTATTGTAACCTAATTAGGTCATTTGGAATCAGATGCTATATATGCATGAATGTAAGATGTAAAAAAGGTTGGAAAATAGTTAGTCTTCATGATTATGTATTCCAAACAGAGCAGTCCTCTATTGTAACCGTGCCTTCTGATTGAATATATGCTACTTATTTTACCTCTTCATGCTAGTTTCAACCCTGTGTGAATTAAGAATGATGTGTCTATGAATGGTTAATTCCTTTCTAATCATTTCTTGCTCCTTGCCTCTATTAAAACTAGTCTAATCTGTGTGTGTTTGTTAATTGTATCTAGTCATTTTGTGCATCTTCTCAGTTATGTGAGGGTTCTTATATTCAAACCTGGTGTATCATCTCCTTTTAAGTTTAGTTTTACTCCCACTTTCTCTTTTCATAATCAGTGGATAGATTAGGTTTAGTCTTACGTTAGTTGAATCTCTCGTTCAGTAAAGGAACCAGCCTCTCTCTAGAGATTTGGCCTCCTTGTAGGGTCCCACACTTGGAGGTCATCTCAATGTTTCACTATATTTTTGGAGCCCTAAAAGCCTTCAACACTGGGTGTAAATCTATGTGACAACAGTTTCTAGCACACCCAGTGGGACCACTTGATGATCCTTATCATCCATTGAAGAGTTCTGGTGCGCTCTTCATTGTATCTTGCCATTTAGGGTAGTTTCTTTTACACCATGGTGACTCTACTAATCAAATCTTTTGGTGAAAGTAGCCCAAGCACCTAAAGAGCTCCAAGGATCAAGATTTTAGTGGTTCTCTTGGTCTTTCCTACTTTTAGAAGAATCTCAAATCACATGGCACTCTTCTTGGTATGTATCCAGTTCTCTTTGGTTGTGGACCTATTTTTCTTGGTTTAGATATTTTCTATGATTATTTGGCATTTTAATGTTTTAAAATATCAATTTTTTATGGAATCTATGGATACTCCCCTCCATCCAATCAGAATCCAAATTTTATGCCTCCATACCAACAATAACAAACCCAGGATACCTCTGGTTTCACGTCGTATTATCCTATTTTAGCATAATATCAACATCCTTACAGAGCTTACCTCCCACCTGCCCCTCCTTAGTCTTCTTGGAAACCTAATAATGCTTATTATCAACCCCAAGAAGACTTTTCTGATCCTATCCAGTATAGCTCCCCTTATAATCAGTTCCAAGATGTTGACTATGTGAACACCGATGTGTTCAAACAGCTCACAGGCATATTCCTAGAGCTTAATAGACTTTTGGATGATAAGAAAAGAAGAAGAGGGTATAATTTTCCTTAGTGATACTATGGTCTTAACATTGGAAACACTAGTGATCTAAAGGAGGTGATGATGGACCTATAGAGGGAATGGGACGAGTTTCAAGAAATGATAGAGCATGCCCAATAGTAGGAGGCCCAAGAAAGGTCTTTTCAAGGAAACCCTACTATGAGGAGTGCAACTCAAGAACAACATATGAGGCAAGTAGCCCAATTGGTTCCACCCTCTCTTAGCTTCAGGTAGCCCCTTTCTTCTACACATGTTTGGCCTATAGAAGAGCAGCCTCGACTCCACAAGTTCCCAGGATTCAAAGCCTCTCTCCCTCCACAAGACCCTATTCCTGTGCAAACCCAATTTATCACTCCCCAAGAACAAGTTTTCCCAGAACCCCCTTCCCTCCAAGAAATTCAAGAAGATATCCAGGCCTCTTTCCCTTATACTTTTTCAATTTTCAAGGGTGGACCTGTTATCTACTGAGCTAATTGGGAAGATGAGCCAAAGATGGAGGTGGAAGAGGATGAAACTAATGAGTAGTTTTTTGTTCCTACACTCAGAGTGGTATAATTGTTTGAACCTATTACACCTATGAGTACTGTTAATCCAAATAAGAGGTTGGATCCTCTAGACTTTGGTTCTTTTGAAGCTTTTTTCTCATGCATCTAATCAAGCAAACAAGGTTGAAATGTGAATATTGTGTGGGGAAATCTTTAGCTACAGTGGCAACTTGAGCACAATTTAGTGGAGATACAATCAAAGGATAGAGGCATAATGGAAAAGATTACTGAGATCATCCTAGGGGTGGATGATACTGCCTTGTTTCATGAGCTACTTGATTACATTGAAAATGAAGAAGACAGACAGGTTATAGTGGCCACACAACAACAAGAGAGCAATGAAAATAATGACAAATTGTTGCAGGTTGAGGCTCGGTGTGATAGTGAAATTCTAGCTTGTGAAGAGGGGCATATGAAAAGTCCTATGTTGAGGAGTGCAAGAGACTTGGAGGAGGCTCAATTTTGGCAAGAGCTTGATGATTTTTTCTTTAACTTGGATAGTGAATCAGTGCCTCTAGATAAGGTCAATATTGAGCCGTTTCAATAGATTGAGGAGGCAATTACTACTCCAATTGACATACAAGGATTGAAACATTTAGACCAGTAGTATCAAGAGCTTGAATCAGAGCAATGACATGTCGCTTCAATGGGATGCCCTATCATTCATTTGGCCCAGCTAGAGACATATCAGAAGGAGTCCCTACCTATCATGCTTCCTTCAAAGAATGAGGTTGAGCATCAAAGAGGGCTAGATCAGCCCACTAATCCACTTCCAGGAAACTATATTTTTGATTAGTACAAGTGGATAGGTGAGTTTTTCCTTGTCCTTGGGGAAGTGTTTCATTATCTTGTTATATATCCATCCCTTCCCCACCTCTCTTTAACTGCCCACATGCATGAGAAATATTGCAAATTGTTAAGAAAGGGCAATTACTTTCAAGAACTTGTCAATGGATTTGTTTGAAGTCATTTCCTTGTTGTTAGCTTAGGATTAGAGTAGGTTTTATTTTAGTTTTTAGGTTTCCTTTTCCCTAAGCACTTTTACACAGGCTGCATTGTCATTAGGAGAATGCGTGCCTTCTTTTATGTTTTGGGAGGTAGGTTTCAATTGTCTTGACTCTTTGATTCCTCTTTTGGACCCCATGCCCAATGGATGCTTAAGGCCACTAATCTATTTGTTTAGCAGGAAAATGCCCCTGAGAAGTCACCAAAATTTTGGCCTATTTTGCCCCTTTAGCCAAATAGTCCATCCATAAAATATCTAAGTATTTTCCTTATTTTCCCTCTTAATCCCTAGGTTTTGTAGTCACCTTCCTTCATGTTATAATCCATCATTGATCACCTAGCCTAAGTTGCCGATCACTTAAGTTATAACTTGATGCCTTTTTATGTCATCAAGTTATTGGCCCTAAGCCTTTTATTTTCCTTTGTTGTTGGGGGATCTTCAAGTTTTAGAACCTAAGTTAGCAGGTTCAGAAGTTCGCAAACCACCTGACTCCTTGACTAGTATCCAAGACTTGTATCTCTAAGCATTTGTTGTTGAGAAGTTGGGAGTTTTCCAAACTTCCAAAATCTCATCTTATGGTTTGAAAGTTCCATAAATCCTTGACTTGTTGTCCGCGAGCCCCTTGTGCTTCGTCCTACCTAGTGTAGCCCCTTTTTATGAACAACTTATTTGCACGTGCTAATTAACCCTTTAAGTTGTGTTATGTGTCACCCCGCACATTCCCCAATATAAAGAAGGCATGGTCCCTCCCAGCTTGTGTTGATGGACAGGTGGCATTTTTCACCACTTTCTCAAAGGGACACGTGGCATCTTTCCAAGTCATAGAGTCAAAAGGAAGCAAATGTATATTAGAAGGCCCTGAAATGCTACTGTTCCCTACCAGCCCATGGGGAATCTTTCCAAGATGTAGATTCCTTGTGGGATAGCGAGCAGTGGCCATGTGGTCAATTTTTGATGAAAGAATAAGGCTTGTGTAGCAGAGGTGCCATGTGGAAGGATTTCACAGGCCTACAGACCATTGAAGCTCACGTCACCTTCCTTCTGTGTGGCTATGAAAGAAAGATAGTTGTAAAGTATATCAGGGGCCCATGGCCATAGGATCAAAAATTCCAAGTCCATGAAGGAAGTGCTGCTAGATGTTAGGTAGAGAAGTGAGCTATAGGAAAGATAAAGGAAAATCAAAAGGGAACTTTGGTGACCGTCGATCTTAAAGAAAACTCATCCACGGTTGATATTTGAATGGGACTGTCAAGCATCCCGAGGGTGGGAAATGTGCAGGTTCAATCGGCAAAGGCATTTAGAGTGTTGTACCTTGCACACACGCCCCATTTTGCCAAACGGAGACCCCCTCTTTTGCTTTGGCTTTGAGTCTCGACCTTTCTTCCTTATGATGATGAGAAGGTGAATTTGTGCTTAGAGTGCATAATTTGTTCCAAATTTGAGTATTTTACATGTTTAGAATCATTTGATGTCTTTCATGATTGATTTGAAGGTGTTTGTTAGAATTAGGCTGGACAACTAAGAGGGGGGTGAATTAGTTGTCTCCAAACTTTAACACTTGCTGCAATTAATTTTCTTTACCTCTTACAAATAGATTAATGATGTGAGCATATGAATTATCAACACATGGGCAGAAGCAAAATGAAAACACATAACACCAAAATTTTTAACATGGAAACCCGGTTAAGGGAAAACCACGGTGGGGGTTAACCCACAAGATTCGTACCCTATTAAAAGTACTTAGAAGAAAAGAGAAGGCACATGCCTTCGAGCGCACTACCTAGCTCACTGCTCAAACGAGGCTAACTACCTACAAGAATTTATGTTTAACATAGAGATAATGAACTGAGAGATAGCATCTACTTCATGCCTGATTCAGTCCCTTTGAAAGCTCACAAACTTCTGCTCAGTCCCCCAAATATTTCTTTGTTATATCTTCATCCTTTTATTGCTCTTGTTCCTTTGCTCCTCCTCTTCTCTATTTTGCCTCTATACCTCTCTTAGGATTTTATCATTTTCACACACAGACCCATTCCCACAACTCATCAACATGTATTTATATGCTTCATCAACCTTGGAATGATCATCAAGGTTAGCTTGACTTAATGCAAATTATGAAACTATTGGCCAAACATAACTGAGATTTGAATCTTGTTCCAACAACACACCACACTCCAGAGAATTGCTCTTAAATCATCTGCAACATGCTTGAATCACCTGGTCGGCCAAGACTGGGAAGAACAACAAAATCAAGGAAGAAATATTCAACAACGAGCTCAATCTTCAATGACCTCCAACATAATAGTTACATGATCTAGAGACCTCCATAAGCACATTAAATTCAACAAGAACATTCACACTACTTAAACTCATTAGAATCACTTGCATCTTCATCTAGAACCTCAAGAACACTATCTGCCCTGACTGTCAAACTAGAAAGATTGCTTGTAGACCTTCAAACCATGAACCACTTGGGTTGGGGATACACACTGACTTCCCAAACATGCCTTTAGATTTGCAGATCATAATTTTTAATTGTGGAACAATCCAGACCCATTTCTTGTCACTCTGTTTCTTTAGAACACTACAAAACCAGTACTACTTAGATGGCCATAGCTTCTTCAGATCTTCATGTGGACCTCTCAAATTTTAACTAGAGCTACCTCAAACAATCCTCGACATAGCCATATGATCTTCATACAATGATCTTCATTAATTTTCTCAATATCCTCAACATTTTAGTCTTCTAAACATGCAACAAAATAGGATACAATTGACACCAATGGCAACAAGACTATGTTGACATCAATGACAACACCGCTTAGGCACATATTTGCAACAACCTCCCCCTTTGTCATTGATGGCAACATATGATGTGAAAAACTGATTCAACCATCAAGACAAGAAATTTTTCCCCTTTCTCTTGTCACTTCTGCAACCGCTTTCTTTACTGCTCCCCCTTTCATCAGCAACTAGTTTTTCACATGACTTCTCTCCCCCTTTGACATCAATTGCAAAGGGAACATATTTGCAATCTTTTCTCCCCCTTTTTGTTTTAGACTGATCTCCAAAATTTGTGTACTAACTACTCCTTTGGAGTAGTGCCTTATTAACATCAATCCGGATCTCAAGATATGACTGAGAATTCCACCGAACTGATGCACATGAGTGAATCTTAGTTCTAATCAGGAGGGGTAATAATCCCTAACTTCTCTCTGAGATACTCAAAAGTATCCTTGGGTAGAGGCTTGGTAAATATATCTGCAATATGATCCTTTGAAGTAACAAACTCCAATATGACTTCATTCTCATTTACCTTCTCTTACGAAATAAAACTTGATGGATATGTGCTTTGTCTTTGAATGCAACACCTGATTCTTTGAGATGTTTATTGCACTTGAATTATCATAGAAGATTGTGACAGGCTCCTCAAACACAATTCTGATATCCTTCAACATTTGCTTCATCCACAAGACTTGAGTACAATTACCTACTGCTACTATGTACTTTGCCTCTACAGTAGACATAGATATTGCCTCTCTATTTTTGCTTAACCAAGAAACCAATCTCCTTCCCAAGAAGAATGCACCACCACTAGTACTTTTCCTATCATCCACATCTCCTACCCAATCAGCATCAGTGTATGCTTGAAGAGTGATGCCATTATCCTTTGGATACCATAAGCCATAATCAAGTGTTCCTTTGAGATATCTAAAAATTCTTTTGACAACTACAACATGAGAGTCTTTAGGGTCAACTTGAAATCTAGCAACAAGTTTAACTACATTCATGATATCAGGTCTGGTCTGAGTCAAATAGAGCAGTCCTCCAATCATTGATCTATACCTTTTCTGATTTGCTTTAGGGGAGTCATCATCTTTACTCAACTTGCATCTAGTTACCATGGGAGTGCTTACTAGTTTTGAATTCTCCATTCCAAACTTTTCCAACAATTCTCTCACATACTTAGACTAAGATATGAAGATGCCTTTATCTGACTGGATGATTTGTAGACCTAAAAAGAAATTCATTTCTCTAAACATTGACATCTCAAATTCACTTTGCATCTGATCAGCAAAAATTTTGCACATACTCTCATTACCACCAAGAATGATATCATCAACAAATACCTCAACATTAGAATATGCTCATGATCAATCTTGAAGTAAAGATTACTATCAGCAGTGCCCTTGCTAAATCCTAGCATTAGTAGATACTTGTCTAGTCTTGCATACCAGGGTCTTGGGGCTTGTTTGAGTCCATACAATGCTTACCTCAATCTGCAGACCATATCTTTTTGATCAGACAACTGAAATCCTTTCGGTTGCTCAATGTAGACTTCTTCTTCCAATTCTCCATTTAGAAATACTGACTTGACATCCATCTGATAAACCTTGAAATCTTTATAAGAAGCAAATGCAAGAAATAGTTTGACTCCTTCTATTCTTGCCATGGGAGCAAAAGTTTCTTCAAAATCAATTTCTTCCACTTGAGAATATCCTTTATATACCACCCTTGCTTTGTTTCTTACAAATTTACCATCTTCATTTAGTTTATTCCGGAAGATCCATTTAGTTCCAATCACATTTTTGTCTTCAAGTCTAGGAACAAGATCCCAAGTGTGATTCTTTTCAATTTGCATTAATTCTTCTTCGATTGCTTTTACCCAATTTTCATCATTGCAAGCCTCACTTACTAATTTTGTTTCAATCTCTAAAATCAAACAAATCTCCTCTTCATCTTCAGTAACTCTTGTCCTAGTTCAAACACCTTTGTTTTTATCTCCTATGATCTGATCTTCAGGATGATTCAGCCTTACATACCTTGGAGTTTTGGGATTTGCTTGAACCTCTATTCCTTGATCTTGTTCCTCAACATCTGAACTATCCTCTTGAGTCACTGGATTTTCTAGATCAATCTGGATCTGAGTCTAGGTTGGAACTTGCCTTCTTTGATTTTGGATTTCATCTTGATCATCTAAATCATATTCGCAAGACCTGGAAGGTCTCTCCTTGCTTTCATCAACTATGACATTAGAACTTTCAACAATCTTGTTCAATCTCTTGTTAAAGCACTGGTATACCTTGCCTTGAGTAGAGTAACCCAGAAATATTCCTTCATCACTTCTTGCATCAAACTTGCCAAGGTCCTCATCTCTTTTGCTATAGCATTTACTACCAAAAACTTTGAAATACTTCACAGTAGGAGGATGACTAAACCACAGTTCATAGGGGGTCTTACCAGAATTGCCTTTGATTTGTACCTGGTTGAGAGTGTAGACAACAATACTCACAGCTTCTCTCCAATAGACTTGAGGAACATTTACTTCCATCATCATGGTCCTAGATACTTCTTGAAAGGTCTGGTTCTTTCTCTATGCAACTCCATTTTATTGAGGAGTCCTAGGAGCAGATAATTGTCTTTTTATCCCTTTCTTTTCATAGAATGAATCAAACTCACTGGAGGTAAGCTCTCCACCTTTGTTGGATCTCAGACACTTTATCTTCACACCGATCTCATTCTCCACCATAACTTTGAACACCTTGAATTTGTCAAGAGCTTCTAATTTTTCTTTCAAAAAGGTTACCACATCATCTGGGAGTAATCATCAATTAGCAACATAAAATATTTGTCTCCTTGCATCCTCCTAATTCTAGCAGGACTACAAATATCAGTATGCACAAGTTCCAACAATCCACTTGAAGACTGTTCTTTACTTTTGAATGAGGTTCTATTTTGTTTACCCAATTGACATTCTCTACACATGCTATCAGCAGGTTTCACAAGTCTTGGAAGATCTCTCACAACCTGAGTAGAACTTATCTTAACAATGTTATCAAAATTCACATGACACATCCTCCTATGCCATAGCCAACTCTAATCAATCTGAGCAATCAAGCAACTCTTACCAGAACTACTTAAATGAAAGATGTTACCTCTAGTCTGAGTACCAGATGCAATTTCAATTCTAGAGCTTTCCAAGATTGTGCATTTTCCATCCTTGAATCGAAGATCATAACCCTTGTCAACCAACTATCCAACACTAAGAAGATTGTGCTTCAATCCTTCCACATATAAAACATTATTAGTGTTGTTTTTACCATCAAAAGAGTTGGATCCTCTACCATAGATTCTACCAGCTGAGTTGTCTCCAAACTTCACAAATCCACCTTCATATTTTTCAAAGCTTACAAACTTACTTTTATCACCAATCATATGATGAGAACATCCACTATCAATTACCCATTCATCCTTTTCCACAACCTAAGAAACCAAAGCACTTTCCAGATTTGCATAGCTAGAAGAGTCAGCAGGTACTAGATCTTCTTCTTTGATATCAATGAACACCCGATCATTATCAGTGGAACCTCCATGATTAGATTCATCATCTGTGACTCCTTCTTCACTAGCTTCTTGGACATAGTAACATTTCTTATGGCCTCTAGACCTATTAAGGTTTGGCTTTGAAACCCTCTCCGGACACCTTAAGGCAAAATGACCAATCTTATTACAAGAAAAACATTTGAATGGCAACTTTCCTTCATACTTACTAGATCCTCTTGGCAATCTCTTGGCAAAAAGGGCTTCAAGATCATCAAGCTTAGTTTCATCATCTTCAAGATCCTTCCTTACCTTCTCAAATCTGATTGTTCTTCTTGAAGAGCTTTCACCTAGATCATATCTTTGCTTCCCATGAACACTAGCCTTAAATGCAGATTCAGACTTATGAAGAGAATCACCAAACTCACTCATTTCAAATGCTGAAAGCTTACCAACCAACTGATCCCTTGTAATAGTTGTCATAGTCCTGATTTCTTCAATGGTAGCGGCTTTATGCTTGTATGCCAGAGGTAAGGATCTGAGCACTTTGGCAACAATCTTTGATTCTTCTAATACTCCACCAGCACTCCTGATACCAGTCACAAGTTCATTCACTCTCTACATGTAGGAAGTAATATTTTCATCTTCACTCATTATCAATCTTTCGTATTTACCCTTCAGGCTTTGTATCTTGGCACATTTAACATATTTTTCACCTTCATACAGAGTTTCCAACTTAATACAAATTTTATGAGCAGTTTTTAATTCCAAGACATTTGCTATTTCTGTATTAGTTAAGGTACTTAATAATGCTTCTTTAGCTCGAATGTTGGGTTTAGCATCTCTGATTCATCTAGAGTTGAAAGGCCATTCTTCAGAATCTTATACTCATTCTTAGTTATCAACCAAAAGGCATCACCCATACATTATAAATGAAACTCCATGCACTTCTTCCATAGAGGGTAATTCGTTCCATCAAACCTCAAACTGTCCTTGTAAGTCAACATCTTGGATCTCCTCAAGTGGTCAAGCTTCTTCTAGAGGAACTAGCTCTAATACCAATTGTTAGAATTAGGCTGGACAACTAAGAGGGGGGGTGAATCAGTTGTCCTGAAACTTTAACACTTACTGCAATTAATTTTCTTTACCTCTTACAAATAGATTAATGATGTGAGCATATGAATTATCAACACATGAGCAGAAGCAAAATGAACACACATAACACCAGAATTTTTAACATGGAAACCTGGTTAAGGGAAAACCATGGTGGGGGTTAACCCACAAGATTCATACCCTGTTAAAAGTACTTAGAAGAAAAAAGAAGGCACATGCCTTCAGGCGCACTGCCCAGAGCTCACTGCTCAAAAGAGGCTCACTACCTACAAGAATTTATGTTTAACACAGAGATAATGAACTAAGAGATAACATCTACTTCATGCCTAATTTAGTCCCTTTGAAAGCTCACAAACTTCTACTCAGTCCCCCAAACATTTCTTCATTATATCTTCATCCTTTTACTGCTCTTGTTCCTCTGCTCCTCCTCTTCTCTATTCTACCTCTGTACCTCTCATAGGATTTTATCATTTTCACACACAGACCCATTCCCACAACTCATCAACATGTATCTATATGGTTCATCAACCTTGGAATGATCATCAAGGTCGGCTTGACTTAATGTGAATTATGAAATTGTTGGCCAAACATAGCTAAGATTTGAATCTTATTACAACAACATGCCATGCTCCAAAGAATTGCTCTTAAATCATCCACAACACGCTTGAATCATCCAGTCAGCCAAGACTGGGAAGAACAACAACATCAAGGAATAAATCTTCAACAATGAGGTCCATCTTCAATGTGGACCTCTAACATAGTAGTTACATGATCTAGAGACCCCCACAAGCACATTGAATTTAACAAGAACATCCGCACTACTTCAACTCATTAGAATCACTTGCATCTTCATCCGGAACCTCAAAAACACTGTCTGCCCTGACTGTCAAACTAGACAGATTGCTTGCAGACCTTCAAATTACTTGGGTTGGGGATACACATTGAATTCCCAAACATGCCTTTAGATTTGCAGATCATAATATTTAATTGTAGAACAATCTGGACCCATTTCCTGTCACTTTATTTCTTCAAAACACTACAAAACTGGTTCTACTTAGATGGCCATAGATTCTTTAGATCTTCATGAGGACCTCTCAAATTTTAACTGGAGCTACCTTAGACAATCCTCTACACAACCATATGGTCTGTATATAATGATCTTCATTAATTTTTTCAATATCCTCAACATTTTAGTCTTCTAAACAAGCAACAAAATAGGATACAGTTGACACCAATGGCAACAAGGATATTTTGAGATCAATGACAACACTACTTAGGTACATACTTGCAATAGTGTCTTGAGTGATCTTGTGCTTAAAAGATAGCCATTTGATGCCTTTTGCACTGAAATTGGGTGTTACTACATTTTGCTCCAAAATCTCATGTCATTGGATATTGCCGTTGAAATTGCTACTACACGATGTGTCAAGTTGAAATTCCTAGTTTCCAGGTCTTAGATTTGTAAAATCATGTCAAATTTCACTAGATTTCACTAAGGGGTCCATATGGTTTCACCTTGATACATGTTCCTGAAGCCCTGAATTGGCTAAGTCTGAAATCTTGAAAACTCTAAAAAATGGCTAAGTCTAAAATCTGGTGGAACCTCAAAATTCTAGAATCTGCCTATGGATCTGGAACCTATCTCAAACATCTTGAAAGTATATTTAAAAATATTTAAAGTATAACTTAAAAATATTTTTAAATCTACTTTCACCCTAGCCAATTCAAAATCTAGTGTTAAAAATGACCCCAACTGCACTTTGCGCCAAAAACAGCCCTTATCGACCTTAGAGCTAAAAATTGAACTCACTGACTTTGCGCTAAAAACAATCGCTACCAAATTTCAGTGCTAAAAATATTACTCATAGACTTTTGCACAAAAATCTAGTCCTCTGACCTTAGCACTAAATTCACCTCCAACTGACTTCCTTCAAACTACTATTAAGTCGGTCGACACCAAAATCCCTGTCGGCGGGCATCTATCAAAGCTAGTGCTAAAATCATGGTCAACTGACTTGTGCTAAAAATGACCTTCACTAACTCTAGTTAGATGGAGCCAAAATCTGCGCTAGGTTGGATGGAACCAAAATCCACACTAGGTCAGTTGGAGGTAAAATCAGCGCTAAGTCAGTACATTCCAAAAGCAACGCTTTTTGACATTTTGGCCTAGAAATTGAGTTTTTCAAGGTGTAAATTGGATTTTCTTGATGGATTTGAATTACATAGCTAGTTGTCACATCATGATGAATATTTTACCAAGTTTGTGTTGATTTTGGGCATGTTTTACGATAATTAATGCCACTACACATGAAAAGTCTGTGACCCCCAAAAATCCTACTTTTTACAAAAAAAAAGGCTAGAAAAACATGAAATAGAAGTCCCCAAATGGATTCAAATGACCAAAAAAACTTCCCTAATCATCATATTGGCCAAATGGGTACTCGAAAATGGTAAAAAACTCAAAATCATGCAAAAATCACTAGATTTATGAGGTTGTCTACAAGGAAGTGACATTGACAATGAATTGTTTTTTACTGACCCAAGGCTGCAAATGGACATATTTTGATTCAAAATAATGGAAAATGATTGTTTATGATAAAATTGATGCTTTGCATTGTGAATTGCAGGTCTTGGAGGACACAAGAGCTTATTGGAGCTATCTTGGAAAGATGAACACATGGAGATACCCTGCTGACCCAGAAATGTAGAATCGACATTTTTTCGACCAAATTGATGTTGCACATGCAAAAGGAAGTTAGTGTGATGGTCAAGATGATGGAGATGAGCTATGGGAGCTAGAGACATAAAAGATCAAGTCTAATTCATTGTTGTTCTTGCAGATCCAGTCTAATGTCCAAGTGATCCAGTCCAGGGTCATAACTCCTAGCTATTTTATCAAAATTTAAACTTCTTAGACTCGTTGGAAAGATAAACTAATTATCTAGTTTGAGCTACTTGGTTACTAAGGCTTAACACCAAGCAACCGACAAAGTTTCGAGCCCCAATTCCGCTCCAAAGGCCTCCAAAAATGTAATTTACTAAGATGTATAAAATACCAAAAATTATATTTTCAATATTTTCTCAAAATACCACTCAAACGACCTTGGATTGGATCACCAAGACATGCATACAACTGTCCCGATAGTCCAGTCATGCAAAGTTATATCCAGCAAGCACCAAGTTGCATGTGCCTCCACAAAAAAACATGCTACATACTCTTCTTGGCAAGTCAACACCTTGGAAAAGTCATTTGTCCCATTAGAAAATTTAAAAAGTTGCTATTTCATCTTGTTCTCGTGAGCTAAAAAGTCATTTTTTTGTCTTTTTCCTACAAGACAGATAAATCTAAGATTATAACTACCCACTGACCAAATTAAATGCCATGAAATCTAGACCATTGGTGTTGAGTCAATCTCCACTGTCCATTGAAAAACTTGGTATGGTGCCTTGTCTATAAAAGGGCCATCATTCTCTCCTTGTAACAAGTAAGATTTGATACTGAATTGCTGAGACTCTGCCAAATTGTGATCAATAAGTTTCACAAGTTGTTGGGAAATTGTGTTTCTATATTATCTCATTTTGGATTTCATGGTTCATGTCAATCTAAAATTAGTTGATATTCAGTTGCATTTGTGATTAATTATTCAGATATTCGATGGATTTCCTGTCCATACCATTAATGGCTTGTTGATTGTATGTCATTGTGCATGGTTAGTAGGGACATATTTTATGGGACAAGTTCAGTTGTGTGATTTCATTCAGCTGTGCCAAGCATTGCGTGTTTTATGAACCCTCCACAATTTGAAAATCATTGCATTTCCTTAGAAGATTCCACAATCTCTGTGGCATTGTAGGCTGCCTGGTTAAGCAAAGATTTATTTGTTACTGAGAATCTATCTATCTGGTTATTGATCATTTTTGCAATTGTCTATAGGATCTCTCTTATCCCTTCTCTCTCTCCCTCTCCTTTTGCATTTTCTTTATATCAAGTTTGGTAGATTTAATATTTGAACAACATTACATTGATCATCTACTGAAATTTTAGACTTCACAGTTTGAACTATTTAGGGTTTCTACACATTTTGTTGTCATCTTTCCATAAACCCTGCATTTCATGTAAGACCCCTTGTTGGTACAACTAATCACATTCCACTGAGAAATTCCATGCAAGCTAAGACCTAGTTGTATTATCCTTGGGGTAGTCCTATCCTTGATAGGATACCTTTTTCAAGAGGTGTGAAACCAACAATCACACCTACATTGTTGTGTGCTAAAAACACCATCAATAGGTCCCTTGGACCAGGTGTTGTTCGGAGAAAAAACCTCAAACAACACCATCCTCATTGTTATGATGTAACACCTTTAGTTTGGTGTTGTGCAAAGAATTTTCTCTTCACAACACCCTTGGTCATTGGTGTTGTGCAAAAAAATTCCCCACACAACACTCAAGCTTTACCACCAAAACACAAGTCCTATTGTAACTCGTGCACTTCGGACAAAATTCTTCGAAGTGCACCAAAAAAGAAATTTTACCCTTGTGCACTTAAAAGATTTTTTTCAAAAGTGCACATTCCTTTTTTACATTGAGACATGCAAGTCGAAGAATTTTCTTTGACTTGCATCAAATTGATTTACCCTTAAAAGATGCAAATCAGAGAAAATTCTCTAGCTTACATCTATTATGTTTTGACTTACCTTTAGTGTAGTTCAGAGAATTCTCTTTGAACTACACCTAAAACCATACTTTCATGTAGAGGTGGAGAATTTTTCCACCCTTGCACCAAAAAGGAAAATTCCCATGTAGTTTAGAGAATTTTCTTTGAACTACACCAAACTCAGTTCTAAAATGTAAAAGTGCAATATTTTTCCACAATTGCACAAGGCCGTTGGACACTTGAAATTTTTCTAGCTCTGGAAGGTTTTTGAAACTCATTTTTTGCAGTCTCCTACCAAATGACTGATCCTTCTCCCAAGAATAAAAACATGAAGTACAAGTATCAAGGTGTGATCATGATGACCTCTATGGAGTCCAATGTGGACAATATCAGAGAAATAGAGATCGGCCATGTAGACATGTCAGAATTTGTGGAGAGAGTGAATAGACAACCCGTCATAACAAACATACAAACTATTCTTAATAGTAGCATCCATTTGGTTTTTGCCTTCCTAGTGCCAACTTAGAATCTAGAGTTCATGTTGGTAATGGATGCTAATTTCAATAACAAAAGTACAAGAGCATATCAGATGCAGATGGCAAAGTAGTGGTAAAGTTGGATGCAGAATTATTTGATAAGGTTTTCATGTGCCCTAATATTGATGATTATGTTGATCTCACCATGGAATCAAGACAAGATCACTATGATAAGCATGCTGAGAAGCGCAAGAAAATCATTAACACCCAGTGGCTCAAGACTCCCAAGCCCACAATTGTAATATGGCCAAAGAACATCTTTTAGAGTGAGTTAATTGAAGAGGTAGGTGATCTTATTACTCTCTTAAGTAGAGTCAAAGGGCTTTCTACATCCAATACTTTTCAAGAATGTATTTATTAGTACATATATGTCATAAATAAGGGTAATCGAAAGATATTTTGGGGTAAGAAAATTAGTGACTCGATTTGTTAACAAATCTCAAAAGTGTCAACATCTTTGAAGTTTTATATGACTTCATATTTAGTGTATGTTGTTTCTTTCATGAGGCACTTTCCTGGCCTAACTTCAGAAGGTGATAGAAGAAACATTTCAGTGTATGAATACTAACCTCAACTGATATTGAAAGATAGCATCAAGCACTTTAGAAGGGTAAACGATGCCTTATTTTATAGTTACATTTGTATGTTTTAGAAAGATCTTGAGAAGAAAAGAGTGTCTGATGAAGCTTGGAAGTAGGTGAAAAGGTTTGGTTGTATATTTCTGCAATTTCCTAGTTTTACCTGTATCAGATTTGGTTGTTTCAATGGGCAACCATACATGTTACCAAGGTATCTAGGTGACAAACTAATACTGACGGAGTTATGTAGACAAATAATCAATGTACATAACAAACAAGCAGAAGCTCATAAAGTTGGTTTCAAATTTCTAGTCACCATTGGTAGGTATTTAATATCTACAACTCCAAGAGCCAAAGCAATGGAGACTGAAATGCAGTGGGTGACTATGAAGAGGTATAAGAAAAGAAATGATTTTGATTATAAAGGCATGAAGGATAAGCTAAAGGGGAACTATACTCATGTTTACAAGATTGAAGATATATGGGTTGAATGCAAAAATGATGAAGATGTAAGGAAGCTAGGCTTCAGTCAGCTTACCTTAGAATAGATCAAGAACTTTGAGCTTGTTGATATCCTTGAGGACATGCAAGAATAAAATGATATAGTGGGTTATGCATATATGGGAAATAAAGTTGCTAACACTCCTCTTCCACCAATTCAATGGTCACAGAAGGAGATGACTTTAATAATGGAAAGGTTTCAACTTATTCTTGTAAACACCAATGTTTGGCTACAAAAGAAGAGAATAAAGATAAAGATCTTCAAAATAGGATTAGAAGGAGAGCATACCGAGGGACCTTTTGGTAAGTGGGAAGAATTGTTAATGAAGAATAAAGAAGATACTCCTAGTACTAGCAAGAAGCCAAAGTTTGTCTTCAAGACTAAAGGGGATAAAGGAAAAAGGAAAGAAAAAAAGGGAACATCTACTCAGGTAGATGTTGAAGAAGAAGAAATTGCAGTTGAAGAGTCACAAGAAGCTCCAATTACTTCTCAACTGGAGTCAACAAAGGTAGAATCTCCCTCCTCTCCTCCTCTAATTTTGATAGTTCAAACCCCTACTCCTCTTGTTACTTCAAGTGCACAACCTTTACCTACTATTTCTACTACACCTATTATGTCAGTCCATTCTGTTCATTCATCTCCTTCCTTACCCACCAATGAATCATTGTTTGAAAGCCCTCATGGCAACATAGAGAATATGTTTGGATTACTTTCCTCTTTGCCTAGTTTATTTGATGTATCATCACCTATGCTTGACACATTCACACAATTAGAATTTGATAATTTCATATCTGCTACCACATCCAAAGTTTCAAGTGTTGGTATTCTTGTTGTAGTGTTAACTCAAACCCTGCCAATTGTGACCACCATTGTCATTTCATCTAATATTCCATCCACCTCACAAGCCATAGGTCCTAACCCATCATCACAAACCTTGGTGATCAAAATAGGAGGTGATTCCTTCATCCTTCCACCTTGACTAATATCACAAAATCAAAAGAGAAAGAAGTAAGCCATATCCCCAGATGACTTTGATTTTGGTCAATTGGTCCCAGCAAAGTCCAAGACAACCAAGAAGGCCAAAACCTTATCAAGGGTGCTTGTTGATCCATTGGGGAACAAGTATGTTAAAGTGGCAGTGCCTCCACCAAATAAAGTTGCTAAAGAAATCCAAGACACTAATTATGTTATTTCAAGGATTGAGCTTGGAAAATAGACACATGAAAGAGCTAAGGAGGACCTACAAGCAATATTGGTTTCTTTGATCAAGAGATGTGATAGAGACAGGGTTATTAAAGATCAACTTAAGCTCAAGGTGGAACAACTTACTTTTGTGCTATTAAGAATAAGTCAATCTTCTGAACCAGTTGAACCTATTACAACATGTGTTGATGATGATGCAATTCAGAAGGCTGAAAGGACTAGGACACAAGGTTGAGCTATGAGTGCATGGATAGAAAGACTAATTGTACAAGGAACTCAACTTATAAAGTCTTCTATCAGATTGTTTAACAACATGAATGATGTCAAGTCAGAGTTGAATCAAACACTTGACATGTTATCACAAAACTTTTAGCTAGTGGAAAAGGACCTTGAGACTTGGACAAAGCTAAAAGACTTCAATTTGGAAGTGTTAGTTGAGAATGGGGTGATCCCCACAAGGAAAATGTATATTGAGTACCATGAAGCAATGAAGCACAAAAGAGATGTCCTCAAGGAGTTGATAAAAGTTCTGTAGGAACAAGCATTGACAAGGGATTATAAATCACTGATAAGATAGGGGAGCTTGCATGTCATATACTTGATGATAGTCAGAAAACTATTCCCGTGGACACAGTTGTTTCTGAATTTACTACACTAATTCATACTGAGATAGAACCAGAAGCTTTCTCATTATCTTCTATTGATAAATTAGTGGACTTCCAAGTAATTTTGGACAAGTTGTAGACAATTTTGGACAAGCATAGAAAGGTACATGTCAACATAGGGGACTTTATCACATAAGTTCTAGCTATCTCCAGTTACACAACAGGGCCAAATGACACTGAAGTTCAGGCGGCTTTGAAAACATATGAAGACTTTCTAGAGATAGAGAAAGAAGAAGAAGAGAATGTGTCTTCGGACACTTAGTTTATTTTCTAGGTTTTTCATTATGTACTTTGTAATTTGTAAATAACATCCTATGCGTCATTTTGTAATATGCAGTTACATGTAAGAGAAATATAGAGTCCCAAATCAAATTGGATTCTATATTGAATAAGTCATTTAAGTAGTTGTAGATTTCCTATTTTTGCTCGTAGCCTCCCTCTATAAATAAAAGGGGCTCTTTTGTAAATATTATCTTTTAGCTATTGAAGTGAAACGCTGCCGAATTGAGGAGTCTATTGAAATTGTGTTCAAAAGTGTAAATCTTATTCAATCAATATAAGTGAAGCAAGTTGGCATTTCAATATGTCTTAAATCAATCTTGTGGTGCATTGGAATTGTTCTTAAGTCTTTTCTATTGCATTTTCATGTGTATGTGATTGAATTGTGGCATGGAATTAAATATTTTAGAAGGTTCTCTAAATCTGATTTTGTAGTCTTTGAGATGTGATATCATATTTGGAATTGTGATTTGTGTTCGTGATCGAAGGTGACTTGAAGACTTTGGGCTGCAAATATCTTTTGTGATTGTTTGATCTAATTATGGCATACGGTGAAGACTTTGGGCCGCATCATATTCCATACTCTTTCATTGTCAATTGGCATAAGAAGAAACAAAAGACTATGTTTTTGTGGGTTTCTTGGTGTTAACACTTGTTGGTATCATTTTAGTTACTCTTTTGTTTAACTTAATTGGATATCAGTCATTATTGCTCCAATTAGTAGTTTGTAGTTCATTATATGCTGTAAGCATCATGAGATTTTTATTGTAAGTTTGTAAGAGAGCATCTATCCTAAAATAAGAGAATTAGATGATATGGAAACACCCCATGGATAGTTTTAGTGTAAATAAGCATAGTTAATTACTAGTTGATTATAGTTAGCAATAAGAAGAGAGCCTCCCTTTCTGATAGGAGATATTTATATCATCATGTTGTGGTTGATATAACCATTTTTTCATTAATTAGTTGATAACAAAATATTCACCCAACAAGAATATTAGGGGAAGACTCTAGAGTTTAAGGAGGTCATAACAATTGATATATTTTTAGAGCTACGAGGGAAAAATATTCATCATAAAAGAGGTCAAGGGAGTAACCAAAATAATGAGGGAAAGGAAGTAAACCATAAGGTAAACAAGCTAACAACACCAACATATAATGGTACCAACAAGATATCTACTCAAGCTTGGCTACATAAACTATAAACTTACTTCACACTAAACCCCATAATGGAAGAAGATGCAATCCAATTTGTCACATTACACTTGGAAGGGGTTTCCTACATTTGGTGGTACCATAGTCTCATCACACAAGAGAATGACCTTATGTAAACACTTGATGAATTCAGTCAAAAGATTTTGGACCACTTTGAGCAAAAAGATGAAGTTAAGTATTTCAGAGAACTTGTCAGAATCAAACACTCCATGGAAACTTATGTTGCTGAGTTTCAACAAGTTGCAACAATGGTACTTGACACCTCTGAAAGGAGCATCACTTTCCTATTTGTTCGTGTTTGAACCTTCAAGGGTATTGTTACAACCTTTGCACCCACTTCTCAACAAGAAGCAATAAAAAGATCCTTAACACTTGAGCCATATGTGCTTAAGGGAAATCTTCTATCCCAATCTAAGACACCCAATTGTGGATAGAATAATTTTTTTTTTCAAAAATAGGAATCATATTCACATCCAAGAAAGATTGTGCCTCAACCACCTATAAAAAATAAAGCAAATGAATGCAGTAAAAATAAACTCAGACCAAGGAAGTTATTTTTTCTTGCAAGGAACCATGTGAACTTGCTCATAGATGCCTTGGCAAGGGCCAAGTCCATTATATTGAAGTAATATATAATGATGATTTAGATATGGAAGAACCTAAGACACAACCAGCCATAGAGATATGTTTCACTTTTGCACCTAATTTTCAAATGGCGATATCTTGGCCAAATGATCATATTTTTCAATGCAATTTTTTTTTAAATAGGGTAGAATCTCTTGCTCTTTGCAGTGGTGTAGGTGGTTTTCAATTCTGACTTCTGTTTTTTCTCAAAAATTAGTTTTCTCAGTGTTGTTGCTGTGTAGTTCTCATTTTGGAGACTTTGACGGGCCATATCTTCTGCATCCAGACTCCTTTTTGGGTCCTATTTTTTTAAAGTGCATATTTTTCTGTGTACTTCATCATGGTGCTATCAGTTTCCTCTATTTCTTTTAGAGAATTGTATTTTCAACACGTGGTTCTTTTTTTAGACATTGTGAGCTTCCATTGTAAGCACTTCTCATATGTAAATGCACTAAAATAAAGTGCCTCAGCATTTTACATGTATACTTGAGATCTTGGACATCATTTTGTGCCTTATTGTACTCGTACTATGATATAAAGGGCCATGGGGGGTTGATGTTTGCCTTTTGTTTTGCCATCACACCTTTGTCATGCATGTGTGCCTTGGTTTACACACCTTTTTATTTGTTGGTACTTTCATGTTCGCACGTTTAGATGTTCCTGTTTCTTTTACATGTACTTGGTTTCACATAATTTTAGTGTACCTGTCATGACTCTCACTTATCCACATTATGGGTGGGTTTCTACTGTTGGTTCTAATGCTTCCTGGGTTTCATGTTGGAGTGAGTTATGTATCTAGTATTTGTTCCTATGTACTAGGCAGATGTAGCAGTAAATCAGTGGCTGGTTACCCATGCATTTCAGTGAGATGGAGCATTTACCATATGGACACTCTTGCATTCCTTTTGTGGAGGCAACCTTCTATTTCCACTTGATCAGTTCTTCAGACTTTTGACACCCGTGTCATTTGTATCTTTGAGTTCTAGATGTTTTTCCTTTGTTTGCCATCTAATTCAAGTAGTGTCGTTGGGGCACTCATGCAAATTCTTGTCTTCTTGATTCTGATCTTCATCTTGTTTTAGAGGAGGTTCTTCTTTTAGCAATATAGCAGCCAGTCTTCAACAGTGTTTGTAGCTTCTTCATGCTTCAGTGGAGTTCTTCATGTTCCTATTCTTTTAAGACATCTTTTGTGGAGTCTTGTTAGTCCTTCACTCTTTTTCTCTCTCTTGTAAAGAGTTTTGTTCTCTCTTTTAGGGAGGAGTTTTTCCCATGTGGTTTTCTCCTTTTCTCTATTTGTGAGAGACTCTTTTGTACATGGGTACCTCATTAGGCCTAGTTGTCGAGACCCGTCTTTGCTTTCATGCATTTGTCCTTAGTTTTTTAGCTTCTCCCTAAGTTCATCTTAAAGGGGGTGTTAGAGTAATCGGTTCTTTACTTAATTAATTTAATCATATTAATTAATTAATTAAGTCACCTTTACCTTAGGAATCCCCTTTTAAGGTTTTCTAACTTGCTAATATAAAAACAAGTTCTCTTATGTAATTCATTAATCCATTTCATTAATTGCATCCTCTTTTGTGCAAATTGCTCTCTTTATTTTTTTCTCTTGTGGAAGATTAATCTTAGGTTTTGCAGGTGTTCATTGGGTCCTGTGAGGGTGGTTTCACAACTTCTACACTAATCACTTCCTCTCCAAATTCTCTATAACCATTCTCTAAGCAAGTGATTTTCTAATATTTTGTTGTGGTAAAGCAAATCCTCCATTATTACAATTTTGCACATGGCCACTAGTACTTTTAATTGTTGTTATATAATTTTGAACAAGGGCTATGACATAGAATCATAAATTCTAGACCAAACCTTCCACATCAATATCTGAAAGCATGGTTTCTAGGTTCATTCTATGGCAGAAATATCTGTATTGATTCTATAAATTTTAGAGCAATTATTTTTGCAGGAAGACATTTGAGATAGCTCTTCTATTCAACATTTCAAGTGAACTCATACAAATTTGTTTCTAGGTGTTGTCTTGAAAATGCTTTTGTGTGTTCCTATTTGTTTTGATTGATTTGTCCATTTTCAAGTATACAATTTGTTTTTGTGAATTTGTGTTGGTAGATTAAATGTATCTATACTATACTAATTGATGATAAGATGCAAACACAAAGTCATAGAAAGTAACCAATAATTTGGCCATGTTTGCCAACATGTGATAACCTATTTGATAACAGAAAATGAAAATAGTTGTCAGTGTTAAATGCATGTATTACTGTATTACATAGTTTTATATAAGCCAGAGGGGAATTTGCAAAATAACACCATAAGACATTAAAAAGCATTAATAGATTACATGATTAGTAATGTATTACAAGAATTTGCAATGAAAATTATAGCATACTTAAATCCATAATTTTGAAACTACATGCATTTGTGTTAGACTCACAAAGTCCGATCCAAGCGAGCAGCAGTGAATTATGCTACCTTAACTAGGTCAACTTGAATGAGTTTGACAGAAATGTGCAAAGTCTTCTACATTTTCATGTTTCTCTGTACAACTTGTCTGAGACTTGAAATCGGTCTTGAGCCCACCTTGTTAAGACATTATCAAAAACCTAAAGGTTTATGCTTAAAACCCTCATCTCCATTTACAACAATCATTTTGTTTTAGTATCAGATATGTAGCAATGATAAATAATAGTGTCAGTGTCAGAAAACACATGCAGGTTTCACAAGTGTCGGAGGGCTACATCACTTCCTCTCTAAACTCTTTATAACTATTTTTTGAGCTAGTAATTTTCCAATATTTAGTTGTGGTAAAGCAAATCTTCCATTATTTCCATTTTGCAGTTGGCCACTAATACTTTAAATTTTATTTTAAATAATCTTGAACACAAGCTATGATATAGAATCATGGATTCTAGACCAAACCTTACACATCAATATCTAAAAGCATGGCTTCTAGGTTCATTCTATGGTGGAAATTTCCTTGTTGATTCTATACATTTTATAGAAAATATTTTTGTGGGAAGACATTTGACAAAGCTCTTTTGATCAACATTTTGAGTGAGCTCCTACGAATTTGTTTCTAGGTGTTGTCATCAAAATACTTTTGTGTGTTTCTATTTTTTTGCATTGATTAGTCCATTTTCAAGTATATCAGTTTTTTCTTTTGTGAATTTGTGTTGGTAGATTAAATTTATATATAGTACACTACTTGATGATAGTAAGACAAACAAAAAGTCATAGAAAAAACCCGTAATTTGGCCATGTTTTGCCAAAATGTGATAACCTATTTGATAGAAGAAAATGAAAAATAGCTCAGTGTTCGATGCATGTGTTACTGCATTACATGGTCATATATAGGCCAGAAAGGGATTGGCAGAATCCCAGCATAACACATCAAAATAGCATCAGTAAATTACATGATCAGTATGGTATTACAGGAATTTGCAATGAAAATAGTAGCATACTCAAAACAATAATTTTGAAACTATGTGCATATGTTGTAGACTCACAAAGTCCAAGCCAAGCCACCAATGAGTTTTTCTGCCCTCACTAGGTCAACTTGAATGAGTTTGATAGAAATCTAAAAAGCCTTCTACATTTCCATGTTTCTCTGTATAACTTGTCTGAGACTCAATCAGTCTTGAGCCCACCTTATTAAGACATTATTAAAAACCTGAAGGTTTAAGCTTAAAATCCTCATCTCCATTTCTAGCATTCACTTTTTCTAGTATCAAATCTGCAGCAATGGTTAATAACACTATCAGCATCAGAAAACACATGCAGATTTCACAAGTATCAAAGAGCTACACCACTTCCTCTATAAATTCTCTATAACTATTCTCGCACCAATGATTTTCCAATATTTTGTTGTGGTAAAGCAAATCCTCCATTATTACAATTTTGTAGATGGCCACTGACACTTTTAATTTTGTTTTATATAATCTTGAACATGGGCTATGATATAGAATCATGGATTCTAGACCTAACCTTCCACACCAATATCTAAAAGCATGGTTTCTAGGTTCATTCTATGGTAGAAATTTCCTTATTGATTCTATAAATTTTAGAGCAATTACTTTTGCAGAAAGACATTTGAGAAAGCTCTTCTGATCAACATTTGGAGTGAACTCCTACAAATTTGTTTCTAGATGTTGTCATCAAAATGCTTTTGTGTGTTCCTATTTGTTTTGCATTGATTTGTCCATTTTCAAGTATACCAGTTTTTTTTATGTGAATTTATGTTGGTAGATTAAATGTATCTATACTATACTACTTGATGATGGTAAGATGCTAAGTTGTTGATCCTGGTATAGGAAAGGGTACAGGTTTAGGTACGACTATTTATATAATTTATAATTTATAATATTATATATAATTATAATATATTATATAACTATACTTTATGATTTTATATATTAATAATTATAAAATAGTAATACTCATATTGTCAATAAACAAAATATTTAAATACTTCATAATTTATATATATATATAATTTCAAGGATTGCCACAAATCCCTAGGGCAAAAATTGTATTAAAAATATACACAAACTGGGCACCGCCGGGTATGTGCAGGATCATGATGGGCCAAACTGTACCTTTAAGTGGCAATGAAAATACAAAAAATCAGACTTAATCAAGTTCATGTGAAAATTTGCATGGATTATCTACACAATTTGAAAAAGATGTAAGAATGAAATTTGTAGAGAATTGAATCTAGTTTATGGGCAATTTTTTTGAAAACTAAATTTACTTAGTGAAAAATGAATATTTCAATGAACAACTATTAAATTTTTCAGAAAAATAAAAATAAAAAGTGGGCGTCTGTCTAACCAACCTAACTATGAGCAAAAATTTTTTTTTTTTTTTTAATCTTTAAAATAAATAGAGGACTCATGCCTAGATGTGACGCATATTTGTTTAATTTTTTTTTCAATAAAATAATTAGTTATGATTTTTTTACTGTGACTTCTTTAAAAATTAAAAAGTAATTTTCCAACCAACCTAACTCAATAAAAAAATTAGAATTCATTTTTTTAACCTGTAGCCAGAAAAGCATATGGTGTGACGTACCTTTCAGATCTCAAAAAGGTGTAACGATTTGAAAGTTATGGATGTTTTTCAATTAGTGTATCCATCAGGATTTCAAACACACACTATATAGAAAATTATTAATAATTATTTAATAAAATGATAACCAAACAAATCTTATATTTTTAGAAAGCTAACAATTTCTTCAATAAACCCTTTTCATTTTATCAAATTTGCATAAAAAAGGTTGTCAGCACAAAGGGTGAAGTTTGAAGAAGAGACTGAAACATGAAAACACGTTAGAATTCATGAAAATCAACAACTAAAATGGATATCTGTGTTGCTTTGTTACCAAAGAAAAATGGATATCTGTGTTGCTTTGTTACCATAGCAAAACGAATATCCATTTTGGTAGCTAAAAATGGATATCCATTTCTGGCATTTTGGGGCTGCCCAAAACCAAGTGTTCAAAGGTTTTGGTTTTATGTGTTCTTATGAGATGAAGGCTCTACCATGAAGTATACCTGACTATCTTGTAGGAGAATAGTCACCACTAAGTTGGAATGACACCTCATATTGTAAAGCCAACAATAAATGCTTGGGCCCATCATCATCAAAGGAAATACATGGCAAGCAAAGAGTCAATAATGAATCCACATAAGCCACATGAGAGACCATACACCCATGACAAATAAACATCAAGGCCCACCAATGTTGGCATCACTAGGATAACACGTGTCATGATACAAATGGTCCAAGTATATTACATGCACACCCTTATTCTAAGTGTTCCTTGATGTTTATATATCTCTTTGCATGGAGAAGAGCACATATGCATATCAGAAGGTTAGACAAAAAATAATGCGAACATAAGCTTTGGTTGAGGATGAGTATCACATGTTGACACTATGAAAATCCAAAAATGTTCTAGGGTGTAGACCAAAATGGAAAAGGGGAAGTCCAAAAACATAGGGGTGATACACAAACACACACCAATATTTATAGACAAGGATATAGGTAACACAACTTAGAACCCTTCTAGGACAAACCATAAAAATGAAAACTTGCAGATAATTGACCTAAAGGCATACGAGAGGACAAATTAAGCATGTCATGTAAATAACATCAAGAACATGTTGCAAGTCAAGACTTGTGGGGAGATTCATTTGCATGCTACAATAGATAAACTAAAGTACATCTCCTTCCAAGTTGTAAAAGGTAACCTTCATGAATGAGATTCCCAATCTTGACTTTATTATGTATCCACCTTTTAACTACTTGACATGAAGTATCTTGCACATCCAAACATGACCATGACACTACTTCTTAAAGATAATAGTCAAACTCATTAGAGTCATCAATATAATTTAGCCATAGGTAGTAGGAGCATGATCTATTCCCATCCATGTCATGAAGCAACTATTCAAATGCTAGGCCAACATGATGTAAACAATCATAAGGGCCAACAATCGACTCCAAATGCATAGGAAAAGGACAACACTTAGATCCCATATTAATCATGTTCACATGGCTGCTAGCATCTTCAAGTGAGTCAATACAAAATATGAAAGCCTCAAACTCACACACTTCATAAAAATATACTTATAGACACCTAAAAATGTCTTTTACCATCAAACCGACTCCCGACATCCCTAAACATCTCAATTTCCCTTCTATTCAATTAATTAATTTTTTATTTAATTAATTATCCATTCATCCCCTGATTTTACACCATTTTATCCCCAAAATTGAATTAATTTCATTAATTCAATAGTCCCAACATTAGCCAATTGATTTAATAAATATGCAATATTTATTTAATCAATTTCCCCCTTTTCACTAAATCCAATTAATTAGCTAAACCATGTTTAACTAATTAATTCAGCCTATTAATTGACATATCCCTACCTTAAACAATTAAATAGCTATTATTTAATTGCCTACCCTAGCCTACCTCATCCTAGCCCTAGGATTAATTAAATAAAACCTATATTTAATTAATCCTAACCTCTCATTTGGGTGGTCAAACCTAGTTTAACACCCTTCCCCACATCCTCCAAATAAAAAATTGAAATAAATCCACCTAAGTCAATTTTTTATTTAAAAACATCCCACATCACAATTAATTCTTCTTACACACCCCTTACTTCACCCATACTCATTTATTTCCACTTATCCCCAAATGAATTTTTAATTCATTTTACATTCCCCATATGAATCTTTAATTCAAAAATAATCTCTTACACTCATACTCATTTAATAACCCCTTTTCCCAAAATGAATAAAAGATTTACTTTTATTCCTAGCCCTCCATTCCTCCAAGATTGAATCTAGGCCCTCCACATCACTTTTATCCCCCACCATTGATCTTCCAAATCAATCTCCACCCTTGGATCAAAATCCCTCCAAAATCTCTATAAATACAACATCTCTCAACCCATTTTGGGATCCAATTTTTAAGTAATGTTACCATGTCCAAATGTCCACTTGAGCTAGAATTTGTGAGTTGCATAATTAGAGTAGCATTTCACATTTGAATTCTTAATCTAGGGAATATCATGTCTTAGGAGCTCTTGGGTGCACGCTTTCTCCTCCCTTGATGAGATTGGGTTTTCATGTGAAGGTATAACTTTGTGTTTCATGCATTTTGTTAGTATTTTTACCTCACTTGTTTTCCTAATCTACAATACCTAATTAGAAATTTGATTTTCATGAACAAGGAAGTCCTCATGCAACACAAACTAAAATGTGTCACATTTAGACATGTCATCAAGTTGAACTACATCATGTTGAGACTTGTGTTTACTTGAGCATTACAATTCACTTGCCTCTTTGTATCCTTCAAAGTTCCAAACAAAGGACCCAACTTTAAAGGTGTAGCAGAGTCCTCATCAATGAGTGAAACATGGCCTTCAACAAACTAAAATTATATATCATCTTTATGCTTATATGGAGGCTATATCATCTTTACAATTTTATATGGAGGCATTTTAGGAGTCTTCACAAATGTGTCCAAAGTAAAATTCCTCAAATCAAATAATGGCTTATATGGAGCTTTATTAAGTTGATCTACCTAGGTGGATTAGTGTGCAAACATTCAAATTAGATGGTAATTCACAAGTCTA